>CAWUFW010002646.1:0-1357500 GCA_963921515.1 Calotriton arnoldi
GCTGTGTATTGTGCCACTGAAGGACGGACTCCAAGGATGCTCCGAGCCAGTCGTAAGCCATCCGGAAATCACAGTCAGATTCCTTTCCGACCGAGCCCATCGGAATGGCTCGGTTGGAAAGGAATCCAGCCGGCAAGTTCTGATTCGGTCGGAGGGGCTCCGACCATCGTTCGGTGCCCTTCCGGCCGAAATCGGAATCGGCCCCTTAGTGTTTGGTGTTCGACATTGGCTTACATTATGTCATATGAACCTTTTGCCATTAAATGATCTACTAGCTAATTGGTACCCTGCCACGAAAATTGGAAAAAATTGTGGCTTCTGTAAACTGGACATTCAGAATTTCGATCATATTCTGTTTGTTTGCCCAGTTTTAGTAGAGTTCCGTTACCGATGGCTTAGATCTATGTTTTTTCAAAATAGCATTAAGAATGTATCATCAGCTCGTGAATTTCTTCTTTTTCCAAAAAATGAAATGATGTGTATAAAATTATTAAATTTTTTTAAGGAGTTTATGAATATATTTTAGTCTTCACTACCCTTATTTATGCTGGTCCCTAATCTTATTGCTGTTTTTAACTGCTGTAGCAAAGGGAGAATGAAACCTTAATTATAAATCTACTAATTTGTTCTTTGGAACTCCGTCTGGTTTACTATTTTTTGCTGCTACTCGATGCACCTTATCGAAAAATTGGTCTTATTTCAAAGTTGATATTGTATACTTTCCTAATGTTTACATATGTTTCTGCAGCTATTTAAATGCACTTTGCACAGAATTGGATCATATCTTGCTGCTATTCGTCATTGCGAGGGAAAAACAGTTGTTAGTCATAAATGTTTCAGTTATCTCCTTAGAACCTGCTTTGTTTATAATTCTTTGCTGCTGCATGTTGCACTTTATTTAATTTAGATTTACTGTGAAGTCGATATTGTATTGTATTCTATTATCTACAAATTTGCATATGTATTTAAATTTATGTCCTTTGTCGATTAATGAATACCCTTGTGTCCTTTTGTATATTTGGTGCTATTGATTGTTCCCATTTGCTCGTAGACCTTGAGAACTGGCTATGGAGGGGCATGTCTCTTTGATGATGGGTTATTTTTTAATTAATTATTGCTGTTGTTATATAGTTATAAACTCTATGTTTCAGTGAATTTTGATACAATTATGCTGGAATTTAATACGTTTAATATTTACGATGGCAATGAACTGAGTTCATATTTTAATGTGTATTTATATAATAATTGTGTGTATTTTTAAGTGGATCTCATTGGAGATTCAAATTCTTAATAACATTTTTATTGAATTGAATCATTGAGCAAGCGCGATTGCACAGGGACCGGCAGCACGACTTAAGAAATAATTATGGCATGAGCTGCCATTTTACCTAGGTGAATGTCGGCAAGTGAAAAACTATCAAGGCGTATGTGAATTTTGGTGCGGGGAGGACCAAACTACACTTTATACCCCATTTCGGTAGAAAACAAATCACGTATGCAGTTATTTATTAGCGCTAATAAATGTGAATCCTGTATTTACCTTGTTACAGCAAGGAGCAGGTGTCTTACTTAGGAACCCATCACATCTATTTCTCTGTTTCTCCCAGCTATCTTCCTCTATCTCCGAAAATCTGCGCCACTCAATCAAATAGAAGTACAAGGCTTTTACATTGAAGCACTGTCATATTATGACTATAGCTTCACTATATGATGGACAGAATGAAAAGCACAGCTTACATTATATTTCAGTGGTAAAATTCAATTTATTGTTAAGCAAAGAGTTGGTTGATTATTATGTATATTTATATATTAATTCTAATTCTCATATAAAAGGCCAGCAGAGAGAAGGTTGACCCTGGTGTAAACAAAGAACTTGTTATAATATAGGCCTCTAATATTCAGTGGACAGTAGACAGAAGGCAATGTTTTTTCGGTAGTCAGGTTTTAACGTCAAGGCTAATAAAAAAAAACAATATTAAAAAAAAAATCTACACGTCTGGTACATGTTCAAATTCTGCATAGGTACATGTATAAATATGATGTATACAGATCATTACATAAATGTATTTACTATTACCATAGATCGTTGTATGTTAAAATTATACATAATGAATGGAAGGCGCTGATGCAGTGATTTTCAAATATGTAAACTGCAGAAAACGAAACATGACAACTGTTCTGCAATTGTCTTACGTTCTCTCCCACTCCACCTATCTCTCAGCCATTCCCGTTCCTCCCTCCATTCTCTCTCTTGCTGCCATTATTCTTTCTCTTTTTTCCCACTCTTCTATTTTGTCAGTCCCTGCCTATTTTCTGTCTATGGTCCTATTTTACTCTGGACCTTAAGTTTGAGATCCTCTGCTGATGCATTAAAGTAGGGCAATTAGGGAAATATTAGCATGCAAATGATGGGTTTTGAATATTCTATGTTGCTATTTAAAAAAGTATGCCACAAGAATACGGCAGCATTGATAGGTGTAAAATGTAGGCAATAAAAGTTATGGTCTGTTTTCTATGCCTCTCATTGACTGTTCAGGAACGGGCAGGGGGTGGCACTCAGATCCTCCTTGGGTGCTCATGCGAGCCCCTGCCACAACAAGTAAAGGGTTTTCTGGCGCAGAATCAGGCCACAATGTGTGGCTCAACAGAATGGCTCTTTTTATGTAGCCTTGGAGGAAAGTTGTATACAATCCTCGGGGTGGGAGAGGGGGGTGACATCGTCTTCGGCTGCACCTCCTTTCCGCCCTAGTGATGCCCTTAAACTAATACAAAAATAGGAACAAACATCAGTAACATTGGACCTGGCGCTCTTTGCAGGATCACCCCTAAACATTTTTTGCCATCATTCTTCCTGTTTTCTGAAGCCATTTTTGATGGCTCTTAGGGCTCTGTGCACTTTACCACCGCTAACTAGTGCTAAAGTGCTTGCGCTCTTTCCTTTAAACATGGTAAAATTGGTTTACACCCAATTGGAAAATTTAATTTACTTGTAAGTCCCTAGAAATGTGATTCTACACGTTTTCAGGGGGCCTGTAAATTAAATGCTGCTAGTGGACCAGCAACACTTATTGTGCCACTCACCTAAATAGCCTACTTAAACATGTGTCAAGGCCTGCCACTGCAGTCTGGGTGTGCAGTTGTAAAACTGCCATTTTGACCTGGCAAAATTAACCTTTTCCCCGGCCTTAAAATATTCCCTTTTAATACATATGTCACCACTAGGGCAAGCCCCTCCTTATCTGTCCATAAGGCAGGGTGCAGTATGCAGAGTGCAGTATATTTAAACGGTTTGGCATATACTTTTAAGTTATATATGTCCCGGAATAGGCAAGGCTCATTTGCTACCCTTGTTCTTTCTTTGAGTGATTCTTGAATTTTTTACAATCCCATGACTTCAGTGATGTAAAATTGATGGCAGCACCCACCCTCTGAAAAGTGTTCCAGTGCCACTAGCCTGGGGCCCTGTGTGTGAAATGTTCATGCTTTCTGGCCCGGGTGCCATGTCTGACATTTCAATGCTTTCTGGCTTCCTGGTTGCTTATGTGTGACGTTTCCATGCTTTCTGGCCTGGCCTGGGTGCTTATGTATGACATTTCCATGCTTTCTGGCTGCCTGGGTGCTTATGTGTGACAAGGTGAGTGACAATTTATTGAAAATACAAAAAAGAATATCAGAATGTAGTTCTTATGCTGTAAATTATGACGTTAAAACAGTCTTAAAAAAAGCCTAAAACGTATAGCACTTTTGTCTGAAAAGACAAGAGTGGCCTGAAGGGTGTTGTGATCATTACTGTACGGCCCCTTGAACAGTCCTGGGCAGCAATGTATGCAATTTCACTCTCTCTTAGACTGACCCAGAGAGTAATCTCTAGGTTGTGATTTCACTCTGTACTGTGCTATCTCTGAGCATGTCCTAGGGAGCGGACTCTCCTTCAGTTGTGATCCTATTCTGTTTCACACCATGCCTCAGTCTGTTCAATGAAGCAGTCTCTCCTTCTGTTACGACTTTAGCTTGCATAGAGTTTCTCTGAGCCTGTCATGGTAAACACTCTCTTGAAGAGTTATGATTATGATATCACTCAACATTGTGCAGTCTGTTCGTGAAACATGATCCCACATTATTGTATGCTATTTCTTAAACTGCACTGCAGAGAAGCCTCTTACTCCGACTTGGACACCACCACTCTTATGTGACCTCACTCGACCATGTACAGTCTCTCAACAAATTCTGAGAAGCACTCGGGAAAATAATTTCAGGCTATGTCGATACTTCTGTGGACCCCAGGCATGTGCAGATAGACTGATAGAAAGAAGAAAACAGAAAGCACTGACATTATTATTAATGATGAAACAAAAAAAAGTAATTCTAGTGTTAATGATAATTCCAAATGAAAATTATTTACATGTTTGAAATTCATAACGTTTGTCTGCAAGAGAGTGAGTGATCCTATCTTTACACGTAATAGCTGCCTGAATCTGTGGGATTTCCTGTTTAGGAAATTAAATTGTACAAAGCATGTTCTACGCACAAGTCACACAACAGTTTCTGTATACCATATAACCAAGCCCCATGCATTAGGTGTTTGTGAACTATGGTTTTTCTCCCAGAAAAAGCATCACATATCTATGATTGTAGTATCCTCATGTATTTCATGTGGATACCTACAGTGGTGGCTTCCTTGACACCTTGTCACAAGAATATAAATCAGAAAACTTGTCAGATTGATATCAAATCTGGTCATTTGTTTTAATCCTGGTATCAATAGTTTTGATGTGCTGACGTATATTAAGGGATGTCTTGTTTCAAATTTGTTATCAGTTTGCATCAGCTTTTAAAACCCTCTCGTCTATCATTTTAAATTTTCACAATGGGTATGAAAGGTGCTGGGAAGAGAAAATCACACAAGAGAGGAGGAGCTGAGAAAGAACGTGAAAAAAAGAAAACAATGCAAGAGAATGAAGCAAGCCACTACCAAAAAGTGACTGAAATTTTTAGTCCCTAAAAAAGATTTGGTTTCTTTCTAAGGTGGCAGCACGTTCACCAGCTTCGGTACTGAAGGTGCTGAACAAACTGCTGAAGGCCAAAGAACCGAAATAGGCAGTGAAGGAACTGTAACTGAGGCAGCTCCAAAGTATATAGAAGGTTGCATTGAATTAGAAAGAGATGTAGATTCCGGAGAGAAGTGTCAAGAAGACCCTGTAGTTGAGAAATCAGCATGTGCTGATGTGACTTTAACTCCTGCAGCTTTTGGAAAGAGGAAATCGCACAAGAAAGGAGGAGCTGAGAAAGAACGTGAAAAGAAGAAAAAAATACAAGAGAAAGAAGCAAGCCATTACCAAAAATTGAAAAACAACAATTGATGGATAGAATGCAGAACAATGTCATACATTCACCCCAGTACAGAGATCTGGGTCTAAATCCATACTTTTTTTGCTCACCATGCCATTCCAGTTTGAACCCAGCCATATGCAAATCAGTCTTGGCCCAGTGCCCAATGGGAACAGTCCAGCCCGAACTGCCAGGCCAGGTCCTCCCTGGACTGGAACCAAGCATCCCAGGACCGGTTTCGGGGTTTCCCCCCTCATCAGCCAAGATAGCTTGACTCCAGTGGCATGGAGAGCACGGGACCCACGTCTGGGCATACCCATCCCACTCGGTGTGACAAATCCAAAACAACAGTTGATGGACAGAATGCAGAACAATGTCATACATTCACCCCAGTACAGAGATCTGGGCCTAAATCCATCGTTTTTTTGCTCCCCATGCCATTCCAGTTTGAACCCAGCCATATGCAAATCAGTCTTGACCCTGTGCCCAATGGGAACAGTCCAGCCCGAACTGCCAGGCCAGGTCCTCCCTGGACTGGAAAAAGCATCCTAGGACCGGTTTCGGGGTTTACAAAAGCCAGGATAGCTTGACTCCAGTGGCATGAAGAGCACGGGACCCACGTCTGGCCATACCCGTCCCACTCGGGGTGACAAATGCAAAAACAACAATTGATGGACAGAATGCAGAACAATGTCATACATTCACCCCAATACAGAGATCTGGGCCTAAATCCATGTTTTTTTTTGCGCTCTGTCCATCATCTCCTTGTGTTTGCTTTGTTCGCCCTAAGTTGGCAGGGTATGCCCAGACGTGGGTCCCTTGCTCACTTGGCCACTGGATTCAAGCTAGCCTGGCTGATAAAGGGTGTTACCCAGAAACCGGTCCCAGGATGCTTGTTTCCAGTTCAGGGAAGACCTGGCTTGGCAGTTCGGGCTGGACTGTTACCATGAGGCACAGGGTCAAGACTTATTTGCATATAGCTGGGTCTGAACTGAGGTGGCGAAGTGAGCTAAAGAATGATGATGGATTCAACCCAGATCTGTGACTGGGGGTGAGTGTCTGAAAAGTTTCAGCGCTCCGTCAATCATCTCCTTGTGTTTGCTTTGTTCGCCCTAAGTTGGCAGGGTATGCCGAGACGTGGGTCCCTTGCTCACTTTGCCACTGGATTCAAGCTAGCCTGGCTGATGAAGGGTGTTACCCAGAAACCGTGCCCAGGATGCTTGTTTTTGGTTCAGGGAAGACCTTGCTTGGCAGTTCGGGCTGGACTGTTCCCATGAGGCACAGGGTCAAGACTGATTTGCATATAGCTGGGTCTGAACTGAGGTGGCAAAGTGAGCTAAAGAATGATGATGAATTCAACCCAGATCTGTGACTGGGGGTGAGTGTCTGAAAAGTTTCAGCGCTCCGTTTATCATCTCCTTGTGTTTGCTTTGTTCGCCCTAAGTTGGCAGGGTATGCCCAGACGTGGGTCCCTTGCTCACTTTGCCACTGGATTCAAGCTAGCCTGGCTGATGAAGGGTGTTACCCAGAAACCGGTCCCAGGATGCTTGTTTCCGGTTGAGGAAAGACCTGGCTTGGAAGTTCGGGCTGGACTGTTCCCATGAGGCACAGGGTCAAGACTGATTTGCATATAGCTGGGTCTGAACTGAGGTGGCGAAGTGAGCTAAAGAATGATGATGAATTCAACCCAGATCTGTGACTGGGGGTGAGTGCCTGAAAAGTTTCAGTGCTCCGTCCATCATCTCCTTGTGTTTGCTTTGTTCGCCCTAAGTTGGCAGGGTATGCCCAGACGTGGGTACCTTGCTCACTTTGCCACTCGATTCAAGCTAGCCTGGCTGATGAAGGGTGTTACCCAGAAACCGGTCCCAGGATGCTTGTTTCCGATTCAGGGAAGACCTGGCTTGGCATTTCGAGCTGGACTGTTCCCATGAGGCACAGGGTCAAGACTGATTTGCATATAGCTGGGTCTGAACTGAGGTGGCGAAGTGAGCTAAAGAATGATGATGGATTCAACCCAGATCTGTGACTGGGGGTGAATGTCTGAAAAGTTTCAGTGCTCCGTCCTTCATCTCCTTGTGTTTGCTTTGTTCGCCCTAAGTTGGCAGGGTATGCCCAGACGTGGGTCCCTTGCTCACTTTGCCACTGGATTCAAGCTAGCCTGGCTGATGAAGGGTGTTACCCAGAAACCGGTCCCAGGATGCTTGTTTCCGGTTCAGGGAAGACCTGGCTTGGCATTTCGAGCTGGACTGTTCCCATGAGGCACAGGGTCAAGACTGATTTGCATATAGCTGGGCCTGAACTGAGGTGGGGAAGTGAGCTAAAGAACGATGATGGATTCAACCCAGATCTGTGACTGGGGGTGAGTGTCTGAAAAGTTTCAGCGCTCTGTCCATCATCTCCTTGTGTTTGCTTTATTACCAAAAATTGACTGATATTTTTAGGCCCAAAAACTATTTGGTTTCTCTTGAAGGTGACATCACCTCTACCAGCTTCAGAAGTGAAGCTGCTGAACAAAGTGCTGAAGGCCAAAGGACTGAAATGAGTAGTAATTCTACAGTAAAGGAGGCAGCTCCCAAGTCTTTAGAAGGTTACACTGAAAGAGAAAGTGAAGAAGATTCCAAAGAGAAGTGTCACGAAGACCAGATAGTTGAGAAATCAGCATGTGCTGATGTGACTTTGATTGATCCAGTGGAGGACCAATGATTTTTTAGACCAACATCTGGAAATTTGAATGCCTTTTTTAAAGTTTCATCCCTGTCAACCAGATGGTCTACATTGGAATGCTAAAAGATTATATCAGCAAAAAAATCAGAAACCAAGACAGTGGTTAACCTATTCACCCAAAGCCAAAACCTTTTTCTGTGTGGTATGTCTAGCTTTTAGCAAACAGACAGATAGAAGTGCTTTCATTGATGGCTGTTCTGATGAAAGGCATATGTACCATAGAATCGAAGAGCACAAAGACAGCATCCTTCATCACAGTACTTCGGAATCCTTCATGATGCGATTAAGAAACATAGATATGTGTAGCCATCTTTTAAAAAACACACAACTGCAAAACAAGAGGAAGTCAAGCGAAAACGTGCCAATTTAGAAAGAGTGGTGGAAACAATAAAACTGATTGGCAAAAGAGGTCTGAGTTATTGAGCAACTACAGAAGCTTCCTACACCTTAGAAGATGAAACATTGTATCATGGACATTTTTGGGAACTTCTTCAGCATCCTAAAAAATTTGATCCATTATTGACAAGCCTTCTTGAGGATGTCATTAAAAAGAGTAAAAAACATCACGAGGTTGCAAAGAGTGGTAAAGGGCTTGGCAGTCTGGTTTTCCCTGATTTAAAAAACAACTGTGAACTCTCTCATAGTTATTATTTCCTCATTACTAAAAGAGGGTATCGCTGAAGAAATCAGGGAAGCCAAAATGTTCTCAATATACCTGGATACAACACAGGACATAAATGTTGTAGACCAGTGCTCTATGATGATCAGATATGTGACCGATGTTGTCCACGAACGTCTCGTGTCTGTTGTGAATTGTACAATGACACCTGGAAAGGCATTGTGTGAGCTAGTTTGCACTGCACTTGAATCCATGAACTTTAACGTTGCAAATTGTGTTGGTAACTCAACAGATAGGGCCTCCAATATGCAGGGACAGTATAATGGGTTCACAGCATGGCTGAGTAAAAAAGCACCTGATCAGATTCATGTGTGGTGCTACGCGCATGTACTTAACTGTGTCGTAACTGATGTCACTAAAATCTCTGTATCTGCAGTATCACTGTTTGGGCTGTTAAATTCTTGTACTGTATTTCTCAGGGATTTATACCTTCGAATGAATGGGTAGCGAGACAAAAGTATTGAAGCACGGTTTTGGTCCATCTCTATAATTGGAAAAACAAGATGGTGGGCCAAAGATGTAGCACTCAAAAAAATGTTTGGTCTATGCATTGACCCAAGCAAATCTGTGTACATTGAGGTTCTTCAAAGTATGGAAGAGATATCCATGTCAGATAACTTCAATGATGAGATCAGATACAAAGCCATTTCATTTCTAAAGTCACTGGTTACATTTGACACCATTTTAACTGGACAGATGTTTCTGTTTATTTTTCAAAATACCACTCCTTTATCTCTGTACTTGCAAACACAAGGTATTGATGTACTGCAGGCATATCGAATGGTAACTAAAACCATTGACTCCCTACAGCAACAGGGTCGGAATTTCAGCTGCATAATGGATGCTACAAACAAATTCATCACTTGGACAAAAAAAAATGTAGATCAGTGTGATAGCGAAATTTTGATTCAAGTTGACTTCCGAGAGGTTCGAGTACATAGGAAGAAGATGATGCCTGGCGAAACTGCGACTGATGAACCCATCAGGTCAGCTACTGATAAATACCGGATAGAAGTTTATAATGCTGCAATGGGCAAAGTAGTTACCAGCCTGCAAAGTCGATTCACAACTCATGGTCAGTAGTTTGCAGATTTGGCATGCCTGGACCCCAGAAACTTTGAAGACATCCTCCAGAACTTTCCCCAAAATGCCCTTCAATGACTAAGTGGCTTACTAACTAGATTTGATCCGGAAGCATCTGTTGAAAAACTGCAGCATGAGTTGCTTGAATTTGCATCTAAGTGGAGCAGACTAAAACTCAGTATTGAGGAAGAGTACAGTATCATCCAAGAAGTTCAAGATGAGGAAGACTTAGGCACTCGTTATCTCAACTTTGAGGATGAGATAGTACAGTACGCTAATGTTGGGCAAAAAAAGTCTAAGTGTAAGACTTGCAAGGACTGTATTGCTTGCTGCTATAGTTTATTATTGCGTTATAACATGTACAGCAAAGCCTACTCTTCTCTCTTTAATGCCTATAAGTTGACATTGACTCTTTCCTCCTCTCAGGTGGCTTGTGAAAGATCGTTTTCTAAGTTCAAGTATATCTTGAACAGGCTGCGTAATAATCTCTCTCGGTCACTTTTTGAAGCCTTTATGCTTATGTCTGTGGAAAAAGATGCCTTAATGCGAGTAAGCAATGAGAAAATCATTGATCGTTTTGCCTCCAAAAGCACATTGATGCAAGGTATGTTAACCCTTTAAACGTGAGCTCAAATTGTCACATTTTGAAGCTGAGCACTTCTAATAAAGTATTTTATTTGAAGGCTGCTCTCTGGACATGAAAAGCATTTGACTTTTGCACGTTACCGTCAACATTTCGAGGGCGATTTATAAATATCAAACAACGCAGTGCAAACACCAGAGTTGACCTCCTTGCGTTGGCTCACTTTGAGGCTGCTTTGCACCACACACACTCCTTTGTACCATAGTGAAAGGCTGTGAGCATTATGTCTAGCATAGGTTTCGCACTGAAACAATATCTATCCACTACAAAATCCTATGCTTAGGCTAACTTTAAGATGTTTACTGCACTGTATTTATGCTGTACTGTAGAGCACACATGCATTCTTGAAAAACCTCAAGAAGGTGTTAGTTTTTGGCTTAAATCAAGGTCTACCTTTGTTAGTAGGTAGGGCTTTACATCAAAACCCATGGGTGGTTGCTTGGGAACTCCCACATCTCACCCATGAAACACCCTCTTGACACAAATTAATTAAAATAGTGTGAAGTGCGATTGAATATAACACTTTTTTGAGATTAAGTACGTTATGTCTTTACAGTATTTCATATTAAGGAAATTGCAGAAGGTCATGTTAACTGTTCAAAATGTCATAATCATAACGTTGTGCACTGTTGCACTTTACATAAGATGCTTTATTTTAGCACTGTTTACAAAACTCAGGATGTAAAAATCATTTTATGTTTGCACATTGTCTTGTACATTTTTTCCTCTAAACATTTGCACAATTGTTTGAGGTTAAGTGCGTTTTTAAATGTCTTTGTTATTTTATCTTAAGAATAAATCGGTTATATTTAAATTCATGTTTCATGCTCGACATTTCATTTTTTGGTGTTCTCAGTAGGAATGTCTGTGATTTATGACTGGGTATCCTGGTGCACCATAAGGTCATCATTTACTATGCTTTAAAAGTTAATACAATTAAATATGTAATGAAAAATATGTTTAAAAATGCATTGTTTTGGCCTTTCTGTCTTTTCTTGGGGGGAGAACTCCACAAACTACCCCTAGTAGGGGCCGTTCACTGCGCTTGCTCACTACACACCATATGGGAGCTGGTCTCACCTATACTTTGTGCTCTCTTTTTCACTACTCTTGTGTCTATTTTTGGTGCTCTCTGTAAGAATGTCCATGGGTACATATGACTGGGTAACTTGGTGCCCTTTAAGGTCATTATCTTTTATTTACTGTGCTTTGAAAGTTAATACAAATAAATATGTAATGAAAAATGTGCTGTAAAATGCACCATTCTGGTCTGTCTTTTTCCAAAATTTTCTTGGGGGGAAAACGCCCCCGGCCCAAACCCCCTAATAGTGTTCGGGCCCGCTCGCTGCGCTTGCTTGCTATGCGCCGGACTGGGGCTGGTCTGGGAAAATTTGCCAGGGCTGCTTTCAGTTCCCAGTCCAGCCCTGGTCATCGAGCTAGAATTATGTCTAAAATATCTAGTATCACTTCATTACTGAAGCACCTTGAACTACTTCTGTGACTGTGCAAGAGTGGATCCATCATCATTCAAATTCTTAATCCATCAGGAAGTAAGAAAAACTATATATAAGGGCTTAGAGTTGCATTTTTACCCTCAAACATAGAAATTTACAAACTACCTTACCTAGAGTCACTGGCACAGTTAAATCGACCAGCCCGTAAATATCTGCTCTGTGAAACTTTTACTCTTGGAAAGAGGGAGTCTGATTTAGCTCAGGCTAAACAATACAATCACATGGACTTAGTCTTTGACACCTTTTTCTTGCAGAGCCAAGAGTATCGAGGGTGAAACTTGCCTGGGTATGTTAAAATGAAATTTTTAAGGTTCAGATTGTTTTATATTCCAAACTATGAATTTGAGGGGAAATGGAACCCAGTACTCAAAGATAAAACCGTTTGGCGACTTTGTAGGCTCACAACCGAAACCCTTCTCCACGTTTTATGTATTTGCCTAATCTTTTGTATTTAAGAAAAAAGTATTTGCTGCCTATTTTGTTGTTTTTATACATTGATCTTAAATCATATGTTTCTGCATATTTTGTGCATTTGCACTAAACTCTTGTGTTCAAGAAAAAATATCGCCCAAAGACTCTTAGAAAGCTAAATAAGATCTACTGTAAAGGCTGTTCGATACTGTGATAGCGCCAGGGACAACAGTGCAATAATAACGCTAATGATACTATTAGACTAGGCTTACAAAGCATTAATTCTGTAATTTAAGTAAAACATTTCATACTCTGATTTGATTTCATTGGTATCTAGACTGAAGCAAATTGCCTTTATACATTGATTTCAAACCATATGTCTCTGCACAGTTGTGCACTGCTCCAAAATCTGGTATTTAAGAAAAAGTATCTGTCAGGGATTCTCTTAAAGCCGAAATAAGAGGTACTGTATAAGCTGCTAGATCAGGAGTCTCCAACCTTTTCTGTAATAAGAGATACTTACCTTCAAGAAATTCCTCCCGAGATACTCATATTATTAGAGATGCAACAGTAACCATATCAGACATACATTAGTGGCCACGATATGCAAGATTACCAGCAGCGATCACCTCAGTTCATAAGTCATAGTTGCCAACAGTAAGGTAAAGAATGCTTTCTCGATGTGGAATGGCTCTACCTGCAATGACCCAGCACCAAATTAATAATATTAGTAGCAGTCTCCACAACACCATTTGATGCATCCATTTTTCTCCAAAAATCCGCTTATAAATTTTGAAAATGTACCCATTTCTGTCTCAAATTAATTATTTTTAATTTGGTATAGATATATTAATTCAACCAAGCAAAAGCTTCTTATTTAATTACCTGGGCTGCACACAGGCGAGCTGCTGACAGGTAGCTGGAGAGCTACCAGTCGCTCACGAGCTACTCGTCGGAGAAGCGTGTGCTAGATACTGTGAGAGTGTCAGGGAACAACAGCTCAATGATAATGCCATTGAAATTCTTAGACCAGGCTTATAAAGGATCAACTGTGTGATTTAAATATATTGCCTTATACTATGAATCAAACTCATTTGTGTCCAGATCCAAGCCAACTGTTTTTATACTTTGATTTTGAAATACTATAATTCTAGAACATTTACTGATCACCTTATACCTGTGCTGATTGTGATGTTTTATACTTTTTACTGTAATCTTTTGATTAATACAATAACCTTATTTTACTACTACACACCAATTTATAAAAATAACACTTACCATTAAAAATGTTTAGGCACCAGAATTAATATGATCAGGTAAGTACGTTTTCAGGAGAAATACTTTTGCGTTTAAAAAGTCGACAGTGCATTTTTCAGAGCCTGAAATGTTATCCTATGGGAGGAAAAACAAATACGGCATACAAGTTCTTCGCAGTGACTTACAAGACCAACCTCCTGAACTTGAGGTAACTATGGGGCAAGGTTCAAGGCAGCACCAGCAGGTCACCTCCAGCTGCACTAGGGCAGCCGAGTTGAGTGGTACAAAACAGCGTTGGGTGCCCAATGCAAGTTAATGAGCATTGGTCTTCCCGAACAGAGGGTTCCTCTTGCATGAGTTCGGTGAGGGGCCCTTAGCTTAGGGTGGCACAATTCATTCTGCTGCCCTTAGGGACCCTCTGTACAATTTATAATGTTTCTGTAGTTAAGTTGGGTTTGAATACTATACATAAATAAAGCTTGCCTAACTTTAACTTATGTACTTATGTTTAACCTTTGGTATATATATATATATATATATATATTATTCAAAACAAGTTGCAGACGACGAAAATGCAGGTTTATTTCCTCTATTTCCACAGCAAAGTCAGCGAAGAACATCAGATTCAAGGTCAGGCCTTACACATTTCAAGCATACACAGCTCTTGTTCACAGGCCAATGTCCAGTGAGGCAATGGAAAACAGAACTGACACCTGTTTGCAATTAAATACATTCTGCCCCCAGTGGGCCTCAAGGTGAGTTTGTCAGATGCATTATGGTGACGGTAGTTCTACTGCGCATATTGTATATAGGATTAGCACAGTGCTATCTATGTCAAGCTGTAAAATGACCAAAGCCTTTTACCAATCCAGGCACAGCATTACAGCTTTAGATTGGTAAAATACCATCCAAGCCAACCTGAAATGGATAAAAGCAACCTCTGACATATGTTTTGCTCTCATTAGAGCTCGTCATTTTACAGCTCAGCATGGATAGCACTGTGCTAATCCTATGCTTAAAAACCTTGCTGTAGAAATGGCAACAGACTTTGTCCCTTTCTATCTCGGCGTGGATGGCACTGTGTTAATCCTATGCTTAAAGACTTTGATAGAAAAGCAGACATATGAGATAAGCAGACTTAGAGTGTCACTGGTGTTGAGAGTGCTCTATACTGGAGCTGCTTTCCACCTGAACTTTAAAACTACCCAGAGTTCTCTGCTTCTTTTTTTGAATCATTTATCCGTCATTCTATGCCTGAAAGGGTATTGTTTTGACTTATACTGGGTGCTCCCTTGTGGCTGGACAAAGCTATACCTCTCTGAAGAGCTCTAATGAGAGCGAAACACGTGTCAGGGTTTGCTTTCATTCATTTCAGGTTGCCTTGGATGGGATTTTACAAATCCAAAGCTGTCATACTGTGCCTGGAGTGGTAAAAGGCTTTGGTCATTTTACAGCTCGGCATGGATAGCTCTGTGCTAATCCTATGCTTAAAGACTTTACTGTAGAAATGTCAAAAGACTTTGTCCCTTTCTATCTCGGTGTGGATGGCACTGTGCTAATCCTACGTTTAAAGACTTTGATAGAAAAGCAGACATTTGAGGTGAGCAGATTTAGGGGATATTCACAAGAACGTGTGCTAAACATCTCCAAAAAATGTTAACGCAACTTTACACATCGCAGTCTATCGCGGGAAAATAACCCCGTGTTAACATGGAATTCACAACACGGCGGTACCATGCGATAGCCTCCCAAAACCGCGGACAATGTCCGCGATACAACAACCGCAACGGTGATAAAAATACAAACCTCAACGCAAAAAAACATGCGATGGGCCAAACCGCGATGAGGAAATAAGCGATAAGCAGCGCCAGGCCTGCAATACACACACGGCAGGCGTGAAAATCACTACAAAAGTAGAAAAAACACACAAACACAAAATGACCAACACCGAAGCACCATGGATGCAGCCGGAGCAGGCGAAGAGGACGAGCGGAACCCCCAAGCGCCCCGGACGACCAGCCTCGGACCTCGGGGACAGGGAAGGGCAAGGACAAGAAGAAGAGGAAGACGAAGTTCAGTCCGCAGGAAAACAGGATCCTGGTCACGGAGGTGATGGAACACCATCAACAACTGTTCGTCACCTCCAAAGTGTCATTGGGCACCAAAAATGGAATATGGCGGGCCATCGTGGACAAGGTGAATGCCGTCGGAGAACACAAGAGGTCAATGGACGAGGTCAAGAGGCGATGGATTGACATCAAGCGCAAAACCAAGGAGAAACTCGCAGGCAACCAGAAGGCAGCAATGCAGACTGGAGGTGGGAGCCCAGCACCACAGCTGGAGCTGGATAACATGGAGGAGCTGGTGTCGACAGTCATCAGCGTGGAGACTGTGGCAGGAGTCGGGGGACCGGACACTGCTCGACATGACACAACACCACAGCAACAGGGTGAGTAACCACCAGGTACTGGGGGGACGGGTGGAGATGGCCACAATGGCACACATGCACAATCAAGCAGAGCACAGTGCACACCCACAATGACTCTGGCTCATGGCCCTGATCCACAGACTTTCACAATACACAATGCCATGCTGTCTGAATGTGAACATGTACCATGCGGCTACATACATGTGGACACATTCTAATACACCATCTCCCCTTCACATTGCAGGGGCACCGTCAACACCTCCTGCAGAGCAGTCCCAGCCACTCTTTACTGATGACGAGGAGGACACCCCCAGCATCGACACCCAAGCCCTCCAAGACATCATTGATATCATCCGCAACTCACCTCCAGGATCAGGGCAGCCCAGCTGCATCGAGGAGACCCCACCCACTACACAAACCACCCAGCAGGAGGCACCCTCAACCCCGGCTGTCTCCCAAGACCCCCACGAACAACACATGGCCTTCCAACGCGTGTGCTGGAGGGCCAGAGGGAGACGGCTGAGCAGGTGCAGGTGGGGTTCGACCTCATGGCTACCAAACTGGACGCCATCCATGGGTGTCTAGGTCCCATCAGGGACCAGATCCAGTCCCTAACGGACACCCACGGCTGCTCCATGGTCTCCAACGAGCCCTGGCTGACATTGCTGGAGTCACGACTCGGAGACAAGAACACCTGTCTGCTCAGAGTGGCTCCAGCGATCCCAGTCGTGAGCTGGCACACATGCAGAGGCTCATGGAGGACATGGTGCGGATGGAGGCGGAAAGGATGGCAGCCACCGCTGCACATCAGCAAAATGTAGCTGGGATCTACCATGCCCTGCAGATCCTCATCATGGCATTGCTGCCACAAGGCGTGGCGCAGATGAATGCTGCTGCCCCCACACCATCCACATCTCCGCCCCCTGGTGTGTCAGTGCTTCCCAGTGCGGCAGGCGTCTCCACTCCGGCACCTGATGTGTCACTGCCACACAGTGCGGCCCACAATCTGCCTCCGGCCCCTGATTTGTCAGTGGCACACAGTGCCGCAGCCGGAACTGCAACACCCACAGGTGGGGCAGAGCACACATCCGAGGAGGAGGACATGGATGGGATTGAGATCAGAAGGAGGCACTAGCATTCATTTCAGCCACCTGGCCTGTTTCTGCATGGTGCCGCACATAGCCCCATGACCTTCCACTGACCCCCGATACACTCCGCTGCACTCACCTTGGACCGCAACATGGACTGCCATATCCTGTTTGATGACCAATGACACGGCAACCAGACTGTGGACTGTACCCTTCCCCTTCCGCAGTACTTGTCATTCCCAGATGGACTCTGGCTGGACCTCCATGGGCCCATATTGTGAAGTGGGGTTGGCATGGCCCTGTACTGCTCCAGCTGCAAAACTCCACTGGATGTGCATTAAACATTCAGAAACGCACTGCTGTGTCATGTCTTACATCATTCATGTATGAATGTGTGGATGAATGTAGGGACAGTGATTCCCCCTAACGTCAATGATGCTCATCTAGTGGGATTCCAGTCACAGTGTGCTACATTGCCGATTGCGGTCCGGGTGCCGTAGACACTACAACAGGGACACACGCATTAGTCACTTCCTTGTCCGGACATGTACTGAACCACGCCCCGTCATTGTTGCAAGCCCTGCGCTGGTCCGGCGTACGCCAGGCCAGACCAGACCACTCCACTTACGCTCCGAGGGGGGGCCCACATAGCTACATGTTCCAGGTGTACACGCTAGTGGTCTGCAGGTCACTGGTCTAGTTGTCAGCATGTCACGGCCACTCCCTGAGAGCAGGTTTGCACACACACCACACCCATCCGGCACAGGCGTCACAGGCCATGTGACCCCGCCAATATAAGGGGCCGACAATGTCAAATTCCCCACTGCCGGTGGTGACTGGATGATGGACGCTCCTCGGTTCTCAATCATAAAGAGCCCATGAGTTGTTGCGCACAGGGTTGGTCACACCCGAAGCCTTGCGGCCGTCACGGGCCTACCACCACGTGGCGCTGACTGGGGTTGCACAGGGTTAGTGGCACCCGGGTTAGTGGCACAGGTGGTAATCTTCTTGAGAGTAGTGGGAGGGTACCGGATAGGAGGGGCGAAGGCTTAGTTTAAAAACTGGCGGCTGAAAGTGAAAGGAAACTCCTTCTGTGAGTGATGGAGGGGGACGGAAGTTTGTTCAGCAGGTACGTGATGGGGATACGGAAGTAAGTGGGGAGGGTAGTGTATAACGAAGGAGGGGAGATTATGAAAGTATGTAGTTGGGTGATTAAGATTTCAAATGTAAAGGGAAACATAGGAAGGTCGGGTTAGAAGGGTGTTAGATTGTGGTTTAGCGGCACGATGGAGGACGGTGGGTTTGATAATAGGGAAGGCTAATACGGCGCATGAACGAAGCGTGTTAAGGAGAGGAAGGTTTTGCCGTGCGGTGTAGGAAGGGAAAGGTTTGATGGGAGAGTTATGCACACATGATGGGGAAGCAAGAGGGGTTGAGTTTGTGGGTTTAAGTTAAGGTGGTTATAGTAGAATGACTAACCGAGTGCAACGGTTACACTAAACAATGTGAGGTGAAGAAACCGAGCCTGTCAGTGACATTAAGAGGCCATTCATTTGAATAGCGTATATTATTGAATTTTATGAATGTTAGAAATCGTGTAGCGAGACGCAACTTACAACATGAGATTTTGTATATACTTTGACGGATGGAATATTAATATATGTTCAATTGTTATTTTCAGTTACCCCTGACGAAGGGCCACAGAGGCCCGAAATGCATTGGGTTTAAATAAACTGCTTTTGATGAATTTGGCTTTTGTACGTATTCTTGAAGAGAGGGTCGGAAGGCCCATCTTGAACATGAGAAATCCAGGAAACGGCCTTTTCTTGCTTGCGGATTTGAACAGTTTTAAGTGCGAAAGTGGATAATTTATGGAGTACAAAGCAGTTAAATGAGAGAAAAAAGAAAGTAACATGAAAAAGAAAAATTGCAAATGCAGTACCGGCTGTGCCATTTGTTTGGGGCAAAAAGTAGTCCCAGTATGATGTGGCTTAGTTAAACACGTGCTGTTTGGGCTGGGCACGTACCAGTGAGCACGCCATGTTAAACTTTGAAGGACAAAAAAATGGGACAAACTACTGAAGCAAAAGGTGTGCAACCCACATATATATGATGTTACCCGAAGCCTTCCGGCCATCACGGGCCTACCACCACGTGGCGCTGACTGGGGTTGCACAGGGTTAGTGGCACCGAAATTGCTGAGCGGGTTTGCAGCCTGCGATGATGACGGGTGCACTGATGTGGTCTCTGCCATTGATGCCTCAGGACTCAGCGTCATGTGTGGGACCTGCTGGGCCGCGGTGCGGGTCCGCATGATGTGGACCATGCCATGGTGGCGGGACCGGGGCCTGGAGCTTGCACGGGCATGTGGTGTGCACACTGGTGGACACACTGTTGGCGGCAGGTGAGCAGTGGGGCCTGGGTGCGCAAGTGCAGACAGCCAGCGCTGGACGGTGGGAGGGGGTAGGGTGCCGCTGCATGGGTGCACAGGGACGGACAGGCGTTGTTGCCATGTGCAGTGAGATGGACTCTGCCATGATTGACTCTGGCCTCGATTACAGATTGCAGACCTGGTGGCTTGCAGTTTATACTGGCACGTGGTTGGAGACACACCGGTGGCAGCAGGTGAGCAGGGGGGCCTAGGTGCGCGGGCGGCAGTGTCCCTCCATCTCTCTCTCTCTCTCTCTCTCTCTCCCTTCCTTCCCTTCTCTCTCACTCTCTCTCTCCCTTCCTTTCCTTCCCTCTCTCTCTCTCTCTCTTCCTTTCCTTCCCTCTCTCTCTCTCTCTCTCTCCCTTCCTTTCCTTCCCTCTCTCTCTCTCTCCCTTCCTTTCCTTCCCCCTCTCTCTCTCTCGCTCTCCCTTCCTTTCCTTTCCTTCTCTCTCACTCTCTCTCTCCCCCTTCCTTTCCTTCTCTCTCCTCCCTTCCTTTCCTTCTCTCTCTCTCACTCTCTCTCTCTTCCTTTCCTTCTCTCTCTTTCTCGCTCTGCCTTTCTTTCATTCTCTGTGTCTCTCTCCTTTGATGTGCGCATGACACACGTTCTGATTTTGTGCTTTACTTTCCAGGCTGTGGCATCAAGATTGTCCCGGACTGACCCGACAGGAGTCTTCCGCATTGGTGTTTTGTGTTGTATTTCAATAAAGTTTTTGGTTGTTACTCCAATGATGTGTGACTGTTTCTCGTTCTTCTGACCACACATGTGTGTTTCTTTTTGTCATTGTGCGACATCATGCGCTTTTTGTGGCTCTTGTGTCGTGCACGGTATGTGTTTGTCCGGGGGGGGGCCTGGGAGTGGTGGAGGTGGGTGTTGTGGCCCTCATGGGTCTCCGAGCTGCATGATCATTGTCTCCATGGCATCTGTGGGTCTTCACATGTGGCTCTTGGCTGGGCTCCCTTTCATGCAGCAGGTAGTCGTCCTGCTTAACACCAGCAAAAGGCAGGTGTTAATTCCCTGGTGCTACCGCAGCTTATTGCCTGTTTTTGGTTCGCATCGCAGATCTGGCAGTTCGTTGTGAAAGTGGTGTAGTGGTGTTTTCGTGTGTTTTTGCACGGGAACGCCTACTCTGCATCTCATTAGGGTTAGTTGGTGGTGTCACCCGTGGAGGTAAATTTTGCAGCAGTTATCTCGGGAATACTTGCGTTGTCTGCAGTTTGCACCCGCTTGTGAATGGGGCGTTAAATCTATCTCCACTTTTGATGCGTTAAGGTGGCGATAACTCGGCGATAAGTCCTTGTGAATATGCCCCTTAGAGTGTTGCTGGTGTTGAGGGTGCTCTATTCTGGAGCTTCTTTCCACCTCTATGCCTGAAAGGGTATTGTTTGAATACATATATATATTCACTGAAAAAACCATAGGTTTTAGGGACAGTTATAGTTAGTTGGACATTTCACTCGTACAAAACCCGTGAAATTCCCCCGTTATAGTTAGTTCAGCTAACTATAACTCGCGCCCCCGCAATGCACTGCTGATGACGTCACATATTACATCACTCATGACATGGTCAGTGACATCACTGATGACATCACTGATGACATCTCAAATGACATCACTGATGACATCATCCAGTGACTGTGTGTTTCTGTAAAGTTTAAATATTTTTAATATATATAGGAAAAGACGTATTGAAGAATGAGTGGGTGTGTAAGTGTCTGTATGGATGATTTAGTAGGTGCGTGACTGACTCTATAAGTGAGTGATTTAACGTATCTTACTGAATGCATGGGTTAGTGACTAAACTGGGTGAATGTCTGTATCCGTCTGTCTGTTGCTGTGTAAGTGGCTGCATGGGTTTGTGAATAGCTACATGAGTGTCTATATGAGTTATTGATCGGTTGTCTGAGTATCTGTATGGGTGCCTGAGTGTTTGTGTGGGTGGGGTGTGTGCGACTCTGTGCATAGATGTGTGAGTGGGTGATTCACTGGGTGGATGGTTTCAAGAGTGCATCTGTGATAGACTGTATGGGTGGGTAAGTGTGTGTAAGAGTGTGTTAGTGAGTGAATGTATGTCTCAGTGGTACATGTGTGAGTAACTACATATGTGAAAGCCAGTATATATGTGTGTTGGAGTATATAAATAGCTATAAGCGAGAGTGAGTGATTGTGATAGTGGCTGTATGGATGAGTGTGTGCTTGTATCAGTGATTGTATAAGAGCGTAACAATGTGCTAGTATTTGTATGATTAAGTGAGCTGGTGTGTGTATAACTGTATAGGTGAGTAAATGGCAGTGTGTTTAATTATTTGCATGACTGACTAGGTGTGTGAGTACCTCTATGGATGAGTGGCGGTGTTTGAGTGTCTATATAGGAGTAAGAGTGCATATGATAGTCCTGTACTGAGTGACCATAAGTATGAGTGACTGTACGGGTGAGTGAGTGGATGTGTGTGTGTAGACCTAAGAATCAGTGAGTGGATATGTAGTTATTGGTGTTGGAGTGTCTATAGTTTTGCGAATGGCAGTCTGTAATTTAGATTGGGTGTATCAAAGGTTATATTAGGGTGTGAGGAGCTGCATCAGATTATCACGTGGATGATGTCATCAGTGATGTCATTTGAGATGTCATCAGTGATGTCATCAGTGATGTCACTGACCATGTCATGAGTGATGTAATATGTGACGTCATCAGCAGTGCATTGCTGGGGCGCGAGTTATAATTAGCTGAACTAACTATAACGGGGGAATTTCACGGGTTTTGTACGAGTGAAATGTCCAACTAACTATAACTGTCCCTAAAACCTATGGTTTTTTCAGTGAATTTCAAAGGTTTTTTAAATGCTAATTTGTAACTATAACTGTCCCTAAAACCTATGGTTTTTTTCAGTGAATTTCAAAGGTTTTTAAATGCTCATTTCTAACTATAACGTGTCTGAAACCTATGTTTTTTTCAGTGAATTTCAAAGGTTTTTTAAATGCTAATTTGTAACTATAACGTGCCTGAAACCTACGGTTTTTTCAGTGAATTTCAAAGGTTTTTTAAATGACATTTTTTTAAATGTATTAATTTTTATATTAATTTTTTTCATACTGATTTACTACATTTTTAGCAACAATTTCTTTTACATATTTTATTTTTAAATTACATTGTAATTACATTATACATTACATTACAAAAAATACTTTCTCAGAATGAATTACTTTAGTTTAAATACTTAGCACATAGGCAATAGACTTTTAAGTACAGTAGTTACAGTTGTTGCAATGGGCAACACATTTTCAAACACAATGCAACATTCAGCTCAATGTGAATTTCTAGTTAAATGCAATTAGTTACTTTATGGATTACTTTTCTAAACACAGGACTGGATCCTAGATTCAGTCCTGGGACATCTCCTGTAAACAGTTGAGTAAAAGCGTTTTGGTTACAGTCGTGATTTTTAAGGAATATTATTGTATTTTAAAAGTTGACACTTAGAAACTTTTCCTCATAGAATCACCAATGTTATCCTATGGAAGGAAATTCACTTAGCAGGTAAAAACTGTTATCGTTACTTTTTCTTACTCAGTGTTGGATCCTGGATCCAGCACTGGTGCATCTCCTGTAAACAGTTGAAAAAATGCGTTTAAGTCATACAGGCGATTTTTAAGGAATATTTGTAGTTTGTGAAAATCGACACTTTGAAACTTTTCTGCTGAAAACCAGACAATGGATTCCTATGGAAGAAAAGATAAGTTACTGGTAAGTACGGTTAAAATTACTTTTCAGGGTCAGTGCTGGGCTAAAAGATGCAGCACTGGGTTCTCTCCTGATAACAGGTGAGTAAATCGGAATTCGTATTTAGGCTGATTTTAGAAGAATAATTTAAAGTTCCAAAACTCCACACTTAGAAGAATTTTCAAGTGAAACCAGTCAATGTTAGCCTATGGAAGGAAATTCAAGTTACTGGTAAGTACGGTTAAAATTACTTTTCATGACCAGTACTGGGCTGAAAGATGCAGCACTGAGGTCTCTCCTGACAACAGGTGAGTAAATCAGAATTCGGATTTCGGCTGATTTTAGAGGAATATTTGAATGTTTCAAAAATCAACACTTAGAAACTTTTTCAGCAAAAAGCAGGCAATGATATCCTATGGAAGGAAATTCAAGTTACTGGTAAGTACGGTTAAAATTACTTTTCAGGATTAGTACTGGGCTGAAAGATGCAGCACTGAGGTCTCTCCTGATAACAGGTGAGTAAATCGGAATTCGTATTTCGGCTGATTTTAGAGGAATATTTTAAAGTTCCAAAACTTCACACTTAGAAGAATTTCCAAGTGAAACCAGTCAATGTTAGCCTCTGGAAGGAAATTCAAGTTACTGGTAAGTACGGTTAAAATTACTTTTCAGGACCAGTACTGGGCTGAAAGATACAGCACTGAGGTCTCTCCTGATAACAGGTGAGTAAATCGGAATTCGTATTTCAGCTGATTTTAGAGGAATATTTGTATGTTTTCAAAAATCAACACTTAGAAACTTTTTCAGCAAAAAGCAGGCAATGATATCCTATGGAAGGAAATTCAAGTTACTGGTAAGTACGGTTAAAATTACTTTTCAGGATTAGTACTGGGCTGAAAGATGCAGCACTGAGGTCTCTCCTGATAACAGGTGAGTAAATCGGAATTCGTATTTCGGCTGATTTTAGAGGAATATTTTAAAGTTCCAAAACTCCACACTTAGAAGAATTTCCAAGTGAAACCAGTCAATGTTAGCCTATGGAAGGAAATTCAAGTTACTGGTAAGTACGGTTAAAATTACTTTTCAGGACCAGTACTGGGCTGAAAGATACAGCACTGAGGTCTCTCCTTATAACAGGTGAGTAAATCGGAATTCGTATTTCGGCTGATTTTAGAGGAATATTTGTAGGTTTCAAAAATCAACACTTAGAAACTTTTTCAGCAAAAAGCAGGCAATGATATCCTATGGAAGGAAATTCAAGTTACTGGTAAGTACGGTTAAAATTACTTTTCAGGACCAGTACTGGACTGAAAGATACAGCACTGAGGTCTCTCCTTATAACAGGTGAGTAAATCGGAATTCGTATTTCGGATGATTTTAGAAGAATATTTGCACAATGGTGAAGGGAGGGGGCGGGGCCTGAGGTGACATCTGTGCAAACGCGCCCCGTGGCGCGTTTTTAAGTTGGGGGATTAAGTCCCCTTGAATCCCAGAAAGCGCCACAGAGCTGCGTTGCAGAGAGGTGTAAAGGGGTGTGGCCTCTCTACACGTCTCTGCAACGCAGCTCCTGGCGCATATTGGAGGTTCCTGGTGGGCTAGTTGGCCCCTAGGGACCCTCAGGATTGAAGGGGATTTAATCCCCCAACTTAAAACGCGCCACGGGGCGCACAGATGTCACCTGAAGCCCCGCCCCTCCCTTCACCACTGTGCAAACGCACCCCGTGGCGCGTTTTAAGTCGGGGATTAACTCCCCTTGAATCCTGAGGGTCCCTGGGGGCCAACTAGCCCAACAGGTATATCCAAAGCGCCACAGAGCTGCGTTGCAGAGAGGTGTAAAGGGGCGTGGCCTCTGTACACCTCTCTGCAACGCAGCCCCTGGCGCATACTGGAGGTTCCTGGTGGGCTAGTTGGCCCCCAGGGACCCCCAGTATTCAAGGGAATTCGTTCTCCCTCTGCAAACGCGCCAGGGGCGCGTTTGCAGAGTGGTGAAGGAAGGGGCGGGGCCTGCGGGCCCAATCGTTTTTTTGTCCCCTGAAGGGGGCTGTGTAGCCCCCTTCCTTTTTCCTGTTTTTGGGCCCTGGGGACCCCATCCCCCAGGGCCTTACCCCTTTTTTAATTAAATTTAAAAAAAAAACGGGAAGGGGGCCGCGTGGCCCCCCTTCCCTGGGCCTGTATTGGCCCCGGGACCCCATCCCCCGGGGCATGGCCTCGATTTTTTTTTTCTTTGGAGGGGGCTGCGTGGCCCCCTCCTCAGGCCATTTAAGGCCCCGGGGACCCCATCCACCGGGGCCGGCCTTTCCGTTTTAAAAATTTTTTTTTTATTTTTTGGGGAGGGGGCTGCGTGGCCCCACTCCCCAATCCCCCACAGTCCCGCCGGCTCCCGCGTCCCTTGGGAGCCGGCATTGCTTTCCACATGGGGAGCTGCTAAGATGCAGCTCCCCATGTGGAAAGCAATGTGCTTTGGATATTGGAAGAGAGAGCAGGTTTCCTGCTCTCTCTTCCAATATCCAAAGCAGTTTGCTATGGCAGGACGGGAGCCGCGAGGCTCCCGTCCTGCCATAGCAAACTACAGTGTCCCGGGGGTAGGCACCCCGGGACACTGCAGGAGCCGGCCCTGGGGGTGGCGGTCCCCAGGGCCATCAAGGGCTCCAGGAGGGGGCCGCGGCCCCCTCCCTTAAATTGCACAGCCCCGGGAGGTGGTGGTCCCCGGGGCTCTGGGGGTCTGTAATGGACCCCACATTTATTTTGTAAGTGCCCCGGGGAGGTGGTGGTCCCCGGGCGTGTGGGGGCTGGAGCCCCCCACACCTTATTTTTTTCAAAAAGAAGCCCCGGGGGTGGCGGTCCCCGGGGCTGCGGGAGGCAGGAGAGCCCTCCCGCACCATTTTTTATAAAGCCCCGGGGGTGGCGGTCCCCGGGGCTTGGGGGCCCTTGAGGCCCCCATACAAACAATATACCCACCCCCACCATGCCCCCGGGACTTGGGCCACCCGGGGGCAAAATGCAATTTTTTTTTTTCGGCAGGATTCGCGCACCCTGAGCGCATCCTGCCGATTTTAAAAAAATGTTTTGTTTTTGCCCAGGGGGTCCTTGTGGGACCCCCTGAGCAAACCTAGGGGTCAGGTGTTTCTACCCTGCCCCCTTTGTGCGCTTTGCGCACTTGTTTCTGTCCCTCGGTTCTACCGAGGGACAAAATGGCTGCCAACATTTCCTGAATCGGAATGTTGACAGCCAGCTGACAGCCAATTAACATGCAGCTCGTGATCGGGACGGTGCGCGCAGGGTGCGCTGAGGGTACGCGGACCCTACTCGGCCATAGATATATCTATCTTTTTACTTTTGATTTTCTCAGCAACTACTGAACGGATTTACACCATTTAACAAAAGGGTTCTTTCTGAACCAAGAACTACCTCTTTGCCAAATTTGGTGTAATTCCGTTCAGCAGTTCGGGCTGTAGCCGTGTCTAAAGTTTCCTATGGAAAATTGCATGGGGAAAACGCGTTTTGGGACCCCCCTTTTTTCTCGGCCCCTGCTTGACAAATCCCCCCGAGACTTTCAGGGTAGGAGCGGACCGGAGCGCCCCACAAAGTTTGAAAATTTTGCGAAGATACGTCAACCGGCAAGAGAGTTATTTCAAATAGAATGTCGCGGATTTCCTATGGATAATAGGTTGTAACTATAACTATCTACTGGCGACCGCCAGTAGATAATATATATATACACGCTCACACAATTCACAGCTATCTTTCTGAAACAAATGCAGGCAATGGGGACCTCAACGTTGAAAGCCTGGAAGGGGCGGTTGAGGGTAATAACTCAAAGAAGTTATGAAAAGCCCGCTGTAAACCGATAAAACTTGAGAAATACCTAGAACATCTGGAACCCAGAATCTTGGATACAGTGCAGACACCGACTACTGGAGAGCAAATATATCTGATAGGAGAGCAAGAGTACAGTCAGCTAATCTCAGCTAACCTCAATATATTAGTTAAAACTAGCAAAGAACGACAAGATGAAACATGGAACAATTTGACAACATATTAGGTTTTTGTAAAGTTCCCCTATTCACGTGGACATATTGACACACAATTCTATAATGTAGAAATGTGCAGTAGTATTTGTCAAACTGAATAAAACTAAATTAAATAAAAATATAAACACACATTCAAACCTAAACCATAACATTGTAAACGTAACAAAATGTCAAACCTTTCCTCATTTTCAGTAGAATTTATTGAGAACTCGTGAATGCACCTCTCAACTTTTTAAATGCCTCTTTGACATCGTTATTTCTGACACTATAAACAAATGGGTTCAGCATAGAAGTCCCCATGCAGTACATTACACTTATCCATATGCCCTTATCAAGCGAGATGACTGAGGATGGACGGACATATGTAAAAAGTATAGGCCCATAGAAAAGAGCAGTGGATGTGAGATGGGAGAAACGGTAGAAAAGGCTTTCCTCCTTCCTTGGGAGGTCTTTATTTTAATAATGACTACAGTGATCTGACCATAAGAAATTACAATACAAAGAAAGGGGGCTTTAGAAGAGGCGGGATATCACAAAAGTAGTGATGGATTTCATTAGAGCCACAATAAAGTAACTTGGAGGCTAAGACACTATGCAGTGATGCGTGTACTGAGACGAACACCCAGGAACAGCTCACAAGTGATACACAGAACCGCTTTGTCATAAGCTGTGCATAATGTAACGGACGACAAATTGCCATATAACGATCGAACCCCATTATTCCCAACACAAAACTGCCCATATTGCCAAATGAAAGGAAAAAATGTAACTGGGAAATGCAAGCAGAGAAAGATATGGTCCTCTTCACTGACAGGAGATCCACCAGCAACTTTGGCACTGTCATTGATGTCAAACAGACATCAAGACAGGCCAGGATGCTCAAAAAGAAATACATTGGTGTGTGAAGTCGAGAGTCCATCCTGATGATAGTAAATATTGTCAGGTTTCCAAGCAAGATGACTGTATACATAGAGAGGAAGATGAAGAAGAAAAGAACTTGCTGATCTGGGCGACTCTGGAATCCCAAGAGGATGAATTCTGTGGCAGAGCTCTGGTTTCTTTTCTCCATATCTGGAAGGAACAAAACAATGGTTTGGTAGCCTCACACCTGTTTTGCTACTTTCACCTGTCTCCAGCATGTGTCATGTACCCCACTTTTCAGTCAGAGTAACTCGTTTCTGGATCTGGAAGAGGGATCTTATTTTCTATGTGTATATATACACTAAGAAAACAAAGGTTAAAGTGGCGTTATAGTGAAGTGAAAATGTCAGTTAAAACATAACGTTTTAAACTAAAAAAACACTGAAATTCCCCAGCTTTGGTTACCTCCAGAAACTTTAACTCACTCCCTCACCATTGACAGTGTTGTCATCAATGATGGTATTTCAGATGTTGCTTTGATGTTATCAATGATGACATAGAACGTGCCATGAGTGATGTAAATTGTGAGGTCATAAGCAGTGCATGGTGAGGGCACAAGGAATTTCTATGTTTTTTTTAATGTAAAGTAAGATATTATTACCAGACCTAACTATAACAACTTTTTAACCTTCATTTTGCTTTTTACAATTTCAAGGGATTTTTCAACGTAAAGTATTATTTTATTACCATACCCTACCATACCAACCCTGCACACGGCCTCCAGCAATGCCCAATGCCTTACGGTCAGAAGTGAAGTTGTTGACCTAAAATTATATTGCCAGATGAGAAATGTAACTGACACATCTCATTAAGACAAATGATAATTAAACAATGTGTTTAAACTTTATTCAAGGTTTAATAAGTCCCTGATGTCATTCATTTCTTCAGAACTATTACATTTCTTATGCACCATAATACCAGTAAATAAACAGTACAATACCTACGCTACTTAATGTGGGTTGTTTCACGGATATGCTTCATGATCTGCGTCTTCTGCTTGCTGTGAAAGGATGTGCCTGTAAGTGCCTCAGATTTTATGGAATATTGGTGCTACATGTACCCCTCTTAATACCTTCCAGGATGAAAAGCTTATGGCAAAATATCATATAATGTGGATGACATCATCAGGGATATGACCAGTGACATCATCGATTAAGTTATTTGAGATGTCGTAAGTGATGTCATCAATGATATCTTTTAACATGTCTAAAGCTGTTGTCTTTTTCCAGGCGAGGGATGAAGACAAGAGGGTCCTTTTACGAGAATAAAATGATTTAATTCATGTATGAAGGAAAGGCCCACAACCATTTCGAATGTCGGTTTCAACAGCCGCCCAGGAGAGCTCAGGAATATTGAGCCAACCCCTTGACAACCATATAACACAAAGAATGCCCAAGCATCATCAGTTCTTAACCAAGGCAATTCTAACAGAAACTTTTCAGTAACATTATATCCCTTATATCATACTTTAAGAGACCACATCATTAGTGTTATAGTAATCCATGCACGCCATTCAATTGCCAACAGACGTAGGTGTGGCCAGTATAGTCAACGGACACCTATGTCATCACTCCAAAATACTTTAATGGCACAGCTATGGTCTCTATCAATAGAAAATATTGTTTAATGCTTCCTTCATGTGTGAATTTTCTTCTTGTAGAAATAGTGCTAATAGATACGTTGCCTTGGGACAGGTTTGCTTACATGTTGCCCTATATCACGTTCTCAAGTTTCCTATACTGCTTCCTCACAGCGTTGCCCCTGGTGGCTTTTTTCTGATACAAGGATTTCTTCTGTTGGTTTGATGCTCTACCTTGCCAAGAACTTGTGCATGCAGCTGTCACGTGGTGGGTTATAGAAATTCCTCTATCCAAAATACGTTGTCTACTGATTCATCGCTGGTTTGTTCCTGAATGGGCGGGAAGAGGGAGGGAATCTTGTGGGAATGGAAACATTTCTGCCTCTCTAATGTGACTGTTGATGGCACCCGGAACTGACCTTTAGACCAGGAGACCAGTCAACCATTATGGGAAAATATAACTCTGCACCCAACATTATTGACATGACCCCCTGCAAGGGTACTTTCTGTGTTTATTTTAATGAAATGCTAACAAACAGATTTAAAAAAGGGAGGTCTCCTGAATTCCTTCCGCCACCTTTTCACCATTGATTCTTTGTCACCCCTCCAGTCCTGCCCATACCGCCAATTTTTCAGATGTTTATTTGCATCTTTGGCATCCAGGATCCGTGGCCAGTTATGATATGCTCATTGCATCACAATGATACATGTATGTTGTCTGACTACTGCTCCTGAGATGTTCATTGTAATTACAGTGACTATGCAATCTAAGATGCGATGCTTAACTATGTAAACATTATTGGAGAGTATAAGTTTCAAGATGTCAAAATGGGAGGGAATGCGAAAACTATTTTTCCACTTAATCCACCATCTGCCTCATAACTCCCCGACTTCAACAAAAATCGTATCGAACTAAAACGGTTCAGAAGTTATTGAAAGAAGCATCACTCGTGGTGCGAGCAGTGGCCGATCCTGTGCAAGGGTTTCACAGAATACCATTCAGTGAAGAGTGCTGTATTCAGGTGTTGAATTGGTACAAATGAAATTAATCTTTCTCAGACTGCATGAATATGTGTTTGAATAAGAAAACAGTGAATCAGCACTGCCACATAATGTATCACGTGTATCACGTCAGGCAGCATATTTGTCTTTTCCTGCGCCATAATTTAGTCAACTCTCCAATATAACTTGATAATTCATTGCCACATAATTCCAGAGGCCCTGATTATTAGTGGCCCTTTATTATCCAGTCTCTCAGGGTCCTCGATCACCATAGTGGGGATCCATCAGCATTCATAACGACCAAGAGTGAAGAGGTCACCGTACATTCAACGCGTTATACTAGTTTATACATTTATTAGCGAGATGCACTGATGATCAAATGTCCATATTAGTCCAAACACTAACCCCACATTGCACCAAGCGACATCTCCCAAATCTAAACTGAAATGCACAACAATGAACCCTGAGGGCATCACTTCAGGGGCATCCTTAATCACCCACTTTAGCAACTACAGCGGGTGGGGTTCTTTATGAGCCTCTTTCATCTGCAACGTGGCAGATCAAAACTCATTATTAACAGTAAAAGGAAGCATTTACAAGAAATATATCATATTCATGTTCACAAACATGCAGAATACACTATTGTGCATCTATAAGTATCTCAGTAATGGAAAATAATTAAAGACATTCATATATCATTTGTTTAATCAGTCATTGTGGTTGACATTTCAGTCTTTTACATCATTTCCATGGACAATCATGAATTAATTCAAAAAATGACAAAACTAGCCAATTGCTTTAGGAGCATAATGTGCTGCCACATCGGCGGGCATATATGCAGTGGCGGCTGTGCACACAGACGTAGAGGTTGGAGTGATTTATGATTTGTTAAGACTGTTTTGGCCATGCAGCCAAAATACATTTTTTATTTGAGTGAGCACTTGAGTTCGGATGGTGATTCAAGAGACTGTAACTGACTTTACAAATTATATAGGAATTCTTTTAGGTATTTACTATTTTTGACTAGCTTCCATTTCTCCAACAGTATAGTCTTCATGTTATTGTATAGTGTCTATGTTGCATGTGAATATAATTAGGGCTCCCGGGTTTATGGTATTTATTTTTTTAACATTTCCAACTGTATTTATCCATATTTATTTTTTTGGGCCATGTTATTGGTATTTATCCACATTTATTTTGTGCTTTGAGAATAAATGGAGCGATAAAACAGTATATTTCCATGTTCATTTAAGTCTTGGACATGCACTCATATATGGATGCCTGCCACATTTTAGCAAATTAAACAGCCATGTATAACAAACACTACACTCACAGGTACATATTAGCGTTATACTACAAATATCTGCTAACATATGCTTGTATTTAAGGAACTGTCATCCTGTTTTTTTTTAACTCTCCATGATGTTTTTCTGCTCAGATATTGCCTGGAATTCATGAAAGACAGCATGGAGAGACTCTCCCAAGAAGCACCATTCTCAGTATTTTTCCACTTTTAAAAATAAATACAGACAGAAAACACATTGTTTTCTGTCTGTATTTATCTGTAAAAATCAGTAAAAATGGAAAACCAGAAGCCTTAAATATAATAAGTTCTTTTATATGCTGTGGTAGGTATTTATATTGCCTTTGAGTTTCTATGTCTTTAGTGGATGATCAGCGAAGTTCTGAAAAAAGGGAATAAAATGTAAGCAAGCATTTAGACCACAAGGTTAAAAAGGTGCTGGTCTGTTCCCATTAATCAAATTTTAAAATGTAAATAAGTGTGATTTGATACTTTTGTAAAAAAAAAATTGTTCAGCCCTACTATTTTATTTTATTTATTGATTTTGTGCTGAATTAAGTTTATTAAGTAACTTGTTAAAAATTATGTGATCTTTTGTCCAAAATAACATGACAGTAATAGATGGGGTGAACTTCTTATGAGTAAAGATTATATATTTCTGTAACTGATCCAGAATCCTGGGGTGAATTATACAGTCAAAGGCCTGGTTTTACCTCTTAAATCTCATTTTGCAAACTTTCATTCAGCCTCCAAGCCTCTATTGGAATCCTCGGGTGATACACTTGGCTAAATTGGTCATACTTCAACTTGCCCAATCACAAATGAATCCATGCCCATTGTTCCGCCATGACATTGGTGCTATTCTTATTCTCCATGGAATCCACGAGGTCTGTTTAAGAGAGGGGAGCGAGCTACCATTTGGTGGTCACCTTCACTTCTGAAAAGAAATAGTTCTTTCTCTAATGTAATACAGGAATATCAAATGTTGTCGCAGCTCTACAGATCTGCAGTTTCATTATTCCTCTATCAGTTCAAATATTTAAATAGGCACTCCTTCCTTAGGGACCTCTGATCCAAGGTCTCTAAGCAGATGACAATCACTGATTCATTAACACAACTAGCTTCAAATAATTCCTATTAAGAATATACTCTCTGATATCAAGAGACAAATGGCTGGTTTCCAATTAATCTGTTTGTCTAAAATATGTGTAAAATAACAATTACGTTCATGAGAGGCTGCTGTAGGTATGTTTACGTATATATTATTTGTCGCATATTTGCTTTGTGGTACACAGTATTGATTAAATTGATACTTATTTTGAAACTATCAATAAAATGAAATATTTCAAGTGCAATTCTTATTATAAAAAATATATGGTTTGGGGATATAATGGGATATAACTTTGTTTTTAGTTCAGATTTTGTTTAGAGATTTAGTGAAGTTTTGTTAGTAGGTGAGTGAAGCTGACAACTATAACATTCTGCAACAAAAGAGGGCACAATGGGGCCCTCCATGTTGATAGCCTCAGATGGAAGACTATTGGTACTCACTGAAAAAATCCCTGTAAACTGATAAAGCCTGACGATTACCTTGAACATTCTGAACCTAGTGCAGACACTGACCCCTTGGGCGCACACATACCCCACACTGTTGATACATTCTTACCCGGACATAAAAGCATGAACCCCTCTTCCCCTCTCAGGTAACGTGATATTTTCCCAAAACAGTGACATGGCAGAGGAAGAGTAAAGTCAGCTAATCTCAGTTAACCTCTATATTTTAGTTGACACTGAGAATGTGAAGATATGCAACAAAACCACTATCCACAAAAGCCAAATCTATCAAAGAATGAAAAGGTGAACATGATACAAGTTCAAAACATGTGTTATGTTTTGTTATGTTGCCCTATACACTTGAGAATATTGACACAAAATTCTGTAATGTATAAGTGTGCAGTTGTATTTGCCAAACTCAATAAAACAAAATTTACAGGTCTTTCCTCTTTTTCAACAAAACATTATTGAGAACTTATCAATGTACCTCTCAACTTCTTGAAAGCCTCTTTGACAAGCGAGTAGACTGAGGATGGGCGAACGTATGTAAAAAATATAGGCCAGTGTTGGACCTTTATGGAAATCCTAAACATTTATGTTTTCATATTAATTGTCCATGTGTTGCCCTACAACATCTAATAAGTAAACATGAGCACACCTGCTATTGTTTAAGTGTTAACATGCATTTTATTATACCTAGGCCCCAATTACGAGATTTCATCGGAGGGGTGGCGCGGCTGTATAAACCGCCGCACCACCGCTCCGACGAAACACTCACCGCCCACCCGCCCTATTACCACTACAGAGTAGTCATCCAGGAGGGTGGCGTGGTGGTCTCATGGTGGTGCCCCTGTTAAAGGCGGCCCTGCCAGTAAAAGAGGCACCACAATGGGACAGCACTTCGAGATTCCTGCACGGCATGAGCCCCTGTGTGCATCCACCTATGTGTGAGGAGGGCTCCCCTTTGTTTCCTCTCCGCCAGGCTTTTCATGGCATTGGACCTGCCATGAAATGCCTGGCAGAGAGGACATTCGTAATATGCTTGGCGGGACAATGGCGGTCCCGCCAAGCATACTGCGGCCTCTCACCATCTCCTACGCCAGGGATGCGGGTCCCTGGCAAAGCAGGCGGTTCCCTGGCAGGCTGACTGCCCAAGTCGTAATCGGGTGGTCGGACCACCAGTGCGGCAGTGGCTGGATATGCCACTGCTGTGCCACCACGAGTCTGTTGGTCCTCTGATCGCCAGACTCGTAATAGGCTCTTATGTGTCTATTTGGTTTGCTGCTTGCCCTGCTAAACCATTAGTATGCCTCTTATAATTTTAATTTGTTTGTGAATTGCAAACACAAGTTGTTCCAAAACCTGGGAACATATTCTTAAACATACCATTATGAATCAATGTATGCAACTCATCACTATGCTCTTTCCCATTTCCAATGCAAAAAAAAAAAAAAAATTATTATTATTATGTTTAGGTATTGAAGGCATCACTAATTCATCAACATTATCAAAACACAAACATGTTATTTGCTGGAAAATAACATTTCAGAATATAAATTACATGGGAACATAACATACAGGAAGTAATGTATCTGATCATGATTTTTCCAGCTCTCATTTCCGCAAGCAGATGTTTTTGTTTCCATTTGTATTCCATGTCATAAAAACTTTCTCAATATATTCATCCAATAACTCAAAAGGATAAACCACTTTCTTCCTAGAAATGAACAAACAAATGCAATTTGTGCATTGCATTATAAACATATGTTTTACCATTATTTTGATTTCTTAATAGAGACTTGAACTAAGGGGCATTTTCCTTAGAATTCAGGCTTATTCCCTTTTATTGGAACTGAACAGTGATCAAATTTCTAATACTGAAATATTATTCTTGTTGTATTCAATATATGCGTACACAAATCAGCAAAACAAAGTGTATCAGAATATTTGCTTGTGATTTTCGACTGTTAGATGAGGGTCTGCAATGTACATTGAAGCATGTGTCTGTAGTTCCGTGAGTAGACTCCTCAAAGTGTCTCCATGCCGTTCATCAGAAAAAGGACTTGGAGGTAGGATGTCATCTAAATCAAGACAAAAGGTGTGGGGGACTTGGATAGTCTCTGCCTGCCCCTGATATTCTAATTCTTCCCAAACAGACACAATCTTGCAGCTTAGTGCCCATCATATTTTTACAAGAGACTTTCTTGATGACCCAGTTGTTTGTTTAACATTTACGGTAATATAACTGGATTTTCATATTCTGCATCAACTGTCCTCAATGGAATTACTGTAAAAGTGAGTTAGATGTAAGTTCAAGCTTGCTTTGTATATTCCTTTGAAACTATGAACTCTGATCTTTGTCCATTTGTTTGCATGAAAGTATTTTTGGAAATCGTTCTCACTTTGTAAGTTATGTTTCTGATAGTATTTCATTCAATGGAATAGTTTAACATTCTGATAATATTGAATTTAAATCTTCTGAGATACAAACCCTGGGACTTTAAAAGTTTTCATCGAATCCATTTCGAGTTCTAAATATGGAGCTGTTAGCAGCATTACATTATCAAATGTTATTTCTGAGCTTACTGCTTTTTGGATCTGTGCTTAGGACTCACTGCTCTTCAGTTTCTTTTTAGGGTATCCAACAGGGACACATTCTGTGAAACGATTGGCAGTTGCGTGGTACAATGGCACTAAAGTTGTTCGGGTCTGCTGTATGGGATGGGAAACATGGTATGTCTTTACTGTGTCCAGAGAAATCAATTGCGTTTTTTTTCTCCCAGGTCTCATTTGTACTATCGCCATTATTGTTTGTTTCATTCCCAGCACCTGCAAAAGATATTGATAGCCTGGACGAAACTCTTCCTTCAGTCCTAATTCATCTGCCACAAGTTCACCAACCTTCATCAACCAGCCAGTCACTGGATAAAATGATAGAGTTTTGGTCTTGTTTAGACCACACAGCTATGCTTCAATTCCTGCAACAATGTAAAACATCATTGCTCATGTGGATCCCTCCACCCTGGAAATCCGATACATACATTTTGACACCGAACAGCATCTCATAATGAGGGCGAATTGACAATACATGTCTTTGCATATTTTTTAACAACTCATTATGGACCAAAAAAGTTGTGGGCCTATTATCACCATCATTTAAAGCCTGAACAGTGAACAACAGGTCAACGCCATCGCCTCCAGCTGCTTCAACACCCTCCGTATCCTCCGAAAGCCCTTCAAATGGATCTCCCCCGAATCAAGGAAGACAGTGACCCATGCACTCATAACCAGCAGACTGGACTATGGAAACGCCCTATATGCCGGGATCAACAAGTCTCTGATCCACAAACTCCAGACCGTACAGAACACTGCAGCCAGACTCGTCCTCGGCATCCCTCCACACGAACACATCACACAACACCTGCGGGACCTCCACTGGCTCCCCGTGGAGAAGAGAGTTACTTTCAAGATACTCACCCACGCCTACAAATGTCTCCACAACACCGGACCCCAACACCACAACCAGAGAATCTCCTTCCACATACCCAAGAATAACCTCCGATCCGCCGACCTCGTCCTCGCCGAACCCCTGCGCACCTGCAGAGCCAGAACAGGTAGAAGAACCTTCTCCTACATCGCGGCCAAGACCTGGAACGAACTCCCGATCGACATCAGAGGCACCCCCTCCCTGAATGTCTTCAGGAAGACACTCAAGACCTGGCTCTTCGACTGAACGGAGCTGCTTCCCCCTCCCCCCCCCCAGCGCCTTGAGACCCTCACGGGTGAGTAGCGCGCTTACAATTCCCCTGATTGATTGATTGATTGAACATTCCTTTTGCTCAATTGACAACCTCATGTAAAGGGGGCCTACAGTGGTGCAAGTACTGGAGACGTACTCCCACCATAGCTAGGAATTCTATCAATTTCTTAGAGGTAATAGCTAACCTTTGAGCAGAATGAAGTATATGAACTCAGGTCATTGCTACTCAGCCAGTTTTGATGACTGTGCGAGCTGTGATCTGCCGAAGGGGCAAAATCGATAATCTTGTGTACAAGTTAACTGCACATGTAAGTATTTGGATTTATCTACTGGCTAAAGCAGACCTAAATGGTCTAGGTACCCAATTTGGAAAGGATGCACTTCTTTCTATAATGGAATTGTCAGTCCTTTACAATTGTGGATTGCTTTTTTTTTGGATAGATTTTACATCGTTGAACATTTTGTTTAGTTTGTTTGGCATCATTGGCCACTAGAAATGCTCCTGCAGGATGTGTAATGTTGTGAATGCCACTGCTTTTTATAAAGTATTCCCTTGTGAGATTTATTTATTAGATTCAATCTGCTCAACTTATTTAGTATATAGCATTTTCTTACTTCATGAATACTGACTACAGGGAGGCCACCTTGTCCTCCAAAGTATTTATACTTCTCCAGAAAGCAGGAGGTGGATCTTTTTTATGTGTTATGATTTTACTGCTGAGTGGAAATCTGAGTCAGTCTTGATTTTCAACTGTGTCTTCAGCAATATTTTACAAACCTGCAACTGATCTGCTGAAAAGTTGCCTTTGGAGTGAACACCCTGACTCTGGTGGACCTGCGTGTGCTGGACTCCGCCAATGGGAGTTGTCACTAGTGGGCAGCTCTTTGAGCCAAAAGCTGTTTAGCTTTAATCTTCTTACTACTTCTGTGTTTGCAATCATTGGTTTCCAAATATTTTAAATCAACATTGTATCACAGTATACAAAAGGATGAGTTGGACACAATCAAAGTTGAAACTAATTTATTTGGTTCCTGCTGAGTGAAAAGAGCACATTCAATTCTAAAATTGTTATTGTTGAGTCACCTAAAGGCTTCATATGTATGTGCTTAATTATGAATTCTGAGCCCTCAAATTTCCCTTGCACAGGCACACAATAAATAGAGTTTTCTGTTTTATGCCCGTTTCTGGCTCTGATAATCCATCAGTATAAAAAGACATGATACTCATGCAATTATTTTGTAGATGGTGTCTCTGGAATTCCTTCGTTCCTAATGTAAGGTGATATTCCAATTGCTCATCTCACCTACCTCGCTGCCCTTAGCACCCAGCACAAGTGCAATGTACTTTAATTTGGTCTGTTTCAAGAAGGTAAGTGTGTAACAACGATTATGTATTTCTGGGTCTATTAGTTGTTCTTTAATAATTGCAGATTACACAGCAATGATATTTTCTTTATTGGAGCAAATCACCCATCTTCTACTGTGTACAAATGTGTTTTTAGGCAATAGGCATATTCCGTCCTTGGTTGTTTAAGATACAAGGATATCCAGATTGGCTGGCTGGATGCTATCCTGATTGATAAATCAAGAGTATTAGTTTGTACAGTTGGGAGCTTGTCTCTAGGTGTTTGTGTATGTCCTTCCTGGTCAATGTCCGAATGATCAATTGGACCAGGGGTTTTACTCTTTCTGCATAAGTGTTGTCAATCAATCAATCAAAGTAATCTTTTTTCGGCTTCAAGCATTAAAACCATGAAAGCATAAAATAGCATGTAATAGAATAATAAAATATAATAAAAATAGTCTTCCTGAGAACAAACCAAATAGGCGATGACTTCAACTGAGCGATGATCCATAAATACAGGCGCCCCAATAACACACAGAAAATGCCGGATAAGAAAATGGCACACAATTAGCACCATAAATCACAACTCATGCGATATGAAATAGTCAAACAGATTGGGCATGACGATATTTAAAGTGCCATGAAAGGTAAAAAGAAGACAGGCTGGTTAATCACAGCTAGACCTAAGCCTTATTGTAGATTTTAAAAAGTTAAGCACAATAAAAACAGTGCTACCCATAAGCATTTGTAAGAAAATAAAAGCAGGGCGCACTTGCCTAAAATTCGCCTTTTTCAAAATTGGGATTAAAAAGGACTTTCTGGGGGTAAAATAAAAACTACAAAACATCATAAAATGGACCATATCCTGAAGAAATTGACCATCGCAGCCCCAGGACGGCAGACTTTGGCCGTTACTCTGGCCCCTAGGATGTGCGAGGAGAAGATGGAAAAGGTCGAACCGAAACCTGGTAAGTAAAAATCTATCATATGTATTTATGAACCCGAGTAAGAACGGCTCAACCGTCAAAGTGGTTTTTAGAATAATAAAGCGCCGTACACTGGGCTTTAAGAGTCCCTTCTCTTCCCTTACAGTAGTCTCTTGCGCAAAGAAGGCCGCCTTTACTAGGTTCAAATCCCTCTTATTCATCTGATCAGGGTTGGTAATAAGATCTTCTCTCCCCAGGCTCGTTAAACTTCTCTCGATATATTTGAGCCATGGCTCCCTGGAGGCATAATCGAGGGCCAGGCCATCCTTAAAGATCAACTTGTTTAAAGTTATCCCCTTGTCAGCCCAAGTTTTCAACCAAAGAGACACAGGGCGATATGCTATCAGGTCGGTGATGTATGTCATACCAAGGTCCTCATGTACAGTGAAAGAGGGATACCCTGAGGAACGGATAGAAGCTGTCTCCCAAACTCGATTTGAAGGTCATCTAGGATGGTGTACCCCCAGATTTCACTGCCATATAGTGCCTTTGAAATACATTTAGACCTATAAAGCTTTAATAAGGGTCCCACCGGTCTTTTTCCCAATCTAGCAGCAAAGTTAAAATAGCTGCGGTCTCCCTGATTAGGTCATTTTTTTTACGGGTAATTTGAGGCCCCCATTTCATTTTATCATCTATCAATACCCCCAGGTATAAAAAGGCACTCGCCCTTGGGATCGAGGTAGACCTTATCTTGAAGATGTAAGGCCTGCTTGAACGGGCTCCTACTTGCATGATGAAAGATTTAGAGTTATTAACCTTCAGGTCCCTCTCCCCCATAAATTGAACAAAAGAATTTAGGAGCGTTTGCAGACCCCGTTCAGTCCTGGCCATCAGAACGTCGGTGTCTGCGTACAGCAGGACTGGGAGACTGCGCCGTCCCGCCTGGGGAAAATCCACCTTGGTCTCCAAAAGGGTCCTCTCCAAGTCATTAATGTATACATGAATTAAGATAGGGGCCAAATGCATCCCTGGCGGACCCCTCTCTTAATGCAGAACTGGCATGAGACCTTCTGATCACCCGCATATCATACTGCCGCCTTTGTATCTCGATGGAGATCTTGAAGAAAGAGGACTATATCCCTATCCATCCCCAGGGAAAAAAAGGTCTGCCACAACCTAGATCTATTCACACAATCAAATGCGGAAGAGAGATCCATGAATGCCAGAAAGATGGTGCCAGAACGGGCAACTGTGCACTTATTCATAATCATAAAAAGATTCAGGCATTGATCTATTGTTGAGCGACCGGGGCGAAAACCGTATTGGACATCTGACAAGATGTTATTCTCAAGGGCCCAATTGGATAACCTGTCTAGCAAGATCCGTCCAACCACTTTAACCGCAGAGTCCAACAGGGAGATGGGTCTGTAGCAATGGACGCTATCTCTGTTCCCCTTTTTAAAAACTGGGACAATGATGGAAGTAGCCCATAAAGCCGGGGGGGCAGACCTAGCAGCCGCATTGATAACAGCAGTAAGCATCGGTGCCCAGAACTCCATGTTGGACATATAAAGGTCGGGGGAATTCCATCCGGTCCAGGGGCCTTGTTGCGTGTCATACCAGCTATTCCCTGTCTCACTTCTCCCACCATGACTGTGAGAACTAGATTTTCAGTATTTCTCCCCCCAGACACGCACTGATTCAGTACACCCCCGAACTTACTCTCAAAGTGGCTGACCAAGTCATTCTCTGTGATATGCACGTCCAAGGCATTTCCTGTTTCTTCTCCCAAATTGGGCTATTAACGATGCTCCAGAACTTGGATCTACTTCATATAGTGCTAGCCTCCATAAGCTTGCTCCAAGTATCCTCTTTCAAAGCTACCTTACGTTTTCTAAGGGCTACTTTGTACTGCATTCTTCGGGTTCTAACAAGGCCTCTATCTCTAAGGACGGTATGCAGTGCTTCAGGGCTTTAAGTGGGGAAAAAAAACTGGGGGTGCTCTAAAAGGGGCGTGACAAATGTCTTAAAGGGGTGTGGCCTATCCGAGTAGGGGCGTGGTCTAAATCAAGATAACTAGCATTGTGTGCTTAAGAAAATCATGAATTCGCATCCAGCAAAGGATAATAAAATAAGCAAAAAGGTATATTTATTAAGTATAAGCCATAAGATACCAAACACTTTAAAAAACATGTAAAAATTATTTACATTACTTAGAAATCTATTGCAGGATTTCCCAAAACCCTTCACTGTGTCTATTTTGCTGGGGTTTCTCACAACAATTTTCTTCAGCAGACCTTCTACCTTTTGCCAGCCAACTCTTTACATACAGCTTTGCGTCAAATGTTTCAAATGGAGGCCCATTGAGTTTTACCCATAAGCATGAAGAAATGGTCTCTACAAGAAGAGAGGCCCTTGTAGGACTAGCAATTAAGTTCATTGCGCTGAAACCTCTCTCGCAATCCGCATTACTTGCTGGCAGGGTTTCCATGCAAACTACTAACTTTTTAATGCTTCAGGGGTTTTCTTTCCACCAAAATCTTTGAAAAGTCTAAAAGCTTGGATAGTATCTCTTGCTGGCAGCTGAAACTCTGAACACAGTTTCTGGATATCTGTTTCACCATAAAGAATGCATTCATCACCAGAAGGCAAGTTGCCTGCATCTAGCACACTGAAGCTGGCTATAAGTTCTTTCTCAGAATCCGGGCACATCGTTTATTGATATTTACAGACATACTTTGGTAAAACTGATTTTGATTAAGGGCAACAGAGTTACTTCTACCATGGAAAAGAGGAACATTCTTGAATTTGCCCTCGTCAACTGCTCTCTGAGCCGCAGAAGCAAACTCCCCTGGTGAGTCCTTCATTGCTCTAAATATACGTACTTGACTAACCAAAAGTTATTTCAAAACTAATGTGACTGAGATGTTTTTCAAAAATGCCCCAGCTGCACTCGTGGAGTCAGAGAATCACCCAAAGTAGTGTTTTCCCATATATCACAACTGTAAAACACCTTCTTATTACACTACAACGGATTAGTTGGGGCAACTAATGTGTAATTAGAGATTGGCTAATGAGTAGGCGATAAGAAATTTTGTATATTTCCCTTCACATAAATGCGATGAAAATGCAATTAACTGTAAGCTGTAAAACAACATCGTCATTTGCGTACATGACTGCTATACTACGAATGTATCGTATTGTTTACTATTAAAATGCAAAATAAAGTAAAAAAAAAAAAAAAAGTTGCGTTTTCCCAATCACAAAAATAGCGCTTTCTCAAATCACAAAAATAGCGCTTTCTCAAATCACCCCCATGATTGCCATAGTCAAGTCACCAAGCTTTAATCACCCCTGCGGCGGCCCGCCGGTAGCGCGTGTGATCACAATCTCCCCCCCTGTGCAAACTCCGGTCACGTGTTGGAGCCGGTTACCTTAGGATGTGAAGGGGGCTCTGCGGTCCGCGCTGATCTCCGGTGAAGCCGCTTACGCTGGTGGGACGCGCCTCGGCCTCAGGTTCAGCTCCTTTCCTCAATGACGAGCGCGAGGGAACCCCGGTTGCTAGGGGACGCCTCGCGCCTCTCCAGACTCAATGTAGCTCCGCCTGACGAACCTCCGCGTTGCTGGGGGAAACCCTCGTTGCTGTGACCAATCCGAGCGCGGCTCGGAAATGACGATCCCGGGCCGGCGGTGGTGAATACCGGCAGGGTGTTTTCAAGGCTCCTTCTCAGAGCGGCGAACCCGGCCTCGGGCACACAACACAGCTCGAGGGGCTGCAGGCCGTAAAGCAGGGTTGTGCCGGTTCTAACCAGCTGTTGTTGTGCCGATGGCTGGCACGATGACGTAGGTGGCGCTGCGTAGCTCAAAGAGAAGGGAAATCCCGAGAGAAAGTGTCTCTCTTCAAAGGATTTCCCTTCCTGCTACAATGACGTCACGCCTTAAGCAGTGCGCGCGCATGCTCACCCGAAACACCAAACAAAAACCGGGACGTCTGGTCACCCTACCTTTGACCTTTGAGGCCCGAAAATAGAGCCCCCTAGAGACCCCTTTCGAGGCCCCCCCAAAAAAACTGGGGGCGCTCAGACCCCCACAGACCCCTCCACTTAAAGCCCTGCAGTGCTTCCTTAAACCTTCTAGCCGCACGAGAGCGAGCTGTGTCAAACCATCTTGGTGCCCGTTCCCGTTGGCTAGTAGTGGAGGGAACCATCATTAGATCAGCAATAGAGCAAGAAATAGATTTGAAAGCTTTAACAATGGCCACGTCCGGCTGCCCCGATGTAGCCAGACAGATCTGGATCTCTTTCTGACGGTTGACTACGAAAGTATCATGAAAGGAGCCTGGAATAATCTGCACCCATTTGAGCCTTCTACCCCCGTCAGTCGACTGTAACACACCTCCACCCCTGTTCCCCTGCTTCAAGCTTAATAAGGGCCAACTAGCTATTAGACATATGGGGATTATGATCACTAAAAATACTTGCTTGGATGGAAAAATCAGAGATCAGATGAAAAAGAGGTGTAGAGACTAGAATGAAATCAATAAAAGATTCACTACCATGCCCTTTAAAGGTGGGGGTCAGATCTCTCTGGACTGGGCCCAATTTACCCATCGCTGATTGGAGATCAAAATCACATACCAACGTATTTATATTATCCCCCTGACCGCTATGTTCAAAGTGCATGCCAAACATGCGGGGACATGAAGAGAGACCCCTATACCATGCATTCTTGGGTCCCCACAAAGGTGGACATTAAAGTCCTCCGCTAAGACAATATTAGGGGTGTAGTGAGCCGAAGCATTAAAGCTAGTCATGTGGGTGCCCAACCGCAATATATTGCAAACCTCAGGGAGGAATGAAATAGCGTTATAAAAATTCAATAACAATAACCCACTAGACCCCCGAGAAAATAGCAAGGCCTGTAGACAAGGATTATTTGCATTCAATTCAACAATACCCCCTTCTAGCTTAAGTGAAACATAACCCGCAAGTCCCCCCCCCCTTGGGTGTCCAGCTCTCGAGGGAATAGCAGGCACAATGAAGGACTTATACAGTTCCAAAAGGAAGGCATTATCAATAGCCCATTTCTCCTGCAAACAGATGATATCATACCTTTGAACAAAACATCGCCACTCAGATATTACAATCTTACTTGCCAAACCGGCTATGTTCCAAGAAATAAAGTTGAAAGAGTTAATGTCCCTGGAGGTAAAACCTGCATGGCCCAAGGCCAACAGATGCGTAGGGTCCCAATGCGGCGAAAGGGCCATGGGGGTCATGGACGCTTGCCCTTCCAGTCATTTACAATTATCAAGGAGCCCAAAGGTGCAAAGGCATTGGAGACTAGGGCTGGTGGGGGAACCTGATACCAATCATTAGAAGCCGTGTGGGATGGTCTCCTAGAGTTCCATGTGCCGGGGGGTGGAGGCAGGGACAGGGGTTTATAAAAAAAAGCCCAGGGGAAGAGCTGTGATGGAGGTGACTGGGCCCATGGAAGTGGAGGAGCAGATGCTGGTCGTATGAAAAACTCTCTCTGCCAGATGTGGCTGGTTAAAGTTAATTATTACACAGTCACCAACACTGCTCTTTTTAGACCCTCCAATCCAGGCCACCCTCCGGACCATGATAATGTGCCTTTCCACTCTACATCCCAGGGTTGTATTATTATACAGCCAATGCAATCTTCGGTAGAGCCAGGCTTTAAGACGGGTACATTGCCCAAAACCACAACATACGGTGTTGCTTCTGAAGGTAAGTTAATGGTGGTTGGGTCCTGGGGCTGGGCGTCCGAGACCCCAGATGCCAAGATAGAGGTTTCTCCTCCTCCTCCAGGCTCTCTCTTAATGGACAAATTGCTGCCTCGACTTTCCGATGTTCTAATGAACTCCGTAGCTGGAGCCCCTACCTGTACAACCTCCTTCCGAGGTGGGGGAGGGGGAAGCCGAGGCATGGGGGAAGAGAGGGGAAAAAAACTCTTCAATGAGTGACTACTAGAGGTATGAATCTACACATTTGCAGGAACGACAACAGACTGTCTTTGGCCCAAATTTCCACCACTAGATGCTAAAGTCATTTGGTTGGTGTTGACTATATTGCTGGACTTCTTGTAACATTCAGAGCAATGGAAGAGTTCCCTCTCGATTGGGACCAGACGTTGCTTAATGGGATCCAATTTGGTATCCAGTCCACACACACAAGCTTCTAGCATGGCTGTTAGTTCATCCTTCAAGGGGGGTGCTGCACCCTGTTAATAGGAGATGAAATATCTGCTCTGGGTCATTTGGCTCTGACCCCTAACATGGCACTTTTGCGCTTGGCCACCGATCCAGTCCCCCTACTAGCCCCTGCCGCCTGGACGTCCTGTTGAACTACTGCTGCAGAGCTAGTAGCTCCACGGCTGAGGGCAGACATTGGAAGGGCCTTTCTTGTCCCCCCTGCCATCTTGCTTTCTACCCGCCTGCCTTGGTCTGGGTCCTGACCAGACGAGGGTACAGAAGGATCCTCCAACTCCACCATTTCCGGGGTACACAAAGCTGGGGTCTGACCAGCTGCCGGGCTAGTAGAGCGAAGAGTATCTGGTTAACTGGGGAACGTAAGAGCTGGCGAGCCACCAGCTCAATTTCCTTTTCAAGAACCCCCGCTGCTCTCTGCAAAAAACAGTCCATGGTTGAAATTGCTGGTGCCACAAGCACTAAGGCAGCAGTCTTGCGTTTCCCCATTAGTCCTCAGCTGGGTAGAGGAAGTGTCTTGTAGAAGCAAAACAGCATGATAACACAGAGAAGGCCCGTAAAACAAAGCGGGCGTGACTTGGTTACATTCACCCAAGGCGAGTTGAAGCAAAGAGCAATAAGCAGATGCAGAGTCCACAGTAATAATGCTGCCCCAGCGGGCTTACCTTGCTCCTTGTTCCTGAAAAGGGAATGACAACAAGCACAGTTCTAAGTGCACCACAGATTCCTCTCTCTGCTTGGAGTTGAACAGGGGTATATGGGGGGGATTAAAGACACTCAAGTCGCAGGGCCAAGAGGGTGGGCCCAGCCCAGCCTCCTCCGGGCTCTGACTCGTGGGCTGAAATGCGGGTTGTGGCCCCTCCTCCTGGGCACAGCTTTCTTGGACAGGAAGTCCCTATCTCCAGCAGCAAAAGGCAGCAAAGGCAAAAACAACAGTCCACTGCCCAGCAACATTCTGGAATCCTATGAATGCTTGTAGTTCTCTAAGAGAGCTGGGAGGTTCAAGCTTACCACTTTTTTTTCAAGATTCCATATTCAACTCTTTTTTATTCAGTGTATAATTAATAGCCTATAATATTACATTGAAAAAAACATATATTGTAGTTCCTGACGTTAAGCCTGTTCAAACAAGTAATGTGACTATGTTGTTTTAAAGTTGTAAATGTTCATTTAAGTCTTCATCTGATATGTATATCTCATCAACACATAAAACTACACTCCGATCACATTGTAACAGTTCACTTTTTGTTGCTGAGAATACCCTGTGGCCAATCTTATACACCTGAAGTAATTTTGTGAATCCGCTTTGGATTCTGCCTAATGAGAAGGATGTTAAAGGTTGAGAAAAAAAATTGCTATATCTAATGTGATCTTGTATTTTTTCATGTTAGTTGAATCAATACTTTAGTGCTATGTGCATTTTGTACTGTATTTATTTTGCAATGCAAATTCAAATTACGATAGTCCAATAAAATTCTCCAAGGTTTATCAGACTTTTAAATTAAGTAAACAAGGGACATTACATCATTGATTATTGAGGATGATGATCCCTGATACTGTATTCAGTGCTTCCTAAACTTTTGACTTTTGTTGACCCCATTAAATCATTACTGGAAGCTGGGGATACCCGTCTAAGCAATTTCTACAATTTGAACATCAAAACAATGCACAAAAATACAGAAACACGAGTACATCAAACCAATACACAACTTGTTAAATATGTAATTCACAAACAACAAAATTGAAGAAAAAAGGAAATGTTAATGAGAAGGTTACAGGTTTTCTAAAGGTAATTTTATTTCGAAGAAAAGAAGCAATATACTAGACTCTAGGATACATCATTGTCTATTTTTTTCCTAATACATGCTTTCTTTTTGTCTGCACATAGCTGGGATCCTTCAGTTGAGGACACCAATCACCCATACTACATTCCATTTACTCTAATGGCGCTGCTCCCATGTTTCAAGATAAAGATTCCAACTTCATTTTGAATTACTTCACTTTTCTAAATTGTTTTAAGATTTTCAGTTTTCAAGTTAGCTTTTTTATGTGTATGTTTGTTATAAATATGCTAGCAATATTTTATTTTATAAACCAACTCCCTGAGTAGGTATTGCGGTCCCTCATGGCCCGTGGACCACTGGGTAAGAATCACTGCTGTACTTCATTCACAATTTGTTTGATATTTTTTTTGACTCGGTTATACAGGACGTTGTTTCTAAACCTGAAGTTTATCCCTAAAAGGGATCACAAATTATGTTTGACCCTTATCTCACCCCACTGGTTTTTTTTTATGATGCAGGAGCCAATTGTAGGGTCCATTGCAAGGCATACTGGTCCTTAAGCCTCTGGGGCACTAGCAACAGAATGCTCAAGTTATAACCTACTATCTTATTGGACCCTAAATTATTCCTTATGGTGGCCAATCTCATGAGAATTATGCTATAGGAATCAGTAAATTGAGTACAGAAAATAATTGAAGTTGTTCATTCAATATTCTTTTTGATCTAAATCTGGACTCTACATATGCCCATCAGAGGTTTCTATTTGTATATAATTATTATTATTCTCCAAAATCAGGTGCGGTTTGAGTTTCTGGTGGGATATACGTATTTCCGCCACACTTTCTTTTACAGCTGCCAGACATGCCCTTTTTCAGCAGAACTCGCTTTCTGTGAGAAATCCTCCTTCCTTGACACAGCTACTCTTTTTTTCTGAATAGTTTGCTTCGGTGGTCCAGTGAGCGCAGAAGGCACATGTGAGAATACCTGTCGCCTTACGGTGTCACAATGAGGAATACAAAAATAAGTAATGTATTGAATGCTTGAATTAATCTTAGTCACTGGCAACTAATGAATTATCATTTTTTGCCACCCATGCCATCTCAGGTTTGACCCATCCATCCTTTAATCTGCATTGGTCTTGCATGAACAGGACTAGTCCAGCCTAGTCTGGAAGTTCTTGCGGGACTGCTCCTATAGGAGCAGGATCAAGGCAGTTTTGCCTGAGACCAGTCTCTGTCGACTGTGGCATAGTGGACAGAAAATGATGGACTGGGATGCGGTGCTGAGTGATTGCCAGTGGCTTAAATTAATCCAAGCATTCCACCCATCACTATGTTCTTGTTGCAGTGCAGGCAGATTGAGGCAGGTGGAATGTTAAGTGTGTCTATAAGTAGAATCTGTTTATTAAAGGGTACGACGGGAATGAGGGTTTTGCGAGTTTGAGTGTTTGGCTTTCAGTTGAGGAGGGTGCATGGCCAGAGCAGTACTCGCTACCATGCCGCTTCTTCTGTTGTACTACATCATGTTATCAATAGATGATTGGAAAACTTCAATATGTGTCATAATTCGCCGTTGTCTTAATGGAGTTTTGAATGATGACCAGCAGGGAGGAAAATCAATTTTAAACTATGGTCGAAGAACATGGCTGGGAGGGAGAAAAATGTACTGTTTGCTCCTGTGCACTTGGTTGGACGGGGCAAAAAATAAACTGAGGCAACGAAATAAAAGTGGCCCATCTTTATCTTCCAGGTAGTAAAATCAAGCAACTCTGGACATTTTAACACATGCTGTCTGGGTGGTCTGTGAGCGGTGTAGAGCTACTGGTATTTGGATTTGCTACAGGCAATGCGGTTGGAAAAAGTAGAAAAAATGTGGCTGTGAGATCCATTATGTTCCTTCTCTATGAAAAAGATAAAAACATTGACACATCCCTGTTCTCCTACTAACAAAATGCAATTGGCCCATCCATGCTGCTTGCAATGAGATAACAGAATTCCCAGCCTCCATAGTGCTGCTAGCTACTGCTGCCTAATGTTTATTTAACAACACCAGCTCACACACATTCACAACACTGGTGCACTACTCCACAAAACTGGCCCACACACAGACACATAACCTGCCTAGGCACAGCCCAAAACCAGTCCACCCTACCACAAACCTTGCCAACACACAGCCACCAAACCATCCCACCACACCACAAAACAAGCCAACACAGCTGCAAAACCAGCCAAAAGCACCACAAAACCAGCCCATGTGCAACCACAAAACAGGCCCACCACACCAGAAAACGTTCCCAAACCCAGCCAAAAAATGCAGTCCACACACTGACCTGGCAACCAGCCTATCTGACACTGCCAAACTGCCCTATAGGCTAGTCCGAGCCTCTCTGTGCAGCCGTCTGAGGAAGACACAATGGGAGGAAGAAATCAATGTTGTGCAGACATCAAAGGCCACAGAGAAAAAAATGACTTGGGGTGGTTGAAGGCCCCATGAAGCACAGGTTGCACATTCTAATGACCTGAGTTAATTGTTGCTAAGTTACTACATATTGGAAAACTGACGCATGATGTCATCACGTAATGTATTGTGAATTAGAGGTAGGTACTATAGCATTAATTTTGCCATAACTGTTTTTGGATTATTATAACCTCTCTTTAAAGGGCCTACAAGTACCTAAAAATTGTTTTTACCTAGAATGTTTTTAAAAATATGTTATAAAATGCACTTGTTGTTCTATTCTTGAAAAATGAGAACGTGACCCCCCCACCCACCTTTCTCAGAAAGAGGTTTCTCAACTGCTGCTGTTGTTTGGTGACTCATGGACTATTCACATATTTTAAGGTCTGGCTGCAGGCAGCTTTATCTGCCTACCAGAGCTCACATCACCAGCACACAAAAAATTGAAACGGAGTAGCTTTGGATCTGCACCCTTCAGCATTACTGCTTTGGGCCAGCCCCCACAACCAGTGCTTGTTTGAGTGTGCTTCACTTAGCAGGTTATGTTGGCATTGGGAGGGGGGGGTTGAAAAGGAGTGAGTTATTGGGTTTATAGCTGCTCTTGACATAGAGCCGAAGCTTCACATGCAGTCAGGCATTTCACAGCCTCTTCCGTTGCAGTCTAGTGAGAGCTCACCTTTTCCACCAAAAGAAGATCCTCCATGACTTCCATTTCAGAGGTGTTAGACAAGCAATAAAGGCACTTTCATAGTCCTGCTGACTAGTTGTACCTAAAAATATTAGGGTGTCTTCATCTGCTTCTTCCATAACATTTAGGATGTGCACTCAGAGCCGGATAACTAGCATCACTATCATATTCCAGTGTTAGCATGAATATTAAGCCTCTAGAAATAAAGCAAAAATCATACGAACCTCAATACTGAAGACACAACTCTATGTGTTGCAGCTAAACCATCTCTCTAATCTGCTGTGCTCAAAAGCACATTGTTTTCTGGTTTTGTTTTTTATGTTTAGCTAGCAATATAAGGAGATATTAAAAACAGTCTACTTTGTTTATTTAATAAACATTAGCAAAGCCAAAAGATCTGACTTCTAAGCAGAGGTTCATCTTCAATGATTTATGTGGCTGTGTGTGGTGTTATGGATGGGTGAGATGCTGCATGCAAGAATAAGCCAATAAGTAAAGGAATAAATTGGTGAGTGCAAGGATGTGTGATCGAGTGCATGGACGGAAGTATTAATTCCGGCCCCTTGATGTACCTCCATAAAAAAATTGTTGTCCAGAGATTTTCATTTTGATTTCCGTTTTTGTATCATTAGAGAAGTAATTTAGCTTGGGTAGACATTGCTAATCCGGGCCGAATTTTTCTGGACGACATTTTTAAAAATGGCGGATGTGTTGCAGTGATGATGTAATATTTCAGGAACCATGAGACCTATATTCTTCATTTAGGTGTCAAAACAAAGGTTTTTGGGGTCAAGTAGTCTTATCGAGACAGAAAAAAACTCCTCAGAGCAACCCTTCCGCCATTTTCCAAAATGGCGGCTCTATAATGATGTGTTTTAGCCATCATATTGGTAATTTATATTAATATTGTTTTTGTTTCAGGTTTCCTGTTGATTCAAATTCGTAAACATGAGCAAAGCAGGTGGTAGCAGAGGATCTTTACTTTCTGACAGAGTGATGCAAACTGAAAAATCTGAGGACTCCTTCAACAGAGAAAAATGTGTCATATGCCAAAATAATCTGAAAGAAAAGCTAACATCAACTGCGGCTCGAGATGCTGCTGAAATACGGCAAGACGAAGTTCACAAAAGATTGAATCTGATGGGTGAAGAGGATCAAATATTTTATCATTGTAACAACAAGTGCTACAAGTCATAGACTATGGGAAAAAGCCTGGAATTGTTTTTCAAAAAATAGCAGAAACCAGTGAATCACAACAAGAATCTTCTGAGAAAGCGGCAACAATCAAACTCAATGCCCATCCATTTAGAAGATTGATGGCTACCCCTCGTCCACCACCAACAACTGATCAGAAAGTAGAGGATCTTCAGTGTGTTATCTGTGGTTCAGCCAGAACAAGGGCCAAAGGCATTGATTAAAGAACAAAGTACAGAGTATGTGAGTCTCAAAGGGCAAACATGTTTTTATCTGCAGCTAGTTTCTTCCAAGATGAAGATTTTAGCCCAGTAACTGATCTAAACAGCGAGGTGAATGTATTTGCAGCAGATTTGTATGCCCACCCAAACTGCAGGTGTGCATACTATCGAAAATATGAATGTACAATTAGCTCCCAGCAGCAACGTAACCGCCAGCCTTCAGTCAAGTTTGCACTCTTTGGAAAAGCAAATGAAGTTTTAAAGCCACTCTTGAGTGCTGGCTACGGGCTCACACTCAGTGAGATCAACCTTGGTGAAACTGAATTGATCATTAATAATTAAATTAAGATTTTTCTGGTGAGAATGTACAATGACAGAATTCGTTTTTGTCAGTCTAACAAAAAGAATGAGCCACTTATGGTGTTCTCAGCTGATTCGACTCCTGAGGTTCTTGCTGCCAAAATAAAATCACAGGATGCAGTAAAATCAGCAGAAACCATTTTAAGAAACATCCTGAAATATTTCAATTTTGGACTTAATGACAAATTTTGTGATGCCCCAGAGCTCCGCAAATCATGGGAGTAGACAAGAATGCCTGATGTTGTCTTAACATTTTTCATCATTGTTTAATATCAGCAAAGCAAAACTGTTACAAACTAAAGTTCTTCAGTTCGGAACAGAATCCGACAACATTGATGATGGCTTTGAAGATATAAGTGAAGAAGTGGAAGACAATCCCATGAACCAACAGGCTTATGCTGTAGAAATGTACTGTCTTTTCCAAATCATGTTTTATGAATTACATCACGGCAAAAAGAAAACTCTGCTACACATGATGTCTGCCCACACAATCTATGACAAGTGCAAAAGTAGAGAGCTAATCACTTCAACGAATAGGATGGGTCTATCAACAAGTTATAATGACATAGTATGGAGCAGTAACTTGTCAGCAGCTCATGCTCTAAAATCTTGTGAATCTGACAGCACACCCTTCCAAGTCACTTTACCAGGAAAGGATTTACAAATGCTGCTTTTGATCATTTTGATTTTTTAGACAGCTCTTCTTTGTCTGGAGCATCCAGCACACTTGATACTGCCATGGTGCTTTTTCAAGACTGTACCAATGAAGTAGCTGCTGGAAAACAAGCTGTCAGCTGTAGGCATAAGCAAACAAAGCTGCAAACTTATAACCCAACTGCCTTGCCAATGTGTGGGTTTTGATGTAAAGCCCTACCTACTAACATAGGTAGACCTTGATTTAAGCCAAAAACTGACGCCTTCTTGAGTTTTTCCAAGAATGCATGTGTGCTAAAGTTAGCTTAAGCATAAGATTTTGTAGTGGATGGATATTGTTTCAGTGTGAAACCTATGCTAGACATAATGCTCACAGCCTTTCACTATGGTACAAAGGTGTGTGCGGGGTGCAAAGCAGGCTCAAAGAGAGCCAATGCAAGGAGTTCAACTCTGGTTATTGCACTGCGTTGTTTGATATTTATAAATCACCCTCGAAATGTTGACGTGAACGTGCAAAAGTCAAATGCTTTTCATGTCCAGAGAGCAGCCTTAAAATAAAATACTTTATGAGAAGTGCTCAGCTTCAATAAGTGACAACTTTAGCTCACATTTTAAAGGGTTAGCATCCCTTGCATCAATGTGCTTTTGGAGGCAAAAAGATCAATGATTTTCTCATTGCTTACTCGCATTAAAGCATCTTTTTCCACAGACATAAGCATAAAGGCTTCAAAAAGTGACTGAGAGAGAGAATTACGCAGCCTGTTCAAGATATACTTGAGCTTAGAAAAAGATCTTTAACTCTCTCCAAATGAAATATTTAAAAAAAGGTCTTTCACAAGCCACCTGAGAGGAGGAAAGAGTTAATGTCAACTTATAGGCATTAAAGAGAGAAGAGTAGGCTTTGCTGTACATGTTATAACGCAATAATAAACTATAGCAGCAAGCAATACAGTCCTTGCAAGTCTTACACTTACACTTTTTTTGCCCAACATTAGCGTACTGTACTATCTCATCCTCAAAGTTGAGATAACGAGTGTCTAAGTCTTGCTCACCTTGAACGTCTTGGATGATATTGTACTCTTACTCAATACTGAGTTTTAGTCTGCTCCCTTTAGATGCAAATTCAAGCAACTCATGCTGCAGTTTTTCAACAGATGCTTCCGGATCACATCTAGTTAGTAAGCCACTTAGTCATTGAAGGGCATTTTGGGGAAAGTTCTGGAGGATGTCTTCAAAGTTTCTGGGGTCCAGGCATGCATAATCTGCAAACAACTGACCATGAGTTGTGAATCAACTTTGCAGCCTGGTAACTACTTTGCCCATTGCAGCATTATAAACTTCTATCCTGTATTTATCAGTAGCTGACCTGATGGGTTCATCAGGCGCAGTTTCACCAGGCATCATCTTCTTCCTATGTACTCGAACCTCTCGGAAGTCAACTTGAATCAAAATTTCGCTATCACACTGATCTAATTTTTCTTTTGCCCAATTGCTGAATTTGTTTGTAGCATCCATTATGCAGCTAAAATTCCGACCCTGGTGCTGTAGGGAGACAATTTATTTTATTTATTTATTTTATTTATTTGAAGGTTTTATATAGCGCGAACAAGACCCTTGCGGGTATCAGAGCGCTTTACAAGGTAAATATCGCAGATACATAGGTATATGGTAAATAACATATAGTTTCATAAAAATCACGGATAGTAGAATCAGCATATCAAAGATACATAGGCATATGGTAAATGACATATAGTTCCATACAATTCAAGCATAGTATAATCACAATATCAAAGATACATAGAGAAGTAGTAAATAATATATAGTTCCATATGGATCAAGAGTAGAGTCGTATATAATCATAGTGACCCATGCTCAAGTGAACTTAGACATGAGAAGGGATTTCACTTCTTTTTTGAAGGATGCAGTAGAGGGATTAAGTCTAGTTTCTGGGGGCAAAGCATTCCAGATCCTGGGCGCCATCCCAGAGAAGGCTCGGTTGTATGTTTTCTTCTTGTTGAATCTTTGTGGTTTCAATAAGAGGTTATTGGCACTTCTGGAAGCTCTGTTGCCACATGAAGGTACCAGTTTCTGTGCCAGATAGCTGGGAGTGTTGTGATGAATGGCTTTATGCGTCATGCATGCTATTTTTTGTTGAATTCTGGCTTCGAAAGGTAACCAGTTAAGGGATCTTAGGTCCGGGGATATGTGGGAGCTTCTTTTGGATCCAGTAATAAGTCTAGCTGCTGCGTTGATTGAAGCTCTAAGAGGGGCTGTTGAGGATCTGGGAAGACCGCAGAGAGAGACACTCCCATATTCCAATCTTGGGATAACTAGAGCTTGTACTGCCAGTTTGAAGTCCTTTTCAGGCAGGAAAGGTTTAAGTTTTCTCAGAGTATTCATCTGAAAGTTTGCTCCTTTTGTTGCGGTGCTGATGTGTTTCTGCATGTTGAGATTTCTGTCCAGCGTTACTCCCAGCGATTTCGCAGAGTCAACGATAAGAGGTTGGCAGTTGAGTGCTGTTAGGTGTTTGATCCAATCTTGAATTATGGGTACTTGTGCGGGAGGAGCAATTAGGAGGAATTCAGTTTTGAGGGTATTCAGTTTTAGGTGGTTTTCGGCCAGCCAGGTCTGAGTTTTTCCGAGAGTTGTGTTGAGAGATTTGATGTCTTCTAGTGAATGGATCTTTAGGTATAGTTGTGTATCGTCTGCGTACAATGGTTTTAGTTACCATTTGATATGCCTGCAGTACATCAATACCTTGTGTTTGCAAGTACAGAGATAAAGGAGTGGTATTTTGAAAAATAAACAGATACTTCTGTGCAGTTAAAATGGTGTCAAATGTAACTAGTGACTTTAGAAATGAAATGGCTTTGTATCTGATCTCATCATTGAAGTTATCTGATGTGGATATTTCTTCCATAGTTTGAAGAACCTCAATGTACACAGATTTGCTTGGGTCATTGTAGAGACCAAACATTTTTTGAGTTCTACATCTTTGGCCCACCATCTTGATTCTCCAATTATAGAGATGGACTGAAACCGTGCTTCAATACTTTTGTCTCGCCACAAGTTCATTTGAAGGTATGAATCCCTGAAAAAAACATAGCACAAGAATTTAACAGCCCAAACAGTGATACTGCAGATTCAGAGATTTTAGTGACATCAGTTATGGCAAGGTTAAGTACATGCGCGTAGCACCACACATGAATCTGATCAGGTGCTTTTTCACTCAGCCATGCTGTGAACCCATTATACTGTTCCTGCATATTGGAGGCTCCATCTGTTGAGTTACCAACACAATTTGCAACCTTAATGTTCATGGATTCAAGTGCAGTTCAAACTAGCTCACACAATGCCTTTCCAGTTGTCATTGTACAATTCACAACAGACATGAGACTTTCGTGGACAACATCGGTCACATATCTGATCATAATAGAGCACTGGTCTACAGCATTTATGTCCTGTGTTGTATCCAGCTGTCTTGATAACATTTCGGCTTCCCTGATTTCTTCTGCGATACCATCTTTTAGAAATGAGGAAATAATATCCATGAGAGAGGGGAGACAGCCTTTACAACAAAACTATTACAACGCATGCCATTACATCGCATGTCGTTGCAATGCAAAAGGTGTGCAGCAGTGGGTAGAAGGTGTTGGATTTAACTCCAACACCTTCCCTACTGTTGCACACACTGGAGTTGGAATAGAAAATTAATCTATTCCAACTTCCAGCGCCCCCCGACAGAAAGTCGGAGTAAAAGTTTGAGTTGCAATGGCATGCGATGTAATGGCATGCGTTGTAACGGCACCTATTCATGAGAGAGTTCACAGTTGTTTTTGAAATCAGGGTAACCAGATTGCCACGCCCTTTACCACTCTTTGCAACCTCATGATGTTTTTTTACTCTTTTTAGTGACATCCTCAAGATTGATCAAATTTTTTAAGATACTGAAGAAGTTCCCAAATATTCCCATGATCCAATGTTTCATCTTCTAAGGTGTAGGTAGCTTCTGTAGTTGCTCGATAGCACAGACCTCTTTTGTCAATCAGTTTTGTTGCTTCCACTACTCTTTCTAAGATGGCACGTTTTAACTTGACTTCCTCTTGTTTTGCAGTTGTGTGCTTTTCAAAAAGATGGCTACATATATCTATGCTTCTTGATCGCATCATGAAGGATTCTGAAGTACTGTGATGAAGGATGCTGTCTTCATGCTCATCGATTCTGTGGTACATGTGCCTTTCATTAGAACAGCCATCAGTGAAAGCACTTCTATCTGTCTGTTTGCTAAAAGCTAGACATACCACACAGAAAAAGGTTTTGGCTTTGTGTGAATAAGTCAACCACTGTCTTGGTTTCCCATCTTTTTGCTGATATAATCTTTTAGCATTCCAACGTAGATCATCTGGTTGACAGGGATGAAACTTAAAAAAGGCATCAAAACTTCCAGATGTTGGTCTCAAAAACCATTGGTCCTCTGCTGGATCAATCAAAGTCACATCAGCACATGCTGATTTCTCAACTATGGGATCTTCTTGACACTTCTCTTTGGAATCTTCTTCACTTTCTCTTTCAATGTAACCTTCTAAAGCCTTGGGAGCTGCCTCCTTTACTGTAGAATCACTACTCATTTCAGTCCTTTGGCCGTCAGCACTTTGTTCAGCAGCTTCACTTCTGAAGCTGGTAGACGTGATGTCACCTTCGAGAGAAACCAAATCTTTTTTGGGCCTAAAAATACCAGTCAATTTTTGGTAATGGCTTGCTTCTTTCTCTTGTATTTTTTTCTTCTTTTCACGTTCTTTCTCAACTTGCCGATTTCTCAACTACAGGGTCTTCTTGACACTTCTCTTCGGAATCTACATCATTTTCTAATTCAATGTAACATTCTATATACTTGGGAGTTGCCTCAGTTACAGTACCTTCACTGACTATTTCAGTTCTTTGGCCTTCAGCAGTTTGTTTAGCACCTTCAGTATTAAAGCTGCCACCTTCGAAAGAAACCAAATCTTTTTGGGACTAAAAATATCAGTCACTTTTTGGTAGTGGCTTGCTTTATTCTCTTGCATTTTTTCCTTTTTTCACATTCTTTCTCAGCTCCTCCTTTCTTGTGTGATTTTCTCTTCCCAGCACCTTTCATATCCATAGTGAAAATCTAAAATGATAGAGGAGAGGGTTTTCAAAGCTGATGCAAACTGATAACAAATTTGAAACAAGATATCCCTTGGTATACGTCAGCACATCAAAACTATTGATACCAGAATTAAAAGAAATGACCAGATTTGATGTCAATCTGACAAGTTTTCTGTGTTTCTATTCTTGTGATAAGGTGTCACGGAAGCCACCACTCTAGGTATTCACATGAAATACATAAGGATACTACAATCATAGATATGTGATGCATTTTCTGGGAGAAAAAACATAGTTCACAAACACCTAATGCATGGGGCTTGGTTATATGGAATACAGAAACTGTTGTGTGACTTATGTGTAGAGCATGCTTTGCACAATTTCATTTCCTAAACAAGAAGTCCCACAAATTTAGGCAGCTATTACGTGGTAAAGATAGGATCACTCACTCTCTTGCAGACACACGTTATGAATTTCAAACATGTAAATAGTTCCAATACAAGAATTCTCAAAAATTGCCTCCCTTTCAGTCATGCACGTTTTCATTGGGAATTATTATCATTAACACTAGAATTACTTTTTTGTTTCATCATCAATAATCATTAATAATGATGTCAGTGCTTTCTGTTTTCTTCTTTCTATCAGTCTATCTGCACATGCCTGGGGTCCACAAAAGTATCGACATAGCCTGAATTATTTTTCCGAGTGCTTCTCAGAACTTGTTGAGAGACTGCACATGGTCGAGTGAGATCACATAAGAGTGGTGGTGTCCAAGACAGAGTAAGAGGCTTCTCTGCAGTGCAGTTTAAGAAATAGCATACTATAGTGTGGGATCATGTTACACGAACAGATTGCACAATGTTGAGTGATATCATAATCATAACTCCTCAAGAGGGTGTTTCCCAGGACAGGCTCAGAGAAACTCTATACAAGCTAAAATCGCAACAGGAGGAGAGACTGCTTCATTGAACAGACTGAGGCATTGTGTGAAACAGAATAGGATCACAACTGAAGGAGAGTCCGCTCCCTAGGACATGCTCAGAGATAGCACAGTACAGAGTGAAATCACAACCTAGAGATTACTCCCTGGGTCAGTCTAAGAGAGAGTGAAATTGCATAGGTTGCTGCCTAGGGCTCTTCAAGGGGCCATACAGTAATGATCACAACACCCTTTGGGCCACTCTTGTCTTTTCAGCCAAAGTGCTATGCGTTTTAGGCTTTTTTTAAGACTATTTCAACGTCATAAATTTACTGTATAAAGAACTACATTCTGAAATTCATTTTTGTATTTTCAATAAATTTTCACTCACATTGTCACACATAAGCACCCAGAAAGCATGGAAATGTCATACATAAGTACCGAGGCCAGGACAGAAAGCATGGAAATGTCACACATAAGCAACCAGGAAACCAGAAAGCATGGAAATGTCACACATGGCACCCAGGCCTGAAAGCATGACAATTTCACACAAAGGCTTCCAGGCCAGTGGCACTGGACACTTTTCAGAATGTGGGTGCTGCCATCAATGTTACATCACAAGTCATGGGATTGTGAAAAATTCAAGAATCACACAAAGAAAGAACAAGGGTAGCAAATGAGCCTTGCCTATTCCGGCACATATAAAACTGAAAAGTATATGCCAAACCATTTAAATACACTGCACTCTGCATACTACACCCTGCCTTATGGACAGATTAAAAGAGAATATTTTTAGGCGTGGCAAAAGGTTCATTTTGCCAGGTCAAAATGGCAGTTTCACAAGTGCCTACACAGACTGCAATGGCAGGCCTTGACATATGTTTAAATAGGTTACTTAAGTGGGTGGCACAATAAGTGTTGCAGGCCCACTAGCTGCATGTAAGTTACAGGCCCTGGATACATGTAGAACCACATTTCTAAGGACTTACAAGTAAATTAAATGTTCCAATTGGGTGTAAACCAATTTTACTATGTTTAAAGGAAAGAGCGCAAGCACTTTAGCACTGGTTAGCGGTGGTAAAGTGCACAGAGCCCTAAGAGCCATCAAAAATGGCTTCAGAAAACAGGAGGAGTGAAGGCAAAAAATGTTTAGGGGTGACCCCGTTGAGAGTGCCAGGTCCAACGTTACTGATGTTTGTTCCTATTTTTTATTTTTTATTTTAGGGCATCACTAGGGTGGCAAGGAGGTGCAGCCGAAGACGATGTCACCCCCCTCTCCCACCCCTGCGGATCGTATACAACTTTCCTCCAAGTCTACATAAAAAGAGCCATTCTGTTGAACCAGACATTGTGGCCTGATTCTGCGCCAGAAAACCCTTTACTCGTTGTGGCAGGGGCTCGCATGAGCACCCAAGGAGTATCTGAGGGCCATCTCCTGCCCGTTCCTGAACAGTCAATGAGAGGCATAGAATGCAGACCATAACTTTTATTGCCTACATTTTACACCTATCAATGCTGCCGTATTCTTGTGGCATACTTTTTTAATTAGGAACATAGAATATTCAAAACCCATCATTTGCATGCTAATAATGCCCTACTTGCCCTACTTTAATGCACCAGCAGAGGATCTCAAACTTATAATCCAGTGTAAAAGAGGACCATAGACAGAAAATAGGCAGGGACTGACAAAATAGAAGAGTGGGAGAAAAGAGAAAGAATAATGGCAGCAAGAGAGAGAATGGAGGGAGGAACGGGAATGGCTGAGAGGTCGGTGGAGTGGGAGAGAACGTAAGACAATTGCAGAACAGTTGTCATGTTCTTTTTCTGCAGTTTACATATTTGAAAATCACTGCATCAGCTCCTTCCAGTCATTATGTATAATGTTAACATACAACGATCTATGGTAATAGTAAATACATTTATGTAATGATCTGTATACATCATCTTTATACATGTACCTATGCAGAATTTAAACATGTACTAGACGGGTAGATTGTTTTTTTTAATATTGTTTTTCTCTATTAGCCTTGGACGTTAAAACCTGACTACCGAAAAACGTTGTCTTCTGTCTACTGTCCACTGAATATTAAAGGACTACATTATAAACACGTTCTTTGTTTACACCAGGGTCAAGCTTCTCTCTGCTGGCCTTTTATATGAGAATTAGAATTAATATATAAATATACATAATAACCAACCAACTCTTTGCTTAACAATAAATTGAATTTTACCACTGAAATATAATGTAAGCTGTGCTTTTCATTCTGTCCATCATATAGTGAAGCTATAGTCATAATATGACAGTGCTTCAATGTAAAAGCCTTGTACTTCTATTTGATTGAGTGGCGCAGATTTTCGGAGATAGAGGAAGATAGCTGGGAGAAACAGAGAAATAGATGTGATGGGCTCCTAAGTAAGACACTTGCTCTGAGCTGTAAAAAGGTAAAGCCAGAATCCACATTTATTAGCGCTTATAAATAACTGCATACGTGATTTGTTTTCTACCGAAATGGGGTATAAAGTGTAGTTTGGTCCTCCCCGCACCAAAATCTGCATGCGCCTGTATGCACCGGGCATTTGCTCTATACTTTTGATAGTTTCTAACCTGCCGACATTCACCCAGGTAAAATGGCAGCTCATGCCATAATTATTTCTGTCGTGCTTCCGCTCAATGATCTCAAAAAAACACAGGCCATTCATAATCAGGGACGGGGTGAAAAGTCTGCTCCCCTCAAACCCCTGATAAATTTCGCCACTTCCAACCTGCTGATATTTAATGTAGAGAAAATGCCCAGTAAATACTGCGATGCGCATATTTTGGTGCAAAATGCACTAAAATCTGCATTTTGTGCCCATTTTGAGGGGGAATATTGGAATACATGTTTGTTATTGGGTCTGATAAATAGGCTACATCCCTACGGGGCACCTTACTGGATAAAGAGGAAGAATACAATTAAAAGGAAAAAAAGTGCTTCTGTCTTTTGTCACTAGTGAGATTTTTATAAGCAATTTGCTGTTTTATTGTGAACATTTGCAAACATATTTGGAATCACTCGGCAACAAGCTCACTTGATTGTAAAGGCATGATAATTGTTTGTATTTAACTTCTTGGTTCAGTGGTCCTTTGATAGCACATGCTAAAATACCTGGCAAATTAGAGGGAAAAAAAGACTGTTGGAGGCCTGTTTTGCTTGCATTTTACTAGTAGAACTCCTCATACCAGCTGCTGACTTTACGACAATGAAGAGTCTCTGGCCTCCTGTTGGCAGTAAGCAGAACTCGAGCCCAGCAGGGTAGGCCAGACAGGCCTGGATCTGATTGGCCAAGCTGCATGACAGGACTCTGCGTGTTATGTGAGGGCTACATCATGGGATGGGAATGGATGGCACATGTAACCTGCACAGGGCCGGTGCAAGGTTTGCTGCTAGACGGGACAGATGGCGCTACAGCAGGGGGGCCGTTGCCAGGGTTCGGCTAGATGGGACAAATGGCACATGTGTTGAACCTACAATTTTCAACTTACGGTCAGGACACTTACCTTATACAGTGGACTGGAGGCCGGCTCAGGCCTATGCACTCTACTGCTTGCTTGCTGGCAGGCTCTACTCTGGTGCGGTGTGGAGCCTGTGTTTGCGTGTCAGTCTCTGACTGACTAACAGGACAACGTGTGCACCACTATGTGTGTGTGTGTGTGTGTGTGTGAAGTAAAGCACTTTGATACCCTGCAGTGGTATGAGTAGCTACATAATAAAAATTACATTAAAAATGGTAAGTGCCATTTAAATCGTTACTGGTGTAATTATTCAGTCATTCACATCTGACATTATTACAGTGTGTGCATATCTTATACATAGAGGGATTAAAAAAGTCAAAAACCTACCTCCAAGTCATAGTTTCTCCTAAGTACTTGTGAAGTAATAACAAGCTGAGTGCCTGTGTTTCCCTCTCCTGCCTTGGCATCTAGGTGTTGGGCTGCGGCGCCGGCGGGCGAACTTGGGGAGGCGGCGCAGCCCGGCATCACCAGTCCAGCCCTGCCGTTGACACAATGAGGAGTAGCTGTGCGGAGATAAAGGAGATTCCATACACATTGCATACAATTTTTATCAAGACTGGCAATGGTCTTGTGATGTAGTTTCATATTTAATGCTTTCAATGATGACTTGATTGCTTTACCACCAACAAGTTTGCAAATCTTAAGGCAGATTTAGTGATTGTGGTTGACTTGAGCTTTCTGATGACTAAATGGTTAGACCATGATATCTTGCTATCAAATATCACCCCAAGATAATCATATTGGTTAGACTATTCCAATCGTAGCATCTCCTAGGACCCACCCCGCAAGCTTGGATTTCTTTCCAAAAGTCATGATTTTCATTTTTGACAGATTAGCAATTAATCCGTTCTCCAAGTTGAATTTGTTCAGGTGGTTTGATTGATGTTGTAGGCCATTTGGCGTTTGTGACAGTATCACCAAACCGATTTGGACCCTTTTGTTTTCCTTGCCTTATGAGTTTTGGGTGAGGGATATCATAACTTGAGTCTGTGTCCTCCGTAGATGGAGAGCGATTCGCTGGATGGATAAAGTTTTGGTTGAAGTCCCCAGTCATAACTACAGATAGCTGCCCATACATTTCTATTAATATCTCCAGTTCTTCTAATATTTCGTAAAAGTTGTGTTTGTTTTATACGAGATGAGGGGGGAAAGTAGATATTTATGATCAGGAACCTTGCGGCAGATTGGCTTGTAAGTAAAACTGCCAATATATAATCCGAAAATGATTTTAATTTTCTACTTTTCATGCAGTTTATTATTGATCAATGTTGCCGACCCAACACTCGGTCTCCCAACGTCGTTCTTTTTTGCTTTGATTTCATGCGTCGTATAATTTGAGATCATTAAGGTAGAAGGGTGCTATGTGTAAATTAGTGTGGATCTTCTTCTTGAGTCATGTGCATCATTATTGACTATTGTGTGTATTTGCAGATGTCTAACACTCCTCTCTGATAAGCCTAAGGCTGCTCGACCACACAACCCCCTAGAAGAGCACTTTGGAATTGCTAAAGCAAGCCCTATCCACTCGTAAGGTACTACCTGGACTCTTTGCACAGTATTTCTCTTTTTGATATACTATAAAAAGAGCCAGCTTCCTACAACTGTGTTCTACTGTATGGCATTTCATTCTATGCCACTGCACTCTACGCCACTCTACTCTACCCCACTCTATTCTATGCCACTCCAATCTATGCCAATGCACTCTATGCTTGTCCCCTCTATGCAGCTCCACTCAGTGTACACAACTCCGCTCTTGCCACTACACTCTATGCTATTCCACTCTACGCCACTCCACTCTACACCACTCCACTCTACACCACTCCACTAGACGCTATTGCACTCAATGCCACTGCACTCTATGACACTCCACTGTATGACACATCAGTATATGCTGTTCAGCTCTACGCCACTCCACTCTTCAACACTCCACTCTATGCTATTGTACTGTATGCCAATGCACAGGACCTCACTCCGCTGTATGCCGCTCCACTATTATGCTACTGCACTCTATGCTACTCCACTTTATGCTATTACACACTAAGGGCCCAAGTGCGACTTTGGCGGTGTGGCACCAGGTCTGCCCCGCTGCAGCACCGCCAAAGCCGTGGTTGGGCCGCCCGCCAGATTAGGAGTTTCCTCTTGTCTGGCTGGCTTTTTTTGGGTGTTCCCACCGCGGAGCCTCTAAAAGCAGGCACCGCAATGGGAATGCCAAAAACAATTCCTGCACGGTATGGACTGAAAATTCCATGCCATGCAGGACCTGATGTGCATGCACACAGGGGGGCACATGTTGTGCTCCCCTGTGTGCATCCACAGGGCGCAGAGGCACCTGGGGGCACTGTAGGGCCCCCTTTGTTTCCTCTCTGCCAGGGTTTACTTGGAGGAGGAACCGCCATGAAAACCCTGGTGGAGAGGAAACTCCTAATATACTTGACGGGACCATGGTGGTCCCGCCAAGCATGGATGCCTCTACATCGCCACAACACCGCCAGGGAACGGCAGTTTCCAGGCGGCTGCGGCAGGCTGCACGGTCCCACCGCCCATCTCGTAATAGGGCAGTGGAGAGACCGCCACTGCGGCACCCCCTCGAGTCTGGCGGTCCATGGACTGCCAGACTCATAATCAGGGCCTAGAGACTACATTGTAAGCCACTCCACTCTTCACCACTTCACTCTATGCCACTCAACTCTACAACCCTCCACTCTACACTATTCCACTGTACGCCACTCCACTAAATTCACTCCACTGTTTTGCACTGCACTGTACAACACTCCAGTCTATGCCACTCCACTGTACACCACTTCACTGTATGCTGTACCACATTCCACTCTACTCCACTCAACTCTACTTCATTTCACGGCACTATATCCCTCAACAGTACCATTTACTACACTCTCCTCCACTTTACTGTGCCACACTCCACCTAAAAATACTCCATTCGATGACAGTAAACTCTTCACTTAATTTTTTTCATTAAAAATCAAAACCCATTGAAATTCAATGAAAAATCAAAGGTCAAAGCTTTGTTAAAGTTAGAAAAACCTTATTTATTCTTTCTATACAAATTAAACTTCTTAAAATACAAACATATTTGAAATTCTTCAGTTATAGTTATACCTTAAATTTATAATTTACCCACCACCTTAAAATGTATATAATTTAATTTATTCTTTAGCTACAAACCAATGCTAAATGATACAAAAATGTAAATTTCTAAATGTATGCTTATACCATTAATTTATAACTAATGCAACAGCTTCATAATTATTGTAACTCGTGCACCTCCATACACAGAGTTTACACCTCAGAAGCCACACTACATAAACTATAATTTGTGCCTTTTCCATGCACTGCTTTAACTTTTTATATTATATCAGTTATACCATCTAAAATAATATTATTTACAATGATAGTTATGGCATCACAAATCATATCTTTAGTGAGAACTCAGTGCACAGTGAAGTTGCGAGTTATAGTAAATGTAGTGTGGCTACTGAGTTGAATACACTGTGTAAGGAGGTGTGCGAGTTACAATAGAGACCTGAAGATTTTTTTCTGCAAAATTGAGTAGTGCAGAAGCTGCAATATTTTTGCCGTCTACGGGATGCAAGGACCTTTCTTCCTATGTCTAGTGGTTGTTTTAGGATCCTTGCCTATTTTGACATCATTTGTAATGTGCAATAATATTGGGACGTATTAGGGTTAAAGTGCTTATATTTTATATTAAATGTTTATGCTGTCATTCTGACAAAGTGAGTTGGGCTGACTTTTTATAATGCACTTCTCATGCTGTGTTACTCAGGAGTGTTTATAGGGGTTAAAGTACAGGTATCCCGGTTAGAGACTTAGGGGGTCATTACGATGGAGGAAGGCCCGCCACCGCCAGCAGTGCAGTGGCGGGCCTCCGCCATCGGAAAACAATTTCCCCCCTGCCACATTACGATGGCGGGGGGAATCTGACCGCGACCGTGGCGGGCGCAAAGACCGCCCGCCACGGATCCGCCACAGGCAATTATTACAATTGCCAGGCGGAGCGGTCTGCATCAGTAAAATGGTGGCGGTGCCTAGCAGGCACCGTCCGCCTGATTAGGATGCTGGCCGCAGCCAGCCTTTCCGTGGCAGGGAAACTGCCATTGAAAGGTTGGCGGGGATTGGTTTTGGGGGCCCGTTGTGGGCCCCCCTTGTGTTGGGGGGAAGTGGCTGTGCACGGGTGGTACCCATGATACCCCCCTGCATTTGCCTGCACTGAGTGACAGGCACCATGTGGTGCCAGCCACGTAGTGCAGTGAAATGCAGCACATGCATTTTTAACATCGCGGCGGGTGCTGCACTCAGCAGCGCCTGCCGCAATGTTAAACTGCAAGATGCGACCGCCATGGTGGCGGTCGCATCCTAATTTGGAGTGCGGGACCGCCGCATGCATGGCGGCCGGTCCCGATCCCCGCAACGATGGCGGTCGGACGAAAGTCTGACCGCCATCGTAATGACCCCCTTAGTGATGACTGAAGCGCAGACGTTAGAGGTGCATCCAGGGTACATTTAGCTGGTGATGCTGACTTGTGCAACCTTTATTTCTTGGCGCTGTTATATGATGTCCACTAGTTAAAGTGGGCACCTTGCACCAGTCCAAACAACCCTTATGGTGATTTAAGCGGTCAAAGATAACCTTAGAAAGCTATCCAAGTGGTAGCTGTGGAGAGCAGCCTTCAGGCTTAGTCTTGAAGGAATGTTAAGCAGCTTGTTTTACCAGAATGCAATCTTATTGTATTAGTTAATTGAAAGGAGAACCACACAGTAGTTATAAGAATATATATTTATTATTATAACACCTTAAATACCTCACAGTATCTGCTACACGCAGATAAACACAAAGCACACAATACTGTAGCACAGAAGCAATCGTAAGTAGCACTAATACACAGTGGGCTCCCGGGGGAGACCAAACCATATACTAAAATAGTGGTATAAGAACCACGACTCGAATCAAGACAGTGTCTAGAGGATGTAGAATCGCTGGGACCCCAAGGAACCACCCAAGGTGAGTAAGTAGGGACCCCACGGAGGACGGGTGCAGTGTGAGAACACGACCGCGTGCTACGTACAATTCAATGGCCGAGTCGCGGTTGCATTTAAGGACCCTTCCCAGTGGATTACAAGGAAACCCTTTGGGGCATAGAAGGTTGGAGAACCACCCCACCCGTGGATACCGAAGTACCAGAGTTACTTTTCCCAGGGAAGCCGGGTGCATAGGGCTGAAGTGGCGTCGGAAACCGCCGTCGTTCTCAATGGGAGTCTTCAAAGAAATGCCACTGCGGGAAATACGAAAAGTGTCCGGTGGAATCCACAGGTGGATTCTTGATGGAAGGAATCTGAAAGCAGAGGGGACAGAGTCTGGGTCACTCAGGAGTGACCAGGGGCTCGGTAGATGAATGCCCACCGATGTTGGGTGCTTCAGGTGTGAAGAAGGAGACCTTGACTCTACAGCTGCAGGGATCAGGAGATGTCGAGGATAACCAGGAGCCGGATACGAGCTGTCCCATGAAGGATGTCGAGTGCTGAGGGTCGGTGTCCGGCGGGAGCACCAACAAGCCTTGGCAGCGGCAACCCACGATGAAGGTCAAGGAAGGTTACGGTCTGGCCCAGCAAGGACCAGAGGACTCACCACAGCAAAGGGAGTCAGGGCTGGCCTGGAGCAACCAGAGGAGCCCAAGAAAAGCAGTGTTGTCTCTCAAATGGACCCACAGGCCGAAGGCACAGGAGTCGCGAGGGGACCTCTAGCAGTTTCACAAAGTCACAGCTTGCAGGGGACAGAGTGCGAGGAGGCTGGAATCCTTTGTATGAAATGTGCGCAGAGGTTGGGGCTATTGATAGACTGATGCAATTAGTTGGGGAACGCCAACAAGCATATGCACTTGCAAAATTACGCGGTGCACAGGGGTTCAGGTTATGCAGTCCCCACAAGGGATACTGGCCTCAAACTCGGTGAGAGGGCAGCTCAACCTCAAAAAACATAGGAACCCACCTCCTGTGTTGCTGGTGCCTTCAGAGTCCGCAGGACCTCAGGATCAGCAGACTGGTCAGTTGCGTTACGGTGCCTGCAACTGCAGGGGTGTGACGCCTTCACTCCAAGGGAGATACTTCAGTTGTCCTTGATGCTCCACAGGTCCTACACGGAGCCTGTATGGTGCACGGGCACAGACAATGCTTTGGACGGAGAGGGAGACGAAGTCGCGCCCAGTCAAAGTCCAGCGAAGTCCAGGGTGTCCAGACGGTCAAAGGTCAGTGGTTTCTTGTTCAGAATCTTGTCCACGTCGAATCTAAGGTCCTACAGCCAGGTAAGCCCTTTTGTATCCATGGGAGAGGGTTGGACAGATTCAGGGGACAGTGGGGAGGTCACTCCCATGTCCTTTGTCCAGTTTCGTGCCAGAGCAGGAGCCAACGGCTCCCAGAACTGGTTTGAACTGGACTATGCACAGGGACACCAAATGTGCCCCTCGTGCAGACTTTCAGGCACTTTGGAAGTGCACCCACCCAGCCCCATTACACTAAATCCTGTCTTGGAGGTGGTCACACCTCCCTGTGATAGGATGCCTATTGTGCTGCCTTCCTCTGCTCGAGCTTGGCTCAGCAGCAGGAGGGTATAAATGTGTTTCTGGTTGGCAGCATCAATTTTGTGCTGTCCGGGTCGAGAAGGCTGGTACCGGGAAGACCAGGGACCCACGAAGCTTGCTTCTGAGGGGTGGAATCATACCTCCCACACCGGTTACCGGTGTGGAGGTATGATTCCAAGGTGTTTGATACCAAACATGAAATGGTTTGTTGCAGCCGTTTTCGAGATAGCATTTTACGCGAGCATATAATGCACCTCTACCTATATGTCGGGACTGCGTCACCAACAACCCGGGAGAATGGTCTCCGAAGGCTGTAGGGGTGCTCTGCTCATGCAGGGGCACCCTCTCACGTAAAACCCAGCACCTTGCCTTCAGGATTGTCAAGGCCTGCTATAGGGGTGACTTATAGGTTTCAAGTGTAGTGACCTATAGATATAGTAAACCTATATCTGAAGTAAGTTGTGCATGCACCATCTTACACAGGCTGCAATGGCAGGCCTGTAGTTCCATTTTGCATGGCCTCTCATGGGTGGCATAATATATGCCACAGCCCATGGAAGGCCTCTGGGGTACCTATGCCCTGGGTACCATATACTAGGGACTTATAAGGGTACCCCAGTATCCAATCTGGAGTGTACCTAAGTACATGACATAACATTTTAGGGAGAAAGCAGATAGACTGAGGTCCTGATTAGCTGGATCCCAGTCAGACTAGTCAAAAACAGTGTAACATCAAGCAAAAAGTGAGAGTAACCATAAGAAGCAGATCCTACTTTCCTACAGGAACCCATGTAGGTTGCCAGGCTCTTTAGAGGTTGTGACCAAGTTCTGTTATGTTAATAAAACTTGTTCAACGCACAAATACACAGAGATGTCAAGGCGCTAGCTCAACAGAGTAGGCAGGGATCAACATCTAAATTTAGACAAAAAGCCATGTTTTGAGTGCTTTTCCGAATGCTAGTAAGCTGGGCAAGGCTCTGATATTTTGGGGCAATTCATTCCACAGTCTGGCTGTGCCCAATACAATGCGTCTGCCTCCCCAGTTGGTACTGTATCTCCTAGGGATGTTCAGATTGTTTGCTCCAGATGAGCGCAGGTGTCTAGATGGCTCGTATTTTTGAAACAATACCTCAAATAGACTGGCCCACCTCCATGCAGAGCATTGTACGCAAAGGATTCCACTTGCCAATTTGCAAATATGTGATAATTTGTGCTAGGTATTTAGCAATGTACGAAATTAAGGACTTTCCTTTATATAAAAAAAAGCATGAATTAGATAGCGGTTTATTAAGTGTTGTTCGCTATTTATTGAGTTGCCTGTTCTGCCTTACTACCCAGTGGCGGCTCCTCCGCTAAGGCGGAGGAGATCGCCACACAACTTTTCAGCCATGTAAAAAAGGAAAAATAAAATGATAATAACACAAGGGGTATTATCATTTCATTTTTCCCTGCTGAAGCAGTTTTGCGGGGCGGGGTGGGGCTGGGCTGCTGTGCTCACAGAGCAGGGGGAGAAGTTTTGAGCACTTTGTAAGTGCGCATGACTTTTTGGCCGGCTGTCTTCAGTCGGCCAAACAGTCAGGTGCACTTTGCATGTTCTCCACCCAGGTACAGCCTGGGTGGAGAAAATGCCCAGGCTCTCACTGCCTGTCTGAGCGCCGAACCACGGCGCTCAGACCAATCAATGCAGCATTGTGATTGGCTCAGGGGATCCTGGGTGCTTCCTGCTTGGTTCCGGCCGCAAGAGTAAACCTGGGCGGTGAACTTCGCTCCGTTCGCGGAGTTTTCTGCACTCCGCACGCCGCAGAGCTCACGGAGTGCAGAAAACTCCTCTTCGCGATGTGCAGCAGAGTTTTTTCCCCGCTCGCGATCGCGAACGGTAAGTTTGCGAACTGTAAGTTCGCAAGCGCGAGCTGCCGCTCGGGTAGAATTTCTACCCGAGCGGCAGGAATACCAACACAAACTGCAGTTCGCACTGCACTCCGCCACTCGCGGAACTTCGCAGAGTTTTTTTGTAACTTCGCAGAGTTCCGCGTAGCAAAACTCCGCGAACTATGCCCAGGCCTGCAGGGAAAAGGTAACTGAATTTTTTATTTTTCTCCCCCCCCGCCCTGCCACCCCTGATCTGTGCCAGCCGCCACTGCGGCTACCCAGAGAGCCAATGCTAAAAAAAATGGTACTTAGTTCCCATTTTAAGATCGTAACATGCCTGTCCGAGGACACCAGTGGCAAAAGGCCCCCATTTTTAGAGAGTTGGAACCTACTACCCGTTGCATGCCCATGATTTCTCACACTAAGTTTGACAGTTTCCTTCACAAACTCTTACTGAATGCTGATCACCTCTACTTCCCACGGCATTCCCTCATCTCTTGAAGTATTTCATATGAGAAATGAAATCATAAATGTCAGCAGACCAGGGCCTGAGCAGGTTTGGCATGCTTTCACCTGAAAGCCCTATGTTCTATTTTGAATTCACACTCTGTAAAATTCTAGGTTTAACACTTTCAGTATCTAAATTCACAAGAATTCTATGCAGAAAATTCCATGGCCGTCAATTTCTTCCAGGAGGCGTAATGTTCCCTCTCTGGTTTCTGTTCTCCAATTCGATTTGATCCCCTTTTGTCGCTGAGACTTTCTTTACTCTTGTTATATTATATCTCGTTTCTGATGTATGAAAATCTTCCAGCAAATCCTTGATACCATCTTTGACTGAGCCTTAAACTGAGTTAGTTTTCAATGGTGAGGTAATGCTAATCAAACACAAGGAGATGATGGACGGAGCACTGAAACTTTTCAGACACTCACCCCCAGTCACAGATCTGGGTTGAATCCATCATCATTCTTTAGCTCACTTCGCCACCTCAGTTCAGACCCAGCTATATGCAAATCAGTCTTGACCCTGTGCCTCATGGGAACAGTCCAGCCCGAACTGCCAAGCCAGGTCTTCCCTGGACCGGAAACAAGCATCCTGGGACCGGTTTTGGGCTAACAGCCCTCATCAGCCAGGCTAGCTTGATTTCAGTGGCAAAGTGAGCAAGGGACCGACGTTTGGGCATACCCTGCCAACTTAGGGCGAACAAAGCAAACACGAGGAGGTGATGGACGGAGCGCTGAAACTTTTCAGATACTCACCCCAGTCACAAATCTGGATTGAATCCATCATCGTTCTTTAGCTCACTTCGCCACCCCAGTTCAGACACACCCTGAACCGGAAAAAAGCATCCTTGTTTGTTTCCGGTCCAGGGAAGACATGGTTTGGCAGTTCGGGCTGGACTGTTCCCATGAGGCACAGGGTCAAGACTGATTTGCATATAGCTGTGTCTGAACTGGGGTGGCGAAGTGAGCTAAAGAACGATGATGGATTCAACCCAGATCTGTGACTGGGGGTGAGTGTCTGAAAAGTTTCAGCGCTCCGTCCATCATCTCCTTGTGTTTGCTTTGTTTGCCCTAAGTTGGCAGGGTATGCCCAGACGTGGGTCCCTTGCTCACTTTGCCACTGGATTCAAGCTAGCCTGGCTGATCAGGGCTGTTAGCCCGAAACCGGTCCCAGGATACTTGTTTCCGGTCCAGGGAAGACATGGCTTGGCAGTTCGGGCTGGACTGTTCCCATGAGGCACAGGGTCAAGACTGATTTGCATATAGCTGTGCCTGAACTGAGGTGGCAAAGTGAGCTAAAGAACAATGATGGATTCAACCCAGATCTGTGACTGGGGGTGAGTGTCTGAAAAGTTTCAGCACTCCGTCCATCATCTCCTTGTGTTTGCAGTAATACTAATGCCAGTCAATGCCGACGTACAGATAGAAATCTCCCTACTCCCCAGTCATTTATTATGTTGTTAGTAGAACAAACTCCTTCTTAGAGTGTCTGTTTCAGTAAAATAAAAAGTTTTTCTGATCGAGGACAAAAATATTCACATTCAGGTCTGCCTTCAATGGACCGGCCGCACAGGAAGTGAGATCCCATTAGCAGTGGCGGCTCCTCCGCTAAGGCGGAGGAGCATCGCCCCACTGCTTTGCAGCAGTGAAAGAAAGGAAAAATAAAATGATAATAACTTGATGCTAATATCTTTTTATTTGTTCCTGCTGCGGCAGCATGGGTGTAGGGCGGTGCTGCTCTGCTCACAGAGCAGGGCATGGGAGGAGTGGTGGGCACACTGAAGTGCACACGACGCTTTGGCCAGCTGTCTCGGGATGGCCAATCAGTCACGCGCACTTAGCATGTTCTCCACTCAGGCTGCATTACAGCCTGGGTGGAGAACATGCCCAGGCCCCCAGTCCCTGTCTGAGCGCCGAACTACGGCGCTCAGACCAATCACAATGCTGCATTGTGATTGGCTCTGGGAAGCCTGGCTGCTTCCTGTTCGGCAGACGCAGAGGAAAGATGACGTGGGAGAGAGCGGCGAGGAGGCAAATTCTTTTTTTACACCTCCTTACTGTACTGAAGATCGTCAGATCTGTGACAGTCAGAACTCATTTTCCACGCACGAATAAATTATTTTTCTACATCTTTAAAGTCACATTCTTCTTCTGTCTCAGCAAATCCTTTTAGAGACTTCACAGGTTCAACAGTTAAAGCTCCAAGCTTTGTTCCAATTTTGCTCATAGTGTCATCACCCCAAAGAATATGTGCCTTGATAAGAACACTGGGCATCTCTGGGTCAAGTTTCTTGTACAAAATATGAAGCAGGATTAAGTGTCTCTTCACACCTGTTCTATAACCTATCCACAACTCTGACAATCCTTGACTTATGAGCATTGCAATAAATCTAAGTAGCACAATAATAACATCTGTGTCATTTGACAGTACAATGACTCGATTGGAACCATTTCAAACAGCCCACTCAACATGTGGCACAACACGAATGTCAGCTTCCTCCAATTTGCTATTAAGTTCTTGAACAATATGGCCCATACCTTTTGAATATATCTCTGCAGGCGCCAACTCCTCATTGACAATCGTTCAACTTGCAATAATTGGAAATTCAGTGCTCACTGAAGCATCAGCAATGTTTTGGCGAGTTAACATCTCCAAGTTCATCTTGTTCGATGTTGATGACAAGAATTTATCAAGTTGCACAAGTATAGGTGTCAAACGTTTGATGCAGGCAAGGTCAATTGTTCCATTTGTAGACATTCGTCTGATTCTCTCACATTCTTTGACAGATAGCAGTCAAAGACAAAAAGCAGTTCTTGCAAGGTGCACACTCACTTTGATATCTGTAGAACAGTCTGAACTACCTCTCCAAAGTTTTGCATGGATTAAATCTTGACCATTCGCAAATCTAACATATAGTCCACAACAACAGCAGTTTTCAACGAGGACACCTTTTCGAATTGAAATTCTTCAGGTGAAAGGTTTTTTTCGAGCTCTTGTACAAGTTTGTGCTTCACTGGTTTGCTTGCAGCATCTCCCTCAAATAATGCGTTTGTTTGTAGAAGATCATGCAACAGAATGTCCTTGATAAATTCCCCCTTTTCTTTTGCTACATCCATCTCTCTACGTGCTTACAAAAGATGTTTTTTGTAACCTGTGTTGCAGTGGCTGGTTGGACGGAACTCCTACTATGGCAATTAAAGCGTGGAAGTTTAGCTTTAGTGATTATGTCAAACAGCTTTTTCTCTTTCAATACAAATACAAATCTTTCCTGCTTCAGTTCTGCGTATAGTTTCAATCCATGTTCCAAGACATCTAGTAGACGTGTCTTTATATCGTTATCACACATTGTTTGGTCACAAAGTTGTGTAGTCACACAGGCTGTCATTTCAAAGGGGTTTCCTTGCTGCTGCATGAAATGAAGAAGGCTGTCAACATGTTTATTAAAACGTCCCCCTCTCTTTCCCACAAGTTCGCGTTGAGGAACAGTTTCACAATTGTAAAATTAATTTTGAATTTGTCATCTATCTGAAAACATTGCAAATAGAAAGTACTTCATGGTAAACTAGCTGCCATTGAGAAACATATTCACTTTTACATGTCTGACCAACAATTCCCTTGGAGCTTTTCTGTGATCTCTGGATCCTCTGTTCCAGTTTCATATCTGGAGCCACAGCATTGAACCTTCCCTCTCTGTCTTTTCAACACAAAATGTCTTTAGATGAATTTTCTGTAGAGGTATGGTTTTTCCACCTCTAGCTTCTTCACTCTTCCCAAATACCAGGACCCATATCTCAGGTAGTTTATGCATTCGACTTCGCGAAACACAGTAATCAGTGACTCCACAGTCTTAACGTGCAGCTCCCAATCATCGTCCCGATCAGCATGTACCATTTTTTTCACTAGAGCTGGCATGTGTGAAACATTTCCCCAGTACTTGCAAAGTTCTGATTTTATTTCACATTCTTTGACAAACTCTACAAACTTGTTTTTCAGGTTTTCTGATTTTGAACTGAGTGTATTGAGCTTTGCCTGGCTTTGCATTATATCTTTTGAATGAAGCGCACCCTGAGCCTTGTTCACTTCTGAGATATGATATGCAAAACCGAATTTGTTATTCTTGTTCCAAAAAGCATTCCAACGCAATGTTTCTATAGTCTCAGATATGATGAGCATACCTTGTAAAGAACAAACATAATGAGTTCCATTCAATACGGGAAACATCCTTTACATCGCGGTGATTACACCGCGATGCATTTAGAACGCTGCCATTACAACGCAAGCGTTACATCGACTGGCACTGGAGGGCGCTATAACCTAAGGAATAGTAAGATTTACTATTCCAACACCTTCCCTACTGTACGTAGACTGGTGTTGGAATAGTAAATCTTACTACTCTAAGTCCAGCGCCCTCCAGCGCAAGTCATTGTAACGACTTGCGTTAGTAAACTGCAATGTTACATACCGCAATCATTTTGATCGCGTTGTAACATCACATATTCTTCAATACTGACTGGACAGTTTTGCTTCCAAAGACTTCAGCCTCAATAAGTGCATTGTCTATGCCACATCTACTGAGATAACTTCCTCCACACCTCAACACAACTTTTGTGATGTGGAAAACGTCCATCATTGGATAAAGATCATCAAATTCTTTGCGATTTCTCATAAAAATGTCAGATACAATATGGAAAACACCTTCATCACAGAAAATTGGCAGGATATACTCTTCTTCAAGCTGAGCATGCACATTTTAATTTGTTTTTAGAGCTGTGTAGTTTCTGACTGGACATGGTATTACTGGTAAAAACCCAACCTTCCTCAGTGGGAAGGTTTTCTGGAATATCAGAGCATGAATTCCAGCCCACGGAGGAACTGGCTTTTCTTCATCCTTTAGTCCACACCTAATAAGCGATATGATAAATTCAGTTAAATCTGCTTTGCAGCCTGCAGCATCAGGTAGAAGAAGAGCCATGTCCTTAGTCCCTTTGAAACTTTCTGGTAGATTGGGACGTGTTGATGGCTTGTAGTGATTTTCCACACCTTGGCAAGGCAGTTGCAGCTTCGTTTGTTTATGCCTACAGCTGCACATGTTGTTTTCCAACAGCTACTTCATGGGTACAGACTTAAAAAAGCACCATGGCAGTATCGTGTGTGCTGGATGCTCCAGACAAAGAAGAGCTGTCTTTGAAATCAAAATTATCAAGAGCAGCAATTGTAAATCCTTTCCTAGTAAAGTGACTTGGAAGGGTGTGCTGTCAGATTCACTCACAAGATTTGACAGCATGAGCTGCTGACAAGTTCCTGCTCCGTACTATGTCATTATAACTTGTTGATACACCAATCCTATTGATTGAAGTGATTAGCTCTCTACTTTTGTACTTGTCATAGACTGTGTGGGCAGTCATCATGTGTAGCAGAGTTTTCTTTTTGCCGTGATGTAATTAATAAAACATGATTTGGAAAATACAGTACATTTGTACAGCGTAAGCCTGTTGGTTCATGGGACTGTCTTCCACTTCTTCACTTACATCTTCAAAGCCATCATCAATGTTGTCAGCTTCTGTTCCAAACTTAAGAACTTTAGTTAGTTACAGTTTTGCTTTGCTGATATTAAACAATGATGAAAAATGTTAAGACAACATCAGGCATTCTTGTCTACTCCCATGATTTGCGGAGCTCTGGGGCATCACAAAAATTGTCATTAAGTCCAAAATCGAAATCTTTCTGGACATTTCTTAAAATGGTTCCTGCTAATTTTACTGCATCCTGTGATCTTATTTTGGCAGCAAGAACCTCAGGAGTCGAATCAGCTGAGAACACCATAAGTAGCTCATTCTTTTTGTTAGACTGACAAAAACGAATTCTGTCATTGGACATTCTCACCAGAAAAATCTTAATTTCACTACTATGGATCAATACAGTTTTACCAATGTTGACCATTATTTCTCTGATCTCACTGAGTGTGAGCCCGTAGCCAGCACTCAAGAGTGGCTTTAAAACTTAATTGAACTTAACTGAAGGCTGGCAGTTTCATTGCTGCTGGGAGCTCATTGTTCATTCATATTTTTGAATGTATGCACGCAGACAGTTCAGGTGGGCATACAAATCCGCAGCAAATACATTCACCTCGATGTTTATGTCAGCTACTCGGCTGAAAACCTCATCTTGGAAGAATCTAGCTGCAGATAAAAACATGTTTGCCCTTTGAGACTCAAATACTCTGTACTTTGATCTTTCGTCAATGCCTTTGTCCTTGTTCTGGCTGAACCACAGATAACATACTGAAGATCCTCTACTTTCTGATCAGTTGTTGGATGTGGACAAGGGGTAGCCATCAATCTTCTAAATGGATGGGCACTGGGTGTGGTTGTCGTCGCTTTCTCAGAAGACTCGGATTCTTGTTGTGATTCACTGGTTTCTGCTATTTTTGGACACATTTTTCCCTGGCTTTTTTCCATTGTATAAGACTTGTAGCACTTGTTGTTACAATGATAAACTATTTGATCCTCTTCACCCATCAGTTTCAATCTTTTGTGAACTTCGTCTTGCCATATTTCTGCAGCATCTCGAGTCCTCAGATTTTGCAGTTAGCAACACTCTGTCAGTAAGTAAACATCCTCTGCTACCACCTGCTTCGCTCGTGTTCATGAATTTGAATCAAAGAGAAACCTGAAACAAAAACAATATTAAAATAAATTACCAATATGATGGCTAAAACTGTCCTGTACCAGGTGTCTCCTCAGGGTCGTACCATGCTCAGAGGGGTCCACCTCTCGACAGCCCCAAGTCTGGTGAATATATATAAATGCAGACTTTAGGATGGTCAAGTGGGGGAAGGAAAGGATGGGGACTGCAGGGTGGGAGACCTGTGAATGTAGAGAGAGAATTTTTGTAATACCTCTTGGATAATTAAATAGCTATTACGTCCAATAATAAGGGTGATAACCACCTAAATAACTACCTGTAAAAGAAAAAAGAAGTAACTCCGTAACAGGGGAGGTGAGCGGGTGGATACGATCTCTCAACACCAATACCTCTGTATCAGGTTGAGATAGGAGCAGGAGCCTCTGATATCCAATCACCATCTACTGACCATCCCCTGTCAAATGAACAAAAGAATTGCCACTGCTGATTAAATCTGACTTGAGTTATTCCATTTGACTTAAGATAATATCAAAGTACCATCAAAGTAATAAGAGGGTTGAGCTTTGATGATTGTTTAAACCACCTCAATCTTTACGCTCCAATGATCACACTCTTTCGCAAACAGCACTATAATAAAGTTATGATTGTAACTCAAACAAATATGTGATGCAGCAGCACTTTGAGAGTTCCATCACTCTCTATATACCTCCTTGAATGTCAGATAAGAAATTCCACAATATATATAATCTTCCCCGCATGAGTCATAGAAACGGACTCCCTAACAGGGAAGGCCAAGATCGATAATCTTGCAAAAGAAATACGCGAAACAATGTTGATCAATGAAGCACTCGCTGCATAAAGTCATGCGCAAATCACTTACTCCCCCTCATGAGTCTTCTAAGAAATTGGACGCCCCAACGAGGGGAGTTAAGCATTGTTTGGAATGTACATGCCAATGATCAAAGGAATTCAAATAATGAACGGACCTTATGGCAAGAGAAATCAAGAAAAGATACGGTGCTTCCAGCACCCTTGCCAGACCAGGAAAGATGTTACCAAAATCGGAGAAACGAATAAACGGCAGCTCCGTGTGAAGTCTTCCCGGCTATATCCGGGTCTCCAGACCTCGCGCACTACGTTGCGTGCGACGTCGTCAACATGAGTTCTGCTGGGAATTGGAGTTCCCATGTTGTCCGAGCAGCCGTACTCGCACTGCTTCAGCCTGTCAGTGTACGCACCCGATGCATTCTGACAGTACATCCCTTCCTCGGAGAACATTGACAGGCACAAGGTTTGTCAGGGAACCATTTATGAAAAGCAGAAACCAAATGAGGAGCATGCACTGACACTGTCGATTCCCATGAATTTTCCTCTGCACCATAACCCTTCAATGCCACCAGATACCACAATTTTCGTCGAAGGATTTTAGAGTCAAGAATTCCATCAACCTCATATTCTACTTCCTGGTTTACCCACAGAGGAACCAGTTGTTTTTTTACCGGACTATGGGATGGTTTCAGTAATGAAATGTGGAAAACAGGGTGAATCCTAAAGTGAGTTGGCAAGGCTAGTTTGACTGCAACAGGATTCACATGTTTTATTACCTTGTAAGGACCTATGTATTTAGGATTGAATACACTGTATCTTTTAAAGCGAATATTTCTTGTGGAGAGCCACACTAAGGGGCCGATTCCGATCTGGGCCGGAAAACTCTCCGACCGAGCCGGATCCGGAACGATTTCCGACCGAGCCGGACTCCTGCAGTCCGACCGAGCGAGTACGATGCGGCCGCATGCTGCCGGACTCGATTCGGTCGGACTCCCATTGAAGTCAATGGGAGCCGGTCGTACGACGCGTACATGGGCTCCCATTGACTCAATGGGTACTTCGCGAACAAGTGCGCCCCCTACAGTGGGTACGCGTCGGTGCAACTCGCACCTTACATGCATGTTTAGGGGGGACCTTTGGGTCCCCCCTGTGTACAACTCGTACGGCTACGGGTGCAGGGGGGTCCGACGCGGACCCCCGAAGTCCGACTCCGGGAGCTTTTGCGAGCCGGACGCTCCGACTTGATCCGGGTGTCCGAATCAAGCATCGTACTAGCTCGGTCGTGAAACGTCTCCATTGCGCGCCACGGTTTGCTTGCGACCGAGTCGTACGGAGCGGTTTGGAGCCGGAAACGATTTGGACGGTGAATTCGCGCTTATTCGCATCGTACTTCGCCGTCCGGACCCGTGTACGAATCGGACGGAAAATCAGCCTCCGAATCGGGTCCGCTAATGCCGAACCCGATTCGGTGCCCTACCGACCGAGATCGGAATCGGCCCCTAAGTCTCCCTAAGCATATACAGGGCCCTGCCTTCGATGTTTGTCTGCCTGTTTTTTGTATTATTTTTTTGCATGTTGAAGTTGTTTCTGTGTGTCTTTCAATGACTTTTGGAAATGAGCTTTCCGACTGTGCACCCCAGGGAGTCTCTGATTGTTACATGGTGATAAGAATGGAATAAATCGCAGATGAAACCCATAAGAACTATAGAATGGTGTGTGGTGGGTGGAACAATGATTGGCACTGTTATATGCGATTTCTGCAAGCCATAACCATTCCACCCATGCTTCAGTGCTATTGTCCACATAGCATTTCAAGAATTGTTTTAAGGTTTGATTCAATCGTTCCGTCTGTCCATCAGTTTGTGGATGAAAGCTGGTGGACAGTGTGGAAGATATTTGTAATGCTGAGCACCACACCCTCCAAAATTGTGCAGTAAATTGAGAACCACGATCAGAAACGATCACTCGAGGGAGGCCGTGTAGTCGAACCACATGGACCAGCAGTAACTTTGCTAACTGTCCTGCTGAGGGGATCTGCTTGCAGGCGATGAAATGTCCCATCTTAGTTAGATAGTCGATGACCACCAAAATAACAGTATATCCTTGATCTTTGAGCAGTCCTACAATGAAGTCAATGGAGAACCTTTACCAAGGTTTATTAGGGGTTGGTAATGGTTGTAGTAAACCCTGTGGTTTACCTTTGACAGTCTTCATCTGAGCGCATGTAGTACATTTCCTCACCCACAGAATTATGTCCTTTCTGAGAATTGGCCACCAGAATTGCCGCAGTATTCTCTCTGTTGTTTTTTCACTCCCATTATGCCCTGCACTGGGGAGAACATGGCATAATTGGAATACTAACTTTCTCAACTCTTGAGTGGGGACTAGGATCTGGTTTCCCTTCACTGGAATGCCATGCCGCAATTTCCATTCAGGATGCCCTTTCAGCCAATCTTTCCAAACGAACATTTGTACCCCTCTGGCCACCTTTCTTAAAAAAGTGTCTGTGTGTACAACACAAAGGACCTTGTGTGGTTCGATAATAGCTCGTTCTGGGTTAGAACGTGGTTCCATTGATGATTCTTGACGTGTTAGTGCATCTGCTTTTTTATTTTTGCTACCAGGTCTAAATGTCACTATGAAATGATACTCTGCAAGAAACAGCATCCATCGCAGTAGACGTGGTGTTAGTTGTCGGGCTGACTTCATAAACTGCAAATTGTGATGGTCAGTACACACTGTGACAATATGTCTTGCTCCCATCAACCAATGCCTCCATTCAAGAAAAGCCTCTTTGATGGCCAGCAGCTCTTTTTCAGCGATGGTATAGTTCTGTTCGGTGCTGTTTAATTTTTTGGACCTAAATGCAATAGGGTGCAATTGACTACTAGTAGCATGTCTTTGGGATAGCACCGCTCCTATTGCCACCTCTGAGGCATCAGCCTCAACTATGAATGGTAACTCTGGGTTGGCATGGGCCAATACCGGGGTGATTATAAATGCTTCTTTAAGTGTTTCAAAAGCTGATTGAGCATCATCTGTCCACTGGAAGCTTTATTTCTTCCTCAAAAATTTGGTTATAGGAGCAGCTTTATCAGAGAATTGGTTGATAAATCGCCTATAAAAATTGGCGAAGCCTAGAAAACAATGAATGTCTCTAACATTTTTTGGACTTGGCCACTCCATGATTGCCTTTACTTTTCTCTCCACCATTTCTTGTCCTGATAGTGTGAGCATAACACCCAAGAACTCCACTGTGGTAACATGGAACTCACACTTGCTGATCTTACAGAAGAGGTGATTATTCTGTAGGGCTTGGAGGATAAGGCTGACATGTTTCATATGTTCTCCTTCGTTCGAGGAATAGACGAGAATGTAGTTGATGTAAACGACCACAAAGCGGTCCAGGTATTCGCGAAGAACATAATTCAAAAAGAATTGAAAGGCTGCTGGAGCATTGCATAGAATAAACGGCCTACGAAAATATATATTCTGCCGGTCTGGCTGATTCCAGAATGGCCACCTTGGATGATGTTTTAGTAGCTCTTGCTGTGGTTCAAACCGAGCTCATGGCTTTACGTACAGAAACCGCTGCTTTACAGAATGCAGAGAAATCCCTTTGATGTAGGAAGTCATTCCCGACCCTCAGTTAGCTAGGTGTTGGTGGAAATCCCAGCTCCAATCACCCTCTACTGACCACCCCCTGACGAATGAACAAAAGAATTGCTACTGCTGATTAAATCCGACTTGAGTTATTCCATTTGACTTAAGAAAATATCAAAGTATCATCAAAGTAATAAGAGGGTTGAGCTTTGATGATTGTAACCACCTCAATCTTTACGATCCAATGAGCACACTCTTTCGTAACCAGCACTACAATAAAGTTATGATTAAAACTCAAACAGATATGTGATGCAGCAGCACTTTGCGAGTTCCATCACTCTCTAGCTACCTCCTTGAATGTCAGATAAGAAATTCCACAATATATATAATCTTCCCCGCATGAGTCATAAAAACAGACTCTCCAACGAGAAAGACCAAGATAGTTAATCTCGCAAAAGAAATACGAGAGAGGATGTTGATCAATGAAGCACTCGCTGCATAAAGTCATGCGCAAATCACTTACACCCCCGCATGAGTCCTCCAAGAAACTGGACTCGCCAACGAGGGGAGTTAAGCATTGTTTGGAACGAACATGCCTATGATCAAAGAAATTCAAATAAGGAACGGACCTTATGGCAAGCGAAATCAAGAATTGATACAGTGCTTCCAGCACCCTTTCCAGACCAGGAAAGATGCCACCAAAATCGGAGAAACGAATAAACGGCAGCTCCGTGTGAAGTCTTCCCAGCTATATCCGGGTTTCCAGATGTCGAGCACTACGTTGCGTGCAACGTCGTCAACATGAGTTCTGCTGGGAATTGGAGTTCCCATGTTGTCCGAGCAGCCGTACTCACACTGCTTCAGCCTGTCAGTGTACGCTCCCGATGCGTTCTGACAAAATCACATCATTATAGAGCCGCCATTTTGGAAAATGGCGGAATGGTTGCTCTGAGGAGTTATTTTCTGTATCGATAAGACTACTTGACCCCAAAAAACCTTTGTTTTGACACCTAAATGAAGTATATAGGTCTCATGGTTCGTGAAAAAAATTACATCATCACTGCAACACATCCGCCATTTTTAAAAATGTTGTCCAGAAAAATTCAGCCCGGATTAGCAATGTCAACTCAAGCTCAATTACTTCTCTAATGATACAAAAACACAAATCAAAAATGAAAATCTCTGGACAACAATTTTTTACGGAGGTTCATCAAGGGGCCGGGACTAATGCTTCCATCCATGCACTCGGTCACACATCCTTGCACTCACCAATCTATTCTTTTACTCTTTGGCTTCTCCTTGAGTGCAACATCTCACCCACCCATAATACCACACACAGCCACATAAATTAATGAAGATAAACGTCTGCTTAGAAGTCCAATATTTTGGCTTTGCTAATGTTTATTCAATAAACAGATTAGACTGTTTCTAACTTCTCATTTTATTGCTAGCTGAACATAAAAAACAAAAACAAAAAACTGCTTTTGAGCACAGCAGATTCGAGAGATGATGTAGCTGCAACACATACATTTGTGTCTTCAGTAAAGATGTTCGTATGATTTGTGCTTTATTTCTGGTAGCTTAATAATCATGCTAATATGATAGGGATGCTAGTTATCCGGCTCTGGGTGGACCTCCTGAATGTTATGGAAGAAGCAGATGAAGACACCCTAATATTTTTAGGTACAACTAGTCAGCAGGGCTAAGAAAGTGTCTTTATTGCTTGTCAAACACCTCTGAAATGGAAGTCATGAAGGAACTTCTTTGAGGGGAAAAGGTGGGCTCTCTCTAGACTGCAGCAGAAGAGGCTGAGAAATGCCTGGCTCCATGTGAAGCTTCAGCTCTATCTCTTAGAGCAGCTATAAACCCAATAACTCACTCCTTTTCAAACCCCCAGTGCCAACATAACCTGCTAAGTGAAGCACACTCAAACAAGCCATGGTTGTAGGGGGCTGGTCGAAAGAAGTAATGGTAAAGGGTGCAGATCCAAAGCTACTCCATTTCTATTTTTTGTGTGCTGGTGATGTGAGCTCTGGTAGGCAGATAAAGCTGCCTGCAGCCAGGCCTTAAAAGATGTGAATAGTCCATGAGCCACCAGACAACTGCAGCAGTTGAGAAACCTCTTTCTGAGAAAGGGTTGGGTTAGGGGTCACGTTCTAATTTTTTACGAATAGAACAACAAGTGCATTTTATAGCATATTTTAAAAAACATTTGAGTAAAAAAACACAGACTTTGTAGGTACTTGTAGGCACTTTAAAGAGGGGTTATAATGATCCAAAGACAGTTATGGCAAAATTAAAGCTATAGTACCTACCTCTAATTCACGATACATAACGTGAAGAGATCATGCGTCAGTCTTCCAATATGTAGTAACTTAACAAGAATTAACTCAGGTCATTAGAATGTGTGACCTGTGCTTCATGGGGCCTTCAACCACCCCAAGTCATTTTATTTCTCTGTGGCCTTTGAAATCTGCACAACATTGATTTCTTCCTTCCATTGGGCCCGATTCACACAGGTAAACTGAGAAGAAAGTCTAACTTTACGACTTTCGGTATTCACAAAGGGCATTTACGAGTAGTAAAGTTAAACGTTTGTTTCAGTTTAACTTAAGTTTTGGTTTAACTGAGACCAAAAGTCTAGTCTCATTTAAACTTAAGACCAAAACGCAAGTTAAACTGAGACAAAAGTCTAACTCTACTATTCGCAAATGCCCTTTGTGAATCGGGCCCATTGTGTCTTCCTCAGACAGCTGCACGGAGAGAGTCAGACTAGCCTATAGGGCAGTTTGGCAGTGTCAGGTAGGCTAGTTGCCAGGTCAGTGTGTGGACTGTTTCTTTGGCTGTAATTGGGAAAGTTTTCTGGTGTGGTCAACCAGTTTTGTGGCTGTGCGTGGGCTGGTTTTGTGGTGTTTTGGGGAGGTTTTGCAGCCGTGTTGGCTTGTTTTGTGGTGTGGTGGGATGGTTTGGTGGCTGTGTGTAGGCAAGGTTTGTGGTGGGGTGGGCCGGTTTTGGACTGTGTCTAGGCAGGGTATGTGTCTGGGTGTGGGCCAGTTTTGTGGAGTGGTGCACCAGCGTTTTGTCTGTGTGTGTGCTGGTGTTTTTAAATAAAGATTAGGCAGCAGTAGCTGGCAGCACTGTGCATGCTGTGAATTCTGTCATCTCATTGCCTGCAGCATGGATAGGCCAATTGCACTTTGTTAGTAGAAGAACAGGGATGTGTCAATGTTTTTATCTTTTTCATAGATAAGGAACATAGAGGAAGGAACCTCACTGCCACATTATTCTACTGTTCCCACTCACGTTACCTGTAGCAAATACAAATACCAGTGGTGCCACACCACTCACTGACCACCCAGACAGCATGTGTTAAAACGTCCAGTTGCCTGATTCTACTGCCCGGCAGATGAGGATGGGTCACTTTCATTTTGTTTGCCCAGCATATTTTCTGCCCCGTCCAGCCAAGTGCACAGGAGCAAATGTGAAATCTTCCTTCCTCTCAACCATGTTCTCCGATCATAGTTTCTAAATTGAATTTCCTCCCTGCTGGTCCCCATCCAAAACTCTCTTTAGACAACAGTGTAAAAACAACGGCAAATGATGACCCATATTGAAGTTCTTCAATGATCTATTGATAACATGATGTAGTACAACAGAAGGAGTGGCATAGTAACGAGTACTGCACTGGCCATGCACCCTCCTCAACTGACAATCAAACACTCAAACTCACAAAACCCAAATTCCTGTCTTATCTTTTATTAAACAGATTCTAATTATAGGCACGCTTAACATTCCACCTGCCTCAATCTGCTTGCACGGCAACAGGAACATAGTGATGGATGGAATGCAAATTAATTTAAGCCACTGGCAATCACTCAGCACAGCATCCAAGTCCATCGTTTTTGTCCACTATGCCGCTGTAGACAGAGACGGATCTTAGGCAAAACTGCCTTTGTGCTGCTCCTATAGGAGCAGTCCCACAAGAACTTCCAAACTAGGCTGGACTATTCCTGTTCAAGCACGACCAATGCAGATTAGAGTATGGATGGGTCTAACCTGAGATGGCATGGGAGGCAAAAAATTATGATTCGTTAGTTACCAGTGGCTAAGATTAATTCAAGCATTCAATCCATCGCTTATGTTTGTATTCTTTATTGTGACACCGTAAGGGCGACAGGTATGACCACATGTGCTTTCTGTGCTCACTTGACCACCGAAGCATACTATTCGAAAGAAAAGAGTAGCTGCATCAAGGAAGGAGGATGTCTCACAGAAAGCGAGTTCTGCTGAAGAAGGGCATGTCCGGTAGCTGTGAAAGAAAGTGTGGCGTAAATACCCATATCCCACCAGAAACTCAAACCCCCACCTGATTATGAAGAATAATAATAATTATATACAAATAAAAATCTGTGATGCGCATGTGAGAGAACCAGATTTACTTTGTAGAGTCCAGATTTTAGATCAAAAAGTATATTGAGTGAACAATTTCAATTATTTTCTGTACTCAATTTACTGATTCCTATAACATAATTCTTGTGAAAGGAGATTAACCACCATAAGGTATAATTTAAGGTCCAATAAAATAGTAGGTTATAACAGGAGCATTCTGTCGCTAGTGCCCCAGAAGCTTGAGGACCAGTATGCCTCGCAATGGACCCTTCAATTGGCTCCTGTATCATATAAAAAGTAAAAACCCAGTGAGATAAAGGTCAAACACCACTTGTGATCTCTATTAGGGATAAAGTTCAGGTTCAGAAACAACGTCCTGTATAAACGAGTCAAAAAGAAATATCAAACAAACTGTGAATGAATTTCAGCAGTGATTCTTACCCAGTGGTTCATGGGCCATGAGGGACCTCAACACCTACTCAGGAGTTGGCTTAAAAAATCAAATATTGCTAGCATATTTATAACAAACATAAACATACAAAAGCTAAATTGAAAACTGAAAATTTTAAAACACTTTGTAAAAGTGAAGGAATTCAAAATTAGAAGCTAATAATCATGTTGAAATCATTATCTTGAAACATGGGAGCAGCGCAAGTAAAGTAAATAGAATCTAGTATGGGTGATTGGTGTCCTCAATGGAAGGAGCACAGCTATGTGCAGACATAAAGAAAGCATGTATTACAAGTAAAATAGACAATGTGGTATCCTAGAGTCTAGCATATTGCTTCTTTTTTCGAAATAAAATTAGCTTTAGCATACCTATAACCTTCCCACTAAAAACTCCTGAGGAAGATTTCCCAAACACGGATCACCAAGGTCTAAGTCAATTTATGGAAAGTGTTTTCGAGAGTTTGAAATCTTTATTATGAGCTGAAATTTCCCCGTTACTCATCTTGCCAATATCGAAATCAATCTAGCACAGCTGACTTCTGTGCTCCTTTTTTTCCCCATCCTCCAGTAATAATGATACAGCTAGGATCCTAGGGCCCCTACAGTCAGCCGTTAGCCAGCCCCCAAGGGGAATCCTGTCTATTCATCACACACTCACTTAGTCAAGGTCGATGAACCCTCCGGGGTTTTTGATCAAGCTATGCAGCCGGCTGCAACTCAGGTGCCTAGTTTCACCCCAGGGGTATCGTCTCATGCTGTTGCACCGGGAGCAGGCCACGCTGGTAAGGAGTTGCGTAGTAGATGGTTATCAGCCAATACCATATCCTCTCTGCCAGACGAGGCCATAGTCAAACTTCCTCCAGCTGCTTGCTCCTACGTGGCAGTTCTTATTGGGGTACCCCCCTTGCGCAACAAGCAGAGGGAATCATATCAGGAGGTATTTAATTAAACCCTAGAGTGGCTCGTGCACCACAAAAGATTTCCAATTTTCCATGCTAAAGACATTTTTTGGATGACACAGAGATGTGCTTGGATTGGACCAGACCCAGCCGACGTCTTGGGCGGATCACTGACATAATATCGACGACAACAATATCGACCTACCAGAATATCGTGTCAAGAATATCGATGGACAAAATATCGACATCCTATCTCTACAAAGGTAAGTACAAAAATATCGAAACCAAAATATCGTTGTTTAAAATATCGTTGTTCAAAATATCGTTTTTTTAAATGTCTTAAAAATAATATAAAATAAATTAAATAATAAATATAAGTAATAAAAACATAGTTAGAATTATTTAAAAATGTTAAAAATTATAAATAATAAATGTAATATAAAAATAAATTAAACATACAAATCTAAAAAAATGATCTATATATTTACTTAATATATTTAAAAAATAATTATTTTATTAAATTATAAAACGTTACAAACATAATAAAAATTATAAATACATATATATATATATATATATATACATAAACCTGTAAGATAAATATAAAAATAAATTATATATATAATAAAAAACAATATTAAAATAAATATTTATCTTTAAAACAACATTTTACACTACATTAACTAAAACAGTAGGGAAAATATTGGATAGCGTAGGGCATAAAATTACTAATCCCACTCCAAGGAGTGCAACAGTAGGGAAAGTGTTGGATAGCGGAGAGGAATAATTTACTATTCCCACTCCAGCAAGTGCAACAGTAGGGAAAGTGTTGGATAGCGGAGGGGAATAATTTACTATTCCCACCCCACGGAGTGCAAAAGTAGGAAAAGTGTTGGATAGCGGAGGAGATAAAATTACTATTCCCACTCCAGCGAGTGCAACAGTAGGGAAAGTGTTGGATAGCGGAGGGGAATAATTTACTATTCCCACTCCAGCAAGTGCAACAGTAGGGAAAGTGTTTGATAGCGGATGGGAATAATTTACTATTCCCACTCCAGGGAGTGCAACAGTAGGGAAAGTGTTTGATAGCGGAGGGGAATAATTTACTATTCCCACTCCATCAACTGCAACAGTAGGGAAAGTGTTGGATAGCGGAGGGAATAATTTACTATTCCCACTCCAGCAATTGCAACAGTAGGGAAAGTGTTGGATAGCGGATGGGAATAATTTACTATTCCCACTCCAAGGAATACAACAGTAGGGAAAGTGTTGGATAGCAGAGGGGAATAATTTACTATTCCCTCTCCAGCAATTGCAACAGTAGGGAAAGTGTTGGATAGCAGAGGGGAATAATTTACTATTCCCACTCCAGCAACTGTAACAGTAGGGAAAGTGTTGGATAGCGGAGGGGATAAAATTACTATTCCCACTCCAACTAATGGAACAGTAGGGAAACTGTTGGATAGCGGAGGGTATAAAATTACTATTCCCACTCCAGCAAGTGCAACAGTAGGGAAAGTGCTGGATAGCGGAGGGGAATAATTTACTATTCCAACTCCAGGGTGTGCAACAGTAGTGAAAGTATTGGATAGCGGAGAGGATAAAATTTCTATTTCCACTCCAACAATTGCAACAGTAGGAAAAGTGTTGGATAGCGGAGGGGAATAATTTACTATTCCCACTCCAGCAAGTGCAACAGTAGTGAAAGTGTTGGATAGCGTAGGGGAATAATTTACTATTCCCATTCCACAGAGTGCAACAGTAAGGAAAGTGTTCGATAGCGTAGGGGATAAAATTACTATTCCCACTCCAACAAGTACAACAGTAGGGAAAGTATTGGATAGCGGAGAGGATAAAATTACTATTCCCACTCCAACAATTGCAACAGTAGGAAAAGTGTTGGATAGTGGAGGGGAATAATTTACTATTCCCACTCCAGCAAGTGCAACAGTAGGGAAAGTGTTGGATAGCGGAGGGGAATAATTTACTATTCCCACTCCACAGAGTGCAACAGTAGGGAATGTGTTGGATAGCGGAGGTGAATAATTTACTATTCCCACTCCTGCAAAATAATAAACACTAATTAACAAATACTTAAATAATAAAAAATAATTTACCTCCCACCAAATACCCCTATAAATAACACCACCACCATTGTAAAACATGAGACAATTAACATAATGGCTTAACAATTAATTAATTACCTAATAACAATGGACAATAAAATTAAAAGAATGAGTAATAAATTAATTCATACTATTAAGACTATAAAATAACAATAAATAAATATTATCTGAAAAAATTAAAAATTATATTAATTTTTAATTACTTACCACACTACTCCCCTCTAAACCTACAACCCGCTCCTAAAAAATTACACAATTAACATATTTACCAATTAATTATTAATAATTAATAACCAATTAATAAATAACATATTATTGAACACAATTAACAATATGAATTATTAAATACACACATATTAATTAATACAAATTATTAATTAATTAATTATAATTAAATTACTTCCCACCCTACTCCCTATAAACCCACAACCGACTCTTAAAAAATAACACAATTAAGATATTTACCAATTATTTATTAATAATTAATATCCAATTAATAACTAATTAATAACAAAATATTTAACACAATTAACAACATAAAATATTAAAAACATCAATATTAATTATTAAAATTATTAATTAATTAATTATAATTAAATTACTTCCCACCCTACTCCCCTATAAACCCACAACCTGCTCCTAAAAAAATGACACAATTAACATATTTACCAATTAATTATTAATAATTAATAACCAATTAATAACTAATTAATAACAAATTAATGAACACAATTACCAATATAAATTATTAAATACAAAAATATTAATTAATTAACATTGTTAATTAATTAATTTTAATTAAATTACTTCCCACCCTATTCCCCTATAAACCCACAACCCACTCACGGAACTAAAACGCAATATTTAATTTCCCAAAAATTAATAATTTCTAAAAATGTATTAAGAAATATATTATAATTAAATTACTTCCCACCCTATTCCCCTATAAACCCACAACCCGCTACAGAACTAAAATACGCAAAAATTGCTTAACATACAATTAATTACTTCTAAAAATTTCAAACATACATTAGAAAAATAAACTATACTTTTAACACATATACTAAAATACAGAACACTAAAATAAATTTCGATATTATTGACAATGATATTTTGACTAATGATATTACTAACTTCGATATTAACAAAAACGATATTTCTTACCTGCATATCGATATTCTGGTCAACGATATTCTTGAAGGTCGATATTCTGTCACATCGATATTTAAACATCGATATTATGACTCTATACCGTCTTGGGCGATTGTGTGATTGTGAATTTTAGATTACTGTTCCTGGCACGCAACTTATTATTTGGTCCTAACAGTCACACTGCAACAAGAAGTGCTATTACTATGGTCCCTTTAGGTTATTTTTATAACCCCCCTGTTTATCACACTCAACATACTCTTTCTGCAAATTTTACAGCACCTTAAACTACTCGACTGGGATATATCACTGGAACCCAGCAACATCTTCCACTACATCATTTTCAAGCCCTACCAAACAGAGCATTTACCCGGGGCGTCACCTTCCTTATCCAGACCCGTGGCCCTTTTTTCTATCCCCACTGCCAGCATATTTGACGCTCTCTCCAGTCTTGATTGACTTTTGGATAAGGCTATCCAAGACATGCCTCCTTGTATAATCCTGGACACCTTTTTTTCTAAGGACAGCACCTCTGGTTTATGCCATGCATGTTCTTACACCATACTTAGACAAGACAAGGATCTAAGACAGTGACAGAACAAAGTCAGCAACGACGGCCGTATTATGAACAAAGTTGACATCTGCTCATGGAATATAGAGGGCCTGGCAGCAAAGGCAGACGATGAGGAATTTTTATCTTATATTAGAAGGTTCCAGATAGTCCTCTTTCAAGAAACATGGGCTCAAGAGGAAATTAAGCTTCCGGGATATCTATGTTACAGTAAGCCAGCGATCAAAATAAAACTGAAGGGGCGAGCAGCAGGAGGTCTGGCTTTATATGTAACAGTGGACCTAAGAATAAAAATTGAAGAAGTAGAAATTGATCATACGAACATACAAGCTATTAAGGTGTGGCCTCATAATCCTGCTAATAGGATCCCCTTGATGATAATAAATGTGTATACACATCCCCTTGGAAGCAGAAAAAGAAACAATCGACAAGATTCTGAGTTTATTGACATCGCAAAGCATAATGGAACCAGTTCCGTGGATACTCTTGATGGGAGATTTTAATATGAATCTCTTCCAGGTGACTCCTAGGGATCAAATACTGGACGTAATGGACCAAATCTGGCATATCCCGGCGACGGAAGTACCCAAACAACGATCTGATAGATTGGGCAAAGAAGCGGTGAGAAATTTGGAGCACCACGGTCTCCAAGTATTGAATGGCCGGACGTATCCGGATATACCAGCTCAAGCGACTCATTACTCGGTAAAATCGAAAGCCGTTATAGATTACTCACTAGTATCACTCCCACTATATCAGATGGTAACAAGTTACAAGTTGGGCAATAGGCTGGAAAGTGATCATCAACCACAAATGATTAGACTTAACTTAAATATTCCTCTACATGACCAAACTGCCCCAGAGTTAGGTCAGACCATTGGCCTTAATTATAAGAGACTACACTGGTCAGTAAATAGTATACAAACTATCGAACAGCAAGCAAGAGTCCAGTGGGAAGCTTTAAATAAAATAGATCAAAATCCTTTGACTCAGTGGGAGCAGTTTTCAATCTGTCTAGTAGAGAAAAATGCTGTTCAGTCAAAAGTCAGGGCAGCAACAGTTATGTCTTTCCCAAATAAGATGTCTGCGCAACTTAAAACAGCAAAGAAAAAATTGAATCATGCCTTTAGGGTTTTAAGAAATAGCGCATCCTCCAGAATCAGAAATGACGCCCTACCAAAAGTAAGGTCACTTTATAAAAAATAGGTATGGTTACAAACAAAAGTGGAGCTAGATCTGTATTGGTGTAAAATTAATTATTCAGCTAAACGTAAAGACGCACGTGAGTTTTGGAGATTGGTAAATCAAGCCAATGGCAGGAAACAGCAACTAAAATCTTCAAATATATCGGAAGAAGTCTGGGAAAAGCACTTGGGTTCTACATCAGGTGCCATAAACAACATAATAAAGCCAGTGGAAGATGGATCAGGTGATAATTCAAGGGACATCACGCAGTTAAAAATCCAGTACACAACAGTGGAAAAAATTATGTTCTAGTCGTCGGAGTGGTGCGTCAGGACCAAATGGCATCCCTCAAGCCCTATTTAAAGAAAACTCGCAATATTGGGCTAAGAATCTGACAATACTATTTAATCATGCCTTGCAAAATGAAGAAATCCCCGATAAATGGAGGGGCTCAATCTTGGCCCCGATCTTTAAAGCTGGCCAGTCCTCGGACCCTGCGAATTATAGGCTAATAGCCTTAATGGATTGTGAAGCGAAGTTTTTTGCTAAATGTCTGCTGGCAGAGCTAACGGCTTGGGAGGGAGACAGTAAACAGCTTCCAAGAAATCAAACAGGGTTTATAAAAGGCATGGGGACTATTATTAACATTCAAATGTTAGCTCTTATAACTGAAATGGCAAAGTGCGAGCATTGAAACTGTATTTATGTTTTATTGATTTTAGTTCGGCCTTTGACACGGTGCAAAGGAATATTCTCTGGAACAAGTCATCGAAAAGTGGAATCGCACCTAGTTTGTTGAGAGCAATCCAAATGCTGTATACTAATACCTGGACGAGAGTAAGGTCGGGCCAGGGTACAATAGTGTCAAAAAAAATGATAACAAGGAATGGGCTGAAGCAAGGATGTGTGTTGGCTCCTACCTTGTTCAACCTGTATTTGGCTGATATTTCTCCTAGGTTGAACGATATTAATTCTCATTCCCCGTCGGTGGCCGGTTTTAAGGTTTCCCATTTACTGTATGCCGATGACATTGTATTAATAAGTTAGACAAAAGGTGGGGCTGCAGAGACTAATAAATGAAACTGCTCTATACGCTTCATCTCACGGGTTAAAGGTCAACTTAAAGAAGTCAAAAACAATGCTGGTGTCAAGGGGGTTAGCAGCGCAACCTCTATTGAGTATAGAAGGGTCTGTATTAGAATCAGTTTCAGAGTATAGATATCTGGGTGTCATACTAGACGCTAGGGGGTCGGGTAAGAATCAGTGGGCTGCACTACAGAGAAGAAATAACTCACTAACTGCAGCATTCGCAACCCTAAAGAATAACTTAAAAGGCCTTTCCCTCAAACCATTACTAGAAGTAATATCAGTAAAACACGTTCCATCTCTGACATATGGTGTAGAGACTTTTAGAGGACGTGCTGATAATCTTATTGACAAGCTGGTGACAGGTACCTATCGTCGCTTGTTTCATCTCCCTCAGCAGACATCACAGCGCAAATTCGACTTGAATTTGGCCTTAGACGACAGAACCTAAACAGTTTAGGGGCATATTTGAAATTTTGCCACAAAATGAGACGGGATAATAACGCTACGCTGATGACAGTGATTTGGGAGGCGATAAGTGACAATAAACATAAGCAGGCCAACGGTTACTTCAAATTGGCTATAGATACGTTCAAGGCGGAACCATTATGGGCTTTACCCCTTTCACAGGTGGCATTTAACAAAGTGATAAATGGGTGCAGCAAAAAAATGTCCTTGCTGCTGCATAAAGCAGTATTGGCTAAAAGAGCCCATGCATGGACAGTGATTGCTTCATATGGTATGCTTAAAGCTCAGAGCTATCTAGGGGTTCTAAATAGCCAAAGGGCCAATTTGAAATTGATGAGTCTCCGGTTAGGCAATAGCCTATTCCGTGGGGACACCCCAACGTGGAAAAAGCCGAGTGGTAATAGGATGTGTCGCCTCTGTAACTATAATAGAGAAGATATTTGTCATATCCTCTGTAGTTGCCCGGGCTATTAGTGGAACGTAGGAGTCTGCTGAGGCAGGATTTTAATAGTCAATTGATACGATCATGCCGACAAGCAGTCATTGCCAGCCTGCAGGGAGAAGGTTTACAATTCACTGGCAGACTTTTGAAGTTTATAGAAATAGCAGAGAGGAAATTGACTAATAGTGATCAATGAAGAGATTTTTTAGTATTTATGAATTGAGGATCTGTACTTTTAATTATGTGGTTTTTAAATAAGGGCTTGGGATTGGTTATGTATGAATGGTAAGGAAATTGCATAAAGAGGCTTTATTGTATGAAATGTTAAAAAATTTGTATTAATATGTTTTTTACTGTAAGTTTTTATTAACTGAACAATAAATTTTTCATTTCATTTTCATTTTCACTATCCCCACTGCCAGCAGATTTGACGCTCTCTCTAGTCTTGATTGACTTTTGGATAAGGCTATCCAAGACATGCCTCCTTGTATAATCCTGGACACTTTTTTTTCTAAGGACAGCACCTCTGGTTTATGCCATGCATGTTCTTACACCATACTTAGGGGGTCATTACGATGGCGGGTGGATCGCCCCCGCCGGGCCGGCGGTAGTCACCGCCGGTCGACTCGTCGACCGGCGGAAAACAAGGTTAATATGGTGGCGGTGTCTGCAAGACACCGCCATCCATATTACAATGCCTGCGGAGATCAGCCCGTAGCGGGCCCCCAGGATGTTGGGGGGGTGCACATGGGGGGTACCTGTGGTACCCCACTGCATTTGTATGCACAAGGTGGCAGGCACCGCGCGGTGCCTGTCACGTTGTGCATGCAAATGCACGACGTGCATTCACAGCATTGTGGCGGGCGGTGCGTTGAGCACCGCCCGCCACAATGCTGGGAATAGGGTGTCCCACCACCACGGTGGCATCCTAATGTCAGGTGCGGGACCGCCGCACCCCTTGAGGACGGTCCCGCATTCCGTTACGGTGGCGGGCCGACTTTGTCCGCCCGTCATCGTAATGACCTCCATAGTTGGAACATTGCGAGTATTAAGGAGAAAATTAACAATCCTGAATGGCTGGTTTACATTACCACGTTGGATATTATTGCTGTGCAAGAAACCTGGGCTACCTCCTTAGTATCTTGTGACGGCATGCTCGTTATTCTAATCATCCCATTTCTTCTTCTCAGGGTAGAGCCAAAGGCTCTTGGTCTGGATCAGCTTAAGTCTTAGCGTGGAAGCTACAGTTATTGACTCTGGAAGCTCAGCTTTTAGTTGTGCTGATACAGGATAAGTTATCTTGTTTCTTTTTTTATCTGATTAACTTTTTACAACAAAGATTTCATTAATGCTGTTTTGCATTCATTTTACCCATTTGTTTAACTTTCTTTTAAAATTGCAACCCACTGGGGCAGGTTTAAAATCTTATCCACATTATATTCTGTGCGGTGACTTAAACGCTAAGATGGTCAATCGCACCCAGTTTTTAGGAACATCAATGGAAGAGCCTCCTGGGAAATCCATAGATAGTAGAGGGGAAGAGCTATTCAGACATATTGCTGCACATGATTTAGTGGACCTTGTCAACATTCTAAGTGGGAGTGGCCTAACTCTGCCATCTTTTAGAGGGTATGGTCACGCCTCAATCATTGACTTTATGTTTTTGACTAGGAACTTCCTGCCCTGGTGTTCAAAGGGTAGGGTAGTACAGACAGAGTGGGGGGGATCATAATGCTCTTTTAGCCTTAGGACATTTGCCCCAAAAGTTGTTTCCATCACCCAGCATTCAACCGATGACCTTAGGCTTATTTGGCATCTCAAAGAACCAGGAGACACTCTGATCGCCTTAGTAAGGTCACACTTAGGTTTATTCCTTCATTGCCTGGCAGACACAAGAGGGGGCGATTTGTTAGCACATTACAATAGCTTAGGGGCCCATTACGATACCCGGCGTAAAAAAATCCGCCAGGCATGGAAGCGGCAAAAATCCGCCCGCACACACCGTCTGAACACCGACCACGCCATTACGATTACACAAACCGAAAACCGCCATCGGCGGAAAAATCACACAAGATACCGCCCGCCATCGTCCGAGTCGGAGTCAAACCGCCCGCCACGGACGGAAACACGCACGACAACACAAAACCGCCCGCCCTCACGCCCGACACACCGCACGTGAGATTACGATCGCACCTCCATGAGCGCGGGAAAACTACAAATATACCGCCCGCCAGCGCAAACAACGCCGATGAGAACCGACACGGCAGAAGCCATGGCGCCCACGTCCCTGCACAGAAACCATCCGCTGACAAAAACAATCGCACACAACATGGCCAACAAGTCCACACAGCAAGGCACGCACAAATACACAAGCACAGTACACATCCCGAAACACCCCCCTGGACAAACAAAAACTACAAAGGCCAGAACCCCAGACACAACACACCTGAAAACAACAGACCATGAGGACACACCCACATAGGTAAGTACAAAAGCAGCACTCCCACAGACCACAACCCCTTGCAACATTGCAAACTAGAGAGGAGAGGAGAGGACACAGTGACACAGCAAGGACAGCAGCACACCACAGAAACGCACACATCACAACCACCACCACCACCACCACCACCAAACACCGGCACCACAAACCCCCTGCACATTACACAACACACACCGCACCAGCACCACAAACACCATGGCACCACAAAGAATGCCCAAGTTCACGCCCATGGAGCTGACGGTCATGGTCGACGAGATCATCAAGGTGCACCCACAAATCTATGGGAACCTGGTCCAGCACACACCACTAGCCACCAGAAAGAGAATGTGGAACCGGATCGTAGACCAGGTCAATGCAGTCGGGACCTTGCCCAGGAACAGAGTCGAAATAAACAAACAGTGGAATGACGTCAAGAGCCTGGTCAAGAAAAAGGAGAGCAAGAACAGAGAGCTGGCTGCCGTCACTGGCGGAGGGAATCCCGCGCTCTTCAAGACCTTCAAAGCGTGGGAGGAGAAGGTGCGAGTCATCATACATCCCGAGATCCTCGCCGGATTAGCAGGGGGAGTGGAGGCTGGTAAGTACAAACTAATGTATACCAGCACACCGCTATGTACTCACATGCACTACCACCATGCCACAGCTCCCAGGGACAAACACCCCCATGTCCAGCACACAATACACAACACATCACACACACATGCAACAGACACCACCACACACAGCCCAAACCGAACAACTGTAAGATGCGTGGGGACATGTGTACACTCAGCCAGCCACGTAACCACCAACAGGTCCCCAAATATGCCAGAAGCGCCACAACGAGCACCCACCACACCCATGTGTCCGCCATAGCTGCACTAACCGACAAGTAACAGGTAAGTGGCAGGAACACAAAGTGCAGTGGGTGGGAGGGTGGACAGCCCAAGTACAAAACACACCAGGCCCCTAGTCCCACAGCACAGCAAGGAGGAGCATCCCCCACACCCCACAGCCACGTGTCAGCCACCGCAGTGCACAACGACAGCCGAAAGGTAGACATCACGGTCCACAGCAATCGGTGTCAGTGGGTGTCCAGCCACCACCACGACCCACAACACCCCCCACCCCCACAGACCTGCAACATGGAGCACCCCCGCTTAGAACCATGTGGCATCCAGTACAGTGCACGCACGAACAACCTGCAGGTGGGAAACTGGACAGGGCTGGATTACTGGAGGCATGAGGACCGTAACACGGCCAACACATGGGACATGTCACGTAGCAGACGAACACGCAGCACCGCCCACCGTCACGAACAAGTGAACAATGTGCACACGGACATGAACCACAGACTCACACCCCACATGACCCATCACAAACACAGCAACACCCAAGGAGCCACGTCTGCATGCACAAGCCACACTGAATATAGTACCACACGGCAGCCACTGTACAACCCATCACACACAACCGAAACACCATTGAAGTCCTGTCCATGTAGCCCCTACTGCCTGTCAACCACACACCCCACAACTACGCCTATGTAAGACAAACAACACTAGACGCAACAGAGCGGAACAACATAAATGCACACGAACACCACTGAACCCATCAAACACACAGACACACCATGCACATACAACATACCATCCATCCCATCCGTCAGCCCCAGTCTCATGAAAGGCATGTCATCCGCACAGCTGCCACACATACAGCAGTCACGCTAAGATACATGCCCATGACCAACCATGTGCCAGAAGTCAATGAAGCGCACGACACACTGTGAGCAACAACACACAACATGGGCCACACCCCCCCGAGCACTGCAGTGATGCACATGGCACAGGGCAGCACGCACACCAAGGAGATGGGACAACTGCAATACGTTGGCTGGCACACAACCATCACTCACTCATAACGATGCGTCCAATGCCATGTCCAGTAATCACAACAGACAGCAAATATGCAGGCCATGTCAAGCATGCACACACCTCAAACCATGCACTGTCATGCTGCCACAACACATGTCACGTTCGGCACCCATGGCTCACAGCATGTACCCCAAAAGCATATTCCATCCCAAATGCGAATCTGGGGCATGGCCCCCATGTTGCCATATGCGTTCCTAAGCGTCCCATCTGAACACCAAAAGCAAAGTACAAACCAGACCCAGGATGGGCCAGGAGCCCGCATACACCAGAGTCACAATAAGTAGGGGCACAGCAACACACCCATCGGCATGGCCAATCCGTCCCATGCCACATGTGCACAGCACACAGTCCCATTGTCAAGCACACACAACTACAAATGCTACAGCCACACACACGCCTCCGGGAAACCCATGTACGAGATTGCACGAACTGTTAATGTCAGACGACAAATACATACTTCGCCAGGTGCAACACAATAACAAATCTCATTCTCTCCACAGGTGACGAACTGCTGGATGCTGGGGATGGAGACAGCAGCCAGCACAGCCAGCCTACAAGCCCCCAACGAGGACACACGGATGTGGAGGATCTGTCCTCCTCTTCGGACACGGACCACCAAGCAGGCCCATCTGGTGTGGCAGGGCCCAGCCGCTCCCCAGGACCCCTCCTACCCACCAACCCATCATCCAGGGCTGCTGAACATTCCCAGCCCCCTGCTGCCACTGTCGTTGCGGCCACACCCACGGTCATTGCGGCCACACCCACGGTCATTGCGGCCACACCCACGGTCATTGCGGCCACTACCATTGCCGCAACCGCCACCATCGCCGCACCGACCACCACCGCCGCCACCACCACCACGTCTTCGCTGGCACCAGCCCCAGCGCAGGTGGTGGCCCGGCCGACTGGATCCACCCTGGGAGCCACAGCGAGGACCGTGGTGAGCAATGTGGCTAGTGGGCAGGCCGGTGGCAGCAGTACTGGTAGGAGGAGCAGGGTCAGGGAAACGCAAGTCTCCCCTGGGAGCCATGCCCTGCCTCAAATGGCCAGAGTCCTTGGGGCCTATGAAGAGGCCCAAGAACAATGGGTCAGGTCTGCTTCAGACACGCGGGAGGTGCTGGGGGTGCTGAGGTCCATGGACGCCCGTATGGGCCAACTCGTGGACCTCATGGGCCAGCTGGTGGTGGCGGTGAGGTCACAGCCAGGGACAGCAGCTCCACCACCGCCACCACCTGCCGGGGCGCAGGGTCGAGCAGCAGTGTCCAGTACCCCTGCGTCCACAGCCAGTGAGCACACCTCACCCCCACCAGCAGGTCGCCACCACACACCCCCTCCCAAACGTGGAAGGGGCCGTCCGAAGTACAAACAGATCTCCCGGGAGGACTACGCACGCTCCAGACGCAAGTGAGGCAGCCAGCCAGCCTTCCTTGACCACCCACTGCATTGACTTGGACTACGATCCCACTCCACATAGCCATCTGGATGGCATGTGTCTGTTGGACCATGGACATGGAACAAGTGGGTACACCCTGAGCATCACGCAGCCGTGACCGACAGCTCATTGTCACTGCACGCACCACTTTTGCCATCACCTCGCACACAATCACATGTCACAGTTTGAAATAAATGCACCTCTTACACAAACTGCTGTTTGTGCCCTGTGTTTTATTTGTACGGAATACAACGGCCACCTTGGGCGGAAAGGCACCTGATGCGTGGCATGGCAATGGAACCGGAGGGCCTGTAGGGACCTAGGGGTGGGAGACAGAACAGGAGCACATTCAATGAGTGTGTCACACACCCATCACACAGTACATGTCAACAACTACAAGCAATGTACACACATCGCACAGAGCAATAGGGCACAATGCCACAGCCACCAACAGTGGCATACTAACCTGGGCATGGAGCGTTGACACACAGCACGCAGTGAACAAACGGCCACCCTGACACAGCACACACACACCTGCACAGATACAGCCACATCAGCCGTCGTACATGGACACTCACCGTCAAGTGAAGTAGTGGGCGATGAGCTGCTGCCGCACATTACCAGCTTCCTCCTCTCCGCTGTCCTCCTCACTCGAGCTGTCCTGGTCTGCGGGCTGGGGCCCTGGTTGATCTCCGTCATCCACGATGAGGGGGATCTGCTTCCGAATGGCCAGATTGTGCAGCATGCAGCACGCCACCACTATCTGGCACACCTTCTGTGGGGAGTACGCCAGCGCACCCCCGGTGCGGTCCAGGCACCTGAACCTGGACTTGAGGAGGCCAAAGGTACGCTCGACCACACGTCTGGTCCTCCCATGTGCCTCATTGTAGCGATCGTCTGCTGGGGTGCGAGGATTCCTCAATGGACTGAGCAGCCATGCCCCATTCGGGTACGCAGAGTCACCTGGGTGTGAGGGACACAGAGAACCGTTGCTATTCCAACTGGACAGGGGACAGCATCGCACAACCAGCACGCTACACCACTCCACATACTCACCGACAATACAGCCACGATCCTGTTGCAGATTGGACATCAGTCGTGGCAAGATGCTGTTGCGCATTATGTGTGCGTCATGGGCCGAGCCTGGGAACTTTGCACACACGTGGGTGATCACCATGTCCGCAAGGCACACCACTTGCACATTCAGGGAGTGCGTGTGCTTCCTGTTGCGGTACAGGTGCTCAGTGGCCTGTGGTGGAACAAGGCCAACATGTGTGCAGTCAATGGCTCCAACGACGTGTGGGATTCTGCCAAGGGCATAGAATGCACCCTTCACTGCCGCCAATTCACGAGCCCTGGGGAAGCGGATGTACCTGTTTCGGTACAGCATCATGGCTGCCAGTACATCCCTCAGCACCTTGCTGAACATGGGCTGGGACATCCCTCCTCCACTGCCCACTGTGTGCTGGAATGACCCAGTGGCGAAGAAATGCATGGCGGCCATCACCTTAGCCGTGGGGGTGACAGCTGTCGGATACACCCTGCGGGGACGGAGATGGGGTTCCAACATGGCACACAGTCGATGCAGGGTTGGCCTGTCCAGCCGAAACTTCCTAATGACCTCTGTATCGTCCATGTCCGCCAGCAATTGGTATGGGCGGTCAATGTTCGGTCTCCGCCTAGGGAAAATGGCAGTGGACACATGTCAAAGCAACACAACACATAGCAATTTCGCATACACATCACTGACATGACTGAGCAAGCACATGAGCCACAGCCCAGCTGTCAAGCTGGGACGGCACGGCCACAATACACTTACACAGGTCTCCCAACAATGGCAATGGCTAGTGATACAAGCCACTGCCATGTGCATGCACATGGGGATCTAGGCCCCAATGACTTGCGGGGCGTGCTGATGGGGACTGACTGCATATTCGTCAAGCGGCAACGCCACGGCAACATGAATGTCTGCTGAGCATGGAACTGCTTCCGAGGCTGGATGAGTATGGCACACGACGACGACGATGTGGGCACAGGCTGAGCGGCCAAAACAAGTGGGACCTGTGGCACGAGGGGATATGAGACAGTAGTAGGTGTCAGCACTGCACCCTATGTACAGCACTGTACGGATCACACCTCCCGAAACATTGACAGGTGTCCACATTGACAGCCCCATGCCAAGACGGCTGTGTGCTTGCAGTCACACGTCACAGGTGAGAGGTTACATTGCACGTGCCAGGTGGCAGACGTACATAGTGGGAGCTGGCATGTGTGTGCATGTGTCTCCTGTTCAGGATCCACCAGATGGGCGCTGACTCTGTACTGACCATTGGACACAGCATGTTCCGTGGAAGGCTTGTGTGTGTGGGATGGTGGCACTGGATGTGCCTCCGTTGGGTGGGGGGCCATGCACAGGGCGGGTACGTCGATGATTGCGCATTGTTGGTCACGGTGGGTGCACCCACTCAGATGTGTTGCCCTGTGTTCAATTCCTATGTCCGCATGATGATGGACTGTAGATGTGGGCAGACTACACATTGGTCGATGTGCTGTCTATATGCATGTGCCTTCACACCAGGCACAGCTGCCCCTGCACATGTGACCCCTGCTGGACTCGCTGCTGGGTCTGTGGAGCTGACGCACCTTCTGTGCGTGGGGCGGACAGCTCTCCTCACTTCCCTCATTGCGCATGTCATGACTTTGCCGCAGGTGACATGGATCATGGAGGGCCCACATGTACGCGTGGGTAGGCTACACATGATTGTTCACTGGTCACCACCCCCAGTCAGTGTTTCGAATGGGAAGGTTGTCGTGCTGGTGACATATTCGATGTGGCGGATGGGCGGGCCTAGGTGCGGGCTTACATTCCGGACATGGGGGGTAGTTGGATTGGCGACTAGTTGCAGTACACACGGGACACGTCTCTTCCTTTCCACATCTGGGTCATCCCTTGTACTCACTGACAGTGATACAGTCATCTTCGCCCCAGCCCTCATGTCCTCCCCTCGCTCCCCCAATATGCATGTGCACCTGCGAGGCTAGCGCTTGCACAGGCAGCCCCAAGCTCGCACCAGAGAGGGCAAGGAGTGTATGTGTGGGTCCAGTTGCACGAGTGGGCTGTCTCAGGGTATGATGTGTGGCGGGACGCCGTCCACCTGCGTGGTGCCCCAAATGGAGACCCGGCCTGCATGGACTATGCATCACAGTCTTCGCCTTCCGGATCCGCCACCTGCGACACCCAGTGGCTGTGGCTGCCCTTGCGGCCATGCCGCGTCCGTCTGTGGCTGATGGCCCACACATTCACTCTTTGGCCTCTCTGGGGAGGGCTCGGGGGTGGTGGCGCACGCGCTTGCACTTAGTCGCAATGGCATGTGGCGTGGTTGGTATGATGGGCAATGGATGGGATGGTGCGAGCCACCTCCCGTGACGTCAGTGCTGCTCGTGCTGTGGTGCGTCCCCCTACACTTCCATTTGACTTGTGCCATGCTACACGTTGAGGTTCTATTGCCTGCGTGATATGACCAGGAGGAGCGCGAGGAGACCTCTCACACACCATGCTCCACTGCCATCCCGTGCCCTGTATCGCCTGTGCGGATTGACTATGTTGGGGTTACACCTGGTCGACTGGGGCTGTGTGTGCCTTGTCAAGGGGCATGGCGTGCGCACAACAGGATCCAGCTTGTCCACGGAGGGTGGGCTGACGTGTGCGCCTGGTACCGCATTGTTCGTGTGCCCGGCTGCTGTGCACACACGTGTTCACTCCCCCCCGACAGGTGTCCTCTCACAATGCCCAGGGAAGCGGTGGTGTACTGTTCATGACCCCTCCCAACACGGCGTGCTCCAACTTGGCATGTGCGCATCTACCCGTCACACCCACCCACCTGAGCACTGCGTCCATACGACTTCACACGACACATGTGTGTCTTCCACAGTTGTGCTACTCATTTGCGTTGACATCCAATACCAGTGGACTACATGGTCATGTCACGACTGCCGTGTACTTCACATACTCTCATCCTCTCTCATTCGTACTTGTGAAATGAGTCAGCGGAGACAGTTTTGGTTTCAAACATTATATTGAGTCTTCTGTCCTCTGTGATGCAGTATAGTGGACACTACTGGCAGCGGAATACATGTTGAGGATATACTGAGCATGATTACAAATGGGATAGGGTGTGGGGTTACATGTGATTGGCTGTTGCATGTGGGATGTGGGCTTCAGAGTTACATCTGCTTGGCCAAGGCTGTGCTAATGTACATTTACGTATAGCTGCGGAGCTGCGGACTTTGACACAGACGGTATACATGTAGCCTACCAGACCGCTTGGCATCATGGGCACAGTCCATCTCAGTTCCATGTGACAGGTTTGCTGCGGTTGTTCCTCATGCACGCGTGCATGTGAGATGACATCAGGGCATGTGCTTGCGTGCATGCAGCGGCGTGCCACTTGTTGTTGCAATGTGGTGGTTACTGGACATGTCACAGTCACTGGGGTCGTGTTGTTGTTGTATGCACTTGTCGTCCATGCAAAGGTCCTGGTATGGGATTCCCGGGGCGGGGGTGGGAGGGGTGCAGCACCCACAGACTCCAGGCGACCTATTCATGTCCACTGAGCGGTGTGTGTGTCCATGGGCGCTGGATCCATGTCGTGTCCTGGTTGTTCGTGCAGTTCCGTCCATGTGGGTGCGATACACAGACCCCATGCCACTGCCTCCCACGATGCATGCGGTGTTCCTGGATGTGATAGGGAACAGTGTGCATGTCCCGGTCATAACCGATGTCATGGCGATGTCGTTGATGGTGTGGTAACAGTTGCCGGTCGTTTGGTATGGCTGTTGTGGTGGTGACTGGCCAGTCCGTGCGGAAGCTAAGCATGGGTGCGGGGTTGGACATCATAGGTCAATCGGGGAACCTGCGTTGTGGTCCGACGAATTTACAGGTTGTCAGGTATGCGATGCCGTCCAGCAGGGCTTCCATGTCATTGGTGGTGTACATGTTTGCCAGCCAATGTAGCGGATGGTGGCTGTCAAGGTGTTGTTCGTAAGTTGTCCCTTGGAGGACCATGATGGGGCATGCTGGGTGACATTCGATGTAGCTGTTCTCGATGATCCGTCGTGTGGAGGCACAGTGGTCCCATTTCAGTGCGGGTGCGATGTTGGCCACATACGCCATGCCCCCATAGGCAGAGCAGGCCCTGTCGTGTGCGTCCAGAGGGAGGAGTAGTGGTAGCAGGTCCGCCTTTAGACATGCCGGGTTGGAGAGGCATATCTCCACGGGATGCTGGTAGGGACACCTCCGACAGTAGAAGACGGGCATGACGCAGCTGAACAATGTGATGCGGTAAGTCAGTCGGTAACTTACGTTCAGCAGGGACAGGAGATCGCATCCCAATATATGTATCAGGTTGGTTTTGTACTGCTTGAGCTGTCCGGCGTAGTTGGGTAGGTGTGTTGCGGTTGCCATTTCGCAGCGGTGCGTTGTGGTGGCGTGCTCCGGCTGTGTGTGCAGTCTGCAATGTGCACGCTCCGAGGTTGCTGTGAGCTCTGTGTAGTCGTAGGGGGACAGGACTTGTGTTCTGTTGGCTTGTTTGGAGGACACGGGCCCTCATCCCACATGCTTCTCAGACAGTTCAAGGTCAGTGATGTGTGACTCCTTCCAATTAACTTGCATGTGGCCGACATGGGGAGTGTTTTCTTCTTTCTTCCCCGTCCGTTGTGTGCTTCTGTGATATGCGCTATCTGCCCTGTGGTCGGTCTCCTCGGCATGCCTGTGTTGGTCTTTTCTTGGACAATGGCTGTATTCACCGGCTTCTTTCGTAGGGCTGTGGTTTCGGAGTTGGAATGGAAGGTCATTCAGTGCTGTCTGCTCTCCCTTGTGTGGGCGGCAGGCTGCCTTTCCGCTCTGCGTTGGGCCTTGTGTGTGAATGTTATTCTTGGGCCACCTGTTGTCGGTCCCCGGGCTCTTTGGTGTTCCGTTTTATATGTCTTGTTCATATGTGCAGGGTGGTATGGGTGTTTCAGTGTGGTACTGGCGTTCCTCTTCCCGAAGGGGCCCTGCTTCTCCTAGTTGGTGTTGCCGCCGCTGTGTGCTTCGCCATGTTTGTTACACTGGGGTGTGTCCTGCTGTTGCGTGACTTCACTGACATGTGTGCGTCGGTTGTGTGGCGTTGGGTGTTGTCCGTGAATTGGGCGTTGGGGACATGTCTGTGGCAGGCCTGTCACGTGTCATGTGCGTTCGGGGTGGGGCTGATGTGTGTGCTGCTTGGTTGTGTCCCTGTGTCTGTGTGCGACGCATGCATGGCGCTGCGGTTGGCCTCTGCGTTGTGCGCATGTGTGGCGGCGTCATCGCCGCTTTGGGGCCGTGACGGGGTCGTTGGTTCCTAGTCCCAGGTGGTGTGTACACATGTGTTACGCGATGTTACGATTTGGCCTGTGTGTCATATGTGGATGCAATGGTGGATGTGTAGTGTACACGCGCTGGGGGGTTGTCCGCTTTTTCCACCCTTGCACTGTGTGCGCTGTTTGCGTGCACTTGTTGTGTGTGTGCCTACCTGCGTCTCCGCGGTACGTTGCGTCCTTGGTGATGCATCAGCAAGAGCATGGGGAGGGCCTGCAGTGCTGGATTCATGCTCGGGGAGCCGCTTCTTCGTTGTCCGTGCTCGGCGTCCGTGTTACCGCTTTGGTTTGTCGTACGGTATCTCTTGGCCGTGGGAGCCGTTTGTTTGCGGCATCGTAATTTATGCGCCGGGCGGGACGTGTTTTCGTCGGACGGTGTGTGTCAGTTGAGCTGCGCCGCTACGTGTACGGGCGCACTTTGATGGCGGACGGTGTTGCTGGCTTGCCGGCGGTGTTTGGCCTACTTTTCGCATCGTAATTGGGCGGGCGTGTGGACTGCTGCGTGCCGGCGGTAACTGGTGGTTTTTGCATCCGCCAGCACGGCGGTTGTGCTTCCGCCCGCCATCGTAATGACCCCCTTAAATCTCAACATTAGGCACTCATTACTCAAGCCTTCCCGGCCCGCTAAGGAGGGTTCGTGTTGGTTTGATAGTCAGTGTTCTAAGGCCAATCGCAGATTAAGGAAGGCCCGACTGCCACCCCTAGAGTTAGGTCTAAAGTGCGGGCTGCCTGTCTGTTTTATAAATCTACTCTAAAACTTGGGCTGATCTGCTCCTTGAGCGTGCCGCAGTAGAGAACAACAGTAAGATCTTCTGGGAAACTGTCAAAAGAATCAGACTTAGAAATGTCCCTGAAAGCCCTCTCCTGCACTGTAATTTATTGGGGTCTGATTGGGTTTCGCATTTTAGTGCAATATATCACATAGAGGCAAACGTGTAATTGGACACTTTAGTGCACAGAAAACTACAGGGTTCATTGCCTTATTTGAGCGTCTATCTGAAGTAGAAATAGCCATACATCAGAGCTCGGGCGGGAAAGTCCCAGGACCAGACGGGGTCCCAATTGGCCTTATTAAAGGCAGGGTTGATTTGTGAGTTCCTTTGATGACTAGCATCTTTAACCGTTCCTTGAATTCTATATCCCCCATTCCTGGGTTCTATCTACGATCGTGCCCATCTTCCAGAAGGGCGACCTTATGTCCCCTAAACGTTATAGACCTATTTCACTTATCAATAGTGCAGTTAAAATCATTGGTAGAGTCGTTTTTAATCGTCTTGTTACGTGGGCCCAAAACAACAATATCTTCTCTCCTTTTCAGTTTGGTTTTCGGCCGGAGCCCGGTACAGTGGAGCAATGCTTAAATCTGAACCTGATTGTTAATGAATACATCTACGTCAGGCGCTGCCCACTGTATCTGGCCTTTATGATCCTATCCACAGCCTTTGACTGTGTGAATAGGTTAAATTTAGGGCTGATGTTATTGGGTCTGGAAGTAGAGTTGTCTTCAGTGAACTTTCTATGCTCACTGCACACTGGCCTGTCAGCGAGACTGCGCTTGGACACCAACGGAGAGATGACCCCCAAATTCTCCCTTGAGCGAGGGGTATGTCAAGGTTGTATTTTAGCCCCATTACTTTTTTATTATTTATATCATTGGCCTATGTCCTCATCTAATCATGAGTCCCGTATACACCCCCAAGATTGCTCTTAGCCAGGTGCCCACACTGCTGTATGCAGACTACGCGGTCCTACTGGCGCGAACCCACAATTCTCTGCAGACGCTAGTTGACTACTTTGTGTCTTTCATGAGTAGCCTCGATTTGGCTACCAATTTTGGTAAATCGCACATCATGGCCTGCGGGCCTGGTTCAACCAAAATCTCTAAGCTTTTTATTATGGACCAGTCGCCTTAGCAGCGTTAACATATTTAGTTACCTGGGTGTAACATTTAATTCCAGGGGTAGTTGGCAATCACAACTAACTAACTCATGACTGAAGCTTAGTAGGGCGGCTGGTGCTGTTCTTAACCTCCCCATAGCTGCAGGGAAAGGGACAATTTTTCCTCTTTTAAATGTTTATGATGCCCAGTGTGTCCCAGCCACCACATATGGGGCCATGGTCTGGGGCTATACCAACACCTCCTATCTCCAAGCTAAAGAAAATCACATTCTACGGATGGTCATGTACCTACCACCGTCTAGTTCTAGTTACTTCATACACTCAGAGTTGCACTTGCAACACATAACTGACAAGATTATTCTGGCCCCTTTATTGCTGTGGGTCAGCATTTGGACCAACCCAGAGGCTTCCCTATGCAGAAATATTATCTCTGATTGTTTCAGACTGAACAAGTGACATAATATCCCATGGTTAGACAACATTGCTAAAAAATTTCAAGCATTGGGATTGTCTGCCTTGTTCACGACACCGCAGAATATAAATAAAAACTATAAGGCAAGGGTTAAGCGCCTTTTCTCAGATCACTGTATGACCAGCAGGCTGAACACCAAATTGTCGAAACCATACGTGCTGACCTTTTGCTTTATATCTGTCTTTAGATCTCACACACTGGAAGAGGTCTCTCCTCTCCCTCCTCAGAGCAGGTACAATTCAGTGGCTCTTGTGCTTCTGGTATGACTGTAGCCCTATGGGGAGTGATTTTTCCACGCTGCCCTTCTGATGGCTCTTCAGAGCAAACGTTGTTGCATTTGATGTTTTTCTGTACATTTTCAATCATTTGTTCAGACACTTTCTCAAACCACTTTTAAACAACCTGGGCCATCGCAAAGGTAGAGAAGCGTTATACCATTTGCAACTGTTGAACAGCTATGACATATGTTTTAGGGTGGGCTTCTTTCTTAAAGCCGTAATGGGATGCAGAAAATCAATGGAAGATTAGCATGTGGTATCGCTTATGGCAATTGTTATTTTTAATTTTTTTATTGTATGTGTCCTTGTTTTAAAATGTAAAACTTTGAGTCATTCTAGGTTTACGATATGGTTAGTTAACTGTCTTTTATCATACATGTTTTTGAATTCCGGATTTTGACACATTTATGGTCTTATCCATTCAATTATTTGATTTTAAAAATGTAATTCACTTTTTTTTATGGCCACACATGGCCAAATAAAGATTCTTTGATTGATTGGTTTGGTGTATAGGTATTTCTGTATTTTTGTGCATTGTTTTGATGTTCAATTTGTAGAAATTGCTTAGACGAGTATCCCCAGCTCCCAGTAATGATTTAATGGGGTCCACAGAAGCCAAAAGGTTAAGAACCACTGAATTACAGTATGAGGGATCCTCTTCCACAACAATCAATGATGTAAATGGGCCTTGTTTACTGAATTTGAAAGTCTGATAAGCCTAGGAGAATTCTATTGGACTATCACAATTTGAACTTGCATTGCAAAATATATGCTGTACAAAATGCACATACCACTAGAGTAATGATTCAACTAACATGAACAAATACAAGATCACATTAGATATAGCAATGGATTTTTTGTTCTTAACGTTTACCATCCTTTCTTCTTAGCCAGAATCCAAATTGGATACACACAATTACTTCAGGTGTATAATACTGGCCACAGGGTATTCTCAGCAAAAACTAAATTGAACTGTTACAATGCGACCTGAGTGTAGTTTTATGTGTTGATGAGATGTACATGTCAGATGAAGACTTAAATTAATATTTACAACTTTTAAACAACATAGGGGCCCATTAGGATGGCGGGCGGAAGCACTACCGCCGTGCTGGCGGATGCAAAACCACCAGTTACCGCCCGCATGCCGCAGCCCACACGCCCGCCAAATTACGATGTGAAAAGGCAGCCAAACACCGCCGGCAAGCCAGCGACGCCGTCCGCCATCAAAGTGCGCCCGCTCACGTAGCGGCGCAGCCCAATGGAGACACACCGCCAGACGAAATCACGTACCGCCCGGCGTACAAATTACGATGCCGCAAACAAACAGCTCCCACGGCTAAGAGACACCGCACGTGAAAGTGAGGCGGAAACCCGAACGCCGAGCACAGACACCGAAGAGGCGACCCCCGAGCATGAATCCAGCACTGCAGGCCCTCCCCATGCTATACCTGATGCACCACCTAGGAGGCAACGTACCGCGGAGACGCAGGTAGGCACACACACAACAAGGGCACGCAAACAGCGCACACAGTGCAAGGGCGGAAAAGGAGGACATGGCACCCCCCAACACCCCTGCGTGGACAAGACACATCCACCACTGCACCCACAAATGTCACACAGGGCAAATCGCAACATCTCGCAACTATCTTGGGCACACCACCTGGGACCAGGAACTAACGACCCCGTCACGGCACCGCAGCACAGCGGCGATGACGCAGCCACACATGCGCACAACTCAGCGCCCAACCATAACGCCATGTATGCGTCGCACACAAACAACACAGGGACACAACCAAGCACCACACACACCAGCCACACCCAGAACGCACATGACACGTGACAGGCCTGCCACAGTGATGTCCCCAACGCCCAATTCACGGCCAACACACAACGTCACACAACCGACGCCCACATGTCAGTGAAGTCACGCAACATCAGGACACACCCCTGTGTGACAAACATGGCGAAGCACACAGCGGCGGCAACACCACCCAGCAGAACATGGGCCCCGTCGGGAAGAGGTACGCCAGTACCACACAGAAACACCCATACCACCCTGCACCCATGAACCAGACATACAAAACGGAACACCAAAGAGCCCGGGGACCGACAACAGGTGGACCCAAGAATGACACCCACACACAAGGCCCAACGCATAGCGGAAACACAGCCTGCCGCCCACACACGGGAGAGCAGACAGCACTGAATGACCTTCCATTCCAACTCCGAAACCGCAACCCGACTAAACAAGCCGGAGAATACAGCCATTGTCCCAAAAAAGACCAACACAGGCATGCAGAGGAAACCGACCACAGGGCAGATAGCGCATATCACCTAAGAACATACCGAACGGGAAAGAAAAAATAAAAAACTCCCCCATGCCGTTCCCATGCAAGTTATCTGGAAGGAGTCACACACCACTGACCTTGAACATTCAGAGAAGCACGTGGGATGAGGGCCCGTGTCCTCCGCACAAGCTAACAGAACACAAGTCCTGCCCCCTACGACCATCACAGACCTCACAGCAACCTCGGAGCTTGCACACTGCAGACTGCACACACAGCCGGAGCACGCCACCACATCGCCCCGCAGCAAAATGGCACCTTCATCACACCTACCCAACTACGCCAGACAGGTCAAGCTGTACAAACACAACCTGATACAGATAATGGGATGCGAACCCCTATCCCTGCTGAACGTAAGTTACCGACTGACTTACCGCATCGCATTGTTCAGCTGCGTCATACCCGTCTTCTACTGTCGGAGGTGTCCCTTCCACCATCCTGTGGAGTTGTGCCTCTCCAACCCGGCATGTCCAAGGGCGGACCTGCTACCACTATTCCACCCTCTGGACGCACACGACAGGGTCTGTTCAGCCTATGGGGGCATGGCGTATGTGGCGAACATCGGACCCACACTGCAATGGGACCACTGTGCCTCCACACGACGGATCATGGATCACAGCTACATCGAATGTCACCCAGCATGCCCCATCATGCTCCTACAAGGGACAACTTATGAACAACACCGTGACAGCCACCATCCGCTACATTGGCTGGCAAACATGTATACCACCAATGAAATGGAAGCCCTGCAGGAAGCCATCGCATACCTGTCAACCTGTCAATTCGTAGGACCCCGACGCAATCCCCCAATTGAGCCATGATGTCCGACACTGTACCCATGCTTAGCTTCCGCACGGACTGGCCAGTAACCACCACAACAGCCATACCAAACGACCTGCAACTGATACCACACCATCAACGACACTGCCATGACATCGGATGTGTCCGGGACATGCACTCTGTTCCCCATCACATCCAGGAACTCTGCATGTATCGGGGAGGCAGTGGCATGGGATATGTGTATCGCACCCACATGGACAGAACTGCACGTACAACTATGCCATGACATGGATCCTGCGCCCATGGACATATGCACCGCTCAGTGGACAGGAATCGCTCGGCTGGAGTATGTGAGAGCTGCACCCCTTCTCCCCCTCCCCGGAAATCCCGTAACAGGACCTTTGCATGGACGACAAGTGCATACAACAACAACACGACCCCAGTGACTGTGACATGTCCAGTAGCCACCATATGGCAACAACAAGTGGGACGCCGTTGCATGCACGTAAGCCCATGCCCTGATGTCAACTCACACGCACGCGTGCATGAGTAACAACAGCAGCACACCTGTCACATGGAACTGAGATGGACTGTGCCCATGATGCCAAGCGGTCTGGTAGGCTAAATGTATACCGTCTGTGTCAAAGTCCGCAGCTCCGCAGCTATTTGCAAATGAACATTAGCACAGCAACGGCCAAGCAGATGTAACTCTGAAGCCCACATCCCACATGCAACAGCTAATCACATGTACCCCTACACCCTTTGCTATGTGTAATCATGCTCAGTATATCCTCCACATGCATTCCGCTGCCAGTAGTGTCCACTATACTGCATCACAGAGGACATAAGTCACAATACATGGTTTGAAGAAAGAAACTGTCTCTGCTGATTCCTTTCACAAGTACGAATGTGAGATGATGAGAGTGTGTGATGTACACGGCAGTCGTGACATGACCATGTAGTCCACTGTCATTGGATGTTAACGCAAATGAGTAGCACAACTGTGGAAGACACACATGTGTCGTGTGAAGCGGGAGTGACGCTTCGCTCAGGTGGGTGGGTGTGACGGGTAGATGCGCACATGCAAAGTTGAAACACGCTGTGTCGGGAGGGGTCCGGAACTGCACATTACCGCTTCCCTGGGCAATGTTAAAGGCCACCTGTCGGGGGGATGTGAACACGTGTGTGCACAGCAGCCGGGCACACGAACAATGCGGTATCAGGCGTACACGTCAGCCCACCCTCTGTGGACAAGCTGGATCCTGTTGTGCGCCCGCCAGGCCCTTGACAAGGCACACACAGCCCCTGTCGACCAGGTGTATCCCCAACATTGTCAACCTGCACAGGCAATCCAGGGCACGGGATGGCAGTGGAGCATGGTGGGGGAGAGGACTCGGCGCGCTCCTCCGGGACACATCACGCAGGCAAAACATCCTCAATGTGTAGCATGGCACAAGTCATATGGAAGTATTGGGGGGACGCACACATCACGAGCAGGAGTGACGTCACGGAAGGTGGCTCGCACCATCCCACCCATTGCCTACATCTCCACACACGTCACATGCTGTTGCAACAGAGAAGCCAGCGCGTGCGCAAGCACCTCCGAGCCCGCCCCAGTGAGGCAAAAGAGTGAATGTGTGGGTCCATCAGCCCCAGATGGACGCGGCATGGGCCGCTAGGGCAGCTACAGCCTCTGTGTGTCGCAGGTGGTGTATCCGGACTGCGGAGACTGTTATGCATTGTCTATGTTGCCCGGGTCTCGAGTCGGGGCACCACGCAGGTGGACGGCGTCCCGCCACACATCATACCGTGAGACAGACCACTCGTTCAACTGGACCCACACATACACTCCTTGGCCTCTCCGGGGCGAGCTTGGGGCTGCATCTGCATGCGCTAGCCCCACAGGTGCAAATGCATATTGGGGGGAGCGAGGGGAGGCCATGAGGACAGGGACAAAGACGACTGTATTACTGTCAGTGAGTTCAAGGAATGACCCTGATGTGGATAGGAAAAGACGTGCCCCGTGTGTATTGCAACTAGTCGCTAATCCGATCACCCTCCCATGTCCTGCATGCAAGCCCGCACCTAGCCCCGCCCACCCGCCACATTGAAATTAGCACCAGCACAACATCATTCACATTCGAAGCACTGACTGGGGGTGACAACCATTGGACAAACTTGTGGAGGCCACCCACGCGTACATGTGGGCCCTCCATGAGCCATGTCACCTGCGGCAAAGTGATGACATGCGCAATGACGGAAGTGAGGAGAGCTGTCCGCCCCACGCACAGATGGTGCATCAGCTCCACAGACCCAGCAGCGAGTGCAGCAGGGGTCACATGTGCAGGGGCAGCTGTGCCTGGTGTGCAGGCACATTCAAATTGACAGCACATCGACCAATGTGTAGTCTGCCCACATCTACAGTCCATTATCATGCGGACATAGAAAATGAACATAGGGCAACACATCTGTGTGGGTGCACCCACTGTGACCAACACTGCGCAATCATCGACGTACTCGCCCTGTGCATGGCCCACCACGCAACGGAGGTCACATTCAGTGCCACCATCCCACACACACATCCCTATCACGAGACATGGTGTGTCCAATAGTCAGTACTGAGTTAGCGCCCATCTGGAGGGTCCTGAACAGGAGACACATGCAACCCACTAGGCAGTCGGTGCTGTCACCTACTGGCATTGTGCAGTCAATGTGCAGGCCAGGCCTGCTGGGACTGAGAGGGGCAGCATGGCCCAGCCTGACATACACACGAGCAACAAGTGCACTGAGACCTGCATTGGCAATTGCAGACGTTGGCCTGCTCCAGCTGGCCCTGGACGCCTACCTCCATAGTGGAACACGCAGGGTGCAACCGCGAGGGTCATCGGAGTTGGCCGTAATGGCCTGGCCCATGTTGGTGACAGTCCGCTGATGCCATGTGCACCACACAGTATGATGTGCGCACTGCATCTGCAGGTGTGGCCATGATGTGCGTGTGGGTGCAGGTGCACAATGGACGGGGCCACAACATGCCGTGTGCATAGGCAGGGACGGCCAGTGGCCGGCCCCCACATGTCTGTTAGCATGTCATCATCTGCACATTGGCATGGGTGCATGGTATACGCATATGCACACGCATGCCATCTCTCACTATGTACATCTGCCACTTGGCACGTGCAAGGTTACGTGTCACATGTGATGTGTATTTGCAAGCACACAGCCGTGTTGGCATGGGGCTGTCAATGTGTACACCTGTCAATGCTTCTGGAGGTGTGATCCGTACAGTGCTGCACATAGGGTGCAGTGGTGACACCAATGACTGTCTCATATCCCCTCGTGCCACAGGTCCCACTTGTCTTGGCCGCTCAGCCTGTGCCCACATCGTCGTTGGTGTGTGCCATACTCATCCAGCCTCGGAAGCAGTGTGATGCACAGCAGCCAGTCATGTTGCCGTGGTGTTGCCGCTTGCCGAATATGCAGTCAGTCCCCATCAGCACGCCTCACAGGTCATTGAGGCCTGGATCCCCATGTGCATGCACGTAGCAATGGTTTGTGTCACTGCCCATTGCTATTGGTGGGAGACCTGTGTAAGTGTATTGTGGCTGTGCTGTCCCTGCATGACAGCTGTTCTGTGACTCATGTTCTTGCTCTGTCATATCAGTTATGTGTATGTGAAAATGCCATGTGGCGTGTTGCTTTGACATGTGTCCACTTCCATCTTTCCTAGGCGGAGACCAAACATTTACCGCCCTTACCAATTGTTGGCGGACATGGAGGATTCTGAGGTCATCCGGAAATTTCGTCTGGACCGACCAACCCTGCATCGACTATGTGCCATGTTGGAGCCCCACCTCCGTCCTCGCAGGGTGTATCCGACAGCATTCACCCCCACGGCTAAGGTGATGGCTGCACTGCATTTTTTCGCCACTGGGTCATTCCAGCACACAGTGGGCAGTGGAGGTGGGATGTCCCAGCCCATGTTCAGCATGGTGCTGAGGGATGTACTGGCAGCCATGATGCTGTACAGGAACAGGTACATCCGATTCCCCAGGGCACGTGAGTTGGCGGCAGTGAAGGGTGCATTCTATGCCCTTGGACGGATCCCACACGTCGTTGGTGCCATAGATTGCACCCATGTTGGCCTTGTCCCACCACAGGCCACTGAGCAGCTCTTCCGCAACCGGAAGCACACGCACTCCCTGAATGTGCAAGTGGTGTGCCTTGCGGACATGGTCATTTCCCACGTGTGTGCAAAGTTCCCAGGCTCGGCCCATGACGCGCACATCATGCGCAACAGCATATTACCACGACTGATGACCAATCTGCAACAGGACCGTGGCTGGATTGTCGGTGAGTATGTGGAGTTGTGTAGCGTGCTGGCTTAAGGATGCTGTCTACTGTCCTGTTTGAATTGCAACGGTTCTCTGTGTCCCTCACGCCCAGGTGACTCGGCTTACCCGAATGGGCCCTGGCTGCTCAGTCCATTACGAAATCCTCGGACCCCAGCAGATGACCGCTACAATGAGGCACATGGGAGGACCAGACGTGTGGTCGAGCGTACCTTTGGCCTCCTCAAGTCCAGGTTCAGATGCCTGGACCGCACCGGGGGTGCGCTGGCGTACTCCCCACAGAAGGTGTGCCAGATAGTGGTGGCTTGCTGCATGCTGCACAATCTGGCCATTCGAAAGCAGATCCCCCTAATTGTGGATGACGGAGATCAACCAGGGCCCCAGCCTGCACACCAGGACAGCTCCAGTGAAGAGGACAGTGGAGAGGATGAAGCTGTGAATGTGCGTCAGCAGCTCATCGCCCGCTACTTCACTTGACGGTGAGTGACCATGTACGACGGCTGATGTAGCTGTAGTTGTGCAGGTGTATGTGTGCTCTGTTACTGGGGCCTTTTGTTCACTGAGTGCTGTGTGTCAATGGTCCATGTCCAGGTTGGTATGCCACTGTCAGTGGCTGTAGCATTGTGCCCTGTTGCTCTCTGAGATGTGTGTGCATTGCTTGTAGTTGGTGACAAGTACTGTGTGATGAGTGTGTGACACACTCATTGAATGTACTCTTGTTCTGTTTTTCACCCCTAGGTCCCTGCAGCCTCTCCTGTCCCATCGACATGCCACACAGCAGATGCATTTCTGCTCATGGTGGCGATTGCACATCGTGGAATAAACCCAGGACACATTAAGCCGATTGTGATCAAGGTGTATTTATTAACAGCGGTGACATGTGATTGTGTGCAAGGTGATGACAAATGTGGTGCATGCTGTGACAATGAGTTGACGGTCATGGCTGCGTGATGGTCAAGGTGTACCCATGGAGTTCTATGTCCACAGTCCAACAGACACATGCCATTCACATGGCAGTGTGGGGTAGGATCGTATTACAAGTCAATGCAGTAGGTGGTCAAGGTGGCTGGCTGACTCACTGGCGTTTGGTGCGGGCGAAGTCCTCTCTGGACACCTGTTTCCTCTTCGGACGGCCCCTTCCACGTTTGGTAGGGGGTGTTGATGTTCCGCTGGTGGTGGTTGAGGAGTGCTCACTCGCTGTGGACGCAGGGGAACGCGATGCTGCACGAACCTGCGCCACAGCAGGTGGTGGCGGAGGTGGTGTTGCTGGCCTTGCTTGTGCCCTCCCCCACCACCAGCTGGCCCATGAGGGCCGCGATTTGGGCCATATGGGCGTCCATGGACCTCAACACCGCAAGGACCTCCCGCGTGTCGCTTGCCGACCTGGCCCATTCGCCTTGGGCCTCTTCATAGGCCCCAAGGACTCTGTCGATTGGCGGCAGGGCTTGGCTCCCAGGCACAGTTGGCGTTGGCCTGGCCCTGCTCCTCCTACCAGTACTGCTGCCACCGACCTGCCCACTAGCCACATTGCTCACCACGGTCCTCGCTGTGGCTCCCAGGGTGGACCCAGTCGGCCGGACCACCACTTGCGCTGGGGCTGGGGCCAGTGATGACGTGGTGGTGGTCGCGGCGGTGGTGGTGGTTGCGGCAGTGGGAGTGGCCGCAACGACCGTGGGAGTGGCCGCCACAACAGTGGTAGTGGCCGCTACGACAGTGGCAGCAGGGGGCTGTGAGTGGTCATCAGCCCTGGATGATGGGTTGGTGGGTAGGAGGGTGCCTGGGGTGCGGTTGGGCCCTGCCACACCAGATGGGCCTGCTGGGTGGTCCGTGTCCGAAGAGGAGGACAGATCCTCCACATCCGTGAGTCCTTGTTGGGGGCTTGCAGGCTGGCTGTGCTGGCTGCTGTCTCCATCTCCAGCATCCAGCAGTTCGTCACCTGTGGGGGGAATGAGATATGTTATTGTGTTGCACCTGACAAAGTATGTATAGGTTGTCTGACATCCACAGTTCGTGCACAGTCGTGCACAGGTTTCCCGGAGCCGTGTGTGTGGCTGTGCTATTTGTTGTTGTGTGGGCATGCCAATGGGACTGTGTGCTGTGGACATGTGGCATGGGACGGATTGGCAATGCCGATGGGTGTGTTGCTGTGCTCCTACTTTTTGTGGCTCTGGTGTATGCGGACTCCAGACCCATCGTGGAGGTTGGTTTGTACTATGCTCTTGGGGTTCAAATGGAACGCTTAGAAACGCAGATGGCAAAATGGGGGTCAGCCCCTGAAACGCATTTGAGATGAACTATGCTTTTGGGGTACATACTGTGAGCCATGGGTGCAGAACGTGACATGTGTTGTGGCAACATGTCAGTGCATGGTCTGAGGTGTGTGTATGTCTGACATACCCTGCATATTTGCTGTCTGTTGTGATTTCTGGCCATGTAATTGGACGCATTGTTATGAGTGAGTGATGGTTGTGTGCCACACGACGTATTGCAGATGGTCCAATTCCTTGGTGTGCGTGCTGCCCTGTGCCATGTGCATCAATGCAGTGCTCGGGGGGTGTGGCCCATGTTATGTGTGTTGTTGCTCACAGTGTGACGTGCGCTTCATTCACTTCTGGCACATGATTTGTCATGGGCATGTTTCTTTGTGTGACTACTGTATGTGGACCAGCTGTTCGGATGACATACCTTTCATGTGACTGGGGCTGACGGATGAGATGGATGGTATGTTGTATGTGCATTGTGTGTCTGTGTGTTTGATGGGTCCAGTGGTGTTCGTGTGCATTTATGTTGTTCCACGCTGTTGCGTCTAGTGTGGTATGTCTTACATGGGCGTAGTTGTGGGATGTGTGGTTGACAGGCAGTAGGGGCTACATGGACAGGACTTCGATGGTGTTGCAGTTGTGTGTGATGGGTTGCACTGTGCCTGCCGTGTGGTTCTGTAATCAGTGTGACTTGTGCATGCAGACGTGGCTCCTTGGGTGTTGCTGTGTCTGTGATGGGTCATGTGGGGTGTGACTCTGTGGTTCATGTCCGTGTGCACATTGTTCACATGGTTGTGACAGGGAGCAGTGCTGCGTGTTCCTCTGCTACTTGACATGTCCCATGTGTTAGTCGTAATTCAGTCCTCATGCCTCCAGTCACCCCGCCCTGTCCAGTTTCCCACCTACAGGTTGTTTTTGAGCGTGCACTGGACTGGATGCCACATGGTTATGGGCGGGGGGTGCTCCATGTTGCAGGTCTGTGGGGGTGGGGGCGGTGTTATGGGTCGTGGTGATGGCTGGACACCCACTGACACCGTTTGTCCTGGGGCGGGATGTCTACCTGTCGGCTGCCGGTGTGCACTGCAGTGGCTGCTACGTGGGTGTGGGGTGTGGGCTGTGCTCCTCCTTGCTGTGCTGTGGGACTAGGGGCCTGGTGTGTGTTGTACTTCAGCTGTCCCCCTCCCACCCACTGCGCTTTGTGTTGCTGCTACTTACCTGTTACTTGTCGGTTAGTGCAGCTACGGCTGCCACATGGGTGTGGGGGTGCTCCGCCTTGCTGTGCTGTAGGACTAGGGGCCTGGTGTGTGTTGTACTTCAGCTGTCCCCCTCCCACCCACTGCGCTTTGTGTTGCGGCTACTTACCTGTTACTTGTCGGTTGGTGCAGCTACGGCTGCCACATGGGTGTGGGGGTGCTCGTTGTGGCGCTTCTGGAGTACTAGGGGACCTGTTGGTAGTTACGTGGCTGGCTGGGTGTACACATGCCCCCATGGTTTTGTTAGTTGATATGTTTGGGCTGTGTGTGTGGTGGTGCCTGTTGCATGTGTGAGTGATGTGTTGTGTATTGTGTACTGGACATGGGGGTGTTTGTCCCTCGGAGCTATGGCATGGTGGTAGTGCATGTGAGTACATAGCGGTGTGCTGGTATACATTTGTTTGTACTTACCAGCCTCCACTCCCCCTGGTAATCCGGTGAGGATCTCCGGATGGATGATGACTCGCACCTTCTCCTCCCACGCTTTGAAGGTCTTGTAATGCGCGGGATTCCCTCCGCCAGTCGTGGCAGCCAGCTCTCGATTTTTGCTCTCCTTCTTCTTGACCAGGCTTTTGATGTCGTTCCACCGTTTGTTTATCTCTCCTCTGTTTCTGGGTACGGTCCCGACTGCATTGACCTGGTCTACAATTCTGTTCCACATTCTGTTTCTGGTGGCTAGTGGTGTGTGCTGGACCTGGTTGCCATAGATTTGTGTGTGCACCTTGACGATCTCGTCGACCATGACCGTCAGCTCAGTGGAAGTGAACTTGGGCATTCTGTGTGATGCCATGGTGTTTGTGGTGCTGGTGCGGTGTGTGGTGTGTGATGTGCAGGGGGTTTGTGGGTCAGGTGTTTGGTGGTGGTGGTGATGGGTGTGATAGGTGCGTGTCTGTGGTGTGCTGCTGTCCTTTCTGTCTCGCTGTGTTGTGTGCTTTCGTCCTCAGTTTGTAATGTTGCAGGGGGTTGTGGTCTGTGGAGGGGCTGGTTTTGTACTTACCTATGTGGGTGTGTCATGGTGGTCTGTTGTTTTCAGGTGTGTTGTGGCTGGTGTTCTGGGATTTGTAGTTGATTTGTATGTCCAGGGGGGGGGGTGTTTCAGGGATGTGTACTGTGTTTGGGTTTTTGTGCGTGGGTTGCTGTGTGGACTTGTTAGCCATGTTGTGTGTGTTTGTTTTCGTCAGCGGATGGTTGCTGTGCATGGAGGTGGCCGCCAGGGCTTCCGCCGTGTCCATTTTCGTCACTGTTGTTTGCGCTGGCGGGCGGTGTATTTGTGGATTTCCCGCGCTCATGTCGGTACGATCCTAATTTGACGGGCGGTGTCTCGGTCGTCAGGGCGGGCGGTTTTGGCTTTTCGTGCGTCTTTCCGTCCGTGGCGGGCGGATGGACTTGGACTCGGACATGGGCAGGCGGTTTTTTCTGTTTATTTTCCGCCTCCGGCGGTTTTCGGTTCGCGGCATCGTAATTGCTCAGTCGGTATTCAGGGGGTGTAGGCGGGCGGATTTTCGCCACTGTGGTTGATGGCGGATTTTTCTCCGCCCGACATCGTAATGGACACCATAGTCACATTACTTGTTAAAACTGGCTCAAGATTAACCTCAGGAACTACAATATATGTTTTTTCAATGTAATATTTTGGATTATTAATTATACACTGAATGAAAAAGACTTGCATATGGAGTCTTGAAAAAAAGTGGTAAGCTTGAACTTCCCAGTTCTCTTAGAGAACTACAACCATTCATAGGATATCAGAATGTTGACAAAACTTATGCAGGAAGAGTAAAACCCCTGGTTCAATTGATCATTCAGACATTTACCAGGAACGACTGGAAAAATCAATGTACACAAACACTTAGAGACAAGCTCACAGCGGCACATTTACAAACACACGTAATACTCTTGATTTATTAATCAGGATAGCATCCAATCAGTCAATCGGGATATCCTTATATCTTAAACAACGAAGGACAGAATATACCTATTGCCTTATAACACACATTAGTACACAGCAGCGGATGAATGATTTGCTCAAATTAAGAAAATATCAATTGCTGTGCAAGCTTCAATTATTGAAGAACGACTAATAGTCCAAAAAATAATAATTGTTGTTACACCCGTATCTTCCCTGAAATCTGCAACTAAAGCAAACAGACCAAATTCAAGAAAACTGCACTTGTGCTGGGTGCTGAGGTCAGCGAGTTAGGTGACTACAGCAATTTGAATATCACCTTGCATTAGGAACATAGGAATTCCTGAGACACAATATACAAAATAATTGCATGAGTATCTTTTTATACTGATGGATCATCACAGCCAGAAACGGGCATAAAACAGAAAACTCTATTTATTGTGTGCCTGTGCAAGGGAAATTTGAGGGCTCAGAATTCAAAATTAAGCACATATATATAAAGGGTTTAGGTGACTAAACAATAACAATTTTACAATTGAATGTGCTCTTTTCACTCCTCAGGAATCTAATAAATTAGTTTCTACTTTGATTGTGTCCAACTCATCTTTTCGTGTACTGTGATAATGTTGATTTAAAATATTTGGAAATAAATGATTACATACACAGAAGTAGTAAGCTAAAGAGCTTTCCCGTCAAAGAGCTGCCCACTAGTGACAACTCCCATCAGGGGAGTCCAGCATACACTAGTCCACCAGAGTCAGGGTGTTCACTCAAAAGGCAACTTTGCAGCTGATCAGGTGCAGTACAAGTGCAGATTTGTAAAATATTGCTGAAGACACAGTTGAAAACCAAGACTGACCCAGATATACACTCAGCAGTCAAATCATAACACATTAAAATAGATCCACCTCCTGCTTTCTGGAGCAGTATAAATACTTCGGAGGACAAGGTGGCCTCCCTGTAGTCAGTATTCCTAAAGTAAGAGAAATCTACATACCAAATAAGTTGAGCAGATTGAATCTAATAAATAACACTATCGAAGGAATATAAAGCAGTGGTATTCACAACATTATGCATCCTGCAGGAGCGTTTCCAGTGGCCAATGATGCTAAACAAACTAAACAAATTGTAAACCAATGTAAAATCAGTCAAACAATATAACAATCCACAATTGTGAAACACTCACAATTTCATTATAGAAAGAAGTGCATTCTTTCCAAATTGTGTACCTAGATCATTTCGGTCTGCTCTAGCCAGTAGATAAATACAAATACTTACATGTGCAGTTAACTTTAGCACAAGATTCTTATGCATTTTGCCCCATCGGCGGATCACAGCTCGTACATTCATCAAAACATGTTATGGCTGAGTAGCAATGAGCTGAATTCATATATTTCATTCTGCTCAAAGGCTGGCTATTATCTCTACGACATTGATAGAATTCCTTGCTAAGGTGGGAGTAAGTCTCCAGTACTTGCACCACTGTAGGACCAGTTCAAATGGGGTTGTCAAGTGAGCAAATGGAATATTGACTGCTAGGGTTTTAGATAATGGTGGATAATAGGTCCACAACTTTTTTAGTCCATAATGAGTTGTAAAAAATACGCCAAGACATGTATTGTCAATTGGCCCTCATTATGAGATGCTGTTCAGTGTCAAAATGTATGTACCGGATTTCAGGATGGAGGGATCCGCATGAGCAATGACGTTTTACATTGTTGCAGGAATTGTAGCATAGCCGTGTGGTCTAAACAAGACCAAAACTCTATCATTTTATCCAGTGACTGGCTGGTTGATGAAGGTTGGTGAACTTGTGGCAGAAGAATTAGGACTGAAGGAAGAGTTTAGTCCAGGCTATCAATGTCTTTTGCAGGTGCTAGGAATAAAACAATAACGGAGATAGTACAAATGTGACCTGAGAGAAAAAAATACAATTGGTGTCTTTGGACACAGTAAAGACATACCATGAGGCCCATCCCATACAGCAGACCCGAACAACTTTCAGTGCCATTGCACTATGCAACTGGTAATCATTTCACAGAATGTGTCCCTGTTGGATACCCTCAAAAAACTGAAGAGCAATGAATTCTAAGCACAAATCTAAAAGCAGTAAGCTCTGAAATAGCATTTGATAATGTAACGCTGCCAACAGCTCCATATTTAGAACTCGAAAGGGATTAGATGAAAACTTTAAAGTCCCAGGATTTGTGTCTCAAAAGATTTAGATTCAATATTATCAGAATGTGTTATGTTATGTTATGTTAATGATATTTTTAAAGCGCAGCGGTTACCAGGGGTGTCCTGGAGCTAGTTGCATCTCCATTGGGCTAGAAACGGAGGAAAATTTTTATTGAACAAAGAGCCAGGTTTTTTTTTTTTTTTTGCAACTATGTGAAACTATTCCATTGAATGAAATACTATCAGAAACATAACTTACAAAGTGAGAACATTTTCTAAAAAGACTTTCTTATAAACAAAAGGACAAGGATCGAAGTTCATAGTTTCAATGGAATATACAAAGCAAACCTGGACTTACGTCTAACTCACGTTTACAGTAATTCCTTTTGAGGATGGTGCATGCAGAATATGCTCGAGAAATACAGAATCCAGTTATATTACCTTAAATGTTAAACAAACAAAATGAAGTAGACAAAGTCATCAGGAAAGTCTCTTGTAAAAGTATGATAGGCACTAAGCTGCAAGATTGTGCCTGTTTGGGAAGAATTAGAATATCAGGGGCAAGCAGAGACTTTCCAAGTCCCCCACATCTTTTGTCTTGATTTAGATGACATCCTGCCTCCAAGTCCTTTTTCTGATGAATGGCATAGAGACACTTTCAAGAGTCTGCTCACTTAACTACAGACACATGCTTCAATGTACATTGCAGGCCCTCATCTCACAGTGGAAAATCACTAGCAAATATTCTGATACAATCGGTTTGCAGATTTGTGTATGCCTATATCGAATGTAACTAAAATAATTTTTCAGTTTTAGCAATGTGATCATTGTTCAGTTCCAATAAAGGGGAATACGCCTGAATTTTAAGCAAAATCCCCTTAGTTCAAGTCTCTGTTAAGAAATCAAAATTATGCAAAAACATATGTTTATTATGAAATGCACAAATCTCAGGTGTGTGTTCATTTCTAGAAGAAAGTGGTTTATCAATTTGAGTTCTTGGATGAATATATCGAGAAAGGTTTTATGACATGAAATACAAACGGAAACAAAAAAATATGCTTGGGGAACTGAGAGCTGGCAAATTCATGATCTCATACATTACTTCCTGTATGTTATTTTCCCAAGTAATTTATATTCTCAAATGTTACTTTCCAGCAAATAACATGTTTGTGTTTTGATAATGTTGTTGAATTATTGATGCTTTCAATACCTAAACATAATTATTCTATTTTTTTTCATTGGAAATGGGAAAGAGCATTATGTAGTGATGAGATGCATACATTGATTCATCATGGCAAGTTTAAGAATGTGTTCACAGAATTTGGAACAAATTGTGTTTGCAATTCACAAACAAATCAATGTTATAAGAGAATTACTAATGGTTTACCAGGGCACGCAGCAAATCAAATAGACACTTAGGGGCCGATTCCAATTCAGGCCGGAAAACGTACCGACCGACTCGGTACGGGAATATTGTCTGACCGACACATACCGGCGCTGCCCGATCCGCGTAGTACGATGCAATGCATGTGAATCACGACCGACTCGCACGGAACACAAGCCGAACGACCGAACCGCACGGAAACCAGCTATCCGGCCGTAAAACTACGCGAATCGAACCGACCGACACGCACCAGGAATGAACCCGACAGAAACGTACCCGCGAACTCCGACCCGCGCAGTACGATGCAATGCGTGGAAAACCAGACCGAGTCGCACGGAGCCCAAGCCGCACGACCGACACGCATACAAAACCGAGCCGAAGCAACCCAATACTCCGCGACCAACACGTACGCCGCACATGAAACACAGCATAAACACAGCTTGAAAGACTCAGAGGAGCCTGCACGAGCCAACTTCAGCGTCCTACTCGGTCAGAAGAACGTCTCCGACATCCCCAAAACCCACAAAGGAAAAATACAAAAAAAAAGGGCCAAACAAGCAATGACAAAGTCAATAAATACAGGGGTGAAAAAACATGGAACAAAGACACACCCACAACCCCACCCATATAAAGGCCACAAATCACTACCATGATCCTTTGCAAATTCAACTGACCTGCCAGCACAGAACGCCATCAGACAGCAACCACAGACACACTCACAACTCATCCATCACACAAGCCACACACCATTAGCACCTCCCAAATAGCACCCTCACATACACCCAGCAAAACCTACACTCACCCACCCTCACTTGCACACTCACACACACATCAACACCCACCACCACCCATCACCATGCCCCCAAAGAAGAATCCAAAGTTCCTAGACAGTGAATTGGAAGTCCTGGTAGATGAGATCCTCAGGGTAGAGCCACAGTTGTTTGGTACATTGGTCCAACAGACCCCATTGTCGCAGAAAACCAAGATGTGGGAAAGGATCGCCGACAGGGTGAACGCACAATCACCATGTTTGCGCACAAAGGAAGACATCCAGAACCGGTGGTATGATGTGCGCAGGAGGGTCAAGGACCTACTAAAGAAGGATTACGCCTTGAGTCATCGCACCGGCAGTGGCCCTCCTGCCAAAGCAGTATACCTCAGGCCCTGGGAGGAGAAGGTGCGGGCCATCCTACCACCAGTGAGCGTATATGGACTATCAAACATCCCAGAGCCTGGTGAGTACACAACCAATATACCCAATATTGTGTGACAATACACACACATCACTGTCAAGGGGATAGTCAAACCATGCACCCTTAGCAAATCCACAGCAACCAAAAGATAATCATCCCAAGATGTGTATGTTAGTTAGATAAACACAATACATGCCATCTCATAGTGATATGTAACTGTGTCATGACATGTACACACCTAACAACAAATAGAGCAAGGCAGTGGCACAAATCTAACCAACAAACACTGTCAGACATTTTGCCACCACTAGAACACCACCTCACAGGGAAGCTCACTGAAAGGAAGGAATGCTGTGTATGCTGGTGAAGTCAGTGTAGCCAATAGCATGATGGGAGTTGTAGTCACAGATATCGGTCACCCTCACAATTGGCCCATCAACACCACTCTGAACCATGCTCACATCACAGGGAGTGGAAAAGAACTGACAAGATGGCTGACACTGGGTACTGCTGTGGGGAGCACAAGGCCCTGCTGGGAACTGTGCACCAACTAACAGCAGGACACCACTGTCAGCCATCTTGCCATTGCTGTCACACTCACACACAGTGAAGTCGACTCAAAAGGAAGGAAGTATGGGCATGCTGGGAAGGGGAGTGTAGGCAATAGTATGATGGGAGTGGTAGTCAAAGCTCAACATCCCCCACCCACATGGCCCAGCAAGCTCACACTGAAGCATGCATACCTCACAGGGAGTGAAAAGCCACTTCAAAGATGTCTGACAATGGTCCTCTGTTGTGGGGAGTACCAGGCCCTGCTGGGAACTGTGCACCAACCAACAGCAGGACACCACTGACTGACATCCTGAAAGACAACTTGCACTCCCTGCAATGGAAGCATGTTCCATGGTGGGATATCTGGCTGGGTGGGAAGGAGGACTGACAGCTCTGACCATAGTCACAAGCAGCTTTTCTCACACACACCCTTAACACAAACTCCACACAACTCACCTGGGAGAATGCAATGCCTCACACTCTAATTAAATATCCCACAAAGAACCACCACCCTGGGTTATGCTGTGTGAAGCACAGGGACACTCTTGGGACTTGTAGCCAAACAAACGCCAGGACAACACTGTCAGCCATCCTGTCAGCACAGGCACACTACCCCACAGGGAAGCAGAGTCAAAAGGAAGGAAGTATGGGCATGCTGGGAAGGGGGGTGTAGGCAATGGCATGATGGGAGTTGTAGTCACAGATATTGGTCACCCTCACAATTGGCCCATCAACACCACTCTTAACCATGCTCACATCACAGGGAGTGGAAAAGAACTGACAAGATGGCTGACATTGGGTACTGCTGTGGGGAGCACAAGGCCCTGCTGGGAACTGTGCACCAACCAACAGCAGGACACCACTGTCAGCCATCTTGCCATTGCTGTCACACTCGCACACAGTGAAGTCGACTCAAAAGGAAGGAAGTATGGGCATGCTGGGAAGGGGGGTGTAGGCAATAGCATGATCGGAGTGGTAGTCACAGATATTGGTCACCCTCACAATTGGCCCATCAACACCACTCTGAACCATGCTCACATCACAGGGAGTTGAAAAGAACTGACAAGATGGCTGACACTGGGTACTGCTGTGGGGAGCACAAGGCCCTGCTGGGAACTGTGCACCAACCAACAGCAGGACACCACTGTCAGCCATCTTGCCATTGCTGTCACACTCACACACAGTGAAGTCGACTCAAAAGGAAGGAAGTATGGGCATGCTGGGAAGGGGGTGTAGGCAATAGCATGATGGGAGTGGTAGTCACAGATATTGGTCACCCTCACAATTGGCCCATCAACACCACTCTGAACCATGCTCACATCACAGGGAGTTGAAAAGAACTGACAAGATGGCTGACACTGGGTACTGCTGTGGGGAGCACAAGGCCCTGCTGGGAACTGTGCACCAACCAACAGCAGGACACCACTAACTGACATCCTGAAAGACAACTTGCACTCCCTGCAATGGAAGCACGTTCCATGGTGGGATATCTGGCTGGGTGGGAAGGAGGACTTGCAGCTCTGACCATAGTCACAAGCAGCTTTTCTCACACACCCCCTTTACACAAACTCCACACAACTCACCTGGGAGAATGCAATGCCTCACACTCTAATTAAATATCCCACAAAGAACCACCACCCTGGCTTATGCTGTGTGAAGCACAGGGACACTCTTGGGACTTGTAGCCAAACAAACGCCAGGACAACACTGTCAGCCATCCTGTCAGCACAGGCACACTACCCCACAGGGAAGCAGAGTCAAAGGAAGGAAGTATGGGCATGCTGGGAAGGGGGGGTGTAGGCAATGGCATGATGGGAGTTGCAGTCACAGATATTGGTCACCCTCACAATTGGCCCATCAACAACACTCTGAACCATGCTCACATCACAGGGAGTGGAAAAGAACTGACAAGATGGCTGACACTGGGTACTGCTGTGGGGAGCACAAGGCCCTGCTGGGAACTGTGCACCAACCAACAGCAGGACACCACTGTCAGCCATCTTGCCATTGCTGTCACACTCACACACAGTGAAGTCGACTCAAAAGGAAGGAAGTATGGGCATGCTGGGAAGGGGGTGTAGGCAATAGCATGATGGGAGTGGTAGTCACAGCTCAACATCCCCCACCCACATGGCCCAGCAAGCTCACACTGAAGCATGCACACCTCACAGGGAGTGAAAAGCCACTTCAAAGATGTCTGACAATGGTCCTCTGTTGTGGGGAGTACCAGGCCCTGCTGGGAACTGTGCACCAACCAACAGCAGGACACCACTGACTGACATCCTGAGAGTTAACCTGCACCCACTGCAAGGGTGGCATGCTTCATGGTGGGATAACTGGGCTGGGGGAGAAGGAGGTCCGGATGTCAACCAAATACCACCAATGCAGGTCATGCACACACCTCAACATCCACATTGCAAAGCATCAGGTTGGCAGGACAATGAGCCACACCAATATCAACCTCTGACTGTGACAACTTAGGACAATGCAATGTACAGGGCCGCATCCAGAGGTACAGTCACAACTGTCATGTGTTTGAACCATTGATGCCTGCAGAAACATAACATACATTGTGTGCCTCTTCCAAAAACAGGTGTTGATGGGGACACAGCAGCAGATGAGGAGGAGTCCCTGTCCCAGGCTCCGGTGGCCCATGAGCTCTCTGGTGTGGAACAGCCTCTACCCTCATCGGATGGCGAAGACCAACCTGGCACCTCCGGTGTGAGTCATCATGCAGCACCAGCAGGACCACCATCTGCACCCCCTGCACCCATTCCTCCAACATCTGCCGACACACAGACCACCCCCGCCGACATGGACAGACCAAGGACACTCAATGACAACAGCACAGGGACCCCAGCCCACCGTGAATCAATGGACATCAACCCCAGTACCAACCCCCAAGGGGGCCTAGGGTCACCTGTGCGTGCCACCGCAGGTCCCGCACGTGTGGCCAGGGGTGGTGGGAGGGGTGGTAGGCAGAGGTCGCTGTTTGCAGAGGGGTCTGGACTGCATGATGACCCACAACTGGTACGCATTGCTGATGCGTACCAGAATAGCACCGGAGAGGTCAGCCAAGTAGTGGGGATCCTCAAGGACATTCAACAGCAGCAGGCTGCCCATCATGCCCGCTTGGACTCCCACATGGCCCGTGTGGAGACACACATGGCCCGTGTGGAGACACACATGTCGGGCATGGAGTCCAAGTGGGACACATTGCAAGAACTCACAGCGGTGCATAGGGACATATTGACATGCCTCCGCCAGATTAGCACCAACATGGCCACACCTCCCTGTGTGCCCACAACATCTGGTGCTGCAACAACTGACACCGCCACAGGGAGGGAGGAGGACTCTGGCGGAGAGTCCCCTGCACCGCAGCAGCCTGCACGTGAGGGTCCCCCCCCAAAGAAGAGGGGTCGTCCGAGGAAGGAAAACTGAGAGGTTGATGGCCACGTACATCCCCCAGGAAGCCAACACTTGTTCTGGAAATTCTCCTTTGTGTGCAAACTGTTCACCCTGTCGAATGCAACACAACTCTCCCACATGACATGGGGAGTTTAAGTTGGACTAATGCATCAGATGACTGTGGACTTTACTCAGGACATTTCTGCTACCAACACTTCCAACTCATCTGGGAACTTTGGATTCCAATCCCAATGTACAGCACCCACCATCCTGTGCACTATCCTCACACATGTATGTAAATAACTCACTAATACACCATACTTGCCTCTGTTGTGATTCCAACCTTGTTTTTGTCATGGAGATGATGATCTGCTAAATGACACTGTGCATGCTAACTGCTACAGCAAGTTCAACACTGTCATGTGAGTCATGGAGACGTGACACATATGAGGGAGACACACCACTAGGGCAACACAACACATACACACCAGGGCCATCTGACTCATCGCCTACACTGATGTTGCCAGGAAATACAGTGGAATGCACAGACACCACACCTATTCACAGTCTGTGTTAACTAGCCCACAGGTGCAGTAAGCAAATGTCAGTCAGATGTGTGACCACAGACAACGCACATCCCAAAGTGAAGCACAGGTTTATTACACATTTGCAACATGTTGTTTCCACTACAGATGCAAGGTAATCCCATGTGGCAGTGGCCACACAGTCAACAAGTGTAGAAGAAATAAAGTCCAGGGGTGTGGGGCACATCACCTGTAGGGAAACGACTGCTTCCACCCTGGAAGTTGAATCATGGTGTCGGGGGATCCGAGTTGACCAAACAACTCTGAAAGCACCCTGTGAAGGACAGACGTGACACACAGTCAAAAGCACTGAAGAACAGGACAGAACTGCAATACTCATGCCCAATACATGTCACAAGATACCTACACAAAACCAAGTTAGCATGTCAACACTGTTGGGGAGTACAGACTACCTGTAAGGACACATCGCTGCACGCATCCAGTCAAGTAGCACATGGCCACACTCAAACAGCAACAGAGCACCACCAACACATATCATGCAAACTCAAATCATTGACATGACATCTCTGGATACTCACATTCAGCTGAAGAAGTTGGTGATGAGCTGTGTGCGGACATCACCCTCATCATCATCATCATCACTGGCATCGTGGCCCAGGCCAGGATCCTCCACAGGTGGTGGATGTTGGTCATCGTCATCCAGGATGAGAGGCAACTCCTTCCGCACTGCCAGGTTGTGTAGCATGCAGCGGACAATGACAATCTTGCACACCTTTGCTGGGGCATATGGGAGGGCCCCTCCTGTCTTGTCCAGGCAGCGAAAGCGGCTCTTCAGGAGACCAAATGTCCGCTCGATCACTCTCCTGGTCCGACCATGTGCCTCATTGTAGCGCATCTGGGCTGGTGTCACAGGGTTCCTGAGGGGTGTCAGCAACCACAGCATGTTGGGGTATCCGGAGTCACCTACATACAGACAATTGCACATTAGCTGAGTTGGGTAAAGAGGGTGGAATACAACATTGCAGAACACACACAATGGTACAAAGTCAGTACACACCGACAAGCCAGGCACGCTGGTTCTGCATCTGTGACATCATCCTCGGGATGCGACTACTCCTCATCACGTAGGCATCGTGTGCAGAACCGGGGAAACGTGCACACACATGTGAGATGCTCATATCTGCAAGACATACCACCAGAGCATTGATAGAATGGTAATGTTTCCTGTTCCTGTATGCCTGCTCATGTGCCTGTGGTGGTACCAAAGCCACATGTGTCCCATCAATGGAGCCAATGACATGTGGCATCCTCCCCAGGGCATAGAAGTCACTCTTGACGTCAGTGAGTTGTTGACGTTTAGGGAAATAGATGTACTGGTTCAGGTATCTCAACATTGCCTCCAAAACATCGCGTAGCACACGGCTGAACATGGTCTGTGACATCCCACCAGCAGACGCCACAGTGTGTTGAAAGGTACCGGTGGCAAAGAAGTGTAGGGCTGCCATCACCTTCACCTTGGGGGTCAGCGCTGTAGGGTATGTCCGGCCAGGTTGCAAATGTGGGGCCAACCGCACCGCCAATTCCTCAATCAGCAGCCTGTTGAAGCGGTACCGTCGGATGCAGTCACGTTCAACCATGGTTGCAAGGTCAGGGAATGGTCTATGGACAGCTGGTGCCCTGCAGTGCATAGGTGAACAAAGAAAGATTGTCAGTCACCCAACATATGTGGCATTGACCATACTCAATATCACATGATACATCATTACAAGACACAAGTACTTGATGTGTGTGCCGTTCTGTATGGACATATATGGCACCTACATGGCCAACATCTAACATCACAGTTCAACATGTGTTGACAACAAGTTCCAGGTCGTGCAATGGGAAATCATTAGGCTGTGTCACAGTACCCATGTACTGCTGTCACGTTCCAAACACACACCACAGTGACAAGTGAGGACAGATGTGCCACAGGCATCACAGCTCATTGACAGGTAGATTCCCAAGGACCCTGTATTGCCACATGGACAGTGGCATGACATGGCGTATCATGTACACGTCAGCAAAACAACCATGACTCCCACAGGTAGTGGCCCCTGTTGCCTCTGCAGGACAGACATGGACGTCTGTGACACACACACGCACAACATCAAAGTCGATGCACAAACAACGTGGATGTGGAGACTGTCTCCCATTGTGCACATTGAATCAGAGACATCTGAAACACAACATGCACACAGACTGTGGAGGGCCATTACTATTGTGGCAATGGGTCACCCTGTGACGTACATACCTTCCCACATGAGACTCAGGGTGTATGTGACATGACATACACATACACAACCTGGAAATGTGACCATGCCACATGCCCTGAACTGAACAGTTGCACATCACAGTGGTCATGTGCACAACACACAAAGGATTCTGTCCCCATGAACACGTGCACAGCCTGGGAGTGGCTGCCCCCAAGTGCCACCAAAAAAAACACATGTTGACCCCCATACACACACAGGTAATGCAGCCTTACATGCCTTAGGATACAGTGTGGACAGGCTGTGGTGTTGTAGGTGTGCCCCTGAGTCCATAGCAAGTAATTGTGGCTGGCATACGTTCACCAGTGACAACCATGGTGACATATGCGAGTGATTTGTACAGGGACGCGTTGTACAGCAATGGACCGATCGGTGCGCACGCATTGGCCATTGCATATGATGTGGATGGAAATACGCGTTGTACAGCAATGGACCGATCGGTGCGCACGCATTGGCCATTGCATATGATGTGGACGGATGCGTGTTGCCATCCGATATACGTGTTGTACAGCAATGGACCGATCGGTGCGCACGCATTGGCCATTGCATATGATGGGGACGGAAATACGCGTTGTACAGCAATGGACCGATCGGTGCGCACGCATTGGCCATTGCATATGATGTGGACGGATGCGTGTTGTCATCCGATATACGCGTTGTACAGCAATGGACCGATCGGTGCGCACGCATTGGCCATTGCATTTGATGTGGACGGAAATACGCGTTGTACAGCAATGGACCGATCGGTGCGCACGCATTGGCCATTGCATATGATGTGGACGGATGCGTGTTGTCATCCGATATACGCGTTGTACAGCAATGGACCGATCGGTGCGCACGCATTGGCCATTGCATATGATGTGGACGGATGCGTGTTGTCATCCGATATACGCGTTGTACAGCAATGGACCGATCGGTGCGCACACTATGGCCATTGCATTTGATGTGGACGGAAATACGCGTTGTAAAGCAATGGACCGATCGGTGCGCAAGCATTGGCCATTGCATATGATGTGGACGGATGCATGTTGTCATCCGATATACGCGTTGTACAGCAATGGACCGATCGGTGCGCACGCATTGGCCATTGCATATGATGTGGACGGAAATACGCGTTGTACAGCAATGGACCGATCGGTGCGCACGCATTGGCCATTGCATTTGATGTGGATGGATGCGTGTTGTTTTTCGAAATACGCGTTGTACATCAATGGTCCGATCGGTGCGCATGCATTGGCTATGGCCTGACATGGTAACGGACGCGTTTTCGAAGCTTTAACGAGTCTGATGCAGTGAATTCAGTTGGCCACCCACAACAATGTTGCAAATTCATGGGTGTCATGAAGTTGAACTTTTGAAGGATGCTGTGGGCGTGTATAAGTGGTGCAATTCCATGGATTGGCCAGATTCAGAAGATGCAAACGACTTGGACCTATCACTTTGGACACATGGGACAGTATCTGCCTCTGCAGCACACATATAATGCTGGCTGTTCCCCTGAGAGCTCACTTGCCTGCACTACATGCTCCAGGACGACATCTGCCACCACCACTGCTGCTGTCTCTGCATCCTCTGGCTACTGCAATGGCACATACTGTGGAGAGAGCCCCAGCCTTCAGCACTGAGGAGAACCAGGCCCTGCTGGACAGCCTCCTTCCACAGTACAGCAAGCTGTATGGGAAACCAGGGGAGCAGGTGAGTGTGCTGTCCACTGACTTACTAATTGTGCATGTTGTCTGACTAGCAAGACTTACAGTGTGCACACCACTGGCTAGCATGCTCACTGAGTAGTTGTCAGCCCCCAAAGTGTGTAGATACATGCACTGAACAGGTATAGTGCAGTAACAGTGCAGTCCAACAAGGTTTGACTTCCCATGCAATGATACCATGTGGTAACTGCTGGCAAACTGTCCATAGCCATAGTTGCACTGCCTGTGTACATCATATGCCCCTGTGATTGAGACATGTACATCCAACTGTGTGATGCACGGAAATGTTGCATGTGTAATAATGGCCTTTTCACTTTGTCATCCTCACAGGTTGATGCCCACCAGAAGCAGGACATCTGGCTGACCATCGTCCGGGCAGTAAGATCTGTGGGGGTCTACAGGCGCAGGATCCGCAACTGCCAGAAGAGGTGGCAAGACCTTAGGTGCTGGACCCGGAGGATCGCAAGGGTCCAGCTGAAGCTGTCGCCTCCTCGCAGGAGGGTCGGACACTGGACCCTGACCCTCCACATGCTCCGGATCCTGGTGGTGGTCTTCCCTGACCTGGATGGGCAGCTGAAGGCCAGACAGCAGCAAGGAGGGGGTAAGTGCTAGCCTCAACTGTGTACTATGCCTGACATGCTCTATGCACTCCTTTAGCCTGGCTCCACTTCCACAGTACAACTGTCATGTCGTCCTGGACTCATGTCCCTCACTTGTGTCATGCCCCCTCCTCATCTGATACACAGGTGTGGCCCTTACAGTCTGTGACTTAGGTCACTTGGGTACTGTGTACTTGCAGTTACCTGTGGTTCAAGTTGGGGACAGCATCAGTTACAGGAACTTTGTGGTGGGCTGCATGGGTGGTACAATTGCTCACAATGCCTGTGATCTGACATGTACTCTGGGTATGGCTTTAACATGTGTTCCAATTGCTGCTCTGACTCACCACATGTCTGGGGTATGTGCCACACACCCATGCTGCAGCAGAGACCAAGGTAGGAGCCTCAGTAGTATGTACATCATGTGTGTGACACATGCATAGCCACCTGCCTAGTGTTCAGGGTAATACCATGTTGCACATGGACCAGGACTGTAATGCCTACTCCGGACATCGAAGGCACTCTGTTCTCCCACTCCCGTGTGTCAGCATACATATTGGGCATTGTGAAGAGGGCACTCAGGTGTATGCCTCTGTGTCACCGTGGTGTGGCCTTGCTATTTGGACTCCTGGAGTGTTTAACAATTTGGGGTGGCCAGCCATCTGAGTTGTGACTATGGGATCTGCACATAGGTCAATGCATAGGTCTCTGATCCCTTGACTGTGCACAATGTTGTATGAAACATTGGGGTGCAGGCAGCTTTGGTTCATTCTCATCAAACGTTGAAGTGCTCATGTGAATGGATTTGTGTTTGCAGTCACTCAAATGTCTCATTTGATTGATGTGGGATCATCTCAGTCCTCATGATGTGGGTGGCCAGGGGTGCACATGTGCACCTGTCAGCTACAGGGCTTACTTTTCAAAAACTTCCATGATTGTGACACAGTGCAGACTGGTGTTGTGTGTATGCACTGCCCCTGTGACAGGAGACAGTTATGACTGACTTGCCAGACAGGCCTGTGCCATGACATTCCAATCGCAAAGGGTGATCCAGCAGTGGTGTGACATGTCCTGCATGCACACCATTGTTGCATTGTCTATCAGGACATGAGGACATCATTGTGTCTGGTGATGGAACCAAAACCCGCATATCAACAGAGACTTTGCGCATCACTTTTCCTGACACATGTACTGAGTCAGTGGCAGGAGATGGCATGTGTTTGGAGTGACACATTTCCATATGTTCTCTTGGATGTCCAACAACTGTGTATGTGGTGCATGTGTGCACATATGATTAGTCGCATACAACAGGCAGCAGACAGATGGGTGCATGGACAGGTAGGATATGTGTGGAATGACTGACTGTCAGGCAGACAATGGGCTTCTTCAAATCAGTGTCAGCACTTATTGCAATGTCTAGCAAATGATGGCAGGGCTTGCTCTGTGATGTGCTGTACTTACTGTGGTGTGTGTGGTCAGTACAGGTGACTAATGTTGCTCTGTTTATCCTGATTGTTTGCAGATACATCCACGGCCACAGGAGGAGACAGCTCCACGGACCAAGAGGAGCGGCAGAGCCAGAATGGGTCCACTGCAGGGGAGACCGAGGGACCCAGTGGCACAGAGGGTGAGGGGAGCCGCACTGAGGAGACCTCAGCTACGACCATCTCGGCTGGGGAAAACAGCACTTCCAGTGAGGACTCCCTTGTGGAGGCGGGTATCAGCAGACCAGAGGCAACGTCAAGCAAGTCTGTCCCGCCACCACCACCATCTCCACCCTCCCATCTGCCCCCATCCCACATGTCCGTGGAGGCTCCCGTGTAGGGGAGCGTGTCTCCTTCATTCCAGGCACCGCACCCCCTGCCTCTGTCCCCCTGCTGCCCTGAGTGTGGAGTCTGTGGACTTGCTTAAACAGATCCATGTAGGGCAGACATCAATGCTGAGTGTCCTCCATGCACACACGGGTCTTTTGACACAACTGGTGTCATTCATGGAGGGCATGTCATCTGGCATGTCTGCCCTACATCGGACCAATCAGTCCATGGCCTCCTCACTGATGGCAGCAGTGTCCCTCCTGCAACAGTCCCTCACCCCTCCTACCTCTGTCCCATCCACAATCCCCAGCACCCTACCTGTCCCAAGCACATACACACCGGCACCGGCACGCACCAGCACAGACACAAGCAGCACACAGACACACAAACCAAACTCCACACGCACGCACAGTCAGGGGACTGATATCTCACTCACAGGGGATGGGGCCCAGACACACACACACGCATCCACGAGCACTCCGCAGTCCTCAGATGCCTCTCCCTCCAAAACCCCTTCACTTGCCTCACCTGCAAGCCCCCCTCCCAGAAGCTCTTCCTCTGTGAGCTTGGCCTCTTCCCCACAGATACATCTGACACGAAGTCCAGGCGGAAGAGGCGACCACCACACACAGAGGGGAGTGTCCCTCACACCCGGACACCCTCCCCCAGGCACAGGCAGGCTGAGGACCTCATTCGAAAGTCCCCCCGGACCAGGAAGGGCAAGACCCCACCACCACCACGCAGCTCCACCACACAGTCTCTCTCCTCCATCCCCCAGGCCACCACTCCACAGGTTCCACCACCACACCCTGCCCCAGGTTCCCCCACACACCGATACCGCATCCCCAAACTGATTAGGCCCTCCCCCCCTACCACTTACTCTTCCAACCCCAACCCAGATGCTCAGCCTGTTTGTGACACTGGTGTGGAGACCGGGCCCCCCCCCTCTGTCCTGCCCACCTCATCTGCCCCCCCTTCCACTCCCTTGGAGTCATGAACTGCAGTGGAGTCCACAACCACCCCGTCTGACTCGGGCACTGCAGTGGGGACCCAGTCCACTCCATCTGACCGGCCCACTGCAGTGGTTGCAGCACCCCCACCATCTGACGTGTGCCCTACAGTGGTGCCGGCCCCCACTGAGTCAGACACCTCCACTGCAGTTGCCGGTGAAACTGCTGCACCCACCACCCCTTCACTGCCTCCTTCTGGCATCCCCTGATCCTGTTCCTGCGGTGCCTGGCCTGCCCCTTGTATGCCCCTCCAAGGGGGATGTCCCCTGTCCGTACCAGTGCAGGCAAGCAATGGGTGACAAGTTGTCACATATCACCCTGTTGGGACTGTGTATTTGGACTGGCCATTGGCCTTAGTTTCTTTTGGACTTGAATTTTTACTTTAACATTTGCTGAATAAAGCCTCTTTTTGTTTACTTGTTGTTTTTCTTTGGATGTACATGATGTAGATGAATATCATCATGCATTTGCAGTTGTAATAGTGTTCAGACCATGAAAATGAAGTGTTGCTGTGATGGACTCCATGTGGTCCATGGGATATGTGTCCTAATGTAGTCTGGATCTATAGCATCCTTTGCTGCAGTCTGAGGGTGTAATGTTCAGCATTTGACACCAGGGCCGGACTGGCCGTAGCGGGCACCGGGCGTTTCCCCGGTGGGCCGCTAGGGTGGGGGCCGGTTTTGGGCCCCTGGGGGGGCCGTTTTTGTTACCGGGGGTCGGCAATATCGGCCCCCTGTAACAAAATCGGCCGAAACCGGCCCTCGCAAACTGCTCGGCTGCACTCCCCTTCACCCCAGGGGGGGCGGCTGAGCAGTTTGCCAGGGCCGGTTTCTGTTCCCAGTCCGGCCCTGTTTGACACAGGGATGTACGTTTTGCATTTGTAAATTAACATCTTTGGCTTACACTGATGCACATCTGGTGGGCTTACCACTGTTCAATGTTTCTATTTCCCTGACTGTGTGCCCATCTCCACTGGACATGCAGTTTAGCACATAAATGTTGAAGGACTCATCTGTGCATACAGTGCAACTTGCTTGACACGTGTTTTGGGTGTATGCAGATGACTGACGTGACACTCCCGTACCCAGGCTGATGTGAGCAGAGCCTTCAGTGTGTTGTAGTTGTTGACTCACTGACCGGGTGTTCTGCTGACATGTTTGAGTCGTGCACAGACAAGGTTTGGCAAAGCGGACCTTCCACAGGAGTGGAGTGCCCTCATGGCAGTGTGTAATCCCGTGACATTGGCTGGGCCCGTGTTGTGTGTTGTGTGAGCATGTCTGTGTGTGTTCCCTTCCCTTTTCCTACACAGGCTGTGTCCCTAGGGATGTTCCTGTTTGTGATGCTTGCTGAGTTGTCCTGTGTTCATCCAACATCTTGTACCTGGTTTCTCCGTGATGTGGGTGCATGGCAAACTAATGTTCATCAGGTTGTCATCCCTAGTTGTCTTTGCTGTCAGGGCAGGGGATGTGGGCAAACGCAGATGGGACACAGTCAGGATTCCCCTTGGCACTTGTTGGTTACACAAGTCATGTAATTTACAGTTTGTGGTAGCTTTCAGTGATTGTGACACGTTGTGTGTGTGACTGCTGCCACTCCTCAGGGTCAGAGCTGCAATGTTGGAAGTTGTCTATGTGTGTTCTTTGTGTGTGACCTTGGCTTCTTCATTGGTGTGTGACTGTGGCCGGGATCCCATTGATTGGGGTGGATTTCACGTCATGCCCATGTACGGCGTACTGTGCAGTGTGTCAGACATTCACGAGTCTTGTTGACTGGCCATGTGTGATGGGTTTCTGCACCTTAGTTCCCACCACCACCCCTGGGATTGTCATGGGTGCATGTGCAATGTCACCAGTCCATGTGAGCTTCACTGCTGCACATTGGTGGAGATCAAGGTGTGTGGTGTTGAGTGTGTGCAAATGAGAGTTGTTGCACGGCTAGACCCCTACCTCCATATTGGCCTTGGCTGACAGGCCGTGCTGATTGATTTGTGCTTGTGTGGGTGTGATGGTAGTTTGTTGCTCAGGACACATGACTGTGGTTCACAGTGTGAACGACATCTAACTTTGTCATCACAGTGGGATTATCATGCAGGCCAGTGTCACCACAATGTGGGGTCCCTGGGGGTAGTGCTGTGGTGGGTCTGTCTCTTGCTGTGTTAGTTGCTGTTCCTACAAGCTTGTGTGACATGTGTAATTTGGGCTCCCTCTCATCTAACAATGACTGATTGCCCACATAGGGAATCCGATCCATGAGTTACTTTTGTGTGGCACTGTATACACATCTGTGTAATTGTGATTCAGGCCTCCTCATGTGTTGTGTGGTTGCCTGGGGACACTGGCACACCCCCCCATCACCTGTTGTGTTTGATATGCAGTGTGAGGCTGCCTGTTTGTGTTTGTGCATCTGCCCAATGCATTGGCATATCTTTAGTGTGCCATTGGCTGTATGTTGTTTTGTGGATTTCCCCTGCTGTCCCTGGGACTCCTAGGTCATCAGTCAGCACAATGATCATGGTTTGTATGTCCCATTGCTGCCATGGTATGGTATTTGTTCAACTCACATCTACCGTCTCCACAGGATATCTACATTTGTGTGTCCATTGGTGCAGATATGTGGGTCTGCATTATGATGGTCACTTCTGTCATTGTGTAATTGATGAATGTTGACAATGTCAGCCCCCATGGGTGATGTTTGTCTGCACAAGGCCAAAGGTATGTCTTATTTGCACTGCACTGTTTGCCTCACCCAATCTATGTTGCTATGGGACACAAGCACTACTTTGCCACTGATGTGTTTGTTGTTCTGTGACCAGGAATCATCCATGCTGTTTGGCAGTTGCAGCTTTTTCCATGACAACACTTACCTTTTGGTCACTGTGATGATGTGGGTTTAGACCCCATTGCCACAATGTTCAATTGGGCTTCAGCTATGGACCCCACACTTACATTTTGGTCACTGTGATGATGGGGGTTTAGTCCCCATTGCCACATTGTTCAAAATGTGCTTCAGCTATGGACCCCACACTTACATTTTGGTCACTGTGATGATGGGGGTTTAGACCCCATTGCCACATTGTTCAAAATGTGCTTCAGCTATGGACCCCACACTTACATTTTTGTCACTGTGATGATGGGGGTTTAGACCCCATTGCCACATTGTTCAAATTGTGCTTCAGCTATGGACCCCACACTTACCTTTTGGTCACTGTGATGATGGGGGTTTAGACCCCATTGCCACAGTGGTCAATTGGGCTTCAGCTATGGACCCCACACTTACATTTTGGTCACTGTGATGATGTGGGTTTAGACCCCATTGCCACATTGTTCAAAATGTGCTTCAGCTATGGACCCCACACTTACCATTTGGTCACTGTGATGATGGGGCTTTAGACCCCATTGCCACAGCGGTCATGGTCTGCTTGCATTGTGGAGGCCACACACATTTATGTGTGACACATGTGATAGGGGGTCACATTGTATGTTCAATGTCATGTTCAGTGTTGTAGGCATTTGACACAGACTACACACGCTTGTCATGATGTTGGGGGGATGTCTTTTTCTGACATTCCTTATGTTGGAGTATGCTGGTTGTGTCATGCATTACCCGTCCCATGAGTAGGGGTGGTGGTAGTGGTAGGCATCCAGGCCCCCATGAGTAGGGGTGGTGCTAGTGACAGGCATCCAGCCCCCTATGAGTGGGGATGGTAGTAGTGACAGGCATCCATCCCCCTATGAGTGGGGATGGTAGTAGTGACAGGCATCCAGCACCCCCTGAGTAGGGGTGGTGGTACTGGTAGGCATCCAGGCCCCCATGAGTAGGGGTGGTGGTTGTGGTAGGCATCCATCCCCCTATGAGTGGGGATGGTAGTAGTGACAGGCATCCATCCCCCTATGAGTGGGGATGGTAGTAGTGACAGGCATCCAGCCCCCCCTGAGTAGGGGTGGTGGTTGTGGTAGGCATCCAGCCCCCCATGAGTAGGGGTGCTGGTAGTGACAGGCATCCAGCCCCCCCTGAGTAGGGGTGGTGGTAGTGGTAGGCATCCAGGCCCCCATGAGTAGGGGTGGTGGTAGTGGTAGGCATCCAGGCCCCCATGAGTAGGGGTGGTGGTAGTGGTAGGCATCCAGGCCCACATGAGTAGGGGTGGTGGTAGTGGTAGGCATCCAGCCCCCCATGAGTAGGGGTGGTGTTAGTGACAGGCATCCAGCCCCCCCTGAGTAAGGGTGGTGGTTGTGGTAGGCATCCAGGCCCCCATGAGTAGGGGTGGTGGTAGTTTTAGGCATCACTCCCCATATGAGTGGGGATGGTAGTAGTGACAGGCATCCAGGCCCCCCTGAGTAGGGGTGGTGTTGGTGGTAGGCATCCATCCCCCTATGAGTGGGGATGGTAGTAGTGACAGGCATCCAGCCCCCCCTGAGTAGGGGTGGTGGTAGTGGTAGGCATCCAGCCCCCCTGAGTAGGGGTGGTGTTGGTGGTAGGCATCCATCCCCTATGAGTGGGGATGGTAGTAGTGACAGGCATCCAGCCCCCTGAGTATGGGTGGTGGTAGTGGTAGGCATCCAGCCCCCTAAGTAGGGGTGGTGTTGGTGGTAGGCACAATCCCCCTATGAGTGGGGATGGTAGTAGTGACAGGCATCCAGCCCCCCTGAGTATGGGTGGTGGTAGTGACAGGCATCCAGCCCCCCTGAGTAGGGGTGGTGGTTGTGGTAGGCATCCAGGCCCCCATGAGTAGGGGTGGTGGTAGTGGTAGGCATCCATCCCCCTATGAGTGGGGATGGTAGTAGTGACAGGCATCCAGGCCCCCCTGAGTAGGGGTGGTGTTAGTGGCAGGCATCCAGCCTCCTATGAGTGGGGATGGTAGTAGTGACAGGCATCCAGCCCCCTATGAGTGGGGATGGTAGTAGTGACAGGCATCCAGGCCCCCCTGAGTAGGGGTGGTGTTGGTGGTAGGCATCCATCCCCCTATGAGTGGGGATGGTAGCAGTGACAGGCATCCAGCCCCCCCTGAGTATGGGTGGTGGTAGTGGTAGGCATCCAGCCCCCCATGAGTAGGGGTGGTGGTTGTGACAGGCATCCAGCCCCCCCTGAGTAGGGGTGGTGGTAGTGGTAGGCATCCAGCCCCCCATGAGTAGGGCTGGTGCTAGTGGTAGGCATCCAGGCCCCTATGGGTGTGTGTGGCATTGGTGATTGCCATCCCGCCCCTATGGTTCTGCTGTTGCTAGTGTACGTCATCTCTGCATCCCTATGTGTGTGTGACATATGTCGGGTACGTGTCGTTTGTTTGTGTTGTGGGTGTTTGACTTACCGTCTGCGCCGTACGCGTCCGTACCGGTTCCGGTAATAGATGTAGAGTATTGGTAGGACCTGCGCGATGGGATTCATGGTTGGGTCGTCTCGTTCGTGTTCCTCGTGGCTTCGACTCGTACTCGTCGCTGGCTTCTTCGTCTCGTAGCCGTGGATCGTCTTGTGGCGCGAATCGGAGCTTATGTGCAGCTCTCCCGGATGCTCTGACGTGCCGGACGTAGCGACGGGTTCGGCGCATACGGAAGGCGCATCGTACTAGTCCGGCCGGAAGGTGCTGTGTATTTGCTTCCGTGCGACTCGATTCGGCGTTTGCGGATCCGGCTCGGGCGGGGAACAGGAGCTGGAATGGGTACGTATGGCTGGGTCGGGATCTGGGCAGTTATGCGCATCGTACTTGCTCGTTCGGACGAATGTTCGAATCGGTCGGGAAACACGCGTTCGGCTTGGTTTTTTTCCGGACGAATAGTGTTAGGTGCGCTTCCGGCCGAGATCGGAATCGACCCCTAGGTATAATAAAATGTATGTTAACACTTACAGTGTAGCAAATGTTGCCAAATATGTGCTTATGATTGCTTATTAGATGTTGTAGAACAGCACATGGACACATAACATGAAAACATAACTGTTTTGGATCTCCTTAAAGGTCCACTATGGGCCTATATTTTTTACATCCGTTAGTCCATCCTCAGTCTACTCCCTTGATAAGGGCAAGTGTCCTGTATTGCATGGTGACTTATATGCTGAACCCATTTGTTTATAGTATCAGAAATATTGATGTCAAAGAGTCTTTCAAGAAGTTTACAGGTACATTGACAAGTTCTCAATAATGTTTTAGTGAAAAAAGAGAAAAGGCCTGTTGTTTTGATGTACACACAATAATATAGTTTATGTGTGACTGTGATGTTACATTTTAAAAATTAAGGGGTCTATTACGATGGTGGGTGGACTTTGTCCGCCCGCCACCGTAACGGTACACGGGACCGACCGCCAGAGGTGCGGCGGTCCCGCTAGTACCATTAGGATGCGACCGCCACCCTAACGGTCGCATCCCGCATATTTTACATTGCGGCGGGCGGTGCTGTAAGCAGCACCCGCCGCAATGCAAAATATGCATGTTGTGCATTGGCATGCACAACGTGACAGGCACCGCGTGGTGCCTGCCACCTTGTGTATGCCACCTTGTGTATGCCAATGAAGGGGGTACCATAGGTACCCCCCAAGTGCAGCCCCCCACCCCCTCGGGGGCCCATAACGGGCCCCCAAAGCAATTTCCGCCGGCCTTTCCATGGCGGCATCGCCGCCATGGAAAGGCCTTTCAAAGTGCACATCCTAATATGGATGGCGGTGCCTGCAAGGCACCGCCACCATATTGAGGGCCTTTTCCGCCCGGCCGGCAATCCGACCGGTCGAAAAGCAGCGGACGGTCTTTCCGTCCGCCGCGGTACCCCCCGCCATACTAATATGGCGGGGGTAAATCAGGTATGGATGGCAGGCGGATCGCCACCGCCGGGCCGGTGGTGGCTACCGCCGGCCCGGCGATAGCGATCCGCCCGCCATCCTAATAGACCCCTTAGTTTTATTGAGTTTTGGAACTACAACTGCACACTTGTACATTACAAACTTTTGTGTCAATATTTCCAAGTGTATGGGGCAACATAACGCATGTTGTGAACTTGTATCATCTATCATGTTTCACCTTGTTTTTCTTTGCTGGATTTGGGTTTTGTGGAAGGTGGTTTTGTTGCATATCTTCACATTCTCAGTGTCAACTAACATATAACCAATATTAACTGAATTTACTCTTCCTCTGCCATTGTTGCTGTGTTGGGAAAATGTCACATTAGCTGAGAGGGGAAGAGGGGTTCTCGGTTTTATGTCAGGGTAAGAATGTGTGAAAAGTTGGGGGTATGTGTGAGCCCAAGGTGACTATCTCCAAGATTATGGGGTCGATTACGATGGCGGACGGAAGTGCATCCGTAGTGGTGGTGGAAAACCGTAGATTTTTCGGCTCCTGATGCGGTGATTGTGAACGCCATATTACGATGGGCTAACATAGGCCATTTTCCGACCGCCACGGTGTTTCAGGCTCCGCACGTTTTTTCCTTATGCAAGGGTGGCGGACGGAGCCAATAGAGCAAGAACTGCGTGCGGAATCACGTCCCGTCCACCAACCAGATTACGATGTATCAAACAGCCAATCCCACCGCAGCGGAAATACCACCTCATCGCGGATGGAGGAACCACAACAACGGAGAGGAAAAGTCAAAGGAGAACAACCGCACACAACCAGAGCCACCATGGATCCGCTCTACAGGCCTTTCTGCTGCTCTACCTGATGCATCACCAGCAGATAAGATGCCGCCAAGCTCTACAGCAGAGGTACGTCCAAAACATATCATGCAACCCCGGTACAACAACAACTCACAGCAAGTGTACAGGCAGGGCCTGCTCTATGATGTTTGGGGAAACATGCAAAATGTAATGTGTGAGGCTCCCTCAATTTACATTAGTGACACCTTCAGGGCCCCCAAAGGCTGCCCTGTGCTGCCTCTTCCTGGCATGCTGCTCCCCTCTCCCCCACCTACAAGCATCACTCACACAGCTCTGATAGGGCTCAAGGTGGCAGATTTGCATGGGGGCTGGAAGTGTATACAATGCAGACTGCAAAGTGATGAAGATGCGTGCCCAGGATGGGTAGCAGTGTCGCAGCAAACAGCTACACACTTGCTATCACCTACTGCTACACAACCCAGGCAAACATCCATGCTGGAACAAGACAAGAGGACTGCGCTGGAAACACATCTGTACTGTACCTCAGCAACCATGACTGAAATCAAGTAGGTTCAAATAGCACATATCACCTACTGAAACAGTGCTAATGGCCACAATGCTTCTGGATACAAATCATTTGCACACAGTACAGTGTCACAACATGGAGTGGTGTGGTGGGTTAAACATGTGCATGGCATGCATTGGCACATGGATTGCCTGAAGTGGTGTATACACGAGAATTGCACAGGTGAGGAGTGTACAGAGCAAAAAGCCTTAGTGAAGTATCTCCCATTGTGTAGGTCTCAATGGTATGACTGTGACTGCTAGGAATCAGACCAACATCTATTGGAGACCATAAAGTGGAAAGTGACAGCAATGCATGTGAAAACTCACATATCATGTTTGTATCCCAGAGACATGCAGCACAGTGAAAACAAAGGTAAGCAAGAGCCAGGCCGGATCCCAAGACACACAACACAGACATTGAAGTGACACACTCTGCATACTCACAAATGATGTGGATAAGATGTAGGTGTACCCTAGGACTGCAAGGTTATAATGACACACTGCACACTGCTCCGGCACAAAACCCAACATGTCCACAAACACTCCACAAGGTGTTTGATCATGGAAACAAACAGGCACTCATCAACTGGATCATACATGTGTGGACGGGCAATGCTCAAGGGCACATACACATCAACACCTCTGCTAATGACAGGACACTCACACTGTCTGCTGACTCCAGTAAGCACATGTACATCCATCCATTTGACTATGAAGCCATACCTATCCAAGATGACAACACACCTACACTGGTGTGTACACATCAAGATAGATCACACAGATATGTTGTACCCTGTCCACCCCTCAAGTCATCATGTAAATTGGAATAGATTCTCATGATGGAGATCAAACAAATCTGACATGTGTGAATAAGTAGAGCTCATCCCACATAATGAACAGGACCAGAGTGGACCATCACAGACAAGCAGCTCGCCCCCATCAATCTTCAGAGTCAAAAGTGGACATTAGTTGCCGTAACCTCTGGTAACACATGCAATATCAACTGAAGTACATGCCAATGGGAAAGTGTGAATTCAGAGCATGAAACTGATGAACATATACACATACATTGTACAGCATCATTAGTAAGACCAGCGACAACGCTCAGAACAAAAATATATATTTTTATTACATAAACTCAGTATCAGCATGTAAAGTGCAATACATTAAGGACAAAGGCCAGTCCAAACTCAAGTCCGCACATGTGTGCTTTGAAATTCCACACAGATGATTTAAACACAGTCCACAGCCATGGGAATATCACCAGGATAGGGCCAGCAAATGAGCAGCTCAGGCACCGCTCAGGGAGGAATGGGGTGGGAAGGGGGACTCTGCTTCAAATTTGAGGAGAACTGGCACTGGGTGGGGGATGACTGTCTGTGGTAGTCGGAGGATTGGACCTGGGAGGGGTAGAACTGGTTGAGGTAGAGGGATCCCTGGATGTGGGAGCCTGAGGGCTGGCTGGACCTGGTGGATTCGTCGCACGGGGAGGTGGTGAAATGCACTGGGGAGGCTCAGTGGCTGATGTTGCATGTGGAGGGCTGCGCCTCACTTGCTTGGGGATATGATAGCCCCCAAGTGTTTCGGGCCAAGGGAGAGGTGAGGTGGCCACAACAGCATCCTTCTTCCCAGAAAGTGGAGCAGGTGCTCGTGGATCCTTCCGGGAAAAACCTTTGGATCTGGTTGTACGCTTGGGGGGGTGGGCTTCTACCCTGCCTCCCCTGTTTTGGAGCTACCACTACCTCACTGCTTCCCTGTCCATGCTTCCTAGGGGGTGGCTTGGTGGGAGTGGAAGTCCTGGGCACAACAGCCCTCTGAACTGGGGGGGTGCAGTTGTGGCACGCAACAGGCCCACGGCAGCTAGGGCAACTTCCTGTTCTGATTCAGGATCAGCTGTAGATCTTGGAGGGCTCTTGGAGGGCGAGGAATGTGAGGTCTGAAATGTGGATGCATGTTTTTTGTGTTTTGGCTTCTCTGTGTCCTGTGATGTTTTAGTGGTGGGGCTGGCATGTGTGCTCCTTGTGTGCCTTGGGGATGATGTCTTGTGTCTTTGTCGCTTGGACTCCTGTTGTCGTGTGCTGCATGGGGATGACTTGGTGCCTGAGTGTACTGGGGAGTGTGTTCTCTGGTCAAGTGGGGTCACTGGCAGGGTGGTTGCGGAAGGGACCGGAGCCGGACTGGGAGCCTGTGACTGCAGAATGGCTGGCGTCAGTGTGGAGGCCAAAGACTGGACAGTCCTGTGCAGGCCACTGACGTCAGAATGGATGCCCTCCATGAATGCAACAACCTGTGACAACTTGTTGCCATGATCCTGGAGGGCATTCAGGAGCAAAGTCTGCCCCACAGAAAAATGACGCAAGATGTCGATGGCCTCCACACTGAGGGCAGCAGGGGACACAGGGGCTGGGGCAGCGGTGCCTAGGGGAAAAGATACCCTACCCTTCTTAGGGCAGAGGGCACGGATAACATTTGGGGGAGCATCAGGGAGGGTGGACACAGGACGGGGTGTGGCAGACAATGAAGCAGAGGTCGATCCTCCTTTGCCCGACAACACCGAGGAGTCACTGCTGGAGTGTGAGGAAGTGGAGGTAGGCGTTTCTGGAGCGGACTCCTCCAGGGCACTCCTGTCCCCCTCCAATGCGCTGGTCCCCTCAGTGTCGCTGTACTCCCGGGCAGCAGTGATGCCAGTAGCTTAACCGACGGTTTCGTGCCCCTCTCCTTCTCTGACCTCGGTAGATTCTGTAGGAGACAGAGACACTGTTCAGTGAAGTGGCCGGACCACAAACATGTTAGGCAAAACTAACTGAAAAACTTGAACTCAAGGCACACATTTGACTCTCCATGTACTGTCTGCTTAAGTCTAAATATTGCTATGATCTGCTGATGCATGTTAACATGCTTATTGGACAGTCCTGCTCCATGTTGCTTTCATACTGCCAAATTGCTAGGCATGTGTAGGCATTTCAACATCACATCCTATTGTCTGAAGGCACATCTAAATGTGTGTGTCACACTGGAATTTTGAGGTGATCCAACCACACTCATAGTAAGTTAAAGGAAACTATTGTTAAGTGACATGACATCCTTACATCCACTAATGTAGGTACTGCAACACAAGTACTGTTGAACATTGGTAAGCAATCTGTAGATGTATCAATTAGATGGAAATGCACAACATCAATCTCGAAAATCACCCTGACATGATGCTCACTGATGTTCACTTCCAGTTGATGCCACAGAGACTGACACTTATGCTGATGTTACCTGGCTACATGACAATGCAGACATTGTACAGGCGCAGAATATCTGCACTCACCACTGAGTCAACTCAGAGGCAATTACACCACACTAGAGACAACTCATAGGTTACTGCCTTGCTTTGGGATGGGATTCGTGCAGTCTTTCATGCGCAACATCACACTTTGTACAATACTCACCCCCGACTTGCTGCTGCTGGGCCCTCAGGCACCCGTCCAGCTCTGGCTGTGTCACTGCCAGGATGAGGGTCAATAGTGGGGTCATGCTCCGGCGCGCCAAATGACCAGTCCGAGGAACCAGGCCCAGCGTCATTTCGGCGATGTTTTTGCTAAGGCGGCAGATGTCATCCCACCTCTTGTGGCAGTGGTTGTGTCGATGGTTAGAGACCCCTAGGGCCCGCACCTTCCGGGCGATGGCCCTCCATATTGCCTTCCGCTGATGGACCTTGAGCTGTAGGTATGGGAGACAAGAGGAGACATTTGTAACACTTTGTAGTGGGGGAACAAGGCTCAACACCATGCACTTGAACTCATTTGGCTACACAGACTCCAACATGTATACATCAGCCTTTCTGAGATTCACATATGTGATGTTTCCCAACTATGGAGCTCCAACATTGACGAGTGTGCCATCCTCCCCATAAACTCAAGTGCATCAAGTAGTACGTCATGTATATGAAATGCAGACGACTAAATCAGAAAGCAGAAATATAGGCTTGCAGTCTGAGGCACAGAGCACTGTACAGTGACATGTTGTGAGCCTTCGGACCACCCTAAGTAAGTTTGGCATTCACTTACAAGTACCTCGGGAGCCCTATAGAGCCACCCGTACTGTCCAAGGATCTCGTCCACCAGGACCTCCAGCTCCTCTGTGGTGAAGGGACGGGCCCTCAGGTTCTCAGTACAAGCCATGACTGGTCCAGAGATGAGGTACAGCAGCAGTTCGTGGTGAGGAACGGCAGGCAGCAGTGTCTCTAGGCAAGTGACAGGTGTGGACATTTCACAGGCATATATATAGTGCCCTAGGCTCGTTCCAATGTGGCTCTGCTGATACCATTGGCCATCCTGGTTCGCATCATTCAATTGGGGCCAGTGCTAGGCCCCGCAGTGGCGGAGCACGCCTACCACGAGTTTAAAAAAATCAAGCCGCTGGCGGTTCCCATTGGCTGATGACTATTCCTCATAGGCGGTGACACACCGCAGAGGTCAGGAAGCGGAGCACGCAATCCTGAATCATACAATTGGGGCCAATGCCGGGCCCCACAGTGGCGGAGCACGTCTACCGCGAGTTTCAAAAAATCAAGCCGCTGGCAGTTCCTATTGGCTGATGGCTATTCCTCATAGGCGGTGACGCACCGCGGAGGTCAGGAAGCGGAGCACGCAATCCTGCATCATACAATTGGGGCCAATGCGTGTTACCGCTGTGGATGCCAGCTACCGCGCATGTAAACACATTTTGCATTTCCATTCTCGCTTTGTTAATTGCATCACTCATCCCAACACATTTGCATAAAGTTAAATGTGCACCCTGTTAAGGTATCATAGAGTGTGACCTTTGAGTTAAGTCTTCACACACATGGTATGTCCAAGAAAAGGAGAGTGAAATAACATTCTTCGTTATCTCTTGTGGCCAGCATGGTATGAAATGAGTCAAGGAGTCGAAAAGGACAAAGGCCTCTCGCACTGTACTAATGTTGTGTATTGAAACATTGAACCTGTGAACACTGTTTGAATATCACTTGCTATTTGACTGTCTAATTCTTGGCCATGGGTTGTCTCATGAAGGGCCAGTGATGTTGACTGATATTTTGTGTCGTCCATTGGACGGAAATCAGACATACTTGTAAACTCTACACTTTCTACACACGTTCTGCTGTGGCATCCTGTGTGCCTACCTGCCATTGCCTGCATATGTTCTCACACACGTCAGAGGAGAGCACATGTGTTACAAACAAACATCGCTTTGTCCGACATAATTGCTCATTTTCAGCCATGTGTGCATGTATACACAATGCATGTGTATTTGTTTACCATTTTGGTGAACATGGCAATGTCTGTAACGTAAAATCCTCACACAGTCACGAAGTACTGGTCACATAATGTTCATATTTGTCTGTCCACTGTGCATTTAACGTCTTCAAGAATCATGTCAATGTTGTGTTTGTGTGAGTCTTTGGTTAAGCTGTTTCACACATATCAACTTTTTCTTATCTTTTGCATGTGCCCCCTGCCAGAGTACGTAGGAGGAGACCACCTATCTATCGCCCTGTACCAGTCTTGGCAATAATGGAGGACATTGAAATCATTAAGAAATTCCGTCTGGATCGCCTCACACTGCGAGAGCTATGTGCTCAGTTGGAGCCCCATTTGAAGCCCAACAGAACATATCCTGTTGCATTGTCTGCTACAGTCAAAGTGATGGCTGCGCTGCATTACTTTGCTACTGGGTCTTTCCAGTACACCGTGTCCAGCGCTGGTGGGATGTCACAGCCTATGTTCAGCATGGTGTTGCGTGATGTCCTGTCTGCATTGGTGACATACAAGAACAACTACATACACTTCCCAAGGCGCAATGAATTGGCATCTGTGAAGGGGGATTTTTATGAACTTGGACGCATCCCACATGTTGTGGGAGCCATTGACGGAACCCACATTGGCCTAGTTCCACCACAGGCACGTGAACACATATATCGAAATCGCAAGCATTACTACTCCATTAATGTGCAAGTGGTATGCCAAGCGGATCAGATCATTTCACACGTGTGTGCAAAGTATCCAGGTTCGGCACATGACTCTTACATTCTGCAGAACAGCAGCATACCACAATTGATGTCAAATCTTCACCCAGAGTGTGCCTGGCTTGTTGGTGAGTGGGCTGTGTCAATGAGTGTGATGTATGTGTGACATGCTGCTCTCCTCACATATTACTGTTACATTGTTTTTCTGTGTTTCTCACAACTAGGTGACTCAGGGTATCCCAATCGTCCGTGGTTGCTGACCCCACTACGGAATCCAACTACGCCCGGGGAAGTCCACTTTAATGATGCCCCAGAAGGTGTGTCAGATAGAGGTCGCCTGCTGCATGCTACACAACCTGGCCTTGCGCAAAAAGGTCCCCCTGATTCAGGACGATGTTGAGCAGCAGCAGCCGCCGGCTGCAAACCCACACATGCCCAGTAACGATGATAGTGGTGAGGAAGAAGGTCTTGACCTGCGTGAACAGCTCATCGCCAACTACTTCCATTGAGTGTAAGTTAGCATTGATCAACTGTGACTGTGTCTTTGCACTTTGCTGTTGTCTCTCAAACTTTGTGGATTGTTGCAGGGATTCTCCCCACATACAGAACTATGCACAGGTTTATGGGACTTGGGCAGGCAGGGACTGAGTCATCCGACCACCTGTGTACCCATTAGCACAGGACCAAACAGCTATCATGCCTCAGTAGCTCTCCTACTCACTGACAGTGAAACAAGCGCTTATTCAACACATAACACAACACTGTCACATCTCTCTGGAATTGCGGTAACAAGACACACCCTGTCGCCCTCACTCTTATACTTCTCCACAATAATATCATTTGAATTCAAGAAACGTTTCTAAATGTTTATTTCAAATAACGTGTCCTAACATGCAGTATACGTGCCACAACAAGCAGATTAATGCATCATACAAGCATAGAAACATGTCCAGATGTCATGAAGGGAGATGTCATATTAATAAGCCCTCATGAGGAAGACCTACGAGCCTATCCCCCCTCCACTTGCTAGAAGAAGTCATGTAATGTATCCCAAAAGCTCTCTGGGCTTTGTCAGCAGAACCCATTCCTCAGCCCATAGATGGTGAAATGTACTGTACTCCAGGACAGCGCAGAGAACAAGCTCTGCGGACAGTTCTCATGTGGAAGACATAAACGAAGCTACTTGCAAAACAACAAAGCCATGTATTAACGTGCGCTACAGCTGCATAATGGGAGCCGGGCTCGTACTAGGCGACAATATCCACAACGGGCATATAACAGACTCCCCTTGCTCAGGTCTGTGGGACCAAGCGAAACAGACCGCAAAGGTAAGCAGAGTCAAAGCGAATGCAGACATGGCCAAAGTTTGTGATAAATCTGATTGAATTTCAGGAGGCGAGAAAAGGTCAAACAATATTAATTTAGTTCCAAACATTTGCGGATGCTGGTAAGTGGTTACTAATCCAAGAAAGCACTTGCAGCTTCGTAGGCAATCAGTTCCAATAGACGATCAGACTCAGCTTCAGCAAACAGGACCGCCATCCAATCCAGTAGTATGAAGGAACAGATGTGCTCCTCGCACCCCGTGGACGAAAGGAGCATTTCAGGGCAAGCGGGAAGAGGTTCGATGTAGGCATGGCACAGGAGACGTTGCGCAAAGGCACATGCGCAGCTGGCAGGCCGTCTGCCACGTTGTAAGGCAACCCATAAACGGCTATCCCCAGAACAGTCCTGGGTATGGTCCAACAAAGGACTCACCCACAGGTCATAATCCAGATCAGCAAGAGATGTGTTGGAAAGGCAGACATCCATGGCCCATTGAAAGGGGCATCTGCGACAGTAGAATAAAGGTTGCACGCAGGTGAAATAAGCATAGCGGAAGGTTAGCCTATAACTGATGCGAAGCATAGCTAATGGCAAAGATCCGAAAATATGCAGCATTCGTTCACGGTACAGTTGCAACTGACCGGGGTTGGGCTGGACCACAGGACGGGCAGCCATTGCATAAGAGCTGTAGGAGAACCAGCACTCTGCAGAACAGCCAAGAGAATGATGGTAAACCGCCAAATGCACTAGAAATATTTATGAATGACCCCCGGTAGTACTCCAAAAATAGTCTGAAACGAAGTAACAAGGCCATAGCCCACAAGTTAAAAATGATATGTGCAAGGCCTTCAGTATCAGAAGTTTTTGATATTTGATGTATCAGTTCCCCAAAATGAAGTGGGAGAGTCTTGTTTAGCAGTGACTGGATCTCGCAGGACGTTCGAGCCACCTGCAATTTGAAGGTCTCACGGGCTGATGTGAGAGCGCCTTCTTGTAGAAACTAAAGCGCTTTCAGCCTGCTTAACTCTTGAAGTATGCTTTCATAGTGGGAATGTGAGGCCACAACTAACTATCAACATTCACATATGGGGGAGTGAAAAGTACATTGCTACAGCAAGTGACACGTAGTGAAACTGTTACTGTATACGGGAGGCCTGCCCGTAAATAGCAGCTGTTTGTGTTATTAAGGATTAGATGACTTCCGTAAAAAAAGGCGATTTAGCGTGGAACTGTTGGCTGGGACTGGTGTTCATCTATGAAAACAGGCAAAAAACAACAATGATACCTTACAAGCCCCGTGTGACTGTACTTGACTTACTGACCACAACAATGTCCCCAATGGACATTTAACAGGATGTGTTTGGATGCTGGCTCTTGTTGGCACACTGCTAAGGGTTACATTGTGCAGCGCTGTGTGAGTTTTTACCAGTTACGTCATGTCCATGTTGATGGTAGTAGGGGGATGGTAGGACACTGCTTCACCTCCCAGCACAGTTCACCCCTTAGCATCCGGGTAAATGCACTTAAGTTAAAATTGCTTACTTGAAATGTAGCTGAAGTGTTTCACCAAAGTTGGACAGGGAGAGGTACAGAGACCTGAGAGGATTGTGGCAGCTTTCTCAGCTGACAACGATTATCTGTTTCTTATCTCTACTGATGAAGAATAATATCCAGGAACACATGTGACTAGAGATTCACAGCACTAATCTGCAACAACCTTGGTGAAACACGTCGCCGGAAAGTCAAGTAAGCAGTTCAAATGAAGTGCATTTACCATGATGCTAAGGGTTAAACTGTGCTGGGAGGTGAAGTAGTGTGCTCCCATCCCCCTTCTGTCCATGGTGATGGTGTTGTCCAGTGTGATCTGGAATGCTTCTTGTACAGTGTTGCCTAGTTCTGTGCCTTAGCTGTTATGCCATCATGTGTCAACTCAATGTTTTTTTCTTGTGTCGTTCTAGGTTCATCCGCTCTCTCAATGGATTGTCGCATTAAAATATTGTGATACATTGCAATGTGAGTTAACATGCAAATTACTATGACAAACATGGTAATGACACAAAGGCATAGTGGTGTGAATAGTGTTTATTTAGACATGAGTGACAGGTGAGGGATGAAGTTGAAAGTGCTGGTACATGGACACTCAGAGTAGAACACACAATGGTGGAATTCCACAGTCCAACAGAACACTCCCATCATTGTGGCAATGTGGGATCGGATCTACAACAAAGTCAATGCTCTGTGCAACACTGGTGACATCAACGGTGGCTCATAGAACTGGTTTTGGAAGGTGCTTTACCACGTGATCCTCCGGTGGTCTTTATCGGACGTCCCCTCTGCCATTTGGCAGGGGGGAACCTGCTGCATGCTCAGAGGTGTCTGAGGAGTCTGTGCCTTCTGCCTCACCCCTCCCTGTGGCCGCTGTTGAGGTGTTGTGAGTATCATCAGGCTGGCCACTGGGAGGGGGTGTCGCTATTTGAGCAGCATGGATGTCCCTCAGAACACCCATCTGCTGGCCCATTTACTCCACAAGTTGTCCCAAGCGTGTGTCCATGGACCTTTGCAGCAGGTGGAGTTCCCGCAGTTCTTCCACAACCTGGCCCATCTGTCCCTGGTTTTGTTGGTATGCACTAAGGACTGTGTTGACGGTGGCCAGGGCCTCAGTCTCAGTGTCCTCCTGTGACTGTCCCCCGGTTGCCCTCCCACCTGCCCTGCAGACACGGACCTGTGGCGTTGCCTGTCGACGCACCTGCACACTGTCCCCAGCGTTTCCAGGCTGGCTGGTGGTATTGTTGGCAACTGCCACGGGGACAGTGTTGGAGGCAGTGGTAGTGATGTTGGAGGTGGCTGCCGCATAGGTCGTTGTTGCAGGGGTCAGCGTTGTTGCTGCTGTTGTGGTAGTCGTGGTGGTGGTGGGGACAGTGAGGCCCTGAGACTGATCTTGCACGGCCACGCCTGAGGGGCCAGGTTGGTCCTCCTCGTCAGAGAAATGGAGAGAATCAGCATCCGAGAGGTCACCTTCCTGGAGGGGAGACTGGCTCGGCTCGTTGGTCACAGTTTCGCCTGGTGTTGATAGTGAATCACCTGTTGAACCGAGGTTAAATTGTCAGCATATTCAGTACACAGCACAACTTTGATGTTAATGTTTTGCACATTTCATTTGAGATGACATGACTTTTGACATTGACATTACATGGCATTCATAACAGTTTGTCAGCAGTCGAACATGATGTAGAGGTACATACATTGCTCGTTAGCAATGTGACATGGCGTAAGCAACAATTTCATATGTAGAGATATTGTATTTACAAGGACATGTCCTCTGGTAGCAGCTTGTTGCTCATCCACTTCAGTTTATGCAAGGATATTTGTGACTTTTCTATGAGTATCTGTCTACTATGCCGCCACTTCATGATTTCTGTTATTTGTTTTTTTACTGACTCTCGCGGTAGGCGTGTTCCGCCACTGCGGGGACCGGCATTGGCCCCAATTGAATGATGCAGGATTGCGTTCACCGCTTCCTGACCTCCGCGGTGCATCACCGCCTATGAGGAATAGCCATCAGCCAATGGGAACCGCCAGCGGCTTACATTTTTGAAACTCGCGGTAGGCATGCTCCACCACTGCGGGGACCGGCATTGGCCCCAATTGAATGATGCAGGATTGCGTTCGCCGCTTCCTGACCTCCGCGGTGCGTCACCGCCTATGAGGAATGGCCATCAGCCAATGGGAACCACCAGCAGCTTACATTTTTCAAACTCGCGATAGGCATGCTCCGCCACTGCGGGGACCGGCATTGGCCCCAATTGAATGATGCAAGATTGCGTTTGCCGCTTCCTGACCTCCGCGGTGCGTCACCGCCTATGAAGAATGGCCATCAGCCAATGGGAACCGCCAGCGGCTTACATTTTTTAAACTACCGATAGGCGTGGTCCGCCACTGCGGGGACCGGCATTAGCCCCAATTGAATGATGCAGGATTGCGTTTGCCGCTTCCTGACCTCCGCGTTGCGTCACTGTCTATGAGGAATAGCCATCAGCCAATGGGAACCACCAGCGCCTTACATTTTTGAAACTCGCGGTAGGCGTGCTCCGCCACTGCGGGGACCGGCTGTGGCCCCAATTGAATGATCATGTTTTGCACCTTTCATTTGAAATGACCTGACTTATGAAATTGCCATTACTTGGTATTCGTAACAGTTTGTCAGCAGTCAGACATGATGTAGAGGTACATACATTGCTCGTTAGCGATGTGACATGGCATAAGCAACAATGTCATATGTAAAGATATTGAGGTTCCAAGGACATGTCCTCTGGTAGCGACTTGTTGCTCATCCACTTCAGTTTATGCTAGGATATTTGTGACTTTTCTATGAGTATCTATCTAGTATGCCGCAAATCCAACATTTCTGTTGTGCTTTTTGTACTGACCTCCTGTGTTCAGTGATGTGTGACTGGGTCTCCATGCATGTGTTATTTTGATGTGAGCCTTTATGCTTTGAGACAATGTGACTTGTACATTGGATTTTGGCCATTGCGATTCAGGGATTTGCTTGGCAGTTACATGTGACTTCATCAATGACACTGTGATTCATGTGACCTCTCAATGGCATTATCTGTGTGTGCACTGGCTACAACTTATGGAGCTTTACAGGGTTGGCTGACAAGTGCGGGATGTGGTGGTCATGTAGCTCCATGCTGTTTGGGAGGGAGTACAGGGTGCATGAGCTGACTACCTACCTGTTAAGTGAAGCAGAGGATGGTGATGGCTGCCACATGGCTGTGGGGTGGGGAGGGTGCTCCGTGATGTTTGGGAGGGAGCACAGAGGGCCTTGTGGGAGTTGTGGTCTTGCAGTCAGGTCTCAACAACCCCCTCCCCAGTGAGATGGCTACCTACCTGTTAGGAGGCACTGTCGACGGTGATGGCTGCCACATGGTTGTGGGGTGGGGAGGGTGCTCCATGCTGTTTGGGAGGGAGGCCAGGGTGCATGAGCTGACTACCTGCCTGTTAGGTGAGTCAGTGTGAGGAAATGCTAGCCTTGTGAGACATTCATATTGAAAGCGTGCATTCTACATGAGTTTGATTTGGTCTGGCAATTGAGGCTCACTTGTGCACAACAGTACATTACAGTGGGATGTGATCATTTTGTTTGTACTTACCAGCCTCCACTCCCCCCTCGATTCCGGTGAGACTCTCGGGGTGCAGTATGGCAAGCACCTTCTCCTCCCATTCGGTGAATGTTAGTGGTGGAATGGGAGGGCCGCCACCAGTTCTTTGGGCCGCCTTGTGGTTCCTCTGTGCCCGGGCCTTGACCCGGGCCTTGAGGTCGGTCCACCGCCTTTTGATGTCACGCAGTGTGCGTAGGGTGGTCCCTACTGCATTGACTTTGTTGTAGATCCTAGCCCACATCTGATTTTTGCGCACAATGGGTGTCTGTTGGACCAGGTTCCCATACAAATGTGGTTCTACCCTGATTATCTCATCTACCAGCACTTTCAACTCTGTGTCTGAGAATTTTGGCATTTTGGGATTGGCCATGGTGCAAATGAATGAAAGGTGCAGGGTGCAAGGTGGTGATGAGGATGTGTGAGGATGTGTGAGGTGTGTCAGGTGTGTGGATGTGAAGTGGTGGTGTGTGGAGTTGTGTGGGTGTGATGGTGTGCTGTGTGCCAAAATGGTGTCATGTCTCTCTCTGTGTCTCTGCCTCTCTCTGTGCCTATTTTGCAAAGGATGCTGGTCCAGGAAGGGGTTGGTTTAAAAACTGTGGTATGTGGGTGTGTCCACATGAGTGATGACCACCAGGTGTATCTTCCATGCTGACCATGGCTTTCATTTCAGGAATGTATTTGTGGTGTGCCATTGGTGCGTGTCTGATGTTATTGAGGCTACGGATAATACAGGTACACTTTGAGCATTGTAGTGAAGTTTGTACCGTCCACCATTCATTTGGCCTGAGCGCGACCGCGGTGGTTGGAACAGCCATGATCGTTACACCAGCTCCGCTATCTCATCGTAATTAGCCGTGCGGTCATTCCGCGGGAGGTACGGCCTTTTTGGTCCATTGGTCAGCTTTCCCCGACCGCAGCGGTCGGATATGCAGCTTTTCCGACCATGGCGGACGGACTTTTGTGGATTCTGTCCGCCGCGGACGGACTTTACGTGCTTTCCATCGTAATATGACCGGCGGAAATACTGCGGTTCAATTGGACGGTTTTTTCCCACAGGCACGGCGGTCGGAGGGATTTTCCATCCGTCATCGTAATGAGCCCCTATGTGTTCAGAATTTTAAGCATAATCTTCAGGTTTTATCAGTTTACAGGGGTCTTTTCATTGAGTATCAATAGTCTTCCATCTGAGGCAATCAACATGGAGGGCCCATGTGTGCTCTTGTGTTGCAGAATGTTGTAGTTGTCAGCTTCACTCACCTACTAACAAAACTTCACAAAATCTCTATAAAAAAAACCACCTGAACAAAAAACAAAGTTATATCCCATTATATCCCAAAACCTTATTTTTTTATAATAATACTTGTACTTGAAATATTTAATTTTATTGATAGTTTCAAAACAAGTATCAATGTAATCAATGCTGTGTACCACAAAGCAATTATGTGACAATTAATATATACGTAAACGTATCTACAGCAGCCTCTCATGAGGCTAATGGTTATTTAACACATATTTCAGACAAACAGATTAACTGCAAACCAGCCATTTGTCTCTTGGGATCAGAGAGTACATTCTTAAAGGAATACATTGAAGCTAATTGTGTTAATGAATCAGTGATTGTCATCTGCTTGGAGAACTTGGATCAGAGGTCCCTAAGGAAGGAGTGCCTATTTAAATATTTGAACTGATAGAGGAATAATGAAACCGCAGATCTGCAGAGCTGCGACAAACATTTGGTATTCATGTATTACATTAGAGAAATAACTATTTCTTTTCAGAAGTGAAGGTGACCACCTAATGGTAGCTCGCTCCCCTCTCTTAAAGGGACGTCGTGGATTTCATGGAGAAACAGAATAGCACTTATGTCATGACGGAACAATGGGCATGGATAAATATGTGATTGGGTAAGGTAGAGTATGATCAATTTAGCCAAGTGTGCCACCCGAGGATTCCAAATAGAGGCTTGGAAGCTGGATGAAAGTTTGCAAAATGAGCTTAGATTTAAGATGTCAAACCAGTCCTTTGACTGTATAATTCACCCCAGGAATCTGGATCAGTTACAGAAATATATAATAATTACCCATAAGAAGTTCACACCACCTATTATTGTCATGTTATTTTAGACAAAAGATCACACAATTTTAACAAGTTACTCAATAACCTTAATTCAGCACAACAGCAATAAATTAAATAAAATAGTAGGGCTGAACGATTTCTTTAAACAAAAATATCAAATCACACTTATTTACATTTGTAAATTCCATTAATGAGAACAGACCAGCACCTTTTTAACCATGTGGTCTAAATGCTTGCTTACATTTTATTCCCCTTTTTCAGAACTTCGCTGATCATCCACTAAATACATAAAAAATCAAAGGCAATATAAATACCTGCCACAGCCTATAAAAGAACTATATTATATTTAAGGCGTCTGGTTTTCCATTTTTAATGATTTTTATAGATAAATACAGACAGCAAACAATGTGTTTTCTGTCTGTATTTATTTTTAAAAGTGGAAAAATACTGAGAACGGTGCTTCTTGGGAGAGTCTCTCCATGCTGTCTTTCATGAATTCCAGGCAATATCTGAGCAGAAAAACATTATGGAGAGTTAAAAAAAACAGATGACAATTCCTTAAATACAAGCATATGTTAGCATATATTTGTAATATAACGCTAATATATACCTGTGAGTGTAGTGTTTGTTATACATGGCTGTTTAATTTGCTAAAATGTGGCAGGCATCCATGTATGAGTGCATGTCCAAGACTTAAATGAACATGGAAATATACCATTTTATAGCTCCATTTATTCTCAAAGCATAAAATAAATGTGGATAAATACCAATAACATGGCCAAAAAAATAAATATGGATAAATACAGGTGGAAATGTTAAAAAAAAAAAATACCATACACCAGGGAGCCCTAATTATATTCACATGCAACATAGACACTATACAATAACATGAAGACTATACTGTTGGAGAAATGGAAGCTAGTCAAAAATAGTAAATACCTAAAGAAATTCCTATATAATTTGTAAAGTCAGTTACTGTCTCTTGAATCACCATCCGAACTCAAGTGCTCACACAAATAAAAAATGTCTTTTGGCTGCATGGCCAAAACAGTCCTAACAAATCATAAATCACTCCAACTGCTACGTCTGCGTGCACAGCCGCCACTGCATATATGCCCGCCAATGTGGCAGCACATTATGCTCCTAAAACAATTGGCTAGTTTTGTCATTTTTTGAATTAATTCACGATTGTCCATGGAAATGATGTAAAAGACTGAAATGTCAACCACAATGACTGATTAGACAAATGATATATGAATGTCTTTAATTATTTTCCATTACTGAGATACTTATAGATGCTCAATAGTATATTCTGCATGTTTGTGAACATGAATATGATATATTTCTTGTAAATGCTTCCTTTTACTGTTAATTATGAGTTTTTATCTGCCATGTTGCAGATGAAAGAGGCTCATAAAGAACCCCACCCGCTGTAGTTGCTAAAGTGGGTGATTAAGGATGCCCCTGAAGTGATGCCCTCAGGGTTCATTGTTGTGCATTTCAGTTTAGATTTGGGAGATGTCGCTTGGTGCAATGTGGGGTTAGTGTTTGGACTAATATGGACATTTGATCATCAGTGCATCTCGCTAATAAATGTGAAAACTAGTATAACGCGTTGAATGTACGGTGACCTCTTCACTCTTGGTCGTTATGAACGCTGAAGGATCCCACTATGGTGATCGAGGACCCTGAGAGACCGGATAATAAAGGGCCACTAATAATCAGGGCCTCTTGAATTATGTGGCAATGAATTATCAAGTTATATTGGAGAGTTGACTGAATTATGGCGCAGGAAAAGACAAATATGCTGCCTCACGTGATACACGTGATACATTATGTGGCAGTGCTGATTCACTGTTTTCGTATTCAAACACATATTCATGCAGTCTGAGAAAAAGTTTATTTTCACTTTTACCAATTCAACACCTGAATACAACACTCTGCACTGAATGGTATTCTGTGAACCCTTGCACAGGATCGGCCACTGCTCGCACCACGAGTGATGCTTCTTTCAATAACTTTTGAACCGTTTTAGTTCGATACGATTTTTGTTGAAGTCGGCGAGTAATGCAACAGATGGTGGATTACGTGGAAATATAATTTTTGCATTCCCTCCCATCTTGAATCCTCGTATGTATAAACGTATACTTTCCAATAATGTTTACATAATCAAGCATCACATCATAGATTGCACAGTCACTGTAATTACAATGAGCTTCTCAGGAGCAGTAGCCAGCAACATACATGTATCAATGTCCTGCAATGAGCACATCATCACTAGCCACGTGTTCTGGAACCTGGATGCCAAAGATGCAAATAAACAAAAGTGCCCTAAAATTGGCAGTATGGGCAGGACTGAAGGGGTGACAAAGAACAAATATTGAGAAAGTGTTGGAAGGAATTCAGGAGACCCCCCTTTTTTAAATCTGTTTATTAGCATTTCATTCAAACAAACACAGAAAGTGCCCTCGCAGGGGTCATGTCAATAATGGTGGGTGTAGAGTATTTACCCATAGTGGTTGACTAGGCTCCTGGTCTAAAAGTCAGTTCCGGGTCCCATCAACAATTACATTAGAGAGGCAGAAATGTTTCCATTCCCCCAAAATTCCTCTCCCCGCCCATTCAGGAACAACCCAGCGATGCATCAGTAGACAACGTATTTTGGATAGTGAATTACCATAATCCCCCAAGTGACAGCTGCATGCACAGGTTCCATAGCAAGGTAGAGCATCAAACCAATGTAAGAAAGCCATGTATCAGAAAAAAGCAACCTGGGGCAAGTCTGTGAGGAAGCAGTATAGGAAACTTGAGAACTTGATATAGGTAAACAGGATAGCAAACCTGTCCCAAGGCAACGTATCTATTAGCACTATTTCCACAAGAAGAAAATTCACACATGAAGTGGAGCATTAAACCATATTTCCTATTGATAAAGACCATAGCTGTGCCATTAAAGTTTTGTGGAGTGATGGCATAGGTGTCCATTGACTATACCGGCCACACCAACGTCTGTTGGCAATTGAATGGCGTGCATGGAGTACTATAACACTAGTGGTGAGGTCTCTTAAAGTAAGATATAGGGGATATAATCTTACTGAAAAGTTTCTGTTAGAATTGCCTTGGTTAAGAACTGATGATGATTGGGCATTCTTTGTGTTATATGGCTGTCAAGCGGTTGGCTCAATATTCCTGAGCTCTCCTGGACGGCTGTTGAAACTGACATTCGAAATGCTTGTGGGCCTTTCCTTCATACATGAATTAAATAATTTTATTCTCGTATAAGGACTCTCTTGTCTTCGTCCCTCACCTGAAAAGATCCAACAGCTTTAGAGATGTTAAATGATATCGCTGATGACACCACTTATGACATCTCAAATAACTTTATTGATGATATCACTGATGATGTCATCCAGATTATATGATAATTTGCCATGAGATTTTCATACTTTAAGATATTCAGCAGGGTACACATAGCCCCAATATTCCATAACATCTGAGGAACTTACAGGCACATCCTTCCACGACAAGCAGAAGAAGCGGCTCATGAAGCATATCTGTGAAATAACCCACATTAAGTAGGTATTGTACTGTTTATTTACTGGTATTATGGTGCTTAAGAAATGCAATAGTTCTGAAGAAATTAATGACTTCAGTAACTTATTAAACCTTGAATACCGTTCAAACACCTAGTTTAGTTATTATTTGTCTTAATGAGATGTGTCTGTTAAATACCTCATTTGACAATAGAATTTTAGATCAACAGCTTCACTTCTGACCATAAGACACATTGGGGATTGCGGAAGGCCGTGCGCAGGGTTGGTATGGTAGGGTATGGTAATAAAATATTACTTTACGTTGAAAAAACCCTTGAAATTGTAAAAAACAAAATGAAGGTTAAAAAGATGTTATAGTTAGGTCTGGCAATAATATGTTACTTTACATTAAAAAAAAACATAGAAATTCCTTGTACCTTCACCATGCACTGCTTATAACCTCAAAATTTACATCACTCATGACATGTTCTATAACATCATTGATAACATCAAAGCAATATCTGAAATGACATCATTGCTGACAACACTGCCAATGGTGAGCAAGTTAAAGTTTCTAGAGGTAACTATAGCTGGGGAATTTCAGTGTTTTTTGAGTTCAAAACGTTATGTTTTAACTGACATTTTTGCCTACCTATAATGTCACTGCTATATGCTTTGTTTTTTCATTGTATATATATATATATATATATATATAGTCGCTCCTGATCCCAGGATAGTATTCCTGAATGAAGAGGCACTCGCGGGGGTGAGTTTTAAAGATTTATTTTCTTACTCGGGCAAACAAACGCGTTTCGGCTGGTCGCCTTCTTCGGTGTCATCAGACGCCGCCGGAAACGCCACTCTAATTATACACATATAATTCATTGAAAGTAAAAACGGACATAATTCATACATCCCGTTTCTCAATACCACATCATTGCGCCAACTTGGTATAATACTTTTGCCAATGCATAGTTATATCGGTCAGCTGATCAAGATGTGTCTCAGCTGCCTAATTGGATTACATAATCCAAAATTGTAATTTACCGTAATTTAGCCCTGTATGGGCATATGAATCTTACAACGTAATACCGCCATAATATTAAGCCCTGTATGGACAATAAATCATATCCAAACATGTTATGCAATGAGATTTGAACGGGAAAAGAAAGAAGGAGAAGAAAATCTTAGTGGAGGAGAAAGAGAGAGAAAGAAGGAGAAAAGGTTGAAGACAGAAAAGAATAAGGACAATAATGCAAATTTCAAAGTTTAAACTTCAAAATTCAAGATTTTAGACTCTAAATTTTACATTTGCAACTTGAATAATCCTCAGTTTCAAAATTCATAAAAACCTTTTGTCAATTACATATTAATATCATATATATTTCATCAAATGATAAAGGAAAAAAGAAATTAAATACAACATATGTTCAATACAGTGATCCTGAAAGATTCCTAAAGAATTCCCCAATTCTATCCTAGGTGTACCGATAACTCTTCGCTGCTATTCATTCCATTGGGTGATTTTGTCTGTATATCAATTATATATCGGGACTCCAACTTTCTCAATCTGAGGGTTCTATCTCCTCCTCTCATATTGGGCAGCACATGATCTAAACAGAAATATGATAGGAGATCCCTATTACTGTTGTGCATGCTGGCGAAATGTCGGGCCACCGGATAAGTCACATCCCTATTGGTGATGGCCCGCATATGCTCTAAATTGCGGACCTTCGTGGGGTGGATAGTGCTTCCTATGTATTTCAAGCCGCAGGGGCACAATAGACAATATACAGTGTAAGAGGTGATACACGTCATGAACTTCGTGATGTATTTGGGTTTGTCAAGACCTGGTATCATATATGATGAGATTTTCTTGCTCTTGGTACATGCCTTGCACTTGTCGCACGGATAAAACCCTTTCAACGTATTAGACAAGACTATGGCTTCCTTTTCTAAATGGCTATGTACTAGATTATCCCTGAGGGACCTCGCTTTTCTGAAGGTCAGTAATGGATAGGCCGGAATGTCCTGGCTGATGACCTGATCTGTTTTGAGTATATGCCAATTTTTTCGCAATATACTCTGAAGATCTACAGCATTTTCAGAAAAGGTGGTTACCATCCTGAATTTGCCTTTCTCATCTGTCTTTTTAGGAACAGTTTTTAACATATCTTGTCTAGAAGACTTATTTACTCTCTTAAAGGCTTCTTCTAGGGTTTGATGGTTATACCCTCTTTCTTTAAATCTAGTTATGCTCTCATGCGCTGCCTGTAGGAAGTCACTCTCTGTCGTATCATTGCGTCTAATCCTCAAGAGCTCACCATATGGTATACTGCTGATGAGCCTATGGGGATGATTGCTGGTTGCGTGTAATATAGAATTACCCGCAGTGGGTTTTCTATAGAGTCTCGTACCTAAGGATCCCTTACAGACATAAATTTCCAAATCCAGGAAATTGACTGATAAGTTGCTGACATCTCCTGTAAACTTCAAGTTGACAGTATTGTTGTTCAATACATCGATGTAATCTAAGGCTGACTGTGATGACCCTCTCCAAATTATGAAAAGATCATCGATGTATTGATGTCATGCTACTATTTGATTGGACAACGATTGGTTGACATTGGCCCAGGCCACCTGCTCCTCCCACCAGCCTACAAACAAGTTCGCATAGCTGGGGGCGAAGCAGGTGCCCATCGCCGTCCCAGACAGTTGTTTGAAATGTTGATTCTGAAACAAAAATATATTATTCATCAGACAAAATTCAACAAATTCAAGTAGCATCATGTTATGTTCTAAGTACTTAAGTGATCTATTCTTCAAAAAGTACTTGACCGCATTCCAACCATCCTTGTGTGCAATACATGTATAGAGAGATGATATGTCAAGGACCATCATTTGAAAGTCATCCTCCCATCTGATATTCTGGATACGGTTCAGGAAATCCTTCGTATCTCGAATATAGGAAGATAACTTGATTACCTCCTGTGCTAAAAAATGGACGGTGAAAATGGACATATGTTCCGTGAGGCTACCCTGAGAAGAAACAATAGGCCATCCCGGTGGATTGTTTTTGTCCTTGTGGATTTTGGGGATGTGATAGAATGTGGGTGTAACAGGCTCCCACATCGTAGATATAAAAATTCATCTGTGTCCAACATCCCCTTCTCATACCACTTTTTTATTAGAATATGATATGATTTGATGCTTTCGTGGTAGATCCCTGGCTTAATTTTTTGATAACAGCTTTCCTCTTGCAGTTGTTTCAATGCCTCCAATTCATATTGCTCTCGTGTTTGCAACACGACATTCCCTACTTTATCAGAGGGTTTGATTATAAGTGTCTTATCATTGCAGAGACCAGTCAGCGCAGTCTGTTGTTCTTTATTAAAGTTCCTTTTATTACGTCTTTTTTTCTTTGGGAGTTGTCTTAATTTTAGAAGGTCTTGATTCACCGCTTCTGCGAATGTATCGATTGCATCACTAGGCATTTGTGGCAAAAACTGGGAAATTGGTTTGAAAGGGCTGTTTCCACTGCATTGCTCAAAGCCTCTCGCGGAGATCTGTTGTTGAGATCTCCGCGAGAGGCATTGAGCAATGCAGAGAAATTAACAGGAAATTAGGTCAGCATACTTGTACTTTTAACAGCTGTTCTGGTTGATTTCACATTTACCCGTGACCAAGGTCTAAGTTAGACCAAAACGCGTAAGGATCTACTGGTCTCTGTAATGAGAAAATAAAGATAGTTTATCAACTTACTCGTGAGTGTGATCCAGCTTCTTTAAGAAGGTTTGTGGTGGATATATATATATATATATATCCATATATATATATATATATATATTCACTGAAAAAATCACAGGTTTCAGGGACGTTATAGTTAGGTATTAGCATTTAAAAAACCTTAGAAATTCATTGAAAAAAACACAGGTTTCAGGGACATTATAATTAGGCTGACATTTCACTCGTACAAAAACCAGAGTTATACTTAGGTGAGCTAACTATAACTCGCGCCCCCGCAATGCACTGCTGATGACATCACATATTACATCACTCATGACATGGTCAGTGACATCACTGATGACAGCACTGATGACATCTCAAATGACATCACTGATGACATCATTCAGTGACTGAGTGTTTTTAAAAAGTTTAAGAATTTTATATATACACGCCAAGGTGTATTGAAGAATGAGTGGGTGTATGAGTGTCTGAATGGATGATTTAGTGGGTGCGTGACTGACTATATAAGTGAGTGATTAAACGTGTCTTAGTGAATGCATGGGTGAATGACTAAACTGTGTGAATGTCTGTATCAATGTGTCAGTTGGTGTGTAAGTGGCTGTATGAGTTGGTGAGTAGCTACATGAGTGTCTATATGGGTTAATGATTGGTTGTCTGAGTACCTCTATGGGTGCCTGACTGTCTGTGGGGGTGGGGGGGTGTGTGATGCCCTGCATGGATGTGTGAGTGGGTGATTCAATGGGTGTATGGGTTCATGAGTGCATCTGCAAGGGGCTGTATGGGTGAGTGAGTGTGTGTATGGCTGTGTTGGTGAGTATATGGATGTCTCAGTGGTATATGTGTAAGTAACTACATATGTGAAAGACAGTATATGTGAGTGTTGGAGTATATAAGTGACTAAATGTGAGAGTGAGTGATTGTGAGAGTGGCTGTATGGATGAGTGTGTGCTTATGTCAGTGATTGTAGAAGAGAATAAGTATGTGTTACTATCTGTATGAATAAGTGAGGTGGTGTGTGTGTATAACTGTATAGGTGAGTAAATGGCAGTGTGATTGATTCTTTGGGTGACTGACTAGGTGTTTGAGTAACTCTATGGGTGAGTGGCAGTGTGTGAGTGTCTGTATGGGTATATGAGTGCATACATCTGTGGCTGTATTGATGAGTGACTGCATGTATGAGTGACTGTATGGGTTAGTGAGTGGATGGGTGTGTAGACCTATGAATCAGTGAGCGGGTATGTACTAACTGGTATTTGTGTGTCTATGGTTTCGAGAATGGTAGTCTGTATTTTAGAGTGGGTGTATCAAAAGTTACATTAGGGTGTGAGGAGGTGCATCAGATATTACGTGGATGATGTCATCAGTGATGTCATCGGTGATGTCATTTGAGATGTCATCAGTGATGTCACTGACCATGTCATGAGTGATGTAATGTGTGACGTCATCAGCAGTGCATTGCGGGGGCGCGAGTTATAGTTAGCTCACCTAACTATAACAGCCGAATTTCTCTGGTTTTGTACGAGTAAAATGTCAGCCTAACTATAACGTCCCTGAAACCTGTGTTTTTTTCAATGAATTTCTAAGGTTTTTAATTTTTTAAATGCTAATACCTAACTATAACGTCCCTGAAACCTGTGGTTTTTTCAGTGAATTTCTAAGGTTTTTTTTAAATGCTAATCCCTAACTATAACATCCCTGAAACTTGTGTTTTTTTCAGTGAATTTCTAAGGTTTTTTAAATGCTAATTTCTAATTCTAACGTAGTAGTCGCGTTTGCAGAGTGGCGCAGAAAGGGGGCTGGGCCTCCGACCAGCGCTCAGGAATTCCACTGCGTAGGACTTACAGGAGGTACCAGTAGGGCTTCTTGGCCCCCAAAGTCCCTCAGGAGTAAAGTGGACTTCATCCCCAACCAGTAGTTTGCCAGGAGGCGCGTTTGCAGAGTGGTGGAGAAAGGGGACTTAATCCCCCAACCCAGAATGCGCCAGGAGGTGCGTTTGCAGAATGGTGCAGGGGGTGCAGGGCCTCCGGCAAGATGCCGGCTTCTCTTTCCTGTTTTTTTTAGAAGGGGGCTGTGTGGCCCCCCTTCTCTTAATATTTTTTGGGCCCTGGGGACCCCATCCCCCAGGGCTTTGCCTCTTTTTTTTTTTTTACGGGAGGGGGGCCGCGTGGCTCCCCTTCCCTGGGCCACTTTTGGCCCCGGGGACCCCATCCCCTGGGGCCTGGCCTCACGTTGGGGACCGCAAGGGGAGCCCCAATGCCCCCGCGGTCCCTGCCCGCTCCCCACCTCCTGCAGGAGCCGGTATTGCTTTTGGGCAAAGGGAGCTGCTGACATGCAGCTCCCCTTGTCCAAAAGCAATTCTGCTTTGCTTCATGGAAGAAAGTGCAGGTTTCCTGCTCTCGCTTCCATGAAGCAAAGCAGTGTTTGCAAACAGCAATGTCCTGGAAGTGGGCACACCGGGACATTGCTGGAGCCGGCCCTGGGGGGTGGCGGTCCCCAGGGCCATGGAAGGCTCCAGCAGGGGGGCCACGAGGCCCCCTCCCAGCATGTATGTAGCCCCGGGGAGGTGGTTGTCCCCGGGGGTCTGCAACGGACCCCCATATTTGAATAATTAGTGCCCCGGGGAGGTGGTGGTCCCTGGGGCAGTGTGGGGGGGGCAGGAGCACCGTACACGAATCCCGACAAAAATATTTTTTTTAAATGCTTTTTTAGGCCCTTCAGGCCTAGGGGGTCAGGGTGTTTCTACCCTGCCCCCTTTTCTTGTTCTTTATTGTTTTTCTTACCTTTTTGCTTGTGACTCGGTTCAACTGAGTCACAAGATGGCTGCCAACACTTCCTGGTTTGAAGTGTTGACAGCCAATCAGAAACAAGCTCGAGAATGGGAGGGTTCAGTCAATCAGATCTCACAATTCTCAAATATCGATATCTGTAAATGTTTAAATTTCTCAAAAACTACTGAACAGATTTACACCATTTAGAGAAAAGAGTGCTTTCTGGACCAAAAGCTACCTTTTTGCCAAATTTGGTGTAATTCCGTTCAGCAGTTCGGGCTGTAGCTGTGTCTAAAGTTTCCTATGGAAATTAACATTGAGAAAACACGTTTTGGGACCCCCCCTTTTTTTCCCGGCCCCCGCTTGACGCATCACCCCAAAACTTTCAGGACAGGAGCTGACCGGAGCACCCCATTAGTTTTAAAAATGTTGCAAAGATTCGTCAACTGGTGCCAAAGATATTGGCAAAAGAAAAAATGCTTTTTGAATAAAAACAAGGTTCTAACTATAACTCCCTACTGGCGACCGCCAGTAGATAATATATATATATATACATATATATATATATATATATATATATATATATATATATATATATATATATATATATATATATATATATATAGAGAGAGAGAGAGAGAGAGATAATAAGACCCCTCTTCCAGATCCAGATAAGAGTCACTCTAAAAGGATTTTCTGACTTCTAACATTCCTCATGAACTTGCTCATAACTAGTTGTATTCTGGCCTGCCAGTTCTCCTTTTCTCTGGAGAGGTTATGTTATGTATAGATCCTCTTGTGCCATATGATATTATACCAGGTTGTGCTTGACTGAAAAGTGGAGTTTGTGACACATGCTGGAGACAGGTGAAAGCAGCAAAACAGGTGTGAGGCTACCAAAACATTTTTTTGTTCCTTACAGATATGGAGAGAAGAAACCAGAGCTCTGCCACAGAATTCATCCTCTTGGGATTCCCGAGTCGCCCAGATCAGCAGCTTCTTCTCTTCTTCATCTTCCTCACTATGTATACAGTCATCTTGCTTGGAAACCTGACAATATTTACTATCATCAGGATGGACTCTCGACTTCACACACCAATGTATTTCTTTTTGAGCATCCTGGCTTGTGTAGATGTCTGTTTCACATCTATGACAGTGCCAAAGCTGCTGGTGGACCTCCTATCTGTGAGGAGGACCATATCTTTCTCTGCTTGCATTACCCAGTTACACTTTTTCCTTTCATTTGGCAATATGGACAGTTTCATGTTGGGAATAATGGGGTTTGATCGCTATATGGCAATTTGTCATCCGTTACATTATGCACAGGTTATGACAAAGCGGTTCTGTGTATCACTCGTGAGCTGTACCCGGGTGTTCGTCTCACTACATGCATCACTGCATAGTGTCTTAGCCTCCAAGTTACTTTATTGTGATTCTAATGAAATCCATCACTACTTTTGTGATATCCCACCTCTTCTAAAGCTCTCCTGTTCAGATACCAGCATCAATGAGCTTGCTCTCTCCACTGAGACCACTGCAGTTGTGTTAGCCCCCTTTCTTTGTATTGTAATTTCTTATGGTCAGATCACTGTAGTCATTATGAAAATAAAGACCTCCCAAGGAAGGAGGAAAGCCTTTTCTACCTGTTTCTCCCATCTCACATCCACCGCCCTTTTCTATGGGCCTATACTTTTTACATATGTCCGTCCATCCTCAGTCTACTCGCTTGATAAGGGCATATGGATAAGTGTAATGTACTGCATGGTGACTTCTATGCTGAACCCATTTGTTTATAGTATCAGAAATAATGATGTCAAAGAGGCATTCAAGAAGTTGAGAGGTACATTGACAAGTTATCGATAAATTCTACTGAAAAAAAAGAGGAAAAGCTTGATGTTTTGTTACACTTACAATGTTATGGTTTATGTGTGAGTGTGTGTTTATATTTTTTATTTTATATAGTTTTATTGAGTTTGACAAATGGAGCTACACATTTGTACATCATAGAAATTTGTGTTAATATGTCCAAGTGTATGGGGGCACATAATAAAATCTAACATGTTGTCAAATTGTACCATGTTTCATCTTGTCATTCGTTGATAGTTTTAAGTAACATATTGAGGTTATCTGAGATTAGCTGACTCTTGCTGTCCTATCAGATATATTTGTTCCCCAGTAGTCGGTGTCTGCACTGTCTCCAAGATTCTGGGTTCCAGATGTTCTAGGTATTTTTCAGGATTTATCGGATTACAGCGGGTTTTTTGACATTTTTTGAGTGATTACCCTCAACCGCCCCTTTTAGACTATCGACATTGAGGTCCCCATTGCCTGCTTTTGTTTCAGAAAGATAGCTGTGAATTGTGTGAGTATATATATATATTTTTTTATTTTTATTTATTTTTATTTTTTTTAACCTACTGGCAGTCGCCAGTAGGTAGTTATAGTTAGGACCTTGTTTCTATTCAAAAAGCGTTTTTTCTTTTGCCAATATCTTTAGCGCCGTTTGACAAATCTTCGCGAAATTTTCCAAACTAATGGTTCACTCAGGTCAGCTCCTGTCTTGAAAGTTTCGGGGTGATTCATCAAGCGGGGGCCGAGAAAAAAGTGGGGTCCCAAAATGCGTTTTCCCCATGTTCATTTCCATAGGAACTTTAGACAAAGCCACAGCCCGAACTGCTGAACGGAATTACACCAAATTTGGCAAAAAAGTAGGTCTTGGTCCAGAAAGCGTGCTTTTTTTTAAATGGTGTAAATCTGTTCAGTAGTTGCTGAGAAATTCAAAAAATAAAAATGTATATATCTGAGCACCGAGGAGGATTTGCGAACCCTCCCGAGCACGAGCTTCATTCTGATTGGCTGCCAACACTCCAAACCAGGAAGTGTTGGCAGCCATCTTGTGACTCGGTAACCGAGTCACAAGAGAACAGTTAAAAAAATGATGAAAAACAAGAAAAGAGGGCAGGGTAGAAACACCCTGACCCCCTAGGCCTGCTCAGAGGGTCCCACAAGGACCCCCAGGGCCAAAAAAAGCATTTTTTTTTTTTAATCGTCCGAATTCGCGCTGGGTGCGCGAATCCAGCCGAGAAAACAAAAAAAAACAAAGCACGGGCTCTTGTGCTTCGTTATCCTTAAGCCCCCCGGGTGGGCCAGGTACCGGGGGCAATGTATAATTATATAGCGGGGGACCGCGGGGGCCCCCGCAGCCCCAGGGACCACCACCTCCCCGGGGCATATTTTAAATGTAGGCAGGGGGCCTCGCGGGCCCCCCAAGACCCGGGGACCGCCACCTCCCCGGGGCTTTGAAAAATAATTTGTGTGGGAGGCTCGAGCCCCCCTTCAGTGCCTTGGGGACCACCACCTCCCCGGGGCTATCTTCATGTTGGGAGGGGGGCCGCGCGGCCTCCCTCCTGGAGACCTTGATGAAAATTAAATTATTATTTTTCCCTGGAGGGGGCCGCGTGACCCCCTCCCCAGGGCCACTTCTGGCCCCGGGGACCCCATCCCCCAGGGTTGGCCCTCAAGTTGGGGACTGTGGGGGGAGACCCAATGCCCCCACGGTACCTGCAGGCTCCCCGCCTCCTGCGGGAGCCGGCATTGTTTTTGGGCAAGGGGAGGTGCTAACATGCAGCTCCCCTTGCCCAAAAGCAATACTGCTTTGCTTCTTGGAAGCAAAAGCAGGTTTCCTGCTCTCGCTTCCAAGAAGCAAAGCAGAAGTTTGCTATGACAGGGCGGGAGCCGTGCTCCCGCCCTGCCATAGCAAACGGCAATGTCCCCGGGGGCCAAAAATGGCCTCAGGAGGGGGGCGCGCGGCCCCCCTCCTATAAAAGGGAGAACAAATTAAAAATATATATGTGGCAATGCCCCGGGGGATGGGATCCCCGGGGCCGAAATCGGCCTTCCGAGGGGGGCGAGTTGCCCCCTTCCCGTTTAATTATTATTATTTTTTTAAATGGCTCAGGCCCTGGGGGATGGGGTCCCCAGGGCCCCAAAAATATTAAGAGAAGGGGGGCCACACAGCCCCATTCCAAACAAAAAAAGAAAAGAGAAGCCGGTATCTCGCCGGAGGCCCCGCACCCTCCCTGCACCACTCTGCAAACGCGCCTCCTGGCGCGTTCTGGGTTGGGGGATTAAGTCCTCTAGAATCTTAAGGGTCCTTAGGGGCCAACTTGCCCACCAGGTACCCCCAGTAAGCCCCACACAGTGGGATTACTGAGAGGTGGTCCGAGGCCATGCCCCTTTTTACACCACTCTGCAAACGCGCCTCTTGGTGCATTGCTGGTGGGCGATGAGGTCCTCTTGTGTCCTGAGGACCTCAGGACTGATGTGGACTTTATCCCCCGAGCAGCAGTGCGCCAGGAGGCGCGTTTGCAGAGTGGTGTAAAAAGGGGGTGTGGCCTCAGAGCACTCTCAGCAATCCAGCTGTGTGGGGCTTACTAGAGATAACAGGAGGGCTAGTTGGCCCCCAGGGACCCTCAGGAGGCAAGGGGACTTCATCCCCCAACCAAGAGTGCGCCAGGAGGCGTGTTTGCAGAGTGGTGGAGAAAGGGGGGGTGGCCTGTGTCCACATCTCAGTAATCGTAAAAAGCGCTGTGTAAACCATAAACAGCGTCCCCACTTTGCACTCCTGAGGGTTAGCAACCCTTACTGTAAAGTTCTAAAAAAATTCAATCCTTCCAAAAATATTTTTTAAGAGTATATATGAAAATCTTCTTTTTATTTATCACGATGTTGCATCTCACATGTGAACTTGTATAGTCATGAAATTGGCTTCAAAACTATTTTTGTTATGAAACATTCTCCATTCATTTTATGAGCAATATTCCCATAATCCCGATGCATTTCGGGTCGAAACCCTTCTTCAATCATTCTCTAAAAAATACCGCAATGTAAATGGAATAGTGAGTCTGACACTGCAGACCGCGTCTCGATCAGTTAAGGTATCTTAAGTAGTTTAGTGAAGTTGGTTAAACCATCTTGACTGTGAATACGAGCGTTCGTGTAACTCTGGCCAATTTCATGACTATACAAGTTCACATATGAGATGCAACATCGTGATAAATAAAAAGAAGATTTTCATATAAACTCTTTAAAAATATTTTTGGGAAGGATTGAATTTTTTAGAACTTTACAGTAAGGGTTGCTAACCCTCAGGAGTGCAAAGTGGGGACACTGTTTATGGTTTACACAGCGCTTTTTACGACAATTGTTTTCATGCCCTCAGGTCAGAGGGAGATACCCCCATGCATCCAAATTGAATATTTTTAGAAAAAAACTTTATTCACATTATTGAGTACCATCAGATTGATTCAAGTGTGCAACACTATTTTCGATGTTTTGATTTTCACGTCTCAGTAATCCCACTATCTGGGGCTTACTGGAGGTGTCAGATAGGCTAGTCGGCCCCTAACGACCCCCAGCAGCAAAGGGGACTTTAATCCCCATCCAAGAGCGCGCCAGGGAGCGCGTTTGCAGAATGGTGGGCAAAGGGGGCGTGGCCTGCTTTGAGAACTTACCAATGCTGCTGTGTGGGACTTACTGGAGGTAATAGGAGGGGTAGTTGGCCCCCAAGGTTGTCCTTGGGGGCCAACTACCCCTCCTGTTACCTCCAGTAAGTCCCACACAGTGGTATTGCTAAGAGGTCTTCGGAGGCCACGCCCCCCTTTCTCCAGCACTCTGCAAACGTGCCTTCTGGCACACTATGGGTTGGGGGATGAAGTCCACTTTACTCCTGAGGGACTTTGGGGGTCAAAAAGCCCTCCTGGTACCTCCTGTAAGTCCTACGCAGCGGAATTCCTGAGCGCTGGTCGGAGGCCCAGCCCCCTTTCTGCACCACTCTGCAAACGCGACTACTATGTTATAGTTAGAAATTAGCATTTAAAAAACCTTAGAAATTCACTGAAAAAACCACGGGTTTCAGGGACGTTATAGTTAGTAACTAGCATTTCAAAAACCTTTGAAATTCACTGAAAAAAACACAGGTTTCAGGGATGTTATAGTTAGTTGGACATTTCACTCGTACAAAACCAGATAAATTCAGCCGTTATAGTTATTTGAGCTAACTATAAATAACGCCCCCGCAATGACCTGCTGATGACGTCACATATTACATCACTCATGACATGGTCAGTGACAACACTGATGAAATCACTCAAAGCTGCCCATACATATCCATTAATAACTCCAGTTCTTCTAATATTTCTTAATACTTGTGTTTGTTTTTTACAAGATGAGGGGGGAAAGTAGATATTTATGATCAGTAAATTTGCGGCAGATTGACTTGTAAGTAAAACTGCCAAAATATAATATGAAGATGATTTTTATTTTCTACTTTTCATGCAGAGTTTATTATTGATCAATGTTGCCAACCCACCACTCAGTTTCCCAAGGTCGTCCTTTTTTTGCTTTGATTTCATGTGTAGTATAATTTGAGATCATTAAGGTAGAAGGGTGCCATTTGTAAATTGGTGTGGATCTCCTTCTTGAGCCGTGTGCATCATCATTGACTAATGTGTGTGTTTGCAGCTGTCTAACACTCCTTCCTGATAAGCCTAAGGCTGCTCGACCACACTACCCCCTAGAAGAGCACCTTGGGATTGCTAGAGCAAGCCCATGTCCACTCATAAGGGAATAATTGAACTCTGCACAGTAAATCTCTTTTTGATATTCTATATAAAGAGCCAGCTTCCTACAACGATGTTCTACTGTATGCCACTTCATTCTATGCCACTGCACTCTACGCCACTCTATGCCACTCTACTCTACCCCATGCCAGTCTACGCCACTCCACTTTACGCCACTCCAGTCTATGCCACTGCACTCTATGCTAGTCCCCTCTATGCTACTCCACTCACTGTACGCAACACCACTCTGCCACTACACTCTACGCTATTCCACTGAACGCCACTCCACTCTGCACCACTCCACTGTACACCACTCCACTAGACGCTATTACACTCCATGTCACTGCACTCTATGACACTCCACTGTATGACACATCACTATATGCTGTTCAACTCTACGCCACTCCACTGTACAACACTCCACTCTATGCTATTGTACTGTATGCCAATGCACAGGACCTCACTCCGCTGTATGCCGCTCCACTCTATGCTTCTGCACTCTACGCTACTCCCCTGTATGTTATTACACACTAAGGGCCCCGATTACGACTTTGGCGGTGTGGCGCCGGGTCCGCCCCACCGGCCGTAACGATACAGGAGACCCGACAGAAGAGGCATTGGCGCGGGCAGAGTCCGCTGTTAGAGTTTGGCTTCTGGACCCCTGCTGCCTGGCTCGTGGAAGGCCCAGCCACAGACAACAGTTTTGCCCTAATCCTTAAACCCGCAAGTGACACCACTGCCAGAGGCAAATGCTCAGTGGCACCGACATTCCCAGGATGCCTAGCAATTGAAGAAAACCACTTCTTGGGTCTGCTATGACCACGTATAGTTGGAAACAGGTGGGCGCACACTAGGGGAGTGGGGGGTGCTCCCACCCACGGAGGCGGTCGGGCCATGTCCCGGTGCAGCTTGTGGGTGGTGAGCTCCCCCCACCAGCCTCTGCCACCCCGGATTTAAACGAAACAGAGCTGTCCACCTTCTATACACATACCCACATGGTGCTGGGGCCTACCATCCCAGACGGAGGCCTAACAGTCAGATTGAGACACCCACACAGGGCGCACTAGACATTGAGAGAGACCCCTATTGCTTTCTGAATACAATCTGCTGGGGTGGGAGGGCCTCAGGCGCCGCCCCCCCCCCAAGATGACACGCAACAAATCGACAGGCACTACCTCAAAGCAGAGTACAATGGACTGCTATGCGGGAACCAGAACTGCAGCCGTGGCTTCTGGAGGACCGGCGGTGACGACACCAGACAATGCGACATTACTGGCGGCCATCACCCAATAGAGGGACATGCTTGACGTTAAGATTGGGGCAGTTGGTTTGGATGTCACACTACTATGCCAGGACCTACGCAACGCAGTAGAGAGACTCACGGAGGCTGAGACCAGAGTGTCCAGTGTGGAAGACACCATCTCTACACTCCAGAAGAAAGTGGACATGCTCGAGACTCTCACCAGAGGGCTTGCAACACGCGTCGAAGATGTGGAGGGACACGCCCGCCGGAACAACCTCCGATTCGTCGGCTTTCTAGAAGGCTATGAGGGTGATAATGTCAGGAAGTTCCTTGCTGACTGGATAGCAGGATGGATGGCGGTGGGGTCCCGCTCCCCTGTTTCGTCATCGAGCAAGCCCACTGACCTCTTGTAAAGAAACTCCCTCCTGGTGCTTGGCCGCGGGCAGTCTTTGCCAGAGTTCTTAACTTTCACAACCGAGACAATATTCTTCGACAGGCCAGAATGCAAGAATCTCTCTCCTTTGACTCTCAGCACATTATGGTATTCCCCAACTATACCAAGCTGGTCCAACAGAGAAGTCAATCATTCACCGAGGCAAAGGCTCGCCTTCGAGGCCTGAAGATCCCCTACGCGCTTCTCTTTCCAGCCCACCTGCGGGTGACATACAAGACCCGCATGTTCTTCTTCGACTCCCCCGAGGAGGTCTTTGCCTGGATAGATGAAGAAATACGCATCAAGCCCCACACCGAGCCACGGCCGGACTCTGACTCTTCTTCCAGTGATCCTCTCCGTCAACGGTCCAATCCCAAAGACAAACAGCGTCACAGATCGAGGTCGTCATGATGATCCAGGAACAGTAGTGAAGACGGGTCAAAACTCCTTAGACTTGATATGCCGGCCCATGTTGAAAGCAACAAGATGCTGGTTGCCTGACGGAGGCAAACTATCAAGATATGAACGTTTAACTGTAGGGATGCGGCCTAGATGGGCGATACAGCAGAAGAGACACCCTCCAAACTTTAGGGGAAACTTTGGCTGCTGAACTAATTGTTTGGGATCCATTTAATGGTGCTTGTCTCCGGCCCCTGTTGGGGTTGCGAGGACATCCCATCCGCGGCAGATACTTCAATGGTTGTGAGGTATTGGGGGGGAGAAGGAGTTGGAACTGTTTGGTTGTTAGTTTTATTTTGTTCCCAATGCGCAACTTCAGGACTCCCCCAGCAGCTCCCACGCACAGGTTATGCCCCATCCATACTAGACACCTGCCTAGAGGACAGATGCACACACCGATCACCCACAGGGTAGGCTTCTATTCAGCAGCTGGAATGTCCGAGGCATCCTAGACAAAGTGAAAAGAGGGGCGATACTCAGACAGGCAAAGCGCTTCGGGACTGATGTACTGCTGCTACAAGAAACACACTTTCTAGGGACTAAAACCCCCTGTCTGTCCCGTTTTGGATATGATCAAATGTTCCATTCCGGGTTCACCAGAGGCTCCCGGGGGGTTGCAGTCCTGATCCATCGCAGAGTTCCCTTTCAGCTCTCCCGATGGTGGGTGGATCCACAGGGCAGGTATGTCATTGTGGCAGGTTCACTCCATGGAGAATCGGAGGTCCTAGGAAGTATATATGCCCCCCACCTCTCACCCAGGCCCTAGTGGAGAGACTGGTGACCATCTGGATAGATATTCCCGAAGAGATCACAGTAATTGGGGGAGATTGGAACGATGTATTAAGTCCCACACGAGATAGATGGAGCGTCACTGCAGGGGCGGCAAGATCGCATGAGTCGCACTTGGATGCCTGGTTGAGGGGATGGGATGGATGGATGCTTGAAGAATGCTCCATCCGAAGGAGCAGGGCTTTACATACTATCCCCCTGTACACAAATCATTCTCCAGGCTCGATTATCTATGTGTGCCCTCAAGCTATGCGCACAGAGCCTCGGATGCCGCAATATTGCCTCGCGGTCTCTGGGACCACTCCCCGGTGTCACTTGGACTCAGAGTGGGCCCAGACTGCCCTTCCTCCCGCTGGCGTCTTTCCCCCTGGCATCTGCAGGACCAGCAATACCGGACGCACATGTATCAAGCCCTAACTGAATATGTCGCCCTCAACAAAGGGACTGTTGCCTCAGCTACAACCCTATAGGAAGCCATGAAGCCTACACTCCGAGGGGTAGATATTGCATACTGTGCTGCTAGGCGTAAACAGCGCAGCAAAAAACTCCTGCAGATGGCGGCCCATATCATGACCCTAGAATGAAAGGGCCGTGAGGAGCGGGGCGACGCAATGCATCGACACCTTGCCCTAGCACAGCAACTGCATCAGGGGGAACTCCTGGAAGAGGCAAGGATGGCCTGGCTGGCCTCCCGCAGCCGAATATACCAATGGGGAGACAAATTGGGCATATTGTTACACAAACTGTGCCAGCACGCGCTAAAGCCGATACACCTCCCTAGTGTCTGTGACCTCAGAAGAAATGTGCTTATCTACCCAGCAGCAATCGCGAATAGCTTCGGTGAATATTATGCGACGCTATATACTAATGGCGACGTATTACCTGACACAAATACAGAAATTTCTAGATGACCTGCCCCGAAGGCCTTATCAGACACCATCAGGTCCCAGCTTGAAGAACCCCTTACGCTCTACGAATTAACAACTGCCCTGGCAGACATGCACTCGGGCAAGCCCCTGGCCCCAACGGGTTCCCATGCAAATTCTATAAGGCATACATGCCGCCACCAAAGGTCCATTACCTTGAGGCCTTACAGGTCGCTCTGAAGGAGAAACGATTACCCCCAGACTGGAGACACGCGGAAGTTGTGGAACCTGGCCGACCCTCTGACAGCTACTCCTCATATTGACCAATCTCATTATTGAATATAGAAGCCAAGCTCCTTGCTAAGGCCCTGGCTAATCGACTTCTGCCTCACATGCCCGACATAGTCCACCCAGACCAGCCGGGTTTTATGCCCCTTCGCGCAATGCGCCATAATATCCGCAGAGCCCACAATGCCATAGTGGATCGCCTGGACAGCCCGGCCGCTCTATTGCTGGCAGATATGGACAAGGCATTTGATTCGTTCAGCTGGACTTACCTGTTTGCACTCCTGTACTGACTTAACTTGGGCCCCCGATTCTTATCCTATATATCTTTGCTATACACAGAGCTGAGGGCTTCAGTGCAAGTAGTTGGTTCGGTCTCTCATCGGTTCCCCATCAGATGAGGTACCCACCAGGGCTGTCCTTTATCACCACTCCTATTTGCTCTGGCCATGGAGCTACTAGCTGCTTGGGTCAAGATGGATGCTCATGTCCAAGGTTTTGAGTGGTCGCCAGAGATCTCTGACCGCATCACGCTGTATGCCGATGATGTCCTATTTTTTCTCACAGACCCACACAGAACGGGCCCACGACTTCTTCGCATCATGCAGGTGTTCGGTGAAACATCCGGTTTATATATGAACCCGCACAAATCTATCCTTTGGCCGTTACGGGGGACGCGCGACTACGGTTCATGGTCAATAGACCTGACCATAGCCACGGATGGAATGCGATACCTGGGTGTATACCTCTCTGCCTCCCAATCTATCTCCTGGGAATGCAATTTAGCTCCATTGACTGAACGAGTAAAGTCGTAGGTCAAATCCTGGTCACATTTGCCCCTATCGCTACTTGGACGATCCGCTATTTTTAAGATGATCTCCCTTACCCACCTCTTATATCATTTGCAGAACTATCCCTATCCGATCCCCGCAACCTGGTTCCAACAAGTGAATGCAGTGCTGAGTCACTTTTTATGGGGGGGAGGGGAAGCCCGGGTGGCCCTACGCACTTGCTTTCAATCCACCTACTGTGATGGCATTGAGGCGGCGAACATCCAGTCCTACTATGCAGCATCGCACCTACAGGTACTTAACGACTGGTGGTACTGCACCAGAGACGACCCAGCCTACGCGGTGGAATGCTGGGTAATGGGTGACGGCTCCCTTTACTCCTATCTTTAGAACGGATTGACACTTCGGACCCTGCTGTCGTAAGCGCAAGTAGTGATTAAGATGTGGAGACAATTGTTGCTGTGGATGGGACGGAGGGGCTGTCTCACACGGGAGACACCGCTCTGGCATAATAGTTTCCTTCCACAATTGAATACCCTGCCCGGGTACCAAGGCTTGGATAATATTGGCATATCGTCACTTGGGGACATCATGCATGGTCTGATCTTCAAATCCTATCAAGAACTTCAAAGGGAATTTGCCATGCCACGTACTGAATTTTATAAATATCTACAATTTCGCCACACCATATCCCCATACCTTAAAAACCTAGAGGCTCTTCCGGAATTCAACCCACTAGAGGGCAAACTACTTATGGGAGATCTCGGGGATCACAAGATCACTAAGATATATCAATCCCTTATCTCCAATAGTAACACCACATTAGCCGCTCTTCGCACAGCCTGGCGGAGTGACCTCAGACCTATAGATAATGATGACTGGACAGAGGCACTAGAATCCCCCCGGGGTGCAGCCATTTCCTCCTGACTACAACTCATACAATTCAAGTATTTACATTGTGTATATTACACCCGACAACGACTCTGGTGAATCGGCCTGGTGGCCTCATCAACTTGCCTACGCTGTGGCATTAGCGAGGGCACCTTTCTACACACAATATGGTCTTGCAGCACGCTGACGAAGTTTTGGAGGGGGGTTGGGACATGCCTATCTGAAGTACTTGCCTGGAAACCTCCCATGTCACCCAAATTGATTCTCTTGTACACCACGGACGAAATTGAGGGCAATAGGTACAAACTGCACCTACTGTTTCTGGGACTTACCCTTGCAAAGAGGGACATCGCCAGATTGTGGAAGGCTAGCTCCCCTCCCCTACTGGGTGTATGGAAGCGAGGTCTGGACTTTTGTATGGGCCTGGAGTTACCAATTTTCATGGCTAGGGGATCCCCAGAGAAACACTCCAAGATTTGGCACAGATGGGCTGAATATGGAGGTCTACCTTTGGAACCATTGGCCTCTGCAGAAATAATCCCTGTTCATGTCTCCATATAGAAGAAGGTGGCTCACCAAATAGATGTGTGACTAATAATGTTTTCGGGACATTGGAGTGCGGGAGGATATATGCTGGGGAACATAAGTAAGATGTTGCGCACTTAGTTGGTTTGTTACAAAACATATTCAGTCTATGATGTATACAGCAGCAGATATCAATACCATGTTTGTATACACTGATATGTACACTTATGTTTTGGACCCTGTGGCCCTATTGTTGCAGAAAATACAATAAAACTTGTCCTGGAAACAGGCAACACAACAGAAGTAATTTGCAATGCTGTTGTGCCATGTTATGTTTTATTTCTGTGTTCTGGTGTGGTTCTATGCCATTGTGCTGCGATTTGGTTGTGTTTTTGTGTTTATTTGTGTTGCTTTACTTTGCTTCACATTGCTCCAATATTATAAAAGTGTGCTATTGTGTTGTATTCCAATCGCTTTCACATGCTAGACCAACACATCAAGGATTTAAGCAGTTTGTTGGAAGGGAGATGATGTGACCATGTATTATAAGGAATAAAGTACGCCTTGCCCTACAGTATAATGAAATTACAAAGCCAGACATGCACTTATGGTTTTCCAGATCATGGAGGTTCAATAAGCTTTTTGGTACAAGAGGCAGAAAAGAACTTAGGGCCAGATCTATTTCCTGTTGGACGGCCGGCTGTCTGCCAGGGCGACGGAATAAATTATTTTGTCACCCGGGTGGAGGGACCGCCCACAAGGTTTATAAATGACAGGCAAGCTGGTGGTAATTTATAAAGCATTGCCAGGAACCACCATCACAGTGGTTCCAGTCACTGGATTTCGCTGGTTGGTGCAGGGCTCCATTAGTAGGACGGAGCCCAGCACCAAACAGTTTTCTATTTATATTTTCAAAAAGAAAATCCCAAAACTGGATTTTCTTTTTCAAAATAAAAATGAAAATGTTCCCCTTGCCATTGGAGTACCCTACCATGGTGAAGGAAGCATTTCGCAGTTTTCACTGCTCCTTACCACCAGAGTTTTCCTGGCAGTGACCCGCAATAAAAACTGACCTCTAACTCCGCCCATCTAAATTAGGTGGACAGAATTGGATGTCTGCCTCTGATGGCCCTTACTCTACAGGGCAGTCGGAGAGGTTTAATCACGGTGGAGACAGTGTATTCTCTGCCATGATTAAACCTACAGTCTGCCTACATGTAAATTTGGCGGGCATACCAGTATCTTGGAGGTATGTATACTCCATCGCCACAGAGTATACATACCGCCAAGATATAAATCAGACCCTTAATTTGCCTAATAGAAAACATCAACTGACAGCTGTTCCCACCTGGGATCTCAGTGTAGACTTGGAGTCAAAGTTCATCCTAAATTTGTTTTTCAACTTGTCAGACCCTGCAAACCATAAACACATTTTTTTAGGGAGTTTTTGAAATGTACATTTGGATCTGCCTTCAGGGGAGATCAAGTTGCAAAGATGTTGTGGTTGCCTTTAACCAAAGGTTGTTTAAGAATATCACTAGGTTCTTGCAGGAAGGAGAGTCCTCAAAAATGCAAATAAAGCCTGGGAATCAACTACCTGTGATTATTTTGACACTTAGGGCCCCAAAAAGGGAAAAAGGACGCTGTGTTAGTTATTTGAAAGGGTATATGAGAGTTCAGGATGGTACACTCAATGGTTACTGTGTCAGAAAAGAAGGAGCAAATCAATGCTTGGCCCATTGTCTGTTCAGTTTATTCACTTCCTATTACACATGCGGCAAAAATGGTGCATATAGAGTTTCTTTTTTCCTTCATTAGACCTTTGTAAAGATTCTGCAATGGACTCCTTTGGTGTCATTTTTGGGTCTTTATGAATAATCTGAATACATTCATAAAAAACTTTGAAAACAAAAAACAAGGAATTGGTAGACTAAGAAAGGAAGTTAGAAGGTGAAAAGCAGAATTTATCTATTGAAAAGATAAATATTTGTAGTTGAGCTCACCATGTAAACAGATGTTTAATCTCTCGAAGTGGTGATTGATTAAGAAGGTGTACCCCTTTCTTAATTTACCATTAATGGTATGCTGCAGTCATCTTCTTTGATGAAGGTACTCATTGGTTGTTTATGGCATAAAATACAATGGAAGAGTGCTGAATCATCCAGATGCTAATGGACCCCTTGAGAGAATCAACAAAGTGTTGTTGGAGTGAGTGAAAAGAGATTATAGTTCTGGTGTGAGTGTAATTGTCACAATTAAATAATACAAATAATGTGGTGTAGAACAACATCATCCACATCCACCGATAAAACTCCTTTTGAATTAATGAACAAAAGGAAGGCTTTATTTGAACTGGTTTTAATTTGGATATGATGGGCCAGGGAATAAAAGAAATGGAGGAATGGCTTTAAGAAGTCACAAGGTTAGAATGGATTTTAAAACGACAAAAGCGTGCTAGACCAAGTGAAAGAATCTCGGTTGTATGCTAGAGATCTGTTATGGGAAAAATGATTACCCAAAATCCATGATCTGGTCAAAATAGAAGTATTGAGAAGTAATTCAGTGAGGGTACCATGCAGCCAGTGGTGAAGTGTACAGTGTTTTGCTAAACCCTATTCCATTCCCAACATCCATTGCCATTCAGAGGGTGGTTCGTGCCAAACTGTTCCCTGCGCTCAACTATGCTCAGCAGGAGTTCCCAGGAATGTTGGGAACTGCCCTAGAAAAGTTCCAGTGTACATCCTACGAGAAGTTATTTCACCTCCCCCCTCACACAAGGAACACCTTGATCAGGCTAGAATTTTAGCTCATGCAGCAAATCTGGAAAATTTGGCAACTCTTGCTAAGTACTACTATCAGGCAATGGCCGCTTCGTCCAACACCATGAAGGACTTAATAAAAATAATTTTGATAAGTGCTAACAACCCCTGGTCCACAAATCTTGCTGTAGCCAAGGAACATCTCCAACTCGAGGTAGAGAACTGAGACACAAATAAGATCAATTATACCAGCATCAAATCTGCAATAAGAAAACAGCTGTACCACCGGTCACGAGACCTGGACATGGAAGCCTTACTGGCGAAGACCCTGCAAGTCTCTATAACAGTGCCACAACTGAACAACGCAGCCAAACCTGCCCTCCACCTGGCAGTGGGAAAATCCACTTTAAAACAGATTCTATCTGCAAGGTTGGTCCCACTCCCAATCAGAGAACTGAATCCATCTTGGAGATTCCTTGAAAACATTACTGGCTGTAGACTATGTAATTATAGAAGGGAATCCTTAGCACATATATTACTCTGTTGCCCGGCATTATCACATGCCTGTCAAACTTTATTGAGGCCCACCTTTCTACAGCATGGGACTTGTTCAGCTAAGGAGGCCGTGTCCCTTCTATACTGTCTAGAAACAGTGTCTGAAAGCAAAGCTTCGGCAATTCATAATGCAAGCCTGTAACTTGTCAAAGACTGCGAACTGCCAACAGAATCAGCAGTAAAACAGTCCAGCTGTTATTGCAGTGAGGGCGGGCGCCAGAAGGGCTTGTATTAATGCAATAATCTCTTATCAACCCTGCCACCTGATTCCCATATAGTGATGCATCCTGTATTTGAAATGTCACAGTTCTCAGATTTTTCGATGGTTATAGTTTTCAATCTGGCACAAATAACCTGCATTTTCCTTCCAGCTGTATTTTATGTGCCAAACAAGCCCTAAAATACAGAACTTGTTTACGAACTTGGTTGCACTTTAAAAGCCACACACCGTTTGTGACTTAACAACGCACTTTAATTTCTTGGCTTGTATTGTCGGCATTGTAAAAGTAACACACTGTCTGTAACTTAACTTTGCACTTTAAAACCATGGCCTGCTTTACCTGTACTTTACAATCTACATACCGTCTGGGATTTAATTCTGTTCCCTTATCAGCCCTTTCTTGAGCCCTTCTGCACACACATTTTTCATCATGTCGTCAGCAATTCACAAGCACTATCCCTGTGGGCACTGCGCTTTACACTTTAACCTCACGGCCCGTGCCTTGTCCAACATGATTTTGTGCCGCTCTGGCAGACACCATGCTTACTTCTTAACACGTCGTTTGCACTTTACACGTCGCACTGCACTCTCCATTTTATCGTCATGAATTAGTTGCATTTTGGAAGTTATTTCATACTGCACGACCGTGACACTTACACATATTGGCACAAATTGTTTTGTATTTATGGATTCTAAAATGATAATGCGTCTTCCACAGCAAGATAACTTGTCTTTATACCAGAGTAATGTCCTCTTTTAGAGTTCTCTTTTTCTCTTTATTACTGTGTACTTTTTTACTATACCATTTTTGTTTTATGTAATTTGTAATGACTTTAAGTAATCAGACAATAAACTTGAACTTGAACTAAACCCTATTTGTTGTAGATGTAAAATATAATTATATGTTCAGTATATGATTTCAGACTTTTTCTAATTTGTAGCAAACGTTTACATTGCATTAATCACAAATGCATCATGTTGTTTATGTTTACGAATTAGAGTTTTGATGCTCTTCCTTTCTTAATTAATGCTACTCCTTATCTTTGATTTCAAGTATATACCTTCATGTTTTCTTGGTTATTTATATTTGATGGTTAATTTGTTGGTTGTTATTTGTTCAACTTTCAATTGTGAATGTATTTGGTCTTCTCTGTGTGTTTTCCATGCCAGAACCCCTTTGTGTCATAAAATACACAGACAGAATAGAATGAGAGAGTTTATATTTGCCATCTGAGCCACTTTAAGCTGTTGTCACATTTTGTCTCAGCTGAGAATAAAGTAGTTTTTTAAAAATACTATCAGTCTTCCGGGCCTCCTTTCATCAGGGTGTTTGCTCACAATCGTATGTGGTGGTGATAAGTTGTCAAGTGTGGTCTGATCCTCAAATTCTGGATAAGTGCTGGCCAGTGAAAGGAATAGAAAGATGTGGAGTTTGTTGGGTGTGTTGCTTTATATTGGTGGAGTGTTGTCAGTCATTCATGCAAGGGTGTCCTGGGAATAGAGGAGGTTGTGAATACCAGTGGAGAAGAGTATAGATGGAGGGAGGATGGCACAGCGATAGGAAATATACAGTGGTTTGAAAGTAGATACCTATCATAAACCACAGAAGCTAAGGAGTTTTAAGTTCATACTGAAAGATAACTGTTTAATATGATTGTGTTGTTGATGCTCAAGTGTGTAGTGGGTGCATGAATAAGAGTTTGTGGGGGAAATTTGGTGCATGCATAAGACTTTGTGTGAAAAATGTATGAACCTTTGATGCAAAACTGCACAGCAACAAAGTACCCAGCCAGTACCTTTCCAGTGCAAAATACTATACCTTGACAAAGTTGAATTCTTCTCCCACTTTGTATGTGAGCTGTACAGGGCAGCAAACATGTATAGTTGAATACATTTTAAACTTGCTCCAGTATTTCACCTACCTTGATGAGTCATAATTTATTGGTGCAAATCTCTGTCTACAAATGTTAATAGATAGAGATTAGTGTCAAAACCCATAGGAGGTTGCAAGGGAAGACCCATGTACCACCCATGGAATGCTTCCTTAACACAAAGTAGCACACAGTGCACTTTGCATTTCTTTAGGCAACCTCCATTACAAATCATGATTTGCTTTGGAAAGTAAATCTCAGAACAACACTTTACATCAGGTTTGCGTAATTTTTTTGACCCAATACTAGCACCATGTGCTAGTCGTACATACCCCCATGTATGTATGTTATGTTGACAATGTGTAACATGTAACTGTAGAATGTGTGACAGTCACATTGAACATGTGGGACGAGTATGTAATTTGGCCAAGAGTAATCTTTGAAATCGGGAATGATCTTATGTGTTGTATACTGAAATACATTGTTATTGAACAATTCATAGAAGTTATCAATCATTATTCAATTCATTGTAGGACAAAAACACAGTGCTTCCCATTTTCTTCAGAAAGGTTTATCTATGACATTGAATTTTACTTTTAACTTTTTTCAGTGCTTCTTTCACATCATTGTTTCTGACACTATATACAAACGGGTTCAACATAGAATTCACCATACTGTACATTACACTTATTCCCATATCCTTCTCCAGGGAGTAGACTGAGGATGGACGGACATATGTAAAAAGCACAGGAGCATAAAATAGGACTGTGGAAGTTAGGTGGGAAAAGCAGGTGGAAAAAGCTTTTGTCCTTCCCTCAGAAGACTTGATCTTCAGAATGACCATAGCAATCCGAACATAAGAGATGAGAATACAAAGAAGTGGGGCACCCAAAATCACAGTTGTCTCAGTGAAGAGGACAAGCTCATTAGCGGTAGTATCTGAACATGAGAGCTTCAGAAGAGGTGGAAGATCACAAAAGAAGTGGTGGATTTCATTGGAGCCACAATAGTACAACTTGGAGGCCAAGACACTGTGTATTGATGAATGAAGAGAGACGATCACCCAGGCACAGAGCACCAGCGACACACAGAGCCGTCTTCTCATGATCTGCATGTAATGCAGAGGGTGACATATTGCCATATATCGATCAAAGCCCATAATCCCCAACAAAAAACTGCCCATATTGCCAAATGAGAGGAAGAAATGCAACTGGATGATGCAAGCAGCAAAAGAAATTGCCTTTTTCACTGACAGCAGGTCCACCAACAGTTTTGGAACTGTTAAGGAGGTGAAACAGATGTCCACACAGGCCAGGACGCTCAAAAAGAAGTACATTGGTGAGTGGAGTCTTGAGTCTATCCTGATAATAATAAAGATGGTGAGGTTTCCCAGTAGGATGACTGTGTACATGGTGAGGAAGACAAAGAATAGAAGGATCTGCTGGTCCGGGTGACTAGAAAAACCAAGGAGAATGAATTCTGAAGCAGAGCTCTGGTTTCGTCCCTCCATTTCATGTGAATCTGTAAAGGCTGAAATAGAGTTTAATTATAGTCCAGCACCCAGATCTCCCACAATGCACTGCTCATGACTTCACACATTAGGTCAAAGAAGGCATGGCATATGACATCACCAGTGGCAGCTGGTTAACTTTGAGAGGGTTGAGATGTAAATACTTTCGTCTAATATGATCAATCAAGTGAGCACATCTAGCATCCACTAGTTGGAGTTGGTGCAAAAATTAGTAAAAAAACAGGACTAGTTGCTGCATTTTACAACACAACTTCCTCATAATTCGTCAGCAAATTCAAAGGTTCTTAATGAACTATTGCAACATTTTTGTAGTATGTCAGACAAGCCTTACCCTTCTCAAGGAGTGTTAGAGCTCACCTTCGATAAGAACACTTTGGAAAAAAATTGTGGCAAAATACTGGAATTTTTCACCCCAATTCCCTGAAAAAAAGCTATATATGTTAGAGGCAGTTAAAAATACAGTGAGGCATTATTACACGACCCATCTTTTTTAAATGTTTAATTGTTTTTTTGTATTTTTTTTTCCACTTTGCCTCTTCAACGGAGATTCTCAATCATATCACACATTATGACTGATTTTCTACTTGAAAATGACAACAGTGAAAAGGCAAAAGAATCAGGCATCGCACGGTGTATACCAAAGTCTTTTAATGTAGATATATCCTACAGGCCCATACAGCAATTGTACTTCTAATTGCATAGAGATTATAGGAGCAGATAGATTACAGCGATTGTTTATGCTAAGGCCTCATACAGACTTTATGATAATATCACATGGAGAACTTTATTGATATTGATCATTGCATCCACACCAGACATGAAATAACAGACATAGCAATAACTGCCCTCTGGGACTAAGCAACTAAAGTCAGCAACAAGTCTCTAAAACTCACAGTGAATTATCCCTCAACTACCATTATTAAGTATATTTCATAAATGTTGACCAAATCATCAGTTGACAGACTATGAAATACACAATTTCACTTTGCCTAAATAAGCTCAATTCATCTAAGACAAAGTTTTCATTTTCAGGAATTCAATCCAGTAATGTTATTTGTTTTCCTGAAATGGCAGATTTTCATTTGACATTTTCCACTCATGCTCATATGTACCCTGTCACATATTGAAAGAATACCAGCAAGAAAGACACAATATGTGCTGAAGGGTGAGGGTGTTGAAGAATATTCGCAAGCCCCACCCCAGGATTCAGGATCTGGGAAACCCATGAAGGATCATAGGTACTACATGACGAAGAATGGGGTTGCCTAGTGTTTCCCTATGCCTGAGAGCTGACTCTATGCATTCTAGGTGGTTTGTAGGGCAATAAGCATCATACTCTACCAACTGCCGGAGTTGGCACTACCAGATTTGCTCTGTATTTCTGCAGGTTTGTACCTATGTGCTTTATCTCTTATGCTATCTCCGCTTCACACTCCTTTCTCTTCCGTACACTCCCTGCTTCACCCCACTCTCGTGCCCACCTTACCCTCTGCTTATCCTCTGCCTTACCGATCTCATCCTTCACTCTCCCTGCCATGGCGTCCTCTTCGTCTCTTGGTCTCACCCTAACATTACTCTTACCTTTCCCTCCTCTCTCTCTTTCCATCTTGCCATCTTTTCACTGTGTGTTAGTCTCCTCTATCTCTCTTCACCTCACGGTTATGTCTTCACTTATTCTTTTCTTACCACAGCACTCTTCTCTTTCTCTCTCTCCCTCCTCTCACACTCTGCTTCTCCCTCCTGTGTTTCTCACTCACCCTTTCCTTCTCTCCACATCTGCGTCCTCCCTCTCTCTACCTCACTATCTTCCCTCTCTCTGCCTCCCACTCCTCCCTCTTCTTATATCTTTCCTATCACCCTCTGTCTGCTTTACCTTCTCTCTTCACCTCACCTCTTCTTTCTCAGCTTTATCTTTGACTCTCTCCACCTCCCTCTCTTCTGTCAGCCTCACCCTTCCTGCTGCTGCATATAGGGTAATGATGTTGTATATGTAAAGAAAGCTTAAACTGCAAACGTACCAGCGAGTGTCCGTGTAATTCTGAAGGTGCACAGGGGTTTTAACTGGTTTTTTGTAACAGTGGCAGCACCAAAATCTGGATTATATAGAGCGTGCTCATGAGCACTCACAAGAGCTACAAAGACCTGGGGGATAAGTGTATTTTAAAAAGATAATAAGGACCTGTGCAACCATATAAAGGTGTAAATAGCACCTACTGTTGTACATTTACTCCCAAGTATGTGTCATGACAATTAGAACAGCAATCGAAGATGGCAAATTGAGCAGAACGGACCAAACATCAAATGTGGGCCTGTATCTACCCAAAGCTGCCCACTCAGGGAAGAGTATATCTTCTAAGGTTGACAACTGGACTTCCCATTTGCTGGTTGGGTTCTCAACCAATAATTGGTTGTCAGTTTCTTGAGCAATATGCATTTTAAAGGGAAGAAAGAGGAAATGTCAGCTCATGTGAGAGCCTTAAAATGGAACTGTCTCTCCTGAATTATGACTAACATGTTCTCACCTGTTTTCCTGTTCTCTTACTCTCTCCTTCTAGTCTCTACTATTTTCATCAAACCCCCTTTATTGAATTTGACACGATATTGAAAACTCACAGAATTACCCAGATTGCATACCAGTGCGCCCTGAGTTAGGCACTCACTGCCAGCGAGTTGTGTTTTTTTTACGATATTCTGTCCACACAATATTTTTGGTTCTGTATTCTGTCAGTGATCCACTTTATAACACTTGTTACTGTTCTACTCCACTATAATTAGCCCTCTGGCATACTTCTTCTCTTCCTTTCTACTCACTCATTTAGTCTCATTTCATCCACTTCTTTCCTTACCATTCCTTTGTCTTATCCTTCCTTTTCTTTTTCCTTACCCTCATCTTTTCTCTCCTCACGCTCTCCTTTAATTACTCTCCATTTCTCATCTTTGTCCCTCATTGCCATTTCCTCCAGTCCAGGTTCCAAAACCTGTGACTATTTTCACTACCCTTTACCCTTTATTGCCCCAGCTTTAAATGCTGTGGCCGTGGCAAAGAAGACCACCACATCCACAATCTGCAAATTAAGCAGTAGCTAATAACATTCTGTAGTCTAAGAGAGTTATGCACTCTGCTGTTCAAAATGCTCCAAAATATCACATTTATTTGAAGCTCAAATGACATCACTGATTACATCATCCAAGCTTCTGCTCCTCAAACTACTCTATAAACAGCAAGATCATAAAAATAAAAAAAGTAAGTAGTAAAGGTCCCACAAACTGCACAGATTGGCACTGAATCCATGTACATGTGTAGATTTATGAAATAGAAACAGTCTAGTACTGGAGACAAGTCTGATTCCGTAGGATAAAAGTTGTATGGTGCACAATTTAGCTACCTGAAGATTTAAGTTGAATCAGCACTTCATTTCAACAAGGTAAAGTTTGAGGGCAACTAGTATGAGTTGCCCACACACACATTTCAATAGGTTGTGGATTAAATCAAAGGTCTGTGCGAAAAGCTTCTCCTCAGAATACATTAGTCACCTGCAGATTTCTGTAGTTCTTAAGTGCTGCTAACAACAATTTCTCCAATACTGGAGATTTATAAAGTACAGATATTTATTTCCATAAGTTCAGTGAACATTCGGATCCATTATACATTGTACATTGTTGTAGAATGTAAGGGCATGGACATCATTTAGGGGTCACCAGAAGTCCCTGGTGCGACCCCAGATTGCCCCTTGCAACCCCTGGCATCAGAGGTTGCAAAATCAGTAGTACCAGGAACACAGGGTCAGCTCGTCCTTACGAACATTGGGTCCATTTTCTTTGTTTTCTGTCATTTTTTTATGAAACTGATAATGAATAGTATTCCAACTTACATGTGACATTACTAATTTAAACATACACCATTCCAAGGTGGATTTTTATATACTAATCGTATTTTGAGAATGAGTGTCTCCTAATACCGCTGCAGGGTGAAAATGCATATGATTAATTCCCCATTTATAAAACAGAGGATTGGAAAGACACATCAATGTTACATCTGAGCATGGATAAAGCAGCTGCAGCTATGCAGCATCGTCTTGTGAGCTGCTGGACCATTGTTAAATGAAAAGAAAAATAGCAAATGTAAAAGAGGAAAACTTTATGCTTTGCATTAAAAACAGCACTGTTCCCCTCAAGCTTCTGCCATTGAGGGGTACTTCTTTTTAAGCAAGTCTGCCACTGGCGGGGACTTCTTTTTGAACACGTGTGCACATTGTGCACACAAAAAGTATGTCATTCAAATGAGTGAAGCCAATTGCTGAAGTGGTCTGACTTCTTGCCTCATGCTGTTTGCTGTGGGGAGCCATAGCAAAATGTGAATGACAGCTGAACACACCACTGGATGAAGATGGCGGACTGAAAAAGCCCCAGTCTGTGTATATGTAGTTATAAGATTTTGATTTTTTTTTAAACAAAAGGTCTTGGCTAAGATGACACCTAAAATATATTTTTAAGAATCTTTTATTTTTAAACAAAGGTGTTGGTGACAGCATATCTAAAAAGAGTACAGCTAAGCATCCTGCAACACTTATGCTTTACTAAAAGAGCCCTCTGAATAACCCTTTCACTCACCGCAGTGTATGCATCCCAAAAGTATAAATCGGAAAGCTCACCTTTATTACACAGGGTGGCACCAATTACTCCGCAGTTGTGTATTATCAAAAATAAACAAATGTCAACCATTAAAGGTTGTACAACGATGTGCATTAGTGAAGCTGTACAAATCAACAGCTCTGTAGTACCTACAGTGACTGTGCACTAACACAAGCAGAGTGCAGGCGACCTCTGTGTTACCCGCACCATTTGGTGAAAAGTATGAATTTTTGCTAGGGGGTTAACCCGAGGCTTCTCGGTGTAAAGATCTGCATGTGAATCAAGATAATATAATGTTTCTCTACACACACCAGCAAACAATGTGTGTAAATCTGCAGCAAAGTGATCTTATTTTCAGAATGACAAAATATGGAGCTTCTTCGCAGACACGAGAGGAGGGAGCCATTTCCTAGTAGTGCCTGACTGATGGGTAAATCTATCACCAATGAAGGAAAAATCTGTGCATACAATTTACATGAACCATAAATTCAGATGTGAACAAAGAACTGATGTTCATGTGGTAGGAAGAAAAAACTTCCAACCACATGCCAAGCCCTAGGTTCCATTCTGTGAACTCTCTAATATGTCCCCCAAAAGCAGAATTTCATTGTGAGGGTTTTGATGTTACTGGAAGAAGATCTGAGGAGTGCACAATAAAGTATGTTTTTTGGGCTTCAGGTCCATGAGGCATCACATTGTCACGTCTGTCCAGCTTCTGTTTATTTAAAATGGCTTTTTGCCCATCTGGTTTTCAGTGGCATTTTGGAAGATGACTGTGCAGCAGAATGCATCCATCCCAGGCTGTCAATATGTAACTCTTGTTGATGACCTGTGTTCCACAATACTTAAACAAATTAACCCTTTATAGATGTTAACTGTTGTTTGGGATATGAAGGTATCTGAGGAATCCATAGCGCAAGCATAGAAGACAGAGCCCTGTAGCTTCAAAATACTTCCTGGTGTGAGTTTTTTCAAGATACCAAGTAAACTATTTGAGTGCTGCTGGGTTACTACATGAACCCTCTCAATTTTTGGTTAATAATGCAGGAAGATCTACAGTGCCCAGGGCAGCACTGACCTCCAACCCAGCCCATAAGGGACTTTTACTCAATTAATCATGTCCTTAACATACCCTCCATCTATGATGCATTAAGTTGATCACACGGAATCCTGGATATGTAGCACAACATGGGATGATCCAGGAACCAGCGGTCCTTTGATGGCTGCATATACCCCCCAGGAAATTAGTTTGAGCTATTTATGGTTTTGTCGACAAGCAGAACAAATTTCATATATAAGCATATTTTTCATTTATCAGGAGTATACTAAAATTAAAATGTCCCAGTTACCTATAAGGTTCAAATTCTGTCTCTTTGACCAAATGCCACCTTCTAACGCTCAGCCTGGCTAAAAAGATCTCATTCACCCCGTAGTCTTTACGTCAACCTGTACGATCTTCGAATACTATCGGCTATATGGTTCAGTTTCTACAATGGCTAATCCCATATCCATCCACACTTTAACCCACCATTGCAGTGCAATAATTCGGCCCTTCCTGGGTGCAATAAGAGGCTTTTAAGGAGTAGATCTCCCTCACCTGCTTTACGCTTTCCCTCCTGATAACATGTGGATAATTCTAGCTCTTCCAATACAGATGCAAACCTGATTCTCTTAGCAGCTCAGAGCCTCTTCTGCCTTAGGGCTTTCCTAATCCGCCATATATCTGCGCAATTGCTCCTTCCACTGGGATCACAACCCAAGGGTCCGACCAGACACAAGTCCCAGACTCATTATTTTTTTTCCAGATAATGCTGTCTTTTCTTTTCTTGTACAGATATGACAATATAAGTGTTTCTAAAACAAGTCAATATTGTGATATGTACATTATTGGAACTGGCATGACAGGTATATTTGCACAAAAGTCTGGTCTTCTTATGGAGGTGTACAATGACCATTACCAATCTGAAGGGGCAAAGGGAGAGAAATTTGTTCGGCAATTTGAAGTAGATGAGCTATCATGGTAAGGGCTATTCAGAGGTTACAACTTACATGTTTGACACTAATATTACGGTGGGCTATTCCTGGCTTAGCACAAAGCAGACTCACATACAGTTCCAATTTATTATTCATACCAATGATAATTTCTAGTTATTACTTGGCATCATAGGGTGCTTGTCCTATGAGTCTTGGCCAAGCTTTAGGAATCCTGATTTAAAAAAAAAAAATTAGTTGTCAATTTTTATAATATTATTTCCTTTCTTTATGCTAAATCAAAGTGTTGACTTGAGTCGTATTTAAGATTTTTAGTATACAAACTGTGTATGGAAGCCATACTTTAGGACCTACCTGACAATCCTCTTAATAGGACACTACTATTAAAAATGTATGCTTTTGGGGATGCACCCCAAGAATTTGGAACATTGCCCCTTAACATCAGACTTGCTACTTTCTTCCTGTGCAGCCTCCAAACTTGCACAACAGATTTTAGAAAATAGCCTCCTGGACAACTTTGAACCTCATTTCAGAAGGGTCTGTTTGTTACACTGGAACTGCTTTACTTTGAGTTGTTGCTGCTTCACATCCTTGATATGAAAAACTCTTGTCTTCTTGTTCTCATTGATTTTTCTACTGACTTCGAAATCTAGCCTCCTTCTGGATATCCCAAAATAAAAAGACACAGATGCTGGACCAGGCATTCTCTAGCCAAACTCTAAAAGTATGGAATCAACTACTAGACTACCTAAGACTCCACCCTAATATGCTGGTATTTTGGAAGGACCAAAAAATGCACCTCTTTCAATCCAATGAAACTGTTATTGTCTCTTACTATAAATTAATGCACTCTGATCAGTGTTACAGAGTAAGCGCTCTGCTGCCCGCGTGGGTTGGTTGACAGTATATAAATATCTTTCATATATACATATCAAATAAATAAATAAATATATGAGAGAAAAACAGTGAAAAGAATGAAAATAGGTGTATCTTGTGCTGGAGTAGCACCAACTATACTAACGTACACTGATTGCCCGCAGTCAGTTACCTTTATATGAGAAGGTGGGGTAAGTGAGACACTTCAATAAAAATAGGAACCCATCAGTCAATTTAGAAATATTTATTGGAAAGCAATAATTGTTAGCAAGCAAGAGTAGCAATTATTCAAATACAACTGGATATTAAATACATCAATGCAGAAACTAAGCAAACAATATCAGTGATAAAACAAGAGCAAAAAAAGTAGTTTCAGTCTTAGGTCCCTTTATTGTTGACTACATCTGATTAATCCTGGAACAGCTACAAGACCAGATGATGGGAAGGTAACACAACGCACTAGGTGCTTGCTTGTGTTAAGTCTCACACAAATGTGCACAAAGCCCTCTTTTATAGAAACAAACTGGCAACTATCCATTTGAAAGTGTTTATGTTCGAAAGCCTTCTAGTGCTTTGCTGGTATGGGTTCATGTAAGTATTTGTGCAATGTCTAATTCCTTAAGCTTTGACTGAGGCCAGCTGAGATGATATCACCATCCTTCTAGGACTACAACAGTACTAAAGAAAGCAGATGTTTTGACTTTGTGCTCTTTGAAAAATATTAGCATCAATCCAATGTACTGCCAAGAGGCCTCCTCTTCCATGGCAGTGGTAGAACACCCTATCTCTGCTTCAGCTCATTATTCTGGTACCCAACACTGCTGCCCTTTTCTCATTTGTGCACTGCAAGAACTCTTATCCCTGTATGAGCTCAACCCTGCGTGTTCCATCATGATGTGTTCCAAGAAACTAACTAACCCAAGCACTAATCCAGCTCTAATTCTTACTCTGGGGAGCTATCCCTACTTATAGGAGCTACTTTACCATACACAAGTACTACAGGTGGTATGAATAGATATCAAAGTCTGATACAAACGATATTGAAGAGAATGAACAGAACTTGGAACAACTGCCTGTTAGATGATTTGGTATAATCCATGAGGACTGAAGGTTACCAGATGAGTAGTCTAATGTGGACATGGTACTGTTTTCACTTCTTCACAGAAGCAAACATTTATAACTTTTATGGTTTCGATTGCTGTTGCAGATTCATAAAATGCTTTCCAATTAAACGATGCTTACAGGTGGTTGTAAAAGGTTAACAAGCCCCCTTAGAGCCTTACAGAGAGGATGTTATCATTTTTTCAAGTATTCCAATTACTTGGAGACAGTTGAGGTTCAACAGTTCTGAGTCGGGAGACTCTTTTGTGAGGATGGGCTTGAGAGAGCTTATTGTGGTGTAAGGTACAACGAAAGTTGGATATCTGCCCTGTGGGGAATCAGACCTTAGAAGCTGACTCAATGTCAGGTAAAGGTTAGATGGAGGTGATGGATCTGCTCAGGAGATGAAGAAGCCACCAGTGACTTCATCACCCCTTAACATCAGGCTTGCTTCTCTCATCCTGTGTATCATTCCAGCTCGTACTGTCGTATTCTCCTGGACAACCTATAACCTCATTTCAGAAGGTTCTATTGCACTGTAACTGCTTTGCTTCGAGTTGTTTATGGCACAGTTCGCATCCTTGATATGAAAAACTCTTGTCTTCTTGTTCGCCTTGATTTTTCTGCTCCCTTCGAAATCTAGTCTTCTGTCTATCCCAAACACCAAAAAAACATCAAGGTGATGGATCTGTTTGGGCAGTGAAGAGACTACTCGTGAATCCTGTCATCAGGTGAGCTGTCTAAAATTGTTATATCTATGTATTTACTTTTGTCCATGTTATGCATGTAGACTTTCCACGCGCTGTTGCTTCCACTTCTAGATCTTGTGTGGGTTCTAGTCGAGGGAGCGGCAGTGACTGTTGGGGAAGCTGCTGGCCGGGAGCCGTTCCTATCTACTGAATAAAGATACTAAAAGACACCCGCGACCACGCATCTTTGGACACTGGCAACGATCTGGGATTGGATAGTGTGGTGTATCTCGAGGATTTATGAGCAAGTCAGTTATTTTCGATGAATCGGGCCCCCGGATCAATCAAGAATAAACTACGTGAGGAGGTAGTTCCTTCGCCCACGGTCAGGACCCTCAGGCAAGTCAAGCATGCATGTGTCATTGACAAGTTAGTTGTTAAAAGCACGAAATTTGGGAAATTGCTAAAGCTGCCGTTACACTGGAGCACGATCACTTACCACAGGCACAGCGCGAGGAATTACTGCGAGAAACCGGTTACCCGGCAACTACGAGGGCTGTTGCAGCTTTGTGACTCATCGCCGTGACGTCTGACGTCTGTTCCTGATTACAGGAGAATGCCCAGCGGTGTGACGTTCAAAGGACGCTGCCCGTTGCCTAGCTACCGCTCAACGCGCAGCGATACTAAGATTAAGAAGCTGTGTCTGCTGAAACCGCACTGAGTTTGCATTTTCTTCATTTGACCTGCCAGTTACACACGTTGATAGGCACAGCTCTTACGTCAATTGATTTTGGCAGTTAATTTTCTTGGCATTGCCTGCCAGTTAAGCACGCTGACAGTCACAGCACAGTGAATATGGTGAACAATGATTCCGTGTTCCCAACGACATGGATGGCAGCGATGACGACAGTGTTGAGGTGATGGTAGTAGATGGTGGCAAAGATGAGTTACACACATGTCCCTATTGCCCTCCCAAGTGTACCATCACCATTAAAGGGAAAGAGATAGTAATGTGGGCAGACTCATGTTCTCCTTTTACTTTAATTGACAAGAAAGCATGGGAGAAAATTGACTCAGTGAAGAGCCTGAAGGGCATAGTGGTGAGAAACTACCGGTGTTAGGTTTTTTTGAAACTGAATTGGCATATCTTAACAGAAAGGCGGTAAGCAAAGTGTATGTTGTTGAAAAAGGAAGATCCTTGTTAGGTTGGAGGGAACAAAAAGCTTTAGGCATGATACTCAATCCCAATCATCCCAAACAGGTTTTGATAACTGCGTCCCAGTTTGAAAACAAGTGGGTCGATATGTTTCCTAGGTTATTTAGGAAGGAGTTGGGATGTCTCACCAAGTTTGAACACCGAATAGTATTAAAACAAGGGGCAGCATCTAAAGTACACAAAGTCAGGAACGTTCCACTTTCATTGAGAGGTTTGTTGAAGGAAGAACTGCAGAGACTATGCAATGAGAAGGTAATTGAACCAATTGAAGCCTCGGAATGGTTAAGTCCTATTGTAATTGCCAGGAAACCTAATGGCAAAATTAGGATGTGTGTCGATCTCAGAGCCTTAAATAGCTGCATATGGATTGATCGTTATCCCTTACCAAAAATTAACTAAATGTTAGCTAGTGTGAAAGGGGAGACGTACTTCACTACATTAGATTTATCCAATGCATACCACCAAATTTTGCTTGAGAAGGGTTCGAGGCATTTAACCTCATTCATAACACCGGACGGAGCTTACCAATTCATTCGCATGCCCTTCGGTCTGGCATCTGCATCCGCAGTTTTTCAGAGAGTCATGCAGGGAATAGTGAAGGACTTGCCGAATGTCTTGGTGTTTCAAGGCGATGTGTTGATTTGGGGTAAAAATGTAAATCAACACGACGATCTACTTAAGATAGTGCTACAGCAACTGGAAAAAGCAGGTTTAACCATCGGGTTGGACAAATGTAAATTCTGTACAGAAGAAGTTGAGTATTTGGGGCACACCCTTACAGCTGATGGTGTAAAGCCAAAACTTAAATTAGTGGATGCCATTGAAAAAGCTCCTGCTCCTCAAGACAAAGACCAGTTAAGATCTTTCCTAGGTATGGCGGAGTACTATGCCAAATTTGTACACCATTTCACCGACATAGTAAACCCTTTAAGGGAGATCATGAAAAAAGGGGTTACATTTAGCTGGTCTAGTGAGCATCAACAGGCATTTGATGTTGTAAAGAAATCCATTGTAAATGCTGTAACCCTAAAACCTTTTGATCCAGAGGATAAAACCATAGTTGTAACCGATGCCAGCAATTGTGGTCTAGGGGCGGTGCTCATGCAAGTACATGAGGGCAAAGAAAGGGTGGTTGCGTTCACCTCACGTACCCTAGAAGGTGCGGAGAGCATCTACTCAACCATCGAGAAAGAAGCCCTTGCTTGTTGGTGGGGTATACAACATTTTCAGATTTTTGTTTGGGGCTTAGAATTTGAGTTGCGGATGGATCACAAACCCTTAGTGGATCTTTTTACTACAACTGGTGTAAGCAAAGCTACACCTCGCATAGCAAAATGGTTATATCATCTGCAAGAATATGTTTTTACTATAAAATACGTGCCTGGTGTACAAAACATCAATGCTGATTGCTTATCGAGATTACTGTTGGAGCACTGTGAGGAGGAGGGTTGAGGAGGAATGGATGGTGGCTAAAATACGAGACTGGGGAGCTGCCATAGGTGAAGAGGAATGGAAAGAAGCTCTGTTAAAGTATCCAGTGTTAGTAAAACTCATAGATGCTCTTCCTAGGCACAATGGGTGGAACAAACAGGAAGAATTACTACCTTTCAAGTTTGTGTGGGATGAGTTATCAGTTGATAATAGCATTGTTAGAAGGAATGAAAGATTGGTGGTACCGATGGGTTTGAGAGAGAGAATTGTGAGTCTGCTGCATGAGGGGCATGGCGGCATGACCAGCATGAAAAAAAGAGCTCGTATGGATGGACAAACAAATAGAAAGATGTGTGCGTGATTGCATTCCTTGTGCTTGTAGCGACAAACCTCACAAGGTTCAGGAGACGTTGATATGTCCAGTCCCATTTCCCAGATATCCATGGGAGAGATTAGCAATGGACATTTGCGGCCCGTTCGAAGGGTTGGGTACTAACGAAAAATATGCCATTGTCATGATGGATTTTTTTTCTAAATGGCCGGAAGTGGGATTTGTGAGGGAGGTGAAATCCAAGAATGTGATTGCTTTCTATGAGGACATATTTCGGCATGAAGGGTGCCCTGCAGAAATATTAACCGACAATGGTCCTCAATTTGTGTCAGATGAGTTCAGATGTTTTCTGAATAAATGGGGCATCAAACATTGCAAAACCCCTGTTTATCATCCAAGGGGGAATGGTATGATTGAACGGTTTAACCGCGTTTTGGGTGAAAGTATCCAGTTGGCAAGGCATAGCAATTTATGTTGTAAGGATCAAGTGAAAGAAATGTTGTGGAATTATCGTGTCACAACCCATTCTGCAACGGGTGTTACACCTTTTAGTTTGCTTAAAGGCAGGGTGCCGGGCACAGTAATGGCACCAGCATGGATGTTAAGAACTGGCACAATTAAAGTGAACTATAAAGAGTTACGTGAGAATGTGGACAAGTATCAAACAAGCTACAGACTAAGTCACAATGACAAGGTGAGGAAGGAATGCAAAGTATTTAACTGTGGCATGTTGGTTAGAGTGCATTCTGATCATATCCAAAAGAAAGGATGTTCCAAGCTATCTACACCCAGGATGATTGTTGAAGTAAGAGGAAATGTGGTCAAGTTGGATGATGGAAAATGGTGGAGCACCAGAAGAGTGGAAGTATGCAATGAGGCAGGAGGAAGAGAGTGGTGGAGAAGTCGTGGGGGTGAAGTTGGAAGACCTCTGGAAAATTCACAGGAATTCCAGTAAGCGATGTAAATCCAAGCCCAGATATTTGGAAGCATGTTTGCAATTGAGTTCTAATATTCCTGCAGATGTTTGAAATTGAGCTCTAATATTCTGTTTACGTCAAGCTATAGATGTTCATGTTGGTCTGATGCTTCTGTGTCAGCCATGTTTTTTCTGTTTGTTTGCATTTTGCATTTATGTTTAGATTACCAGTGTTCATGCTGTATTGTTATCTTGAAGAAGGGGAGATGTGTTATATCTATGTATTTACTTTTGTCCATGCTATGCATGTAGACTTTCCACGCGCTGTTGCTTCCACTTCCAGAACTTGTGTGGGTTCTAGTCGAGGGAGCGGCAGTGACTGTTGGGGAAGCTGCTGGTGGGGGGCTGTTCCTATCTACTGAATTAAAGATACTAAAAGACACCCACGACCAGGCATCTTTGTAACAGAGATCATCAAAGGAGAACCAAACAAATAAAAGGCCTATCCCAGGAGCTTCCTTCCCAAATGGGGTTCCTGGGAGAAGTGCATATTTACCAGCTATACATAAACTGTGACTTGGACTTCAGAATTGTGACTTATCCTCTGTTCTAGGTTCAGAACCTCTCCAGAGCACTAACAGCAGACAAATGGAAAGAGGCCTCCATCAACACCTGAGACCATTCTCAGGGTATATCCCTGAACTTCAGCAGGGAGTACCACTGTGAGACCAGGCTTGATTTGATATGGCCACGCAGGTATTACTAGATTGGAAAATTGCTGAACGAGAACAACAAAAAAGGCTGATTTAGAGCCTGAGACGACACGCCATTTCAACTGTAGAGTCTTTAATGTTGACTAGAGCAAAGCGATGCACCGTAGAGGTTACAGATGTATCAATCATGAATTTGGAATACCAGAAAGGGAACACATTTATTGATGTTATAAGTCCATCGAGATGAAGACAAATGATAAGAGGTTCAGAAAATTGGGTTGTTTTGCAGGTGATTAGCAACCTTCCTAATGGGATAAGCGCCGAAGAAAACAGGTTACATTTGTACAAAGGGAATCCAGGTTGAATGTTTGCTTAGTTAGCTACACTGGATGCATCTTTACTAGCCAGTGTCTGGTCTATTTTCTAACTACCTTTAGCTTTACAATAGAGTCAATCACAGGTCCATTTAGGAAATAATGTGATTTTTTAGTCCAGTATTCACAATGGCTGTGCTATCAAAACTATTGGTATCTCTACTTCCAATGGGTTTCTTTGTTTCTGTCAATGCCAAGCGGAACAAGAAAGGTGACTTTGCCATCACCATCCTCGCCTACCCCATTAAATGCAATATTTTGCTATGTCACTTAGTTTAACATCTGCCAACACTCCTTGGCAAACAACATTAAATCCTTTAAGCTCAGCTACTCAATGTACGCTGAAGACACCCAATTCTGTTGTAGATGTATAGTGATCGGATTGCCATGTTATCCGTAAAGCCCTAATCATGTATGTCTTCCGCTGGACAATGACAAATGAAATGATAGCATTTTATGCAGGAGATGTAGTTGGAGAACATAGACCAACCAGACCTTTTTCATTCATTCCAAAAGGAGAGATCCCAACCAAACTTAATGCCACGCTTTATTACCTGAGAGGCGGGCACTGGTGTAAGGCCTACCAGGCGGTGCAGAGACTGCTGTTCACGAGTCGGCTTTCTCACAAATGATTACAAATTCTGCCTTCCCTCCATTCATCTTTAAGAACAATTATAATGGAACTATCTTAGTCTCTGCTCTGACTCAGTTGTCCACATAGGAATGTGTCCTGAAGAATATTAAGAACCCTACTGACCATCTCACACAAAAGAATCCCCGTTGATTGGAAAAAGTGGAGAGAAACAATTGATTTACGATTACTGGATGGGATATTGAAAATCGAATAGGAAATATCTTGCAAACTTAATATTGGGGGAAAAATATCAAGGACCAAAAGAAACAAACAAAAATATGTATAGATATTTTATACCTTACTCCACATATATGTGGGTTGTATTGATGATATATATATATATCTTCAAGTTATGTAGATGTGAATCAAAGAATAGTAAATCTATTCTTCCTCTATGTGCATTTACCCGTCGATCTTTTGGACCTCAATATGTGGTGCACTCTAATAGGGTATCACAATATTCCTATTCTCGATATTGGTTAGTACAACCCGAATACTTTGGAAATATTCAAGAAACTCAAGGGCGAAGGTCAGCCTCTATCACTGTTCTGCATTGGTTATTGCAAAGAAATCGGTACGAATCAAATACATCATTGTATTGTAGAGAATGATTTTCATTTACTAAAAATGTGTGGTCAATAATATGTAACATTATGAAAATTTCTGGACCAAAACAAAAATGCTGCACTTAACAGAACTGTACTTTTCCTGAGTTTTGTAAACTAGGCCCAAAATTAGGCCCTGAGTCCTTATTGTTTGAAAGGCAGGGATAATGTTTGTTTTCATTTTCCATAATGACAGTGCAGGCAGAGAAAATGTGCACTGATGCTCTGAATTGATATGCTGTTCTAGAACAAATGCAGACAAAGGCTTTTGCTATTTTCAAGACTTTTCCTGCTTATGATATATTGGTCTTATTCATCTGTTCATGTAAACAGATTTGTACTGCCACATCTGATGACCTTCAGTTAGAAAAGGGCTTATTAATTTCAGTTAGTGGAAAGTGCTAGAATGGTGGCATTATGTGATGTTGTATAATTCTGTATTGTGATTTGCCGATTCATTGCTACAGCTGCTCAACTTGTGCTGACTGTGTGTTTTCCATTGACTTCCATTGTAAATTGGGCTAAAAGAATGGTACATTTTGGAGGTGAGCCAGTCTTTCTGACTCCATGACTCTAGAGATTGTACTCCTGTCTCATGCTTTGGACTTTTGAATTTTTTGTAATAAACCTTCATGGTTTACATGTTATTCTTCACTCTGGGAGCTTATGTATGAAATGCTACTTGATTCATTTGTGCCAGGGTGTTTGTAGGGACAAATTAGCTCATCTAGTCTTGAGGTTTAACACATTCTCGGAGGCGGTTTATCTTAAACTAGCAAACAAAGACAGCGTCAACCGTTTTGGTGGGGAATGCAGGCATCCTACAAATAGCACACTCCCAAAAAATTGACATCCCAGAAATAGAATACTCCAAAACTCTGTCTACCTTCCAGGTTGCTAAGGTCCAAAATTGGATTGTTTGTAGTGTTGTGGTGGTCCTGAGCACAGGAAAGTAAGTATAAATAAGTCTGGATGTATTATGGTGGATTTTGGCTTTGTCCAGGTGCATTCTGGGATTTGTAGTTTGAGTGTGTTTGGACTTTTACTGCATGAGATTTTGATTTGCGGTCTTTAGGTGGTTTATTTACTGTGATTTTGTTGATTTTACCATATTAGTAAGCTAGAGAAGCAATGTTTGTTATTGCATTGAAAAAAATCGATTTGTGTTAAATGTTGAAGTTGGTTTTGTAATTGAATTAGTCGAAATCCAAGATTTTGAGATATATTCATTGTGTTGAATTTGTCTGCAGAATCTGTACAGTGTTTTTGTGAGGCACCACATGGACACTGAGATAGCGACTTTCCAAAATTAGCAAGTGTTTAGTTGAATGTATTCTAACTTGGATTGCTGTATGTTTATTTTCTTTGTGCACAGGAATGGATGGACTGATCAAAGTGGTGGGTTTGCTGCTGGTCGGAAGCTTGCCTTAGTGGATTGAAAAGTGCTAAAAGGTACTATTCTATTTTTAAGTGAAAACGATATATCCTTTTGGTTTCCTTATTTGGGTTAAGCAGACAAGAAATCATTAATTTTGTTTGTGGGTGATTAAGAGTGGTTCGTCATTATGTGCCATGCTGTTATTGCTATAGTTGTTATACTGAGTAGTGCTGTAATTAGCTGATTGTCAAAGTGAGCTGGGCTGTTGTGTCGCATAGCAGTGTCGCGCTGTCATTGGTTGACCTCTGACGTTACTGCGCTGAGATTCTTTGAATTTTGTTGGTTATTTCATGTGGTTTGTGTGCATCTGGTTTGAGTGAAAATGGGTACTACATTGAAAATGGCAAAGGTTCCCTTGATTGAGGATCAAAAGATTCCTCCAGAAAATGTCCCTGCCTATTAAAAGATGTTAAATTCAGGTCTTCATTTTTATATGTAGTTAAAGAATGGAGTGAGATCACATCTGGTGACAAGAACTGCACTTTCCTTTAGAGGGTACCGTTAATGTGAAAATGCTTGAGTATTTGTGGCGTATGATGTATGAGGGAAAATCGCAACCTAGTCCTATACAGTTTGAGGAATTGAATGAATGGGATCATGTGGCGTTAGAGAAAGAACAAAAGAACAAAAAATGAAGATTCGTTAGGATCACAAAGAGTCAATGGTTGGAAACGTGATGGGGAATGTAAAAGAGACCATGGGACAGGACATGATGTTGAATGTGTGAATGTTTCCTGCAATAGTAAGCGATCCTGACAAAAGGGAAAAGGTAATGGGATTATTGAAATTAAAACAGAAAAGCAAAATGCTTAGAATAATTCAGATGAGGAGGATAATTTCCTGGACGATTTGTTGAGAGAGAGACATCCTCCTTCTAATGATGGTCATAGACTAAGGCTTGTAGAGGAGTGAGGTGCAGGAGATTCTGTTGCTGTTAGCATGGGTATATGTACACTGCCAGAAGTTCCAACAGCACGTAAAAATGAAGTAGCAGGGCTAAGTGTGGTTAAACCCACAACAATCTCCGCTGTGCATACCATGGGCCCGATTCACAAATGTAAACCCTCAGAAATGTGAAGCCCTCGGCGGACCCCACCGACCTCAAGAACTACAGACCCATCTCCCTGCTCCCATTCCCAGCGAACGTCATTGAGAAAGCCATCAACAACAAACTCGCCACCTTCATCGAAGAGCACAACATCCTCGACTCCTCCCAATCCGGCTTCAGAAAAAACCACAGCACAGAAACCGCCCTCCTCGCCGCAACAGACGACATCCGCTCCCTACTGGACAGAGGAGAAACAGTAGCCTTCATCCTCCTCGACCTCTCAGCGGCGTTCGACACAGTCTCTCACCGCACCCTAATACGCAGACTCCACGACGCAGGGATCCGGGACAAGGCCCTCGACTGGATCCACTCCTTCCTCTCCGGCAGAACACAGCGGGTCAGACTCCCCCCTTTCCTCTCGGACCCTACACCAACCACCTGCAGAGTCCCCCAGGGGTCCTCCCTCAGCCCCACGCTCTTCAATGTCTACATGGCTCCGCTCGCCCCCATCGTCAGAACCTATGGACTCAACATTGTGTCATACGCAGACGACACCCAACTCATCCTCTCCTTATCCAACGAACCCAACACCGCCAGACACAACTTTCAAGAAGGCATGGAAGCCGTCGCCAAATGGATGAAAAGCAGCTGCCTACAACTCAACACCGACAAAACAGAAGTACTCATCATGGGCCCAAACCCCGATGCCTGGAATGACACCTGGTGGCCCCCCGCCCTCGGAAGCCCACCCACCCCCACGGACCACGCACGCAACCTCGGAATCATCCTGGGCGCCGAGCTCAAAATGGACCGCCAGATCAACTCCGTCACATCCTCCTGCTTCCACACCCTCCGCCTCCTACGTAAGACCTTCAAATGGATCCCCCTCGAGCACAGAAAGACCGTCACTCATGCCCTCGTCACCAGCAGACTCGACTACGGCAACGCACTCTACGCCGGAATAAACAAAAACCTCACCGCAAGCTACAAAACATCCAGAACGCCGCCGCAAGACTGGTCCTCAACCTGCCAAGACACTGCCACATCTCCCAGCACCTGCGCACACTCCACTGGCTCCCCATCGAGGCTAGAATCACCTTCAAGATTCTCACCCACGCACACAAGGCCCTCCACGACACCGGACCAGCATACCTGAACAGCCGAATCAAATTCCACGCACCCCAAAGGACCCTACGATCAGCCCAGCTCTCCAACGCTGTGGTCCCCCGCACCAGAAAGACCAGATCGGGAGGCCGCTCCTTCTCCTTCCTCGCGGCCAGAGCCTGGAACGCCCTTCCGCTCCACCTCAGACAGACAACATCGATCCCCATCTTCGCGAGAAACCTCAAAACCTGGCTTTTCGACAGACCCCCTCCTTGATGGACTGGAACCTGCACCCCCCCCCCCCTTACGGGTGAGTAGTCGCACTTAACAAACACCTGATTGATTGATTGAAACTTAGACCTGAAGTCTAACTTTACACCTGAAGTCTAGCTTTACACCTGAAGTCCAAGTTTAGACCTGAAGTCTAGGTTTAGACTTCAGGTCTAAACTTAGGGCCCAAATCACAAAGGTAAAGTTAGACCGAAAGTCTAATTTAGACCAAAAGTCTAACTTTACTACTTTTTGGCATTTACAAAGGTATGTTACTGCTAGTAACTTTGCTACTAGTAAACTTACTAGTAGCAAAGTTACTAGTAGTAACTTACCTTTGTGAATACAGAATTTTGGTCTAAGTTAGACTTTTGGTATAATTTTACCTTTGTGAATCGGGCCCTGTACCAGGGTACTGCTGCTGCTGCTGCTACAGTGCAGTCAGACGAACTAGCAAGGAGAGAGACTGATATTTTCAAACTAAAGATTGAGGGCCTGCTTCACAATGGTAAACGGAGACCAAAAGTCTAAGTTTAGACCTGAAGTCTAAGTTTAGACCTAAATTCTAACTTTACTAATAGTATATTTAGACTTTTGGTCTAAGTTTAGATCTGAAGTCTAAGTTTAGACCTAAAGTATAACTTAGTAAAGTTAGACTTTTTGTCTCATTTAAACATTTGATCTAAACTTAAACCAAAAGTCTAACATTACTACTAGTTAAGTTAGACTTTTGGTTTAAATTTGCATTTTGGTCTAAACTTAGGCTAAAATTCTAACTTTACTATTAGTTAAGGTAGGCTTTAGGTCTAAACTAAGACTTCAGGACTAAACTTAGAATTTTGGTCTAAGTTTACCTTTGTGAATCGGGCCCTAAATATGGAGAAATTTTGCAAGGTACGATTTCTGTAGCGAAATTGACTGTCTATAGTGTGGATGGATTGGGATACATTAGTAAGGAATCAGTGCAGAATTAGCATAAGAGTGAGGAATTGACCTCACCAAAAAGAAGAGTTTATGCAAAAATGTTATAATGAATATGACAGATGAAGAGATTGATGACATTGGCTTAATATCCTCAGGGTTACATATTTAGAGTTAGTAAAATGTACTAAAGAATATGATAATCTGAAGAAATACAGGGACAAATGGACACCAAAACTTAAACCAGCCCAAAACACAAAAGAGAAAGTCAGAAATCGAGAAGGACATGAGTGCAAAAGAGTCTGGAAAAAAATGTTCGTGACTGAATTCCCTTTGCAAGAAGAGCATGGTGGGGCATATGTCCAAGTTCCTTGGCAGAGGTCTAGGCTCTCCGCATGTACAATTAACTTTCCAAGGTTTCGAAAAGAACCCGAAATGCGGTATCTGGAGGTTGATAGATTAGTGACAATTTCAAAAGTGCTTTGGGTTGAATATGTTATTTGAGATTGTGAATCCCAAAGATTTGTGGGTGCAAAGTAGCTGAAAAGTGGTCATCAGAGCGCTTCCAAGAGGGATTCCTAATAACACTACAGCTGTTATTATTGAGGATAAATACTAAGAAGTAATAGTGTTTTTGAAGTAAAAAGTCCCAAAGAAATAAGTGAATTAGAAAAAGATTGTGAGCGCTACACAAGAGGCAAAAGAATCGGTACATGCCTATTATGAAAGGCTAATGCAAATCTATAGAAAGCATATTGGAGTCGAAGATAAGAAGAAAGAAACAGCAGTTTCATGTCAGCTTTCATTTTGTGTTTAGTCAGAGTTTAGTTGTGATCTTCAACAAAGTGTGATTTGCTGGCGGGCTTAGAGCATAGATGAGATTTTGAAGTATGCAAAATATTGCAGCGATTGCTTTGACGCGAAGCAGCGGATGTTGAAGTAAAAATTGATGATGGCTCAGACCAAGCATTTTAATAAAGGTGGCAAGAGTCAGGTGATGGTTTTGGGATTTGATTCTAGTTTTGCTAATAGTGCAGATTCGAACATGCATGGTGTTGTTAATGTTGCAAATCTGAACATACAAGTGTATGTGTCCAAGGAAATGATGTGTTGAATTTTGTTTCTCAGGGTAGCGGCTTTTTGAACTACTCAAATGGAATTAATGTAAATATTAATATGTTGAAAAGACCCCATGTTGTTATTTCAGGCATCTTGGCCACATGAGTGTAGACATCATCCAGACCAAATTCAGAAAGATTTTGTTCCACAAATGCAGCAGAATTCAAATTAGTTTGCAGAAAGTGGACAGTGACTTTCTCAGTCAGTGGTCCCAGGTGAATCGTCTACTGTGCAAAACACGCAGAATTCGAGGCAGTTCAATGCAAGTATACCTAAATCAGAGGATGCAATACCTTGAATTCTGCAATGCGCTTGCCAATTGCAGATAGGGATAGTGACAATGAAGATTTTGACCAAGAATATATAGATGTAACAGAATTATGCACCAAGCAAACACCAGACATTCAAGATGTTTCACTTGAACAGAGGAGCAATTCTATTTGTGTATGGCTCTTGTCCGAGAGACCATCATGGAACATTGAGAATGTCATATGCAGTCTGCACAATATCAGATATTGTGGTAGCATCATACATGTGTGACATCACTTCAGCACAAGTTACATAATTAATTACTTTTAGACCTGTCCACCTTCGGGTGATCTTCCCCCAAACACTTTGCCTTCATCCTCCTATTTTTCTGAATTTGTTTTTGCTGGCTTTAGGACTCAATGCACCTTACCACTGCTAGCCAGTGCTAAACTGCTTGTGCTCACAAGCTAAAACATGATAAAATTGGCTTACACTTGATTGGTATATTTAATTGACTTATAAGTCCCTAGTAAAGTTGCATATCATATACCCAGGACCTACAGGTATACATTAAAGGCTACTAGTGGGCCTGCAGGGCTCATTGTGCCACCCACGTGAGTAGCCCCTTAAAACATGTCCCAGGTTTGCCATTGTAGCCTGAATGCAGTTTTAAACTACCAATTCTACTTGGCAAAATAACTCCCTTGCCAAGCCCTGAACTCCCCTTGTATTACATATAAGTCCCCAATAAGGTAGGCCCTAAGTGACCCATAGGGTAGGGTGCATTGTAATTAAAAGGTTGGACATGTACCTTTAAGTTTTACATGTCCTGATAGTGGAAAACTCACAAATTAATTTTTCACTACTGTGAGGCCTACTTCTCCCATAGAATAAAAATGGGTTGCCTTATTACATTGAATTAGTGTTTACTTTTGATTAGGAGCAGGAAGGAAATTCATGTTTGCGTCTAAGAAATTGAAATTTAAAACCCTTTTTAACGGTGAAATCAGATTTTAAGTTACTATTTGGAAAATGCCACTTTTAGAAAGTTAATACAGGGGTTGGATCCTTGAAATCCAGCAAGGTTGGACCACTTCAAATTATACAATAAAGAAAATACCTTACCTGAATGAATTAGAAAACAACTCATTTTTCATACAATCAAGAATTTAATTTGCATGATCTCATTGATTAATCAACATTAATTGTCATCCTATTCATCACTCTTTTATCTCACTCAAAAGGATCTTTTGTGTATCATACACGCCAGAACAAACCATTATTAAACATTTACAATGCACTTTAGCCTTTCTAAGCCAACATATTTACAAAACCTACGCCACTAAGTGCAACATTTAAAAATTCGATCACATTCACATGAGCGTTATTGCAATCCAGTTCAATTCATTTGAACAAAACCGTGGTAAGCAGCAGTGCTTTAAATGGGAAAAAATAAGTGCAGGTACTCATTAAATTGAGCTAAGGGTGTGGCTAGTGGGTAGGGTTAGAGGAGAGGCGAGACATGATGATACAAAGACGTTTCTATTGAGTATTCATTTTGCCCTTGCATTTCCATTGATAGTTGTTTCAAACTTCCCATATGTGCAGAATAACAGCCACATATGCTAATAAAGAGTGGTGAGAAGACCTGCTGGGAACAGGCCCTAAATCATACTGGGAGAAGCTTTTAAATTAATGCAGGCAAGCCATCAACAGCACTATTCAGGCTAATAATCAGTGTGCCTCAGAACAAAAATGACTCTGGAATAGCAGCATTAATAATGAGTAATACACCAGTTGCAGGATATACCAAAACATGTGAGAAATGTATCAATATAAACAAAACTTGTTAACTCATTATACAAAATGAAGGCCAAACACGGTATGCTAATGTTTCCTTGTTTTACAATATTTGCATCTTCTTACTGTCATTCTGTTCCTACTTGGTTGCATTTGGCACAATACTTATATATTCTCGAATGAACACACATACACACAGAAACAAGCAGACATGCACACACAAAAGCATTCCATGCATTTCTTTGAGACTATGAAGGAAGTGACCCGTTTAGGGTCACTCGGGTCACTCTAGACCTCCGCTAGCCTTCCATGCAATGAAGAGTCGATGACGCAGTAGAGAATGCCAACAAGCTAGTTTATTCGGAATTTTCACTGCAGTGGAGTCCAGCCTAACCAGCCTCTACTACTGGCTGACGAAGGACTGACTTGAACAAGCATAAAGTTACATTATGTAGGTTGCAGAGCCCACTAAGACCCGCCTATTATGGAAAAGTACTGGTGGCTGTCGTAATATAATGGGGGTACAGTGTATGAGTTTCAGTTCCACAGCCTGGCACACGCTATCTACTCCCCAAGGTCGTCTAGCTTACCTTCCCCACCAGACAGGTGGGAGAAAGCCTTGATGTAACAGTAGAAGAATGTACTAACGAGCAAAATCTTAGCATTGAAGAAACAAAACTTACCAAGGGCTATTTCTCAGAAAGAACAAACATAACAGTTTCGTTCTGTTTATAAAATGGCGTCTAACAAGACAAAATGGCAGTGCACATGTCAATCGGACAAATATAATGCCGGCATCCACTGATTACATATTTCACACAATATACGTATTAATGCATTAGTTATATCAATGCTAACATCACTTTGAACATAATGCGAATAATATGGTCATTTTCAGTTCTATTCTAACAGACCCTCCTTTTAGCATTGATTGCTAATGACAATCGTCTTTATTAGTGCCATCAGGTAGGGTCTTTACAATTCTAAGAGTAGATATATTTATGTGCTTGTATATATACTAACAGACAAAAGATAGAATCAAAACTGATATTCAGTCATCAAAAGAAACTTTGGGGACAGACTCAACAATAGAAGGTGAAGAACCAAAAATCTCGTCATCCATATTCATCAGATGATCGACCTCCTGTTGGAGCATGATCTTTGTATTGGTGTCACGGATTGAGAATTTTTTAGGAGTTAAATAGGCGGTACAATAGGAGCAACATAAGGGAAGGCACTGAATCAAAACACAACAGCAGATCAGGATAGCTATAAAATATATTATCTTCTCTAAAATCCAACCCCAACCTCCAAACAGGGACCAGCTCCAATTACCACACTGCATGCCTTGAACATTTTCTATAATGTCTAAAATATGTTTGGTAATATTTTTCTCCATATTAGTGATACCCACTACACACTGATCTCCTATTACTGAGCATGCACCACCGTTTTTAGTTAAAATAAAATCAACTGCATATCTAGTCTGTTCAGAAAATATTCTCATGCTCTCGAATTGAATGGTGATGTCACGCAATGCTGCCACAGTAGTATTGGACAATATCTGTAATTTACAGCCGAAATATTCCCTGGCCTTTTCAGTCCTACTCATAGCCATGCCCCCTAAAGTGAAAATAGCAGACAGAATATAACCAAAAGTGATGCCATTACTGTAATTATTTATTTCTATTTCTGTTACTCCTTCACAAAATTCTTTCGTAAGTGTTCTTTTTACCCATTTTATCTGTCTATGAGTATATCTGCAAGGGACTCCTAGAGGTAGCACCATACCAAGGGCTACATCATTCGTACCATTATGAACATTTGAATATGTTCTGATTGTGAGGAAAAAGAATCCAGGGTGAGCATATATTGGTCTGTCATAATCCACAGCTGCATAACGAGAATTACCGACAACAGTTGAAGAACCCCTCACACTCTTTAAAGGAAAAGTCTGTTTAGACATAATTACTCCGGAGCAATTGATGTACAAAATAGAGTCAGTACTATTTAGAATGGGGCAACAAGCAGGATAATAACCAGCTTTCCGGGGAACTATCACTTGTTTGTAATGCCAGCCTACTAACGTGATGTTTTGCTCTTCAAAATAAAAATTATCACAATAGGTATTATTGTCACAACCGGGATACCCTATACCTGTGGGCCGACAATGATACAAACATGGCCCTGGGTAACCAAAGCCGAATTCCCCTTTTACCTCAATGAAATTTGTCGGCTTGGAATATGTATAATTTATTAAAGACAGAGGATAAGCAGTCCATAGGCTAGTAACAGAGTCTGTAGGATAACAAGCAACACCATTACCGAAAAATCTTTTATGCGTGCCTAGAAAAACATTATTGGAGAGCCTTCGTTTTCGTCTTGGTGTGGAAGAAACATTATTACTAGAAACAGATGAATCACTTGCATGTTCTAATACCCAGAGAATCCCACCAAATATGATCATTAACAAAATAGCAAGCAAAAGGAAATGTATCCTCCGCTGTCATATCCAGAATAGTCGGGGAAAACGACAAATTCTAATGGCTGTTCTTCATCCCCCATCGGCCTACCAAAAGGATACATGACAACTTTATTCACTACAATGAGAAGTTTCAGAAAAAGACTACTGAATGGAACCCACGGTGGAAGGACACACAAAAAAAATATAAAATCAAAAACAAGGAAAAGAAATGTATCAGGGTCCGTTACAAGCCTCCCTGGCAGGCTTCTATTGTTCAATCCTCGTTGGTGCTATGACGCACGGGTCGGTGGAGTCACACTGCTGCAACTCGTCTGCAAATGTTCACGAACCTCAGAATAGGGTACTCTTCCCCCCCCCAGGGAAAACACCCTCAGCTTATCCTGTCCAGTGTCACTGACAGTGCACCAATTATTCCGATCCTAACTGAAAGAAACACCCAATCAAAGGAACATGTTGCTAATCTTTTCCACGAAGTCCATCCCTGCTACACTTCACTAATCCTTTGGTGCACTATCCTTCCGTCGAGGACGCAAATGGTACCTTTTTACTCCAGGAACTGTTTCATCTTGCAACAGGATTTGAAATTCAGGTGTCGGAGAGCGAGGCTCAGGTTCCTGTCGATCAGGCGAGGAGGAACCCTGTGCAGTTTTAATTTCTGGGGGAACTGCTTCATTCAAAATGGCCTCACTCTCGTCTTCAGTGTTGGCCCAAGTCAGCTGAGCATCAGAAAAAGCCACGAGTCGGGGGACATGCTCTGTTTCATGGTCCCCTAGTCCTTCTTGTACCCAACAATCATAAGGGAGGGGGAGCGGAACCCGTCGGCAGTACGTAGAGTGGATCCAGTGTTTCCGACCTTCCACTCTCACTGCCGTCCTTGTCGTAAGGAGGACCAAGAAGGGTCCTTTCTACTGGTGTTCCAAACAGTTCTTTCGCTGAAAGTTCTTGATCAAAACGTACTCCCCGGGCTGTATAAGGTGCCCAGGTCCCTCTGGTGCTGGAGGCAGCGTCTCGTGTATCTGTTGATGAATAGAACGTAGACTTTTAGTAAGGTCATACAGATAATCAATCAACAAAGGGTGCTCTATCTCGGAGTATTTCTTGGGTCTAGGGATGCCCCACACATTCGCAGGATGTCCAAAAACCACCTCATATGGAGATAGCCCTGTCCTAGTGTGTGCAGTCATTCTAGTAGACAATAGACTAGAGCAAGAGGTAATGCATCTGGCCACTGTAACCCGGTACTTTCCGTTATCTTAGCCAATTTTAACTTAAGGGTGCCATTGTATTTTTCAACCAGGCCCGCTGATTGGGGATGATTCGCTGCATGAAATTTCTGTTTAATGTGCAGACCTTCACACACCAATTGAATCAATTTGGCATTGAAGTGACTGCCGTTATCACTCCAGATCAAGCGGGGCAAGCCGTAGCGTGGGAAGAACTCTTTTAGAAGAGCCTTCGCCGTGGCCATGGCTGTATTTTCCTTTGTTGGGTAAGCCTCAACCCATTTGCTAAATGTGCAAACCACTACTAATACATATTTCAAATTGTTAACCCGTTGCATCTCTATATAATCCATCTGAAGCACCTCAAAGGGAAAAGAAGGTGTTGCAAAATTTCCAGAAGGTGTAGGGGTGCCTTTTCCAGGATTGTGCCTCATACATATAATACAGTGCCTTACAAGGTGGGCAGCAACTTTCGAAATATTGTCATTCTGCCATACTGGATCTAATACTTTGCAAATTCCCTTCGCGCTAATATGAGCTGGGCCATGTGCCATGCTAACGACAGGAAAAACATATGCTTTAGGTATCATCCATCTTTGCTTCACCCCTTTGTCAGTCCAGCACCCTTCATCATCCAACCGCCCTGTACTTTCCTGCCATACAGCCAACTCTTCAAGTGTCGCTTCAGACTGTATTTCCCTGACGCTGTCCAGTGTATTTTCGAACAAGGTAACATCCGGTACCCATCTAGCAGGGCCTGCCACAAACATTTTCATCATCTTTGAACTAGCTGTCTCTTTTGCTGTTTGATCTGCAAAGGCATTTCCTCTCCCTACATTGTCAGTGATTGCTTTATGGGCGCTACATTTCACTATTGCCAATCATTTTGGAAGGGTTAAAGCTGTCAAAAGTCTTTCTATCAATGGACCATGCTGTATCTTGGTCCCATGTGAAGTCAAAAATCCTCTCTCTGCCCAGAGGCGTCCAAAATTATGGGCCTCCCCGAAGGCATACTGACTGTCAGTATAAATATTGACAGCCAGTCCTTCGCTTAATTCGCATGCGCGCAAAAGAGCTATCAGCTCCGCAGCCTGAGCAGATTGGTAGTGAACGCGCACTGTCTCAACTATAGTGCGTAGCGTAGTAATAGCATACGCTGCTGTAGTGGTGCCATCTGACAATTTGAAACAAGAGCCATCGACATATAGTTCCCCTTGCAGGTCAGATAAAGGAACATCAGTCAAGTCTACCCGTCCCTTCGTCTCTTCTTCAGTGCGAAACAAACAATCATGGACGTCTTGGTCCTTTTCGCCTGAAGGGAGGGGCAGTAACGTGGCTGGATTCAGACTGGCACATCGTTTGATGACAATATGTGATGCAAATAACGTTAACTCATATCCAGTAAGACGAGCACTGGTAAGGTGCTGCGTCTTTGTCTTGTTCAAAAGTATATCCACAGCATGGGGTACCATTACTGTGAGATCATGATTGAGGACGAGCCCTGCCGACTGTCGTATAGAGACCGCAGCAGCCGCCGTGGCTCTTAAACAACTTGGGACTGCTCTGGCGACAGGGTCAAGCGTGGCAGAAAAATAAGCACATGGCCTCTGCTTACCACCAAAGGCTTGTGTTAACACCGAAAACGCACACCCAGCCGTCTCGTATACGTACAGTACGAAAGGCTTCTGATAGTCAGGCGTACCAAGCACAGGTGCAGAGCAAAGCGCAATCTTTAATTGTTCAAAAGCATGCTGGCATTCATGCGTCCAAGGTAAAGGTTCATGCACATCTTTAGTAATCAAATGAAGTAAAGGCTGTATTAGTTAAGAATAAGCAGGAATCCAGTGACGACAATACGAGGTGATGCCAATGAAAGTACGCACATCTCTCTGTGTCACAGGGACAGGCATCTTAACTATGGCATCAACTCGTTCGGGTGTTAACCTCCTACCCTCCTGCGACAGCAGGTGACCTAAGTAGGTGACCTGCTGTTGACAATATTGGAATTTGGAAAGGGACACTTTATGCCCTGCACCCGCCAAACGTTTCAACAAGATAACGGTAGCCTCCCTAAAAGCCTGTTCAGTATCGGAGGCGATCAGGAGGTCATCCACATATTGCAATAATACATTACCTGCGGGAAGAGAGAGAGAATCCAATTGACTTTTTAAAGCCTGACTATAAATACTAGGTCTTTCAGTATACCCTTGAGGAGCCCTGCAGAATTGGAAACTCCTTCCATCTAGGGCAAAACCGAAAAGGTGCCTGCTGACCGAGTGAATAGGAATACTAAAGAAAGCATTCTTTAAATCAATTTCAGAAAAGTACTGAGCTGTGGAAGGAACCATCGTTAAAAGAACAGTGATGTCTGGCACCACTGGGAACTGTGGAACAACTACTTTGTTGACCTCTCGGAGGTCAATTACAAAACGATAGACATGAGGGTGGGTATCAGGAGAATCTAACAGTGCCTTCTAAGAATAGGGAGTATAGGGCTATTGCATATGTTTCCCGCTGTTTCCTCAACCACCCCTGATTTAATCAGGTCCCGTATAATCTGTATCAGTGCCTGTTCTCCTGCCTGTGATATCTTATACTGAGGAATACGAGGGAGCACAGCATTCTCCTTAACTTTTATAGACACTGGTGGTATGGGTAGCAGCCCTACATCTGTATCCCCTTTTGCCCACAATGAGGATGGTACGTCTTTAAATTCAACTGGAAGGGGTGCATCTTTTGCCAAACACTGTTTCGCCTTAGCCACATTAGGTCCAAAAGTCATATACACACCATCTGGGGAACAGGAAATAGTAGCATGTAACTTTTTCAACAAATCCAATCACATCAAATTCTCACCACAATTAGACGTCAACAAAAATGGAGAGTCCACAGTAAAAGGACCCAATGTTAAAGCAAGGGGTGTGGAAATGGGGCTCACAACCGGCACGCCTGAAAAGCCTACCGAAACATTATTACGGCCAGACAGAGTTGCCCCAGGGACCAGTTTATGTGAAACAGAGCTATTCATCGCTCCTGTGTCCACCAAAAATTTCTGTACGGAGCCATGCAAATCTGCTGTGACGTAAGGACCACACTGATCTACAGGAATTTGGACTGGACCCTTACCCTGCCCTTGGCAGTCCTAGCCATACAACACTCCCGCAGCATCGTCCGTAGCATAATCATCATGATAGTATTGTCGTCCCCGGGGATCATCAAAATAATTCGGATCAGAACGATCCCCTGAAGACACACCCACTGCCCTTCTTCCCTATTAGCCTCATAGCGGCCTCTTCCACGCGAACCTCGCTCTCCAGGAACCGCAAGCTTTTGTAACAAATCTGGGCACTCACTCCGCCAGTGTCCCTCCTTTTTACAGTAGGCACACTGGTTTAACCCCAAAGGTGCACCACCTCTACCAACACCTCGGCCCCTTTGAGTCGGACCGCCACCACGTCCCCTTCCAGACCCTCTAGCAACTTGCTGCAACAATACTTTTGTTTTCAAATCCTTACTCTTCTTCTCTACCTTGTCTTTTTCTTCGTTTTCACGATGCTCGTAATACTGAGCCATACTCAATATCACTGAAGGGGAAGAGGTAGTCCAGGTACACTCTGAGGCCTGTAGCCGGGCCGCAATTTCCGGAAGCAAAATTGTAACAAACCAATTAACGAACAAACGAATGCCCCCTTCCACTGACAAGTCCTGCCCACTGAAATCCAAGAAAACCCCTTCAAACCTTGTAAAAAAATCTGACACACTTTCCTCTTTCTGTCTACATGCTGTTAGCTTGTCCCAATCAACCCGTCGAGGTGGGATATGGGAATGCATATGCGTGATAATACGATTCGGCAAAGCCAGAATCTCAGCCCTAGGTTTTTCACCGGGCTTTCGCTCTGCATCCCACCCTTTAATCTCGTCCCATGTACCGCCTAGCTCCACCCTATGGTCTTGAGTATGCACCTGTCTCCATATATCCACCGGTACTAGTAACCCGAAGAAAATGTCTATGTCTGCGAGAGTCATAACTGACGAGGAGGCTGCCTCTGTCAGCTCCTTATATTTCGCTGTGGTATTCTTTCGTGGGTCTGGTAATTGACCCTTAAGGGCCAATACCTCACTCCTTTACATGGAGTATAAACCCACTGTACCTGAAAGCGAGCCTCCAGCCGTTGTTAGACCACCTCATTTCTCTGGTTCCTCTGCTCTGGGATCTCAGGATGAAAAATAGGATGCACCTCCCTCATCGGAAACTGGGATTTCCCAACCGGAGTATTACTTTGTAATTTCTCCCAATAGCCTAGCAAGGTCCCCACATTACCAAAAACCTCCCGGGGGGCCATGCCAGCTGAATATACTCGATCTCGAATATCATAAATAGGCTATCTGGTTTTAGGTTTAAACCTATATTAACTGATAAAACCCCACCAGAAGGAAAATAGCCATCACCAGTGTAAACATATAAACACTGAAAAAACACCTTCGCAACCACAAACTAAGTGCCATTCAAAGAAAGGAAAAGATGAGTAAAAGAGTCATTTTTATTTATTCCTGAAGAGGCAAAACAATATAACTTTGTAATACAAGGCAGCAGCAAGAAAGACTGGGCTAACATTATTCTGTTTAAGTTTTGTTGTTTAGGGATGTCACTTAAAATATTGTCTCTTCTTCCTTCTGCTTTTTTAGTTTTGTGGTCTTTGGTCTAAAGATGCAGTGTTTAGAAGCATGTTTTAGGTATTATTTAGTTATTTTATAAACTGTAGAGAATCAGGAAATATCAAAATCATATTTGATATTTTGGCTACATTTGATTTCACTGATAGATAAAATGGCTGGTTTCATAAGAATCTTTACCAATATGTACCATCACATTTACAGACAGACAGACAGAGAATGGGGGAAATCCTTTGATACATCAGCCCCCTTTTCTAGAGTGCCAGTATTGATTGTAGGTGAATTGCCAAACACCCCAGGCTTTAAACATTCAATGCAAGGTGTAGTCAAAGGTATATGTGAAAAGAATGTTGTCACCAAGCATCTGAGATAGTAAAACATGACACCAGACGTCTGTAAACTTGTAACGCAGTGTCACTTGGAATGCTGCTGAAAAAAGTTCCTACCAAGTTCAATAAAGATTGGAGTGATATTGTTTGTATTTGCAGTAATTAAGCTACGTCTTTGAAAAAGTTGTATGATGACCTGTCAAAGTCGATACCTGAGCTGAAGCTCTTCCCTGTAAGAGATCCTTGCCACTTGCTAGACAGTATGCTGAAAGCATCTTTACAATCTTCATAGTTAATGAAGAATGCTATTGACTTTGTTGTCCATTCTGGTGCACTGTTTCATTATGCCTGGGAACTAAATTGCAAATATTTCTCATTTTGTGGCATCAAAGAAATAGTCATCCTAACGGTGTCATTTACCCGGTGGTTCTCAGTCCTAGAGCCTGTGAATGCCATATTATCCATGTGGCGACAGTTTACAGAATTTTTGCTTAGTGATGAGGCCAAAGGCAAGAAATGTGATAATCTTTTTCACATATTGATAGTGATGTGAAAAAAGTACAGTCTACTGCATGCTTAGGTTTTTACAGGAAAACATGACTGCTGTAGTGGACATAATCAAAATACTGGAGTCTGAAAACGCCTTTGTCTACCAAGTGTTCAGTGTAATTGGTGTAGATGTGAAACATTCCTTAAGGGTAGGCTGGATGACACTTTTCGTGACTTTGGCACGACAACATGCTCCATGTTAGAATTCTTGCCACTTGGTAAGCAAAGAAATGTTGAGGAGCAATTCAGGAAATGTTATTTTACAGTCTATGGGAAATGGCTTGCAATGATGCATAGAAATGGCCCTTCATCAACCATGGCATTTGAAGTTAATGAAGCCTCACTAGAGTACTCTGCACGAGTTCTAGATCCCTTCTTTTTTTCCCAGACTTTGAAAAGTACTGATTCATTTTCACCAAAGAAGTATTGTATGGTATACTACAAAAAGTTTGATTTGCAAAAATGTATTTGGACCTCATATACCCTGCACACCCCGCTATCTATACACATGCTCTATTAGTGCAGAAAGCAAGCACTAATTAAAAGCAAATAATTCCATTAACACCGGAAAAACACTGTTTCTGTTGTTTTTAATGGCGCAAAAATGTGTAACCACTGATAACCACTGTTTTTAAGGTATTGAAAGAACTGAAAAACACCACCAGAATTTACCAAAAATAGAAACTGAAAACAGGAAAGCCTAATCATAAATTATTTGAGGGGCTATGCCCCCAATACACTGTTCCCATAAATTGATCAAAGTAGCTGACATATGTTGGAGGGCATGCTTCTGTACAAACGGATCAAAATCTTTCATTACACTCCATATATCCTCCGCACTATAGATCGGACTCCGAGCCCACTGCGCTGCTTGATTCGCCACCATCCTCTTTTCTTCCTCACCTACATTCGATCGAGTTAACACCTGTTCCATTCGCTCTTGTACTGTCTCCCAATTCCCTCTATCCGGCCCCCTTACTGGTGTCTGAACGCTACTTAACACAGTAGGTAGCAACCCTGGGGAAGACATAAATGACACAGGTAAAGGAGACAATATCATCAGTGGTTGTGTAGTGGGGGCAAGGGAAGGAGAGGAAACAAAAACAGACATAACAGACGTCACAGGGGTGCCCGCAGTCACCGCACTCGTAATCGGTACGGCAGAAGGGGGGGGCAGACAAAACAGGGGCCGAAGCCACCGAGCTCACAGGAACACTTAAAGAAGGTGAAGGAACAGGTGAAGGAACATCGGGATATATTCTCTGTGGGGCATACGGAGGTGGAGGACGGGTCTCCAATAGTTCCTCCACAAAAGTATCCCCCTCCTCTCTAACCACATATGACTTGTTACACTGTAACCGAAATTTCCTATCTGCTCACTCAATACCTTTCTCAGTCTGTTCTCTATCATACGCTACAGCTTTCTGCACCACTGTCTGCATTGCTTTCTTCCTAGACACCTTCTCTGCCCTTATACGTCGCTGTTTGGCTTCTTTCTGCCATACCTGTAAGGTATCGAACATTGACTGCCTACTTCTTCTAGTGAACAATTTATCTTGTAAATAATTAAATTTCTGTTCATCAAAAGTACCATCAAGTGGCCACTGAAGCTCAGCATTGTCTCTCGTATATTAGTGCCACAATGTACGAAACATAATAGGGCCAATGCCATGCTTCACATACATCTCAAAACCCGGAGTGCCTTCCGGAGGCGCGGGCTGCCGTTCCTCCAGTCTGTTTTCCGCTGAGCATCTTCAACACCCAAAACACCACAATTTACTCCAACAAGACATCTTAGCATCAGACACTTCCACTCATCACACAGACACGCACTCCCTCACAATACAAAGAGCTCCCAAGAAGCAGTCCAAAAACTGCACCAAAACAAGACAGTCCTCAGACTGCACCAAAACAAGATAGGCTCTAGCCCCAGGCCTTTTCAAGAATACCAAATTACCAGGTGGCCTGGCGGAACGTTTTCAAACGCCCCGTATCACAAGGGTCCGCAGACCTACCAAATTAATGAAGACGGCGCCGCACTTACCAAAGCTCACCTGGTGCACGCAGGTCAAACAAGATTATTCTCGACTGCCGACTCTTCAGACCTAAACAGTCAGATCCAAGGGTTTCGCCTCTTCAGGACCCCAGCCGAGATGGCCACTAGATGAGGAGCTGCCCGATCAGACAGACGGGGCAGCTGCGAGAACTAATGCTCGATCGTGTGGGGTACCCCGATCCGCCCGTCCGACCAGACGCAACCCCAACCTCTACAACCCGTCTACGGGTGAGATGGGTCATCTGTTGGAATCCCTGTTCGGGCACCAACTGAAGGAAGTGACCCGTTTAGGGTCACTCGGGTCACTCTAGACCTCCGCTAGCCTTCCATGCAATGAAGAGTCGATGACGCAGTAGAGAATGCCAACAAGCTAGTTTATTCGGAATTTACACTGCAGTGGAGTCCAGCCTAACCAGCCTCTACTACTGGCTGACGAAGGACTGACTTGAACAAGCATAAAGTTACATTATGTAGGTTGCAGAGCCCACTAAGACCCGCCTATTATGGAAAAGTACTGGTAGCTGTCGTAATACAATGGGGGTACAGTGTATGAGTTTCAGTTCCACAGCCTGGCACACGCTATCTACTGCCCAAGGTCGTCTAGCTTATCCTCCCCACCAGACAGGTGGGAGAAGGCCTTGATGTAACAGTAGAAGAATGTACTAACAAGCAAAATCTTAGCATTGAAGAAACGAAACTTACCAAGGGCTATTTCTCAGAAAGAACAAACATAACAGTTTCGTTCTGTTTATAAAATGGCGTCTAACAAGGCAAAATGGCAGTGCACATGTCAATCGGACAAATATAATGCTGGCATCCACTGATTACATATTTCACACAATATACGTATTAATGCATTCGTTATATCAATGCTTACATCACTTTGAGCATAATGCGAATAATATGGTCATTTTCAGTTCTATTTTAACAACTACCTCCTGAGAGTGTCCCGATTCTCTTCCTCTCTGAGCTTGCTTTCTCTCTTACACTCAAACAAACACATGCAGACAGAGGCTCGCATAAAAAGATCACTGATTATTTCTGCATTACTGCACAGCAAGCGACAGTGTGATTGTGATTGACAGAGCAGGGCCTGAATGGGCCCTACTCTATCAAACACAGCAGGATGGTGATATTTCCAACACACGGACATCCCATGCATAATGCAAATGGGCCGCTGTTGAATGGCTCAGCAGTGGCTCAGCTAAGAGCTAGTGAGGCGCTTTGGCTGTCAGAATGCCGTACAGATCTGCACCACTCTGACAGCCTCAAGCTCAGCAGTACTAGCCCAATGAGCTCATCTTTCATGAGTCCCGGTACTCTCCTTGGCAGTGGAGAAGTGCCGGAACTCAGATCGGTAAAAATAAGACGTGCGGGTGCTCAGTACCTGTGAGTACCGGCCCATTTAAATCAATGGTAAGGAGTAAATGTCTTATTTAATTGCCCGTACTCTGTTATTTTACAAAAACAACAGGGGTTGAGAACAACTCCTTTAGAGAAGGAGAGACCCAAATTATCAAGTGTGAACTGATGATGTCATTCATTTAACTCACTGGATCGAAATGCTGACATGTTTCGGCCCACTTGATTGAAGGCCCTCTTCAGGACATAGAACTGGGGAAGGCTCTACTTTTGTAACATGAGCAGTTTTAAGAATTTACGTCTTTTTCATTCAGTGCGTGGATCAATTTAATTGTTTATGCCGTGATGGACCTTTGTAAGTCCCAGACAGCCAGCCCATCATCAGGATGACATGTGACACTCAAGCAACCGGGCTGAGACGTGCGTCCTGTCAATTTCGAAGAGTTCTGACGGCCACTTCAAAACTGTTTTTTTGGAGCATTTCAGTGAGTATTTGTGCTGGCATTTCGAACCAGGAAGTTGAATGAATTACTTCACATGAGGAGTTACCCTTGAAAATTCGGGTCTCTCCTTCTCTAAAGGTCATTTGTGTGACCTGGTCAAAGATCAGTGGAGTGCATAGGAAAGTGTGTTTTTGTCTTTAAACCAGAAGGGCATCACATTTTCACTTCTATTCAGCTTCTGGGTTTTTTAATGCTGGATTTGCCCATCTAGTTTTGAGTGCCATTTTTGAAGATGTCAGTGGAGGAGAATTTATTCCCCGTTTCAACATATTGCTCTTGTTGTGGCCATCATCATGTAACCAATATGATGATGTATGTTCCACAACCCTCGAACAAAGTAATCATTTATAGATGTTAAACTTTGTTTGAGATTTGAAGGTGTCCAAGATATCCATCACATTAGCAGAGGAGTCAGCTCTATAGCTTCTAAATGCTTCATGCTCTGTCTTTTTCAAGGTACCTCCAATTCAGTGCTGCTAGGTTTATACATGATCCCTCTGACTGTTTGGTTAATAATACAAGAAGGTCTATAGTGCCCAAGGCGGGGTTGACCTCTATACGGAGACACTAGGGAACATTTTACTGGATTAAACAAGTCAGTCAATGGATCACAGATATGAACATTGAATTGTGGAATGCCCCTGGGCTGCTCATTGTACCCTCCATCTATGATGCATGAAGGTGATCACATGCAATGCTGGAAATGGAGCACAGGTCCCTTGAAATGTCCTTGAAGCAATGATCCAGAAACCAGCAGCCATTTGATGTCTGCAGATACCCACAGAAAAAGTCTTGAGGTATTCATAGTTTTGTGGACAAGGAATAATATATCAGTAGGTTTTTGATTTGTCAGTAGTACCTACCAAAAATAAAATGTCCATGTAAGCCATAAGGTTACCCATCCCACTGCTGCCTTCGAAATCTAGCCTCCTTCTGGCTATCCAAAACACCAAAAACCCAATATACCTGAACAGGCATTATCTTGCCTGCTATTGTTGCATGCTGTTGTTTTCAGTTCATCACAGAAGCAAACACTCAAAACTCTGTTAGTTTAGGGTATCAAATGATTTTGCAGATACATATAATGCATTCCAATTGAACTGTGTTTATTGGAGGCTATGAATGGTTAACAAGCAACTTACAGAGAAGAGGTCATCACTTTTTTCAAGCATTCAAATCATTTTGAGACTGTTGAGACTCAAATGTTTTGAGTCTGGAGTCTTTTTTGCGAGGAAGGGCTTGAGAGAGCAGTTTGTGGTGTAAAGTATGAAGAAGTTGGAGATCTGCCCTGCAGGAAATCAGAGCTGAGAGGCTGACTCAAAGTCAGGTAAAAGTCAGCCTGTTTGAATGTGGAGGTGATGGATCTGCTTGGGAGGTGAAGAGGCCACTTGTGAATCCTGTCATCAGCTGAGTTGCCTGACACCATCAAAGGAGGACCAACCAAATCTAGGGCCTATCCTGGAGTCCTCCTTGCCAAATGGGGTTGCTGCGAGATCAATCAATCAATCAATCACGGCATTTATAGAGCGCGCTACTCACCCGGGAGGGTCTCAAGGCGCTGGGGGAGGGGGTAAGTTATAGCTATAGAGATAAGCATATTTACCCGCTACATGTAAACCGTGACAGAGACTTCAGAAGAGTGACTAAGCCTGTATTCTAGCGTCAGAGCCTCTCCGGAGGACTAATAGCAGACTAATGGTAAGGGCCTCTATCAAGACCTTTCTCAGAATAAAATCCTGTACTTCAGCGAGAACTACTGGGAGACCTGGTATGATATGGCCACCCAGGTGTTATGAGATTGAAAATTTACTGAACAAGAACAACAAAAGAGTCTGATTAAGCACATGAAAGGACACGCGTTTTGGACTTATGTCGACTAGGGCCAAAGGCTGCACCGGCGGCTACGAACGTATAGATCATGAATTTGGAACACCAGAAACGGGAACACATTTATTGATGTTTTAAGTCCACCAAGTTGAAGATAAATGATAAGCGGTTCAAACGTTTCTGGCATTGTGGCGGTGCATAGCAACTTTCCTAATGGGCTAAGCATTTGATTAGTACCACAGGAATCCTAGTCCAATGCTACTTTAGCTACCCCTGCACTGGATGCATCTCTCCTAGCCAATTTCTGGTGTGTATTCTAACTACCTTTAGCTTTTAATGAGTCAGTCTCTGGTCCTTTTATAAATAATGGGATTCTTTAATCCAGTCTTCACAATGGCTGTGCTACCAAAAATATTGGTATCTGTACTTGCTGGGAGTTTCTTTGTTTCTATCAATATAAAGCAGAACACAAACAGTGACTTTGACATCACCACTACCACCTACCCCATTAAGTGCAATATTTTTTATGTCACTTAAATTGTTTAACATCTGCCAACACTTTTTGGGAAACATATTTAAAACCTTTGGGCTCAGATGTTCTTATGCTGAAGACATCCAATTGTTATGGATGTCTTGTGATCAGAAGGTCATATTATCCCTAATGCCCATGGACACACAACCCGAATTATGTATGTGGTGCGCTGGAGAAGGACAAGTGACAGAATTTATATAGGAGTTGGAGTTTAACAACATAGACCAATAAAGCCTTGTGGATTTGTTCTCGAGGGAGAGATGACAATCAAACATAATACCATGCTTTTTGACCTGACTGGCAGACATTGGTGCAGGACCTAACTGAGAGGGCCAGAGACTGCTAACCCCTCTCCCTCCCCACGAGGTGGCTGCCTCTTGAATCATCAAAACATTAATTCATCTTCTCTTTTATCACAAATTAATGCTGTTGATCAGAAAAGGTGGTGAGAGACCATCTAATTGTGATTACTGGCGTGGACCCTGAATATCCGGAATAGGAAATATTAAGATTGGATCAACAGAGATTTGAATAGGGTTTTCAGCTGCTTGTATTCAATAAAACAACAAGAATGAATTGCTGTGCCTACACAGCTTGGGTGAGTGTTCTACCCCTACAAGAAAAAAGTCCCTCATAAATCATGACTCTCTTTGTCTCCCTGTGTTGCAATTATCTTTTCCACAGGTTTATCTCTTACTGAAGCTATCTGGAAAGGTGAGAGCATTATCCCTCATTTTACTACATGGAATGAATGTGTAGTTAGTCATGGATCATAGTAGCCCTGACGAAGGTCGGACAGCCAAACGGGCTTTGTGAATGGCCAAACCATGTTGGTATACTACTTTCCAGTGACCTGCTCATTCTTAGTGTGTTTATGTTTGAATGTGGAGGACATGAACAGGTCTTAGTCCTCTGTCTCTCCAACTGTGTATATACATTAGTATCGCACAAAAAATATCAAGGACCAAAATATCGAAAGATAAGTATGTAATTTGCCTTCAACAGGAATATGATTTAGATGAACAGAAATTACTCATGGTCCATGATTCAATCATCGCAGTCATGGACAAGCATGAAAGTCCTGGAATAAAGAGGAATGCATTAAAAGTAAGTCGATAACCTGAGCATTCAAACCTCTTTCCGAACATTAGATGCCTTAGACACTGGTCGTTGTCTCCAAGGTCTTTTAGTTTTCTTGTCACAATTCTTAACCACATGTCCATTTTAGCTGTAATATAAATACAAAAATGCGTCTTTTCTTCTACCCTTTTCTCATTCTCTTGTTTGATCAAGTGTGGTCATATAGTTCCAATTTGCTTGGGCGTATCTACTGTATCCAGAGGCTGATGTGGATGCTCAACTTTAAATGGTACTTTGGACCTCTTTTCACTCTTTGACTATGATCTAACTGCAGGACAAGATCTTTCAGGGCATCACAATATGTTAGACAATTCACAACATGGGCTAAAATTTCCTTTGGTTCGACTTTCATCTCCTTGTAAAGGAGACATGCCTTCTTGGCCTCAGCATCAAATACAAACTGATTGCAGTGTGGCACACAGCTGACAATAAATCCCTGCTACTTTTCCTTAATACCAACTACTCATTATCAACCATTTGATTTATATTACGTCGCAGTTCTCTTCCAAATGCGAAGAAATTATATATATATATTTTTTTATTATTATTATTTTTATTGAAATCCATATAACAAAGAATTTTATCCATAAATGCATCCATAAAATTAATCAAATATAACAACAAAGCAATATAGAATTGTTAAATAGCACCAATTAACCAGAAAATAGTAAATCCTAAAATTTGTAAAGAAGACCCACATGTTGTATCCTGGGACAAGATCCACTGCTAATAATTACTACACACTAAACAATTGATCAAATCTAGACATATACCTACAGATCCATAAATATGTTCAAAATACTAATTGATCCTATACTCATTAAAATAGAAAAAATTTATGGAAAACATCAAATGTCATAAAATGGATTAACATACAGGTATTATTATGTATCAAAGTCAGACATATTTAGAATCCCCGTGCTGGCGGATGCAAAAAGCACCAGTTACCGCCGGCACGCAGCAGTCCACACGCCCGTCCAATTACGATGCGAAAAGTAGGCCAAACACCGCCGGCAAGCCAGCAACACCGTCCGCCATCAAAGTGCGCCCGTACACGTAGCGGCGCAGCCCAACTGACACACACCGTCCGACGAAACACGTCCCGCCCGGCGCATAAATTACGATGCCGCAAACAAACGGCTCCCATGGCCAAGAGATACCGTACGACAAACCGAAGCGGTAACACGGATGCCGAGCACGGACAACGAAGAAGCGGCTCCCGGAGCATGAATCCAGCACTGCAGGCCCTCCCCATGCTTCTGCTGATGCACCACCAAGGATGCAACGTACCGCGGAGACGCAGGTAGGCACACACACAACAAGTGCACGCAAACAGCGCACACAGTGCAAGGGCGGAAAAAGCGGACAACCCCCACCAGCGCGTGTACACTACACATCCACCATTGCATCCACATATGACACACAGGCCAAATCGTAACATCGCGGAACACATGTGTACACACCACCTGGGACTAGGAACCAACCACCCCGTCACGGCCCCAAAGCGCCGATGACGCCGCCACACATGCGCACAACGCAGAGGCCAACCGCAGCGCCATGCATGCGTCGCACACAGACACAGGGACACAACCAAGCAGCACACACATCAGCCCCACCCCGAACGCACATGACACGTGACAGGCCTGCCACAGACATGTCCCCAACGCCCAATTCACGGACAACACCCAACGCCACACAACCGACGCACACATGTCAGTGAAGACACGCAACAGCAGGACACACCCCAGTGTAACAAACATGGCGTAGCACACAGCGGCGGCAACACCAACTAGGAGAAGCAGGGCCCCTTCGGGAAGAGGAACGCCAGTACCACACAGAAACACCCATACCACCCTGCACATATGAACAAGACATATAAAACGGAACACCAAAGAGCCCGGGGACCGACAACAGGTGGCCCAAGAATAACATTCACACACAAGGCCCAACGCAGAGCGGAAAGGCAGCCTGCCGCCCACACAAGGGAGAGCAGACAGCACTGAATGACCTTCCATTCCAACTCCGAAACCACAGCCCTACGACAGAAGCCGGTGAATACAGCCATTGTCCAAGAATAGACCAACACAGGCATGCCGAGGAGACCGACCACAGGGCAGATAGCGCATATCACAGAAGCACACAACGGACGGGGAAGAAAGAAGAAAACACTCCCCCATGTCGGCCACATGCAAGTTAATTGGAAGGAGTCACACATCACTGACCTTGAACTGTCTGAGAAGCATGTGGGAAGAGGGCCCGTGTCCTCCAAACAAGCCAACAGAACACAAGTCCTGTCTCCCTACGACTACACAGAGCTCACAGCAACCTCGGAGCGTGCACATTGCAGACTGCACACACAGCCGGAGCACGCCACCTCAACGAACCGCTGCGAAATGGCAACCGCAACACACCTACCCAACTACGCCGAACAGCTCAAGCTGTACAAAACCAACCTGTTCCATACATTGGGATGCGATCTCCTGTCCCTGCTGAACGTAAGTTACCGACTGACTTGCATCACATTGTTCAGCTGTGTCATGCCCGTCTTCTACTGTCGGAGGTGTCCATACCAGCATCCCGTCGAGATATGCCTCTCCAACCCGGCATGTCTGAAGGCGGACCTGCTACCACTACTCCTCCCTCTGGACGCACACGACAGGGCCTGCTCTGCCTATGGGGGCATGCCGTATGTGGCCAACATCGCACCCGCACTGAAATGGGACCACTGTGCCTCCACACGACGGATCATCGAGAACAGCTACATCGAATGTCACCCAGCATGCCCCATCATGGTTCTCCAAGGGACAACTTACGAACAACACCTTGACAGCCACCATCCGCTACATTGGCTGGCAAACATGTACACCACCAATGACATGGAAGCCCTGCTGGACGGCATCGCATACCTGACAACCTGTCAATTCGTCGGACCACAACGCAGGTTCCCCGAGTGACCTATGATGTCCAACCCCGCACCCATGCTTAGCTTCCGCACGGACTGGCCAGTCACCACCACAACAGCCATACCAAACGACCGGCAACTGTAACCACACCATCAACGACATCGCCATGACATCGGATATGACCGGGACATGCACACTGTTCCCCATCACATCCAGGAACACCGCATGCATCGTGGGAGGCAGTGGCATGGGCTCTGTGTATCGCACCCACATGGACGGAACTGCACGAACAACCAGGACACGACATGGATCCAGCGCCCATGGACACACACACCGCTCAGTGGACATGAATAGGTCGCCTGGAGTCTGTGGGTGCTGCACACCTCCCACCCCCGCCCCGGGAATCCCATACCAGGACCTTTGCATGGACGACAAGTGCATACAACAACAACACGACCCCAGTGACTGTGACATGTCCAGTAACCACCACAGTGCAACAACAAGTGGCACGCCGCTGCATGCACGCAAGCACATGCCCTGATGTCATCTCACATGCACGCGTGCATGAGGAACAACCGCAGCAAACCTGTCACATGGAACTGAGATGGACTGTGCCCATGATGCCAAGCGGTCTGGTAGGCTACATGTATACCGTCTGTGTCAAAGTCCGCAGCTCCGCAGCTATACGTAAATGTACATTAGCACAGCCTTGGCCAAGCAGATGTCACTCTGAAGCCCACATCCCACATGCAACAGCCAATCACATGTAACCCCACACCCTATCCCATTTGCAATCATGCTCAGTATATCCTCAACATGTATTCCGCTGCCAGTAGTGTCCACTATACTGCATCACAGAGGACAGAAGACTCAATATAATGTTTGAAACCAAAACTGTCTCCGCTGACTCATTTCACAAGTACGAATGAGAGAGGATGAGAGTATGTGAAGTACACGGCAGTCGTGACATGACCATGTAGTCCACTGGTATTGGATGTCAACGCAAATGAGTAGCACTACTGTGGAAGACACACATGTGTCGTGTGAAGTCGTATGGACGCAGTGCTCAGGTGGGTGGGTGCGACGGGTAGATGCGCACATGCCAAGTTGGAGCACGCCGTGTTGGGAGGGTCATGAACAGTACACCACCGCTTCCCTGGGCATTGTGAGAGGACACCTGTCGGGGGGGAGTGAACACGTGTGTGCACAGCAGCCGGGCACACGTACAAAGCGGTACCAGGCGCACCTCAGCCCACCCTCTGTGGACAAGCTGGATCCTGTTGTGCGCCCGCCATGCCCCTTGACAAGGCAACACACAGCCCCAGTCGACCAGGTGTAACCCCAACATAGTCAATCCGCACAGGCGATACAGGGCACGGGATGGCAGTGGAGCATGGTGTGTGAGAGGTCTCCTCGCGCTCCTCCTGGTCATATCACGCAGGCAATAGAACCTCAACGTCTAGCATGGCACAAGTCAAATGGAAGTGTAGGGGGACGCACCACAGCACGAGCAGCACTGACGTCACGGGAGGTGGCTCGCACCATCCCATCCATTGCCCATCATACCAACCACGCCACATGCCATTGCGACTAAGTGCAAGCGCGTGCGCCACCACCCCGAGCCCTCCCCAGAGAGGCCAAAGAGTGAATGTGTGGGCCATCAGCCGCAGACGGACGCGGCCTGGCCGCAAGGGCAGCCACAGCCACTGGGTGTCGCAGGTGGCGGATCCGGAAGGCGAAGACTGTGATGCATAGTCCATGCAGGCCGGGTCTCCATTTGGGGCACCACGCAGGTGGACGTCGTCCCGCCACACATCATACCCTGAGACAGCCCACTCGTGCAACTGGACCCACACATACACTCCTTGCCCTCTCTGGTGCGAGCTTGGGGCTGCCTGTGCAGGCGCTAGCCTCGCAGGTGAGCATGCATATTGGGGGAGCGAGGGGAGGACATGAGGGCTGGGGCGAAGATGACTGTATCACTGTCAGTAAGTACAAGGGATGACCCAGATGTGGAAAGGAAGAGACGTGTCCCGTGTGTACTGCAACTAGTCGCCAATCCAACTACCCCCATGTCCGGAATGTAAGCCCGCACCTAGGCCCGCCCATCCGCCACATCGAACATACCACCAGCACGACAACCTTCCCATTCGAAACACTGACTGGGGGTGGCGACCAGTGTACAATCATGTGTAGCCTACCCACGCGTACATGTGGGTCCTCCATGATCCATGTCACCTGCGGCAAAGTCATGACATGCGCAATGAGGGAAGTGAGGAGAGCTGTCCGCCCCACGCGCAGAAGGTGCATCAGCTCCACAGACCCAGCAGCGAGTCCAGCAGGGGTCACATGTGCAGGGGCAGCTGTGCCTGGTGTGAAGGCACATGCATATAGACAGCACATCGACCAATGTGTAGTCTGCCCACATCTACAGTCCATCATCATGCGGACATAGGAATTGAACACAGGGCAACACATCTGAGTGGGTGCACCCACCGTGACCAACAATGCGCAATCATCGACGTACCCGCCCTGTGCATGGCCCCCCACCCAACGGAGGCACATCCAGTGCCACCATCCCACACACACAAGCCTTCCACGGAACATGCTGTGTCCAATGGTCAGTACAGAGTCAGCGCCCATCTGGTGGATCCTGAACAGGAGACACATGCACACACATGCCAGCTCCCACTATGTACGTCTGCCACCTGGCACGTGCAATGTAACCTCTCACCTGTGACGTGTGACTGCAAGCACACAGCCGTCTTGGCATGGGGCTGTCAATGTGGACACCTGTCAATGTTTCGGGAGGTGTGATCCGTACAGTGCTGTACATAGGGTGCAGTGCTGACACCTACTACTGTCTCATATCCCCTCGTGCCACAGGTCCCACTTGTTTTGGCCGCTCAGCCTGTGCCCACATCGTCGTCGTCGTGTGCCATACTCATCCAGCCACGGAAGCAGTTCCATGCTCAGCAGACATTCATGTTGCCGTGGCGTTGCCGCTTGACGGATATGCAGTCAGTCCCCATCAGCACGCCCCGCAAGTCATTGGGGCCTAGATCCCCATGTGCATGCACATGGCAGTGGTTTGTATCACTAGCCATTGCCATTGTTGGGAGACCTGTGTAAGTGTATTGTGGCCGTGCCGTCCCAGCTTGACAGCTGGGCTGTGGCTCATGTGCTTGCTCAGTCATGTCAGTGATGTGTATGCGAAATTGCTATGTGTTGTGTTGCTTTGACATGTGTCCTCTGCCTTTGTCCCTAGGCGGAGACCGAACATTGACCGCCCATACCAATTGCTGGCGGACATGGACGATACAGAGGTTATTAGGAAGTTTCGGCTGGACAGGCCAACCCTGCATCGACTGTGTGCCATGTTAGAACCCCATCTCCGTCCCCGCAGGGTGTATCCGACTGCTGTCACCCCCACGGCTAAGGTGATGGCCGCCATGCATTTCTTCGCCACTGGGTCATTCCAGCACACAGTGGGCATTGGAGGAGGGATGTCCCAGCCCATGTTCAGCAAGGTGCTGAGGGATGTATTGGCAGCCATGATGCTGTGCCGAAACAGGTACATCCGCTACCCCAGGGCTCGTGAATTGGCGGCAGTGAAGGGTGCATTCTATGCCCTTGGCAGAATCCCACACGTCGTTGGAGCCATTGACTGCACACATGTCGGCCTTGTTCCACCACAGGCCACTGAGCACCTGTACCGCAACAGGAAGCACACGCACTCCCTGAATGTGCAAGTGGTGTGCCTTGCGGACATGGTGATCACCCACGTGTGTGCAAAGTTCCCAGGCTCGGCCCATGACGCACACATAATGCGCAACAGCATCTTGCCACGACTGATGTCCAATATGCAACAGGATCGTGCCTGTATTGTCGGTGAGTATGTGGAGTGGTGTAGCGTGCTGGTTGTGCGATGCTGTCCCCTGTCCAGTTGGAATAGCAACGGTTCTCTGTGTCCCTCACACCCAGGTGACTCTGCGTACCCGAATGGGGCATGGCTGCTCAGTCCATTGAGGAATCCTCGCACCCCAGCAGACGATCGCTACAATGAGGCACATGGGAGGACCAGACGTGTGGTCGAGCGTACCTTTGGCCTCCTCAAGTCCAGGTTCAGGTGCCTGGACCGCACCGGGGAGTGCGCTGGCGTACTCCCCACAGAAGGTGTGCCAGATAGTGGTGGCGTGCTGCATGCTGCACAATCTGGCCATTCGGAAGCAGATCCCCCTCATTGTGGATGACGGAGATCAACCAGGGCCCCAGCCCGCAGACCAGGACAGCTCGAGTGAGGAGGACAGCGGAGAGGAGGAAGCTGGGAATGTGCGCCAGCAGCTCATCGCCCGCTACTTCACTTGACGGTGAGTGTCCATGTACGACGGCTGATGTGGCTGTATCTGTGCAGGTGTGTGTGTGCTGTGTCAGGGTGGCCGTTTGTTCACTGCGTGCTGTGTGTCAACGCTCCATGGCCAGGGTAGTATGCCACTGTTGGTGGCTGTGGCATTGTGCCCTATTGCTCTGTGCGATGTGTGTACATTGCTTGTAGTTGTTGACATGTACTGTGTGATGGGTGTGTGACACACTCATTGAATGTGCTCCTGGTCTGTCTCCCACCCCTAGGTCCCTACAGGCCCTCCGGATTCAATTGCCATGCCACGCATCAGGTGCCTTTCCGCCCAAGGTGGCCGTTGTATTCCGTACAAATAAAACACAGGGCACAAACAGCAGTTAGTGAAAAAGGTGCATTTATTACAAACTGTGACATGTGATTGTGTGTAAGGTGATGACAAAAGTGGTGCGTGCAGTGACAATGAGCTGTCGGTCATGGCTGCGTGATGATCAGGGTGTACCCACTGGTTCTATGTCCATAGTCCAACACACACATGCCATCCAGATGGCTGTGTGGAGTGGGATCGTAGTCCAAGTCAATGCAGTGGCTGGTCAAGGAAGGCTGGCGGAAGGCTGGCTGGCTGCCTCACTTGCGTTTGGAGCATGCGAAGTCCTCCCGGGAGATCTGTTTCCACTTCGGACGGCCCCTTCCACGTTTGCGAGGGGGTGCCTGCTTGCGACATGCTGGTGGTTGAGGTGTGCTCACTGGCTGTGGACGCAGGGGAACTGGACACTGCTGCTCCACCCTGCGCCCCGGCAGGTGGTGGCGGAGGGGGAGCTGCTGTCCCTGGCTGTGACCTCACCGCCACCACCAGCTGTCCCATGAGGTCCACGATTTGGCCCATACGGGCGTCCATGGACCTCAGCACCCCCAGCACCTCACGCGTGTCTGAAGCAGACCGGACCCATTGTCCTTGGGCCTCTTCATAGGCCCCAAGGACTCTGGCCATTTGAGGCAGGGCATGGCTCCCAGGGGAGGCTGGCGTTTCCCTGACCCTGCTCCTCCTACCAGTCCTGCTGCCACCGGCCTGCCCACTAGCCACATTGCTCACCACGGTCCTCGCTGTGGCTCCCAGGGTGGATCCAGTCGGCCGGGCCACCACCTGCGCTGGGGCTGGTGCCAGCGAAGACGTGGCGGTGGTGGCGGCGGTGGTGGTCGGTGCGGCGATGGTGGCGGTTGCGGCAGTGGTAGTGGCCACAATGACCGTGGGTGTGGCCGCAACGACAGTGGCAGCAGGGGGCTGGGAATGTTCAGCAGCCCTGGATGATGGGTTGGTGGGTAGGAGGGGTCCTGGGGAGCGGCTGGGCCCTGCCACACCAGATGGGCCTGCTTGGTGGTCCGTGTCCGAAGAGGAGGACAGATCCTCCAGATCCGTGTGTCCTCGTTGGGGGCTTGTAGGCTGGCTGTGCTGGCTGCTGGCTCCATCCCCAGCATCCAGCAGTTCGTCACCTGTGGAGAGAATGAGATTTGTTATTGTGTTGCACCTGGCGAAGTATGTATTTGTCGTCTGACATTGACAGTTCGTGCAATCTCGTACATGGGTTTCCCGGAGGCGTGTGTGTGGCTGTAGCATCTGTAGTTGTGTGTGCTTGGCAATGGGACTGTGTGCTGTGCACATGTGGCATGGGACGGATTGGCCATGCCGATGGGTGTGTTGCTGTGCCCCTACTTATTGTGACTCTGGTGTATGCGGGCTCCTGGCCCATCCTGGGTCTGGTTTGTACTTTGCTTTTGGTGTTCAGATGGGACGCTTAGGAACGCATATGGCAACATGGGGGCCATGCCCCAGATTCGCATTTGGGAGGGGATATGCTTTTGGGGTTCAAATGGAACGCTTAGGAACGCATATGGCAACATGGGGGCCATGCCCCAGATTCGCATTTGGGAGGGATATGCTTTTGGGGTTCAAATGGAACGCTTAGGAACGCATATGGCAACATGGGGGCCATGCCCCAGATTCGCATTTGGGAGGGAATATGCTTTTGGGGTTCAAATGGAACGCTTAGGAACGCATATGGCAACATGGGGGCCATGCCCCAGATTCGCATTTGGGAGGGAATATGCTTTTGGGGTTCAAATGGAACGCTTAGGAACGCATATGGCAACATGGGGGCCATGCCCCAGATTCGCATTTGGGAGGGAATATGCTTTTGGGGTTCAAATGGAACGCTTAGGAACGCATATGGCAACATGGGGGCCATGCCCCAGATTCGCATTTGGGAGGGGATATGCTTTTGGGGTTCAAATGGAACGCTTAGGAACGCATATGGCAACATGGGGGCCATGCCCCAGATTCGCATTTGGGGGGGAATATGCTTTTGGGGTACATGCTGTGAGCCATGGGTGCCGAACGTGACATGTGTTGTGGCAGCATGACAGTGCATGGTTTGAGGTGTGTGCATGCTTGACATGGCCTGCATATTTGCTGTCTGTTGTGATTACTGGACATGGCATTGGACGCATCGTTATGAGTGAGTGATAGTTGTGTGCCAGCCAACGTATTGCAGTTGTCCCATCTCCTTGGTGTGCGTGCTGCCCTGTGCCATGTGCATCACTGCAGTGCTCGGGGGGGTGGCCCATGTTGTGTGTTGTTGCTCACAGTGTGTCGTGCGCTTAATTGACTTCTGGCACATGGTTGGTCATGGGCATGTATCTTAGCGTGACTGCTGTATGTGTGGCAGCTGTGCGGATGACATGCCTTTCATGAGACTGGGGCTGACGGATGGGATGGATGGTATGTTGTATGTGCATGGTGTGTCTGTGAGTTTGATGGGTTCAGTGGTGTTCGTGTGCATTTATGTTGTTCCGCTCTGTTGCGTCTAGTGTTGTTTGTCTTACATAGGCGTAGTTGTGGGGTGTGTGGTTGACAGGCAGTAGGGGCTACATGGACAGGACTTCAATGGTGTTTCGGTTGTGTGTGATGAGTTGCACAGTGGCTGCCGTGTGGGACTATATTCAGTGTGGCTTGTGCATGCAGACGTGGCTCCTTGGGTGTTGCTATGTCTGTGATGGGTCATGTGGGGTGTGAGTCTGTTGTTCATGTCCGTGTGCACATTGTTCACTTGTTCGTGACGGTGGGCGGTGCTGCGTGTTCGTCTGCTACGTGACATGTCCCATGTGTTGGTCGTGTTATGGTCCTCATGCCTCCAGTAATCCAGCCCTGTCCAGTTTCCCACCTGCAAGTTGTTCGTGCGTGCACTGTACTGGATGCCACATGGCTCTAAGCGGGGGGTGCTCCATGTTGCAGGTCTGTGGGGGTGGGGGGGTGTTGTGGGTCGTGGGGTGGCTGGACACCCACTGACACCGATTGCTGTGGACCGTGATGTCTGCCTTTCGGCTGTCGTTGTGCACTGCGGTGGCTGACATGTGGCTGTGGGGTGTGGGGGATGCTCCTCCTTGCTGTGCTGTGGGACTGGGGCCTGGTGTGTGTTGTACTTGGGCTGTCCACCCTCCCACCCACTGCACTTTGTGTTCCTGCCACTTACCTGTTACTTGTCGGTTAGTGCAGCTGTGGCGGACACATGGGTGTGGTAGGTGCTCGTTGTGGCGCTTCTGGCATATTTGGGGGCCTGTTGGTGGTTACGTGGCTGGCTGAGTGTACACATGTCCCCACGCATCTTACAGTTGTTCGGTTTGGGCTGTGTGTGGTGGTGTCTGTTGCATGTGTGTGTGATGTGTTGTGTATTGTGTGCTGGACATGGGGGTGTTTGTCCCTGGGAGCTGTGGCATGGTAGTTGCGCATGTGAGTACATAGCGGTGTGCTGGTATACATTAGTTTGTACTTACCAGCCTCCACTCCCCCTGCTAATCCGGCGAGGATCTCCGGATGTATTACGACTCGCACCTTCTCCTCCCACGCTTTGAAGGTCTTAAAGAGCGCGGGATTTCCTCCGCCAGTGACGGCAGCCAGCTCTCTGTTTTTGCCCTCCTTCTTCTTGACCAGGCTCTTTACGTCATTCCAACGTTTGTTAATTTCTACTCTGTTCCTGGGCAGGGTCCCAACTGCATTGACCTGGTCTACGATCCGGTTCCACATTCTGTTTCTGGTGGCTAGTGGTGTGTGCTGGACCATGTTCCCATAGATTTGTGGGTACACCTTGATGATCTCGTCGACCATGACCGTCAGCTCCATGGGCGTGAACTTGGGCATTCTTTGTGGTGCCATGGTGTTTGTGGTGCTGGTGCGGTGTGTGTTGTGTAATGTGCAGGGGGTTTGTGGTGCCGGTGTTTGGTGGTGGTGGTGGTGGTGTTTGGTGGTGGTGGTGGTGGTGGTTGTGATGTGTGCGTTTCTGTGGTGTGCTGCTGTCCTTGCTGTGTCACTGTGTCCTCTCCTCTCCTCTCTGGTTTGCAATGTAGCAAGGGGTTGTGGTCTGTGGGAGTGCTGCTTTTGTACTCACCTATGTGGGTGTGTCCTCATGGTCTGTTGTTTTCAGGTGTGTTGTGTCTGGGGTTCTGGCCTTTGTATTTTTTGTTTGTCCGGGGGGTGTTTTCAGGATGTGTACTGTGCTTGTGTATTTGTGCGTGCCTTGCTGTGTGGACTTGTTGGCCATGTTGTGTGCTATTGGTTTTGTGTGCGGATGGTTTCTGTGCAGGTACGTTGGCGCCATGGCTTCTGCCGTGTCGATTCTCATCGGCGTTGTTTGCGCTGGCGGGCGGTATATTTGTGGTTTTCCGCGCTCATGTCGGTGCGATCGGAATTTCACGTGCGGTGTGTCGGCCGTGAGGGCGGGCGGTTTTGTGTTGTCGTGCGTGTTTCCGTCCGTGGCGGGCGGTTTGACTCCGACTCGGACGTTGGCGGGCGGTATTTTGTGTGCTTTTTCCGCCGATGGCGGTTTTCGGTTTGTGTAATCGTAATGGCGTGGTCGGTGTTCAGGCGGTGTGTGCGGGCGGATTTTTGCCGCTTCCATGCCTGGCGGATTTATTTACGCCGGGTATCGTAATGGGCCCCTAAGATCTTAATCAAAATAGCCTGCCCAGACCCTCTCAAACTTCTTGAGTCCGCCTGTTCTTAATGCATAAGCTCGTTCGCTTTTTTTTACTTGCTTCATTTTACAAATCCATTCATATTTAGATGGTATGGCATCTGATCGCCATCTCTGAAGTAAAAGGGATCTTGCGACAGCCATTGCGATATATAATAATTTAATCAGGAGAAGGTCTGGGACATAGCCAAATACTATTAACCGAGTATTTAAACCTGTAAAAATTCCACATTCGTGTTCCAGATAGTAAAAAATGTCCTTCCAGAACCTCTGAATCAAGGGGCATTGTAATATAATATGTGTCCAATTGGCGGAAGGATGGTTAAGGCAGCGGAAACACTGTGAAGATTGGTTGGAATAAATCTTAGATAGAAAAAGTGGGGTTCTATAAAGTAGCCATTTACTAAAAAACAGCATCCTACGCCAATTAGCTCCCCTTAATGTACAAAAATTCAGATTATTAACTGCTGGCCACATATTCGTTGTAATTTCCATCTCCTCCTGTTTTGCCCATTTCGCTATGACCTTCGTCTCTAAATCGATGCCTTTGATAGAGGCTAAACGCTTTTTCCATTCCCCAGGCTTCTTCAATGTAATGTCTTCTAATAGATCATAAACTAAGGATTTCCGATCAATGATTTGAGCCAGATCTAGATTACTTAAATACCTACTAAAGACATTATATGACCCAAGGAGAAGAAAATCATTTGGAATTAAATAAGACATTTCAGTTATATTCAACCATCTATCATTCCTTAAAAAGTCTGAAATTTTTCCAAATTCAGCCTTTGCCCATTTTTGTGAAATTACCGACGATTCTCTTATCCCAGATTGTAAAATAGGGCCAGATAATGGAGTTGAGGAGGTAATTACAGGAATGGAATATCTTCTATAAAAGGCCTGACGTCTATGGAAAAACCACTGTATGCACTTATAACGTACTAATTTAGGAGATTTGACAATTGTTAATGGGCAGTGGATCTGATTTTCTTTACAAATTAAATTCATGAAATAATTAACAAAAAGACCGGATTGTATTGTGCAAAATATGCATAGTAATAATCCCTCAAATTTGGAAGAGCTAATCCACCATTTTCCAGTTCCTCATATAAAGTGCTAAGTGCAATTCGGGGGACCTTCTTTCCCCATAAAAAAGATGTAAACATAGACTCTATTTTATTAAAAAAAGAACTCATTAAAACACAGGGAGTCGCTGAGAAAAGGAAATCAAACAGCGGAAGAACTGACATTTTAATCAATGCAGCCCTGCCCAGAATGGTTAATGGGAGTGAATTCCATCGGAAGAATAAATCCTGGACCTTTAGTAAAAGTGGGGCAAAATTCAAATCATATAAGTCAATAATTAGTGCCGAAAAATAAACCCCAAGATATCTTTTCAGTTTTGTATTTAAACAGGAAAGAATATCGAGGTGCAAATCCATCGGTGCCCGCCACACTGTATAACTTCTGTCTTTTTTTTATTAATTTTATATCCGCCAAGCAGTTTGAATTGTTCAAAAATTTCAAATGTTTTTATTTGAACCTCCTTCTCTGGCTTTATAATAAGCATAATATCGTCGGCGTATAGTTTCAATTTTGCCATAGTTGGCAGTGGAGGACAGATATCTGTATTATTCCTGATGGCAATCGCCAATGGCTAAAAAAAAAGGCAAATAGCACCGGGGACAATGGACATCCTTGTCTAGTTCCCCGTTTAACCTTAACTTGGCCGACCACCGTGGTGTTAATAATTATGTTGGCTTCTGCATTAAGATATAATTTCTGGACCAGCCCTGTGATCTCAGGAGGTATGCTGAAGTTTGCCAAAATAAAAAATAAGGTCTCCCAGACCACTAGGTCAAATGCCTTTTCGGCGTCTAAAAGGAGAATCAGAGCTGGAATCTTCCGAGTCTCAAAATAATCTAGTGCTTCCGCTAAATAGTGCGTATTAGTACCGAGTTGCCTCCCAGCAATGAACCCATTTTGATCAGGGTGAAACAAATGCGAGGCAATTCGGTTAAAACAATTAGCTAAAAGTTTAGTGATTATTTTATAGTCAGAGTTTAAAAGCGTGATAGGACGATAGGAATTGGGGTCTTCACTATCCTTGCCTTTTTTTTAAAAACTGACTATATTCCCATTTCTAAATGACAATGGTATCACCCCACCCTCTAAGATTGAGTTGGCCAGCAATAAAAAATAATCCGAGATGGTACTGGAAAAAGTTTTAAAGAATTCCGCCGGTAGGCCATCCGGCCCACAGGCTTTACCATTCGGAAGATTTTTGATCACATCCTCAAGTTTATTTTTTGTGAAAGGACTCGCCATGTTTAATTTCTCATCATCTGAAAGTACAGGCAGTTCATGCTTCTGAAGAAAATTTCTCAGGGTTGTCATATCAATAGTCTGTTGTTGGCCGTATATGCTCCTATAATGTTGTAACATTATATCCCCTATTGCTACTGGGTCGTCAGTTCGAGAAGCAGTTATAGGACATTTCAATGCAGTTATTTGATTAGTTACGGCCTGCTCTCTTGCCTGCCACGCAAGAAACATCCCGGTGTAGTTACTTTCTTCATAAATTTTTTGCCTGTGGTGCTGATAAAAAGATTCACCTTTAAGATAATATTTTTCACTAAGATCCCGCTTAGCCTGATCCAGCTGCCGTTGGTTAAAAGCTGAAGGACTACTAATAAATGTATCGAAGGTCCTTTGCACTTTCTGTTCTAATGTTCGCTTTTCTTCCTTTGCTTTCCTACAATTATCAAAGCGATACAAAAGGGGATGATGGACGGAACGCTTGAGCCAATCAAACACTCACCCCCAGTCAACTGATCTGGGGTATGCCCAGACGTGGGTCCCTTGCTCACTTTGCCACTGGATTCAAGCAAGCCTGGCTGATGACGGCTGAAATGCCAGAAACCGGTCCTAGGATGCTTGTTTCCGGTCCAGGGAAGACATGGCTTGGCAGTTCGGGCTGGACTGTTCCCATGAGGCACAGGGTCAGACTGATTTGCATATGGCCATGTCTGAACTGGGGTGGTGGAGTGAGCTAAAGAATGATGATGGATTAAACCCAGATCAGTTGACTGGGGGTGAGTGTTTGATTGGCTCAAACGTTCCGTCCATCATCCCCTTTTGTATTCCTACAATTATCAGCATCCTTCCCGATGGCTAGTCCCCTTAGAAAGGCCTTAAACGATTCCCAGACCACATGCGGAGGTGCTGAGTCATAGTTTCGCTCAAAAAATTCTATAATCTCAGATTTAATAAAAAGTACCCAGTTCTCATCTAATAAGTATTGCCTATTTAACATCCATCTTTTAGGGGTCATAGTGTATTTACCTAGCTCTAACTCAAGAATCACCATTGCATGATCCGAAAACCCATTCTGTAGGATTCTCTGCTGGCTCAAAGTCAATCTCCTGGAAATGAGAAAAAAATCAATACGTGATGAAGTATGAAATCTACCTGAGGAGCAAGTATAGGCAATCTTAGTTGGAAATGCAGTCCTCCAGGGATCCAAAATATCCATAGTCAAGCTATAATTTTGCAGAGTTCTTGATGTTTTAGGTTTTAACTGTTTTTTGGACAAAGCTGAGGAGTCGATTTTAGGATCCATTAAGAAATTGAAATCCCCCCTAAGATCAATTCGCCAGGTACTTGGATTAATGATTGAAAGAGTTCCTCATACGACATAGGGTTATCTTCCACTGGGCCGTATATGCTGGCGAATGTTAAGAGTCTGCCCCCTAGGTTACAGGTGACCCAACACCACCTACCATTCTGATCATTTAAAGAATTGACAATATCAGCCGGAAGTTTTTTACTAAGAAAAATCGCTGTGCCCCTATGAGATGCCGAAGATGAAGAGAAACCCCTATAGGCTGCCCAGGACCTAAACATTGAGAAATCTGCTAGTTTCCCAGCTGATATATGGGTCTCTTGTTATAAAATGGCCGCTGGATTTTCTGTCTTAATCCATGCCTCAATGGCCCTCATTTTCTTTTTGCTGTTGAGTCCATTAACATTGAAAGAAACTATTTTCAAAGTTCTCTTTTTATCCATTAACAACAGGCAAGGTAATATCTAAGTAGCCTAATACCATGAAATCTGGAAAAATGTGACTCTATAAATGAATAAAAATGAATATATATGGATTTAAAAAATGGATTTCGTTTTCTAACCCTTGCTCCCTTTTCCACCCCGTGACCCCACCCAACTCCCCCATGAGCAGATCGCCGTCTCTGCTCACACCTGGCACGCTACCGCCCCCCCCCCCCCTTGACTGGCACTATGACTTGGTGCCTAGTGCTACCGGTCTCCCTTCCCCCCCTTCCTCCAAAAAAAAAAAAAAAAACAATTTTTATGAATGAGGAGCTCAAACAAGGTAACTAACTAGATGCAATTATCTACAAATATGCGCTAGCAATTGAAATTGGAAAAAGCAGCAGGAAAAGGAATCCATTATACATGGTCACTTATAACATCAACACTTTAACATTATATTAACATATAATCTATAGACCATTAGGATTTATCCAACGAGATTTGTTGGAGTAATTCCTGTGCTTCCAGAACATTGCAAAAGACATGAAATCTACCTTTAACTAACACTTTTAGCTTGCTCTGTTGAGCAATCATTGCCTGCGCTCCCTGTTCTTTAAACAAATGCAACATTTTTGCAAATTCTTTTCGCCTTTTAGCTGCAGAAGCCGACATATCCGGGAAAATACGACAGAGTGGGACTTCTGTTGAGGTAAACTGTCGCTGTTTTATGGCCTTACTCAATATTTGTTCCCTAACCCTGAAATCACCAAAATTAACCAGCATAGTCCGTGGGAATTTGGCGTTGGGGGGAAGATGTGCTGGCACCCGATGGGCTCGCATAATGGTTAGGTCTCCATTAAACTCCGGCATGACATTCTTTTTAATAAATGAGTCCACCCATGATAAGGTCTGCTGTCCCTCGAAGAAATTATATATGATGGCATTCTATTCATTTATAATTTTTCCATATTTTTCCATATTTTCACTTGAGATGAGCCACCTCAAACTAAATGCATGCATCCGCATGAAGCCAGCGTAGGAGTCTCCCAGAGGATCAGACATAGGCATCTCTCCTTTGCCAAGCGATTACTCTGCAATTGCCCACTTTGCCTTATAAGCTCTTTAGAGTCTTACAATATGTTATTAGGAGCCTGCAAGAAACTGCACTGCAGAAGGCTAGGCATTCGCTTATGGTTGCCCAGATAATGGAGGCTTTTGTTAGGCGAGGTTGAAAAAAATTGAAATTTACCTAATAGAATGGATCAAGTGACGATTGCTCCCACATGGGATCTCATTCTAGGCTTGGAGTCAAAGATTATCTTTAATTTTTTTATGGTATCAGACCCAGTAAATAGTAAACCAATTTTTTTGGGGGGGAGGGGGATTGTGGAGCTGTACATTTGAGTTTGCCTTGTTGTAGGGATTCTGCACATACACAGAGCTATGCACAGGATAATAGGACCTCAGAGTATAGTGGTGAGCCAACCATAAACCTTAGTACCTACCACCCCAACCCGGCTAGCATTAGCGTCTCATTAGCAGCGCAGCTACCAATGATTAGACAACCCAGAACACGGTATCTCTCTCAGGACTCGCAGGAGCAAGGACACCCTTTCGTAACTTACTCGTACCTGTCCACAACGTGCGTAATAAGAGTCACTGTATAGTTTAAAATGTTTATTTCAACTAACGTGCTCTAAAATACAGTACACGTGCTAGTACTTTCAGCAAAAGGAATAATGATAACATAGTAAACATTGTTACAATTCCATAGAATACAAATGGGGATAGCATTTTATAAAGACAGTGAATATAGGGCTAAATGACCTGTCCACCCTCCCCGTGCTAATAACTAGTTTATTATAAAAACAGAAGACCTCTGGGCATTGTCAGGCAGACCCTCATACCTCAATATCGAGATGCTAGGTTTACATCATCATACAAGCACAGCTCTTCTCTCTGGAAAGGATTTTCTCCAACTGTCCCTGACACTGAAATCACAATATTAAAAGCACACGAAATTCTCCAGTGCAGCTGTAATCAGTGTTATGTCTAAATGCGAGGGGCTGACCAGATCAGCAAGAACAAGTGACATTGCTTTCCAACCTTGTACATGATGTGCAGACACGACCCAAAGCTATCAGGGAGAAGGATAAAAGGCAAGCAATTTGAAAATAGCAGAGTCTAGAAAACAAGGGCACAAAGTAACGTGCGCAAAGAGGCATCATGGCAGCCAGGCCTAAGCTAACTTAGCAATGCAGCCTATGAGTCCACAAACCACACGACACCCTCCCCTGGTCAGTCCAGTGGCATAGACATAGGACGAAGACAGAGTTCAATTAGATGGAGCAGAACAGGAATGGACGTAACTGACTGTGTCCAAGGGACGGACAATGAATGGGAGAAACAAAAATAGACAACAACGTCCAGGGCTGCAGGAATGCTGAAAGCGGAGGCCCGCTAATCCAAAAAAGTGTAGGTGCAGCAAAATGCCACACCTTCCAAGAGGACATCGTTGGAATCGTCAGAAAAAAGAGATGCCATCCACTCCAATAAAGCAAAACTGCATTCATGTTCCTCGCAAGATGGAGCGGCGAACAGCATTGCGGGACAACTTGCGTGATACTCAATATAGCTCCGTTGTAGGAGATTCTGAGCAGCCGCCCAGACATCCCATTGTGCCAAAATTCCAAGTGCAGCCGCACGCGCCATGTAGCCAGGTCCGGAACAGTCACGTTCATGGGCCTCTAAGGGACCCACCAACTGGCCAAAATCCGGGCGAGACAGAGACGTATTGGAGAGGCAGTAATCCAAGGACCAGGAGCAAGGACATCGGATGCAAGACATCACAGGTTGCACGCAAGTGAAATACGCAAAGCGAAAAGAAAGTCTATAGGACACTCCAAGTGTCGCCAATGGCAGGGCGCCGAAACTGGCGAGGAGTCGCTCACGGAGCACCCAAAGGCGTCTGTTGCCGAGGTGGGCTCCATGAGGTGCAGCCATTGCGGAGTAAACAAATCAAAATTAGAATTCCATCAGCCAACGCTAGGATCAACGGAAAGCCGCCGAAGACGCTGGAAAAAATAGAATGAATAAAAGCTGGTATTACACCAAATATAGTTTGAAAGGAGGTAACAAGGCCAGAGCCCACAACTTTAAAAAAGTGCACAAGACCTTCAGTGCGAGATGCATTAAAAACGCGGTGAATTAACTCACCGAAATGTTGTGGGAGGTTTGTGTTCAATAGAGCCTGTATTTCACTGTGAGTACTCGCCACCTGGAGAACGAATGTCTCCCTGGCGGATGTGAGCATAACCTCCTGATTCAATAATAGTGCCTTTATTCTGCTCAATTTATTGAAATCTGCCTTCAAAGTCGGAATGGAAGGCCAAATGGAACTATCTACTATGCCGTGCGGGGGAGGAAAAAGCACATTTTTGCAGCAGACAACCCTGTGGGAAACTGTTACAATATATGGTATGCCGGCTAGCATGCCGCAGCAGTCCTGATTATTTAGAAGGAGATGGCTACCATTTGCAAGCACAGTGAAAGTAGGAGAGATAGAAGGAACAGGAATGCCCTTTAGAACACAAGCAAGATTCGGAGCTGAAACATTACAGGCTCCGTGCAATGTAATGTGTTTACAAACAAGGGAATGACCCACAGTAGAATCGCATGACTCCCCCGTGAGAAAAACTTTCTTTCCGAATCTAAGACATTTATACATGAAAGGCAGGGACCACAGTTCATGCAGGAAAGAACTTCCTAAAGGCTGAAAACGACCGGCAGGATAATGTTTCATGCAGGAACTGAATTCAAATAAAGAAAAAGGCAAAGCTATAACCCCGTGTACTAGCCACACAGCAAAATCTAACTCCGCTACTGAGAATGGTAAAGGCTCTATTCTTTCAATATGTAACAGAGTGTACGCTGCATCTTTCATGGACATAAACTGCTGTTTTTCAGTCAAATTAAAAGGTAAGAATAAGGCTGAGGTGTTTAAAAAATGCCAAGGAACTTTCCCCATTTTAAGGGTCTGCATAGTCCATGCAAACTGCATTACTGAACGCAATTGGTTTTGACCATGATACAACACAGAAACATCATCTTGTACAATATCAACAACAGAGGAAATAATATTCTCTAATGTATAAATACGGGAAGACAAAATATTAATACTATTGTCTACAACAGCAAGCACTTTTTCTAAATTTGCTTGATCTATTTCCCGAAGACGGGAAGCAGCTTCAATTTGTGAAAGCTTCCAGAGTTCATTATAAATTTCATAAATGAATCTCTTAGGCCGAGGACCACGAGGCCCTTTGACAAAATCAGACAGATCAATATTGCCTGATAAGAGGGATAAATGTTGTTTGACAGAATCTAAAGAAGAGTGCTGCAACCACTGTTTACATAATTTACCAACAGAATATGTTGTAACAGTACGAGAGTCAGAAAACCTGGGATCCGGCCTATCCTGTTTATAACCAGGATCTGTGTCATGAAAACGCAGTTGGCAAGCATTGGATGCTATTGGCCAAGCCAACCAGGGTGACTGAACAAACGTAGACATGTTGAAGAAATTGTTCTGGTACAAAGCTTGTAAAAGTTCAATAGAAATATTTAAAAGCAAGCTTTCGTTGGGAGTGGAAGACAATACAGGAATAGAGGGTGCATTCAATTGTTTGGACGTAGCCAAACCCCAACACGTTGTTTGATAGATGTATTGATTCAAAAATAGAATCTGGGCTGGGATGAGGCAAGCAGGGTGTAAGGCTTCTGTGCCCTGTACCTGCCATTCTTTGGACCCCAGATAGATTTTAAGTCAATAGTATCCCGCCAATGTTCATACCCACCTACAGCTAAGGCTTTCAAAAAGGAACCCGAATATAGTAACTTGGTATGGGTCAAGATGATTTTCCTTGTGGATGAAATATTTAATTTAAAATAATAGGACCCAGGGTTCGATCTATCAAAGTCCGTAAAATAAGTAAACTTATTTTTAAGAGTCTCGGAGCTACCTGGTAAAGGGGTCGGACAATGTTCCCATTGTGTATAATTATAAGGACCCCTAAGTGTACTTAGTTTATGGAGGAAATGGTTGCCCCAATGCTGGTAACAATATAAGTCGGCATAACTTGCAGAATTTAAATACAAGTCCTCAGCATCAAAAGCAGCATAATATTTCAAATCAGAAAATAACGATTCAACAGCATGGACATCCCAATCGTCAGAATGAATATTACTTTTTACAACATCACCCATTGAAACACGGAGGACATTTGGCACATTAATAATCTCGGTTGGTCCATGAATTTGGAAATTTACTGCATCCCATACGATGCCATCAGCAACTGGAAACGCTGAAATGTTCACAAATGTGTGGTCACGCTTCATGATGTGAGATGAAGAATGTGGAGCCAAAGTTCCAGCAACACAGTTCACTTCAGAGCGTTCTGGTAAATAGTGACCATTAATGAGCAGAAAAAAGACTGTGACAAAGCCAATGGACATGAACAGAAAAATCAGGAATAGCACCAACCAGTTGTATGTCCATGGGGGAATCAAAAAATTGTCTCTAAACCAGGATACAAAAATACTGAATCTGGAAGGGATAAGTGCTGAGTTGGAATCCGAGTCAAAGGAATAACGTGTTGGTCTTAGTGGCGTTGATGGTAAATGAGCCACGGACTCGGTGGCGGGATAGGTATACTCGGTCTCCTCGTTGCAGGGGGAATCCGGGTAGTCGAGCAAATGTTCAGGCAAATCAACCATCTCAATGGCAACATCAGTGACCGTTCGGGCTGGAAAACCACAAACATTTGTCCTTGAAATGACTGGACAAGAGACCGCTGGTGTTACACTATTCAGGATCGGCCAGATGTTGTAACTTGACATTTTCCACTGAGATGTATCTGTTTTCCTTGCGACCAGGAAGCGGTGGTAGGATGACTGTACGAGTACCCTTCAAGCCAAGGACTGGAACCGGTGCACGATAAGAGGGGCCAAATTCTTTTTTGTTCTCCACCTTCTCTCGGACCAGGTCTCCAACTTTCGGAAGCCATCCGGCAACCGGAATCTGCAACGCAGCGTCTATGGCTGAAGGTAAATGTTCAATTGCAAGTTTGTCTCGGGTTTCTTGTAAGTCCTGTAACATAGTAGAATGATTATCTACGTCAAAGATTGCGGATTGCGCCGCCATGTCTAGACCATCAAGGTCAGGCACAAACATTCTTATGCCGAAGAGCATTTCGTATGGGGTCTGCCCACCCAGAGGTCTTCTAGGGAGATTATTAAGTGCACGTTGTACGCTATACAAGTGGGTCAGCCAGTTCCTGCCAGTACCTAAAACTCTAGCTGTCAAGGATTGCTTTAAGTCACGGTTCATTCGTTCAACGATCGAATTACCCTCAGGCCGATACGGAGACGAAAATTTCACCTGCACCCCCAATGACCCCATTGCATCCTTGTAAGCCTTAGAGGCGAATGCTGGACCCTGGTCAGAATGGAAGGTGCCACAGGCGAAAATTCCCACTAAGACACGCAAATCCCTGATGACATTTCGAGCATCAGCACTCCGTTGTGGCCAGACCCAAATGAAACGTGTGCACGAGTCTACTGCAACCAAGATATATTTATATGCAGTGTCAGACGAGAATGGACCGCAGTGATCTAGGTAAACACACCCAAAAGGTCTGTTTGAAATGCAGAGCGGTGTCTGTGGTGGCCTCGTAACCGTGGAAGGCTTAATTTGTTGACAAACCTCACAAGAAAGCACATAAGTACGGGTGTTTTTATATAAACCTCGCCACCAGTAACGCTGCTGCAAGATAGAAACCGTCGCAGACACGCCAGCATGAGCTGATGCCATACCTTCGTGTGCGGCAGTAATCAAGGAAAGTCTGCGGTCTGCGTTGGGAATCAGCCGATCCCCAACGTCCGGAATGCTTACATAAGGTATCTGTTCGGGACTTAAGAGATAAGAGTACTTAGAAGGAAAACTCCTTGGGTAATTAGCACCTTCCTTTGTTGCAGCTAATGCTGCCAAGATATCTTTATCTATTTTAGTCATGGATCTTGTAACTGCTGCTACTGTGCACGTTGCTACTGCTGATTTGGCAGCTTCATCTGCCAAACCGTTACCGACAGCGTGTGCGCCCACACGCTGGTGGCCAAGTGTGTGAACTACCTGTGTGAGAGGCAGACGTTGTTTCAGATCTGCAACTCGAACCCAAAGCATTTTATGCTTAATTGTACTGCCTTTTGTATCTCTATAGTCGTTTTGTGACCAAAAGAATAGGTTGTCATTAAAAGACTGAACACAGTAGAATGAATCACATACAATAAGAGTTGTCACGTCTGGATTAGCGAACTCAAGGGCGAGCACCAAAGCGCGCAGCTCGGCCAATTGTGCAGTACTGTCTCCTAGTGCCTGAGTATGCACTACAGTCTGTTTGAACTCGCCGTTCACCATGGTACCTGCAACAATAGCACAGGCTGCTGAATAAGCATGCTTGGAACCCGTGGCCGGTTGTGCCGAACCATTGGTATAGATAATACTTTCGTACTCCTCAAGCGGTAGCAAAGACAGAGGAGGAGGATGAACAAATTCATACTGTAAAAACTCCTGTGTCTGAAGGGAAGAATCAAAGATAAACGTGACATCCGGAGATGTCAAAGATGTAGCCCATTGTATCCAACGGGGGTGCAAAGCCTTAGAGTTCGGTACACTTGCCTTTGTCACTGCCTCGAGGGCAGGATATGGTGTTACCACCAAAATGCGTTTTCCCTGTGCCAGTGCGCGTTCCTTTAGAATCGCCATTTGCACTGCTGTCAAAACTTTCTCCACAGAGGAAAATCGCAACTCTGCTGAAGTGTATAGATGTGACTTGTATGCAATCGGTACTGTGTCACCTTCGTTAAAGGTTAAATACGTGAAACCCACTGTCCCTGGTATTATTCTAATTACCAGGTTGGTGTGGTTGTCACGCGTCAATAGAAATTTAGACTCAAGAAGATCAGACTGCAAAGACTGCAGTGTAGAGGAATGCTCGGGAAGCCAACATGACTTCGAAAAGGTATGTTGTATCAATGCATATAGAGGCTTGATACGCTGGGCATATTCGGGAATGTAAGTACGCCCAAAATTCAGAAAACCCAGTAAAGACTGAAGTTTCTTCAGAGTAGTAGGAGGGCACAAAAGTGCACATTTCTCCAAGAAATGAGGGGCTAAGCCCTTACCTTCATTGTTGAGCTCATAGCCCAAAAACAAAACTGTTAATTCAGCAATGTGAGATTTGGCAAAGTTAAACTTGTAACCCAAGACCGCAAACTCGAGAATAATACGGTCCACTCTGGAAAGATGCGTGTATAACTCGTCGTCTGTCAGGTAAATATCATCGACGTACGAACATGCATCTGGGTCTATGCCGTCTAACAAAGAGACAACACGGGCAGCGAATACACCTGGACTGTTTTTGTAGCCCATAGGGAGACGCCGGAATTTGAATTGTTTACCACCGGAGGTAAAAGAGCTCCATTGGCTACACTCCGTGGCTAAGTTGTGCGTGTAAAATCCATTGGATAGGTCAAGTGTCGTTTTATATTTTTTACGAACCAGACTGTCTACAAGCGCAGAACTGTGGGTATTTTGCACCGCAAAGGTCCGACAATGAGAGTTCAAATGCCGGTAATCCAAAACTAGGCGGTACGATCCATCGGGTTTAGAAACCGCAAAAAGGGGATTATTCATGGGTGATACGCATGTTTCAATTACTCCCTGATATTCTAACTGTGTCAGAATTTCGGATACGGGACCTTTGGCTTCCCGTTTGATGGGATATTGGGGTTGTGGCTGTGGCAGCGACCGCAAAGGTATTTCATGGGAGGGTGAATCCTCATCCCAACTCACGTGATTACGGTATAATGCCGGAGCCAAGGCTACAGCCCATTCAACTGCAAGCGCCTCCGCTTTGTCCTTGGGGACATGGCGAGAAAAGCTGGGAAGGATTACCTCCTCCCCTTTACGAGCAGCAAGTACGAATGGGGGCGGCCAATCCGCCTCCGCTAACAAAATGTCATATGAAGAGGTTAGATTTTCCCAAAAAATCCCTATAATAACACGCTCAATGTCACCTTCAATTTGAATGACAATATCATATAGTCTGTCAGGGGGTGCCACTCTGGTGTCTGCTGTCTCGACAGTGATGAATGTTTCAGTTGCTGTCGCCTCCACATGAGGACGTAGTGCCTCTCGCACTATGGTAACTTCCGGTGCGCTGTCTAGGAGCGTCACTGCCCACGTCCAATTCAGGAGTCTCGTTCTCACCGTCTGTGGCATACTTCGCTGTTACAGCGGCAACTTTTTACTTCTGAAACTGTGGGCGAGAACGTTGAAATTCCTCTGGTGTCCCTCTGACTTGTTGCCGAGGTTGGTCGCATGCTGGAGGGGCCTCACGACAGACACAAGAAGAACAGTCACCCAGGCCCTCGTCAGTAGCAGACTTGACTATGGGAACGCCCTCTACGCGGGAGCCCCGGCCAAGCTCATCAAGCGACTGCAACGCATACAAAACGCCTCCGCATGCCTGATCCTCAATGTACCACGCCACAGCCACATCACCCCCCACCTGAGGAACCTGCACTGGCTCCCCGTCGACAGGAGAATCTCCTTCAAACTCCTCATCCACGCACACAAGGCACTCCACAAGACTGGCCCAGCCTACCTCAACAGACGACTCCTCTTCTACGTCCCCAACCGCCAACTCCGCTCCGCCGACCTCTCCCTCGCCACCGTCCCTCGCATTCGAAGAACTACCACCGGCGGCAGATCCTTCTCCCACCTCGCCGCCAAGACCTGGAACACCCTTCCACTAAGCCTACGACAGACCCAAGACCTGCTGACCTTCAGGAGGCTACTCAAGACCTGGTTGTTCGACCAGTAGCAGCACCCCCCCCTTTTTTTTCCCTAGCGCCTTGAGACCCTCGCGGGTAAGTAGTGCGCTTTACAAATTCTGTGATTGATTGATTACCTCTATCCGAGCGATCTCCTCCACCAGTCTGTGACGACGTTGGTGCCTGCGAAGAACGAGGAGAACGCGAGTCAGGGACGTGAAATCTCTCTGGAGATTTTATCCTAGCTCTATCGCGCAAATCATATGTGCGTTCAGAAGATTCTGAAACCGGGGATGCGCCTCGCGATCCTGGCTTCTTCTGTTGCTTACTCTGTTTTTGCAATCGCCAGTTCTTTTTAGTAAAGAACGGTTTCTCATCTTTCTCAGACTGAGTTTTCGGTGGTGGTTGCGATGGAGTTTGTGTTTTAGCAAAAGGTTTAACTCCCAGGCTATTGCGGCCTATAGTTTTATAAGCTTATGCAATAATTTTTGGTAATTCGCGTGGCTTGTCCAGTTCTGGGACTAAAGCCAAAGCATTAGCTACTTGAAAGTTAACTGCATCACCCTTGACATTGCCAAGGATTAGTTCAGCCACTACATCGAACACTCCCACCAATCTCATCCCTAATTCCACAGCCGCTTCAGGGCCATGTTCATCCTGTACTCGTTTGATTACAGAGGGGAGAACTGTCATGGAAGGAGTGCCGAAGCACTTCGCATATACGGCTGCGAATACCTTACCCCAGTTGTTACAATCTGTCAACTCGGGAATTAAATCTTTTGGCAAACTAATAGTCAAAATCCTGTGTTTATCCACAGGAGAAGTATTCGGAAAAACAGCCTCCAGCTGGTCAAATTTCTCTGCAAGCCAATAAGGTAAATCGTCCTTATTTTGTGGGCGCCTGCCCATCACCGAATTAACCATGACGGGACTTATAGTTACGCCGCCAGGCCCAGCTGGATTTGCCGCAACTCCAGGCGGGGCTGCCTGTATGTTGCCCGTAACATACTGTACTAAAGCTCTATGTATGCGTATCAAAGACGAATGTAAGAGACGCAGGTCAGCGACCGGAAGCGTCATATAACGCGGATGTGGGCTATACCCGGCCAAAACAGGCCAAGTGGCCCCGTCTATTGACAAGGGGCCTAAACGAACCATTGTAACTAGTTGGGGGAGGGCGCCATCAAACCAAACACGGTGTTGCCATGCCGTGAGCGCCAAACACGGTGTTGCCATGCCGTGAGCGGTACTTCAAGATTCCGATAAGGATTGTAATTGTTTGGAGGTGCGGTGGCTGTATAATTATGGAACGTATGGTCAGTTCCATCCACCGCCTCAAAGGTGATCCACGAGTAAAAGACTTCAAAATGGTAAGCAGGATCTGCTTGTACCACGAAGATCAGATCGACACCCGCGTTTGGCACTCCATATGCTGTCAAATGAGCTTTGAGCGCCGCGCGGCTATGTGCCGCAATTTCTACAGCCATTAGGGCTAAGAATAACCGACAACCTAATACAAGGAAGCACAATTGCGGGTCTATATTAGCACCTTTTAATAACTTCAAGCTTGAATGAACCTATAAAAACATCAATATAGGAGGTATCACCTTCACACCCGTTTCCGGAAACGTATGTGAAGGGTATTGTGGACAAGCACAAGTACTACTCAAGCGTCTCGCAGATAAGCAGCCCCACGTTGGGCGCCATGTTGTAGGGATTCTGCACATACACAGAGCTATGCACAGGATAATAGGACCTCAGAGTATAGTGGTGAGCCAACCATAAACCTTAGTACCTACCACCCCAACCCGGCTAGCATTAGCGTCTCATTAGCAGTGCAGCTACCAATGATTAGACAACACAGAACACGGTATCTCTCTCTCAGGACTCGCAGGAGCAAGGACACCCTTTCGTAACTTACTCGTACCTGTCCACAACGTGCGTAATAAGAGTCACTGTATAGTTTAAAATGTTTATTTCAACTAACGTGCTCTAAAATACAGTACACGTGCTAGTACTATCAGCAAAATGAATAATGATAACATAGTAAACATTGTTACAATTCCATAGAATACAAATGGGGATAGCATTTTATAAAGACAGTGAATATAGGGCTAAATGACCTGTCCACCCTCCCCGTGCTAATAACTAGTTTATTATAAAAACAGAAGACCTCTGGGCATTGTCAGGCAGACCCTCATACCTCAATATCGAGATGCTAGGTTTACATCTTCATACAAGCACAGCTCTTCTCTCTGGAAAGGATTTTCTCCAACTGTCCCTGACACTGAAATCACAATATTAAAAGCACACGAAATTCTCCAGTGCAGCTGTAATCAGTGTTATGTCTAAATGTGAGGGGCTGACCAGATCAGCAAGAACAAGTGACATTGCTTTCCAACCTTGTACATGATGTGCAGACACGACCCAAAGCTATCAGGGAGAAGGATAAAAGGCAAGCAATTTGAAAATAGCAGAGTCTAGAAAACAAGGGCACAAAGTAACGTGCGCAAAGAGGCATCATGGCAGCCAGGCCTAAGCTAACTTAGCAATGCAGCCTATGAGTCCAAAAACCACACGACAGCCTTTAGTTGCCATCAAGTTGCAAAGATGTTGAGATTGTATATAGCCTAGGGATGTTTAAGAATATCACTAGGTCCTTACAAAAAGAAGAGTTATCATGAAACATAATTTAAGCCTGAGTGGCACCTATCTGTGACTGTTTGGACACCAGCTGCCCCATTAAGCCGGCAAAAAGAATGTTGAGGTAGAAGTTGAAAAGGGCATTTGAGAGTGCCGAATAGCATGCTCAATGGTCACTGTGTCCAAATAAAAGGAGCAAATCAGTGTTTAACCTATTGTCCATTGCCTATCACAAAAGAAGCAAAAATGGTGCTCATATATATTCTTTTGTCTTCACTGGACCAGTGTAAAGTCTCTGTAAAGTGGTCCTTTGGTGTCCTTCTTGGGTCATTCATTCATGAAATACTTAGTAACAAAAATAAGGAACTGGTAGAAAAAAACAGGGAAGTTAGATGGCAAAAGACAGAATCCATCTATTGAAAAGATAAATATTTGTAACTGATCTTACCATGCAGTTAGTCATTTATTCTTTTGAAGTGGTGACTGCTGAAGAAGGTGTAACAGTAGTTAATTTACTAATAATGGCATGCCAGAGGTGTCTTCTAAGATGAAATGATTCTTTGAGCGACGTGTCATCAAATACCATGAAAGAGCACTGTATAATCCACAAGCTAATTGATTCCTTGAGAGAATCAGTAAAATGTTGTTGGAGCGAATGTAAATAGCTTGTAGTTCTGGTGTGGGTGTAATGTTCTCAATTAAGAACATTATGTTGTCGTGTAGCACATGCGGCACAAAACCACATGTCGAAAGCAAACAACTCATTGGAAAAAACTCCTTTTGCATTAAATCACAAAAGTGAGGCTTTATCTGAACTGTGTTTAATTTGGATATGCATGGCCGAGGGAATAAAAGAAACCATGGAATGGCTTTAGGATAGATGGATTTGAAAACTGCAAGAGTGTCGAGAGAAGGTGAAGGGATCTTAATTGTATGTTGGAGATTGGTTGTGGGAAAAATGATTATCCAAAATGTATGATCTGGTCAAAATAGAAGAATTGAGAAGTAGTTCTTTGAGGATACCGTCAACCAGTGATATAATGTACAGCGTTTAGCTGAACCCTGTTTTCTGCTTTATGGAAACCAATTTGACATAGATATAATCATCATAGTGGTTGATTATATGATGTGATGCTTGATCTGATTCGCAGCAAAGTTCTACATAGCATTAAGCACAAATGTATCACACTTTTTATGTTTAAGGATTAGAGTTTAAGTTCTCTTCCTTTCTGAACTAATGCTACCAATTAGCTTTGATTCCCAATATACACCTTCTTGTTCTCTTAGTTATTTATGTCTGATAATTAATTTGTTAGGTTCTGATTTGCTCTGTTTTTAATAGTGAAGGTGTGCGGTCATTACTGTGTGTATTGCATTCTAGATCACCAATGTGTTTTGGAACACACAGAGGGAATATAACAGGATTTCCAATATTTGACAGTTACATCTGAGTCATCCTATCCTCAGTGTCTTTTCACGGGTGAGAATAAACTAATTTTATTTCAGAATACTATCCATCTTAAAGTTCTTCTTTCATCATTCTGTCTGCTCACAGTGTTTCTTGAGCAATTATGTCCAGGTACAGTTGCTGTAGGAATAAGTTGTCCAGTGTAGTCTGATCCTCAAGCTGTGCCAAACTATGGAGAATTGCTGGTTAGTTAGATGGTTGGAAAGATGTTGAGTTTGTTGGGTGAGCTGCTTAATGTTAGTGGAGAATGTGTCAGTGTTGGTGCAATGGTGTTCTGGGGATGGAGGAGTTTGTGAATACAGATGGAGAAGAGTATGGGTTGAGTGGGGATGGCACAGTGGTATGGAGTATCTGGTTGTAAGAAAGTGGATTCCCATTGTAAACCACAGAAGCTGGGGGGTTGCTGGCTATATTGAATGATTAATGTTTGATTTGATTTTGTTGTCACTGATCATATGCTTAGTGGGTGCATGCATAAGCGTTTTTGGTGGAAGTTTACTTACTTTTGAAACTACACCGTGAGCAACCAACGTACCTTTACAGTCCAGTACAAAATACTGTGTTTTGACAAAGTGTAATTCTTTTCCCCTTTTGCATGTGAGCTGCACAGTGCGGTACACATCCAGGTTGGAAAAGTTTGAAGACTTTTTAAACTTGCTCCACCGTTACACACACCTCGTTGAGGCATATTTTTTGTGTGCAAATCTCTATCGACAAATGTTAATAAATACAGATTTGAGCCAGACCCATAGGTAGTTACATAGGGATGCCCATCTATCACCCACATAATAAGGCCTTGACGGAAAGCAGTGCAAAGTAGCAGTACCTTTGCATTACTTTAGGCAACCTTCCATTAAAAAACATGGTTTGCTTTGGAAAGTAAATCTCAACACAACACCTTGCTTAGGGTTTGCCTCATTTGTGCAACCCCAGAGCAAAAGTGTTTGTGTGCATGTATGTATTTGATACTTTGTTCTACAAAAGTGCAGCTCAGATGCATGTTGAAGAGTGCTGTCTTTCTGACAATTAAATGAGTCATGTTGACAATGTTGCCAGTGTGTGATGTGTAAGTGTAGAATGTGTAAAAGTCACATTGAATGTGTGAGACAAGTATGTCATTTGGTCAAAAGTAATGATGGAAGCCAGGAATGGTCTTATGTGTTGTGTACTGAAATACATTGTTACTGAACAGTTAATAGACATTTACATAAATTATTCACTTTTCTATCTTTGGAAAATAGCACAGACTTTGGGTTCTCTTCAGAAAGATTTATCTATGCCATTCAATTTTGCTTTTAACTTTTTAAGTGCTTCTTTCACATCGTTGTTTCTGATGCTATATACAAATGGGTTCAGCATAGAATTCACTAATGTGTACATTACATTTATCCCTATGTCTTTCTCTGGGGAGTAGACTGAGGATGGACGGATGTATGTATAGAGCACAGGTGCATAAAAGAGAATCGTGCAGGTGATGTGGGAGAAGCAGGTGGAAAAAGCTTTTGTCCTTCCCTCAGAAGACTTGATCTTCAGAATGACCATCGCAACCCGAACATAGGAGACGAGAATACAAAGAAGGGGGGTTCCCAAGATCACAGTTGTCTCAATGAAGAGTAGAAGCTCATTAGCGGTAGTATCGGAACATGTCAGCTTCAGAAGAGGTGGAATATCACAAAAGAAATGATGGATTTCATTGGAGCTGCAATAGTACAACTTGGAGGCCAAAGCACTGTGTATTGATGAATGAAGAGAGACGATCACCCAGGCACAGAGCACCAGCGACACAGAGAGCCGTCTTCTCATGATCTGCATGTAATGCAGAGGGTGACATATCGCTATATATCGATCAATGCCCATAGTCCCCAACAAAAAACTGCCCATGTTGCCAAATGAAGCGAAAAAATGCAACTGGATGATGCATGTAGAGAAAGAAATTGCCTTTTTAACTGACAAAAGGTCCACCAACAGTTTAGGCACTGTCGTAGATGTGAAGCAGATGTCAACACAGGCGAGGATGCTCAGGAAGAAGTACATTGGTGTGTGGAGTCGAAAGTCCAACCTGATAGCAATGAAGATTGTGAGGTTTCCCAGCAGGATGACTGTGTATATAGTGAGAAATACAAAAAAGAGAAGGATCTGCTGGTCTGGGTGACTAGAGAATCCAAGGAGAATGAATTCTGATACAGAGCTCTGGTTTCGTCTCGCCATTTGAAGTGGATCTGTAAATGGTAAAAAGAGTTTTATTTATAGTCCAGCACCAGAGTATTTCACAAATGCACTATATGAGAAATGGGGGTCTCTAGTTGGCAGGTTTGTACTCTGTCCAAGTAGGGACCCTTCATTCTAGTCAGGATAAGGGAATTACACTTCTAAAATAACCCCTGCTCACCCCTTTGGTAGCTTGGCACGAGCAGTCAGGCTTACCTCAGAGCCAATGTGTAAAGCAGTTGCACATAAAACACAGTAATACAGTGAAAACACTACAAAAGGACACCACACCAGTTTTAGAAAAATAGCCAGTATTTGCCTATGTAAATCAAGACCAAAACAATAAAACCCAACATCCAGTAATCAAAATACAAATATTGTAAAAATAGACTTAAAGTACTGTTCCTAGGCAGCGGCTCTGTGACAGCGTCTGGCATCGTCGTTGAGCCTAGGGCTGCAGTGTTAAGTGGGGCGGTGCGACGTGCTTCGTGTACCTCACGAGCGGTGTCCACAGGCTACGGCACAGGCAGCTGCATAGATATCAACGTGGAGCGATGTCGTCGGTGAGGCCAGGGCAGTGATGTAAAGCGAGGCAATGCGAGGTTCGGTGCGGTGCCCACAGGTCACGGTGTAAGCAGCGGCTCGATGGTGCATCGGATGGTGACGTCGGTGAGACCAGAGTTGCATTGTGAAGCGAGGTAATGCTCCGGGCTGTGCCTCCAGGTCACGGAGTCAACAGCGGCGTCTTTGACTGTGTTGTTCTTGTTTTTCTTCTGTTGCAGCACAAAACACACAGTTCCCAGTGTTTTGGCAGATGAACCTAAAGTCTTTGATGTTCCTGAGACTTCCAACAGGAGGCAAGCTCTACTTTAACCCCTTGGAAAAACTCAGGAAAAGTTGCAGAAAGTTCAGTTCTGTCCTTTCACTGCCCAAGACAGAATCAGCAACTGCAGGCCAACCCTTCAAAGCAACACACAGCAAAGGGGCAGTACTCCTCCTGGCAGCTCTTCCAACTCTTCTTCTTGGTAGATTCTTAGTCCAAAAGTGATCTAAAGTTCTGGGGTTTTAGCTCTTATACTTATACCCCTTTTTCCTTTTGAAGTCTTTGCTCAGAAAATCTCTCTCGCTCAACAAAACCAGTTCTGTCCTCCCTGGTCCAGCCACACTACAGGAGGTGGAAACAGCATTGTGCAGGGCAGCCACAGCCTACTCAGGTGATAGTGACAACTCCTCCCACAACTCTAGCCCGGGATTGCTCATCAGCATATGCAGGGCACACCTCAACTCCCTTTGTGTGAGTGTCTGAAGTGAATGCACAAACCTGCCCCCGTCAATCTAAAAGCAGGTGTTGATTCCACAAACAGGCAGATGCACAGGATGGTTAAACAAGAAAATGCCCACTTTCTAAAAGTAGCATTTTCAAGCACACAATTTAAAAACCACCTTTACTAAATGCTTTGTTATGAGATTCTGAGCTCAGGGAACCTAAACTCCATTTCTCTATCTTGTCCCAATTGAAAATGACACTTGAAAAATGTTACAAGGCAGCTCCAATGATCACCTATGGGAAAGACAGCCTTTCAATAGTGAAAAACGAAATTGCCTGTATTTCACTATCAGGACATGTAAAACATACCAGCACATGTCCTACCTTTTACATATACTTCACCCTGCCCACAGGGGTACCTTTGGCTTACCGCAGGGGTTACTTACATGTTGGGGCCTGGCAACTGGTTGCGCTTGCCAGTTCGACATGGCAGTTTGAAACTGCGCGTGCAGACACTGCCATGGCAGGTCTGAGACACTTTGAAAGGCTACTTGTGTGGGTGGCACTAGAAGCATTTGATTTACAGACCCTGGGCACACCTGTAAACTTTACTAGGGACTTAATAGTAAATCAAATATGCCAATCATCGATACACCAATCAATAATACAATTTACACTGGTAGCATATGCACTTTAGCACTGATTAGCAGTGGTAAAGTGCCCAGAGTTCTAAAACCAACGAAAAAAGGGCCAAAAAACAAGAGGCCAAAAAGCAAAAAAAAGTCTGGGGGTAAACCTGCCAAAAATGCCAGGTCTAACACACTGCTCAAGACTTTACACATTCAGTCGAAGATGACATGGCAAATGACATCACCAGTGGCAAATGGTTAACTTTGAAAGTGAATGGTTGTAAATACTTATATCAAACATGATCAATCAAGTGAACAAAATGAGCACATCTGACATCCTCCAGGAGGGATAGGTGAGAAAAGTATGAAAAAAACACAATTTTAACTCAAAACATGGACAAAATTAGGCTTCAAATTCAAAGGTTCTGTTAGAACTATTCCAACACTTTTGTAGTGTGGCAGACAGGCCTTACCATTCCCAAGGGGTTTTAGAGCTCACCATTCCTAAGAAAATATTGGAACAAATGTTGGCAAAATACTGAAATTATTATTAGAGGCAGTTTAAAAATTGAGTGATGCACCGTCACGAGACCCCTCATTTAAAAAAAAAACTCTATAGCATCGGTCTTAGTTACATTTTTCCATTTTGCCTCTTCAAATGAGATTCTCAATTGTATCATGTTACAATTTAATTTCTACTTGGAATGGGCAGGATGGATAATGCAAAAGTATTATACATCTCACAATGCAAGCCAATGAGACTAAAAGTAAAAAAATCTAACAGGCCCATTGAGCAATTGTTGTGCTGAATTGCATAGAGCTTACAGGATCAGATAGGTCACAGCAGTCGTTCATGCTCAGGCCTCATAAAGAAGTCATGATAATATCATGGAGAGCTTTACTAATATAGAGGACTGCCTCCCCACAGGTCATGAAATAACAATCATAGCAATCAGGGCCATCATAAGACTTTTTGGGGCTGCAGCCAAGACATATTTTGGTCCCCCCCCTGTTCAGAACAACTTTGAATTTACTATGCATTTCAGTTAATTCAATCTGTCTTGATGTCAAATAATATTAAATTATAAGTTAAACTTTCAGATCTCATGATACGCAAAAACAGCCAAACCCTCAAGCTGCCTAGCACATGGCAATCAAATAGCACCAAACAAAAACTGGGGCAATCATTAATGAAGCAATTTCTATTTGTTTTTTTATCTATTTTTTTTATCTTAGATTTTATGTGGAATTCAATGTCTATCCAGCTCGTTCTTTTCATTCTTAAAAAGACACATTAATTTGCAATTTAATCCATGTTTAGTGGAATAGTGCACAATATTAAAATATAAAATATGTATATTATGTTTGAAGTTGTAACTTTAATTGTTGGAACTTCAACATCAGAAATAAATATAGCATCACTGGCTGCAATTCTTGATGGAACAATGAAAACCACAGCACTACTCTGAACAATAACTGTGGGCGCCCTTGAAGGTGGCATGGCCTGGGCGATTGCCCTCCTTGCCCTTGCCTTAACACGCTTCTGTTAGTAATAAATGCCCTCCAGTACTAAGCAACAAAAACAGCAATACACCTCTAAAACCCGTCCCCTGAATTATCCATGACAGATCACCTTCAAGTATATTTCATAAACACAGCCATTTGGCCAAATCATTGGTTAGCCAGACAATGAAATACTGAATTTTTGTTTTGTATATATAAGCTCAATTCTTCTACGTTGAAGTTTTTCATGTTCATGATTCAAAACAGTATTTCTTTCTCACAGAAAATTAGGTTTTAATTTTTCAGTAAGCAGTTTTTGGTTCATTAACAACAATTTGCACTTTCATCATATACTCATATGTACCATTGGCAGACATTGAAAGAATATTAACAACAAAGACACCATTTGTCATGAACAGGCCACATTTATGCTGGTAAACGCCAGACTGTTGAAAGAAAGTCCACAGTATATCATGGATAAGCCAGATTATATAACTGGAATTTCTAGAATGTCACCAATAATGTTGCATTATGTCCTGAATGGGTAACTAATATTCGAGAGATGGTCACAATATCACTAATAATAATAATCTTTATTCGGCGGTAATCACAGTCATAAAATAAACAGGAGTAAAACAGTAACAAATTTGTTTAAAACAACATGTCACAATATGTGCAAAATCGTAAAAGTCCTTATACCCATCAGTCACGTCTAAAATTTCTTGATCTTAAGACGGCTCTTAGAAAGTTCATTACAACAAAAAGCGTGCGAACATTAGGCAGGAGTTGCAAATACAGTAGGGCTACACATGCGTGCCTAAATCTCATTTCTTTAAAAAAAAGGTTTAAGAAGCAATCGCCTAGGATAAGTAAAATATTTACATAAAAACACAAAACGTAGGGTATCCTGTGAAGACTTATTGTCGCAGCCACAGGGACCTCGATCTGCTACATGTAAAACAAAGCCAGCCGGGGATGCCAATAGATGGTGAAGAAGATTTTGTCTAAAACGAGTAATTAAAAATCTGTCATAGGCACTAGTTAAAATAGATAAATAAGTCTCCATGCCCTGTACAGATTTAACTAAAACATGCCCTCTTACAATATCTCTAGAAGGACCTGATGATTGCCACAGTCGGTCATGGATGTGTCAGTAGTATACGGGACTGAGCCACGTCAACAACAAAGCCAAAAATTGTTTACGAATCGGACACTATTATGCCAGGCATAGACAAAATGGCACCAGGAATGCCCACAGTATTTAACGGATGGTGGAATATTAGATGAAGAACATCCAGAATGTTACCAATAATGGGAACAGTTTCACCCATTCCCACTCACATTCACTCACTCTAACTCTCTGTCACACTCATTAGCATTCATTCTCAATCCCTCACTCACATTCGCTGATCTAATACTGGATCAGACTTTCATTCAATTATGCCCACTCTACTTACACCCGATCATTCACTCTCTACAACTCACTCTCACGTGCTCCCACGCACTCTCACTGACTCTCCCTCAGACTATTCACTCTCACTCTTACTCTCACTCACACTCACTTTCACTTAGAATTCCACTCACTATTACTCGTTCTCACTCATACTCCCTTTCACTCAGTATCACTGACTTTTCCTGTCACTCGTCTTTCTTGCTCTTACTCTGAAACAGTCTCAATTATCATTCATTCTTACAAAGTCTCACCCACACTCTCTCTTACTGTCACTCTAACACTCTCACTCTCACTCTCTCACCCTCACTTACATTTAGTCATTCCACCAACTACAGACTTATTCATCCACTTTCTCAGTGAGCTACCAAACAGAAAAACATAATGGCGTGCACAAGCCACAGAGTTGATCCCATTCACAGAGTCCTATGAGTCTCAGCTATTCTGCCCTTTGTGGGCCTCCATGGGCTTGGTATTGTCTGGGTCTGCAACCCGCCAATGTCCTTATCTGAAGTCAGGATATGGATCTTGGCTGACCATTATTCTGGGAGGTCTCTCGGGTGAAGAAAGTTTGTATAAGCGGAAGCTTTTCTGGTTTCCTTGCGTCCAAGTTATGGAACTCTCTCCCTCTGCAGCTAAGTCAATCAAAAACTGAACACCAATTTCGGAAAAATTTAAAAACTTGTATTTTTTAAATAATTCACTTGCTGTTCTGATTCTCTGTGTTGTGCTAGGAGCTTGATCCTCTAGCGCTTGGAGCAGCTATGCGCTTTATAAGACTCATTATTATTATTATCATTGTCCAGTTGGTCAAGCCTATGCTCTCTCATGGTTTCTGACAAACTGCAAAATGGTGGGATCGCATCGGTACCCGAACATGCTACTATATTTGGAATGCTCCAAAGGCTGAGTCATGCGCAGCATATCTTCTACGAACTGTGCATGATGGTTGGGGTGTGTGAAATTTGCGTAATTTACCTTTGGGTAATTATGCAAAATTACAGTAAAATTACTCAGAATTACGTGTAATTCCCTGAAATGCAAATCTGTCATTTAGCCTATATTTTAGTTCGAATCGTGTCTTCAGGTGAACTTTTGATGCGAGGACAGATTTAAACAAAAGCATGGCATACAACAGCTGTCTGCCTTTTGTTGTTTACATGCTTTGTTATAAATTTTTACGGTGAATTGCGTTTCCACTGTAAAGGATTCATTTAATATATCAGCATTTTTTTGATTTGATAGTGGGACCTACTAAAATTAAAATGTTATTTTAGCCTTAAAGTTACCTTTCCCTCCCTTTGTTCGAAATATCACCTTCTAATGCTCAATCTTGCTACCAAGATCTTACGCAGCCCCAAGTCTCTACATCACCCTGTCAGATTTTAGACCTTCAGCTACCATTGGGTATATAGTCCAGATTCTACGTTGATCTATCACATATCCATCCACACTCTGTAACCCACCATCGCAGAGCAAGAAGTCAATCCTTTCTGGATGCAATGATATCCTTTCAATGGGTCGATCTCTCTCATCTGCTTTTCTCTTTCCCTCCTGATAACATGTGATTAATTATAGCTCTTCTGATACAGATCAAACCCTGATTCTCTTAGCAGCTCAGAGCCTCTTCTGTCTCAGGGCTTCCAACTCCATCCATATATTTGTATGAATGTTCCTTCCACTGGGATCTCAACCCAAGGGTCCCACCCGGTGCCAGTCCCAAACTCATTAACATGGCGACATTCATTTTAACACTTAATTGAAATATTATGTGGTATCTGTCGGCAAGTGGAACTACATATTTTAATATTTTAGGAGACTGCTGTCTATTCTTTTCATGCACATGTATGACAATATATGTTTTGTTAAAATAGGCCAATACTGTGGTTACCACATTATTGGAAATAGCATGATACAGGTAAATTTGCACACAAGACCAGTGTTCTTCTACAAGTATAACATGACAACTACAAATCGTGAGGAAGAATGAGGAAAAAGTGAGTTTGGTCATTAAGTTGGCGAGCCATCACGAGGAGCGCTATTCAGAGGTTATGAGCCACTTGTTTTAATGGTCTCTGACTGTGGACCATTGCTAGCTAAGCAAGAAGCAGACTCACATACAGTTCCTATTTATTCGTCTTTTCAATGGTCCTGGAATTTACATGATAATTCAAGGTTATAGCCTGGTCTCATTGAATGCTTGTCCTATCAGTCCCAAACCTGCTTTTTTAAGAATCCTGTATCTTTATAATTGCAATAATATTTTCCTTCATTTTGCTACTATAGGGCCAAAGTGTTAACCGGAGTCGTATTGAAGTTATTCACATTTTACTTTACAAGATGCGAGATTAGGATTAGAAAAGATTATATATATATATATATATATATATATATATATATATATATATATATATACTATATATATATATATATATATATATATATATATATATATATATATATATTATCTACTGGCGGTCGCCAGTAGATAGTTATAGTTAGAACCTAGTTTCCATAGGAAAAGCATTTTTTGATGTGCTTATAACTTTGGCGTCGTTTGCCGAATCTTTACGAAATTTTCCAAAAGTTCCTCTTTTCAGGTGAGCTCCTATCCTGAAAGTTTGGGGGTGATTCGTGAAGGGGGGCTGAGAAAAAAGGGGGTCCCAAAACGTGTTTTCTCCATGCAATTTCCATAGGAAACTTTAGACAAGGCTACAGGTCAAACTGCTGAACGGAATTGCGCCAAATTTGGCAGGGAGAAAGGTCTTGGTCCAGAAAGCATGCTTTTGTTTAAATGGGGTAAGTCCGTTCAGTAGTTTTAGCGAAATATCAAAATTTACAGATATTGATATTTGAGAATTCTGACATCTGATTGGCTGAGGCGTTACGAGCACGAGCACGCGGCTCATTGGTTGCGAACTGTTGAAACTAGGAAGTGTTGGCAGCCATTTTGTGACTGAGTTGAAAGGCGTAGGGTGAAACAAAAGAGAAAAATTGTATAAGAGGGTATAGTAGGAACACTGTGGTCTTAGTTTAAGAAGTCTGTACGGTGCAGAGGCAGGGAGTTTGAATGTTGCGTAGGCCGTGGAAATCACGTCCGCAGAAGAACCGTGCGCGGTATTGCGGCAAGGTTGCGTAGGCTCTGGAAATCCTGTCGGGAAAACAATGCGTCGTATTGCGGCAAGCAGTGTGTAGGGTGCACACACAGGTAGTGTGAATGTGCGGTATTGCAGCAATAGGCTGTGTAAATCATATCGGGAAAATAACAATGTGCCGTATTGCAGCCTTCCTTTAATATAATGCGCAGTAATGTTTACTTATAATGCGGTGTTCACTTTTATCACGGACAGTGTCACTTTCTTAGACGAAATTTAATATTATGTGGGAGGGCGTGTTCTGTTCGTGTGTCTGGAACAAAATTAACGTTTAATTGGCTGAGGTGTTCCAACAACGAGCTCAATGTTCATTGGCTGCGAACCATTGAAAGTAGAAGTGTTGCCAGCCATTTCCTCCCCGTCCGCGGAGTAGCAGGGACATCTGATTGGCTGACGTGTTCCAAGCAGGACCTTCCCAAGCTTAATGTTCATTGGCTGCGAACCATTGAAAGTACAAGTGTTGCCAGCCATTTCCTCCCCGTCCGCGGAGTAGCAGGAACATCTGATTGGCTGACGTGTTCCAAGCAGGACGTTCCCAACCTTAATGTTCATTGGCTGTAAACCATTGAAAGTAGAAGTGTTGGCAGCGATTCCCTCCCCCTCTGCGGAACACCATGGACATTTTATTGGCTAAAGTGTTGTTCCTAGTACAAGTTTGCTCATTATTGGCTGGGAATGGTTCACTGTTGTGAACCATTTTGTGACGCACTTCAATGGAGTACGGGAAAAGAAAGTAGTAGCGGGGAGGGTAGGAACACTATTAACTCTGTACAGTGGTCACAAGGTGGTGGAGAGGGATTGTGAAGGTAAAAATTGTTTATTATATATTTTAATGGCCATTTATATCATTGGCGTGGGGTGTACAAATCACGGCGGGAAAATAACAAAGTGTGTTGCGGTCTTCTTTTTATTAAGTTTGCGGGTGGGATACTTCCCAGGAGCACTGTTTAGTTATAATGTGGTGTTTACTTTTCTGACGGGGAGCTGTGGTTGCGCAGCAAAAATTTCAGTCTAGGTTTGAAATAGTTTTTATTAAGCAATTACAAATATACTTTCTTCGGAAACTGAAGCTGTATATATCAAAGGGGTGACAAATAAAAACGCAATACATAAAATATCCCTTAAGCGTGGGCACACCCTCCCTTTTTTTCTGCTAGAGTTTGTAAAAGTGTTGCCCCATATTCTTGATAATATAAGAGGGCATGAGTTACTTTTAGATAAAGTAGAAAAGAAGTGCTACAAGAAACACTCCCGCACTACATCATCTCAGGTCACAAGAACAATAACAAGTAAAAAACAGTTAAACACAAATCACTTTATATTACATAGAAATGTACGCTTTATCATTTTTTATAATTTCTATTCTGTAGAATTCAGGAAAGTTCGGTCATAGTTCTTAGAGGTCGCTCACTGCTCCGCTAACAAATCACGTACTCCTTTAAGAATATATAGGATAGTAGTATAATAATATACACTACTGGTCGTATATATTCTATAGGGAGAACTTGAATAGGAACCGCAACAGACAAAAATAGAAATAGTAAAAAAACATTCAGAAATGTAGGGGTTATCAAAGGTATTCACTAAGAAAGTATCTATGGAAACTATTTTTTTTTAAACTGCAATTTCCAAAAATATTGTCACTGTAAAAATATCTGATCAAGTAAGTTATAAAGGTCAGTAAACTGTATTTCAGATGGTTTACTCCTGGCGGCGACAAATCTCCAATTCTTGTTGTGTGGAAATATCACACTCTTACAATATACACAGTGTCAGTGATGGCATAGAAAAAGGAAAATGAAAATGAAGTCATCAATACAAAACAAGATCAATAACGAAATACTTTCCAGCGATGAGTATGTTGAGAGCTTCTTTTCTCCGGGACTTCAAAATCTTTCATCTTTGAGCCAACGGGTCATAAAGTGCTCTGAGATCACAATGACTGTTAATATTATAATATACATATTCACAGTATATGATCCCAAGGAAGAAACAGAGTAAGAACGAGAAGGTGCTGACGTTAAATATAAATCTTTAGTCTTCGCGTCGACGGGTCATAAACTCCACTGAGGTCAGTATAAATGTTAATATTACAATATACATACTCACACTATATGATCTCAAGGGAGAAATAGACTAAAAACCAGAAGCTGCTGACATTACATATAAATCTTTAGTCTTCGCGCCAACGGGTCACAAACTCCTCTGAGATCATAATGTGTGGTTATTATAATATACATACTCACACTATATGATCTCAAGGGGGAAATAGACTACAAACTAGAAGCTGCTGACGTTACATATAAATCTTTAGTCTTCGCGCCGACGGGTCACCAACACTTCTGAGGTCAAGTACAGTGTCAATATTATAATATACAAAGTCACACTATATGAGCTCAAAGGAGCCAGAACAGGAACAATGTTTGCTGTATTCTGTCTGTTTCTGAAAACAAGCTGCTGACGTTACATATAAATGGCAAAAACAACCAATAACACTTTTTTCTAAATACAAGTGTTTAAATATTGACAAATAGCTACGTATTATAAATATCTAGTATGCCATAATCAAACAACTTACAACTCAGGATTATGTTCTGTGGCCGCAAAAGAAGAATCCGACTGTTGAAAAGAGCACCTGCATCACTGAATGGAGACGCGTAAATAACTCGCAAAAACGAAACTAATCAATCAACGGGTGTGGTTTATATACTTTTTGGTTATTGAGTAATCTATGGAAGGAAGATGCGGCTCCGCCCATTTAGATGTCACGTTTTACAGTTGACACGTGCTCACGTTTTAACTGTTTAACTTGTGCACATGTTGGGAAAAGTTACAAAATGTGAAGCGGAAAAAGTTTCGATTTCGAACCTAACACGTATAAGGTCCTTAATATGTACATACGTTGGAGAGCTTAAAAACTGTTACCCGGAAAACCGTGTCATTTCCATTCTCATGAGTAAATACATTTATTAATTGCCGTAATTCTAAATAGAAGACATAAAAAAAAGATCTATCAGAATAGAAGAAAAAAAACGTGATAATATTTCTCATCACTATGGTTTTAAATTATAAAAATGCGAGCATTTGTAAAGCGTACAGCTACCCCTGGAAAGGTGTGCCGGCGCTCGGGGGCGTCGGAAAGATTAAGCAAGGTGTTGCCCACAGTGACATAGTGGTGGGCTAACGTGCCGCTGGAGCCGGGAATCGAACTGTGAACGCTGTTGTTCGAAGTCGGGTATCATAGCTGCTCCGTCACACTTTTTCCACACTTATATGTTAATTAGTGCTAATTAAGATTTAAACATTGTTAAATTATAACTTATAACAGACTACTGTTACAGTTAGTTTTTCACTACAAAAAGTATGCACGTCTTTTTTAAATTTAGTTAAAAACAATATAGGTTTCAGGGACATTGTAGTTAGAAATTAGCATTTATAAAACCTTTCAAATTCACTGAAAAAACCATAGGTTTTACAGACGTTATAGTTAGAAATTAGCATTTAAAAAACCTTTGAAATTTACTGAAAAAACCATAGGTTTCAGGGGCGTTATAGTTAGCTGGACATTTCACTCGTACAAAACCATAGAAATTCCACTGTTATAGTTAGTTCAGCTAACTATAACTCGCGCCCCGCAATGCACTGCTCATGACGTCACATATTACATCATTCATGGCATGGTCAGTGACATCACTGATGACATCACTGATGACATCTCAAATGATATCACTGATGACATCATCCAGTGACTGTGTGTTTCTGTAATTTTTAAATATGTTTTACATATATTCTTAGGTGTATTGAAGAATGAGTAGGTGTATAAGTGTCTGGATGGGGGATTTTACAGGTGTGTGACTGATTGTATAAGTGAGTGATTAAACGTGTCTTACTGAATGCATGGGTTAGTGACTAAACTGTGTGAATGTGTGTATCAGTCTGTCTGTTGTTGTGTAAGCTGCTACATGGGTTGGTCAGTAGCTACATGAGTGTTTATATGGGTTATTGATTGTTTGCCTGAGTATTTGTATGGGAGACTGAGTGTGTGTGTGGGTGGGTTGGAGGTGTGTGACTCTGTGCGTTGATGTGTGAGTGGTTGATTCACTGGGTGTTTGGGTTCAAGAGTGCATGTGGAAACAGCTGTATGGGTGGGTGAGTGTGTGTATGGGTGTGTTGGTGAGTGAATGGATGTATGAGTGGTACATGTGTGAGTAACTACATATGTAAAAGGCAGTATATGTGAGTGATGCTGTATATAAATGAGTATATGTGAGAGTGAGTGATTGTGAGAGTGGCTGTATGGATGAGTGTGTACTTGTATCAGTGATTATATAAGAGAGTAATTATGCGTTAGTATCTGTATGAATTAGTGAGGTGGTGTGTGTATAACTGTATAGGTGAGTAAATGGGAATGTGATTGATTCTTTACATGACTGACTAGGTGTGTGAGTAACTCCATGGATGAGTGGCGGTGTGTGAGTGTCTGAATAGGTGTATGAGTGCATATCATAGTGTTGTATTGATAAGTGACTGCATGTATAAGTGAATGTATGGGTGAATGAGTGGATGTGTGTGTAGACCTAGGAATCAAAGAGTGCGTATGTAGTAACTGGTATTGGTGTCTCGATGGTTTCGAAAATGGTAGTCTGTATTTTACAGTGGGTGTATTAAAGGTTATATTAGACTGTGAGGAGGTGCATCAGATTTTCACGTGGATGATGTCATCAGTGATGTCATTTGAGATGTCATCAGGGATGTCATCAGTGATGTCACTGACCATGCCATGAATGATGTAATATCTGACGTCATGAGCAGTGCATTGCGGGGGCGCGAGTTATAGTTAGCTGAACTAACTATAACAGTGGAATTTCTATGGTTTTGTATGAGTGAAATGTCCAGCTAACTATAACGCCCCTGAAACCTATGTTTTTTTCAGTGAATTTCAAAGGTTTTTTAAATGCTAATTTCTAACTATAACGTCGGTAAAACCTATGGTTTTTTCAGTGAATATATATATATATATATATTTTTTTTTTCAATTCAAAGACTTTATTTCGATCTCTGAGAATCATAAAAGTACACCATAAAATAAGACAATTACAAACACACTATACAAATAAAACATTCCATTTTGAAGAAACAATCATTACCTATTTACAGTCACAGTAAGATTGAAAAAGTGCGTCAGTTTTTGTGCAAAGGAGCAAAGTTCACTATATTAGCAGCATGATTTTTTTCTTTAAAAAAATACATAATTATTTACGATTACAAACTTCATTACGGTGTACTTGAGTAGAAAACGATTAGATATTTTTTTTTTTTTTTAAACTTCGCCCAATCCTTGGCTTTATTTTACGGTCTCAGAGATCCCAAAAAATATATCACAATGTAAAATATATTAAAACACCAGTTAAAATTAGCCATGTTTAAAAGACTAAGAAATTTATAAAAGAGCAAAACCATCATAAATTTTGGGCTGGGTATTATACAGCATTTCATTTTATTCCCACAATTGAAGTGTTAGCTAAAAAGAATCACTTCATAAGCTTCGCCCGTCTTATCCATACAGCATGGAGAAATCGGGAGATGCTAAAGGCTATTATTCTACTTGTATCTACTGACAGTTGCCTCAGAATTTCTAAATAATGTCCTGGACCAATAGCTTTACATAGGGGTACAATCCATCTTTTTCTCAGTATTATATAATAAGGACAGAAAAAGAGTAAATGAACAATTGATTCTTGGGAAGATTTACACGCGGGACACAAATCATCAACCAGTATACTAGTGCACCACCTTGAACAGAAGAGTTTAGTGGGTAAGGTCTTATACCTAAACTGTAGGAACAACTTTCGGGCCAGTGGTGGTGTAATTTCCTCAATTGTTACTTCAAACCCTGGAGTGCATTTATGAGATAAAAAAACTTTTGTCAATCCTGTGGACTGTTCTACTTGATACTGGTGGAATATTTTTTCCCAATACATTTTTTTCAGTTCCACCCTTGTGATGCCAATCATTGTTTCTGGACACGACCAAAAGCTTTCCATCCCTACTCTCCCCAATAAAGAACGTAAGTGAATAAACCACTTTAGAGATTCTACCTGAGGGAGTCTTAAGAGTTCCTTTAAAGCCTCACGGTAAGGCTCCAGCTCAGTTACCGTCCAGATCCTATACCAAAAGGATAACATTTTAAAATTCACTTTATGCTTTACTTGTTTTTGTGCCAAATCCAGGAAGAAAGGGACCAAGGGTGTACTAGCCGGAAGGCCAACCAATGATCTAAGAAACCGATTTTCTACTGTTGGTAGAGCAGCTAGGGAAGTAAAACCCCACAACTCCGCACCATAGAGTACCCCACCCAAGACTTTGGTGTTGTAGATCTCAAGGGCTGGAGCAATCTGCCTAGAGACTGTACTCTTATGGATTTTGCTTATATGTGCAGACTGATGGATAAGTTGTAATTTTGCTTTTTCAACCCGTAAACTCCAATTAATTGATGGGGTAAGCCGAATACCCAAATAATCAAATTCTTCAACTTGCTCTAAGATTGTGCTACCAGCCCACATCGGTCTAGTCTTCACTAATCCTCTACCCTTGTTAAAAACCATAAATTTAGTTTTTGTTTCATTTAAACTAAGCCCTCTGTCCTTACAAAACTTTAAAAAGTCGTTTAAAAGTTGCTGAAGTCCTTGTGGTGATTTCGAAATTAACAGGGTATCATCGGCAAAAAGTAATGCCGGAACCCTACGTGACCCTATTTTTGGTGCATCGCAACCATCCCTGTCTAAACACTCAACTACACCATTTATGAAGAGAGTAAAAAGAGTGGGTGCCAACACACAGCCCTGTCTTACTCCACGTTTGACTGGGAAGGTTTCTGTTACTTGGTTGTTGGGACCCCATCTCACCTGTGCAGAATTCTCAGAGTGTAGATAAATTAAGATGTTTAAAATATTTATCGGGATGCCCAACTCACGAAGCACCCTCCAAAGTTTTTCTCGTGAAACTAAGTCGAATGCTGTACGCAAATCGACGAATGCTACATAGAGCTTACCACCCTTCACAGCCACTTCTTTCCAATAAATACAAATTAGGCGGAACACCTGGTCCAGGGTACTAATCTTAGAGCGAAAACCCGCCTGCAGATCACTCAAAATATTATCTTCCTTTATCCAATTTTGGACCCTGCCTAAAACCTGCTTACAAAAAAATTTTTGGACGAATCAATAAGGCTTATGGGCCTATAACTCAAGGGTGAGGATCTATCCCCCTTTTTAAAAATGGGAACTATTTCCGCTATCCTCCATGAAGGTGGAATAGGAGCGCCCTGCAAAATCAGATTGGACATCAAATTTATATATTGGCTCCACAACATTCTATCTTCCCTATACAAATCATTGGGTATTCTGTCTGGGCCGGGGGCACGAGAAGGAACACAGGATGAAATTGCTGTTAAAGTTTCTTCAAGGGTGAAAACCAAGTCTCCCTCGTCGTGAGCCCCAGATGGGGCCCACTCCTCCAGGCCCTCCCTAGCTATACAAGAGTCATCTCCATAAAGGGAGCCAAAATGCGCAACCCACTCCTCTGGTTGAACTGTGTATTCAAGGGTGGGGCTTTCCCCCCCTAAGCCAGCAAGCAGCATTCTTCCAGAACCCTTTAGAATCTCGATCAACCAGAGCAGTGTGTAGAGAGGTCCAAAGCAAGTCCTCCCACTCCTTTTTAGCACCACCAATGGCTCTTTTGTATTCCACTCTACATATTGAGATTTCTGCCTTGATCCCTCGTTTAAGCGCACCAATAAGCGCCCCCTTTGCCTTCCTACAGTATGAATTGAACCAGGGACTCTTGGTACCATGCTTGCTACCACTACGTTGGCCCCCTTTACCACTAGAATTTTTGGATTGACTCAGTATATATATATATATATTAGACAGTGGAGGTTGTCACTGTGTAGTTATAGTTAGGTCAGTCTTTCCATTGGAGGTTAAACAATATTTGAATCGATATTTGTCGAATGCTAGGTTTGTCATAGAGAACCTCTACAAATCTTGTATAAATAATGTATTTATATACTTAGTTCCCAGTATGAATTAAGCTAATGTTTTATATATTAATGTAGTATTTAAATTAGGTGACATTTATGTGTTTGCTATATATATCTTTGTTACTTTTTACTTTTATGTTACTGTACACAGTACCTCCACTGTATATATATATATCATTATACTTTTTTTTTTTTTTTTTTACAAAGAACTTTTCCCACATAAAGAGAAGGCCTGCACCTGATTCATAGGGACATTTCCATTTATTCACAGACAGCACTTGTTCATTTGAACGCGTTTCGGGTGATTTCACAGCCTTTGTCAACATTGAAGTGCAACAACTGTTTTTCAATTTATAAATGCTCTCCACAGGTGAGGCCATTCACATAAATGAAATGAAAGTGGCTTTTATATAGCGCATGGCTACCCGGGGGCATCCCAGCGCTGCAGCGGATGCTAGAGGGGGGGATGTTTTATGGGAATAGCCAAGTTTTTAGTTGTCTCCAAAATGCAAGATGGTTAGATTCTTTACGGATGGGGAGCGGTAGGGAGTTCCAGATCTTGGCAGCATTATATGAGAAAAGACGGCCACCTGTTCTGGCCTTTTTGATTCTGGGCACTTCAGCCAGGTGGAGCTCGTCCGAGCAAAGTCTTCTGGTAGCCTTGTAAGGTCTAATCAGAAGAGTTACTCCCATTCTCGTAATCTTTTCAAGTGTTAAATGTCACTATGTTTTCATAAGACAGTCACTTGTAAGAAAGTAAAATTCAAACTATCAGCTCTTTTCTACAGTTTTTTCAATATACAAACTTCCAACAAATAAAAGCCATTATCGTCACTTCTGGCTTCGTGAGTGCTGCGCTTTCCTTGTGAAATCTTTGATAACACCTATCTTTGTGTTACCGCTTGCAGTCTATTAAAATATTTTTTCAAATCTTCCCAATTTGTAAGTCATACATTGTGGTCCGAGTGGATTCCTGCCAGCCACACGTGTAATTTTAATGGAACAGTGTAGCAAACCTTTTCTTTACTCTTTCACAACGCACTGTGGCGCTCACCTTGTTTCCTTTATTTTTAAACTGCTGGAAATTTTTAGAGCAAGCGCGAACCATCAATACTCTGAGTCCCCATGACCCACTGCTTGGCTTGAGCCATAAGCAGTGCCCGGCTCCGATCACTACAATAGTTCAAATGTTGGGGCTTCCGACAGAGCTCAAGTCCCCGCCAAGGGTAGCCCTTCAGCTCCCCGCGCCGATGTATGTGTATAAATATATATATATATATATATATGTATGTATATGTATATATGTATGTATATGTATATATATATATATATACATACTTAGTTCCCTGTATGAATTAAACCAATGTTTTATATATTAATGTATTATTTAAATTAGGTTACATTTATGTGTTTGTTATATATATCTTTGTTACTTTTTACTTGTACGTTACTGTTAATGTTTTGTAAAGAATATATATACATATATATGTAATGTTACTTATTAATACTATTTATTTGTAATTATATTATTATTTACTATTTTAAATAAATTACGTATAATGTCATATATATATATATTTAAATATATATATATATATTGATAAATCATTATTCTTACCTTTGTTGATGATATTCTCTTCCATTATATTTTTGAAGTATGTAACCTCAATATTTTTGTAGACGATAATTTTGACATTTAATTAATTTGATATTGTTTTTGTTGATATTTTGTCATACAACCCTTCTTTCATCTTGTGTAGCCCCCTACTTGCACAACTGATGACAGAAATAATGTGATTTTGTACTCTAGTATTCACAATACTCACAATGGTTGGCACCTACAACTATTGATATCTCTAATTGCTGTGGGTTTCTTTGTTTCTGTCAAAGGCACACAGAACAAAGAAAGATGATGTTGCCATCACCACCCTCATCTATCCCATTAAATGAAATATTTTGTTATGTCAATTCGATTATTTAACATCTGCCATCACTCTTTGGCATATGTATTTACATTTTTGGGGCTCATTTACTCTGCGTATGTAGAAGACACCCAATTCTCCTTAGATGTATAGCGATCATATGGCAATGTTATTCCTAATGCCTATGGGACTACAAGGCCCAATCATGTATGTCTTCTGCTGGACAAGGACAAATAACAGGAGTTTATGCAGGAGATGGAGTTGGAGAACTTAGGCCAACCAGATCTTCTTGATTCGTTCTCCAAGGAGAGATCACATTGAAACATAATAACATGCATTTTGGCCTCAACGGCAGGCATTAGTGTGTCATAAGTGGGTGGGCCATAGCCTGCTGTCCAATAGGTGACTGTCTCCTGAATGATCAAAGTGTCTGTCTTCTCTTAATTCATCTTTAAGTAACATTGCAATTGCTTTGGAAATATTCAAGTAAAACAGGAGTCAAGGTCAAGGTCAGCCTCTATGACTGTTCTGCATTGGTTATTTGTAAATAAAGGGGGGTACAAATCAAAGGAGTATTTATTGTATATGAATATCCAGCTGGCATGGGTCCTTGGTGTTCTAGCTCCTCATTTATCATGTTGTATTCTCTTGATTCAGTTGGTGGTTCAAAAACTAAAAAAGTGACTAAAGGAGGCCCGTTTGTGGCATTTGCTTCCAATTAGTCCAATAAAAAGAAGGTCTATATCATTGTAGATACTACAAAGTTGTCTTTTTGTAAAGTTTCACTAATGCATAATGCACATCCCTGTACAATCTTCAATGACCTTTGTTTAACTTTGATAATACACAACAATGAAGTAATTGGTGGATTTATTTGGATGGAAACACAAATGCCGTTTGACGAATCTGCATGAAACTTTACAAAACAAAATTTCATCCTTTTGGATCCTTTATGGAAAGTTTTGTGCTCGTCTGTCAAGCAAGGCCCAAGAAAAAGGGGGAATCTCCAAAGCGCAAATTTCCATGTTAATTTATTTAGGAAAGATTGCTTTCTGGATAGAAAAATGACTGAACGGAATTACACCAAATTTGGCAAACAGTTCAAGCTTTACTCTGCAAGCATGCTTTTGGTGATTTGTGAAAATCTGTTTAGTTGTTTTCGAGAAAATACCATTTGAATAGGAATTCAGGTTTGGCATGAAGAAGTTACCCTCAGAAAAAGTTAGGTATATTTGGACAGCTCTACGCGAGCAGTCTCACAATTGCCAAGAAAATAAACAATAGGTCATTCTGATTTGCTGAGGGAGCTTTTTCTCCTGTTCGTCATTTAGGTTCAGTGTACTGGTACCCTGGAACCAAATTATTTGATTGGCTGGGTCGAAAATTAAAGAAAATGTTGCAGCCGCCATTAAAGGACTTTGGAACTTGGTCTCAGAGTCCTGGAAATGTTTTTGAAAAACCATATCAGGGGGCATTGCAGACACACCCTGACCACCAGTGCCATGTGGGATGTGTCCCAAAGGGACCCTCACTTAAAATAAATTTAAAAATATATATTATTTTCGGTCACTGGTACTGTGGTACCTGCACTCGTTACCACAGTACCCAGAGAGTCCAGCATTGTGGTACTGGGCTAATGGTACCGCAGTACCAAAAACATTTTTAAAATGTATAACCGCTGTTGTGCAAGTCATAGGCTGTGCACTGTGGTGATTGCTCACCTGCAGTAGGTTGGGTGCATGGCCAGCCCCCTGCTGCATACTGCTGAAAGCTGTGTGCAGTGTGGGGTTGGTAGCCTTTATGGTGTTGGGCTTCCAAGGGGCATTGAGCCTGGCTGTAGTCTATATCCCACTGTGGACGGCCAAATCCGCTACTGCACATGGTGAAAGGTTGTGCGCAGCACAGGTTACCGCAAGACCTTGTCTCTGCAACAGGACACGTCCAATGGCTAAAACCTCTGCAGGATAGGCACCCGTGGAGGGATTGTGTACAGAGCCTGGCCTCTTGCAAAACTCTCCCTGCTGATGATAGTTACTCTGACAGGGCTGTCTGACTCCTAACACTCCTCTTCTGTATGAACATAACTCATTGTAGGGTGAGAGATACCTGCCCGTTCTCATTTTTTTCAACATACATCCGTCACTGTGAGGCCCAGTCTCCAGCTCTAGACGAGTCGATTCCAGATCTTCTGTTTTACACCCTACACCCCTCTTCACCTGTAAATATATTCCCCAGAACTGGTTTTCATTTCCATTTCCGACCCATATTGACAGAGAAATTTGGAATTGGCATTGAGGACCTATTGTGCATAAGCCCCATTCTGACAGCTGTAGGGAAAAGGCCAAAGGTACCTCTACCTACATACTTGCCTACTGAAGTCAAGGAAAAATTCTAATGAAAATCAGACATACGGTTTTAAGATGTGTTTCAAGATCACTCTTGAATCAAATCTCAAATTATTCCACATTAGGACCCTTTGAACTCTCAAAGCTGTCCCCCTGTTTTTTGTATTTAACTTTTGAGGCAGCCTAAGATATTGAGAAGCAAAGCACCTCTAAGCGGATGACAGGTATTAAACTTAGCCTCAATTTACAAAGGTGAGATCACAAAGCAGTCAGTGTTTTTGCGCATCAACTAATTTGTGACATTAGCTTGATTTTGTGCATGACTAATATACTGATCAGTTGCACAGCGAAATGCACATATGCAGAAGTTCACAAAAACGTCAGCCTTAATTATAGTTAAGAGGCAGATGGTATTTGTGCACCACCCTTGTGATGGTCTGTAAATGCAGGGATAGAAGCCTGCTGAGGACAGCAGACCCACAATCATCTGTCCACATTCCCTTTATGTTAAAAAAAAAATTTAAAAGTAGCCTCTGCCCCGGCGTTATCTCAAGAGCATCAGATAGCCGCCATGGCGGGAAAGTGTTTTAACACTTTAAAAATATTTTAAAAGATCTTTGATGTCCTTCCGCTCTCAGCCAGAAAAACCATTGTACAGGCATCAGTTACCTCTCAGTTGGACTACTGTAATGTATTATATCTAGGAGTTACCAAAGCGAGACTGCTGAAATTACAGACAGTACAAAATGTTGTGGCCCGCCTAGTACTAAATCTCCCGAGGAGTGCTTCTGCCAGGCCTGCCTTAACTAGTTTGCACTGGTTGGCACTCAAAGAGAGAATTCTATTTAAAGCCATGTGCTTTTGCCACCAATTTTTTTATGATAGAGGTCCACGATACCTCACCTCTTTGGTGAGTTATCATAAACTGAGTCGTAATCTCAGATCCTCAGTAACCAACCAGGCAGTTATCCTGCGGGTAAGGAAAGCTAAATGGGGTGGCCGTTCTTTCACCTTCCTAGCGGCTAAGGCCTGGAATTCAGTAGCGGCCGGCATGGCTTGCGGGTGGGGGGACGGGGTCACGCGGGGAAGGGAGATCACGTGGGGGCCTGTGTGACTTTTCATGGCCTTGTAAATATGGGCCCCTTTCATGCATTATTCTGTTCCCACGCAACATCCATTGAACCTGACACATTCCCAGATTTACAAAGTTTTGTAAAGCTGGGAATACGTCAGAATGTGGCGTAACGAGGAGAAATACTTTTATTTCTCCTCGTTTTTCCTCTTTCTATGCATGCTGCATTCTGCAGCATGCATAGAAAGAGGAAAATGCCACTAATTATTGTTTTTAAGCAGGAAGGTATCCCTTCCTGCACAAAAACAATCATCCCCGCAACGCAGGCACCCTTGCAACATGATGCAAGGATGCCTGCGCTGGCGCATGGCAGTCAATTGTGCTCCAGCGCAGGGGAAAGCACACAGATGTGTCCTATTGTTGTAAATACGACTTATTCCTGTGCTTTTAAAATGATGCAGCTTGGAGCAGCAAAATGGCTTACGGCACCGTGCTGCTTCATTTTTTAGTACATGAGTCCGTTTGTGAGTTGAACGCCCTTTCAAGCATGGTGTTGGTATGGGTCCAAGGGTATGGGGATAAGAGCTTCAACTTCTGACAAACCGCGAGACCACATATAGCTGTTTTGAACACCAGACCAACCTCCAACAAGACAACACATTAAACGCATGAGTACATGGCTTTAATGGGACTCCCACGTCTATCTCAGACCATAGGTTGCCAGTTATCACTATTTAACAGTTGAGGTGCGCTACTCCCCAACTTTCTTACAAATTCTGTGATGCAACTTCTATACATTTTTGATTGATTTGCAATGTTTAATATTAAGAGCTCATTCACCAACATAGCTATCTCAGTACCATGGAATTGGGAAATAAAAATCTAAAATCTGTGAAACAGACATTTGCAGGAAAGTTGAGTTCTGACCACTTTTCTTTAAGCTAAATAGGGCTGAATGCTCCTGATGTGAAATGGAATTCTACTCCAAGGTTGAGAAGACCCCAGCAGATGAGGAGAGGGAACGCGGATTCAGGACCATTTAAAACAAGGATCTGAAAATAAAAGCTGAGAGGTGGAGCACAGGTGTCTTACTGGACTGTAGTGAGGGAAATACTGGGACAGTAGGGAGCCTTCTGTTTCATAAAAACCCTATGCATTAGGCAGAGCCTTTTAAAGAGAATTCTTTGCTTGACCCGAAGCCAGTGCAACTGGATTTTTGCCCTTGTCATTTGATCAAATTCTCAAAGCTTACTTACCAGCAGAACTGCATCGCTCTGTATCTTCTGAAGTTGGGCATGGAGGATTCCAGCAGGTCCATATAGAGGATCTTACAATATTAGAGTCTCGACAACTGTACTCGAACCGTATTCTAAATTATCCTAGCATACAGTGAGGCAAGTATGAAAGAATTATTTATATGGGGTGCAGAACAATGAAGCTAGCTGAGGAAACTGCGTTGAACTGAGCTTTGAAAGAAAAGTCTTGAACCAGCGGAACTCCTAAAGTTTAGACGCTCATGGTCACAAGGGAAGCTTCTCGCAAGATCATAGGCCAAAGGGTATTTTCCCATTGGTCATCAGCGTTGCCAACCAGCATGGTCTCAGCCTTGTTAATATTGAGCTTGAGAAAATTTTGCAACATCCAGAGATGAACTTCAGTCAAAGAGGTAGTCAGAATAGCCCTGGAAGTGGGTGCTTAGTGATCAAAACACACAATCAACTGTGTATCAGCACGATATGAAATTGCAAGAAAACTGAAAGATCTAATCAAAAGGGCTAATTTACAAAAAGATTCTAAACAACATGGAAGAGAGAGTGAGAGATTCCTTGTGGACCTCCACAAGAGACAACACATGAAGATGAATAACAAGGTGGAAAAGCCACTGACTTCGTCTGTAGTTCAAGGAAGGAGAAAACTAGATTAGAACAGCTCTTTAGACAGAAGTTTGTGTCAGGAATTTAAATAGTATATCAAGGCCCACTATATTGAAAGCTGCAGAAAGATCGGGCAAGATAAGTCAGTGGCGGCTAGCTGTACTAAAATATGGTGAGACGCGATGGAGCCAAACTCACTATATATGCGGCTGCCCCAGTGCGGTACTTTTCCCCCAGTGTCCATGAACAGGAATAGAAGGTCTTCCTTCCTGCTCAGTGGAACGTGAATCCAACCAAACCTGGATGAGGGCAGCTCCAGGACTGGTGGGAGCAGGCTAACCCAGCGCTCATTTTGAGGCTGGGGGCCTGTGCCAGCAATCCCCTGGCTGTTCCACAGCCCTGGGATTGCTGGGTCTACAGTGTGTATGTTGGGCTGGCCATAGCAAAACAGCCGGTGAACCCGACATATGCACTTAAAGGGGCAACAGTCACCCTGCAATCGCAGGATTCAGCCCCACCCTCTGCCCTCATATTCTTGCTGGTGACAAAATAAAATGGCATTATTATGCCATTTTATTTATTTGTGTTTGCCTGCTGTGCTCGCAGCCAGCGGGGTGAGGCTCCTCCGCTCTTTAGGAGGAGCCGCCCCTTATAAGAGTGACAGAGTTGCGTTGGTCTAAAATGGTTTGCAATTTCTCAATTTCAAGTTTGAGTGCAATTTCTGTGCCTCAACCATGGCGAAAGCCAAGATGTCAGGGATCAAGGCAATTGGTATCTTCGAAACAGCAAGCCAATTGCTTAGCTACAATAAGCTTGGTGATTTTTTCAAGGGTGGGAGTAATGTAATAGATCTGTAATTTTCTGTCACATCATTATCCAGGTTTCTTTTTTAAACAAGTGAGGTAACAACTCATGCCTTCCTCTTTGTAGGACCACACCTCAGGAAAGAGACAAATCAATTATGTATGTTAGGTAAGAGTTAGACCTGGCATTTTTTGGTGTGGTTTTCCCTGACTTTTTGCTTTCTAACCTCCTGTTTTGACTATGTGCTATACTTCATTTTTGCTGGCTTTAGGACTCTGTGCACTTTTTCTCTGCTGACCATTGCTAAAGTGCTTGTGCTCTGTGTCTAAAATGTATTAGCATTTGGTTTCTCCATGATTGGCATACTTGATTTACTGATATGTCCCTAGTACAGTGCACTACATGTGCCCAACGCCTGTAAATCAAATGCTACCAGTGGGCCTGCAGCACTGATTGTGCCACCCACATGAGTAGCTCTTCAAACATGTCTCAGGCCTGCCACCGCGGAGGCTGTGTGCAGTTTAACCTGCCATTTTGACCTGACAAGTTAACCTAATTGTCAGGCCTAAACCTTCCTTTTTATGACAGATAGGTCACCCCTAGAGTAGGCTTTGGACAGCCCATGGGTAGGGTGCAGTGTACTTAAAAGGTAAGATATGTACCTTTCAGTTATACATGCCCTGGTAGTGAAATATTCTTAAATTCGTATTTCACTACTGCAAGGACTATCTCTCCCATAGGTTAGCATTGAAGCTGCCTTGTAACACTTTACAAGTGTAGCTTCCAATTGGGACAAGATAGGAAGAGTAAGTTTGGTGTCTCTGGACTCGCAATTTAATAAACACATCTTTTAGGGAAGTTGGTTTTTAGATTGCAGGTCTGAAAATGCCACTTTTAGAAAGTTGGTATTGTCTTACTTTAACTATTTTGTGCTTTCTGCCTGTCTCTGGAATACACATCTGGATTGGGTGACAACTGGGCTTTGTGCATTCCCTCTAGACAGTCACACAGAAAGGGAGCTGAGATGTGCAACTCACATCGAGATGTACCATCACCAGGCTAATGGGTGCAAACACTCAGGTTTAAGAAAGCTTGCTGGGGCGGAAGAAGCTTCCTGTTAGGGACAATCAAGACATGGAACCTACTCCCGGTCACCATAAAGAGTAGCCCCACGCTTCTATTTTTCAGACAGGCGCTGAAAACCTGACTCTTTTCCAACTAACAGGTTCAACACACCTATCTGCCAACCTTACTTGACCCACCTACCTGTAGCGCCAAGACGCCCCTGGACAATCGTGCGCTTTATAAATGTACAAATCAAATCAAATGGGTCTTCCTGAGCTAGAGTGAGAGGGAGAAGCTGAAACTTGCACTTGAATACTGAATTGGGCTGTGCCTGTCCCCTCACAAAGGGTTGCATACCCCCCTGTAGTGAGTCTGGAGCCAGGGCAGGAAAGGGCAGGGTCTTGTGCACTACGAAGATTTATCTTTGAAGTCTCCCTACTTCAAAGGCTAAAATGGGTATAAGTACTGGACCTCTGACACCATATAATCAAATCTCGGCTGGAACTGAGGACATTCTACCAGGAAGAAGAGCTGCTGTGCTGCCAGGAGGGACTGCCACTTTGCTGCTTGCTTTGCTGTGCTGGCCTGTTGCCAGCTGCTTCGAGCCTGGGAGTGAGAGGATTCCACTTGACCCTCTACATCCTGCATCTCTAAAGGTTCTCCATGGGCTTGTTGGGCTGATATCCTGTTTCTGAAGTCTAAGGGATATCAAAGACTTCACCTGCAACTTGATAAGTGCACCACCTGGGCTACTCTCCGGTGAGTCCGGCTCTGCCAAGCGGTGCCAAATCCAGTCCTGGGCCCTTGGAAGTCAGTGTTTGGTGCTGAAACCCAAGAGACTAACGCATCCACACCAACGCTTCGATCGGAACCGTCGCATTTCCCTATTAAAACGACGCATCGCCATTGCCTGCACCAAAGCTGCGGACACCGCTCGCCAACTGTGCGACGCAACGACCACGACTTCAACACAGCCTTACGTTGCTGACGCAGCGCCTCCGTATCACTTCTGCTGCAGGAGTCTCGGACAACGCATGGCCGATGTCTGCAATGCATCTTCCCCGACTCCGATGCATTTACGGCCCTGCATGGCTTCATGCCAACGCATCACCTATGGCCCAGCGCTTCAACATTGACGCAATGGTCCGATGCACAGCACTCTTGACATCGATGCATCAACGACGTTGTCCAACTTCGGAAACGACGTGTCGCCTTTGACAGCGACGCATTCCCACCATTGCTCAATGCATCGTCCCCGAGCTTCAACGCATCCAGGGTACTGTCAGCGGGTCTGCGTGACTCCCTTATCCAATCCACGCTCCATTGTGGTCGAACTGAAATTTTGGATTTGCCCCGATCAAATGCTACCAGATAGCCCCAGTTGGAGCTATTGATTTCTAAGCACTGCATTTTGTTTAATTTTGCTAAATTCATAACTCGACTTGTGTATGTTGGATTTTTATCGTTTTGGTCTTGTTTTACTCAGATAAATATGAACTATTTTTCTAAAAATGTGGTGTTTTCATTGTGTTACTGAGTGTGTGCACAAATACTTTACACATTGTCTCTTTAGTTTAGCCTGACTGCCCTGTGCCAACCTACCAGAGGGTGAGCACAGGTAAACCTTTAGAGTGTATTACACTTACACTGAGTAGGATTGTGGTTCCTGCTTGGACAGGGCACTTATCTCTGCCAACCAGAAACCCAATTTCTATCAGGAACGAATGAGAGCATGTGGACAGGACTAGAGAAGGACACCAGGCATAGCTCATCAGAGGAGCCTGATTTAATTAGCCAAAGATAGATGTGACTACAAAGATTAACTAAGCACACGATCATGAAAATAATGGTAACATCTATCAGAGAAGTATTTGAAAAAATGGAATGCCTGTTCTTTATATTCATTTAGAATTGAGTTTTAGAGGAAAAAAACTGTTCCAGGTCTTCATAAAATTCTTATGAAGGAGAAACAGCAGAGGTGGTACGACAAGGTTAATAAAAGACTTCAGAGTCTTAAAATGTTCTTTGAACAGTTAATAGACTCAAAAATACAGCTGCAAATGTTGTCTTATTTTTCCAAAAATAATGTCCTCTTTAGAACTTTAGATGAACTGTTTAGTTTAGTAGGTCAATGTCTGTGTATGACAATCACCATTTTGTTTTAGCTGGTTACAATGAATGACTTTGTAGACATCTAGAAAGGCGTTCTCTAGCTATGAAGTAGAAACTTAATTTAACTAAGATTGAACAGCACATGAGACACACCACCAATAGGAGTGCCTTAGATTGAATATTTCTATCTGATGGTGAGGGAAAGAACATTAAGAGAGAGCTGCACTAATGCGTCCCTATGCCCTATTTAAACTGTTAATGAGACCAATTTTGGTTTTGGGAAGGGGAGCCATTAAGTTAGTATATATGACCTACAGCTCAACAGATTTGATGAATTGAACAATTTTAAATAATGGTGGAGGAGCTAACAAGTGATGTGAAATAACTGCAGCAGATGAGCAAGAGGTCTAACCTTGGAGTGTCGATGCACCAGCAGTGCTGCCACGCAGCAGGTGGTATTGGGTATTCTAAAGGGTGCTCTGGCCCTGCGCATGCTCAATAAACCAGAGGTGTCAGAGATGCTACAGTTTCAATAAGACAAAAGCTGTTCAGGCTGGCTGGGAGAGATTGAACCAGCCAGTGGCGTAACAAAGGCCCCTGCAGCCCCCGCACTCCAGGGGGGGCCCTCAGCACAGTACCCTGGCCTGAGAGCTCCTGCGTGAGTCTGGACGGGGGCCCCTCTATGTACTTTGCAGGGGGGACCCCTCAAGTTTCGTTACGCCACTGGAACCAGCACCAAGATTGTGGATCTAAATAAACAAGCCATCAGTTGGATCGACAGCCTCTCACCTTACCTGTTGGTCTGCAAAGACACAAGTAAGTTGTGCACAAACCAGAGAAGCAGGAATCCGCCAAAAACAAGGAAAAGGGGTATACAGCCCTAACACTTTAAGTCAAAACTCTACCAACCAAACAAGCAGTGGTGGCTGCTACGTAGCGGGGTGGTGGGGAGGATAACTTTTTTTTAAAACACGTACCTGATTACGGCCGCAGCTTCTCCACTGTCTTCTCCTCTTCCTGGCTCCTGGCAGCACAAAGGCTCCCCTAAGCCAATCACGACGCTGCTGTCACTAGCATGACAGCAGCATCGTGACTGGTCTGAGCGGCTTGTTTGGCCGCTCAGACAGTGCCTGGAGCCTTCGGACTGTTCTCCAGGAGAAATGCTAAGTGCTTATGACTGTTTGCCCGGCCTAAGACAGCCGGCCAAACTGTCATGCGCACTTATGGTGCACAAACCACTCCTTCTCCCTGCTACCCCAGCCCTGCCCAGCCCTAACATAGTCCTGTAACCGGTATGAAAAATAAAATGATAATAACGTTGTCATTATCATTTTATTTTTCCTTTTTCCACTGCTCTGAGAGCAGTGGGGCGATGCTCCTCCGCCTTAGTGGAGGAGCCGCTGCTGCAAACAAGCAAGAGAACAACACAGTAGAGAAATGCCACAAATGCGGAGAAGAAAATCAATATGCGCAGAGTGATTTTTACCAGTGAGGAAAGAATGTCAATTAATTTTTCCTTGCCTTAGAAAGCCCCTGGCCTAACCACTATGGGGCAAACACATTAGATTTAGTTACATTCATCCTAATTTCCCTACGTAATGATCTGTTCAAAAAAATTGGGGCTGCAATTGCATTCGCAAACCACTGATGCAATTAATTCCAAATTACAATGAGGAGGAGGATGCATCTTTCATGTTAATACTTTTAAACTTTCATGTTAATATTTTACCTGATGCTTTTTTGCTGCTTTTTTGCTGCTCCTCGCCTACATTCATTGCTTTTACTTGTATGGGCTTGTCAGTATGTTTTTAACTGTTGTGGGGTAATTTCCATCCCGCTTCCCGTTCCGGCCAGGCACAGCGCTGATTGGTGGTCTTCAACCAATCAGGAGCTAGACCGGGAGGAGCTAGTTGTGCCCCCGGCTACTTAATGCCGGCCATGGCGTGGACGTGTAGCGGACGAGCACAGCGGGCGCGCCGCTGGCGCGTGCCTTGGCAAGCCCATCTGCGCCCATCCGCGCCTGGACGACGCCAGATGCTGGACATGCTGCCGGTTCCACCCCCACAAAACGGGTCCTTTTCTTTGCACACACTGCGGTTTCAGCTAATTAGCAGCCGCAATTTCTATACACCCTTCCCCGCCCGCCTTCAAGTTCCTTAGTTTAAATTGCCGTTCGCTCGTTAAACACTTCGCTGAGGTGTTTGAATTAATCCAGGATGAGGTTCCTGATATCCTCTTCCTCACCGAGACATGGCTTACTGCAAATACGGAGGCTTAGCCAATATTGGCCCTGCCCCAGGAGTACACTATAAAGACACTGAGGGGGCCGGGGTGGTGGCATTGCAATTATTTTTAGAACTAGCTATACCCGTACCTTGACTAAGGAGGTTATTGTGGACTGTGAATGTGCACTTTTCAAAATGTTCCTTAATGCTAACTTCACTTTGTCTGGGCTCTCCATCTACTGCCCCCCAGGGCCTTCCAAGGACTTTAGGGAAGCCCTAATCACTGTGTCCAGCCTACTAGCAACCAGGTTGGCTAATTTTAACAGTATCAGGGATCTCAATCTGCACCTGAAGCGAGCCAAGACAGTGAGATGGGCAATTTCCTGCGGGTCCTTGCTGCCTTTCAACTAACGCAACGCGTCCCAAATAGCACACAATCAGCAGGGCATTTGTTAGGCCCTATTTTCGCCAATCTACCTGCCCTTACAGTTAGTCCGCCCCTTCCTATGAGCTGGTCTGACTACTATCTAGTATCTATGACATTACAGGGAGTATGTCCTCCTCAGGATGTCCGACGGAAGCCCGTTCTAAAGCGCCCCTGGCATAAACTGAATGCTGACCACTTTCGTGACCTCCTCCTTAGTCAAACACCAAGTCTCCCAGATAACGCTGAAAGGGCAGATAGCATTCTGTCTGGCTGGCTCACGCACTCCCTTGATACTTGTATCCCCGCCAAGTTGTCTCACAGTTGCAGAACTCAGTCTAGTCCGTGGTTCAATGACAATCTGGCCCAGGCCAGGAAAACTTGCAAAGCCCTGGAACGGGCATGGAGACGGCAATATGACCCAGTCCTGAAAGTACAATATCGGGTGGCCATCAAAAATTACCATAAATCCATTCAGAAAGCAAGAGCCGATTATTTTGCAGATAAAATCAAAAATAGCAGCAATCCTGCAAAATTTATCTTCTCCTTGCTTAAGGACCTCAAATCTTCAGGGCAACCCAATACATCCCCCCTCTCCTCCAACCAGCAATGTGAGGCACTGGCGACATTCTTTATTAAGAAGGTTGAGGACATTTACAAAACCTTTCCCCGCACCGCGATTAAAGCAGGCTCCCCATCTCCATCTAGCGCCGCCCCTTCACTCTCCGCTTTTCCTGCACTCTCCCAAGACGTCATGTGCACCATCTGCAATAAAATTACATCTGGATCCCCAGCGGATCCCCTCAAACCTGATCAGTTTCAGAAATTTCTACCTCAGCTCCTTCCCCCCTTTTGCGATCTCATAAATCTGTCTATGTGAGCTGCTGTAGTCCCATCGCCTGGAAACACGCTAAGGTGATTCCACTACTCAAAAAACCCACTTTGGATGATTCCAAGCCAGAAAATTTACGCCCTATCTCTCTTCTTCCTCTGGTATCTAAAGTTACCGAAGCTTATATCAACTCTATTCTCACCACTTTCATAGAAGCCAACCATCTGCTAGACCCCTCTCAAAATGGCTTCCGTCCACGACACAGCACTGAAACTGCCCTTCTGGCTGTTACGAAACACCTTCGGAGCTCACTGGATGAAGGACGAGCCTCGGCGCTGATCCTTCTGGACCTGAGCGCTGCATTTAATACGGTGTCCCATCAGATCCTTCTGCAGCGTTTAGAAGATATTGGCATTGGTGGCTCGTCCCTGGGTTGGCTCGCCTCCTTTCTAGCTGAGAGATCCTTCCAAGTGATTGCCCCCCCCCTTCTGTTCTCAGACGCACGCTGTGCGCCAAGGGGTTCCTCAAGGCTCTGCTTTAAGCCCTACTTTATTTAATATCTACATTCAACCCCTGGCAGCAGTGGCTAAGGACAGGGGCCTAACTGTGGTCTCCTACACGGATGACACACAGTTAGTGGTCGCGCTATCTGACAACTCGGCACAGGACGCGATCAAATTTAAAAATGATTTAACAACTATCGCGGACTGGATGACATCTAACTGTTTTCAATTGAATGCCAGCAAATCTGAGATCCTGTTGGTGTGCAAAAACACTCATCTGTGGAGCGAGCACTGGTGGCCGTCCACCCTAGGCCTCCCGCCTGCCCCTAAACAGACGGTAAAAAACCTGGGCGTATGGGTCGACTCTGCATTGACCTTCCATGCTCAAACAAAGGCGGTAGCTAGAGTCTGCTTTGTGCTCCTACGCGATCTCAAACCTCTGCTGGGTTTTTTCGATGCTAACACCCGTCAGGTTATTATCCAGACCACTATACTATCAAGGCTGGATTACGCAAGCTCTTTGTACCTAGGGGCCAATAGAGCAGAGATACATCGCCTACAAAGGGCACAAAACGCTGCCGCCCGTATGCTCTTCGGCTTGCCGAGAACCTGCTCTATTTCAGACTTTATCAGCAGATTACACTGGCTTCCGGTGGAGAAACGAATTAACTTCAAAGCCCTCTGCATTTCCCATAGAATCCTGAATGCCCAATCCCCCGATATTTTAGCCGATCTTCTCACACCCTACACACCCACCTGCCAGCTGCGCTCTACTGGTCAACACCTGGCGTCTGTTCCTCGGGTTAAGAGAGCCAGGGGAGGAGGGAGCTCTTTCCGTGTTCTTGCTCCTAAACTCTGGAATTCCCTCCCTGTGAGCATCAGAAGCATCCAAAATCATGTGTCATTCCGAAAGGCTATAAAAACATAACTCTTTCCTAAGTAATCTGCTTCCCTCTTCTTCAACGCTCTCTGCTTGTTTGAGATCAGCGCTGGGATGCCCCTTTGCTGGGGCAGCTATGCGCTCTACAAAACTAATAACATAACATAACATGTTCCCCTCCTTTTTGTTATCTGTTGGGGCTTAAATGGAATTTTGCAAGTTGGGAAAACTTTTCTGACTCACAAACTGCCCCAAACCCAACCCGAAATCCAATTTTTCAGTTGTGAAGTCTGTGATTTTATGATTTGCTGGCATTGTGACCTCCAATTCGGTTGCGGAGTAGCGTGCTACTCGACGAAAAGTGCTTTAACACCTCATCAGGGGTAGCAAGCGCTATATAAATGCAAACCCTTCCCTCTTCTGTCCCTCCACTATCCTTTTCAATCCAAATATGACTCACATGTCCACCGCTCAAATTAATTTCATATTTCACTATACTAATTCACCACTAATCCTTTTTTGGGTTCCGGAGTAGCGTGCTAATTGCCGAAAAAGCACTTCGACACCTCGTCAGGGATAATAAGAGCTATATAAATGCAATTACAATTACAATTTGTTCATCTGGCGGCTCCTCTTCAGAAAACTGGGCCAACCCGCTTGTTAGTCCAGTGCATAATGGAGACTGATTAAAATAAAATTCTCATAATTAAGGATTTGAAGTAAATGTAACTCCTGAATTTTAGATGAGGCATGTCAAATGGCTTCAATCCGAAAACTGTGCTTGAATTAGAATGCTTCATATCCCAGAGTTTGACAAGTAATTTTCTGTGAGGCCCATGTAAGCTAAATTCCCAACACCCAATCTTGATTTGACAAATCGAAGAGGGAAGAGAGGGAAGAGAAAATACTAGGCAAATAATTTTAAAAAAGAGCATGTATATTGGTCCATTTGAGATGAAGGTGAGGATTGAAAGTTTTAAATATGCTGAAGTACAGGTACTCCTATCTTTGGAGAAAGTGTACATCTTTATAAGAATCCCAGGGAACCGCTGGCATACTAGCGGAAATGTAAGTCAGTCAGAGATTTCCAGGAGTATCGCATCTATAAAATGTATGCGAGAGCTAGAAATTTCTACATGTGAAAAATAGATGAAAATGTTTATTTATAAATGTAACAATTTTTGCTTCTACTGCCCTGGTAAACTATGTTACTCACATGGATAAATGCCTACCCCTAAAAAACCAACTATATATAGTGATATTCCCGCCACACTCCCGCCCTTGAAACACCCTCTCCTGCCCATGACCGGAGCAAATATGCATGTGTTTTCAAGTAGGGCATCTAACTGCTAGGGAAAAGTGAACATCCACTAACTTACCGGTATCTGATTTACTTTTTATATAGACTCATCCTGGAATAAGACACTCCCACAGCACCTACAATCGTGATTGAAAACCATTTTGGTGGAATTTCCGTTTTTCCAAATCCACTCTGCAAGGGTAAATGTGTGCAATCATGAATCTTTGAATCAGAATTTGGAATTTGTTCACTCAAATGACCTTTTTGATAAATGAACTTGAATTTAGGTGGGCAAATTCTTTGTAAATTGTGCCTTTTTTGTGAGTAGTGCTCAATTTGTGTTATTAGTTGCAGGTGGTGGTCGCCGGCATTGGTTTTTAGGAACCAAGACTTATTTTTTATCACCTGACTTCGACCAGGAGCAAGATGAGAAGAGAGAAAGGCTGACAAGTCAGACAGAGGGAGGAACAGGAAGATATCCCTCCCATCACTATTTTGTTTATTTTAGTGTGACGCCCTAATTGCGACGGGTATGCCCAAATGTGGGTCCTGTGCTCACTTTACCACTGCAATCAAGCTGTGCCCGACTGAAGAGTCCCAACTAGGGTGACGTGTTCTGTTTCAGGGAGAACCTGACTTGGGAGTTTGGGCAGGACTGTTCCTATTGGACCAGGTTCAAGGTTGATTTGCATATGGCTGGTTCTAATCTGAGGTGGCACTGTGGGCAAAAAAACGATGGACTGGAATGTACTGAATAATTACCAGTGACTGAGAATAGTTGCTGCATCCCTCCCATCACCTTTTGTTTACTTCAGTACAAAATGGCACACCCTCGTTGTTGCCCTCTCTGGTTTATATGATTTTTGGTAAATGACACACATCACTGGCAAACAAATGCTTTTTACGCTAATGCACAACATTGGCAAACAGCATTGGTAAAGCTAGGTGTGCCCACTGGCTTCACCAATGCTTGTTTTGCCATTTAAGCAATGAGAACATACAAGCGGTGCATGTATATTTAAGTTGAGGTGGCTCATAGTTTCTGGGTGTAGAAAGGGACTACCAAACCCATGATGTCTGCACAAACAAGGCTGAAGCTATCTAACTATATCTGATTCCTTTCATTATGATAAATAAATATTTAGTCTAAGCATTGCCTTCTTAACACTCCTGTCTTTTCCTGAAATTAAAATTAGTAAAAACTCTTTTCATCTCCCAATCGAGATGGGCTTGGGCTCATTAAAATCAACCACAACCTTTTCTCTCTAGGGTGAGATAACCCCTGAACACAAAGACGTTACTGTGTTTTAATGAGGCTTTCAGTAAATTGTCCCTTCACACACCGGGGAAAAGGACGACCTCAGGAGTGCACACAAGATTAGGCCCTGATGAGGAAATTTGTGCAATAACACCAGTTTCTCCCAGAGGACCAAACACACGCACACACACACACACACACACACACACACACACACACTTCACTTTTCAGTTTTCACTGTGGTGTGACATCTGAAAGGTCCCAAGTGGCTCCCAGCCTCTCTGTACAGTAGTTACAGTAATTCGCTCTGCTCCCAGTAGATGGGTCTGCGATTAATTTGTTCGTTTCAGAAAGAATATCAACTAATGGCACAAGAAATCAGGTAAATGAAAGTCAATGTCATGTTGCAAATAAAAACTAAGACCCTGAGCTGCTCACTTTAAACTTATGTTGGGGGCGGCTAGAAGGTATACAGTATAGAGGCGCGTGACCAAAACAGTGAATGTCTTAATCATTTTCAGAATCCATGATTCATGCCTCAGTAAACGGGATTCAAATATCGAATTATATAAAATACAACAGCATTTCAAGAAGGAAACCGCTCTAGGACCGTCTGTAATAAGGATACGATACAATTTGTAATCCAAAGGGCATCAGATACTGCTAAAATATAAACAGTGCTTAATTTGAGCCGTGGTTCCAGGTGGGGCCAACCAGCACTCATTTTTGGGGACCGGCATTTTTTATTTTTTCAATCAGATTTTGACCCAGACATAGCAAGAGACAAAAAAACTGAAAAGTGGAAAAGAAGGAGGAAGAAAAAGATGGAAAAACGGTGACAATTTGGGAGAGCAGGGGTGGAAAGGAACCAGATGGAGTGAGATAAAGTGACAGGGAGTGTGTGGTGGTGAATGAAAGAGGCCTGATGTGGATTCGAGACTTCGCAGCCTTGGTATTGGACACCACGATATTCGATAGCGCCATGCCAGCTTCTGAGCAAAACTTTGGGCCCAGGCACTTATTCTTTTACAAATTAAGCACTGATACATGTTTATTCTATTCTATATTTAGACCTTTGCTGGTCCCCCACAAAGCCTCCGGTGTTAAGGAGGCCCTATCTTTACTAGTCCTCAGTGGCGGCTGGTGACATTTGAAAGTGCTGGGGCGTAAAATTATCGCGGTACTGCACTGAGGCGAGCGAGCGTAGCGAGCGAGCGTAAACAACCTACAGGGGGGTTCGGGGGGGTTCTCCCCCCCAGAGAATTTTGAACAAATAGTGAATAAATGGAGCATTTTCAAGCAAATTTGAGGAAGCAGGAAGGTTAATAATGCAATATACCCAGCAATGCCCCAGCCTCCTACTTATGACCCCTATTACCCTCCCATCTCGCTCCTTTGCTTCTCTCCACCTCTCTCAAGGACCGGAAGAGCAGCAGCACTTTAATCAGGTCCTCTGGAATTATGCAAAAGGAAGTACCAAATTATCCAGCAGGGTTGACTACATTTTACAGTGTAATGCAGGGTAGTATTATTTCATTATTATGTCATTTTTTGCACATGTTAACACTATGTGAAGGGCCTTCCACTGTGCAGCAACATATTACTGAATTTTTAGTAACATTTGATCCTTTTTCTGATGGTTTTTGTTAAAATCTTCAATTTAGGCTGTAGATGATGGATTATATAGCTAAGGTATCAAATCCATAATTATGCCTAAAACGCAGCAGCATCGAATAAATCCTGTGGCCCTGGCTATAACACTGGTACCCCAAAGTGGGGGTGGTGTTCATTATGTTCCTTCTATTTATATTAGAGTTCTGCCTTTTGCAAGTACCTCGGGAGAATGAGAGTAGGCAGAACACTGACAGCACGTGTTACCAGTGCTTGTCTTCCCATAATAGGCACTTGCACTGCTCCTTCATATTCTGTATCTGTGTTTTATTAGTGAAACTTGGCAAGTCTTTCCACTCAAGAGTCAAAACTTTGCCATTGTCAGAATTATGTTGCTTAATACAGGGCCTTTAAGCATGGCTGCAGACAGGCCTATGAACAGGCACAGCTGTGCATGGCTCCAGCAGAGAGGCTACGGAAAGCGTGCGGGCTGTGCAGGCAGGGTGTGGAGGTGGAAAGGGCTGTGCAGACTATAGAAGTGCATGGGCCGTGCAGGCGAGACCACGGAGGGTGCACGGTGTAGTGCAGACAAGACTGGTGTATGGAGGTCTACAGCCAGGGCTGTGCAGTGTATGAGGCTGGATGGGGCCGTGCAGACAGAGTATGAAGGTGGGAGGGGCTCTGACTGTAGGAAAGTGCACAAGGCTGTGCTGTGCAGGCACGGTATGATGGTGCAAGGGGCTGCGCAGACAGAGTAAAGTATGAAGGTGCAACGGGCTGTGCAGGCAGGGTCTGATGGCGCACGGGTTTATGCAAGCAGGGTATGATGGCGCACTGGGCTTTGAAGGCAGTGCTGTGCAAGGTACACGAGGCTGTGCAGGTAGTATATGAAGGCAAAAGGGGTGTGAAAGCAGGGGGTGCACCGCACGGGACTATGGACACCATGTATGACGGTTCACGGAGCTGTGCAGGCATGGCTATGGAGGGGGGTTGCAGGGCTATGGACGGGGGGAGGGGGTTGGATGCATTTCCGCTGAGAGAGCAGTATTGAATCTTTTTTTTAAATATGCTTTCTGCTCTGTCAGTCTTTAATGGAAGCAGTCTCTGTAATACGATGGCTGGGTTTTGAGCTGTGGGAAAGTATTAATGTCTGCACGTGTCAGGGATGAATGTGGTCTCCTCCTTAAGAGTGACTCTGCCATGTCTCAGATGAAATCCCACCGCAAAAAACAGCGGCAAGGAGGGTCGGTTTCACCCATAAATTGTCATAAATTGTCTCCTCTTAGTTAAGCGCTTGTCACTTCATTCATTTTCACTTGGAATCCGCAGGCAGAGATCGTGTTCCAAGATTCATCTGTGATCAAAACATCAAAATACTCGTCATTTTCCCCCTGCAGCACCCTCGAGTGATTATAAATCTGCTTTGACATACACCCACGCTATATGAAGGAAACTGAATTTAAAAAGTGCATAGAAGATATCATGCAGTTAGGGTGTAATCCTGTTTGAAATGGTAATATTTAACTAAGTAGTATCCATCATGGACTCTGATTAGACGTGTGCAAGTTTGCGAGGCGGACTGACTTGCAAAATTAGTTTTATTAAGCGCACGAGCTTGATAAAAGTAGTATCTTACAAGTTTAAAAAAATAAAAAGGTCAGTGACGTTTGTATCAGCCATAATGGTTTGCCGCTGCGCTAAGGACTGCACAGGGGAGGTGTCCGCTTACAGGGCCGGACTTGGAACTTCAAGTAGCCCTGGGCAAAAATAAAAATTCATCCCCCATGGGAGTCCTCCCCTCACAGCACTTCTCTAAATCCTGCGACTCCAACTCCAAGCATTCCGTTTACATACAGTAATCCTATCTCGGAAAATCTCAAATCATTAATATTTGGCTGTCCTACAGCTGAATACTGCAATTGGCTACTGAAAGGTGACCAGTTAACCCTTCAGAAAGAGTCTACCATTGCACAGAACCACCAGTGGTAATTCAATGTTTTAGAAACTTTGGATTCATTGCGGCTAGAAACATTTTTCGAAATCTGTAAAATGTGCAGCAGATAGATTATATGCCAATTGTATTCCGATGCAGAATCACATAATTCCGGTGGCCACTGGTTTAATGGTTTTGTGGCACTGGCTGTTGATGTAGGACCCAGGGTTCTGCCCCTGGCTTCACCACTTTATCACACTTTGTAATCTAGAGCAGATCTTTTGGTGCCTCAGTTCCCACGCCTGCCAACATCGGGAGTGCTCAGAAACAACCTTAATGAGGGTTCAAAGCGCTATATCAATAACTGGACTCTAGTCGCTACAGCTGTTTCAGCATGCACGGTGTGCTTGCGATGACATCAGCAGCAGCAGCAGCCTCTCACCTTGTAAGTGTTTTCATTAATCACATACCCCTGGAGAGCAGGAGTGGGCGAGTGACTGCGGCCCTGCATTAGTGTCATCTGCCACTTCACATTTGACTGCCGACAGGTGATTGTGCGTTTCGGCTGTTTGTGTGATTTAAAGGGCAGTAACATTGCTTTTCAGCAAGCAGCAAATTAATCAATAACCCGGCAACGCTGCTTGTTTCAAGAGTGGCTTTTGCTGCACAACATCCGGTCCACTAATGGGAGGGTGATGTGATTTGCCCTCCACTTATTGAAAGCCTGTGTTTTTTAGGATCAAAGACAGTCAGCACTAGCGCTTCTATAAGGCAAAGGCTGGCTGCTGGTGGCGCGTTTTATCACAGAAATAACCCCACAGTGAAAGCATCAAAACACAACTCGCACTACACCACAGTGCAAAGTACTTCAAAAATAAAAAGAGGGAGTGCAGAGCGCACACACTGTGTGCTCTTCAACACCCACCCAACACCATACACATCGAGCACCACACAGCAGTCGCAGGCGGCCGGCATGACGGGGGGGGCGAGTACGCGCGGGGAGGGGGGGTGGGTGGGGTTAAATTTGAATAAAACTTACCAGGCATCTCCTCCAGTCCCGCGTCGCATCCCGTCTCCTCTGCAACGTGGTGGAACTAACTTCTCCCAGCTCTTTTCTTTTACCGCTCAACAGGCAATACTAACTGCCAAATCAGGAGACTGGTTGCGCGGGGGGCCGGGCGGCTGGCCCTTGTTTACTCGGTATCCTGGCATTTGATAGGGCATGGGGCGACTTTGCTAAAAACACGTCACCGCCCGAGCAGGAGCCTATTTCCAGACGCCTGCACAACACTAGGCATGCGCAGCATACCTAATGGTTGTGAATGTAAGTGAGGAGCAAGGCTCCTCTCTCACATGCGCAGTCAGTCCATCTTCTGGACTCCTGCTATCGCCTGCGTGCGCTGTGTCTTGACATGCGCACTTTCACCCGTGAAGCACAGGCCGGCCCGGAAATGTAAACAGACGAATTGAAAGCTGTCAATTCGTCTGCTTACATTCCTGTTGCCCGAACTGTGAGCAGTTTCTTTTGTGGGGCGCTGCCCCGCGCCCCTATGGACCAGCCGCCCCTGCTAGTCCTGCATCCAGGGCCGGACTGGGAACGAAAACCGGCCCTGGCAAAGTGCTCGGCCATCCCCCCAGGTGGTTGGGGCTGTGGCCGAGCTGTTTGCCAGGGCCGAGTTCGGCCGATTTTGTTACAGGGGCGATATTGCAGCTATGCTGCAAAACGGCCCTGTAACAAAATCGGCCCCCAGGGGCCCAAAACCGGCCCCCACCCTAGCGGCCCACCGGGGAAACGCCTGGTGCCCGCTACGGCCAGTCCGGCCCTGCCTGCATCGTCCGATGCCCAACGTTTAGAGATCCATGCCATAATGATGGAGATTTTTCGATGTCGCCACGGGACACCTGTGTAGCAAATATATCTATGGCGGCCAGGCTATGTTATGACGGCCAGTCACCATTCTTTGTTTTGTAGAAACAAATCCCCCAAAAAGAAGTTTCTTTTTGCAAAGCAAAAAATAAATGTCCCTGTGGTGCCTGTGGTTTCTGCCTACACTTAAGGGACTATAGGCCAGATGTACTGAGGTTTTTTACATAAACAAACAGGCCAGTTCTGTGAATCGTCCTGTTTGCGATTGCGACTGCAAAAAGACATTTTGCTATATATGAAACCCAAACTGTGATTTAGTAATGTTACTGATTCGCAATTTAGGTTTACGACCAAATACCGATTTGGTATTTTGGGAAGGGCAAGTTTAGGGCTTCCCTTCCAAATACCGAATCACAATGGTATGAATTGCAGTTGCGGCCAACATGGCTTGCGGGTGCAGGGCTGTCGCGGGGGGTTCGCAGGCATGGGGGGGTCGTGGGAGGGTCACATAGGAGGGAGCATAATGAAAGAAAATAAATAAATAAATAACTTACCTTTCTGCCGGGTCCCGCGTCTCTGCTCCTGCTCTCCTGTCTCTGCTCCAGGAACAGGAAGCAGGCAGCCAGGCTCCCTCCCCTAAGCCAATCAACCGCTGCAATGTAGCGTTGTGATTGGTTTGAGAGCCGTGACATGACGCTCAGCCATGGGCTGGACGGGTGGGCATGTTCTCCATGCAGGCTGTAATGCAGCCTGCATGGAGAAGCGGAAAGTGCGCATGACTGGTTTGGGCGGCCCGAGAAGGCCGACCATACAGTCATTGCGCACTTAGGAGTGGGCAAACCACTCCTCCTCTGCCCTGCTCTGTTAGCAGAGCAGCCCCACCCACCAGCCCGGCCGCAAAGGGAACATAAAATGGTAATAACTGAAAGCTATTACCATTTTATGTTTTTGCTTCTTGCACTGCGAGAAAGCAGTGGGGCGACGCTCCTCCGCCATAGCGGAGGAGCCGCCACTGATGTATTGATATTTTGGGACCAAATTCCGATCACAAAACATTGATACTTTACTAATTATAAACATGTAGTGGTAACCTATTTGCACCATTTGTGAATGTAAAAATTTAGTTTGTTTAAGAGGAGGCAGTGGTGCACAGTACCACTGTGTCTTCTTAAACAAACAAAAACAACTGAGACATTTTCCTTTCTTTTTATGTTCTTTTATTGATTTTTCAAACAAACAAAAAAGGGAAATAAGAAATTACAGTACAGAGGTACACAATGATAGGTGTTAATCACAGTTCATTACACAGTTCAGCATTTTAGTCAACATGAGAGCAAGTATAAGGGTCTTGCAGTCCATTTGTAAGTAGGTGGAATTCACTGTGAGTCACCCGGTAAGGTGTGGGAGAGGCCGCCTATATGGGGATCCACACATGTCAGTATCGTTTAGCTGGAGTAGACCCCTGAGGAGAGAAACATTTCTTTTTTAAACACAGTGCTGTTTCCTTTAAGGGGAACAGGCTACATTAAAAAAAAAAAGATTGCTTTATTAAAAAATAATCACAGGCAACCAGCAGGCCACCATCCCTATAATGGCTGCGATAAATAGTAGTTCGCAATTTGCGACCTACCTTATTAATATTCACGTGGTAGGTCGAATTGCGACATGCTACGAATCGGTAATTTGTGAGCCGTCCTATTAGTACATAGGTCAGTTCACAAATTACTACTCTGGTCGCAAAAATAATTGTTATAAATTGACACCCGTATTTTGAGACCAGTTCTCAGTACATCTGGCCCTATATTCTTTCTTGCACAAAAAAAGTCAGATATAGAGGCCTCAACCACAATAAGGTGGGACTGTCAATGCCAAAGCAACAGAGGACATGAAACTAGTTGATTGCCATCCAGGGATTTCTGGTTCAGCGGTTCCTCTGAAGCTAGAACAGCATGCCGAGCAGACATCATTTGCCTGGCTCCCTCAGTATATGTTATATGTTTCCACCCTCAGTATACTTTAAATGTTTCCATTAAAACTCCCAAAGGGGAAGTTTGTTTTAGAAAAATAAAAAATAATTTACACTGATGCACAATGCGTTTTCTCCCTATGTGTCACATGCATTGATTTTTTTATGGCCGGGGACTGCCACGCCCAACCAACAGTCACAGGTATGAAAAGGGAGAGCCTGATGGTCCTCCCTAAATAGTCCCAAACGTATCGAGTGTTGGAAATGGCTTTTTTTTGCAGGCTCTCCTCCAGATTTTTGTCTTAGGACTCTGTGCATGTTTTCCCTGCTAACCAGTGGTAAAGGGCTTGTGCTCCCATCCTAAAACATGGCAAAATTTGCCTACACCTAATGGGCACATTTCATTTACTTGTATGTCCCTAGTAAATAGCTTTACATGTACCCAGGGCCTGTGAATTAAATGCTACCTGTGGACCTGCAGCACCCATTGTGCCATCCACTAATATAGCCATATAAAAATGTTTTCACTGCAGCCTGTAATGCAGTTTTGAACTGCCATTTCAACCTGGCTAAACAAATCTTTTGATAGACCTAACCCTTCCTTTTTAACACTTATAAATCACCTCTAAGGCTGGCACTAAAGGCTCATAGGGCAGAGTGTATTGTGTTCACAAATTAGGGCATGTGTACTTAAGTTTTACATGTCCTGGCAGTAAAATAACTCCTAAAGTAATTTTTCACTGTTGTACGACCTATCTCTCCCATTGACTAACTCTGTATTACATTATTATATTTAATAGGTAATACATTTTGATTGGGAGCAGATAGAATTATACTGATTATGCTCAAATGAGTTGTAATTTGAAAGCCCACTTAAATGGTAAAGTCGGGTTTTAAGTCACAATTCTGAAAATGCCACTTTTAGAAAGTTAACACAAGGAGATGATGGACGGAGCGCTGAAACTTTTCAGGCACTCACCCCCAGTCACAGATCTGGGTTGAATCCATCATCGTTCTTTAGCTCACTTCGCCACCTCAGTTCAGACCCAGCCATATGCAAATCAGTCTTGATCCTGTTCCTCATGGGAACAGTCCAGACCAAACTGCCAAGCCAGGTCTTCCCCGGACCGGAAACAAGCATCCTGGGACTGGTTTCAGGGTAACACCCCTCATCAGCCAAACTAGCTTGAATCCAGTGGTAAAGTGAGCAAGAGACCCAGGTCTGGGCATACCCTGCCAACTTAGGGCGAACAAAGCAAACACAAGGAGATGATGGACGGAGCGCTGAAACTTTTCAGACACACCCCCATTCACAGATCTGGGTTGAATCCATCATCGTTCTTTAGCTCACTTCGCCACCCCAGTTCAGACCCAGCCATATGCAAATCAGTCTTGACCCTGTGCCTCATGGGAACAGTCCAGACAGAACTGCCAAGCCAGGTCTTCCCTGGACCGGAAACAAGCATCCTGGGACGGGTTTCGGGGTGACACCCCTCATCAGCCAGGCTAGTGTCAGGCTCTCACCTGTATTTCTGCAGGAACGCCATGGATGTTGTAAAGGTCCGCAACTTCCCTTAGTCACCCAAGGCACCTGGTATAAACAGGGTAGCAAAGGTAACCCGGGGAAGAAGGGAAACAAAACAAGGAAAAAGGGGAAAACTCAGCTTCGGAACTCGGGACACCTCAGGAGCGTCCGGATACGTCAAGAAGCTGTGAAGGTGCAGGAAAAGGGTTAATAAACAGTTTTCAATAAAAGACAATCTGTGATTCTCAGTGTTTTCATTCCTACCTTAACTTTTGTTATGATTGAATTTCTCTTCTTCGTTAAACTGGTGACAAATATGTACAGTGTTGTGGGGAAACGGGGCTGCTGCCATATGCGTAGAGGGAAAGAAAAGGAAGTGAATGCGAATTCTCTTCTACCTATACCAATGACAAAAGGGTGTACCTAGAACAACTCATGTGCCCACCTATTCGGTAAGTGGCGTGCAGTTCCGTCTCCTTATCTTGTGAGTGAGGAGCAATAAAGTCATAAAGAATAAACCGACCTTAACTCAGGTAAATAATAAACCCCTTTTTCTCTTTCTACGTAGGTGGCCCTGTTCAGGCGGAGCGGACCCCCACACAACGCCCAGAGCACAGGACCAAGTAAGTATCAGCAAGGAATAATAATGTAAATCAGCGCGAGTGCGCTGTTACCGCATCCGACAAAGTCTGACCGCTTCCTCTCTTTACTCTTCTTAATTACTGCAGGGAACGGCAGCGCTACATCCAAGGATCAGGACCACCGGGAGAAAACCAACGAGGGAAGAACGCAGCCGCGCACTGGAACCACCCGTCGGAACAACAACCCGGAAGTGAACAGGTGAGTGAAAACCGGAACTCGGGAAACACTAGAACGCGAAGCACTGCGGAGTGAGGAAGGCTGGGTTTTGATGTGCCCGGCCCTTCTCTGCGCACGCGTGAAGTGCATCTGTGATCCCTCAGGTGAGTAGCTGCCGTCTGTCTGCCCGCGCACAATCCTGACAGCTAGCTTGATTCCAGTGGCAAAGTGAGCAAGGGACCCACATCTGGGCATACTGCCAACTTAGGGCGAACAAAGCAAACACAAGGAGATGATGGAAGGAGCGCTGAAACTTTTCAGACACTCATCCCCAGTAACAGATCTGGGTTGAATCCATCATCGTTCTTTAGCTCAATTCGCCACCCCAGTTCAGACCCAGCCATATGCAAATCAGTCTTGACCCTGTGCCTCATGGGAACAGTCCAGACCGAACTGCCAAGCCAGGTCTTCCCTGGACCGGAAACAAGCATCCTGGGACCGGTTTTGGGGTAACACCCCTCATCAGCCAGGCTAGCTTGACTCCAGTGGCAAAGTGAGCAAGGGACCCACGTCTGGGCATACCCTACCAACTTAGGGCGAACAAAGCAAACACAAGTTGGCATTTTTTTTGTCCTAACCATTTGAGTCTTATGCCAGTGTCCCGGGTCACATGACTGTGAAAGGCTCTGCTGTTGGGGTTTCTCTATTCCTTCCAGACAGTGACACAAAGGAGGCTTAGATGTGGATAGGATGGGCCATCCTGTCAGGATGACTGGGAGGGGCTGTACCCAGCCCCACTTACATTACAAAGGGCTTTTCCTCCTGCACACACAGAGAAATCTGACACCAGGCCTACCCTGTTTTTTGTCACCCCAGACAGTTTAGATCCTTTACAGGGGAAGAACTTTCCAGAACAGATGTAGGTGTAGGACAGTAAGTCCCCTCCACACAAAGGCTAGAACGAGGTATAAATAATGGACCTCCAGAGCCACTCTTGAGAACACTCCTGGACCTGTGAACATTACAGAAGAAGGACCGCCCTGCTGCCATAAGACTGCCCTGCTTCTTGAGGATTGCCTTGCTGTCTGAGACGGAAGATTGGACCTGCTTACCTTTATCCCAGGCTAACCTGAGTGGCTCCAGGGGTGAGTTGGCTGACCTCCTATGTGAGCCACAGGGACACAACAAGCTCCAGAGGCCTCTCGGCAACTGCCCAGCTGACCTGCTGCAACTGTCTGGACATGCACCTGGACCTGTCTGAGTCCTGCTGGCCTCTGCTGGAGTGAGTCCCTGATCCCCAAGGAGTGCTTCCCCAGTTCGTGGACCCTAGGCTGGCATCAGAGTGTACTCCTCTGCAAGAAAAGGTGAAAACCTTGACGTTTGGGCTACTCCACGACCGCAAATGGGCATGTTCGCCTCAAGACTCTGCTGACTGCAACGAAAACAATATGAAGCTCAAGCGAGACCTGCTCTTCGTACTACAGCGACTGCCAGCGATGACTGGCAACACGAGAGCCACTCTTTGCACAGCAATGACAGCCCGCGGTCACGGCAATGCAAAGCCACTGCAATGACTGTCCTCAACGCCTGACTGACTCTTCGCTCTACAGCGACGTCAGCCCACAATGGTCGGCCTGCTCTTCGCACTATAGCAACGACTATCCATGATGCTCTACCTGCTCCTCACAACCTCCTCCATCACAGATGGAACTCTTCACGCAGGACTCAGAAGGTAGCTCTTCAGCTGAACTAATCTGGTCCCTGTAGCTAAAAAACTTAAAATTAAATATCTCTGGTTCTACTGATTGGATTTTTGTCATTCTGGTTTTATTATATTTATTAAAATTACTGTTTTCCTAAATCGGTTTGGGATTTTTCATGTGTTGTATTTTCACTTTATTTCTGTTTGTGTGCTGCATAAATACTTTAAACATTGGCTCTAAGTTAAGCCTGACTGCTTTGTGCCAAGCTGCAGGAGGGTCAAACACAGGTTAATTTTGTGACTTTTTGTGGTTCACCTTGACAAAGATTGTGGTTCTTGCTTGACGGGAGCTTCCACCCCCCCCTCAACAAATAACCCAATTTCTTACATTGGGTTTTCCAACAAATAGCGTTTTTTTAGACGGGGGATTTGTACACATAGTGTCACTGGAACCAAGCTATACCCAGCTCATTAGCCCAAATCAAAGGGCGAAACTGGTACTGGGTTGCTTGTATTCCGGTTCAGGGAGGACCTGGCTTGGCAGTTCAGCCTGGGTTGTTCCCATTGGAGCAGGGTCAAGACCGATTTGCATATAGTTGTGTCCAAACTGAGGTGGCATGGTGTGCAAAATACGATGGTTTGGGATGCGGCCTGAGTAATTATCAGTGGCTGAGATTAATTCAAGCATTCCATCCATCACTTTTTGCATACTTTAGTATTGGGAAGGCCCAGCAGGATGTAAGCCGGGAACTGCAGGATATCTACATCAAATATGCAGTTAATGCTAGAAATCACCTCCTGCTAATAACTGTAATTTAGAACATCTCGATAGCAAATGTGTTTGTGTTGCTACTTCTCCACACTTTCGCCAACATTCAGTCAACCTTATGGAGCGCCATTTGTGAACTCACTCTGGTATATAGTACTGATTATGTATGGTTTTTTATCAGGGGCCTCTTTACCTGAGCTGCTCATTGCCAAGGTCCATGCCATGGTGTAAATGTCTCCTCGTTCTTTGTCTGAAAGTCAAAGTCCTATTATCCTCTCCCACCCCTTTGCGCTGGAGGCTGCCAAATGAGGGTCGCCTTTCGCAACTCTTTAAATATGTCCGAGACCACAGGTTTATCATCATGTTTCATGACAAACCACTTTTCAAAGTGTGTGAGTCTTCTATTCGCATTGGTCTGAATCGAAGGATGGGTAACTCAATCCTGAATCTGTAAATAGTGCATGTGCTATATCTCTAGAAGGCTGTCATTGAGCCTCAATTGCTTGAAAGATTGTATGCCCTCTATGCTGTATAAGTCTCCCTCATGTCTACATTTAGCAACCTGCCAATCCAAACTCACCGTCCCCTCTGTTGAAGATAAATTCATGGTTGGCTATAGTGGGGGTTATATAGGAAGGCATAGTTGTCCGACCCTTTGATAGAGCCACTTTTTTTTTTTTAAACAAACTTTATTGAGCCTTTTCGTCCATATGATCAACATAGCAAGTATGACATATAAGGTCTTTTACTTTTGCTGGTTCCGTTGTAAACATGTTATATCTTTTATCATGGAGTAATTTCTATTGATAGAGCCACTTTATCCCACACATCCATAGTAGCATAAGTCCCTCAGCCTATATTTTTTGACTTGCCAAGCCACCTTCCAGTTATGGACACCCACTACCGCTTGGTCCATAAAGCAGCAATGTTTCTGCTGCTCTTCCACCATATATATGTCTGGGCTGTGCAGCAAGTAGTTATGAGATAGATGAAGGATTCCCAACCCACCCTGGTGAAAACAAATTATAAGAAAAAACTCAAAGCAAGACTTTAAAAAAGGCACTGAGACAATAAGCTTAAATACAAAGGTCTATTGAAAACCTATAAGCAACTACAAAAGAATCTAAAACCTCACAATATCATCTTTGTGTAGTGGAAGTTCCTAACACTAGGAAAGAGGTATTTCAGATTGTGAAACAAGGAAAGCTCCAGACCACTAGAAAATGTAAGATCTTGCAGTCAAGCTTTCTGGTAGAGCTTGTCCTATTTCCTTTTAGGTTAAAACAGGGACATTCATGACAATGAACAAAAGACAATAACTCTTGTTATTTGTTTGTGAAGCCAAATAGGGTTGGGAAGGGATAACTTTAAAAGGCAAGCGTAGAAATGAATTCAAAACCAAAGCTCAATCAAGGAGGCAGAGACATTTTAAAATAAGAGAATGTACAGTTCTTGTGGCAATCAGCATTTGAATATGAAACTAAATCTATGACTGATCTGTCATTACACAAGACTCAACTACATATATTGATAGTACGTTTTTACAAATAATCCAAATACGTACAGTTTTTTGGAATTTCAGTCAAGGTGGCTAACAAAGATAGTACAGAGCTTAAGTGGGCCTCAATGTTTATCAAATATTGCATGACATTGATTAGCATATGTATAAAACGTAGGGCCTTATATAGGGTTTGGGGTGCCTTCTGTGCCCAGCCAGGGAGGCAGATGTGATGACCTCCACCACCCTGGCAGATAACGTGCCAGGCTGAGATCCCTGTACCTTCAGTACAGCCACACCCCCAGCGGCACCGCTAAAGACACTGTAGCTTTGTACACTGCCATTTTTCATGCTGCCGCTCAGCACACATATTTGTTTTTCGAAAACAAACTCCCATAGCAGATGTTTTTGGAAAACAGAAAACGAATGTCCCTGAGATCGTGGAAGACTTCTCCCTGTGTTTGGGGGCAGGGCCGGACTGGGAACCCAAAGCAGCCCTGGCAATTTTCTCAGACCAGCCCCTGGTGAAGCACAGCCTGGCCCCGGGAGGCTGGAAACACTTGCTTGCTGCATTTGTTACTGGGGGCCGATATTACAGCACTACTGCAAAACCGGCCCCCACCGCTGCAAAACCAGCCCCCACCCTTCCAGCCTACCGGGGAAACGCCTGATTCCCGGTACGGCCATTCCGGCCCTGTTTGGGTGTCATTTTTATTTTACTCTGTTCAGGATCACCAGGCTTTTCATGGCTACCTCAAACAGGAAAAGCTACACCAAAACCACCTGAGGTACTTAGACTGCAGCCCAATGTGGTGTCATCAGTCTAAGGTTTCCACTTGAAGAAACATTGCAGTTCGCCTGACTCTAAATTTAGTGGGTTAACCTACAGTTTGGCTGATAGGGTCCTCCACTACGTTTGTGATGTTGTACCCTGTCCCCCAAACACTACATAAGGCCACAATTAATGCCTGCATGAGTTCCTAAAATGTAAAAAAACAGTGATATCATGTTATGTACAAGTTCCAAACCAAACAAAACTTTTTGGAAGATGAAGGCCAAATACTTAAAGCAGTAATCAACATTTCAACCCCTGTGATGTAAAATTGGAAGGGATCTTCCTTAAGATTAGGGTTAGGGCCATTTCAATGGCAGCTCTCAAATGGCTTTCTGTTAAAACTAGGCAGCATCTAATGAAAGGATTAGAGTAATTCTGCACCATAATGTTGAGTCTTGATATGATTCAAGTAGGTGTCAGAGTATGATTAATCAAATAACTGTATTTAATATTTGTAATAACATACTGTAGAAATGTATTATTAATTTGTGTATGCTGACAGAGATTGAATAGTCTTTCTCAAGTTTCATATTGTGAAAAAGTTGGAATGTTGGTTGAATAGGGTGAAACCCTGCTCCAGCAACAGCCACAATCCCAGTGAGGGTGAACGCAATACAAGTCACTAAATTAACTTGTGCTTAACATTCTAGTAGCTTGGGACATTAGCAGTCAGGTTTAACTTAGAGGCAATGTGCAAATTATTTAAGCAGTACACAAACAGTAACAAAGTAAAATCACAACACAAGAAAAATCCCATACCAACTTAGAAAAATAGAGTCAATTTCTATCAATTATTTGACACCAAACTGACAAAAATCCAATCTGTATAACCGGAGATATGCAGTTTTAAAGATTTCAGGTAAGTATAGTGCCTGAAAGCACAAAGCACCACTCGCGGTTATCTGGTCGTGCGAGACCGGGAGAATGTCACAAGTTTAGGCTGACCACGATGGTGCATGGGCCGGATACAGGGACCAGGTTAGTCTAGCTCATGGGTACTCACAAACTTTCTCTCGGGGGCCAAATTTACAGTGTGGTTTGTGGACGAGGGCCGCACCGGTGGGGGCGGGGTCAGTGGGGGAGGGGGCGGGGCTAGAGCAAAAACAAAACTGTGACCATGAGGTTGAACACAGGCCCCTGCAGCAGACGCCTTCGTCCACTGAGCCACCAGACCCGGCATACACACATCTTTCTCTCTCTCTCTCTCTATCTCTCTCTCTCTCTCTGTCTCCCTCCCTCTCTCTATCTCTCCCTCCCTCTCTCTGTCTCCCTCCCTCTCTCTCTCTCTGTCTCCCTCCCTCTCTCTATCTCTCTCTCTCTCCCTCCCTCTCTCTCTCTCTCTCTGTCTCCCTCTGTCTCCCTCTGTCTCCCTCCCTCTGTCTCCCTCTGTCTGTCTCCCTCTGTCTGTCTCCGTCTGTCTCCCTCTGTCTGTCTACCTCCCTCTGTCTCTCTCTATCTGTCTCGCTCCCTCTGTCTCCCTCCCTCTGTCTCCCTCCCTCTGTCGCCCTCCTCCCTCTGTCTGTCTCCCTCTGTCTCCCTCTGTCTGTCTCCCTCCCTCTGTCTCCCTCTGTCTGTCTCACTCTGTCTGTCTCTGTCTGTTGCCCTCTGTCTCCCTCTCTCTGTCTTCCTCTGTCTCCGTCCCTCTGTCTCCGCCCCTCTGTCTCCGTCCCTCTGTCTCCCTCCCTCTGTCTCCCTCCCTCTGTCTCCCTCTCTCTCTGTCTCCCTCTCTCTCTGTCTCCCTATGTCTCCCTCTGTCTCCCTCCCTCTGTCTCCCTCTGTCTGTCTCCGTCTGTCTCCCTCTGTCTGTCTACCTCCCTCTGTCTCTCTCTATCTGTCTCGCTCCCTCTGTCTCCCTCCCTCTGTCGCCCTCCTCCCTCTGTCTGTCTCCCTCTGTCTGTCTCCCTCCCTCTGTCTCCCTCTGTCTGTCTCCCTCTGTCTGTCTCTGTCTGTTGCCCTCTGTCTTTGTCTTCCTCTGTCTCCGTCCCTCTGTCTCCCTCCCTCTGTCTCCCTCTGTCTGTCTCCGTCTGTCTCCCTCTGTCTGTCTACCTCCCTCTGTCTCTCTCTATCTGTCTCGCTCCCTCTGTCTCCCTCCCTCTGTCGCCCTCCTCCCTCTGTCTGTCTCCCTCTGTCTGTCTCCCTCTGTCTGTCTCCCTCTGTCTGTCTCTGTCTGTTACCCTCTGTCTCCCTCTCTCTGTCTTCCTCTGTCTCCGTCCCTCTGTCTCCGTCCCTCTGTCTCCCTCCCTCTGTCTCCCTCCCTCTGTCTCCCTCTCTCTCTGTCTCCCTCTCTCTCTCTGTCTCCCTCTGTCTCCCTCCCTCTGTCTCCCTCCCTCTGTCTCTCTCCCTCTGTCTCCCTCTCTCTCTGTCTCCCTCTCTCTGTCTCCCTCTGTCTCTCTCTCTCTCTGTCTCCCTCCCTCTCCCTCCCTCTGTCACCCTCCCTCTGTCACCCTCCCTCTGTCTCCCTCCCTCTCCCTCCCTCTCTCTCCCTCTGTCTCCCTCCGTCTCCCTCTCCCTCTCCGTCTCCCTCTCCCTCTCTGTCTCTCTGCCTCTTTGTCTCTGTCTGTCTCAGTCTCTGCCTCTGCCTGTCCCTGTCCCTGCCTCTATCTGTCTGTCTGTCCCTGTCTGTCCCTGTCTCTGTCCCTGTCTCCCTCCCTCTGTCTCCCTCTGTCTGTCTCCCTCTGTCTGTCTCTGTCTGTTGCCCTCTGTCTCTGTCTTCCTCTGTCTCCGTCCCTCTGTCTCCGTCCCTCTGTCTCCCTCTCTCTGTCTCCCTCCCTCTGTCTCCCTCTCTCTGTCTCCCTCTCTCTCTGTCTCCCTCTGTCTCCCTCTGTCTCCCTCCCTCTGTCTCCCTCTGTCTGTCTCCGTCTGTCTCCCTCTGTCTGTCTACCTCCCTCTGTCTCTCTCTATCTGTCTCGCTCCCTCTGTCTCCCTCCCTCTGTCGCCCTCCTCCCTCTGTCTGTCTCCCTCTGTCTCCCTCTGTCCATCTCCCTCCCTCTGTCTCCCTCTGTCTGTCTCTGTCTGTTGCCCTCTGTCTCCCTCTCTCTGTCTTCCTCTGTCTCCGTCCCTCTGTCTCCGTCCCTCTGTCTCCCTCCCTCTGTCTCCCTCCCTCTGTCTCCCTCCCTCTGTCTCCCTCCCTCTGTCTCCCTCTCTCTGTCTCCCTCTCTCTCTGTCTCCCTCTCTCTCTCTGTCTCCCTCTGTCTCCCTCCCTCTGTCTCTCTCCCTCTGTCTCCCTCTCTCTCTGTCTCCCTCTCTCTGTCTCCCTCTGTCTCTCTCTCTCTCTGTCTCCCTCCCTCTCCCTCCCTCTGTCACCCTCCGTCACCCTCCCTCTGTCTCCCTCCCTCTCCCTCCCTCTCTCTCCCTCTGTCTCCCTCCGTCTCCCTCTCCCTCTCCCTCTCCGTCTCCCTCTCCCTCTCTGTCTCTCTGCCTCTTTGTCTCTGTCTGTCTCAGTCTCTGCCTCTGTCTGTCCCTGTCCCTGCCTCTATCTGTCTGTCTGTCCCTGTCTGTCCCTGTCTCTGTCCCTGTCTCCCTCCCTCTGTCTCCCTCGCCGTCTCTCTGTCTCTGTCTGTCTCTGCCTCTATCTGCCTGCCCCTGTCCCTGTCTCTGCCTCTATCTGTCTCTGTCTGTCCCTGTCTCTGTCTCTATCTCTGTCTGTCTCTGTCTCCCTCCCTCTCTCTCTGTCTCCCTCCCTCTCTCTATCTCTCTCTACCTCCCTCTCTCTCCCTCCCTCTCTCTCTCTCTGTCTCCCTCTGTCTCACTCACTCTGTCTGTCTCCCTCTCTCTCTGTCTCCCTCTGTCTGTCTCCCTCTGTCTGTCTCCCTCCCTCTGTCTCCCTCCCTCTATCTCCCTCTGTCTGTCCCCCTCTGTCTCCCTCTCTCTGTCTCCCTCTCTCTGTCTCCCTCTCTCTGTCTCCCTCTCTCTGTCTCCCTCTCTGTCTCCCTCTCCCTCCCTCTCTGTCTCCCTCTCCCTCCCTCTGTCTCCACCTGACTCCCTCCCTCTGCCTCCCTCTGTCTCCCTCTCTCTCTGTCTCCCTCGCCCTCTGTCTCCCTCTCTCTCGGTTTCCCTCCCTCTCCCTCCCTCTGTCTCCCTCCGTCTGTCTCCGTCTGTCTCCCTCCCTCTGTTTCCCTCTATCTGTCTCCCTCCCTCTGTCTGTCTCCCTCCCTCTGTCGCCCTCCTCCCTCTCCCTCTGTCTGTCTCCCTTCCTCTGTCTGTCTCCCTCTGTCTGTCACCCTCTGTCTCCCTCTGTCTCCCTCCCTCTGTCTCCCTCCCTCTCTCTCTCCCTCTGTCTCCCTCCCTCTGTCTCCCTCTCTCTCTGTCTCCCTCTCTCTCTGTCTCCCTCTCCCTCTGTCTCCCTCCCTCTATCTCCCTCCCTCTATCTCCCTCTGTCTGTCACCCTCTGTCACCTCACCCAGCGCGTGTGGCAGCTTCCCGGGCACACACACAGCCGCACCGAGTACTTCACAGGTCTTTAAAAGACCATTTATTTGTTAATGAGGCTTTGTTGTATTTCACCTCTTCTTAGCGCCCCTGAATCTCCACTCTGACTATTGTTGGAATCGCCCGGCCCCCATAGAGTAGAGTGTCTCGGAGTCCGCGCTGCTGCGGCGGTGTTTGCTGACACTCTTTAAAAAAATAATTTAAAAAAAACAGGTACTATGTCTGCAAGGTCCGCGGGCCGCCAAGGAAGGCTTGCCGGGCCGCTGGCGGCCCGCGGGCCGTACTATGAGTACCCGTGGTCTAGCTGAAACAGTTAGCTTCTAAAGTTTGTCATGAAGAGTTCTGTTCATGGTGGAACAGGCTGTGAGGAGCACGGAGAGCGTTGCAATGGTCGCCGCTTTAGTGCAAAGTGCAGCCAGGCTGTCGTGGATGGTTTTCGCTGTAGCGCAAAGTTTCTGTTGGGTTTCGCAGACAGTCTTTGCTGGAACTTCACGTTGGCGTTCATCGCAGGCTGTCGATGCAGTAGCGCGAAGGACAGTATTATTGATTTACATGAAAGAGAGCATTTCTAAAGAATTACAGTAGCTAAGAAGTAAATAAAGATGGTTCCAGACATAAATACAGAAGGACATTGAATTGACACAGGATAACATAGTTCTATCCTAAAATGTCCAAGCAAGTAACCATACAGATAGTGACTTCTACAAAGAAAGAGAAATATATATTGGAAGAAAGCCCATGAAATTAACTTATATTGAAAATAGCACACAAGAGAAAACATATATGCATAAGCCCTGAAGAAGCACACAGTGGCACGAAACGCATGTTGGCTGTTTGAGAATCAATTCCATGTGTGAATAAAAGAAGCCATCATAACAGACTCTGCTGTCAGACATTGATTTTTTTTCTCAGTAATAAGTTATAAATATATATAAACCAGAAATGGTCTTGTTCACGCTATATAAAACGTAATAAAAAAAATTATATATATATATATTATTTATGAAGTTTTATTTAGCGCGAACAAGACCATTTCTGGTATCAGAGCGCTGTACAATAGAAAATAACAGAGAAAGTGCACAAGGAGATTGGCTGTTACATAATTGGCAGTGTCATAAAGGTAAACGATAGAATGTCAGACAAGGGAAAGCAAAGAGAAAGTAATTGTCAGGAGCAACTGGATTCAAGGTGGTATGATTAATTGCATCAGAGAGGAATGGGACTATTCAGAAGCATTGTTTTTACTTCTTTTTCGAAGAGGGTTATTGAAGGGTTGGTCTTGAGCTCCGGAGGACGCGAGTTCCAAATTTTAGGGGCAATTTTGGAGAAAGTTTGCTTGTAGGTTTTCTTTCGTTAAATGTTTGGGGTTTCAGCAGTAGGGAGCTTCTGCTGCGAGAAGATCTATTCCCTCCAGATAGAACCAGTTTCTGGGTCAGGTAGCAAGGAGTGTTGTGGTGAATGGCTCTGTGGGTCATGCAGGCAATTTTTAGATGAATCCTGGCCTCTGTATTCAGAGAGGTTCAGAGTATGTAGGGCAGGGGTGATATGATCCCTTTTTTTGGTGCTTGTGATGAGTCGAGCTGCTGCATTCAGGTTAGCCCTCAGAGGTGCTAGTTTTGTATTTGGTAGGCCCACTAGGGTAGCATTCCCATAGTCAAGTTTGGGGATCAGAAGTGCATGGACAGCTATTTTGAGATCTGCAGAGACAGGAAGGGTTTAAGTTTCCTTAATGCGTGAAGTTGGGGATTGTACCCCCTAGTGGAGGCGCTGATGTGGTTCTGCATGGCAAGGTTGTTGTCCAGTATAATTCCTAGGGATTTAGCGGATTCGATGATATGAGGGGTACAGCGCAAGGCTGTAAGAAGTGGGAGCTAGTCATTGATGTTAGAGGTGGAGCTGGGTGGAGCTTGGTGGAGAGACTAGTAAGAATTCGGTTTTAAGAGAGTTAGGTTTGAGGTGGTTGAGAGTCCGCCAATGTTGAGTTTTAGCCAAGGTGATGTTGAGAGTCCTGATGTCTTCAGGTGATGCAATTTTCATGGAAAGTTGCGTATCGTCAGCATAAATATGGTAGGAGATGTTAGGGAGTTTGAGGATTTCAGTCAGGGAAACCATGTACAAGTTGAACAGAGTGGGGGAAAGCCTAGAACCTTGGGCTATGCCCGATTGAGAAAGGCATCTGGTCGGATAGGGTGTGGTTGATCAGGATTCTTTGAGATCTATTTTGTAGGAATGAAGCAAACCATTTTAATCCAGAGCTGGAGATAACCATCCTGTGTTCTATGAGGTTCATGAAAATCTCATGTTTGACTGTTAGGAATAATAAGCCGGTCTTGTTTTGATCGAGTAAGCGTAAAGCGTTGTTGACAATGTGGACCATGGCAGTTTCAGTACTGTGATCTGGTCAGAAGCCAGATTGGTATTGGTTGAAGAGTTGGAATTGGGCAATATGATTGCAGAGTTGCTGATGAACACATCTATCCAAGTTTTTTGCTAGGGTTGGGATGCTGGAGATTGGGTGGTAGTTGTTGGGATCGGAAAGGTTGGAGTCGGGCTTTTTGAAGATATGGGTGACTTGGCCACTTTTTAGGCAGTCCGGCATGGAGCCTTGTGTAAGAGTGGCATTGATAATCCTGGTCTATAAGGGGAGTAGGAGGGGTATAGTTTCATTGAGGAGTTTGGAGGGAAGAGGGTCATTGAAGTGGTTAGAGTATTTTATAGAAGTCAGTAGTTTAAAGATGTCATTTTTGACAAATCTCTAGAAACATTTTGACCAGGAAGCATTGTTTTTAGGTTTGAGGAGGTGGCTACTACAGCATTCTTCATGTGATATGGAAGTGCGAAGTGGTGGGGCATCAATCGGTAGGAGATTCACAGCATTCCAGAAATCAGTGTCAATTAGGTTAGTTTTCTCAAAAAGGAGGCAAATGTTTCACAAATAGACAGAGTTTTAATGTCTGAGGAGGGGGAATTGTGTTTCCCATTTATTTGATTTTTGATCATTTCAAAGAGTTTTTTGGGCTGGTTAATGGCCATGTCTAACTGTTGCAAAAATAAGATGATTTGGAGCTTGTAATGTGTCTATTGTAGGCGCTCCATCTTTGCTAAAGAAATATGAGGTTTGTCGGAGAAGGAGTCGCTCTCCATTCTCTTTCTGCAAGTATAAGGGAGCAGCGTTCCTCCTTGAGGCTACAATTGAACCAAGGGTTAGATTTTTTTTCGGACTCTCTTTAATTGTTTGGGGGAAATGGAATCCATGATGGACATAAAGCTAAAATAGTGCTCTGTGAGGTCTTGTGAGTCAGACATATTGGTGGGTGGGGACACAAAATTGTGGCTGAAAGCGTGCTTGTATTGAGGCTACGGGTGTCTCTAACCCAATGTCTTGTTTTCACTGGTTGACCTTCAAGGATGGTTGCCTGTCCAACTATGGAGAAGGTGATGCAGTGGTGGTCAGTCCAGTCACAAGGCAGAATAGTGTAAATTTGGATGGTATATTTCTTAGCTATGATTAAGTCTAAGGTGGCCCCTTTAGTATGAGTAGGGGAGTTGTAGGCTTGGATCAGGTTGATAGTTGATATATGTGCATAAGCAGTGCATTGCGGGGTGTTAGTTATAGTTAGCTCAGGTAACTATAACTGGTGAATTTCTCTGGTTTTGTACGAGTGAAATGTGAGCCTAACTATAATGTCCCTGCAACCTTTGGTTTTTTCAGTGAATTTCTATGTTTTTTTAATTCTGTTTCCTAACTATAAAACCAATGTTATAATGGGCTTATTTCTAGAGGATCGTGTCCTCGGTGTCCGGCATATTAACCTATGACTCTGATAGGTAAAATATTGTTATCAAATGTACGTACATCTATCTATCTATCTATCTATCTGTCGAGCTATCTGTCTATCTCTCTCTGTCTATCTGTCTGTCTATCTTTCTATCATTGCAACTCAATTTATCAATCTATCAAGGCAATCCTCTCTGATTGTGCAACCTTCTCTACATATGCAACCCTGTCTATCTAGCTATCAGTGCAATCATATTGAATTATGCAACACTACCTATCTATCTATACAGCCAGTTCTGTGTATTTGCAAAACTCTCTATGAGTCTATTTTTTCAACCCTCTATTTGTAATAAAGATTCACAAAAACATTACCAAAAAAAAAGCATTGGTAAAGGCAATAGGCTGCCAGACAACAGAGCCCTATTAGCTTTTTTAGGTCTGATGTTAGCCAAGACCTTTTGAGTTTAGTAAATTATCTGTATACATAAAATGGTTGGTTATCGGGGGTTTTCAGCTAGTCTTAGGGCCCGATTTAGAGTTCGGCGGACAGGTTACTCCGTCACTAACGTGACCGATATCAAGTCAGCAGTATTACAAGTGCTATAGAATATAATACACTTATAATACAGCGGACGGGATTTCGTCACATTTGTGATGGAGTAATCCGCCCTCCGAACTCTAAATCAGTCCCTTTATCCTTTAGTTTGTTATTGTATCATACACTTTTTTCTTCCAACCATTTGAGCATGCATCATGGAGCAAATAATTAGCCCACTTCATCACTGGGTGACTTCAACGTGAGTTATTTCAAGCTGCCCTTTCACAAGGACCATATCTACACAAAAAGGAGCTCCCTTCGGTGCCAGGGATTACTATGACAAAGTGCGCTTTTTGAGACAAAAAACACACTTTGCCTTTAGCCAACTTTCTTTCTAGATTAATGAGGGCCAGGTAGCTTACCCCACAATAAAGTTTTTCAAAAACCATGAAAGAATAAAACAAGCATTGCCCAAGCCGAAAGCCTGACATACACCGCAAGACCTATTGGCTTTACAATGCTTTTTTTAAAGTTGGACCAGTCTGATGACTCTGCTCTTGTTTTCGCTCTTAGAGCCGCCCTGATGATTGGCTCTGCGCTCCCTACTAATTCGCTGGCGTGGAAACAAAAGGGGTCGAGGTTTATGATTTCCTTCTGCATGTCGAACGTACATTTCTTCCAGTCTGCCCTAAAACCAAGAGCCGGAAGTTTGCGGTTGCCTGGCAACGGAGATGCTTTTCCCCGGAAGTATGTGAAGGGGCGGGCTCTCGATGAACACAACAACCGCCTGCACGGAGGATTCCAGAAAGCCTCGCATGAAACTAAGCCCCCAAAACTGTCAGCGCGAGTCAGAATCGGTAACCTTCCCCTCTCGTGCCTTTCACTTTAACTCTTATATTAACGTTTTTTTGTTCTGTTAAATATTTATTATAAACATCGCTAATATGATGACGCTTTCGTTTTCTCGTTTACGTTTAAGTTCTCTTCCTTGTCTAATATTTATCGCTCTTTAAAACGAGTTGCTCTGTTTTGGGAAGGGAAACGTGATCCCAAGAGAGTGCATTTCCGATAACGGTGACAAGTGGCAAGTGAGCATTAGAAAAATTATTAGTACCACCAGGGAGATCAAATTATTATATCACCAGGGAAACTACTGTTCGAGAAGAACAATCGTTAGCCAATAGGTCGGCTCTTGGAAGTGGACTATCACAGGAAGAGTGACTACAAGATGCATGAACTTAAGCACTTGAGGGCTTATTTATGAGAGCACGGCGTCACTTTTGCACCACGTAAAGTGGTACATGCGTTACTCAGGGCTCTCAATCCAATTTATGAAGCCATGCAAAGCCATCTTGCGTGGCTTTGAGTGGCCTCATGAATGTTGAGTAGAGCAACGCAGCGCAAATCGCTGCGTCACCTTACTTTGAGCCCGGGAGGCATTCCATGGGCATTGTGGTGGGTTTTCCCCCATGCATTTTGACGCTACCTCAGATTTGCAAAATCATGTAAACCTGGGGAAGCTCCAAATCTGTACGCCTCCCATGCGCGGCGTAATGAAAATATGTTTATTTCTCCTCGTTTGTTCCTCTATGGGTGCTCCATGCAGCACACATAGAAAGAGGAAAGCGCCCCTTAGGATTGTTTTTGTGCAGGAAGGTGTCCCTTCCTGACCAAAACAATCCTGCATGCACGTGAGGCACCCTTGCACCATGGTTAAAGGGTGCCTACGTTGGCGCTAGGTTGCCAAAACGGCACCAGCGCAGGGGAGAAGGGCAGGAATGCATACTATTAGATAAATATAGTACATTCCTGCCCTTTCACTTTGACGTCGGGCAGCAAGGTGACTTGCTGCACTGCCCGACGTCAAATCCCCATAAATGAGGCCCTTAGACTTCAGAAAGTGCCTTCTCTTCAAAGTATTGTTCTTTATCCAACTTAAAACCGCAGAAAGCAGTGAGATACACTATTGAATTCTGTGGCTGACACCATTGACCTGACTCGAATCAGCTCTATAATTATGACCTGGTAGAACTGCAGAACCTTTACAGCTCTCCTTTCTCTGCTAAGTTATTTCACAAAGAATATATTTTGTTACATATGTTAAAAGAAGGGTGATTCTCCCTAAGTACCTTGCTGAAAAAAATAGTTATCTTTATTCAAAGAACTTAACAGCAAATCCTTTGTTTCATGCCAAAAACGTTCTCTCACACTTCTCAGAGTGGTAGTCTCACACTGCTGACAACACTAACAGCCCTCCCCAATTAATAGTATTTCACCACTGACTGTACTCACATCCCTTACACCAGCAGTCACACACATTGGACAGCACTCACAACCCTCACAGACTCTTATCAACAGCACCCTCTCATTATTTCCTGACTAATTGTACCTGACCCACTCTCACACCCCTCTTGGGCTACCAGCAAAGCTAGTTGATCCGATTGATAACTGAAAGTGTCTATTATTTGATTGATTAGTTTGGGTGTGAGGGATTTTGTGGATTTGCAAGCAAGTGAGCGCAGTTATAAGTTAAAATGGTGGATAAATAGATCTTTGAGAGCATGGATAAGTGTTTGAGTCCATGGCTTATTACTGAGTGTGCGCATGGATGGATGGATATGTGACTGCTAGGATGAAAGCATTCAGGTACTTTCAGGTACAAACCAGACCTACCGGCTTTACCAGTATGCCAGGGCAGGCCGTTTTCAGCGTTGCATATATAGTGCGAGTTGTGTAGGATTTCTTGCATTCTTAATGGTTTTAAGTCAGACATTTCTGCTGATGTAATCTTAGATATTCTATTTTTGGTGAGCCCAACATGAGGTCAATTTGAGTGTTGTCAGTGTACTAGTAGTACAGCATGCTCAGATCAGTCAGAGGGTCTCCAAGTAGCTTAAGATAAAGATTGAAGGAGGTAGACACGGAACATAGCAATGTGGAGTCAAATTGGCCAATTTTTATCTGCGTAGTGGGATCTGTAAGATAAGATTTGAGCCATTTCATTTTCTTTTGAGAGTGTCTATGAGTCTTCGGTGTTCAACAGTGTCAAATGTTGCGTGAGGTCCAATAGGATGTGGGGACAAGAGTGGCCTTTATCAAAACTATGGAGGAGAACATCTTATACTATAAATGTCTCTGTTCAAGTGATATAGCCAGTGCAAACCCAGGATGGAATGTAGCTAAGAGTTAATTGTTAATGTGTTTTTTTCCATTGTGATACAACAGATCTCTCAATTATCTTAGAGATGAAGGGAAAGCCTGAGATGGAGCAGGCAGGTATTCCGTGTAAGCCACAGAGATTGTTCCGTTATGTGTGCTAGTCTAAAAAAATATTTCTAAAGGGGATTAGAATTTTCTTACGGCAGTCGGCCTGGTGCTATCAGTGGCGGGTGTTTGTCCTGTGCAGGGGCTTCCACATCTGTGTTGGGTGGCCCTGCAGTGTCTCCTCAGGGAATGTTGGATCACTTGTGATTCTCCTCCTTACGCTCCTTCCATCCCCCTCCTTGGCCTCCTTAAGGGGCCTTACCATCCATCCAAACAATATTGGTAATCCTGGGACCGACCCGGCCTCTCCGCCGTGAACCACCTATTCAACAATGGGCAGGTGCAGTCCATTTAAGAGTTGGTAGAACAATGTGGCCTCCATCTGGGACAGTTCCTGATGTACAGCCTTCTCTGTCGAGGGAACTATGGCAGATAGAAGACTCTGAACCGGTTTCGAATGTCTTCATAGACGGCCTTCACACCCTGGGTAAAGAGAGGAGACTAATATCCTGGCTCAAGTGGGTGATGATCACACACACCCAGGTCCCTGTGCAACACCTTCGCAAGACCTCGAAGGCGGAATTTGGCAGGGCCTTGCATGAGAGAGAATGGGTGCGGGCCCTGGAATATCCCCACAAGATTTCCCGCAATGCACATCTAAGGTTGATACAATGTTATGTACTCGTCAGAGCCTACCTCTCACCCCCAGCGAATCAACCGTAAATTACTGGCTGCCCCTGACACATATGCCCATTACAAGTCCCTGGCAGTGGACCTCAGACATGTCCTATGGGATTGTCCCCATCTCAGCCACTACTGGGGGGAGGTTACACAACTTTCCACGATCATCTGCGGACTGCTTCTGAACACATGGGAGGTTGGAGTGCTGATGATCTATAACCGGTCAAAGAAACACAAAACAGCTGCCCGTTTTACTGCCCTAGCGTTAGCCAAGCATGGAGTGGCGATGCGTTGAAAGAGTGTGACTTCTCCTAGCGGCGCAGATGGATAGCAGCGGTGGCGAGATGATCTGTCGGCGAGGCAACTACTTTCCGTGGAAAGGAGGCCAGACGCCTTTGCTGATGTCCAATAGCTCCAGTGTGGAACCAGTTCCTATCTTGGTTCTTAGACTCGGGGCCGGATGACTCCTCCTCATAACTCCACGACAGGGGAGCACCTCCCCTCCTCCATCCCCTGTAATCACCCTTTGCATATTCTCAGGTATGGTTCGCACCCTACCAAAATGTCACTTGTGTACGATCTTACTAGCCCAACCTAGTCCCTTCCACCACTGAATTCCTCCTCCTCCGCAAAGTTTGCCACTGTTTCACCCTTCCCTCAAAGGGACTGTCCCCATACAGAATTTTGGTAGACGAGTCAAACTCAACGCTGCCGCCCTCTAACAAATCTGTGCCATTTCTCTGGACAACTTGTTGCGAGGGCCACCTGAAACTGACCTGTTGCCCACACACTTATATTGAAAAATATCCTGTATGTGTGATGTATGTTATTATGTGAACTTTAAAACTAATACAAATTGTTTCAAAACAATCAGTGGAGATATTCATGGATTTACAGCCAGAATATTAAGACTACACCAGGATTAGGTTTTGTTCTCAATTTACATAACAAGCAGTCGTTTTACATTATTTATGGTTAGCTATTGAGTGTAAGAATTCAACATCATATCTTCAGAGGATGGTCTGTGGTTAGTGGGGATGCAGTTGACTGAGGAAAGGAGATTTTTAAAATTAGATTCGAATCTTTAGTGTGTGCCATCCTTAGATGAGTTGATAGGTGAAATCAAAGTGAGGCAGCAAAGATCGAAAAAACTTGCTTTCTTGTTTTCTCTTTTTTATTTTGGGACTTGCAGAGAAAACATGGCTGGTGCTGGAAGTCATGCATGAGCGACCAAGTAGAGCGAGTTTTTCAACTAACTGGGCTGGCTTTTGGGTTTGTAGGGTGTCCTTTTCTTACACAGGAAGCCTTCACGGGAACCTTCTAAAGTAACACCAGGTCCCAGTATCATGGTGGGGTCAAAGGTTGGTCCTCAATTGCCCACCTTGAATTGGTAATAACAAGGAGGCTTCAGTTGTTCACCCCCACCATTCCCTGCATGTTAACAATACATTTGAGGCTTTTTTTTCACCAAGTACAAAGGCCTCCACGTTTGACGAGGTGGATTTGTTGCAAACTTTAAAAAAGTGGGATTACCACACCCTGAAATAAGGGTACAGTAATCCCACATCACTAGTTATTCCCCATCCAGCTACTCTGGTTACCATCCTAAATGGTAATTCGAGGACACTCATAACTAGGGCCAAAGAACTGTCCGGCTTCACTTCTGAAAATACAGTGTACTTAAATCTACCTTTTTTGTCATCCTGATCCAATACTTTCTCATACTACTTCAAGCTAATGGTCCTAAAACACAACTGAAAGTATTTTTTTCGTTCCTAATCCTTACTTTTCACCAAGAAAGCCAGAACGACGCCAGAAAATCGCAATCACAAAGTTTTAGGATGAGAAGGTCAAGGTGGAACTTGCAGCTGAATGTGTAGAAGTGGGTGAATGGTGTCTTGGGTATTCCCCTTGAAAGATATATATTTAAATGTGGTGATGGTTTCTTGGTAAGATTGTAATGTTAATGGTTTTATTGGTTATGAAATTTGAGATTTGTACATATATCCATTCTGTATCCACCCTCTCACATATTCTAAAATGTAATCATCAATAGTATAGTAGAACCTTTGAAAGCTTAGTCACTCTGTGGTTCCTAATTCTCATATTTCATTGGAATTATCCACAACTGATTTTGACTGGATTTCTAAACATTTTGCATCTCAAATCTTGTCACTTTTTAGGTCGAGCCTAGCGCAGCGCGCATGCGTTGCTCTAGGAGATGACCTTTCGAAATCGGTCTGCACTTTTCCTCACACTCGTGCGTGTGGCGGCATCCACCTTGCGGGAGCGAGCAGCGGCGCGCAGGGGCCATCTGTTTCTAATTAGCGTGGCCGCGCGCGCTTGTTTTCTTCTCCCGTCTTCGGCGTCTTTGATGTTTCCCTTCTGGGTTCCTGTCGTGTGAGTTTGAGTCTTTTTTAACAAGTTCTTTTATTTGTTACTAGGCTATATTTTCATCTAAGCAGTGACCATTGCAAAATGAATTGTCACGCAAAACAGGACGGAGCTAAGATTTAAAGTTGGCATTGTGGCTCGAGTTTGTGCGGCATTGTGTTTAACGTTGCCGTATTGTGCGTTGCTTGGAGTAGCCGCTCAGATCTCGGCAGCAGGGCCTGCTTTTTTTTCTTTTTCTTTTTTTTAATGGGGCCACCCACTGTTTCAAAAGATATGTAATTACTGAGTAAACCCTTCTCGTGTCCATGACCCTCCAGCAGCTCTCCCTTACTCCACTGCTCCCTCTGCAAACATGAAACAAACAGCAGGGAAGGGAGGCTTTTCCAGAACCAGCTAGCCCTAGCTCTCTTCGTCTTGTTTCCAAAAGTGGCTTGTTCAGGCGTATGTCACGATGTCCGAGGAGCGGGCAGTGAGTAAAGAATATGCTGCAGCTTGTTCTGGCTGTGGATGCAATGCTGGCAAAAAAATAAACGTTCTTTTGGCCAACAGCCTTTTGCTATCACCGGGGTTTTAAGTTGGGCGGATTCTGCTAGTACTCAGCATGGACTGTAATAAAAATCCGACATTGAAACAGGCACCTGATTGGCCCTCTATTCTTGGCTTTCCAGATTCTTTTTTTTTTATCAAGTTGATGTGATGTGAATATAACATGTCGCTATGAAGCAGTGGGCTGTTGTGGCGGTGACAAAAGTTCCCAGCATCGCTGCAAGCTCACTGATTGCTCTGGGGCATGCCCGCACTCATTGTGGTCCCTGCAGGCTGGCAGAACTCTGGCATAGGCACGCTTCGAGGTACAGAAGGGCTAGGCAGTGTATTTTGATCCTACCACCTTGCCTGGTCTCTTGACAGTGTTCTGTGATGCAAAGTGCGTTTTTGTTTTTAGTTCTATCCTTGAGACAGCTTTGGCTAGTTGTGTTGCCAGTTTTTTGTTTTCCCCAAAAATCTGAACAAGAATGAACATATATATATAGATAAGTACGTAAATGTCTACTGAAACAAGCATTGGCATAGCCAATAGGTCTCGCTTTTGGGACCTTATAAGTATTTAGTTATGCAGCACAATATCCTTGGTGCAACAACATCAACTGTTACATGGCTAAACACTTATAAGGTCCCAAAGGCGAGACCTATTGGCCATGCCAATGCTTGTTTTTTCAAATAGGTGGCCTTTAAGTTTTCTCTTATGATATTTCCAACGCTTTTCCTGTAGGGTCATTGCTGGCCCACTCATGGTCAAAAAAAGCATTCAGTTAGAAAGGTATAGAAAATACGCTAGGTTAGTGCTTCCCATTCTTGTTAGAACCACGACCCAATTTTTAGAACAACAAACTTTCACAACCCACCTGTCTTTAATGGAAATTAGGCGGGCACAATTTTTGAATGTAACTAAAGCATTGAGTGGTGCATTATCATTTACAGACATCACATTTTCGATCGAAAGGCCATTAAATTTACATAGGCATACTGTTATTCTGATTATAGCACACAAAAGCTAAAATGTAATTTAAAAAAAAAATGTTTATCATTTGTGCATCACCAAGTAAAGTGTCTTGATTTGTTTTGATCGTATTAAAATCTCTGTTGCCAGCACACTTCAGAAGTACAAAAAAGGTGCTTCATTATTTCATTCCTAACTGCTAAATGCATACAGTTCGAGTACAGGTATTTACGTTTTGTTGTGTGTTGCAAAAATAACTTCCTACAGCCTTTCCTTTCACGCTGCCTGTAATCCAGCAAGATTGTTGCACAATTCACTTTAAAAACCTATCTCACTTTGCAGTCAGAGAACGAAAAGTAAACACCAATCCCCATATTAAAAGAATAAGGGCCTGATTAACAGTTAGGCGGATGGCTTACTCCGTCACAAACGTGAAGGATGTCCCGTTGGCCATTTTACAAGTGCATTATAGCCAATGGCACTTGTAATACGGCGGACGGGATATCCATCATGTTTGTGATGGAGTAACCTGTCCGCCAAAGTCTAAATTAGGCCCTAAGCAGCAATTTGTCAGAAGACATAGCTGACATGTGTTTTCTGTGTTTGAAGCACCAGCAATTGCAATAAACACAGAATTTAAAACCATCTTTATTTATTGGTCTGACTTTCCCGACCCTCCAAAATTGGCTAACCACCAAACAGTGGAACGCGACCCATAGTTTTGGAAACACTGCTAAGGGTGTAATCCACATGTGAGGTTGAACCAGTTGGATTGCTCACTAACACAGTAAACACTGAAAACAAATAAAATTGCACAATACAAAGAATTGTGAATACATTTAATAAAAGTGTAGTGTAGTTATCAATTGTCTGAGAAAGTAGCATTTCTTCGTACAATGGAATGGAAGCCGGTTTCAGTAAAACTTGTTAGTATCAATGGATCAAAGTGACAAGAGTAAGCAGCAGCAAGGCCTCTAACAAAACATTGGTATGAGAATGATGATGTGCAAGTGTCCTTATGGTTATAGCTTGTGAGATGGAGTGTGCTGTTGAGTTCAGCAGTCGGTGAGGAAGGCGTGGTTGGCAAAATAAAAAGTTCATGGTCTTACAGGGTTGAATATTACCTCGACTTTAAATAAATCGCATTCACACTTGACCCAGACCAGGCACCTGTAACTAAATTGACTGTATTTGTTGTTCTGTAAATTTTATTGTGAACAGCGAAGGCGTTGGATTGTACCGATCCTGAGGTCTCATGGTTTTAGACATTGTCGACCAGCTTTCTTATTTTTTTCAGACCCTGCCTTCTCTCTATATATGTTACATTGTGTCTATATATTTAAGGGCTGTGATTAGATGTAGAAAAACCTCGAGACAATGAAATATTTCTGGTGTTGTAAATTGTTGTTTTTTTAAATCCTGATTTTAATATTTATGTAATGTATTTTAACTTATTAGTCTTTAGGAACTATTAATGCTTTTTTTATAAATGTGCTCTATTCACTTTTATGGTTTTCTAAGATAAAAACCGAATAAAGTTTACTTTGAATTTAGTCACTATATCTCAGCACTGTATTGCCTGAGCGGTTGCAACTGTTACTGTATTTGAGGCACTGAGGGGGTATCTTAGAAATAGGTTTTGGTTGGTGGTGTTTCTGTAATGTTTGTAAGTGTAGTTAGCGTGCACCACCATTGGGGCACTGTAGACCTTCGACATCACAATGGTGTTTTAATGGAAAGGAACCGTGCATGGTTGATTTATGTATAAAATGTCCCAATGGTTTCAATGCCAGACAGTTCTCATTATTTCTGCATGTGCAGAATGTGACTGTAGTATTTTGTGAACACCCACAATTCTCTCTGTATACAATAAGTCTCTATTATTTTGTTATTCTCAGCACTCACTTCTAGAGCCAACCTTTCTGCTTCACTGGATATTACCCAGAGGCTCCTTGTGTCTCCGAAGATGTCAGAAGGTGACACGTTAGCTAACAAGCCAAGGTTCACCTTCCGCCACTTGCCCAACAAGAGCTTCAGCTTCCTTGAGAACAGGGACACGAGGGAGTTGCTGATGAAATGGTCCATGCATGGACGATTGACCGCGCAAGCGTTTGGATATGACCAGTATTTTCAGGCGTACGAAAAGGATGAATTTGCTGAGGCCTTTTTTAAAGATCCCAATGTTACCTCGAACTTAAAGTTACTCTCATCTACCGCGGGACAGTGGATGACACTAGGTGCAATTGTGAAGAAAGTTGAAGCGACAGATGTGCCTTGCACGCAAGTTTCAATGTCTTTCTTTGACTGTTTATTCACTGAAGAAATTGTTAAAGAGACCGGTCACATTAACAAGTGTTTTGATGATTTTTATGGTGATTTTCCCATTTCTGATGAGCTCAGAAAGGTTCTGGTAATGGAAGATTCTGATAAATATGACATATTCAGCCAGGCAGACAGGGAAGAATTCATTTTCCATCTCTTTAAACATCTTTGCTTTGGAGGCGCACTTTGTCAGTTTGAAGATATGGCTGGGCCCTACTTAGACACAACAAAGGCCATGTATAAAGAGCTGATCAGTGTTCAGAAAGATCCAAAAACCAAAGCGATAAATATAATATCTTCAGTTTTCAAAGTTGTGGCCTACAGTGAACATGGAATGTGCTTCCCAGCAGCTAAAAAGCATGAACAGACATTTGCCTACCTGATTGTCGATCCATTAAAACGCCATGTTTACATTTTGTACCATTGTTTCGGTGGGGGATTATTTTGTGGTTGAAACTTTAGAAGTGTTTCTAGAATAAAATTACTGTTATTTTGGTAAAATATCTTCTCATTAAGGTTGTTTGAATAAAGAGCTAGTTTTATGTGCACTAAACACGGAACTCAGGTCTACGGTCATAGAAAAGAAAACCCTGGAAATCCGGATCCAGATATCGACACAAAATTTGGGTTCTAAATATTTTTGAATAACATTAGTAGTATTATCCTTTATCGTGTAAGCAACCACATCCTCCTCTTTAATAGGTTTTTGTATATAACAAAGTTGTAATAAAAATGTATTTACACTGATGCACAAAATAAGACAATGGCCTTTATCTATTCTTTCGCACCCACCAAGCTTTATATGATGCTATGCTAAACCCCTCATAGTGATTAAATTGTGTCTTGGCTATGAACTTCTTTAATAGGATTAGGGTGCCAGAGGTGTTGTCTATGCAGTTAGTGAAGAGAGTTTTTTTCTGTCAGATGATCCATTTTGTAGATGAGATGCTGAGCTCAGCATAAATACTCACACCAGAATTGTCACTGTGAGGACATTTGCAGCGTACAGGTAAAAACCCCCAAAAACTCCCAAAGATTCTAAATCATACACAGTAGAAACTGACGATACAATCCAGAGTTGCCGTCCGATACAAAGTTGACAACTCGTAATGTCTTGCAGAATCTCCAGTTATTCAGATTATCTTCTTGACCTTCAAATGTCCAGCTAGAAAATCTTGACATATTGCCAGCAGAAAGCCAAGTACCCTTAACAACTCTGTTTGTGTCCTGATCACAACATGTAGACATTTCCGTCTGCATTTATCCATATTTTGTTTTTGGCCATCTTATTGGTATCTATCCATATTTATTTTCTGTTTCAAGAATAAATGTAGCTGTAAAATGGTATATTTCAGCGTTTATATAACTCTTCGACGTGCACTCAAACATGGATGCCTGTCACATTTTAGCAAACTAAGCAGCCAGTATAACAAAAGACTACACTCACAGGTACATATTAGCATCATGCTACAAATATATATTAACATTTGCCTGTATTTAAGGAAATCTCATCCTGTATTTTAACCTTCCATACTGTCTGCCTGTTCAGCTGTTGCTTAGAATTCATGAAAGACAGCATGGAGCATTTCTTTAAAAATAAATAAACAGAAAACACATTGTTTTCTGTCTGTATTTATCTGTAAAAATCAATAAAAACGGAAAACCAGAAGCCTTAATCATAAATTATCCCACAGTATGTACCAAGTGGGCCAACAGCCTATATGAAAAAGAGTGAAGGCTTCATTTAATGTTTGGCGGCACATGAGCTCTGCTGTACGTTGATGGCGTTCCCACACCTCCAAAATCCCTGTTCCCCCATTCTCTTTAGAGTTGAGAGAAGTTCAGGTTTACACAGGCAAAGCATCCACTGGCACTGCCAGTGGAAATCTACACTTGTGGCCATCAACAGTCAAGGTTTCCCACCAGTCAGAATTGCAGTAAGGTGGGTGGTGCCTCACCCTCTCTCAAAGAAATTGACCTCTTCTGCCATTCCAACCATTGGTCTGAGGCTATCTCATTATGATCCTTGAATCGCACCACCACCAACGTTGGCACCTTCCATTCTCAGCCTCGTTTTCCATTTCCGACGGTATAGCACTTTGATTCCCAGTCCGTGGCAATTCTGTAAATCTTTTAAATAAATAAAGCGGAAGCTTTGTAAATGTTTTAAAGCTATATAAATATGCATCAGTTTTATATATCTTATGCATTTAATTCCTGGCTGCATAATAAATATTCCATGATGCATGTAATATGACAGTGCTTTGGTAGGCACTCTAATTATAAAGTTGGTTATAATTTTTAAATTTAGAGCTCTTCACTTTCCTAATGCCGATCACTATAATGAATGTACATCTTCCGGTACAGTGGACACTCTGGCGAATTGATGGTGCCAAGTCGGTGTCTGGCTTGGATCTAAGGGCCAAAGCACAAGCCGAGCCAGCAAAAGAATTAGCAAGTAAAGTGTGCAACAAACGTCATGTATAAATATATATAGACTTTGAAATTTATAAAAAGGTCATTTCCTTGATACGCGTTTTATTCTTACACATTCGTTTATAGGACGGCATTGAGTGACATTTCTGGAAAGTAATAGTATACAAAAACGAACTTATAAACATTCAAGAATGCACATGTGCCTTGCAACGTGTTCGTAAGTGGACCAAGAAATCCACTCTACATCAGAGTTCTCCAAAGTCGGTCCTGGAGGGCCGGATCCATGTCAGATTTTTAGCATATCCCCATTTAGGTAAATGTAGTTATCTTAAAATCTGGCATGGACCTGGTCCTCCAGGACCGACTTTGGAGAACCCTGCTCTACAAGACAACACTGCCAGGAAACCACATGAGCACACACTGTACTGTCGTAAGAAACTATCTGCTACTGTTGTGTACCCGGGTGTCCTCGTAGATGATCGGAGAGGTATAATTGAATGGAGTCAAGCTTTAGGCCACTTCTGGATTGCCACTGACTGAATGCTGCACATGATGGAGGTTGGAAGTTGTTTGCGGGAGTGGCTTTGGGAATTCGTTATAATCCCTGAAGCTTTTGTGAATCCACAGACACTGATGTGTGAGGAGGATGGAGACGGGCCTACCTATAGAAAGGTAGAAATGACAGGGTGGTGGAGTCCAGCCTTTTTATTCTTTCCTTTTGTCACTTCCAGGAGCAGTCCAATTAGTATGGAAGGTGGGTGTTAGAGGTGGACACTGTGAGCTCTTTTGTGGGGCATGATGAACCTTCAGGCCAGGGCCTGCCTTTTGTTTCACCTGAGGTGCTACTCCTAAAAGGGAGTTAGATCTCAGAAGACAGGGCTTCACTCCTCTTTGTGCTTGTGCTATGGGTGCTGTCCTTGAAGACTACCTTCACCAGCGCCCTGCTGCTGAACCAGTAGCTCAAGACAAAAACCGTATCTGCTTGGGAGAAGAGGACTACACCAAGTAAGGGAACTGCTATAAACCAGCTCCAGAACAGACCATAGTGAATCAAGAATCCATGGGCAGTATTACATAAAGTGCCCCAGGGTCGCAACGGGCGTTTGCACCCGCTTTGCGCGCCCCCGGGGCACTTAGGTATTACAGAAGGGGCTGCAGACGCTTGTGCGGCCCCTTCTATAATACCAATAGCTCTATCTTCAAGAAGGCGTTCCCTCATTTGCATGGGGGCGTGCCCCATGCAAATGAGGGAATCCCTTTGCCTCCTCGCCCGCGCCGTATTACCGACACGGGCACAGAGGCAAAGAAGCCCTCAGGAGGCACACCAACAGAGCAGCTCTCTGGAGGGGGAAAGGGCGTCCGATGACTGCACCCTCGTGCAAGGGGATCTCTATTCCCCTTTAAAAGTGCAGGCAGGTTGCTGCTTGCACAGTGAAACACGGAGCAGCTGTAAAGCAGCCGCTCCGTATTTCACGTGAATGTGCTGCCCTGGTGGCAGCGCATTCCCTATAATGCAGTGCATTTTCCTTTGTTGCGCCGGGCGCACCTTTTAAGAGGTGCGCCTGACGTTTTGAAGGAAAATGCGCCGCATGTGTAATGAGGCCCCATGTCTGGGACAGTAGTGTAACAGGAAGACTGTGCCAGGAACAAAGCTTCCATGCTGTCTCATTGACCAGCATAGTGGACATTCCGAAGAGTGTCAGGGAAGCTTCTAAGATGCGGGATTGGTGTCACTTACAGCCATTGTTTTGAAGGTAAGGTGACATCACTTAAAGAAGAGAGCTGTGGGTCTGCCTTGGACAGGAGGCCGCCTAGCCTGTGCAGAGCGTGAACTTTGTGGCAGTCTCTGCAGGAGGAAGTCAGCCAAAGGAGGAGCCCGACTACAGGTTGCTGGCAGAGGCATTGTCCAGAAGAGGCGGACTGAACTTTAAATAAGACAGCTTAACCTGCACTTACTGTGTCAGTGCTCAGCCTAGGATGTTTCAGCCACTATAACGCATGCTCCTAGTGACCCTCACAAGTCTTGACCGTTCTACCCCGCTTCCGTGGCATGGAGTGATCAAAGTGGTGGTTGGAGTGGAATTACCAGTGGATGTCACAGTGGATCAGTGCTCTGAGAAGAACACATGACCTTATTCCGCAGTCAACCCAAGATGTCAACACGTGGCACCACCGTCCACAATGAACCTTGCAGGCTGTGCTGACACTGGAAGGAGCTCCATGCAAGCTTTGACCCCAGTGTCATGTGAAGGGCACCCAACAGCACACCCTCCCTTGACCAGCTCTTGTCCCCTGTAGACTCCCTGGGAATTTGTAGTGGACTTGTGGGTTGCCCTTCACGCTTGTTTGGGTGGTGAGTTTTTGTTTCGTCCTGAAGGGCACCAGTGAATGCAGCCACTTGCCCAGCATGACCGAGACATCTGTAACTTTTCTGCCTGCATCTAGGAAGAGGTGGGCTGGACCTGCTGAACGATAGTCGCTGGGACCTGCAATGCACAGAGAAATCCCCAGGAACTTATATTGCTTGAGAGCGCAAGGGTGCTCCGGATTCCTTTTTTGAGTCTAAATCTATAGCATACTGAGTACATGGGCAAGAGAATGACCTACATGTCCAACTTAAAAATAAGGTCATTCATTGGCTATGTACATCTCTGGGTGACATGAGCAGCAACTTTGCTTCAAGCAACATTATTACCGTCCATACAGTCCAATGGATAAACTTAACGACAAAAGGAGAGCAGGGTGATTGCATTATAGTCAACTTTAAGACTGCTTGGATAGCTCATCTTAAACTTCAAAGACTCCCGTGCAAGACTAACACTCAATGTGTGAACGCGGTTCCACTCAGCTACTTCTACAGACCCAGTACCGTGAAACATCCTGATCTGGAGATCCCGTCGCCCTCTAGTCACCAATTTACCAATCACCCGATCTCAACTTATAACCGCTTCTCAGTACTGGCTGGAGTCAATTGACTGGAAACTGTTGACCCTGATAAAAACTATGAGGGCAGGGCTAACACTCTAGCCTTGCCTACCATCGATGCCTCGCCTAATTTCAACCTTACCGCTCAAGAATCCCTGCCGACCATAGCAATCGATCAATCAGGGGTTTTTAAAGCGCGCTACTCACCTGTGAGGGTCTCAAGGTGCTGGGGAGTGCAGCTCCGGGTCAGCCGAAAAGCCAGGTCTTGAGGCTCCTCCTGAAGGTGTGCAGAGTAGGGGTGTGTCTGATGTTGACTGTGAGCTCGTTCCAGGCCTTGGCTGTGACGTAGGAGAAGGCTCTTCCACCTGCTCTGGCTCTGCGGATGCGCAGGGTTTCTGCTAGGGCGAGGTCGGCAGAGCAGAGGTTTCTTTTAGGTGAGTGGAAAGAGACTCTTTCGTTGAGGTATTTGGGTCTGATGTTGTGGAGGGATTTGCAGGCGTGGGTGAGTAGTTTGAAGGCTACTCTCTTCTCGACGGGGAGCCAGTGGAGGTCTCGCAGGTGTTGAGTCAGGTGCTCATGTCGTGGGGTGCCGAGGACGAGTCTGGCTGCGGTGTTCTGGATGGTCTGGAGTTTGTGTAGCAGGGATTTGTTGATTCCCGCGTAGAGGGCGTTTCCGTAGTCTAGTCTGATCGTTATGAGTGCGTGGGTGACGGTCTTCCTGGATTCGGGGGGGATCCACTTGAAGGTCTTGCGGAGGGAGTTGAAGCAGGTGGAGGCGACCGCGTTGATCTGGCGAGTCATGGTGAGGGAGGAGTCTAGAATGATGCTGAGGTTCCGGGCATGGTCCATCGGGGTGGGTTTCCAAGGCGGCGGGCCAACAGGCTTTGTCCCAAGCGGTGGGAGAGGGTCCCAGGACAAGGACCTCTGTCTTCTCCGAGTTGAGCTTTAGGCAGCTGCTGCTCATCCAGGCTGCGACGTCTTTCATTCCTTCCTGGAAGCTGAGTCTGGTGTCTTCGGGGTTCTTCGTGAGGGAGAGGATGAGCTGGGTGTCATCGGCGTAGGATACTCTGCTGAGCCCATGCTGTCTGACGATGGTAGCGAGGGGGGCCATATAGATGTTGAAGAGCGTGGGGCTGAGCGATGATCCTTGGGGTACTCCGCAGTTGATCTCTGTGGGTTCGGAGAGGAAGGGTGGGAGTCTGATCCTTTGGGTTCTGCCGGCGAGAAAGGAGCGGATCCAGTCGAGAGCGGTTCCCCGTATGCCAGCGTCATGAAGCCTGGCTGCAAGAGTGCGGTGGGAGATGGTGTTGAAGGCTGCGGAGAGGTCTAGTAGGATGAGGGCCACGGTGTGGCCCTGGTCGAGGAGTACGCAGATGTCGTCGGTGGCGGCAAGGAGGGCGGTCTCAGTGCTGTGGTTGCTGTTGAATCCGGACTGGGAAGAGTCGAGGATGGCGTTATCTTCAATGAAGGTAGTCAGCTGGGCGTTGATGATTTTCTCTGTGACTTTGGCTGCATAGGGAAGGAGAGAGGTGGGCCGGTAGTTTTTCAGGTACGTCGGGTCAGCCGAGGGTTTCTTGAGGAGGGGCTTGACCTCTGCCTGCTTCCAGTCGTCGGGGAAAATGCCGGATTCGAAGGTGGCGTTATTGGTGCGGCAGCGCCTCTGTGGAAGATGTGCGGCGGGCAGGGGTCCGTGGGGGCTCCTGAGTGGGTGCTCTTCATGGTCATGGTGGTATCTTCGGTGGTGACCGGAGTTCAGGTGGTGATGGCGGGCTGGCTGTCATCGCTAGAGGGGACTGTGGTTTCTGGAGTCTGTTCGCTGAAGTTGTCGTAGAGGGCCTTGATTTTCAGGTGGAAGTAGGAGCTGAGCTTGTTGCAGAGGTCCTGGGAGGGTGTGACGTCCGTGGCTTCGCTTGGGGGTTTGGTGAAATGCTGGATGATGTTGAAGAGTTCCTTCGAGTTGCTGGCGTTGGTGAGGATTTTGTTCCAGATGAAGGTCCTCTTGGTGGATCTTATGAGTTGGTGGATTCTGTCATGGCGTTCTTGTAGGTGGTCTGGTCTTCGGTGGTTTTGCTGTTTCTCCATCGTTTTTCGAGACGTCTGCAGGAGCGTCTGGCTTCTTGGAGGTCGGTGGTGAACCAGGCGGCCTTCAGGGGACGTTGTCTGTCGGGGTGGCGGAGGGGTGCGAGCTTGTCTCGCAGCTGGCGATCCAGTGGGGTAGTTCCTTGGCTGCAGAGTTGGCGTCGGTCGTGGCGGAGGGGGGGTCGTGGATGAGGGTGGAGTTGAGGTGCTCCTCTGTGACCTTGCTCCAATTCCTTCGTGGCGGGCGCAGGGCAGGCTTGTGTGCGGTGGTGGTGCAGTAACGCAAACTCCCAGTGCCAATGGGCCAATGCCTGTAGTTAACATAAAACCTGAAATTTTAAATAAAGGGTGGGACACAAGGGTTCTATTTTGGAACATAGCTGGGATTGCACACAAGCTTCAAGATCCAGAATGGCTAGACATGATCAGTGACTATCAGATCATCTGTCTGCAAGAGACCTGGGCCTGTGAACGCACATTTTTGAATGGTTTCTATGCGATCTTATCTCCTGCTGCTCCAACCCCACATGGTCATAATAGCGGAGGTCTATTAACTATTATAAGCACGACCCTTCCCTGCAAAATAATGGATATGTTCACTGACTCGCCGTTTTTTCAAATCATCTGCATCAAGCCGGGGTCTTTGCTTATGGTAGTTTTGATCAACTTTTATCATAACAACTTTGAAGTTTCTGACTGTAGAGTTATAGACTCCTTGGGAGCTGCGCTCGATAAAGTTATTGAAAGTTCTTCAGGGGACTTTTGTATATTGTGGGGGGGAGATTTCAACTCGAGATTGTGCCGATCCACTATTAATCTCGTTTGCGGACTACGGGAGGCTGACTTTTCGGATTTTACACATTTCAATCATAGCTCATGTGGTACTGCTTTAGAAACACTTATGCTAAAACATAACTTATTTCTTACCATTGACTTATCAAGCGGCTCAAGAGATCGTCAGTTCACCTTTACGGGGAAAAGGATCTGGGAGCCTAATTGACTTTATTGCGGTCTCAATAGAGATAAGAGGTAGCATCATTAATTATGTCATTTTACCCACCAAACTGAGTGACCATAATCCTCAAGCCCTTTACCTAAAACTGGGAATATCATCCTGCGCAACTTCACAACTCGCACCAACAGCAGAGTACTCTCAAAACCAGGGACTTAGGCGTAGGTGGGTGGAGGTAGATTCAGGGGAGCTACTAAGACAGCTGGTGGGTAGATGCGCAAATGAAATTGATACCTGTTCAGGTAGTGATGCCCCCTCACCAATAGTGGTAGAGGCATACCTCGGAATATGCAGGCAAATATCAGAGTTGTTAACTTACACAGTACCTAAACGCCTGACCAAGGCCACAAAGTGGTTTGATGGTCACTGCATAAGGGTACACCGACAACTCAAAGAAGCACTGAAAGCCCTGCCCAGAGACACCAAGAATATTCGTTCCTGTAGACGCAATCACAAGGCTACACTCGCCACTAGAAGAGCGAGCATAAAGATGGAGGCCTGGGAGCAGCTGGCGAGGGCCTGCGTAGAGAAAGATTCAACAACCTTTTGGAAAGTTGTCAATTCCCCGTTTTTTGCCAAAGTCCATAACAGCAACACAGACATCCACATACAAGCCCAAACTTGAGTATCTCATTTTAGCTATGTTTTAATGCTCCCCACTTTCCAGAACAGGGACAACCATCGTCCAACTCTAACAAGGACATGGGGTTGGGGAACTATCAGCCACTCATCGAATTGGACGAAGTGACCCTTGCCATCACCAGATGCCCAAGCAACAAAGTGCCTGGGCCCGACGGAGTGCCTATGGATTTGTTTAAAAACAATACTGAGCTATGGGCACCTTTATTAGTCAACATCTTAAACAGCGCCATCCGGTTCGGGCCCCCAAAGTCCTGGTCCAGTGCCATTATAGTGCCATTCTTTAAAAAAGGTGACAGAGGGGATCCCAAATGTTACCACCCAATTTCTCTTATAGACAGCACAGCGAAAGTGCTGGGAAGGATACTACTGGAGCGTCTGGAGAATCGGGCAACAGACAATGATATCTTAACAACAGCTCAATTTGGGTTTAGGAGGGGACTAGGAACAATCGACCAATGCCTTAACCTCGCTCTCATTTATGGCAAGTATGTTCGGGCCAAGAAAGGATTGCTACACCTCGCCTTCATGGGCCTAAGCTCAGCATTTGACAATGTTGACAGAGGCAAACTCTGTGTCAAATTGCTGGACTTGTAAGCGGAGGCGGGATTGGTGCATATCCTAAGTAGACTACACGAGGATGTTGAAGGCTGCGCTCAGTACGTTATAAATGGGGAGTGTACCCCATATTTTAAAATCAGCAAGGGAGTACGTCAAGGGTGTGTCCTTGCACCATTTCTCTTTAGTATATACATCAATGACTTCGAGAAATATCTGGGATATATTGTGGCAGATCCCCCGAGGGCAGGGAAGAGAGCTATTCCTCTATTAATGTATGCGGACGATTGCGTCCTCATGTCAAGAACAGTGATGGGACTACAGAGGTTGCTGGAGGGATTTGTTGCATTCAATAAAACTAAGTCACTTACCATGATCTGTGGCCACCCTAAAAGGAAGACGAGATCATCATTTCATATCCAGGGCACTAGGCTGGAGACTGTGAGCACATTCACGTACTTGGGGGAACTTTTCGATGATAGTTTTAATTGGAGACACCTGGCGCGTGTCAGATACCTACACATGGAGCAAAATGTGGGTGCTATATAAATTTGCCAAGCAACTAGGATCCTCCCCAGTTGATGTGTTGCTTAACATATATAGGACCAGATACGTTACAGCAGCCACCTATGGAGCTGGGATATAGGGAACACATGAGCCCTCTTCATTAAAGGTTGTTAAAAATAAATTTGCACATAAACTTTTATGCCTACCTAGGACTGTATCTGCATCCATCTGTCATGAAGAGCTGGGCCTTGCTCATGTAAGAGATCTAGTTTTGCTAGCTCCACTAATGTTATGGATCTCAGTTTGGAGTCGCCTGGAAGCTGTCTTAACCAAGAACGTAATCAATGACTGTATGAAACTAGACAAGGCAAGTAGTATTGACTGGCTGGAATATGTTAAGACTCAACTGACCATTATAGGGAGGCATGAACTTTTTTACAACCCCTGGTGTATCTAGGCAGACGAAAATCCTGGTCAAGAGAGGATGCTTGGACTATATGATGAAGAAAAGAGGGGAAGAGGATCTTAGCAAACGTACAGTTAGAGCATATAACATGTTAGTAACAACCAGAACTATAGAACCATATCTGCTCATTATTCCGAGTTCCCACCGTTACTACATGGTCAGATTCCGCCTCGGTCTGGCACATCTATTAGTGGCTTATCCATCTACAGCTAGATGTGAACAGGATCTCATAGCCTGTCCCTGTGACTCGGTATCTGTTCAATCACAATTGCATTTTTTCTTTTTTTGCGGGCTATATAAAAGGAACAGGAAGGCATTGCTCATCCCCTTGCTGAGGTCTCTGAAGATAAAGCAATGTAGACCTGCTCTGCTATATTTACAGCTATTTCAAACAGACATGGTCTGCTTCACTGTTTATAAGTATATTTTATCGTCTGTCAGAGTATGAAAGCTGGTGGGTAAATAATTGTCAGTTATCATCACATATTGGTCTACCAGGGCCCACTTGTGTAACAGGTTCTCCTTACTATCACTGGAACCCATTGGATGCATAGGTTTTAAGATTGAACCTTAACCCGGGATCGATAGGTTCTTTAGCTCACATGACTAAGGTAGCGAGCTTTAAGCACAATATAGTGCTTTATATTTGCACAGCACGAGCACTTTATTACATATTTCAACATATCATACCTAGTTTTCTACCTACGTTGCAATATTAGTACATAGGTTTTTTATTCGTCATTGATTGCATTTGCTGCATTTTAAAGAACTAATGGACTCTGCAAACGTATCCCAGAACCAGCGAGTGCCGAAAACAATCTATACTGTAGCATTCCATCGGCATCTTATTGTGCACTCCAATAGAGAACTAGTGTTTGCCCTCATCGTATCGAAAAAACTTTTAATATTTAATTTGAAAAACTCTGTCTTTTTTAATATAGGTATTTTAAATGCGTTTTTATGATGTCAATATGTATTGTGTGCTTTTATGATTTATTTTTAAATCGAATAAAGCTTGCTTGGTGATGATGATGACCTACATGCCATTGACCCAGTAATCTGTTGGCATCCTCTTCTGAGTCCACACAAGTGGATTTTCTTCTGCATATTGTTTAGACTAATTGCCTTTCCTGCAGCTCAGCAGTTATATAATTTGCTCCTTGCAAATATGCTTATTATCATATTGCATAATTTATCATTTCGAGTCCTTTCTCTTTTCTTAAGTGAAAGCAGTGCACTGGAAGTTCGTCGTTAAAGGTTATTCGCTTTAGTGTTGCGTTATTGTCTCTAACTCCACACCACCTTAAACTGCTTAACTTGCTAACCCAAGAGTCAAGAGCTATAGGGCTGCACTTGGTTCTCATGTATCTGTGGCCGTGGTTGTATGTCGACATATTGACCACATGAACTTCATGATACCAAATCGTGGTCCGGAATTTTGTTGACCAAAATATTAAGATGGTATGTGCATATAGGTAACTATAGATTTACCATTCTTAAGTTAATTTGAGCTGTACTTACCTACTTATACTTGTTGATAATGTGGTCCTCGATACGTTGTCCACGATATTCTAGTAGCGTGATATTCTGGAGTCGATATTAAGGTGGAATACCGTGGCAGGAGTGGTAAAAGGACTCAACCGCCACAGTTAAGGCCCAGTAACCTCAGGGTGCTCCGTGACCACTGAGTGGTTTCTGACATGTGTGTTGTAATATTCCAGAAATAAAGAGTCATGAACAAATGTAGGGGCATATTTACAAGGAAATGGCTCAGGACGGTATTGCGGGAAATTATGCAGCGCTGCGCTGCATAATTTAAAAAATGCAGGTATGCGCCATATTTACAAGAATACAGCACACCCCTGTGTTTTCCCTTGCGCTGGCACTAAAAATAGCTGCCTAGCGCAGACACCCTTGCGCCATATTGCAAGGGTGCCTGCATTGCATGGATGATTGTTTATGTGCAGGAAGATGTCCCTTTCTGCACATAAACAATCAATAATGGTGATCTGCACCTTCTATGTGTGCTGCATTCTGCAAATCACCATTATTTAATGATTGATGTTGTGCAGGAAGGGACACCTTCCTGCACAAAAACTAATAATTGATGGCTTATTGCTCTTTCCATATGTGCTGCAGAATGCAGCACTCATAGAACAAGCATTGGAAATGCAATAGGTCTCGCCTTTGTTTAAGTTAAACCATTTGCTTTGCTAATGGTATTGTATTATAGCTTTGTATTATGCAATTTCCTACTAGATGGCTACCTCTTTCTTTCTTTTTTAACACTAAAGGTGTATGCTTTATTTTTTATTCTTGGTGCAAGATGGTAGAGCGTGGGTGTCAGGCAGAGGCAAGATTAAAGCTCAGCTTGTTTTGGGCTCAAGGGTCCAAGAGGACCTTGAGCTGAGCCAGAGCTAGGCCTCTGATTTAAGCCTTAAGTGGCTCGCCTATTTTTAGTACCAGGGGCTGTGAAAGAACGGAGAGCACGCAAACATGTTGTAGACAGAGTGAGCGGCACAGAAGCCTTCATTGTTGCAAACACTGAGGTTCTCAGCAGCAGAAGGCATCGGAAGCTGCCAGCAGCAGGGGCACCAGAGTTTGATAGCAGGAGAAAGAAGAGTCTGCCAGTCGGTCAGATGGCTGAGACTGTCAGTAGGAGGGAGGAGAGGCGTTTAGATAGGGGGTGAGCCCATCAGCAGGAAAGGTTGGCAGCAGGAGGGAGGAAAGACCATGAGCCAGAGGAAGTAGAGGCCTTTTTTAGAAGGAGGGAGGAGAGGCTGCCAGTGGTAGGAGAGATCGTCTTGGCAGGAGAGAGGAGAGTCTGTGAATTGGAGGGAGGAGTATTGGGCAATATGAGGGAGAAGTCTATCAGTCAGATAGAAGAGACACTGTCAGCAGGAGGAAGGAGAGGCTGTGAGTCAGCAAAAGAGTTGCTATCAGCACGAGGGAGGAGTCAACAGGAGGAAGGAAAGGCTGTTAGTACGAGGGAGAAAGGCTGTCAGTAGGAGGGAGGAAAGGCTGTCAGTGATAGGTGTGAGCCTCTCACCAGGAGGCAGAAGAGGCTGTGAGTCAGCGAGAAGCGAGGCTGTACGCGAGGGAGGCTGGGCTATCAGCAGAAGGAAGGAGAGGCAGTCAGTGATAGAGGTGAGCCTCAGCAGGAGGAACGAGAGGCTGTGAGACAGCGGGAGGCGATGCTGTCAGCGAGAGGGGGGGGGAGGCTTTCAGTGATACGGATGAGCCTCCCATGAGGGAGGAGAGGCTCTCGCTAGGAGGAAGGAAATGCTGTTTGTAATAGGGTTGAGCCTCTCAGCCGGAGGGAAGAGAGGCGGGGAAACACAAGAAAGGGAGTCAAGTAAACGGGGGTTTGGTGCCTTGCATAAAAGGGGAAGCAGGTATGAGAGGCACAGTCACTGGAGGCACAATAGGGGCTATGTTAGAAGCTGCAGTAAATTACGACAGAACCGTGTCTCAGTAGCTCGTCTCCAGCCTGCTGTCCACCAATCTCTCCATCGCCTCTAGTCGCAAGACGCCGGCCAGTTCACCTGCAGTCTCCTGTGCAGAGAGTAAACCCCACTCCTGTGCCCCGCTGAGCCCGTGACACAGGACTTGAACCCATGAGGTCAGTGTCTCTGGCTTCCTCTATCCCTGGACAGCTGACCCGGTATAACTCCGAGCACCCAGGTTGGCTGGCAGTTTTGTGCTGCAGTAGCCCGGAAGGACCAGACCACGGCCACCCTGCTCTCCATTGAAGCCAGAGTGACGCCATCTTAAGAGGGGAACAGAAGTAATGAACCCGGAGGACAACGGCTCAGAAAAGAATAACAAGACCATCCAGCCGCAGATTAGGGAGGACACAATCTATGGGGCAACACCCGCTCTATCTGCTAAATCCACGGTTAAACCAGCAACGGTATCTGTAGTCTGTTCAAGCGACCATGAAAACAGAAAAGTACAGCAGCAGTGGTATAATTGCCAGAATGCCTGAAACTGTATGTGCGCACACCTGCACCAGGCAAGATCTGCGCGGTGCTCTCGGCAGCTCACAGAAGCAGCTTACTGCTGTTCCTCGCAGGTACACATCCTCTCCCAAGAGCACTGCCGTGCATTCCCCTGCCAAAATTTACTATAATAATAATCTAAAACCCCCACACACAAAAAAATTAAACGAGGAGAGAGCGCGAGCGTTCGCAGCTGTTCAGAACGAACACATGGATAACAATGCAATGTTATATGTCTCGCATTTAAATGCGACACACATACAAACGGCCGCATTGCCCGGCTGCGCTTTAAAAGTGAAAGTGGGCATGCGCGCTCAATGGAAGCGATTTCCAATGACGAGCCAGCGTTTACCATAAACCGAACCCTCCCACGTCATGCCAAACAAAGACGGCGTCGGCCTGTCCACATGGGCCGTCGTAAAAGTGGACAAGGCGGTAACCCAAAAGCCCGATTTTCAATCATGCGCCAGCGTTTAACATAAACGATGACGCAAGCCAATGGAAAAGAAGGGCATGGCTTAAAGTCCCCTTCCGAAATTGTATCGATTCCAAAAGGCCCTCGCAGAGCGAGCAACGCATGCGCGCTGCAACGCCAGGCGAGCTCTAAAAAGCAAAAAAGAGGAGAAAAAAAAGTATTTCTCCTCGTTGTGCCAATCTAACGCCTACTTTTTCATGGCATTAGTTTTTGGCACTGCCTTAGATTTACACATCCTTGTAAATCTGGGACAGCGTAAAAAATAAATGAGTGTTGCGGTGGAACACCCACAGCAACACCCATTTCACACCCCTTTCACGCAGATACTTGCGTGAGAAGGTACCATACATATATGGTACATATTTACAAAGTGGCTTAACGCCACTTTGTAAATATGGAGCAGGGCATTGCGCCACCGGAACGTCTGTAAAAGTGACGTTCTGGTGGTGCAATCCCCTTGTAAATATACCCCTTATTCTATATAATAAACCTATTTGAATTGGAGTTTTCTGGATGGTAGTTTTATATTTGGAATAAGGCAAACGTGGCTAGAGATGAAATATTCACACCCCTCAAGGACTATGTCGTCCAAGTGTGAACCCAGAATGAGGCTATTACCCTCCCTATGAGATGCCATCGCACAGCACCAGGAGCTTCAAATGCCTTTGTTTCATGGAAGAGACAGGTCCAGGGTCCAACTCACATTAACATCAGCAACGGCTTTGACTTTGCCACTCTACAGATTCCCAACCATAGCTACCCCCAGTCTAACAAACCTTCCAACTTTTCTCATTAGCTGGTAAAAGATGGTTAGGGGTCACCTTGCTAAATAAATTACTAATCTTTCACCCAGGTTCAAGAAATCATTACACTAATTGAAAACATTTATACTGAAAACGTGGAAGTGACCTTTCAAGGAGGAAACTATCTGTTTTACAATGTTTTATCGACCACATAAACCATTATTAATGATTAACCCTGATATATTTTCTGAGGTAACATCAGTGGGGTTTTGGACTGATCAACGACTCTGCAAGAGCAGTTGTATCGATCATTCACTATAAAACGTCATAGGTGTACTACGCTTTGCAGAAAGCTAAAACCACTTGCAAATCCTTTCATTTATTCGATAATTACTAATCTCTCCAATTGACTTGAGCAATTCGGCACTGATTCTGCTTGCTGAAACCCTTTTAGCCCTAATTTACAAGAGGCCTGCGCTGCCGGAGCGTCACTTTTTATGATGATCCTGCGTGGCTCTGCATGGCCTAATAGATATGGAGAAAGGCAAGCGCTACCTTGCCTTACTCTAAGTCACGGAGGCGTTCCATGGGCATTGCTGTGGGTGTTTCCACTCAACACTCATAGATTTTGACACTGCCCCAGATTTACATCAGGTAAACCTGGGGCAGCGCCAAAAACGTACGCCTCCCTCAAGCAGGTGTAATGAGGAGAAATGTTTACATTTCTTCTTTTTTTTTTCTCTTTCCACATGTACTGCATTCTGTATCACACATGGAAAGAGGAAAACGCCTCTCGTGATTGTTTTGGGGCAGGAAAGTGCCCCTTCCTTCACAAAAACAATCATGCCAACAACACACACCCTTGGTGCAAGGGGGCCTGCGTTGACACTCAGCTACAAATTGTGCGCCGGCTGAAAGGACAGGAATGCACTGTATCTTGTAAATACGTTGCATTTCTGCCCTTTCCAATTGGCTTAGGGCTGTGTATCAAAATGGTGTGCGGTGCTGGCCTATGCCAATTCTTTGTAAATGAGGCCCCATGTTTCATTCAGAGGCAACAATATTGACCGCAAAGAGAAACATCTCCAGTGTGCGCCTACATGATTCCTAAATTAGTTTCAAATTGGCTTTCATCGTATTAGGTGCAACATTGGCAACAAAGAAACATCCACCTACGAAGCAGAAACAACTTTAAACCGAAATCTAGAATATTCAGTTTCACCAAACTGCGAGAAAAGTGTATTCAGGGGTAGTTCTCAAGCTTGACCATGTGGAATGCAGCACACATAGGGGTATATTCACAAGAACGTGTGCTAAACATCTCAAAAAAATGTTAACGCAACTCCACACATCGCAGCCTATCGCGGGAAAATAACCCCGTGTTAACGTGGAATTCACAACACGGCGGCACCATGCGATAGCCTCCCGAAACCGCGGACAATGTCCGCGATACAACAACCGCAACGGTGATAAAAACACAAACCTCAACGCAAAAAAATATGCGATGGGCCAAAGCGCGATGAGGAAATCAGCGATAAGCAGCGCCAGGCCTGCAAAACACACATGGCAGGCGGGAAAAATCACCATAAAAGTAGAAAAACACACAAACACAAAATAACCAACACCCAAGCACCATGGAGGCAGCCGGAGCAGGCGCAGAGGACGAGCGCAACCCCACAAGCACCCCGGACGACAAGCCTGGGACCTCGGGGACAGGGAAGGGCAAGGACAAGAAGACGAGGAAGACGAAGTTCAGTCCGCGGGAAAACAGGATCCTGGTCACGGAGGTGATGGAACACCATCAACAACTGTTCGTCTCCTCCAACGTGTCATTGGGCACCAAAAATGGAATATGGCGGGACATCGTGGACAAGGTGAATGCCGTCGGAGAGCACAAGAGGTCAATGGACGAGGCCAAGAGGCGATGGATTGACATCAAGCGCAAGACCAAGGAGAAACTCGCAGCCAACCAGAAGGCAGCAATCCAGACTGGAGGTGGGAGCCCAGCACCACAGCTGGAGCTGCATGACTTGGAGGAGCTGGTGTCAACAGTCATCAGTGTGGAGACTGTGACCGGAGTCGGGGTACCGGACACTGCTCGACAGGACAGAACACAACCGCAACAGGGTGAGTAACCACCAGGTACTGAGGGGACGGGTGGAGATGGCCACAATGGCACACATGCACATTCAAGCAGAGCACAGTGCACACCCACAATGACTCGGGATCATGGCCCTGATCCACAGACTGTCACAATGTACAATGCCATGCTGTCTGAATGTGAACATGTACCATGCGGCTACATACATGTGGACACATTGTAATACACCATCTGCCCTTCACATTGCAAGGGCACCCTCAACACCTCCTGCAGAGCAGTCCCAGCCACTCTTCACTGATGACAAGGAGGACAAAACCAGCATCGACACCCAATCCCTCCAAGACATCATTGACATCATCCGCAACTCACCTCCAGGATCAGGGCAGCCCAGCTGCATCGAGGAGACCCCACCCACTACCCAAACAACCCAGCAGGAGGCAACCACAACCCCGGCTGTCTCCCAAGACCCCCACGAACAACACATGGCCTTCCAACGCCGTGTGCTGGAGGGCCAGAGGGAGACGGCTGAGCAGGTGCGGGTGGGGTTCGACCTCATGGCTACCAAACTGGACGCCATCCATGGGTGTCTAGGTCCCATCAGGGACCAGCTCCAGTCCCTAACGGACACCCACGGCCCGCTCCATGGTCTCCAACTAGCCCTGGCTGACATCGCTGGAGTCATGACTCGGAGACAAGAACACCTGTCCGCTCAGAGTGGCTCCAGCGATCCCAGCCGTGAGCTGGCACACATGCGGAGGCTCATGGAGGACATGGTGCGGATGGAGGCGGAAAGGATGGCAGCCACCGCTGCACACCATCGAAATGTAGCAGGGATCTACCAGGCCCTGCAGTACTTCATCATGGCATTGCTGCCACAAGGCGTGGCGATGATGAATGCTGCTGCCCCCACACCATCCACATCTCCGCCCCCTGGTGTGTCAGTGCCTCCCAGTGCGGCAGGCGTGTCCACTCCGGCACCTGATGTGCCACTGCCACACAGTGCGGCCGACAATCCTCCTCCGGCCCCTGATGTGTCAGTGGCACACAGTGCCGCAGTCGGCACTGCAACACCCACAGGTGGGGCAGAGCACACATCCGAGGACGTGGATGGGATTGAGATCAGAAGGAGGCACTAGCATTCATTTCCGCCACCTTGCCTGTTTCTGCTTGGTGCCGCACATGGCCCCATGACCTTCCACTGACCCCCGATACACTCCGCTGCACTCACCTTGGACCGTGACATGGACTGCCATATCCTGTTTGATGACCAATGACACGGCGACCAGACTGCGGACTGTACCCTTCCTCTTCCGCAGTACTTGTCATCCCCGGATGGACTCTGGCTGGCCCTCCACGGGCCCATATTGTGTAGTGGGCTTGCATGGCCCTGTACTGCTCCAGCTTCAAAACTCCACTGGATGTGCATTAAACATCCAGAAATGCACTGCTGTGTCATGTCTGTCATCATTCATGTATGAATGTGTGGATGAATGTAGGGACAGTGATTTCCATAACGTCAATGATGCTCATCTAGTGGGATGCCAGTTACAGTGTGCTACATTGCCAATTGTGTTCCGGGTGCCGTAGACACCACAACAGGGACACACGCATTAGTCACTTCCTTGTCCGGACATGGACTGCACCACGCCCAGAGCCCCCGAGTCATTGTTGCATGCCCTGCGCTGGTCCTACGTACGCAAGGCCAGACCACTCCGCTTACGCTCAGAGGGGGGGCCCACATAGCTACATGTCGCAGGCTGGTGGTATGCAGGTCACTGGTCTAGTTGTCAGCATGTCACGGCCACTCCCCGAGGGCAGGTTTGCACACACACCACACCCATCCGGCACAGGCGTCACAGGCCATGTGACCCCGTCAATATAAGGGGCCGACGACGTCACATTCCCCACTGCCGGTGTTGACTGGATGACGGACGCTCCACGGTTCTCAATCATAAAGGGCCCATGAGTTGCTACGCACAGGGTTGGTCGCACCTGAAGCCTTGCGCCCGTACGGGCCTACCACCACGTGGCGCTGACTGGGGTTGCACAGGGTTAGTGGCACCGAAATCGCTGAGCGGGTGTGCAGCCTACGATGATGACGTGTGCACTGATGTGGTCTCTGCCATTGATGCCTCAGGACTCAGCGTCATGTGTGGGACCTGCTGGGCCGCGGGGCGGGTCCACATAATGTGGACCATGCCATGGTGGTGGGACCGGGGCCTGGAGCTTGCACGGGCACGTGGTGTGCCCACTGGTGGACACACCATTGGCGGCAGGTGAGTAGTGGGCTCGGGGTGCGCAAGTGCGGACAGCCAGCGCTGGCCGGCGGGAGGGGGTAGGGTGTGGCTGCATGCGTGCGCAGGGACGGAGAGGCGTTGTTGCAGTGTGCAGTGTGATGGACTCTACCATGATTGACTCTGGCCTCGATTACAGATTGCAGACCTGGTGGCTTGCAGTGTATCCCGGCACGTGGTTGGAGACACACCGGTGGCAGCAGGTGAACAGTGGGGCCTGGGTGCGCGGGGGTGTCTCTCTCTCTCCCTTACTTTCCTTCCCTCTCTCCCTCTCTCTCTCTCTCCCTTCCTTCCCTCTCTCCCTCTCTCTCTCTCTCTCCCTTCCTTCCCTCTCTCTCTCCCTCCCTTCCTTCCCTCTCTCCCTCTCTCTCTCTCTCCCTTCCTTTCATTCTCTCTCTTTCTCTCTCTGCCTTTCTTTCATTCTCTGTTTCTCTGTGTCTCGCTCCTTTGATGTGCGCATGGCACACGTTCTGATTTTGTGCTTTATGTTCCAGGCTGTGACATCGAGATTGTCCCGGACGGACCCGACAGGAGTCTTCCGCATTGGTGTTTTGTGTTGTATTTCAATAAAGTTTTTTGTTGTTACTTCAGTGATGTGTGACTGTTTCTCGTTCTTCTGGCCACACATGTGTGTTTTATTTTGTCATTGTGCGACATCATGCGTTTTGTGGCTCTTGTGTCGTGCACGGTATGTGTTTGGCCGGGGGGGCTGGGAGTGGTGGGGGTGGGTGTTGTGGCCCTCTTGGGTCTCCGAGCAGCATGTTCATTGTCTCCATGGCATCTGTGGGTCTTCCGATGTGGCTCTGGGCTGGGCTCCCTTTCGTGCTGCAGGTAGTCGTCCTGCTTAACACCAGCATAAGGCAGGTGTTAAATCCCTGCTGCTACCGCGGCTTATCGCCTGTTTTTGGTTCGCTTCGCAGATCTGGCAGTTCGTTGTGAAAGTGGTGTTGTGGTTTTTTCGTGTGTTTTTGTACGGGAACGCCTACTCTGCATCTCATTAGGGTTAGTTGGTGGTGTCCACCGTGGAGATAAATTTTGGGGCAGTTATCGCGGGAATACTGGCGTTGTCTGCAGTTTGCACCCGCTTGTGAATGGGGTGTTAAATCTTTCTCCACTTTTGATGGGTTAAGATGGAGATAAATCGGCGGTAGGTCCTTGTGAATATGCCCCATAGAAAGAGGAAATAATGAGAAGAAATAAACATATTTCTCCTTGTTACGCCTCTGTTGGGATGGCATAGCATTCTGATGCCTTCCCAGGTTTATTACCATTAATTAATCTGTTAATGCGCCAAAATCCATGGGTGGATGCATGGGAACACCCAAACTCCACCCAGGGAACGCCTTCCCAACTGAGAGAAACCAAAGACAGCGATTTGAGCTGCCTTGCGGTACTCTGGATTTACTAAGCCAGGCAGAGGTAGCTTTGCGTGACTTAGTAAATATCACGTAAGTCCTTGAGCCGTCTTGCGTGACGCAATGGCAATGGAAGGGCTTCGCAAATCTAGACCTTTCTCTCTTCTGTTTTGCAGGTTAATACTGCAATGCAAGCAACTGTACGGAAAAGGTAAATAAATTTGAACGTCGTGTACTTTTATTGTAGTTTTTAATGAGTTTACGTCTTGTTGAAATGTACAATTATAATGTGTGAATATTGTTGTAAATAGTGTTTATGTGCTTGTAACCGAAGCAAACTGATAATTAATGCACAAATAATTGAATTTCTCAGATAGCAATACTTGCCGCCGTGCTGACATGAGAACCATGTCACTCCCCAAGATTAGCCACAAGATGGCGGTATGTAGTTACAAACCCCTTCACATTCTGCGGCACCAGAGGAAGAAAAGGTGCAGTCTCGCTTAGAGGACTTGTCAGTCAAGATTCACCTTAATACACCTTTGAAGCCAGGGTGCTCTTCAAAACATTTCTATGGTAATTATTTTAGTGATCTCTTCGGTTTATGGGCAAGCCTAACTTAATCGGAAAAACAAAGCTACAAACACCTTAATACGACGACCTGCTAACATCGGACATGGGGCAGCTTGATAACGATGTAAATTGAACAATAACATTTTTTGTGTATAGCGCTTCAACCCACACTTCTGTAGTCTCCTAGCACTATAATTAATTAATGCTACTATGAACTCAACTTTACTTATATTCAATGTAATGTTCTTTTAGACATTGGCCGTGTCTGTCTACCAAGCCTAGCTGTGGAACAAGTGTCCTTAAGTTCACTACAGACGTAAATAGATAACATTGTCTTATAAAATCAACGTCCCTTCCAGGCTCGGATAGTAAATCTTTTGTAGAAGCACTAAAAAGTGACATCTTCTACTTTAGATGTCTTGATTTCCATATAAATATATGCATCCACAGCAGGCGCGCAACGCCCATTGGGCTCAAAGGGCTTCAGCCCCCCCCCCCCTCCCGTCGTGTGTGTCAGCCCGGCTAAGACAGATTCCCGGACACACCCGCACCGGAGTACTTCACAGGTCTTTAAAAGACCATTTGCTTGTTAACGAGGCTTTGTTGTTTTTTCACCTCTTCAGCTCCACTCTGAATATTGCTGGAAGAGTCAGCTCCCCCCACCCGAAATTTTTAGTAGCCCCCCCTCCCCCCTCACGAAATTTGTCTCTAGTTGCGCCTCTGATCCACAGAGACTCCTGGCACTCACTCATGGACAGGAAGTACTATGGAAAATACCCCGGAATGACGGCGACCAGTTCCCTTGGAACATTCATAAACCGCTCATTAATTAATTTTGTATAACACTGACCCATCACTGATTGACACCCAAGCTCTTCCTTGAACCAGGAATGTAGGGAAAATACCATAAAATAATAGTTGGAGGGCAAATTAGCATTGCCAATTTGCATTGATGTAGTGTCGTCACAGGAAGTGATGTCACAACTCTCTCGAACCTATCACTTTCATAGAAACTTCCCTGCTTTCCATTTAGCAGTGCACTGAACAGTGGGTGAAAGCCCTTAGATTGTTAACAATGTGGCACGCGGCAGGTAGGGTCTGCTATGTGCTGGAATCAATGTTCTTTGAAGAGAGGCACCGCTCCTTCTTTCTAAACTGCAGAAGGGTTGGAGCAGTTTTGGGGTTTTGTTCCTGATCCAGGGTGTTAAATGGAGAACACTTGCTTTCTGTTTTTGTTTTTCTCCATTTTGCACTTTTTTTTCTCCTGTCAACACCTGCCCTTGCTCCTCGGGCCGTATTATACTGAGGGCACACTCTCCATGTTAGCACCGCAACACTCCTTTAACTAAGCGAACCAGGGGCAACAGGGACAGTGCACCCTATTACATATAATGCACTGCCCTAAGGCCAGCCTCAAGCTCGTAGATGCCTTCAGGGCAGCGCATTAGTGAAAGGCGGAGCCGTTTTTGGTGAAATCTGGTATATGATCTAAAGGAGTGGTTCAGACACTCTTGCAACTTACATTATGGTAACTTATTGCTTACACAATGGTACCTAATGCCTTTCCTGTGAATACTCTTAAGTTGATAAGGTAATAAGGGGATTTCCGTGATACATCTGTGTTAACAGAAACATACCAGAGCACTGCAAAGGGTTAAAGGATAAGGTAGTTAGAAAATAGAGGTCGGTACACCTTGTGCTTAATTTGAGCCAGTGGTTTACGGTGCTCAGCACTGGCACTTAATTGTAAACACCAGCACTTAAGACAGTCTGCCACATGGTGGAGCTGTTTGTCTTATTAGAGATGAGCACAGCAACAGTTGTTTATTATTTCAATATATATTAAAAATGACTAATACCTGCCGCCAAAGCCATTCTTCTAGCTTTGGGGGCCTGGAACCATCTGAATTGTCACACTTGTAAGAGTGTGATGGTTAGTAGTTGTGTTGTTACTATCATTGGCAGCTGGACAGGGGCAATGTGTGGTGCAAGCTCCAATGGCCTCCTAACTGGGGCCCTGGCACTTATATGTTTACAAATTAAGCACTGCTTGTGTGACTGGACAAGTACGTCCAGTTTAGTGTAAGTTGGTTGTAGAAGATAAGTGTGCATGTGCAGAAGCCTGTGTGATTCCTAAGAAAATATCAATGTAGTCTGAGACAATTAATGTGGTTAAAGTGCATGTTATTTAAATTAAACATCCCTGTGGCCAGATTTAGAGCTTTCCAAGTGTGTAATGATGGTGTGTTATTATTGGTGACGCTGGACAGTCTTAAAGATGAGGTTAGTGGCAGGAGCCTGAATACACGAGGATACACAAAGGTCACTGGTAAGGCGACTAGTGAAGAAGACCTTTTTAGGGATGAGAATGCGGCCATGAAGCAGAAGGTAATGGTCAGTTGGATAGATCAGGGTTGGATTAAGGAACTTAAGTCAGTCGAGGAGAAGAAAATGTTTTCCTTTTAATTTGCGAGTCATTTATGGTTCACGTTTGTACTATATCATTGTTGAATCTGTTTGGCATATTGTGAAATATATGGTGAGGTAAGTAAAGTGTTTGTAATGTTGGTGAGGTAAGGCCACTATGCAAGTCTTGAGGCCTAGGAAGGTGGGTGGATTTTTATCAGAGAGTTTAGTTGGAAGCTGATCTTGGACTTGAATTTGTTGCATGGTTGTTTGAATGATCTTTATTTAAACAACTTTCCTTTCCTCGCTTCCATTGCTGAATTTACCATCTTTCCCTTGTTCTGTAATGATAAAATGATCCTGCCATTATACAGTCCTTATTGTTTTTTTTTCTAGATGTAAGCAGGCTCCATACACCACCACCTATACCATACTCAACACAGAGGCCCACACATGCTGCCACCAGTTGTATATCCTGGGCTGCTGAGGAGCCCTGAAGAAGGACTAGGATGATGCGAAACACAGTATTTTTTACTCTAAGCCCCCTTCAGTCAGGCCTTTAATCTGTTCCTGTGAGTGATCTTTCTCAGTGCATCTAGGTGTTAGCAGCGGAGGACTTAATTTTGAATTAGTTTGTGAGCATTAGTGTATCTTATCCCTGTGAACCCATAAGAAGACTGGGCTTCCTTCTGTGGGATGCAGATCACAAAGTAATGTCATCTATGTGGCCGGTCATCTTGCCCGGCAGTCCTGTGGTGGATGGGTCTGCAGTTTTGCCAGCTGAATCTGAGCCTTTAAAAGTTTACCTAGTAGTTCTCCCACCTATAAATAAGGTGGGTAACCAAAGTTTTGGCAGGCTAGAAGCCTTCATGGTTTACAGAGGGATCCCATTCCACCTCGCCTAAATTAGCCCCAAACTCCTAGGCAAGTAACAAGTAGCTATGGTGTGAGGTCAAATGAGCAGGTTGCATCTTAGATCTTGGGCACACTCCATTCAACACTTCTCAAGTTTAACAAAGCTGTTAGTTCATGATGTAATGCTGAAGGAGAACTAGAGATGCAGTTCAAAGGGTCATCTATGGAAAACCAGCTGATGATCGCGCAGGGCAAGTCTGAAGAAGTACCACCACCACCACCACTTGTTTTTAAGCTTAGCTGCAGCGATAAGCATACATTTTTATTTGAGGAAGGTGTGGAATAGGTAACACAACATTGTCCGCGAACAGATTACCAATATATTGCATTCAAACAAGATATCTCACCATATTTATTTCAGCCCAAGCAGCAGAATTCTGATGACTCAAAAATATGTTAGTGCACAAAGCTTCAGTGGCAAAAGCTACTATTTTGTTGACAAGTGGAAGCAATGCCAATGATTCTCATTATCATTCTTTCATCTTAGATTAGTACCTAAATAGGGGAAGAGCATGTATTGGTCAATCTATTTACGTCTGTTTCTTCCGGTAACGATGATGTGGCCCATACCAAGATTCCGTTGCTTTGAAGAATATTCTTATATTGACCATATTGCTGCTTTTATGCATTATCTGTCACTGCATGATATTAATTTAACTTGCTGTGTATCATCCACATAAAATATACTCAGTACAAGTATAACTTGATCCCCCTGGTTAAATGCACAGTCACAAAATTGGTGATCATGAAGAAAAAATGGAGAACCATTGTTCTTCAAGATATCCACTGGGCTCAGTTTACACATTTAAGCTAAAGGTTACGATACATCTCACAATGCATACTTTTTCATTTTTAACAATCAGGATACCTGCTGACATTGGGGCGGTGCCCTTAAATACATCACAATTCACAGTCACTCACAAGACGAAATCACTGGAGTGGAAGAAAAATCAACAACCCCCAAAAAACCTGAGAAATCTAGTAAGACACAATTCCCCACCACTGACACTGAAGATCTGCTAACTAACAATCACCAGTGGGACAATGACTAGTAACATGACCCCCTTTCAGAGAGAAGACCCTCAAAAGCAGGCTCACATTTTGAAAATATTCAGATACAAAAAAAATATCATATCTAGAAAACAATACAATAAGGGCCTTCAGGTATATCAGGCCTGGAATGTTCAAATTTTGAAGGCATCCAAAGTTAAAGGCAGTTAAGCTGTATCGGGCAGAATTTAAGCTGTGTTGCCAATGGCTACGTTTAAGATCCTCGGCCTCTCTGGTGGGAACCCAATGATAAAGCATGTCACCAACTAGGTTGGTGAGTGAGGGTTCTTTTAAATAAGAGGTATTCCTCGTGCTGTTTTGCCCTCTCTACTCACTCTTTTGTTGTTATTGAACTTATACATTAGGGGGACTAAGAGTGATTTTCCCTCCCTCTCCTGTTGTTATTATACGTTTAAGATCTGCATCTGATTCTCCGGCAAAGCCTCGCTCGGGATTGGTCTGTGAGAGAAGGCTTTGGCTAGCCTCATAGGCTCTGGGAGAAGCAGGAGTGTGGGTGGCTCTATTAGGTCCTATTATTTTAAGACTTTTCCAGTTGATCAATTAATGATCTGAATGGATTCAATGTCTGCCAATTTTTGACACAGCGAGTGATTGATTATGCAGACGCCATTTAAAATAAGTAGCGTTGATCCTGCTAGCGCTGGCTCAGAGCAGTAGGGCTTACCTCTTAATTTTTATTAAACCAAATCTTCTTTAACACCACACAGTTATATTTAGCTCTAAAGCAACTTGCCCAATTCTGTAATAAGACCAGAAATTAGCGGTTTAGCCAATTGATCGATATGCATTGCACCTCTCTCGGACGAGTCACCACCAGTTTGCTTCCAGAGATTCCCACAATGCTTTTTTACTCTCATGGGCTTCCATTTGTTGGAAGATACCAAATTACACCAAAGCATAGTCAAACTGCCCTCTATCCAACCCCTCTTTGTGGTCTGTCCATGAGGATGCAGGCATTCTGCTGTACGGATCAAGCAGAATTCGGACACACCGCACCATGAGGATCACCAGAAAGACCATCAGGAGTATCACCAGCACAAAGACAGTCTTCTGCTCAGCATCCATGCCCATGCCGTTGGTAGGGTCATCCAGCAGGGTGGGAGAGAGCAGTAGTTCATAATCCGTGGTTGATGCATAATTCATTGTTGACGCATGGCAGTCTGCAATCTATGACTGCAAGTATGTTATGAGAAAATCAGTCTCCGGGACAGATATTTACTAGACTGCTGTAAACTCTGAAAGAGAAAACAGGAACCAGAATGAGTAATTATATTAAAAAAATCTTTAGGAGTAATATTTTTTTCAGCAGCATTTTTTCAATCTAAATTTGTAAATTGTCTCCATACTAATTCAGGTACTTGAAGCTAGGCATGCACAATATGAGGCCAGAGTCTCAGACATCTTAGCTAAGTGGCCACAATCGGACACTGGGTACGCTAGATCAGCCATAGAGACCTATTTGGCAGAGCATTTGAACCTCTCCACAGTGCAATTTTCTATAGTTGGAACTCAGGAAACGTCTTGGACCGCAGAAGGATCTTAGACCTGAGCCCTGAGGGTGGTAGAGACTTTCTCTGTAGCAATACCTTTAGGGCTTTTAAAAGCTAAGCAGTTTCAAATTAAAAGCAATCCAGATTATAACAAATGCAGGATAGCCAACTTCCATGTCAAGACGTTGTACAGATTAAACATGGAATAATATGTAGAAGGAAAAGAGCTGAAAATGAGGAACCACTGAGGTGTGTGAACTTCAATTTCCAGTTCAACGGTCATCTATCTACATCTAAATTTATCACAGCAGTTCCTTCAAAAGTAAAAATAGCATTGTTTTGATGGTCATTCCCCAAACCTTTTACATTTTTTTTATGTTTTTGAGACACAAACTCCCACAGCAGAAGTAAAAACACGAATGACCTTCAAACTCTGGGTGCTTTCTCCCAGGATGTGGAAGGGGTCCTAATTTTCTTTCTGTCCATCATACCCTGTTTTTTTCTGGTGTTGGTAGACACCTCAAAAAGGCATTATATTGTCCCCCTTAAATAGAGCAGCCACTGTAATGTCCTTCCTCAACTACCCCTACCCTTTCAGACAGTCGGACGATGTATTGGCTCCATTGATTAAATACTTCAGGTCTGCCCTCTCTAAATAAGATGGGCGGACAAGTTTTGGCAGGCAGGGTACTCTGTCAAGTTTTCGAGAGAGTACCCTGAGCACCAAACTCTAAATTGGACCCAAAGTAATTTATAACAGGGCAGATTCCAGGTTTATACTAACACAAGATAACATGAGTTCTTTTCTGCTTCCCTCAGAATCTTTGATGAAAATTTAATCATGAGAACTCGCAGAAAGTGGGACTCTCAATATTCAGAGGTTAATTACAAGACTGGAATGTCTGGAGCTCTATTGAAGACAATGGAGTGACCGAGGGCTAATAATGGTTAATAATGGCTGGTTTAAGCCTTCTGATCCAACATTTCAATGTCTGCCTTTCTGTTTCTTGTTTTTTAATTTAGAACATTCTACCGTCAGTGGGTAACATGTTCTAATAGCCTTGTAGTCCTTCTCCCTATAACTTGAGTACAGGGCCTTTAACAACCTGTATTGCCCTCTGCAGCGGACTATAAGGCTATAATATGTATCTGCCAGCATCATCAGTGCTAATGAGATTTTACTCACTGCAAAGAAAGTTTTGAATTGATCCCCAGGCAAAACAGTAGTGCCTCCTTGTGTATTCAATTGTCAAAGCAAGGGTAAAAGAAACGATTTGCTCTATAACCTGTTGTTCATGGATCATTATGCCTGCCCAGTCCATGTACTAATTGCTTTACAATTATTATTTAAAATAATTTTGGTAAAGATCTCACCTTTACCATAATTTTTCTATTAGCTCATTTTAGTAAATGTTATTAAGATGTATTTATTATTTTTAAATAATTTTATTTTCTTATTAAACGTTTAAACTATTTAGCTATTTAAAAACATACATTATATGTGTCATTTTAACTTGAAATTATTTATTTCACTTAACATTATTTTCTATGGGGTGTTATTTTAAGTCCCTGCCACCATTCTTTTCTTTTGCCGTGTGTTGCAATACATGTCAATGGCCATGCGTGGTACTGGCTTAAGCCAAGATTGAGATGGAATACATTTATGACTTTGTGGGGTTTTTTGGCTGCAGTAACTTGAGAAGTGCATTTAGTAAAAAACTGTGGGCTTACTCTTTTGCCTTTGGGCGTTTGAATTTGCTTGTCCCTCACTAAACCTCTCCTTAGCCCTTCATTATCCCTCCCTAATGCCCTTCTATTTAAGCAGAAGGTATTACCCATATTTTAGCTATCCACTAAGTTCCTCCAACATTCACTACTAAAATGTATATCTGCATGTGCAGAGACTTCACAAACACAGTGGAAAATTCTGCATAGAAAAGATTGGAGAGACGGAGGCAGAGGTCTCTTCAAGTAGGTTAGTAAATAGGATTTTGTAGCATGTGAGTAGGGGGAGAGGTGTGGCGCCGCGGCCAGGGCGACTGACGCTGGGGATCACGGTTCGATCCCTGGCTCCGGCGGCAGGGGTCTGCCCAACACCATGCGACTCTGGGCAATAGCTCGCTTAATCTTCCCAACGGCCCCCAGCGCCGAGATACCCCTTCGGGGGTGATTTGTGCGCTACACAAGTACTGGATTTACATTTTTTTTTTTTTTACTAACCATACTACAAAGTGTAGTTTGTGAGTAGGCTCCTCAACGTCATATGCCAATAAGTTCATCATTTACCACACGCCAATAATTTAGTGTTTGTGTAAGCATCATTTAACCTTGCACCATGGCCTACAGGAAGCAAAACTGTTGTACTGTGTACCAGGTTTGAATTTGGTGCTCGCGGTACATCCTCCGGGGCAAATTTCACCCAAGAGTAAATCATGAACTGTGTACATTTCTGGAAAGTTATACCTATTACACATGGAAATGTCAGGGGAGTTGTTTTTGGCCTTTGTTTGTATCTATTTTCTTTAAGTCAGTGCTCTATGCATAGCCAAGTAGCCGGTGGAAACGTCTATTTACGTGCAAAAGTTGATCAGTGCTATAGTTTGCGTAGCATAGTGTCACTTTGTGACACGCAAGAGCCCCTGCAAAACGTCTGTGAATCTGGGCCCAGAAACACTGTTCACGTTTCATAGTTTTCTCTTCTTATACACCCATAAGCCTTTCAGTATTAAACTGAAGGCTTCTGAGGTGGTAAAGATTGAACACGTTTCCTCCATTAGGGTCTCAAGGAGATGCCACTTTAGATACCCCTGTAATTTGTCAAATGCACATCCATGGACATCCATGGCCTGTTCTTGAGATGTTGGGAATTTCAAATTCTGGATTTACTTCTTTTTAGTCACAAGAATCTTCATAATTATATTTGATCTATTCTAACCTATGGAAACCTATGGAAACACATGTATAGACATGCACAAAATATATGGACGCTACTCACCATTCAACGCAAAGTTGATTCCTTCATCCCTTAATGATTACTTTGCCGGAAAATGATCTTAGCCTGTGAATGAACCAGAAACAAACATGTTCTTCATTTAGTCGCATTGAATGATATCTCAAGATAAATTTATCGAAGATTTGCCAACAGCTAGCCCACAATGCTGTGTCAAGACTTTTCACTTTTACATTCTCTCAATTAAGAAGTTATAATAGTAAAGGATACATGAAAGATCTCCCATGAAGCTTCAAATGCTTGAGTTCAGGCAGGCTTCCATTACCATCTCTGGGCTCCAATAACTTAACTGGTAGTCAGTGAAGAAATACAGGGCCTGATTTAGAGTTCAGCAGGTGGGTTACTCCGTCACAAATGTGGAGGATATCCCGTCCGCTGTATTACAAGTACAATTGGATATAATGCACTTGTAAATCGCCAGGCGGGATATCAATTACGTTTGTGACGGAATAACCCGCCCGCCAAGCTCTAAATCAGATCCATAGTCTGAATGTACACCTTACAATCTACAGGGCAAGTGATGCCCTGTACAGCAAGATTACTAATAAATTCTAAGGAAAATTGGGCTTGATTTAATAAGGTTTGTTCTTGCTTAGGAAAGGCTTAAGAATGTTTGCAGATGCTGGAACACATTTGTAAAAAAATTTAAGAATCAATATTAAAAGGTATCTCTGATGCTGCAAGAGGACTCCCGGGGTTTGGAAAAATTCACTTTTGGGTTACAGCCTAGGATGTAAAAAGCCAGAGCTACTCACTGATGGTTATTTGGCTTCTTTGTGAAATTTATTTATTTATTGTTTAACATTTTTATGTATCATCATCATCAGGCAAACTTTATTCGATTTAAAAATAAATCATAAAAGCACGTAATACATGATATCATAAAACATAATTAAAATACGTTTAAAAGGAAAGTGACAGAGTTCTTCGTGAAATATTGAAAGCTTGTTCAATACAATTAAAGCAGTCACTTGTTATGTTGATGTATACTATAAAATGCCGATGGGGTACTACAGTGTCGGTTATTTTCGGCACTCGCTAGCTCTCAGATATGTTTACAAAGTCCGCCCAACTCACCAGAATGCAACAAATACAATCAATAACATAGAAAAAAAACGATGTACTAATATTACGACATAGGTAGGATGCTGTGCATGATATAATAAAATATATGATAAAGTGCTCGTGCTGTGCAAAATGTGAAGCATTGTAACATGCTTGGAGCTCTCTACCTTGGTCATGTGAGCCAGAGAACCTCTCGATCCCGGGATAAAGTGCAATCTTAAAGCCTGTGCGTCCAGTGGGTTCCAGTCATAGGGAGGGGAACCTGTTACAAAAGTAGGTCCTGGTGGATCAATGTGTAGTGGTAACTGGTCATTATTTTCCCACCAGCTTCCATACTCCGACGGACGATTAAATATACTTATACACAGTAAAGCAGACCATGTCTGTTTGTAATAACTGTAAATATAACAGAGCAGGTCTGCATTGCTTTATATTCAGGGACCTCAGCAAGGGGACGAGCAGAGCCTTCCTAATCCTTTTGTATAGCCCCCAAAAAAAGAGAAAGTGCAGCTGCAATTGCGCAGAGACCGAGTCACAAGAACAGGCTATGAGATCTTGTTCGCATCTAGCTGTAGATGGATAGGCTACTAATAGATGTCCCAAGCCAAGGCGGAATCTGGCCATGTAGTAACGGTGAGAGCTCGGTATGGTAAGCAGATATGGTTCCATAGCTCTGGTTGTTACTAACCTGTTATATGCTCTGACTGACCATTTGCTAATGTCCTCCTCCTCTCTTTTCTTCGTCATGTGGTCCAACCATTCTCTTTTGACCAGAGTTTTCATCTGCCTTGAGATACACGAGGGGTTGTTAAAAAGTTAGTGCCTCCCTATAATAGTCAGATGAGTCTTGACATATTCTAGCCAGTCAATGCTGCTTGCCTTATCTAATTTCATGCAATCAATGATTACGTTCTTGGTTAAGACAGCTTCTGGGCGATTCCAAACTGAGATCCACAACATTAATGGAGCCAGCAAAACTAGATCTCTTACATGAACAAGGCCCAACTCTTCATGACAGATAGATGTAGGTACAGACCTAGGTAGGCATAAGAGTTTGCGTACAAATTTATTTTCAACAACCTGTCCCAGCTCCGTAGGTGGCTGCTGAAACGCATCTGGCCTTATATATGTTAAGCAGCACACCCACTGGTGAGGATCCCAGTTTCTTGGCAAACTTGTATATAGCACCCACATTTTGATCCATGTGTAGGCACCTGACCCGCGCCATGTGTCTCCAATTACAGCTCTCGTCAAAAGGTACCCCCAAGTATGTAAGTGTGTTCACCGTCTCCAGCTTTGTGCCCTGTATGTGGAATGATCTCGTCTTCCTTTTAGGGCAACCGCAGACCATAGTAAATGACTTAGTTTTGTTGGTTTGCAGCCCTAGAGATCCCATAAATGCAACAAATCCATCCAACAACCTCTGTAATCCCATCGCTGTTCTTGACATGAGGACACAGTAGTCCGCTTAAATTAATATGGGAATGGCTCTCAGCCCTGCCCTAGGGGGATCAGCCACAATATCCCCCAGATATTGCTCCAGATCATTGATGTATATACTAAAGAGAAATGGGGCAAGGACACATCCATGGCGTACTCCCTTGCTGACTTTAACCTAAGGGGTGCATGCACCATTAATGCCATACCGAACACAACCTTCAACATCGTCGTGTAATTTACTTAGGATATGCACCAGCCCCGCCTCCGCTCCCTAGTCCAGCAGTTTAGTCCAGAGTTTACGTCTGTCAACATTGTCAAATGCTGTGCTTAGGTCCATGAAGGCGAGGTATAGCAATCCTTTCTTGGCCCGAACATACTTGCCATGAATGAGGGCGAGATTAAGGCATTGATCAATTGTTCCTAGCCCATTCCTAAACCCAAATTAACATGATGTTAACATCTCATTATCAGTTGCCTAATTCTCCAGACGCTTCAATAATATCTTTCCCAGCACTTTCGCTGTGCTGTCTATGAGAGAAATTGGGCGATAACATTTGGGGTCCCCTTTGTCACTTTTTGAAAAGATTGGCACTATAATGGCACTGGACCAGGATTTTGGGGGCCTGTACCGGATGGCACTGTTTAAGATGTTAACTAGTATGGGTTCCCATAGCTCAGTATTGCTTTTGAACAAGTCGATAGGCACTCCATCGGGCCCAGGCGCTTTGTTACTTGGGCATCTGGTGATGGCTACGGTAACTTTGTCTAATTCAATGAGTGGCTGATAGTTCCCCAGCCCCTTGTCCCTATTGTAGTTGGGCAATGGTTGTCCCTGTTTTGGGCGATGGGAATCATTAAAAACATGGCTAAAATGTGACACGTTGATAAGTTTGAGCTAGTATGGGCATGTCTGTGATGATGTTGTGGTATTGGGCAAAATACGGGGAATTGACAACTTTTCAAAAGGTTGTTGAGTCTTTCTCTACACAGGCCCTCGCCAACTGTTCCCTGGCCTCTGACTTAATGCACACTTTTCTAGCGGCGAGGGTTGCCTTGTATGCGCGTCTACAGGCGCGGATGTTCTCAGTGCCTCTGGGTAGGGTTTTCAATGCTTCTTTGAGATATCGGTGTACCCCTGTGCAGTGGCCATCAAACCACTTTGTGGTCTTATTCGGGCATTTGGGTGCTGTGTATGTTAGCAACTCAGATATTTGCCTGCAGATTTCTAGGTATGCCTCTACCGCTCTTAATGAGGGGACGTCGCTGCCTAGACAGGTATCAATTTCACTCGTGCATCTACCCACCAACTGTCTTAGTAGCGTCCCTGAGTCTACCTCTGCCCACCTACGCCTAAGACCCTGGTACTCTGCTGCACATTGTGTAGTTGTGCAGGATGTTAATCCCAATTTTAAATAAAGTACTTGGGGATTATGGTCACTCAGCTAGGTGGGTAAAATAACGTAAGCAATGATGCTACCACTTGTCTCAATTGAGACCGCAATGAAGTCAATTAGGCTTCCACAACCTTTCCCCTTGTAGGTGACCTGGCTGTCTCGTGAACTACTTGATAAGTCAATGGAAAGAGATAAGTTGTGTTTTATCTTGAGTGTGTTTAAGGCAATACCATATAGACTAAGGTTAAAATGTGGGAAATCCGGATAATCGGCCTCCCATAATCCACAAAAAAGATTACTAGTGGAACGGCACAGTCTCAGATTAAAATTTTCACCCCACAATATGCAAAAATCCCCTGAGGACTTTTCAATGACTTTGTCAAGTGCGGCTCCCAAGGAATCTATAACTGTACAGTCAGAAGCACCAAAGTTATTATGATAAAAATTAATCAAAACTACCATAGGCAAAGACCCCAGCTTAATACAGATAATTTGAAAAAATGGCGAATCAATGACAGTGTCCATTATTTTACAGGGAAGGGTCGTGATTATCATAGTTAATAAACCTCTGCTATTGAGACCATCTGGGGGTGGAGCAGCAAGAGTTGAAATTGCATAAAAACCATTCAAAAACGTGCTTTTGCAGGCCCAAGTCTTTTGCAAACAGATGATCTGGTAATCACTGATCATGTCTAGCCATTCTGGATCTCAAAGTTTATGTGCGATCCTAGCTATGTTCCAAAATAGAACTTTTGAATCCCACCCATTGATTGACTTTTCGAGTTTTGAGTTGGCAGTGGGTGCAGGCCCATTGGCACTGGAGATTTGCCTGTCAGCTATAGTCAATCAATCAGGGAATTGTAAAGCACGCTACTCACCCGGGAGGGTCTCAAGGTGCTGGGGGGGGTAAGCAGCTCCGTTCAGTCGAAGAGCCAGGTCTTGAGGGTCTTCCTGAAGATGTTCAGAGGGGGCGCGTCTGATGTCCATCGGGAGCTTGTTCCAGGTCTTGACCGCGATGTCGGAGAAGGCCCTTCCGCCTTTTCTGGCTCTGCGGATACGCGAGGTTTTGGCGAGGCCAAGGTCAGCGGATCGGAGGTTTCTTTTGGGTGCGTTGAAGGAGATTCTCTCGTTGAGGTATTGGGGTCTGGTGTTGTGGAGGCATTTGAAGGCGTGGGCGAGTGTCTTGAAGGTTACTCTCTTCTCGACGGGGAGCCAGTGGAGGTCTCGCAGGTGTAGGGTGATGCCGAGGACGAGTCTGGCTGCTGTGTTCTGTATGGTCTGAAGTTTGCGGAGCAGAGACTTGTTGATTCCGGCGTAGAGGGCGTTTCCGTAGTCTAGTCTGCTTGTTATGAGTGCGTGGGTGATGGTTTTTCTAGTTTTGGGGGGAATCCATTTGAAGGTCATGCGGAGGGTGTTGAAGAAGGTGGAGGCGACAGCGTTGACCTGTCGGGCGTGCTGGAGACGGAGGAGTCGAGTACGATGCCGTGATTCCGGGTGTGGTCGGTGGCGGTGGGCGGGCTGCCGAGGGCGGTAGGCCACCAGGTGGTGCCCCATGCGGTGGGGGAGGCTCCGAGGACCCCTGTCTTCTCCGAGTTGAGCTTCAGGCAGCTGCTGCTCATCTAGGTTGCGACGTCCTTCATTCCTTCCTGAAAGCTGAGCCTGGTGGTGACGGGGTCCTTGATGAGGGAGAGGATGAGCTGGGTGTCACCGGCGTAGGAGACTATGTTGAGTATGTGTTGTCTGACGATGGCGGCGAGGGGGGCCATGTAGATGTTGAAGAGCATGGGGCTGAGTGACGATCCCTGGGGCACTCCGCATTTGATCTCTGTGGGTTCGGATAGGAAGGGTGGCAGTGTGATTCTTTGGGTCCTGCCGGTGAGGAAGGAGCAGAGCCATTCGAGGTCGGTTCCCCGTATGCCGGCGTCGTTGAGTCTGGTGGCGAGTGTGCGGTGGGAGACGGTGTCGAAGGCTGCGGAGAGGTCGAGGAGGATCAAGGCTGTGGTGTGGCCTTGGTCGAGGAGGGTGTGGATGTCATCTGTGGCGGCGAGTAGGGATGTCTCTGCGCTGTGGTTGCTTCAGAATCCGTATTGGGAGGGGTCGAGGATGGAGTTCTCTTCAATGAATGTCGTAAGTTGGGCGTTGCCGGTCTTCTCGGTGACTTTGGCTGTGAAGGGAAGGAGGGAGATAGGTCGGTAGCTCTTGAGGTCCGAAGGGTCTGCCGAGGGCTTCTTGAGCAGGGGCTTGACTTCTGCGCGTTTCCAGTCGTCGGGGAAGGTGCCGGTTTCGAAGGTGGTGTTGATGGTGCGTCGTAGTTCCGGTGGGATGGCAGCGGCGGCTCTGTGGAAGATGTGCGGCGGGCAGGGGTTCGTGGGTGCTCCTGAGTGGATGCCTTTCATTTTCGATTCGGTGTTTTCGGTGGTGGCGGGTGTCCAGGCGGAGATGGTGGGTTGGCTGGTGTTGTTGGAAGGGGGAGTGGTTTCGGAGTCCATAGTTCGTTCGTTGAAGTTGTCGTAGAGGGCCTTGATTTTCAGATGGAAATAGGAGCTGACCTTTTTTGCAGAGGTCCTGGGAAGGGGTGATGTCCGTGGCCTCACTGGGGGGTCTGGTGAATTCTTGGATGATGCTGAAGAGTTCCTTCGAGTTGCCGGCGTTGGTGGATATCTTGTTCTGGATGAAGGTTCGTTTGGTTGATCTGATGAGATGGTGGTACTCTGTCATGGCGTTTTTGTATGCGGTGCGGTTTTCCAGTGTTTTGTTGTTTCGCCAATTCTTTTCGAGATGTCTGCATGTGCGCCTGGATTCCTGGAGATCGGCGGTGAACCGGGTAGCCTTCCTTGGGCATTGTCTGTCGGGGTTGCGGAGGGGTGCAAGTTTGTCTGCGCAGATGGAGATCCAGCTGTGTAGTTCTTTTGCTGCGAGGTCGGCGTCGGTTGAAGAGGAGGGAGCGTCACGGTTGAGGGTGGAGTTGAGGTGCTCCTCGGTGACCTTGCTCCAGTTCCTTCACAGTGGGCGGGGTCCAGGTTTGGGGGGGGTGGGTTTGTTGATGTGGAGGTGTACGCAGTGGTGGTCCGTCCAGGGGGGTTGCGAGGTGTGGCTGAAGTGGATGTTGTTACCTCCTGCGAAGATGGGGTCGAGGGTGTGTCCTGCCTTGTGAGTGGGAGTGGTGACGAGCTGTTTCAGTCCGAAGTTAGCGAGGTTGTCTAGGAGGATGGAGGAGTTGGGGTCGTTGAGGTTGTCGAGGTGGAAGTTGAGGTCTCCGATGAGTATGTAGTCCGTGGAGGCGATGGCGTGGGGTGCGACGAGGTCGGTGATGGTGGTGGTGAACACGGTTCATGGTCCTGGGGGCCTGTAGGTGAGCGTGGCGCGTAGTGTGGCTATGGGGCTGGTCTGTATCTGGAAATGAAGGTGCTCGGTGGTGGACGGGGGGTTGTTCATAGAGGAGGTGGTGAGTCAGAGGGAGCTCTTGTGTGCAATGGAGAGTCCTCCTCCTGGGCGGTCGGGGCGGTCTTTCCTCTGGATTTTCTATCCGTCGGGGATGGCGGTGGCGATGTCCGGGGTGGAGGAGGCGTTGGTCCAGGTTTCCGTGAAGAAGGCAAAGTCTGGCGAGAGGATGTCGAGGAGGTCCCAGATCTCTACGGCATGTCTGTGCAGGGAGCGCACGTTGAGGAGGATGCACTTCAGGGCTTCGGTGGTGTTAGCGTCTGGCGTGGGGCTGGGGCCCGTGGGAGTGCAAAGAGTGGTGAAGGTCTGGCGGCAGTGATGGCAGGAGAACTGGCTGTGGGTGGTGTTCGGCGTGGACAGCTCGCAGTTGTTGTTTCTTCCGGGGTTGAGTGCGAGACGGGCAGCTCGGTCATAGCGGTGGATGCTCGGAGATCCAGGGTCCCTGGCGCTGGTCGCGGTCGGGTCGTGGACGGGCGCAGACGGGCTTGCCTTTGGTGCGCCTTCAGCGGCCACCATTAAATAGTGAAGGGGAGGGAAGCTCAGATGGGACGGCAGGTGGGAGGGGCCACGGGGAGCAGCGGCGGGAAACGGGCGGCGGGAGAACGGGCACGGCAAGCAGGCAAGGGCACCGGAAAAAGAAAAAAAAGGAAAGACGGGCACTACGAGGTACAGTCACAATTTCAATGTAAAGACAATTACCAACAAGACAGCCAAAGTCACGAGGCACATCAAGGCCCAGCAACCACAATTAACAATATATTTACCAGAGAGACAACCCAGTCACAAGGATAACGGGCAGAACGAGGCAGACGGGAAACAGCGGACACAGCAGAGGCAAGGCTCGAACACCTAACAGCCACCTCTCAGTGGCAGCGGCACAACTGCGGAGCTGTGGGGGGGAGCAGGTCCCTGACCAGAGGGTAAAGATTCTTGGGTGATAAAGTTGTAGTTGAGCAAAGCATCATCGGTGGGCAAAGCTATAATATTAGCCCTGCTATCATGGTTTTTAACATGGACAGCCGTTTCCAGTCAATCTACTCCGTCCAGTGCTGAGAAGCGGTTGTAAATTGAAAACAAGTAATTGGTCAAGTGGGGACTAGAAGACAAAGGGATCTCCAAATCCGGATGTTTCGTTATGCTGGGTCAATAAAAGTAGCTGAGCGGGACCGCTTTCACACATTGAAAGTGAATATTGCACATAAGTCTTTGAAGGATAAAACCAGCTGTCCTAGCACTCGTAAAATTAACTATGATGCAATCGCCCTGCTCTCCTTTTGTCGTTGTGCCTATCCATTGGACTCTACGGACAGCGATAATATTATTTGAAGCAAAGTTACTGCTCATGTCACCCAGGGATGTACATAGCCAGTGGCCTTATTTTTGAGTTGGACTTTCATCTCCAGCTGGCCGTGTGTTAGGATAGGCACGTTTTTTAATACGTTGACCAGCGGGGAGGCCTCCAGTGGTAAATGAATAATAAGGAAGATGGGTCTATAAGTGGTATGAAGGGCAGGCATACTGCTATATGGGCTACCTGCATGTGGTACTCTCCTTGGGTTTCAATCTAGCGGCAAGTGAAGCGTCTGTTTAGAGAGTGCATCCGGCAGATAATGCTTCGGAACAGACTCAATTGTTGCCTTCTTGGCGTTGACTGATTGAAGACTACATTGAGCCCCTTGAGGTCCGTCAGATGTTACTTGCTCACAAGCAGGACTGTCCATGCTATTAAGAAATATCGCCCCCTGTTTTAGTTTGCCATCGGCTCTAGCATTCAGGTCAGTCAGTTGCGCATTTATGTCCTTTAGCGTTAGCTCGATCCCCTTTAGGGCAGTGAGTACTGGGTTTAAAAATTTAGCACATATGGACTCTGTAACAGTCATCAGACCCTCCAGATCAGCAGTCAATGACGGTATATCTGCCTTATTTTTGACCGCCTGCTCGCGACTTCCTGCCTGTGTTTTGGCATCAACTGGAGTGTTGTCTCAGGTTACAGCTGTGTGGATTTTCTTAAAGTCCAATTTTGATTGTTTTTTCGGTATCCTCTTCCTTGTAACAGTTTGCAGATTATTACATGTTGGGTCCGGGTGAGCCACACTTGTGGCATCCTGCAGGATGTCCAATGGGCCATTGAATACACACTGGTTGTTTACCCCACTACTGCCCCCAAGTACCCCAGGGAGAGTTGCGTCCGGTTCTTTACTTGTGGTCAGCCTGCTGGGGGTGCGAATATGTCAGTACCACCAGTACTGATGTCTCTAGGAGTGCCTGGAAAGGGAGAGCTACCTATGGTAGCTTTAGAAAGAGTTTTTTTGTAGCCCCCAACCGCTTTCTACAATCTCGATTTCGTTGTTAATCACCCCCATGGCATCAGTCAAAAAGCATGCAAGAGAATTAGCAGCAAGTCTTTTCTTACTTGCTGTGCCTTGCGTCTTGGCCTTCCACTCAGGCACAAAAAAAAAAATCAGAGCCAAGGGAGGTGGCCCAGGCCAGCCTCTGTCAGACGCTGACGGGCGCAGACAGGCCTGCCCTTGGCCCGGGCTTCGCCCGTGCGCGTCCCGCGCTGTGGGAGTGCAGAGGAGCCTTAGAGGCGTTGGGGGCCTGGCTCCGCCTCCCGTGCCTCAGATGGAATGCTGGGGGACCGAGTCCCACCCCAACTGATGCCGCAAAAGTCAGGTAAGGTTGGGGCCTCCCGCGGCCCTTCAAACTTGTCCCACACTGCGGGAGTGCAGAGGAGCCTTAGAGGTGTCGAGAGGGCTGGCTCTGACTCCCATTCCTCAGATGGAATGCTGGGGGACCGAGTCCCACCCCAGCTGATGCCACAAAAGCCAGGTAAGCGTGGGGGCCTCCCACGGCCCTTCAAACTTGTCCCGCGCTGCGGAGTGCAGAGGAGCCTTAGAGGCGTCAGGAGGGCTGGCTCCGCCTCCCGCGCCTCAGATGGAATGCTGGGGGAACAAGTACCACCCCAGCTGATGCCGCAAAAGTCAAGTAAGTGTGGGGGCCTCCTGCAGCCCTTCAAACTTGCCATTTTTGTATAATGTGGCTCATATAACAGGGTGATAGTGTGGTTTACATTTAACAAAAAACAAGCAGCAGGATCTAAGAAATACATTAAAACATAGAAACTGTAAGCCAGATAATGACATTCAATAAATAGAAGATGGTGTTAGATATCATTGGAAGACAGATGGGAGCAGAACCGAAGGAGGAGTATCTAAGGTAAAAGTGTCATAAACAGTACTTCACCTATAGGTGAGATGGTTAAAGGAGGATAAAACAATAAGGTCGGTATGGAATGGAGTGGTTATATTTTAAGGGTTTACTTTTAAAGAGATGATGTTTCCGTCCATCTCAGCACCTTTGGAAGTGAGTTCCACATTGAGGGACCAGCCCTAAAGAAAAGATTTTGTCACAGTTGAGTGAGAAATGAATCCCTTTAAATCCAGGTGCAGAAGTACTTTGCTAGGAATGGATTGGTGATGAAAGTGCATGCAAGGGTCTGCCACCTACTAGAGGCCTTTGGGGTACTTACCGTCTGAGGTGGGTTTCCATCTCCCTACCAGCTCAATCTGCCAGCACCACTCCCTATGCACTTGCTGTTTGCGGTTGAACTCAAGGTTGCCTGCTCAACACTGAACAAATGAAGGACGCCACCCAGCTACACCCTGGACCAGAGCAAGTAGGAAGAGGTGCCATAGTGGATGACCCTGTCAGAGTCCCGCTCGTTGCCGGAGTGAACAAAGGTATGCAGAGCCCATATGCCAGAATACGATTTTGGAAAGGACAGGTTCTGAATCAGTGGAGCTTGGGTTCCATTTAAGAAGGATGAAACAGAGTGAGGCACCCGTGCAGCATCTCAAATGGACAGGAATCATACTTAAGGTTGTGGTCTAGGATTTGTCCCAGGTCCAAGATAGACTTCGCCATAAAGAAACCATGAACAAAATATTGAGACATGGCATCCAGCCCGATGCGTTCCTTGTGTCAGGTGACCCTATGAGATCACAAAATCATCCAGAACACTCCAACCAGGGAAAGTGAGGTCCCTAACGGAAGACTGACACCATTAAAGAAGTGCGCACGCCTTCTCGGTGACTACAATTTAGGGGCATTAACCGAGAAGGAAAGAAGATACATTAGGCCCTGAAACTGCACCCGTGCCCTGTCTGTTACAGTGCATCGAGGCAAGAGCAGAGTGTGTTGCTATGCCACTTTTCTGTAGGTCTAAAAGTCTACGGTGTGTTGTCAACAGAGTAGCCTAAAGCATCTGATGGGTATACTCAACCTCCCTGAGCCCCTTGCTAATCATGCCTCAAGATCGACCTTCCAACCATTTGCAAAGGTATGATATTGAAGATAACCAGGAGACAGACAAGACCTTTAGCATTTAAAAGATAGAAGTAGTGCTCTTTGGCAAGAACACCTCACTGTGGGACTCCAACTGGTTGCTGTCTGAACTCGGACCCACACCCAGAACCCACTCAAGGAACCTCTGAATAATCATCCACAGCAAACTGGATATGACTTGTCAAGTCAACACCGTCACTTCATCCTGCTTCCACACCCTGAAAATGCTGAGGAAAATCTTCAAATGGCTCCCAAGCAAATTAAGAAAAACTGTTACTCGCCCTACTCACCAGGAAGTTGGACTACGGGAACACCTACGACGGGATCACCAAGCAACTATCTACAAGACTACAGACCATCCAGAAACTCAGCGGTCACACTCATCCTCAACCTCCCACACAGAGCTCACATTACACCACACCCCAGGGAACTACACTGGTTTCCAATACTCAAACACTCTAAATTCACACTCCTCACACACATTCAAGGCACTTCACAACTCAGGCCCCACATAGCTGAAAAGTCGCATCGCCATCCATACACCTCCACTCTGCAGGACTCCTACTCACCAACGTCCCATGCGTACACAGAACCAGATCAGAAGACAAGCATTCTCTTACGTCGCTCCTAAAGCGTGGAACGACCCCCCATCTCCACATCAGAGCCTCCTCCTCTCTTCTTGAATTCCGCAAGAAGCAGAAAAACTTGCTTTTCAATTAACCAACCTACCCCCGGCAGGGCTAGGCACACACACACCTGCTCAGCGCCAGGATAATTGCGCAGGTGATAGTGCATTTTACAAATACACATAATATAACATAACAAAATTCTATATAGTAAGTGAGAAAAGGGCAGGGAGGCCAAGGAAAGGAAACAGAGTCAGCTATTGCGTAAAAGTGAATGGACATGTCTTTGAAAATGTATACAATTAAAAAGAACCTTATATCATACAGCATGTGTGAAAACTGAACAAACCCATAAAAACAGCAAACTAAAAAAAAAAAATTTAAAAAGCCCATGAAAAAGTAAATAACCCATACATATTCCAGGTGGTTTGAGAACTTCTTCACTATCCATTAACAACCAAGATTTTTTTTATTTTGGATCTGAATTGATATCAATCAATCAATCAGTAGATTTGTAGAGCGATTCTTGTCACCCTTAAAGGGTATATAGGCGCTGACAGGGTCTGGTTGATTAGCCGAATAGCCAGCACTTATGGGACTTTCGGAACTCTGAAAGAGATGGGGGGGTCCGTAGATGAAAGTGTTGCTCGTTCCAAGTCTTTGCTGCTGGTAGGATATTAAGTAAAAGAAGCCCATGACATGTTTCCTTTAATACACAAACTTGTGGTATGATTGTTAGCAAGATTCAGTGTGTGGTTGTGACAAATGTCCTTCTACCATGCTTTATGTCATATGTTGGACTTGGCCCTTTTTGGCTAAAGTTCCCTAAACTTTTTGCCTTCCCGCTAGACCTTTTTTCTGACATGGTGTTGCCAACTTAGATGCTTTGGGCACTTTGCCACTGCTGATCAGTATCAAAGTGCAAGTGCTCCCTGTGTAAAGTGTAATGGTAATTGGTTGTCCATAATTGGCATGTTTGTCTTACTAGTAAAGTCCCTAGTAAAGTGCACTATGTGTGCCAGGGCTGGTAATACAAATGCTACTAGTGGGCCTGCAGCACTAATTGTGCCACCCACATAAGTAGCCCTGAAAAGAGATCTCAGGCCTGCCACTGCAGTGCCTGCGCGCAGTTTGGTAAACTGCCTTGTTGTCCTGACAAGTGCACCCACTTGCCAGGCCTTACCCTTCCCTTTTTATGCACATCAGACACCCCTATGGTAGGCCCAAGGTGCCCCCTGGGCAGGGTGCAGTGTATGTGAAAGGTAGGACATGTACTAAGGTGTGTACCATGTCCTGACAGTGAAAAACTGCCAAATTCGTTTTTCACTGTGGCAAGGCCATCTTGCCCATAGGACAGAATGGGGGATGCTGTGTAATATGTTTCCAGCCTATCTTCCCATAGGTTTAAGATGGAGAGGTGAAGTTTAGTGTGCCTGAGCTCACAATTTAATAACACATCTTTTTGTGAAGGTGGTTTTTGAATTGTGTGTTTAGAAACCACGCTTTTAGAAGTGGCTGGTTTTTTTGTTCTAACAATTCTGTGTGTCTCTGCCTGTTTGTGGATTGACTGTCTGGATTTGAATGTGATAGGATCTGGGAAATGTCTTTACCCAGGGGAGGAGTAGGTGAGACAGCCACGGTTGACCTGCATCTGGAGTGTAGGGGGAGGAGTAGCCCCTGAAGGTGAAGAGGCCTGGGCTGCTGCCATAAAACAATGGCTCCATCTCCTGCTGAGCGATTGAAGATCCAGACCCCCACTATCAAAGGAAGAAGATGTCACTGGCAGGGAGACACCCAGAACTGGTTTGGACAGGGGTCAGTGCCCCCTGAACGCAAAGACTTCAAAGACATTTAGGGGTATAACTATGAGAGCTGAAACCCCTGGACTTTGGACTGATCAAGACTGAAAAGGATTGAAACAACTTTGCGGTCAAGAGGAACCTCTGCCAAGGAAGAACAGCTGAAGAGAATGAAGAGAAGGACTGACCCTTGCTATGTGTTCTGGGGCTGGCCTGCAGTTTGCTGATTTAACAAAGGAGAGGCTAAGGGACTTTGCTGTGTGCTGTGTCCCCATGCTTGAAAGGACTTTGCTGTGTGCTGTGTCCCGAAGTAACGTGTCTCCAAGGGCCCGAGGAGAGCTGGCTCCCTGTTGTGGAAACTCAGGAACATAAAAGTTTCCAAGTGTGTCTCAGCGACGCTGTGTGCGTGTGCTTTTTGCAGCCTGAGACCTTCGTAAGAACTGCCCCATGATCGTGTGCACCCGGAGTCCAAGTGAATCTCAGCGACGCTGTGTGCGTGTGCTTCGTGCAGCCTGAGACCTTCGTGAGGATTGCCCCGTGATCGTGTGCACCCGGAGCCCAAGTGAGTCTCAGCGACGCTGTGTGCGTGTGCTTCGTGCAGCCTGAGACCTTCGTGAGGATTGCCCTGTGATCGTGTGCACCCGGAGTCCAAGTGAGTCTCAGCGACGCTGTGTGCGTGTGCTTCGTGCAGCCTGAGACCTTCGTGAGGATTGCCCTGTGATCGTGTGCACCCGGAGTCCAAGTGAGTCTCAGCGACGCTGTGGGCGTGTGCTTCGTGCAGCCTGAGACCTTCGTGAGGATTGCCCTGTGATCGTGTGCACCCGGAGCTCAAAGGGGGTCTCAGCGATGCTGTGTGCCCTGTTGCAGCCTGAGACCTTCGTGAGAAATTGCCCCGTGACTGTGTGTCCTGGAGCAGTCTTGTTCTCTGCTTCGATCGACAGCGTGACCAGAACTGCTGCGATCGTCATTGCCATCGGCCCGGACCGGCATCCCCAGAGGAGCTGTGAGAATTCACCGCCGCCGGCCCGAGCCTGCCTTTGCCAAGGAGAGACCTCGAACCATCACCGTCGGGGGTCCGAGTTCCACTGCCCAAGATCAACGAAGTCGCACCGGAGGCCCAAGCCGCGAGGAGAGGAGAGTGAGATCGCACCCCCCAGGTAACTCTCAGCGAGCATGCGTGTGTCGCCGCCTGGGGCGGGGTGCGGGCTATGAGAGAAACGCTCTCGGCCTTTCCCATCTTTGCAGCGCGAGCCTCCGCTCAAGTCCGTATCGCGGCCCGTACTTGCAGAGGGGTGGCAGTACCGGGGCCGGAGTGTGGAGCTGCACTTTGTTTTCCATCATAACAGTGTTGAGGGCATATTTTGGCAGTAGCTGACCGCGAGTCAGTAAGAGTGGCATAGAGACCATCCAGAGCACTGCGATCGGTGCCGAAGTACATTATTTTTGCATTACGACCTGCCTGATTGTTGCATTACGAATTGCATTATTTTTGCATTACGAACTGCCTGATTGTTGCATTACGAATTGCATTATTTTTGCATTACGAACTGCCTGATTGTTGCATTACGAATTGCATTATTTTTGCATTACGAACTGCCTGATTGTTGCATTATTTTTGCATTACGAACTGCCTGATTGTTGCATTACGAATTGCATTATTTTTACATTACGAAGTGCCTGATTCTTGCATTACGAACTGCATAGCATTGCATTAGGACTGCATTGGATCATCGAGAATTGCTCATTAATACTGCAAGAACCTACAAGTGCTTGCTGGCCTAATAACCGGCAAGATGAAATATTACAAATACGCATATGGTGGATTGTTTTATCGCGTGGTCTCATTGTATATCTTTTTTTTTTAAACATATAATTGTTTTTTATGAAACTTGTGTGGAGTCCATTTGTGGTGTTATCACTGTGTTACTGAGAGCGTGGTTGCAAATACTTTACACATTTGCCTTGGAGATAAGCCTGGCTGCTCGTGCCAAGCTACCGAGGGGGTGAGCAGGGGCTATCTGAGAAGGTGTCCTTCCTTTCCCTGACTTAGAAGCAAGGGTCCCTATTTGGACTAAGGTACCTACCTCAGCCAACTAGAGACCCCCAGTTCTAACATGATACGTGTGTAGTATTTTTTAATTAGTTGTATTCTGTTGAAGTGCAATCGGCATTAATTAAGCTACAAATAGATTAAGGAACTTCTGTAGCTGTTGGTGGTCCAACCCAGAGCTATCCCGTTGATGTTCACCTGCAGATGAGGAGACTGACTCCTGCGCCTTGCCCTCAAAGGGGGCTGAGCATGCAGAGTGCTGGGAGAGTAGAGGATTTCTCTGTGGGCTCACTAGGAGATGGCCATCTGTTGCGGGAATACTTAATCCCACTGGAGGCAGTCATGTTTAGTGACTGGCCTCTTCTAACAACTAGTATGCTAACATTCCCCACTGGTATCAATGGCCATGATGGAGTTAAAAATGGCCACTGCCCATCTTCTCCACAATGAATGAGTCATGCTGTAACGAGGGCGGTCGGATGAAGAGCGGGGTGCGCCCACCTGAAGGCTGGGAGAATGTGATCACCTCCGCCTCCCCTCTTGTTTCTCAGCAGCAGGACGAATGGACCTGTCCAGACATTTGTACATATGACGAGGACGACGAAAAGGGACATCGTTTCTTTAAGTGGGAGGACTGGTCGCTAAACCACGCCCCCAGCGATGACGACGAGGAGGTCGGGCCTTCAAAGACGGGAGGAAGGCGGAAGTACGAGTGTGTTAGCACCGGAGGAGCAGGAAGAGTCGAGGGAGTCGTGAGCCGAGTGAAGCAGACGGAATCCAGGGAAGGAGCAGAGGCGGAGCGGTCGCAAGACGAAAAGGAGCCCGGAGGCCAACGATCCCGTGTATCGCCCAGCCACGTTCCAGGAGGAGCGTGGCTCTCGCAGGTACGAGACCGCGTTACGGGCTGGGTGGGTAAAAGAGAGAGCCCGAGAACCTAGCGTAAAAGTCCCCGTATCCCGGTACTCCCGCCCTACGCACTGCCCTCACTTAAATAGACGTGCAACGCACCGTGTGTCTCCTCACCACCCCCTTCCCTTATCAACCTTGTATATACGTGCACTACACTTACACCCAGCTCCTTTCTCTTTCCCTTCCCATCCACGCTTCCCCTTTGTCCGGACGGACCCGTGCTGGAGCGGCCACGGAGAGTGCGGACCTCGCCGAGGGACCGAGAACCCAGGGAGAAGCCAGAAGAGCCACCCTTACCCTATTATAGACTGGTCTCACGACAGAAGCGTATACTTAGACCAATAAAGCCTTCTTTGACCCCATCTTGTCTCCCGTATGTGACTCCCAACCCGCTACAAGTGGTGGAGAATGCGGGCATAGAGACACCCATCTGTATCACCAAGATGGACGCCCTGATACAGCACCTGGTAAAGGGCCAGGAGCAGCTAGGATGGGCGGTGGAGAGGTAGCTAACGTCGGCCCAAGCGGACAGAGACACGTTTAAGGACACCATAACCGCTCAGATAGAGGGTTTACATAAGATGATGTGCGACCAGCCCCTCCCAACGCCGCAAGAACCCCGGAACCTAACCCCAGGACCCTCTAGCATAGCACTACAGAAATACGTGTCGGGGGAGGACCCCGACGCCTTCATGCTCAATTTCGAACGAGCCGCCCGGGCCTGCGGTTGGCTTGTGGAGAAGTGGCCGTTTTTCCTAGCCCCATTGCTGACCGGAGAAGCACAAGCCACCTACCAGGTGGCCAACGCGGCAGGAAACACCCCGTATGCTGAGATCAAAACCGTCATATTAGACCACCTAGGACTCGACGCTGAAGCATATCGGGTACGCTTTCGAAAGGAGAGAGGTAACCCAAGAGAGAACCCAAAAACCCTGTATTTCCGGTTAAAGATGGCTGCTGATAAGTGGCTAACCCCGCATATGTGTACAAAAGAAGAGATAATGGACAATATTTATCTCGAACAGTACCTGGACGCTCTGCCCATAAGTGGTTACGCCAGCACTCGCACCTGACCACAGAGCAAGCCATTGATATGGCCTCCACTTTTTCCCGGGCTCAACCCAAACAGAGCGGGTTGGAATATGAGAAACCCAGTCGGCCCCTGGCGTTCAAACAAGACAGGAGAAGCCATGCGTTTATGGAACCAAACAAACCACGACCCAGTAGACCAGAGATGCCACCACTCAGGGGACCCCAATGTTTTGAGTGTGGGGACTGGGGCCATATCGCGAGGTTGTGTCCCCGAAGGAAACCATCTGAAGAATTGATGGAGGTGGGATACGTCCCCAAGTCCATTCTTTACACCGCTGAGATGGGGAGCGCCTTTCACGTGAGTGTACGGGTGAACGGGACCGCTGTAAAGGCCCTCCTAGATTCAGGTTGTAGGCAGTCAGTAATACAGGGTGTCTTCATACAGCCCAAGCAAGTCATCCCCGACACCATGGTCCACATCAGGTGCGTCCATGGAGACGTCAAGCCATACCCCGTGGCGGTAGTACCCCTGGTCCATTCAGACGGTAGCACTTATGTCATCCGGGTGGGGGTGTTGGAGGGGTTACCAGAAGAGCTTATAATTGGAACGGATAACCCCAAATTCCGAGACATGTTTCTACACACCCTTCAGAAACAGACCCCACAGAACCAACGAGGACCGGTAATAACCTCCCCAATACCCGCTTTAATAACACCTGAACCGTGGACATTAGACAAAGGTTTTAAATTTGCCCAGGCTAATGACGCCTCCTTATTCAATGCTTGGGAACAAGCACATAGAACACAAGACTGTGCCAGCCCTGTTTTTCCACGATTTCTTATCAAAGACGGTCTTCTATATCGCCAGGGTTCCAGAGAAGATCCCCATCAGCTATTGGTCCCGATCACTTTTAGGGAGCAGATCATGTTCTTCTCACACTCACACCTGACTGCAGGACACATAGGGAGTGAAAAGACCACCCAGAACGTGTTAAGACATTTTTTTTGGCCTGGGGTCTATAAAGACATAAAAACCCACTGTCAGGCCTGTGACATTTGCCAGAATAAGAACCCACACCGGCCCCCAGCGGTCCCTTTACAACCCCTTCCGATAATAGGTACCCCTTTCGAAAGAGTGGGGATGGACCTGATAGGACCCCTACCAAAGACACGGCGAGGGAATCAATATGCCCTCGTGATAATAGACTATGCCACCAGGTACCCGGAAGCCTTCCCCCTGAGAGCCACCACCACACACCTGATCTCCGAGAAGTTCCTGGAATTGTTTTCCCGGGTGGGGTTTCCCAAGGAGATCTTGACCGACCAGGGTACCCCTTTTGTATCGAGGCTAATGAAAGAGGTATGTGGGATTTTACAGCTGCGGCCGATTAGAACATCAGTCTACCACCCACAAACCGACGGCCTCGTAGAGAGGTACAACAGGACTCTCAAAACCACGTTGAAGAAAATGCTTTCAGTGAACGGCAGAGAGTGGGACCAGTTACTACCACTTGCGTTGTACGTGATCAGGGGGCAAAAACAGAGCAGCCTGGGGTGTTCATCTTTCGAGATGTTATATGGACGACAACCCCGGTCGCTCTTGGAGATGACCAAGGAGGCATGGGAGAAGGAAGAGGCCGACGAAGAACGCGGGATGTTGGAGTATACCCAGACCCTAAAGTCAAAAATAGGAAAATTGAGAGACCTGGCCGATTCCAACCTGGAAAAGAGTCAAGAAAAACAGAGGGTGTTTTACGATAAAGGGAAACGCTGGAGAAGACTGGAAGTGAACGATTGGGTTCTAGTGTTGTTACTCTCGTCCACAAAGAAGTTTCAGGCTGAGTGGATGGGACCCTACAAAGTCGTGGGGACCATTGGGAAAACCAGTTACAATATCCAGATCCCCCCCGAAGAAGACAGACCTACCACATAAACATTTTGAAGAAATGGCTAGGACCCCCACCGAAAGTCGCCCACCTCACGTTACCGACGCACGACCCCTCCTCTTCTACCGTGGAACAGTTGGTTGTCAACGAGGAACTGAGAGAACAGGAAAAAGAAGACCTCCAGAAAACCCTGGTTTCCTTTTCCTCCCTCTTTTCGGACAAACCAGGAAAAACAACCCTGACCGAACATAGAATAGAGACACCCCCAAGAAAGACCATTAAACAACGTCCGTACCGAATCCCCGCGGCCAAAAGGACGGCGGTACAAAAAGAAGTACAAGAGATGCTGCGCCTTGGGGTCATAAGACCGTCTAGGAGCGAATGGTCATCGCCCATCGTGATGGTGCCAAAACCTGATGGCAGTACCAGGTTCTGCATGGACTTCCGCGCCCTTAACGACATCTCCTCCTTCGACGCATATCCCATCCCACGCATAGATGAGCTGATTGAAAAACTAGGTGAAGCCAAATATATCACCACCTTGGACCTGACCAAAGGTTACTGGCAGGTACCTCTACGGGAAGAAGATCGAAGGAAGACCGCTTTTTCTACACCTGATGGTTTATTCGAGTTTACGGTTCTTCCCTTCGGCCTACATGGGGCGCCAGCAACATTCCAGCGCCTCATGAACACGGTGCTCCGGGACTATCAGTCGTTCACGTCCGCGTACTTGGACGACATAGTGATCTTCAGTCCTAGTTGGGAAACCCACCTAGTCCATCTACAGACCATCTTGTATGCCCTACAACAGGCCGGGTTACACATAAACTCGAAGAAATCCAGGGAGGGTTATCAAAAGGTGAAATATCTAGGCTATGTACTGGGACACGGACTGATTGAACCCCAGATTGAAAAGATCAGAGCGGTAGCCGAGACCCCTTTCCCCAGCTCCAAGAGGGAAATGAGAGCATTTTTGGGGTTGATAGGGTACTACCGTCGCTTCATTCCCCAATTTTCAGAGGTAGCCACCCCACTGACAGACACCCTCAAACAAGACGTAAAGGCGCAGACCCTCTTGCACCCCACACCCCAAATGTGGAAGGCATTTAACTGCTTGAAACGGGTTATAACCACTGGTCCCGTGCTCTCCTCCCCTGACTTTACCCGTCCCTTCATACTCCACACTGATGCATCAGACTATGGAATTGGGGCCGTCCTGTCACAGTTGTCACCTGAGGGTAGAGACCATCCCATCCTCTATATTAGCAGAAAGCTCTTTCCCCGGGAACTCCGTTACCCTACTATCAAGAAGGAGTGCCTGGCAATAAAATGGGCTGTCGACAAGCTGAGGTATTACCTCGAGGGCCGCCCCTTCACCCTGTACACGGATCACGCCCCCCTCCAGTGGATGAGTCGGAACATCGCTCAGAACCCCAGGGTTCTTCGGTGGTTCCTTTCCCTGCAGCCCTTCTCATTCACTGTGAAACATCGGAAAGGCTCTGAGAATGGGAGCGCTGATTACCTCTCCAGGTTCCCTCTCCCCGATCGGGAGAATCCAAGGGGGGTGGTGTGTAACGAGGGCGGTCGGATGAAGAGCGGGGTGCGCCCACCTGAAGGCTGGGAGAATGTGATCACCTCCGCCTCCCCTCTTGTTTCTCAGCAGCAGGACGAATGGACCTGTCCAGACATTCGTACATATGACGAGGACGACGAAAAAGGGACATCGTTCCTTTAAGTGGGAGGACTGGTCGCTAAACCACGCCCCCAGCGATGACGACGAGGAGGTCGGGCCTTCAAAGACGGGAGGAAGGCGGAAGTACGAGTGTGTTAGCACCGGAGGAGCAGGAAGAGTCGAGGGAGTCGTGAGCCGAGTGAAGCAGACGGAATCCAGGGAAGGAGCAGAGGCGGAGCGGTCGCAAGACAAAAAGGAGCCCGGAGGCCAACGATCCCGTGTATCGCCCAGCCACGTTCCAGGAGGAGCGTGGCTCTCGCAGGTACGAGACCGCGTTACGGGCTGGGTGGGTAAAAGAGAGAGTCCGAGAACCTAGCGTAAAAGTCCCTGTATCCCGGTACTCCCGCCCTACGCACTGCCCTCACTTAAATAGACGTGCAACGCACCGTGTGTCTCCTCACCACCCCCTTCCCTTATCAACCTTGTATATACGTGCACTACACTTACACCCAGCTCCTTTCTCTTTCCCTTCCCATCCACGCTTCCCCTTTGTCCGGACGGACCCGTGATGGAGCGGCCACGGAGAGTGCGGACCTCGCCGAGGGACCGAGAACCCAGGGAGAAGCCAGAAGAGCCACCCTTACCCTATTATAGACTGGTCTCACGACAGAAGCGTATACTTAGACCAATAAAGCCTTCTTTGACCCCATCTTGTCTCCCGTATGTGACTCCCAACCCGCTACACATGCCTAAAACTCCTAATATGGAGGCTGTGACTGCACTGGTCCCCTGCTCAGACTGCCTTTGGTGGTGACACCAAGGCCAGTAGGTGAGCTTGGACCAATATGGCAACGCCTGAATGGCAATGCAAGGTTTTCACCGTTCATAGAGGCAGGCTAAATACCTTTGTCTGCAGACCACTGTTTTTCACCTCTTCTCGTGGGCCAAGAAATCATTTCATGATTTGCCTTTCATGCTTAATTGCAATTTGCCTTTTCTGACCTATCCTCAGTAACATGTTGTAACAAACATTAAATGCTTATGTATTTAACGTAAAGCGATCTCTCACCACCTGGGGACTTGTTCACTCGGTATAGCACTTGGCACGTTTGCACTAATGGAATGGGGTAGCTAAAAATAATTTTTGCCTACTCATGCGTTTTTAGTTTTAAGCAAGATAAAGAGTTCACTCCCACAATAAACACAGTACGGAAGGCATTATTACATAGTGTCTCCATCCAATTTCTGGCACTATGTGACAAATGGCTAACATCAATCATGTGAGTTTTTTTCGCAGTGCCAAAAAAAGAGCCCTGTGACTCAACATGCCACTTATTTGAATAAGTTCTTAAAGCACTTATGGTTGTATGCCACATGGACTGTACCATAACTGCCTGTGACTTCCACCCGTTAATACATCCACTAATCAGATCGGTGGTTATTCCTCATGTGTGTGTGTTTGCAAATATACAATTAAAAGGATGAGTAATAACACTAGATAATGCAGACATCCTCTCATGCCCCTAGGTGCATGAGCAATCGTTACAAAGGGCAAACCACAGAAGGCAGCCACAGTGCTGGGTGTCATGAGTTCTAACATAATCATGGAAAATGGCTGACCCACCACAAGTGGGGACTAAAGGACAAAAATAATTATGGTGCATTGAGCCCTCAGACCCAAGGGCCTCAGTGCCACTGGACCTGTTCTTCTAACGAAAGCCACGTGCATCCACCTTACATTTGCTAAGTCTAAGAATCTGAAGAAAGAGCGCCATCTTCGATGTGCTGGGATTCAACCTCAGAAGATGGGAAGACATCTAGGCCTTGAGCACGGAAAGGGAATCATTAACCAGGCTTGCAGGAGGGTTCACCCACTTCACCTAGCAGCCCTGAGGAAGATCTAGGTGTTGTCAGCATAAATGAAAACTCTTAAACTGAACACATGCCAAAAGTGGGTTATGGGTGGTATGAAATAATATCAGGGAGAGGAAAGACTCTTTAGGTTCTCCTCAAGGACGAACCTAGAGTTATAGATTGAGAGAGTGGAAAAGAGATTGTCAACTCCCAGTATGATGGGAATAAGCTAATCCAATGGAGGTAAGAGCTCTGCATACCAGTGGCGTCAACACGTTTGATGTGGTAGTGGGTGGTTGATGTCAATGGATGATGTGATCAGATCTAAGATGACTTGGACTGTGACGGAGGGTCAACTACATAATAATAATAATTCATATTTGTAAAGCGCGAACATATCACCCCTTAAGGTTTCAAGGTGCTGGGGGCCATCAGGGAGATTAAGTGAGCTATTGCCCAGAGTCACATGATGCTGAGCTGGGCTGCCGCCGGGGATGGAACTGCGAGCCCCACGCTCCACAGTCAGTCGCGCTGGCTGCTGCGCCACACCTCTCCTCCTATTACATCCAATTGATGGTCATCAGTATATCGGGGTAGGCCACATTTGGTGCCCACCCAGATGCAAACCACATCTTTTAAACTAGAATGTTGGTAGTTTTGATGATAGATTTCAGTAGAGTGACCTTAGCACAAACCAAAGTCAAAGTTGACAGCGTTTGGCTTCAGAAACCAAGATTTTTTTGTAGAAAAGAAAAGGTTTACGCGGTGCAAGAAGTTCAAGCTATGATAATGGTCCTGGTAGTGACCTAACTGGGTGCCAGGCGACCTGAAGAAGAAATGCAAAAAGGGCCCTCTTGCGCAATGATTGGGTAGTAATATATAGCCAAAACTGGTGTTCTGTGGTGCCTTGCACCAGCAAACCACTGCTGACCACTGGCTCTGGTTCGTAGTTTGGCAGAAGCCAAGCTGGGTTTAGGAAACGCTTCAGGAATTTCCCATTGTACTAGCATAGACGGAGAATATATATATATATATATATATATATATATATATATATATCCAAACTCACAAGGTGCCTGCTGAGGAAGAGCCCACAACCGGTAGGTATTGTCTGTGAAATCTTTAATGGAGGTACTGCATGCAGAAAAGATCGTGATACACACAAAAATTGTCCTGCTCCCCGACGCGTTTCGTGCTTGGCTGCACTTAATCATGGGCTGCGGGCTTATGGTTCAGTGAAACGGCCGTGCATTCTTTGAAGCACCTGTGTAACTGAGAACCACGCCTCAGTGGGCGTTTCCACAGCGAGTGGAATTCTGGTCCTTGTGGTGTCTTCGTACTCCTCAGTGGGTTGCACGCCGCCTCACAGATCCATATCTTTAATGTTCCCAAGTGGGTTGTGGAACAACGTCTTTCTAACACCAGCAGATTGCTCCCCCAAGAAAACAGCTACCAGTTCCTTGTGCTGCAGTGCCGGTTGACGCCGCAGCAGGTCTGTAAAAACAGCGGGGCTCTTTCCGCGGTCCAGGCGGAACCGCTAACATCCAAACTCACAAGGTGCCTGCTGAGGAAGAGCCCACAACCGGTAGGTATTGTCTGTGAAATCTTTAATGGAGGTACTGCATGCAGAAAAGATCGTGATACACACAAAAATTGTCCTGCTCCCCGACGCGTTTCGTGCTTGGCTGCACTTAATCATGGGCTGCGGGCTTATGGTTCAGTGAAACGGCCGTGCATTCTTTGAAGCACCTGTGTAACTGAGAACCACGCCTCAGTGGGCGTTTCCACAGCGAGTGGAATTCTGGTCCTTGTGGTGTCTTCGTACTCCTCAGTGGGTTGCACGCCGCCTCACAGATCCATATCTTTAATGTTCCCAAGTGGGTTGTGGAACAACGTCTTTCTAACACCAGCAGATTGCTCCCCCAAGAAAACAGCTACCAGTTCCTTGTGCTGCAGTGCCGGTTGACGCCGCAGCAGGTCTGTAAAAACAGCGGGGCTCTTTCCGCGGTCCAGGCGGAACCGCTAACATCCAAACTCACAAGGTGCCTGCTGAGGAAGAGCCCACAACCGGTAGGTATTGTCTGTGAAATCTTTAATGGAGGTACTGCATGCAGAAAAGATCGTGATACACACAAAAATTGTCCTGCTCCCCGACGCGTTTCGTGCTTGGCTGCACTTAATCATGGGCTGCGGGCTTATGGTTCAGTGAAACGGCCGTGCATTCTTTGAAGCACCTGTGTAACTGAGAACCACGCCTCAGTGGGCGTTTCCACAGCGAGTGGAATTCTGGTCCTTGTGGTGTCTTCGTACTCCTCAGTGGGTTGCACGCCGCCTCACAGATCCATATCTTTAATGTTCCCAAGTGGGTTGTGGAACAACGTCTTTCTAACACCAGCAGATTGCTCCCCCAAGAAAACAGCTACCAGTTCCTTGTGCTGCAGTGCCGGTTGACGCCGCAGCAGGTCTGTAAAAACAGCGGGGCTCTTTCCGCGGTCCAGGCGGAACCGCTAACATCCAAACTCACAAGGTGCCTGCTGAGGAAGAGCCCACAACCGGTAGGTATTGTCTGTGAAATCTTTAATGGAGGTACTGCATGCAGAAAAGATCGTGATACACACAAAAATTGTCCTGCTCCCCGACGCGTTTCGTGCTTGGCTGCACTTAATCATGGGCTGCGGGCTTATGGTTCAGTGAAACGGCCGTGCATTCTTTGAAGCACCTGTGTAACTGAGAACCACGCCTCAGTGGGCGTTTCCACAGCGAGTGGAATTCTGGTCCTTGTGGTGTCTTCGTACTCCTCAGTGGGTTGCACGCCGCCTCACAGATCCATATCTTTAATGTTCCCAAGTGGGTTGTGGAACAACGTCTTTCTAACACCAGCAGATTGCTCCCCCAAGAAAACAGCTACCAGTTCCTTGTGCTGCAGTGCCGGTTGACGCCGCAGCAGGTCTGTAAAAACAGCGGGGCTCTTTCCGCGGTCCAGGCGGAACCGCTAACATCCAAACTCACAAGGTGCCTGCTGAGGAAGAGCCCACAACCGGTAGGTATTGTCTGTGAAATCTTTAATGGAGGTACTGCATGCAGAAAAGATCGTGATACACACAAAAATTGTCCTGCTCCCCGACGCGTTTCGTGCTTGGCTGCACTTAATCATGGGCTGCGGGCTTATGGTTCAGTGAAACGGCCGTGCATTCTTTGAAGCACCTGTGTAACTGAGAACCACGCCTCAGTGGGCGTTTCCACAGCGAGTGGAATTCTGGTCCTTGTGGTGTCTTCGTACTCCTCAGTGGGTTGCACGCCGCCTCACAGATCCATATCTTTAATGTTCCCAAGTGGGTTGTGGAACAACGTCTTTCTAACACCAGCAGATTGCTCCCCCAAGAAAACAGCTACCAGTTCCTTGTGCTGCAGTGCCGGTTGACGCCGCAGCAGGTCTGTAAAAACAGCGGGGCTCTTTCCGCGGTCCAGGCGGAACCGCTAACATCCAAACTCACAAGGTGCCTGCTGAGGAAGAGCCCACAACCGGTAGGTATTGTCTGTGAAATCTTTAATGGAGGTACTGCATGCAGAAAAGATCGTGATACACACAAAAATTGTCCTGCTCCCCGACGCGTTTCGTGCTTGGCTGCACTTAATCATGGGCTGCGGGCTTATGGTTCAGTGAAACGGCCGTGCATTCTTTGAAGCACCTGTGTAACTGAGAACCACGCCTCAGTGGGCGTTTCCACAGCGAGTGGAATTCTGGTCCTTGTGGTGTCTTCGTACTCCTCAGTGGGTTGCACGCCGCCTCACAGATCCATATCTTTAATGTTCCCAAGTGGGTTGTGGAACAACGTCTTTCTAACACCAGCAGATTGCTCCCCCAAGAAAACAGCTACCAGTTCCTTGTGCTGCAGTGCCGGTTGACGCCGCAGCAGGTCTGTAAAAACAGCGGGGCTCTTTCCGCGGTCCAGGCGGAACCGCTAACATCCAAACTCACAAGGTGCCTGCTGAGGAAGAGCCCACAACCGGTAGGTATTGTCTGTGAAATCTTTAATGGAGGTACTGCATGCAGAAAAGATCGTGATACACACAAAAATTGTCCTGCTCCCCGACGCGTTTCGTGCTTGGCTGCACTTAATCATGGGCTGCGGGCTTATGGTTCAGTGAAACGGCCGTGCATTCTTTGAAGCACCTGTGTAACTGAGAACCACGCCTCAGTGGGCGTTTCCACAGCGAGTGGAATTCTGGTCCTTGTGGTGTCTTCGTACTCCTCAGTGGGTTGCACGCCGCCTCACAGATCCATATCTTTAATGTTCCCAAGTGGGTTGTGGAACAACGTCTTTCTAACACCAGCAGATTGCTCCCCCAAGAAAACAGCTACCAGTTCCTTGTGCTGCAGTGCCGGTTGACGCCGCAGCAGGTCTGTAAAAACAGCGGGGCTCTTTCCGCGGTCCAGGCGGAACCGCTAACATCCAAACTCACAAGGTGCCTGCTGAGGAAGAGCCCACAACCGGTAGGTATTGTCTGTGAAATCTTTAATGGAGGTACTGCATGCAGAAAAGATCGTGATACACACAAAAATTGTCCTGCTCCCCGACGCGTTTCGTGCTTGGCTGCACTTAATCATGGGCTGCGGGCTTATGGTTCAGTGAAACGGCCGTGCATTCTTTGAAGCACCTGTGTAACTGAGAACCACGCCTCAGTGGGCGTTTCCACAGCGAGTGGAATTCTGGTCCTTGTGGTGTCTTCGTACTCCTCAGTGGGTTGCACGCCGCCTCACAGATCCATATCTTTAATGTTCCCAAGTGGGTTGTGGAACAACGTCTTTCTAACACCAGCAGATTGCTCCCCCAAGAAAACAGCTACCAGTTCCTTGTGCTGCAGTGCCGGTTGACGCCGCAGCAGGTCTGTAAAAACAGCGGGGCTCTTTCCGCGGTCCAGGCGGAACCGCTAACATCCAAACTCACAAGGTGCCTGCTGAGGAAGAGCCCACAACCGGTAGGTATTGTCTGTGAAATCTTTAATGGAGGTACTGCATGCAGAAAAGATCGTGATACACACAAAAATTGTCCTGCTCCCCGATGCGTTTCGTGCTTGGCTGCACTTAATCATGGGCTGCGGGCTTATGGTTCAGTGAAACGGCCGTGCATTCTTTGAAGCACCTGTGTAACTGAGAACCACGCCTCAGTGGGCGTTCCCACAGCGAGTGGAATTCTGGTCCTTGTGGTGTCTTCGTACTCCTCAGTGGGTTGCACGCCGCCTCACAGATCCATATCTTTAATGTTCCCAAGTGGGTTGTGGAACAACGTCTTTCTAACACCAGCAGATTGCTCCCCCAAGAAAACAGCTACCAGTTCCTTGTGCTGCAGTGCCGGTTGACGCCGCAGCAGGTCTGTAAAAACAGCGGGGCTCTTTCCGCGGTCCAGGCGGAACCGCTAACATCCAAACCCACTGAGGAGTACGAAGACACCACAAGGACCAGAATTCCACTCGCTGTGGAAACGCCCACTGAGGCGTGGTTCTCAGTTACACAGGTGCTTCAAAGAATGCACGGCCGTTTCACTGAACCATAAGCCCGCAGCCCATGATTAAGTGCAGCCAAGCACGAAACGCGTCGGGGAGCAGGACAATTTTTGTGTGTATCACGATCTTTTCTGCATGCAGTACCTCCATTAAAGATTTCACAGACAATACCTACCGGTTGTGGGCTCTTCCTCAGCAGGCACCTTGTGAGTTTGGATATATATATATATATATATATATATATATATATATATATATATATATATATATATATATATATGTTTCAGGCAACTTTCTCCTTCCGTCTTCCCTCGCCCTACGCAGAGGATCGCGCATAACGTAGTGACATGCAATACATACTAATAATAGAAACAAATGAGGTGACAGGAACATCCAAATTCTGTGTTTACTGCGGCATCCATTTTGTAATGTGCATAATAACACATACTTTCCATTATATCAACGCAAAGATAATGTAGACTGTGTTCAAAATACGTGCTCTATATGCTGAATAATGTTATATAGACTTAAATAGACTTAAATTCAACTACACCAACATCTAAGTACTCTGCACATGCACTGTATTGAGCCCCGATAATCAATCACCATATTGGTAGTATGTGTACTCCATACGTTGTGCAATCGGCATACAATGTTATGTACACTAAAGGATGCCAATTCTCCTAAAGTAAGGTCTAATGTTGTTCACAATTGAAAGATGCTGTATAATGCACACAATTCATGTTTCTCCATTCGGACTAGTGCCTAATGTACATCAAAAACTGTCACAGTTACAGTGTCTCTGCTTTTTTTTGCCTACAGTAAATCATAATACCACATAAAACAGGACCAAAGCGAAAAGAAACTATGCTAAAAATTATGCTAAAAATTAATTCAAGCATAGAACAGGAGTAATCAATTTATCCATGAGGACAAATGTCATTATATTAGGTAAAACATCCCCATGCAACGGGCTGTAGGTACCTAATTAAATGTAAGTACCAGTAAACATGCTATTTGCAGCCTAGTGCCCCACTTATACTTGTTACATACGTAACTCCTATGTTTCACAAATGTTAAATGGACTCTGTTTTACACACCTATCACAACCTTGCAATACTGAACACACCCGAAAATTAAAGCCAAAAAACTCCACAGTGCTAAACAAATTCATGACTCAATATTTGAGCAAAAACTAGTGCCATATTCATATAGAGACATAGTTTCATAATGTAAACGAATCTCTTATCTGTACAATTGGGCACTCATCCGTGATGACTGAAGAAAATGTGATCAAGCTTGCGAGTCAAGCGAAACGCGTAACCTATCTGGAATAAACTATCTGCTGATAGCACTGCATATTACCTCTGAGTGATCGCATTATTTGGACAATTGAAAAAAAAAAAATATATATATATATATATATATATATATATATATATATCACACCAAAAACGCCCAGAAGCTTGCAGCAGAGGTAACCCACCAGAGGGCGTTATTTGGCAAAATGAGACCTCATATCCCAGCGTGCATTTGGAAATGAACTTCCACCAAGGGAGGAGCACTGATAGCTCACTAACCACAAACACGCAGGGGAAATGCGGCAGCCATAAATCACCTCCGCTGACACGGCCTCTGAGGAGATGCAAATGGACTTCAAAGGGATGTTAAGCTGCCTGCTTGGTTCAAATGGAGTTTGTAACTCACCTGCAGCTGTGTGCGGCCTCAAGCTTCTGGGCGTTTTTGGTTACATATATATATATATATATATATCGCTGACTTCGTCTAAAACTTCCCATTCCAAGGACAGACGAACACGGACCCAAAGTTCCTTGTGCATAAAGTTTTATTTGCCCTGCATCTCCACCAACATAACGCGTTTCAGCCCCACCTGGGCCTTGATCACATGATGATATATATATATATATATTTTTTTTTTCTGCGGTTCTGCTCTCGTGAAGATTCCGCCGCTTCACCTAATCGAAGGGCGCGTCGTCAATCCGGGCCTCACAAGAGAAGGTCCGTATTTAATTATCCATTTTCCTTTTGCTTGAAAGGATGACGACGCCGCGTGTAGATGTCAAAAAAACTTCATTAGTCGGCCACCATTGTACGCGTTTTGGCTACAAACAGCCTTGCTCACCAATACCGAGGCGTAATTTCCAAACGACTTTTGGCCATTTTTCGTGTCACGTGAAAACTACTGTGCAAACAATAATGAAGATAAACTGGTAGTTTTCATTGAGTCAATGAGTGACTGACATTCAGCTGATCATAATGATTATTTTCACACAATCAATTGCTATACCAATAGTCAATACAAGCTATAATTAAGGCTTCCTTTTTTCTGTTTTTACTGATTTTTACAGATAAATACAGACAGAAAACCATTTATTTTCCTGTCGGTATTTATTTTTAAATGTGGATAAAAATGGAATTTGGGTTGTTTTTGAGTGATTCTATATGCTGTCAATCATGACTGCCAGGACAATAGCTGTGTGGATTGACAGGCAAGGGAGTTAAAAAAAGATAGGGATTTTAGTAAACAGCCTTTAACAGCAGTAGATTTGCACAACTTTGATACTAAAATTTAAATATTTTCTTACAAGTGCATATTTTACCATCTGAGTGTGTATATATCATTGAAACCTGTCAGGCGTTCAGGCACGAGTGCACATTAACTGGTTAAATAAATGCAGAAATATATACATTTCATCTTCATTTTTTCACAAAACCTAAAATAAATATGGATAAATACAAGTAAAATTAGCAAAAAACAAATATGGATAAATACAGACGAATATCACGAAAATATATATACCATTAAACCGGGAGCCCTAGCTATAATTGCAGGAATTTACATTTCATTATTTATGATGTTTTTAAAACCAAATTTTTGATATTAAGCAAAACCTAAAACAGACTGTTGCAACTCTTATAGATTAATACCAAGATTAATATTAGTTAAGATAATCTTCTATTACATTTATATCTGAACCTTTGAAACTATTTAATTCATTCAGAATTCCAACATTATGGAATATGGAAACTTCAACTTTGCAACATATTGAACTATTACCTATGGCATCAAATATATTGCGAATTCAATCAGTCTGTTACTGATTGTGTGAAAATAATCATTACGATCAACTGATTGATCGACATTGGTGAGCAAGGCTGTTTGTAGCCGAAACGCGTACAATGGTGGCGGACTACTAAAGTTTTTTTGACATCTACATGCGGCGTCGTCATCCTTTCAAGCAAAAGGAAAATGCAGAAAATATATATATATATATATATATATATATATATATATGTTTAATTATAAGTATATGATTTATTTATGCAAGCCTTCATTTTCCATACGTTCTGCACAATTTATAGTACAAAAGATTAAATATTTTTAATAAAATCTTATTACTGTTTTTTACGACACTAATGGCCAACCTACTATATTGGATTATAGAGATTAAAAAGAAGAACATACGAGTGATAGGAAAAGGCGCTTTTATGCTACTTAATGCAGCCGTTTCCTAGTGCTGCAAATGCCGTCTTACTTGTGCTGAATGTAATTGTGCTCAGTATTAGAAATTCTGCTGAATTTATTGATCTAAATATTGTGAAAACATTATAAAATGGCATTGCATATAGCATCTGTCTGCTCTCAAATTTGGCAGACGCCCGAACGAAGCTTTAGGGAACTCTAGGTCCATTAAAACCCTGAGTTAAGAGGTTTTGCTGCTACAAAATAGAGAACATGTGAGGCACAAATTAAGGGCGTCACAGGCTGGCGGTCCGGAAGACAACCCAAAATACATGGCTCGCATCTGGCTCGACGTGGAGAACGGTGTGAATTTGAAGTGGCCACCAGTGTCTTTCGTTTCCCCAAAGCCAAATTGTAGAGTACTGTATTGTAACTATATAGCGCTTAGTACCCGTGACGATGAGTTGGAGCGCTTCTGCTTACAATACTAAAGCGCCCACATCATGTGCGTCAAGGCGCTGGCACTTCAGATTTGTCCTGTACATCAGACAAAATGTGGGTTTTCTGACGGGTGCAGGAAATGAGGGTGGGGACCATCCCACCTCACGGGACTAACTGATTAAGATGCTGCCCCCACCCCCGACAAAAACTTAAAAAAGAATCGCCACCCCCTGCATGGCAGAGCAGAGGACCCCGCCCAGGTGCGAGTATCCTGCAGCCACCGGTTGCTTGTGGACGTCACGCCCTTCCATGCAGGAGACGCCCCTAAGATTTGGCGGCAGGAGACACCCTCGCCCCCCACAAGCACGCGACGCTTTACCTGTGATGTGCCCCTCCGCCTCTGGTGCAGCGGCGCCCGGTGCCTGCCAGCCTCCCGTGCCACAGAAGCAACAGTTGTGTCCCTGCCCCGGGGAGGGCGGGGGAAGACGACGCTCCGCGCCTCCAGCGGGTTCCTATGGCAATAACCCGCCAAAGGTCAGGCAATGAAAGGCGCGGGGCGGCTGCTCCCCGGCACCGGAGCCGGGCGGAAGCCTCTGCCAGGCCACGCTCGGCTCCTCACGATGACAATCGAATCATTGAATTCATAATTAATCGCGGTCGGCGGCGAAGCTCCTGTCAGCGCCGCCTTATACTTTTCTGCCAAACATGGTGATGGGGAGCCTGGGTTTGCCCGTCCATCATCCTCGGTTTGTCAATGCGTCTGTTTGTCTGGCTCGAAAAATAAGGGATTGTATGTGTGAGGCTGTATTTCAGCCAAAAATGTTTTTGTTGTTGTTGCAAACCTGGAGTTAGAAGGAAAAGGTACCAAGGGCCTTATTTAGAGCTTGACAGACGGGATAGGAGATCTCCCATCTGCCGTATTACAACTACGCAAGGGTAGGATGCGCTGTCATTCGTGGACGGGATGCCCATCACGTTTCTCACAAAGTATCACACCCATCAAACTCTAAATAAAACCCTTTCTGTACACTCATCACCAGCAGGCTGGACTACGGCAATACGCTCTACGCCGGAACACCAGACAGACCGTCACGCAAGTACTCATCATCAGCAGGCTGGACTACGGCAATACGCTCTACGCCGGAACACCAGACAGACCATCACGCAAGCACTCATCACCAGCAGGCTGGACTACGGCAATACGCTCTACGCCGGAACACCAGACAGACCGTCACGCAAGTACTCATCATCAGCAGGCTGGACTACGGCAATACGCTCTACGCCGGAACACCAGACAGACCGTCACGCAAGCACTCATCACCCACAGGCTGGACTACGGCAATACGCTCTACGACGGAACACCAGCCAGACCGTCACGCAAGCACTCATCACCAGCAGGCTGGACTACGGCAATACGCTCTACGACGGAACACCAGCCAGACCGTCACGCAAGCACTCATCACCAGCAGGCTGGACTACGGCAATACGCTCTACGACGGAACACCAGCCAGACCGTCACGCAAGCACTCATCAGCAGCATGCTGGACTACGGCAATACGCTCTACGCCGGAACACCAGCCAGACTGTCAAGCAAGCACTCATCACCAGCAGGCTGGACTACGGCAATACGCTCTACGCCGGAGCACCAGACAGACCGTCACGCAAGTACTCATCACCAGCAGGCTGGACTACGGCAATACGCTCTACGCCGGAGCACCAGACAGACCGTCACGCAAGCACTCATCACCAGCAGGCTGGACTACGGCAATACGCTCTACGCCGGAACACCAGACAGACCGTCACGCAAGTACTCATCACCAGCAGGCTGGACTACGGCAATACGCTCTACGCCGGAGCACCAGACAGACCGTCAAGCAAGTACTCATCACCAGCAGGCTGGACTACGACAACACGCTCTACGCCGGAGCACCAGACAGACCGTCAAGCAAGTACTCATCACCAGCAGGCTGGACTACGACAACACGCTCTACGCCGGAGCACCAGACAGACCATCACGCAAGCACTCATCACCAGCAGGCTGGACTACGGCAATACGCTCTACGCCGGAACACCAGACAGACCGTCACGCAAGCACTCATCACCAGCAGGCTGGACTACGGCAATACGCTCTACGCCGGAACACCAGACAGACCGTCACGCAAGTACTCATCACCAGCAGGCTGGACTACGGCAATACGCTCTACGCCGGAACACCAGACAGACCGTCACGCAAGCACTCATCACCAGCAGGCTGGACTACGGCAATACGCTCTACGCCGGAACACCAGACAGACCATCACGCAAGCACTCATCACCAGCAGGCTGGACTACGGCAATACGCTCTACGCCGGAACACCAGACAGACCGTCACGCAAGTACTCATCATCAGCAGGCTGGACTACGGCAATACGCTCTACGCCGGAACACCAGACAGACCGTCACGCAAGCACTCATCACCCACAGGCTGGACTACGGCAATACGCTCTACGACGGAACACCAGCCAGACCGTCACGCAAGCACTCATCACCAGCAGGCTGGACTACGGCAATACGCTCTACGACGGAACACCAGCCAGACCATCACGCAAGCACTCATCACCAGCAGGCTGGACTACGGCAATACGCTCTACGACGGAACACCAGCCAGACCGTCACGCAAGCACTCATCAGCAGCATGCTGGACTACGGCAATACGCTCTACGCCGGAACACCAGCCAGACTGTCAAGCAAGCACTCATCACCAGCAGGCTGGACTACGGCAATACGCTCTACGCCGGAGCACCAGACAGACCGTCACGCAAGTACTCATCACCAGCAGGCTGGACTACGGCAATACGCTCTACGCCGGAGCACCAGACAGACCGTCACGCAAGCACTCATCACCAGCAGGCTGGACTACGGCAATACGCTCTACGCCGGAACACCAGACAGACCGTCACGCAAGTACTCATCACCAGCAGGCTGGACTACGGCAATACGCTCTACGCCGGAGCACCAGACAGACCGTCAAGCAAGTACTCATCACCAGCAGGCTGGACTACGACAACACGCTCTACGCCGGAGCACCAGACAGACCGTCAAGCAAGTACTCATCACCAGCAGGCTGGACTACGACAACACGCTCTACGCCGGAGCACCAGACAGACCATCACGCAAGTACTCATCACCAGCAGGCTGGACTACGGCAATACGCTCTACGCCGGAACACCAGACAGACCGTCACGCAAGTACTCATCACCAGCAGGCTGGACTACGGCAATACGCTCTACGCCGGAACACCAGACAGACCGTCACACAAGCACTCATCACCAGCAGGCTGGACTACGGCAATACGCTCTACGCCGGAACACCAGACAGACCGTCACGCAAGTACTCATCACCAGCAGGCTGGACTACGGCAATACGCTCTACGCCGGAACACCAGACAGACCGTCACGCAAGTACTCATCATCAGCAGGCTGGACTACGGCAATACGCTCTACGCCGGAACACCAGACAGACCGTCACGCAAGCACTCATCACCCACAGGCTGGACTACGGCAATACGCTCTACGCCGGAACACCAGACAGACCGTCACGCAAGTACTCATCACCAGCAGGCTGGACTACGGCAATACGCTCTACGCCGGAGCACCAGACAGACCGTCACGCAAGTACTCATCACCAGCAGGCTGGACTACGGCAATACGCTCTACGACGGAACACCAGCCAGACCGTCACGCAAGCACTCATCACCAGCAGGCTGGACTACGGCAATACGCTCTACGACGGAACACCAGCCAGACCGTCACGCAAGCACTCATCACCAGCAGGCTGGACTACGGCAATACGCTCTACGACGGAACACCAGCCAGACCGTCACGCAAGCACTCATCACCAGCAGGCTGGACTACGGCAATACGCTCTACGACGGAACACCAGCCAGACCGTCACGCAAGCACTCATCACCAGCAGGCTGGACTACGGCAATACGCTCTACGACGGAACACCAGCCAGACCGTCACGCAAGCACTCATCACCAGCAGGCTGGACTACGACAACACGCTCTACGCCGGAGCACCAGACAGACCATCACGCAAGCACTCATCACCAGCAGGCTGGACTACGGCAATACGCTCTATGCCGGAGCACCAGACAGACCATCACGCAAGCACTCATCACCAGCAGGCTGGACTACGACAACACGCTCTACGCCGGAGCACCAGACAGACCATCACGCAAGCACTCATCACCAGCAGGCTGGACTACGGCAATACGCTCTACGCCGGAGCACCAGACAGACCATCACGCAAGCACTCATCACCAGCAGGCTGGACTACGACAACACGCTCTACGCCGGAGCACCAGACAGACCATCACGCAAGCACTCATCACCAGCAGGCTGGACTACGACAACACGCTCTACGCCGGAACACCAGACAGACCATCACGCAAGTACTCATCACCAGCAGGCTGGACTACGGCAATACGCTCTACGCCGGAACACCAGACAGACCGTCACGCAAGCACTCATCACCAGCAGGCTGGACTACGGCAATACGCTCTACGCCGGAACACCAGACAGACCGTCACGCAAGTACTCATCACCAGCAGGCTGGACTACGACAACACGCTCTACGCCGGAACACCAGACAGACCATCACGCAAGCACTCATCACCAGCAGTCTAGACTACGGCAATACGCTCTACGCCGGAACACCAGACAGACCGTCACGCAAGTACTCATCACCAGCAGGCTGGACTACGGCAATACGCTCTACGCCGGAACACCAGACAGACCGTCACGCAAGTACTCATCACCAGCAGGCTGGACTACGACAACACGCTCTACGCCGGAACACCAGACAGACCATCACGCAAGTACTCATCACCAGCAGGCTGGACTACGGCAATACGCTCTACGCCGGAACACCAGACAGACCGTCACGCAAGCACTCATCACCAGCAGGCTGGACTACGGCAATACGCTCTACGCCGGAACACCAGACAGACCGTCACGCAAGTACTCATCACCAGCAGGCTGGACTACGACAACACGCTCTACGCCGGAACACCAGACAGACCATCACGCAAGTACTCATCACCAGGAGGCTGGACAACGGCAATACGCTCTACGCCGGAACACCAGACAGACCGTCACGCAAGCACTCATCACCAGCAGGCTGGACTACGGCAATACGCTCTACGACGGAACACCAGACAGACCGTCACGCAAGTACTCATCACCAGCAGGCTGGACTACGGCAATACGCTCTACGCCGGAACACCAGACAGACCGTCACGCAAGTACTCATCACCAGCAGGCTGGACTACGGCAATACGCTCTACGCCGGAACACCAGACAGACCGTCACGCAAGTACTCATCACCAGCAGGCTGGACTACGGCAATACGCTCTACTCCGGAACACCAGACAGACCGTCACGCAAGTACTCATCACCAGCAGGCTGGACTACGGCAATACGCTCTACGCCGGAACACCAGACAGACCGTCACGCAAGTACTCATCACCAGCAGGCTGGACTACGGCAATACGCTCTAAGCCGGAACACCAGACAGACCGTCACGCAAGTACTCATCACCAGCAGGCTGGACTACGGCAATACGCTCTACGCCGGAACACCAGACAGACCGTCACGCAAGTACTCATCACCAGCAGGCTGGACTACGGCAACACGCTCTACGCTGGAGCACCAGACAGACCATCACGCAAGCACTCATCACCAGCAGGCTGGACTACGGCAACACGCTCTACGCCGGAGCACCAGACAGACCATCACGCAAGCACTCATCACCAGCAGGCTGGACTACGGCAACACGCTCTACGCCGGAACACCAGACAGACCATCACGCAAGCACTCATCACCAGCAGGCTGGACTACGACAACACGCTCTACGCCGGAGCACCAGACAGACCATCACGCAAGCACTCATCACCAGCAGGCTGGACTACGGCAATACGCTCTACGCCGGAGCACCAGACAGACCATCACGCAAGCACTCATCACCAGCAGGCTGGACTACGACAACACGCTCTACGCCGGAGCACCAGACAGACCATCACGCAAGCACTCATCACCAGCAGGCTGGACTACGGCAATACGCTCTACGCCGGAGCACCAGACAGACCATCACGCAAGCACTCATCACCAGCAGGCTGGACTACGACAACACGCTCTACGCCGGAGCACCAGACAGACCATCACGCAAGCACTCATCACCAGCAGGCTGGACTACGACAACACGCTCTACGCCGGAACACCAGACAGACCATCACGCAAGTACTCATCACCAGCAGGCTGGACTACGGCAATACGCTCTACGCCGGAACACCAGACAGACCGTCACGCAAGCACTCATCACCAGCAGGCTGGACTACGGCAATACGCTCTACGCCGGAACACCAGACAGACCGTCACGCAAGTACTCATCACCAGCAGGCTGGACTACGACAACACGCTCTACGCCGGAACACCAGACAGACCATCACGCAAGCACTCATCACCAGCAGTCTAGACTACGGCAATACGCTCTACGCCGGAACACCAGACAGACCGTCACGCAAGTACTCATCACCAGCAGGCTGGACTACGGCAATACGCTCTACGCCGGAACACCAGCCAGACCGTCACGCAAGCACTCATCACCAGCAGGCTGGACTACGGCAATACGCTCTACGACGGAACACCAGCCAGACCGTCACGCAAGCACTCATCACCAGCAGGCTGGACTACGGCAATACGCTCTACGACGGAACACCAGCCAGACCGTCACGCAAGCACTCATCAGCAGCATGCTGGACTACGGCAATACGCTCTACGCCGGAACACCAGCCAGACTGTCAAGCAAGCACTCATCACCAGCAGGCTGGACTACGGCAATACGCTCTACGCCGGAGCACCAGACAGACCGTCACGCAAGTACTCATCACCAGCAGGCTGGACTACGGCAATACGCTCTACGCCGGAGCACCAGACAGACCGTCACGCAAGCACTCATCACCAGCAGGCTGGACTACGGCAATACGCTCTACGCCGGAACACCAGACAGACCGTCACGCAAGTACTCATCACCAGCAGGCTGGACTACGGCAATACGCTCTACGACGGAGCACCAGACAGACCGTCAAGCAAGTACTCATCACCAGCAGGCTGGACTACGACAACACGCTCTACGCCGGAGCACCAGACAGACCGTCAAGCAAGTACTCATCACCAGCAGGCTGGACTACGACAACACGCTCTACGCCGGAGCACCAGACAGACCATCACGCAAGCACTCATCACCAGCAGGCTGGACTACGGCAATACGCTCTACGCCGGAACACCAGACAGACCGTCACGCAAGCACTCATCACCAGCAGGCTGGACTACGGCAATACGCTCTACGCCGGAACACCAGACAGACCGTCACGCAAGTACTCATCACCAGCAGGCTGGACTACGGCAATACGCTCTACGCCGGAACACCAGACAGACCGTCACGCAAGCACTCATCACCAGCAGGCTGGACTACGGCAATACGCTCTACGCCGGAACACCAGACAGACCATCACGCAAGCACTCATCACCAGCAGGCTGGACTACGGCAATACGCTCTACGCCGGAACACCAGACAGACCGTCACGCAAGTACTCATCATCAGCAGGCTGGACTACGGCAATACGCTCTACGCCGGAACACCAGACAGACCGTCACGCAAGCACTCATCACCCACAGGCTGGACTACGGCAATACACTCTACGACGGAACACCAGCCAGACCGTCACGCAAGCACTCATCACCAGCAGGCTGGACTACGGCAATACGCTCTACGACGGAACACCAGCCAGACCGTCACGCAAGCACTCATCACCAGCAGGCTGGACTACGGCAATACGCTCTACGACGGAACACCAGCCAGACCGTCACGCAAGCACTCATCAGCAGCATGCTGTACTACGGCAATACGCTCTACGCCGGAACACCAGCCAGACTGTCAAGCAAGCACTCATCACCAGCAGGCTGGACTACGGCAATACGCTCTACGCCGGACCACCAGACAGACCGTCACGCAAGTACTCATCACCAGCAGGCTGGACTACGGCAATACGCTCTACGCCGGAGCACCAGACAGACCGTCACGCAAGCACTCATCACCAGCAGGCTGGACTACGGCAATACGCTCTACGCCGGAACACCAGACAGACCGTCACGCAAGTACTCATCACCAGCAGGCTGGACTACGGCAATACGCTCTACGCCGGAGCACCAGACAGACCGTCAAGCAAGTACTCATCACCAGCAGGCTGGACTACGACAACACGCTCTACGCCGGAGCACCAGACAGACCGTCAAGCAAGTACTCATCACCAGCAGGCTGGACTACGACAACACGCTCTTCGCCGGAGCACCAGACAGACCATCACGCAAGTACTCATCACCAGCAGGCTGGACTACGGCAATATGCTCTACGCCGGAACACCAGACAGACCGTCACGCAAGTACTCATCACCAGCAGGCTGGACTACGGCAATACGCTCTACGCCGGAACACCAGACAGACCGTCACGCAAGCACTCATCACCAGCAGGCTGGACTACGGCAATACGCTCTACGCCGGAACACCAGACAGACCGTCACGCAAGTACTCATCACCAGCAGGCTGGACTACGGCAATACGCTCTACGCCGGAGCACCAGACAGACCGTCACGCAAGTACTCATCACCAGCAGGCTGGACTACGGCAATACGCTCTACGCCGGAGCACCAGACAGACCGTCACGCAAGCACTCATCACCAGCAGGCTGGACTACGGCAATACGCTCTACGCCAGAACACCAGACAGACCGTCACGCAAGTACTCATCACCAGCAGGCTGGACTACGGCAATACGCTCTACGCCGGAGCACCAGACAGACCGTCACGCAAGTACTCATCACCAGCAGGCTGGACTACGGCAATACGCTCTACGACGGAACACCAGCCAGACCGTCACGCAAGCACTCATCACCAGCAGGCTGGACTACGGCAATACGCTCTACGACGGAACACCAGCCAGACCGTCACGCAAGCACTCATCACCAGCAGGCTGGACTACGGCAATACGCTCTACGACGGAACACCAGCCAGACCGTCACGCAAGCACTCATCACCAGCAGGCTGGACTACGGCAATACGCTCTACGACGGAACACCAGCCAGACCGTCACGCAAGCACTCATCACCAGCAGGCTGGACTACGGCAATACGCTCTACGACGGAACACCAGCCAGACCGTCACGCAAGCACTCATCACCAGCAGGCTGGACTACGACAACACGCTCTACGCCGGAGCACCAGACAGACCATCACGCAAGCACTCATCACCAGCAGGCTGGACTACGGCAACACGCTCTACGCCGGAGCACCAGACAGACCATCACGCAAGCACTCATCACCAGCAGGCTGGACTACGACAACACGCTCTACGCCGGAGCACCAGACAGACCATCACGCAAGCACTCATCACCAGCAGGCTGGACTACGGCAATACGCTCTACGCCGGAGCACCAGACAGACCATCATGCAAGCACTCATCACCAGCAGGCTGGACTACGACAACACGCTCTACGCCGGAGCACCAGACAGACCATCACGCAAGCACTCATCACCAGCAGGCTGGACTACGACAACACGCTCTACGCCGGAACACCAGACAGACCATCACGCAAGTACTCATCACCAGCAGGCTGGACTACGGCAATACGCTCTACGCCGGAACACCAGACAGACCGTCACGCAAGCACTCATCACCAGCAGGCTGGACTACGGCAATACGCTCTACGCCGGAACACCAGACAGACCGTCACGCAAGTACTCATCACCAGCAGGCTGGACTACGACAACACGCTCTACGCCGGAACACCAGACAGACCGTCACGCAAGTACTCATCACCAGCAGGCTGGACTACGGCAATACGCTCTACGCCGGAACACCAGACAGACCGTCACGCAAGTACTCATCACCAGCAGGCTGGACTACGACAACACGCTCTACGCCGGAACACCAGACAGACCATCACGCAAGTACTCATCACCAGCAGGCTGGACTACGGCAATACGCTCTACGCCGGAACACCAGACAGACCGTCACGCAAGCACTCATCACCAGCAGGCTGGACTACGGCAATACGCTCTACGCCGGAACACCAGACAGACCGTCACGCAAGTACTCATCACCAGCAGGCTGGACTACGACAACACGCTCTACGCCGGAACACCAGACAGACCATCACGCAAGTACTCATCACCAGCAGGCTGGACTACGGCAATACGCTCTACGCCGGAGCACCAGACAGACCATCACGCAAGCACTCATCACCAGCAGGCTGGACTACGGCAACACGCTCTACGCCGGAACACCAGACAGACCATCACGCAAGCACTCATCACCAGCAGGCTGGACTACGACAACACGCTCTACGCCGGAGCACCAGACAGACCATCACGCAAGCACTCATCACCAGCAGTCTAGACTACGGCAATACGCTCTACGCCGGAACACCAGACAGACCGTCACGCAAGTACTCATCACCAGCAGGCTGGACTACGGCAATACGCTCTACGCCGGAACACCAGACAGACCGTCACGCAAGTACTCATCACCAGCAGGCTGGACTACGACAACACGCTCTACGCCGGAACACCAGACAGACCATCACGCAAGTACTCATCACCAGCAGGCTGGACTACGGCAATACGCTCTACGCCGGAACACCAGACAGACCGTCACGCAAGCACTCATCACCAGCAGGCTGGACTACGGCAATACGCTCTACGCCGGAACACCAGACAGACCGTCACGCAAGTACTCATCACCAGCAGGCTGGACTACGACAACACGCTCTACGCCGGAACACCAGACAGACCATCACGCAAGTACTCATCACCAGCAGGCTGGACTACGGCAATACGCTCTACGCCGGAACACCAGACAGACCGTCACGCAAGCACTCATCACCAGCAGGCTGGACTACGGCAATACGCTCTACGCCGGAACACCAGACAGACCGTCACGCAAGTACTCATCACCAGCAGGCTGGACTACGGCAATACGCTCTACGCCGGAACACCAGACAGACCGTCACGCAAGTACTCATCACCAGCAGGCTGGACTACGGCAATACGCTCTACGCCGGAACACCAGACAGACCGTCACGCAAGTACTCATCACCAGCAGGCTGGACTACGGCAATACGCTCTACTCCGGAACACCAGACAGACCGTCACGCAAGTACTCATCACCAGCAGGCTGGACTACGGCAAAACGCTCTACGCCGGAACACCAGACAGACCGTCACGCAAGTACTCATCACCAGCAGGCTGGACTACGGCAATACGCTCTAAGCCGGAACACCAGACAGACCGTCACGCAAGTACTCATCACCAGCAGGCTGGACTACGGCAATACGCTCTACGCCGGAACACCAGACAGACCGTCACGCAAGTACTCATCACCAGCAGGCTGGACTACGGCAACACGCTCTACGCCGGAGCACCAGACAGACCATCATGCAAGCACTCATCACCAGCAGGCTGGACTACGGCAACACGCTCTACGCCGGAGCACCAGACAGACCATCACGCAAGCACTCATCACCAGCAGGCTGGACTACGGCAACACGCTCTAAGCCGGAACACCAGACAGACCATCACGCAAGCACTCATCACCAGCAGGCTGGACTACGACAACACGCTCTACGCCGGAGCACCAGACAGACCATCACGCAAGCACTCATCACCAGCAGGCTGGACTACGGCAATACGCTCTACGCCGGAGCACCAGACAGACCATCACGCAAGCACTCATCACCAGCAGGCTGGACTACGACAACACGCTCTACGCCGGAGCACCAGACAGACCATCACGCAAGCACTCATCACCAGCAGGCTGGACTACGGCAATATGCTCTACGCCGGAGCACCAGACAGACCATCACGCAAGCACTCATCACCAGCAGGCTGGACTACGACAACACGCTCTACGCCGGAGCACCAGACAGACCATCACGCAAGCACTCATCACCAGCAGGCTGGACTACGACAACACGCTCTACGCCGGAACACCAGACAGACCATCACGCAAGTACTCATCACCAGCAGGCTGGACTACGGCAATACGCTCTACGCCGGAACACCAGACAGACCGTCACGCAAGCACTCATCACCAGCAGGCTGGACTACGGCAATACGCTCTACGCCGGAACACCAGACAGACCGTCACGCAAGTGCTCATCACCAGCAGGCTGGACTACGACAACACGCTCTACGCCGGAACACCAGACAGACCATCACGCAAGCACTCATCACCAGCAGTCTAGACTACGGCAATACGCTCTACGCCGGAACACCAGACAGACCGTCACGCAAGTACTCATCACCAGCAGGCTGGACTACGGCAATACGCTCTACGCCGGAACACCAGACAGACCGTCACGCAAGTACTCATCACCAGCAGGCTGGACTACGACAACACGCTCTACGCCGGAACACCAGACAGACCATCACGCAAGTACTCATCACCAGCAGGCTGGACTACGGCAATACGCTCTACGCCGGAACACCAGACAGACCGTCACGCAAGCACTCATCACCAGCAGGCTGGACTACGGCAATACGCTCTACGCCGGAACACCAGACAGACCGTCACGCAAGTACTCATCACCAGCAGGCTGGACTACGACAACACGCTCTACGCCGGAACACCAGACAGACCGTCACGCAAGTACTCATCACCAGCAGGCTGGACTACGGCAATACGCTCTACGCCGGAACACCAGACAGACCGTCACGCAAGCACTCATCACCAGCAGGCTGGACTACGGCAATACGCTCTACGCCGGAACACCAGACAGACCGTCACGCAAGTACTCATCACCAGCAGGCTGGACTACGGCAATACGCTCTACGCCGGAACACCAGACAGACCGTCACGCAAGTACTCATCACCAGCAGGCTGAACTACGGCAATACGCTCTACGCCGGAACACCAGACAGACCGTCACGCAAGTACTCATCACCAGCAGGCTGGACTACGGCAATACGCTCTACTCCGGAACACCAGACAGACCGTCACGCAAGTACTCATCACCAGCAGGCTGGACTACGGCAATACGCTCTACGCCGGAACACCAGACAGACCGTCACGCAAGTACTCATCACCAGCAGGCTGGACTACGGCAATACGCTCTAAGCCGGAACACCAGACAGACCCTCATCACCAGCAGGCTGGACTACGGCAATACGCTCTACGCCGGAACACCAGACAGACCGTCACGCAAGCACTCATCACCAGCAGGCTGGACTACGGCAATACGCTCTACGCCGGAACACCAGACAGACCGTCACGCAAGCACTCATCACCAGCAGGCTGGACTACGGCAATACGCTCTACGCCGGAACACCAGACAGACCGTCACGCAAGTACTCATCACCAGCAGGCTGGACTACGGCAATACGCTCTACGCCGGAGCACCAGACAGACCGTCACGCAAATACTCATCACCAGCAGGCTGGACTACGACAACACGCTCTACGCCGGAGCACCAGACAGACCATCACGCAAGCACTCATCACCAGCAGGCTGGACTACGGCAATACGCTCTACGCCGGAGCACCAGACAGACCATCACGCAAGCACTCATCACCAGCAGGCTGGACTACGACAACACGCTCTACGCCGGAGCACCAGACAGACCATCACGCAAGCACTCATCACCAGCAGGCTGGACTACGGCAATACGCTCTAAGCCGGAACACCAGACAGACCGTCACGCAAGTACTCATCACCAGCAGGCTGGACTACGGCAATACGCTCTACGCCGGAACACCAGACAGACCGTCACGCAAGTACTCATCACCAGCAGGCTGGACTACGGCAATACGCTCTACGCCGGAGCACCAGACAGACCATCACGCAAGCACTCATCACCCACAGGCTGGACTACGGCAATACGCTCTAAGCCGGAACACCAGACAGACCGTCACGCAAGTACTCATCACCAGCAGGCTGGACTACGGCAATACGCTCTACGCCGGAACACCAGACAGACCGTCACGCAAGTACTCATCACCAGCAGGCTGGACTACGACAACACGCTCTACGCCGGAGCACCAGACAGACCATCACGCAAGCACTCATCACCAGCAGGCTGGACTACGGCAATACGCTCTACGCCGGAGCACCAGACAGACCATCACGCAAGCACTCATCACCAGCAGGCTGGACTACGACAACACGCTCTACGCCGGAGCACCAGACAGACCATCACGCAAGCACTCATCACCAGCAGGCTGGACTACGGCAATACGCTCTAAGCCGGAACACCAGACAGACCGTCACGCAAGTACTCATCACCAGCAGGCTGGACTACGGCAATACGCTCTACGCCGGAACACCAGACAGACCGTCACGCAAGTACTCATCATCAGCAGGCTGGACTACGGCAATACGCTCTACGCCGGAACACCAGACAGACCGTCACGCAAGTACTCATCACCAGCAGGCTGGACTACGACAACACGCTCTACGCCGGAGCACCAGACAGACCATCACGCAAGCACTCATCACCAGCAGGCTGGACTACGGCAATACGCTCTACGCCGGAGCACCAGACAGACCATCACGCAAGCACTCATCACCAGCAGGCTGGACTACGACAACACGCTCTACGCCGGAGCACCAGACAGACCATCACGCAAGCACTCATCACCAGCAGGCTGGACTACGGCAATACGCTCTAAGCCGGAACACCAGACAGACCGTCACGCAAGTACTCATCACCAGCAGGCTGGACTACGGCAATACGCTCTACGCCGGAACACCAGACAGACCGTCACGCAAGTACTCATCATCAGCAGGCTGGACTACGGCAATACGCTCTACGCCGGAACACCAGACAGACCGTCACGCAAGCACTCATCACCAGCAGGCTGGACTACGACAACACGCTCTACGCCGGAACACCAGACAGACCGTCACGCAAGCACTCATCACCAGCAGGCTGGACTACGACAACACGCTCTACGCCGGAGCACCAGACAGACCATCACGCAAGCACTCATCACCCACAGGCTGGACTACGGCAATACGCTCTACGCCGGAACACCAGCCAGACCGTCAAGCAAGCACTCATCACCAGCAGGCTGGACTACGGCAATACGCTCTACGACGGAACACCAGCCAGACTGTCAAGCAAGCACTCATCACCAGCAGGCTGGACATGGCAATACGCTCTACGCCGGAACACCAGACAGACCGTCACGCAAGCACTCATCACCAGCAGGCTGGACTATGGCAACACGCTCTACGCCGGAAAACCAGACAGACAGTCACGCAAGCACTCATCACCAGCAGGCTGGACTATGGCAACACGCTCTACGCCGGAACACCAGACAGACCGTCACGCAAGCACTCATCACCAGCAGGCTGGACATGGCAATACGCTCTACGCCGGAACACCAGACAGACCGTCACGCAAGCACTCATCACCAGCAGGCTGGACTATGGCAACACGCTCTACGCCGGAAGACCAGACAGACAGTCACGCAAGCACTCATCACAAGCAGGCTGCACTACGGCAACACGCTCTATGCCGGGATCTCCAAACAACTCGTACACAGAAATCAAGCACAACAACGGCGGACTTTCAAAGCCACACTTCACTGTGCCGTTTCCTTTTTATCCAATAGATGTGCACAACAATTTCTGCACCTGCCGTTGTTAGGTGCAACTGCAAACACAGAACAGAAATTATAGATATTCGGAATGGTGCACCATGAACCTTCTTATCCAGAGTCAACAAGGAAGTGAGTACAGCAAGATATTCCTTTTAGTCATCTTTTATTAAATCGATTCAAGTTCATTGCTTCAACGAACATCATCCAGCCAACGCGTTTCGTTCAGTTATTACTTGAACTTTGTCAGGGCTCTTGAAATATTGATAGGTTTGGGTATCCAATTTGATGCCAGGCCTCTTCAAGTGAAGGGTGTAACACCTGTATCGTTGCCGTATGAAGAATAGTCATACACAAAGCTGGCGGGTATTGAAATGGAAAAGCCTCATATTAGGGCCACGGGTTTGATAGCCCGTAAATTACGCCTACAGCGTAACGAAACTACAGTTTCGTTACGCTGTAGGCGTAATTTACTGGTTGTAATTTACCCGCCAGCTTTGTGTATGACGATTCTTCATACGGCAACGATAGAGGTGTTACACCCTTCACTTGAAGAGGCCTGGGATCAAATTTGATACCCAAACCTATCAATATTTCAAGAGCCCCGACGAAGTTCAAGTAATAACTGAACAAAAGGCGTTGGCTGGATGATGTTCGTTGATGCAATGAACTTGAATCAATTTAATAAAAGAGATGACTAAAAGGAATATCTTGCCGTACTCACTTCCTTATTGACTCTGGATAAGAAGGTTCATGGTGCACGATTCCGAATATCTATAACTGGTACACAGACTCCAGACCATCCAGAACACCGCTGCAAGACTCATACCCGACCTCCCACGCCGCACCCACATCACACCGCACCTCAGGAAGCTTCACTTGCTCCCCATTCACATGTGCAACCAATTCAAACTTCTCACGCACACTTACAAAGCCCTACGCAACACAGGACCAGAATACCCGAACAGCCGCATACACTTTCACCAACCCACCAGACACCTACGCTCTGCCTCACTCTCACTTACACATGCCCTGCATCCGCAAAAGCAAAACTGGAGCTCGCTCATTATCCTACATCACACCCAAGACATGGAACAACTTCCCTCGATACATCAGAGCCTCCTCCTCACTTCTTTAGTTCGGCAAGAAGCTGAAGACCTGGCTTTTCATATAAGCACCTTCGGGACGTCACACCCACACACCTTGCCCAAACGCCTGGATACTCTTTCTGGTGATTAGTGCGCTATACAAATAAACATAACATAACAGCTCACAGAGTGAAATTCAGAACAGTGTTGAGGCCCAACATTATCAACCCTCCACTAAACACGTCCAATCAATGGAATGTGCTTTTCTTGCTTTAATTACCTCGAGATGCAAAATCATTGGGAAATTACTTAAAATTGTTAGACATAAAAGATGAAAGTAACATCCTTTAGGATGCACATGATTAGGGTCTCATTTAGAGTTTGCTGGACGGGATACTCTGTTAAAACATGGCGGATATCTGCCCACCATATTACGAGTGCTATAGGATAAAATGCACTTGTACTACCAGCCACCGGACATTTGCTACGTTTTGTGATAGAGTATCCCAAATACGAACCTCTAAATAAGGACGTAAGGCCTTCATTCCATGGTCAGACTAATTCCCAATTTGACCTGTAACAGGAGTCTTTGAGGGAATAAGGAATTAAAAGGCTTGAAGCAAAACTATACCCCTCTTATCCTCCCACAGACACTTCGCCGGGTAAATTGAATTCCCAGTTTATTCAGAGGCTTACTCTGATTGTTCCAGAACTTCTCCATTCCAGAAGTACACGGATCAGTGGAATGGGTATTCCAGAATGCAGGACTATTGATGCAGGGTTCCCTAATATCACTGGCCTTAACAGTTAAGGGAAATGGTGGCAGAGAAAGTAATAGTTGCAGTAAAGGGGGTAGAATTAAAAAGTACAGTAGGTCGCATCCCATAATTTAAAAATAAGAAGGGCTACTCTAAGATTCACCTCAGAAGCCTCAATTTTAAAACCCTTAGGGGCACATGCATCAAAGGTTTTTGCGATCGCAAACGGTGCGAATCGCAAAAATCGGCCGTTTGCGATCGCAAATTGGCCTTTGGAGATGCATGAAAGTAGTTTCCTATGCGCAATTTAAGAATTCGCAATTAATTGCGAATTCTAAATTGTGATTGCATTTAAGGAATCGCAATTTGCGATTCCTTAAATGCAATGCTAGAAGCACTTTCAAATAGCGATTTCGCTATTTGGGACCGCAAATTACAGACAAATCAAACTTGTCTGTAATTTGCAATACCTTCGAAAAATGCTCTAAAATGCATTTTTTTAAGTTTTAGGTTACACACACACATGCCCTTGGGGCATGTGTGTGCGCAACATGGGTGCACATCACAATTTCAGGGTGCAACAGGGTGTCATTTTGACACCCTGGCACCCTTGAAATTGCATTCTCAATTTGCGATTCTCTAATTGCGAATCGCTAATTGAGAATGTATTCCAATTCATTCCTATGGGCCTCTAGGCCCATAGGAATTAATGGGAGGTATTCCTTAATTGCGACTCGCAATTAGCGAGTCGCAATTAAGGAATGTTTAGGAATCGCTATTTTTATAGCGATTCCTACATGCATAGGCTTTTGCGATTTCCTTAATTGCGATTCCTTAATAATCGCAATTAAGGAATCGCAAAGCCTACCTTGATGCATGTGCCCCTTAGTTTCTGAAAAATCAAAACAAAAACACATAGAACCCAGCAAAGTGATTACCGAGCATGAAATAAACACATGGAACTATTTCATGACTATCCAGGGCTTTTTATCTGGGGGCACTTTGTACTCTAGGCTTTGTAGTGTGGTTTTAACATCAACAATGTAGATTGACTGTGTAAATCTCAGCAGACAAAGCACTGTTGTCTAAAAACTCAGGGCAGACCTTGGTTCACAGGTCATCTACCTTCACAGTGTTTAACATTCACACAGAAATGATATTTCACATCGCTGCTGCAGGGTTCAATACCACAGGGTGGCTGATGTGGCGAGTGCAGTGACCGGTTGCATTCTGAATGCCATCATCAATAGGCTGCATTCGCTGCATGCACACAGCTATTGGCTCCCAGGTTCAAGACAAGTGGTCTAATAGGGGTGGGGTAACTGCAGGTGTCTCCTAGGAGCTTCACAACAAGGGATGGACAGCATTGGCGGGGCCTAGCTGCCAGGATGTGTAGTGAGTGTGACTGGAGGATGGGTGGGCGTGCCTGCGACGTGTGAGCATAATCTGAGAGAACAAAGCAGTGGCGTGCACAGATGTCTGGTATGTTTCTGCTGTTCTGTGCATGGAAGGGCTAGCCTGAGATGGTCCTCCTTAGATAGCCCAGGGGATACCCAGGAGGTTGATGCATATCAAGCCACTGCGGTGTGTGCCCCTGAAGAGTCTTATGTCTCAGCTGCTGCAAAGGATGGACTAGTCCTGGTTTCCTTAGCAACACAGTTGATCTGGATCCAGGAGATGCCTACGTGGATGATAATGTTGGCTAGTCAGATAGGCCAACAGTCCAGTTGAAGTGTACCGACTTTAGGTAGTCCCTTGCCAAGTCTAATTGGCTGCTGTACTATAATGATCGATGGAATCAGATGAAGCCCTGCAACGAGTCTCATTTACGAACACTGGGCAGCCCAATAATGTTTCTCCAGGGAAGGGAAAGAGTACTGCAGGTCCCTATCATTTGAAACATAGACTTAGCATTGCATCTTTCAATGCTAATGACGTTAATTTCAGTAAACAAGGGATGTGATCCAGTCTGATCAAGATGCATGTCCAGGGATAGGGAATCCTGTGGTAGCCCCAGGGTCCCAGGTACTGTACGGACTGCGCAACTGTATCCCCGGTGTATGTGTTGAAGCTGTTGGGATTAAGAAGGATGTGTTAAACTGTGCTTGTATATGCGGTGTGGCCAGAGTCAGGCTCAGTGGGTCTTTTCCAACAAAAACTGAATCTTCCGTACTTCTCATAAAGGAGTTTGGCTCATATCATGTCTATTCATTTTCAAGGGAGATGGGAAATACGACTGATAAAACAGCAGGATAGAACACTTTAGTTAGATACTGGTGGATAACACAACAAGCAGTTTAACTTGTATGTGTAAAGCTCACGCGTACTGTAAACATCTTGTTGCTGAATAATCGATGTTGGTGGTTACCCTACTCAATAGTGCCTATTTATCAGCTGTGTAAAGACTTAGTGGACCTACCGGGATTCCAACTTATGATCATGGAGTTAGCACAGATTCCTTTCCTCAGTGCCTTAGAACTAGTTGAGATACCCCGCACATGGGGTTAACTGCATCACACACCCACATGTATATTCAGCCTACATCACCGAATGTGTCACTCCCCAGTCTATCTTCAGGGGCGTGAACTTTGCGACGGCCGTTGACCCTTACTAATCACAGGAGAACCAATGGATAATAAGGCTCTCCACCAAGAGCAATCATTTCATGGAAGATTTCTTTTTTAACTTTTTGATGAATTAAAATGATTTTAATATTTTAAACATATATATTAATAGTTATTATTATTATCACTCCTTTCCTGTGGACCTTCCCATTTATGGTATGTCTACAGATGTTTTTTAACTTTTGATACCTTTACATTTTATACTGTGCTAAATAATGATTACCTATTATCAACACCAAGGTAGTTATACCTTCTCACTCATTTATTTCCACCTTCTTATTTAGGCAGTAATTGAGTACAATGTCATCAGTAAGTAATGATCATCAGTTGATAGGCAGTGGGGACTCTCAGCGGCCCCTTAACATTAGTGAGCATCAGTGATGAAAGGCAATGGGGCCTGGAGACTAAACCACTTTGATAAGATTAACACAGTTTAAAATAAATTAGAAATAAATATAATAGTCTTACTGTCATTCTCAACTTTATTATTTACCACCGTTTTTACACAATATTCTTTTATCTTTGTAAATAGTGATATACGTTCCATTTTTGTATGTTTTTGTTTACGCCCATTTTACTTACGAAGAGCAATGTAAAGGGTAAAAGAATACATTTAAAACTATCTGTCACCCAGGACTCTAGGATGTTAAGTTTGTTGGATGGTACAGCTTTTTAACATGTCTCTTTTAGACTTTGTTTTAGTTAGAGAGTGGCGGCATCGCTACCACTGAAAAATATAGAAGGAGAATTTTGACAGTAAAAGTGTGGTGTTCAAGGCATTTTTTCTTCTGGGCTGCAGCCCAGAACCTTCAATATCTAACAATAATGTAAAGCTCCAAACACATTTATATAAATTCAAAATCAGTAAGAGGACTAGGTTGCTTCAACACATGTAATATTTTGTACAAAGGATAAATCTATATCTGAATTACGTGGTACCTCGGTCATATTCTTAATATAATATAAGCAAATAACAGTTTTGCACTGATATATTAATCAAAAATTCCTCGGGTAAAGTGCATTTCCTTGTGCTTTCTACATTAGAAAAGGTTTCATGATCATTTATTTTAGGGAGAGGATGCAAATGTGGCAAATTTGCCAGACCAATGGAAAAAGCTGTAATAACTATTTGCTCTTCTTCTATGCTATTGTAAGAGCTTTGACTAGTGGATACTGTCTACATAAATCTGTTACTGTGAAAAGAAAATGGTCCTTATCCTAATCACAACATCTTGTACAATCTATCATACCTAAAAAGAAGTACCAGAACATTGCAACAGTCACCAAGGCCCTTATGTATCAATGCATTTGCCCATATAGACAGAATTGATAAAATGCTTTGATACACTAGACCATTAATCTTTAAGGCAGAAATACCTTTATACGCAGTAGCACGTTGCATACAACTAAATCAATGTCTCTTCAAATTAATGCTGTTGATGTGTCAAGAAAACCAATACAACCCCACATCACACACAAGGCAATGCTCAACCTGAAACATTTGACCACTTGTGGTGAGGCATGCTGTAAACCCACCAACCATTAAAGATCCATCCGTCAAGTCAGGTTTTCATGTTGAAACCATTATTTCACAGAAATGATGAACAAATCTACAGGATATTCATTGCTACTTCATGTTTGACAAGCACATGTCTTCCTGTGGATTTGTATGATATGTGTACGATAAATGCCTTCCAACCAAACTCTATCCGAAGTCAGAGATCTAGGTGCAACCTTGAATCAAAAAAGAAGACTATTGTAAATTGGAGCAATTCATTGCAGGCTACACACTCCCTGACGTCACAGTCTACATTGTAAGACACAGACCTGCTATATAGAAAAGCTGAGGATTCCACCACAGCCATCAACGCCCAGTGGGGCAACTCATTCAGTTTTTATCTGACAGGTCATATTGTATTCACACAAGAGGGAGGTTAACTTAAGTATCAAGGTGTATCCTCTCTCTATCGTACAGTATAACACAAAAGTACCAGACGCTCAAAAGTAGGCAGTGCTAAGATCCTCCAGCTCTGAGAGTCGGTGAAGTGGCATGTTTCATCATCGGGCCCCCTCTTAATGTGGACCTTTTTCCAAAAAGTCCATACAGAGGGTTCCACCTGTAGCTCTATACAAGAAGAATTATATACCTCTGTATAGGTGACGTTAGCGGTAAAAATGCATGAGGCTCGTTCAATTTAGTGACATTAATATATGGGATAAAGTACTCCGTGCTCCACATTATGAGGATATTGCATGTCACTGAGGACTTCCTTTATAAGGCCATGTATCTCCAAAATGACTTGCACTATCCTGATAATGTACCTTAGGGATACTTTATTTCTTCTAATACATGGTCACACCATCACCATTTCCACAAACGACCTAAATTCTTAGTGTGTTGCTCTTTCACGTGCAAGAGATAGCAAGTTTGCAAACATGAAGAACAAAAGTTGAACCTCTATTGCAACATCAAACACACAAAACACTTATATATTAGTTTAAAAAATATATTTGAATAAGTTTAATGAAGTCAGATTTTTTTTTAAAGTGCTGGTGCTCGGAATTTGTAGAAACGTGCAGAGAGATGGTATCTTTTCTACAAGTATCTTAGGCTTACAAAAAATAAACATGCTACTATAACTATCTCCTTTCTGCTTATCACTGTTCATCTAGAAAAACAGAGCACAAGAATGAAAAGCTACATTTAAACCAGGCTTTAATTATGCTCCTTGTCGTGCCCTTGGCTGCTGGCTCTGGTAGTAGGCATTATGATGTCAGAACTGAACTATAACCAGTTATTACAGCTGGACAGCTACAACATTTCTTTATTAGGGGTTAATAAGTGCACCACTAGTTGCCTGTCATAAGGAATTTGGAGATTTTCTCTATAGAGGGTTTGCAGGATCCCATTAATTATACTTCCCTATCACATGATTAAAAACAGTGTACTGGAGAATCTGCAATGCAGAACTCCAGTTTAGTGTTGACATGTTTATGCCCCTAACTGTTGTGACCTTACCAGTCCCGAGCATTCGTCAGGACTAGCCCCCTCTACCTGTCCCTGTCGTGGGATGTGTATGTCCTTTGATGTATTTATTTATTTGAAAAGTTTTATAAAGCGCGAACAAGACCCAACCGGGTATCAGAGCGCTGTACAAAGAGGAAAGCTGACGTATACGTACAGAGACAATACAAGTACACTTACAAAAAAGGAAATATGAGAGGAACCGGAAGCAAAAAGTAAATGAGGGTGCTAGGGGAAGAGTAGGTAGCAAGGGAACAAACAGATAACAGCCCACCTAGATGAGGCCAAGCAGTTTCATCATAGACTTACTTCAAAGACAAACGAAATAAGTTTAAACCCCCAGTAGAAATGATTGTCAAGCCAAGTTTCAAACATAAAGTGAAAGTAAATTGTTAAGCATACAATAAAACACCCAAGCACACCCCATAAGGCAACATGAGAGGAACCTGAGGCATAAAATAAATGAGGACGCTAGGGGAAGAGTAGGTAGAAAATGAACAAACAATAAACAGCCCACCCAGATGAGGCCGAGCAGATTCGTCATCGCCTTACTTTAAAGACAGCTGAGATACGTTTTAAACCCCAAGTGAGAATGATTGTCAAGCACGAGTTACAAACATAAAGTGAAAGTAAATTGTCAAGCATAAATTTCAACACAACAAAGTAAAAATGCTTGTCGAGAATGCAGGTAATTGACTAGCAAATGACATGGAGGCTATTGTTGATGCAGTTCTTCCAATAGTAGCCATTTGACCTGTTTTTTGAATGAGGCAGTCAAAGGATTTGCTCTGATCTCTGTTGGTAGGGCATTCCAAATTCTTGGAGCCAGTCCTGAGAAGGTACGATTGTAAGTTCTTTTTTTATTGAATTTCGGTGGTTTCAGTAGTAGGGTATTGGAGCTTCTTAGGTTTCTTCTGGATCCGGAGAACTCAAATGTATGACTGGGTCTCATCATTTTAGTGAGCAAGTTGCTGATGGTGGTTTCTTATCACTGCAATATTTTATGGGCACATAGTTGTGTAATGGCCTAATTTATTCATTCTATTTTTTATCATTAAGTTCACATGGTTCATTCTACTCATAATATGTGGGATGGGGCCATCGCTTGAATGTCCGACTACGGCAAATAAGTTGAGAGAAATATTTAGACTGTGGTTTCTGGCTTATGGATGTCTTTACATACATGAGTGTGCAAATGGTGAGTGGCATCAAAGTACGAACTTAAAAACAGTGGGGCATATTTACAAACCCTCACCCACACCGGAGTGTCACTTTTCTTGATGCTCCGGTGGCGCAGTGCCATTTTCTATATTTACAAGGTGGCACTAAGCCACCTTGCGTGCCTTAACACCACCTTGTAAATATGCCCCTTTCCGCCGCAGTCCTCTGCGGCAAAGGGGCGTGCAATGGGTGTTGCTGTGGGCGTTCCACTGCAACACCCATTGCTTGTTGGCGCGGCCCCAGATTTACAAGGCTGAGGCAGCGCCAAAAACTAACGCCATGGACTACCTGGTCTTAGCATGGCGATACGAGGAGAAATTATTAATTTCTCCTCATTTTTTTCTCTTTTCATGTGTGCTGCATTCTGCAGCACACATAGAAGGTGCAAATCGCCATTATTGATTGTTTGTGTGCAGGAAGGTGTCCCTTCCTGAACATAAACAATCGGCCCTGCAGCGCAGGCACCCTTGCAACATGGCGGCAGGGTGCCTGCCCTGGCACTAGCCAGCTTTTTTTGCACCAGGACTAGGGGAAATAAAGGGGTATGCCGTATTCTTGTCAAAACGGCGCATCCCTGCGTTATAAAAAAATGTAAGAGCATGGCGCTGCCGAATGTGGCGCAGCTCCGGGCTACTACATTTGATTGTAAATATGCCCCGGTATGTAATTGGAGCTGGTGATCACATGGAGGGCCCACGGGTACTCATTTTTGGGGATCAACACTTCTTTTTCCTCATAAGACTTTGGCCCTGAGCAAGAGAGAAAAACACACAAGGGCAAAGGAAAAGGTAAGAGAAAGACAGAAAACCCATGAAAATGGAGAAATCAAGAACATGCACTGGTGAGATGAAGTGGAAAAGAGCATCTGGCGGTGGGTTAAAGAGGCATGAGTCGAAACAAGACTATGCAGCCTTGGTATTTGGCACCTGGCATTCAATAGCGCTGTCTGGGGGCTTCTGAGCAAAACTTAGAGCCCCATGCTAATTCTTTTACAAATTAAGCAGTGTTTAAAAACACATTACCATTTTTTAGACAAATTATAAATTTGCAGTTGGTGGCCACCAGGTGGCAGCAGGGGCTAGAATCAGAAGCAAGTGAAATGTAAAACAGAACCACTCTACAGTATTCTGCTCAGTCATGCCAGAAAAGCACATGGGTGCAGTTTTACACTTTCTTGATAAATCACACAAGCGATTTTACGCCTACATGGAAGCTGCCCGTGTTTTTTCATTCTCTTACATTTCCTTGATTTTTGTGTAAATACATATATACTTGTGAAACAAAGACCATTGAGCGCCTGGAGCACTACTAGTCCAGAGCAACAAATGTGCGCATATGCAAACGCAAAGAGAATTAAATTATGGCTTGACAGTGCATCTGTTTATACCTGACATACTGTTACCAACTCTTAAAATACGCACAGTGGGCTTTGCGTCTTCCCAGAGGAATATTTTAGATGCTGTCTGGTTTGCTTACGACTTCTTGTGGGCACTCTGAAAGCTTCCCTGGAAATGCATTCCGCCCATTGCTGACCATTGGCTTTGTGGTTTGTAACTCACAGTTGCTTGCTTTCGATTTGCTGGCTTTATTTGCTTTAGGCTGCCCAGTTTGAGTTTGTCCCTCCTGTGATATTGTTTACTGTATCCTTCCGAGTGGTTGCTCTCTGTAAACAGGCCTGTAAATCTTGTTCTTATCTTGTCAGATTTACTGTGCGTTCAAAGACAAAGGTCAAATGTCAGGCTCTGGCTTCCAAGGGAACTTGGTGTTTACTTTTCTTTCTCTGACTTCAAAGTGAGAATTTATGTGACAATCCTGCTGAGTAGTCATGTCTGAGGAGAGGGTGTAGGATGCTATTTTTTCTAGGGCATAACAAAAATGAATTGTTCTATTTCAAAATATATTAGAATTATGAAAGTACAAATTAAGCAATTTTTTTTAGTAATTCTAAAGTGCGGTGGAAACAAATACTTGAATACCATCAAAACACATCAATACACTAGGTGATGACATTTCCACACATTATCGTTTGTGCGCAGTAACACTGTATGTATGTGCAAATATAATGGTCCTTTCAATTAAAAATGTGTTGTCTGTAATGGCAGTGTGCTACTACACCATGCCACTCCACTTTAAACAACTCCATCCTACAACACTCAACTTTATTCTATGTCCCTACACTCTTTGCCACACCACTCCATTCTATGGCACTCCACTCTGTGATGTGCCACTCCACTCCACTCCACTCTATGCCCTTCCACTCTAAGACATGCCACTCCACTCTATCAATCAATCAATCAATCAATCAATCATGTCACTTATAAAGCGCACTACATACCCGCGAGGGTCTCAAGGCGCTGGGGGAAGAGGGGGGTGGTGCTGCTACTGATCGAAGAGCCAGGTCTTGAGGAGTCTTCTGAAGGCCAGTAGGTCTTGGGTCTGTCGGAGGTTGGTGGGGAGGGTGTTCCAGGTCTTGGCGGCGAGGTGGGAGAAGGATCTGCCGCCGGCGGTCGTTTTCCGGATGCGGGGGACTGTGGCGAGGGCGAGGCTGGTCGAGCGGAGCTGGCGGGTGGGGGTGTAGAAGCTGAGTCGTCTGTTGAGGTAGGCTGGTCCGGAGTTGTGGAGTGCTTTGTGTGCGTGGGTGAGGAGCTTGAAGGTTATCCTCTTGTTGACAGGGAGCCAGTGCAGGTCTATATGCCCCTCCACTCCAAGACATGCCACTCCACACCACTCAACTCTACGCCCCTCCACTGTACACCTGCCACTCCACACCACTTACCCCATCTGCTCCAATCTATCCCACTCCACTCGTCTACCCCAATCTACCACAGTTTACCCCAATCTACCCCACTCAACAGAATCTACTCTAACCTACTCCACTCCAATCTACCCCACTCCACTCGAATCTATCCTGCTCCACTCCAGCCAATCTACTCCACTACTATCTACCCCAATCTACCTCACTCCACTCCAGTCTATGCCACTCCACCACACCCCAATCTACCCCACTCCAATGTACCCCACCCTACTCCAGTTCAATCTACCCCAATCTATCCCATTCCACTCCACTCTTCCCAATCTAGCCCACTCCACTCTAACTCCAAACTAGCCCACTCCAATCTACCCCAATCCACTCCACTATGATTCAATTTACCCCACTCCAATCCAATCAACCCCACTCCAATCTACCCCACTCCACCCCAATCTAACCCACTCCAGTCCAATCTACCCCACTCAATTCCAATCTACTCCACTCCACTCTAATGTACCCCATCCTCTCCTCTCCAATCTACCTCACTCCACTCAATCTAACTCAATCAACCACACCCCACTCCACTCCAATATACCCCACTCCACACTACCCCAATCTACCACACTCCACTCTACCTACCCCATTCCACTCTAATCTATCCCATTCTACCCCACTCCATTCCAATCCACTCCAATATACCCCACTCCAATCTACCTACCCCATTTCACTCTAATCTGCCCCCACTCCACTTCAACCACTCCACTCCAATCTACCCCAATCCAACCCACTCCAATTTACCCGACTCCACTGCAATCTACCCCATCCCACCCCATTTCACTCCAATTTACCCCACTCCAATGTTCCCAGGTCCAATGTACCCCACTTCATTCCAATTTACCCCACTCCACTGCAATTGCACTCCACTGCAATCTATCCCACTTCACTACACTACAATTTACTCCACTCAACCCCATTCCAATCTACCGCAGTCTATCCCACTTTAATCTACCACAATCTACCCCCACTCCATTCCAATCTACCCCGCTCCACTCCAATCCACTCCAATCTACCCCACTCCAATCTATCCCACTCCACTCTACTCCGATCGACCACACTGCACTCCACTCTACCCCAATCTAACCCACTCCACTTCACTCCAATCTACCCCACTCCAATCTAGCGCACTCCACTCAAATCTACCCCACTCCAATCTAACTCACTCCACCCTAATCAACCCCAATCCACTCCACCCCACTCTAATCTACCCCACCCCACTCCACCCCAATCTACTCTACACCAATCTACTCCACCCAAATCTACTCCACTCCAATATACCCCACTGCAATCTACCCACTCTATCCCACTCCAGTATACCCCACCCCACCCCATCCCAATCTACCCCACTCCACTCCAATCTACCCCACTCCAAACTACCTCGCTCCAATCTATCCCACTCCAATCTACCCCAGTCTACCCTACTCCAATCCAATCTACCCCACTCCACTCCAGTCCACCCCACTCTACTCCACCCTAATATACCCCACTCCACTCCATTCTACCCCACTCCACTTCACCCGAATCTACCCCATTCCACTCTACCCCAATCTCCTCCACTCCAATCTACCCCACTCCAATCCACCACAATCTACCCAATCCACTCCAATCTACCCCACTCCACTCTACCCCATTCGACTCCACGTCACTTCACTCCAATCTACCACACTCCACACAAATCTACCCCACTCCAGTCTAACCCACTCCACCCTGATCCACCCCAACCCACCCCAATCTACCCTATCCCAATCTACCCAACCACAAGCTACCCTACTCCAATCTACCCCAAACTACTCCACTCCACTCTACCCCATTCTACCCTAATGTACTCCAATCCTCCCCACTCCACCCACTACAGTCTACCCCATCCCAATCTACCCCACGCCACCCCAGTCCAATCTTCCCCATCCCAATCTACCCCACACCCCTCTATAGCACTCAACTCTACCCCACTCCATCCAAGCTACCCCAATCTTTCTCACTCCAATCTACCCCACTCCATTAATATCTACTCTAATCCACCCTTCCCTCCTCTACCCCACTCAACTCCCTCTAATCTATCCCACTCCTCTTCAATCTACCCCACTCCACTCCAATCTACACCTCGCCTCTTCAATCTACCCCACTGTTCTCCTCTGTACCCAACATCCAAACCACTCCACTCTTCCCCAATCTACCCCACTCCACTCCAATCTTTCCAACTCCCCTCCACTCCAATCTACCCCATTCCACTCCTCTCCAAACTACCCAGTCCAATCTACCCCACTCCATTAAAATCTACCCCACTCCACTCCAATCTACCCTACTCCCTTCCAATCTACCCTACTCTAATCCACCCAATCTACTCCACTCCAATCCGATCTACCCCACTCCACTCCACCCTAATCTACCCCACTCCACTCCAATCTACCCCACTCTACTTCAATCCACCCCACTCTTCCCCAATCTACCCCACTCCACTTCATTTTATCCCAGTTTACCACACTCCACTCTATCCCAGTCTTCCCACTCCACTTCACTCCAATCTACCCCAGTCCAGTCTACCACAGTCCACTTTAATCTACTCCAGTCCACCCTAATCTACCCCACTCCACTCCAAACTACCTCAATCCACTCCACTCCAATCTACCCACTTTACTCCAATCTACCCCACTCCACTCAAATCTACCCCAACATACCCCACTCCACTCTAACCCAATTCACCCCAATCTACCCACTCCAAACTACCCCACTCCAATCTATGCTACTCCATTAAAATCTACCCCACTCCACTCCAATCTACCCCACTCCACTCCAATTTATCCCACTCCCTTCCAATATATCCTACTCTAATCCACCCAATCCACTCCAATCCAATCTACCCCACTCCACCTTAATCTACCCCACTCCATTCCAATCTACCCCACCCCACTTCAATCCACCCCACTCTTCCCCAATCTACCCTAACCCACTCCACTTCATTTTATCCCAGTTTACCACACTCCACTCTATCCCAGTCTTCCCACCCCACTTCACTCCAATCTACCACAGTCCACCATAATCTACTCCACTCCACCCTAACCTACCCCACTCCACTCGAAACTACCTCAATCCACTCCACTCCAATCTACCCACTCCACTCCAATCTACCCCACTCCACTCAAATCTACCCCAACATACCCTACTCCACTCTAACCCAATTCACCCCAATCTACCCACTCCAAACTACCCCACTCCACCCTAATCTACCCCACTCCATTCCAATCTACCCCACTCCACTCCAATCCACCCCACTCTTCCCCAATCTACCCCACTCCACTTCATTTTATCCCAGTCTACCACACTCCACTCTACCCCAGTCTTCACACTCCACTTCACTCCAATCTGCCACAGTCCAATCTACCACAGTCCACCCTAATCTACCCCACCCCACAACAATCTACCCCAACATACCCCAACATACCCCACTCCACTCTAACCCCATTTACCCCAATCCACTCCAATCTACCCCAGCCCACTCCACTCCAAATCTACCCAACTCCAAACCAGTCTATCCCACTCACCCACTCCAATCTACCCCACTCCTCCCTGCTCTACTCCAATCTACTCCACTCAACTGCAATCCACCCCATTCTACTCCACTCCAATCTATTGCACTCTACTCCACTACAATTTTCCACAATCTACCCCACTCCAGTCTACCTCACTCTACCCCAAGCTACCCCACTACAACCTACCCCATTCTACCCAACTCCATTCTATACAAATCTACCCCACTCCACTCTACTCCAATCTACCCCATTCCACTATACCCCAGTCTACCTTACTCCAGTCTACCCCTATCTACCCCACCTCACCCTACTCCATGCCAGTAACTTTTAGCCATGCTGAACAGCAGCCACACCGGTGTACAACATGGCTAAAACACACTGCCAAAGCCAATAGCTCTCGCATAGGTGAGACCTATTGGCGTTGCCAATGCATGTTCTTTCAGTTCATGCCACTGGCAGCTTGCTGTCTCATTGCAAATCCTATGGAGTGCCTGCCTCACAATGCATTAGGGACTACTTTTCGTCTCTAGAGTACACTGGCTCATCACGTATTGCAGTTTTGTATTTCAGTTATTTATTGTATACAATCCTTTTGTTTTTAGTGTAAAGTGTCCTAATGTTTTCGCTCGGAGAAAATAAGCAATCCAGACCTACTGGCGTTGCCAGTGTTTGCTCTCCCTGCACCTAACAAAATGTCTTTATTATGATGGGGAAAGTGATCCCCTTCCATGCTAACATCTTGTGATCGCCGGTTCATTAGTTTGAAACCAAACAGGGCTAACTCAGCCTTTCATCCTTCTGTGGTCAATAAATTGAGCAGTAATGAATTCGGTAACAATAACACGTGTTATTTCCAAATCTTAGAAACAGAAAAACCGTGGCATTACCCACTACTTAATAAATAATTAATATGAATCATAAATATAGGAGTGCAAGCAGAAATGGTTAGAGCTAATTCTGCCTTCAAAGATGTGGCCTCGCCACTATAGGGAAAGAAAACAGAAAGCCAGCCTGATTTATGTTCTGCAAGCCACAAATGTGCATATCAAACTCATCACATGCCCAGATTATGAATATTCATAAGGCCCACAGGTTGACTGTGTGTATGCACTTATGTGGTATTTCCATGCCGTGAACCTAGCCAAAAGGCACCGGAGCGCTGTACATGGTCAAAGGCAGGCATGAGCATCCCCAGAGGATGATGATGAGTGTGGTATGCTTCATCAGTGGGTTCCATGTCTATCACTGGAAAGCATTCATTCATACTGCTGCCCACTGTTGTGAAGTTGTCTAGCTATGGGTTGTCTTGTTTCGGTTGAATAATGACCTTTATGTCTACATTTATGTTTTCGCTTTGTTCAACTAACAGACTTATATTACAATTGTATATGGGTGAGTTAAAAAATGTTCACCCTGTATCTCCTTACCTCCGGTATTGAAAACAGACTGTTTCAGCAACTGACCCTGCTTTTGTTTTCGGTTGACATGTTTCGGGTCTTGAATATTGCCCCTACAGGATGAGAAGTCTTCTTCAGGAGTATAGGTCTCAGCATCTGACACCCAATATTGTGAGTCTGCCCCTCGTTCAAGAGGCATATTATGCAAGTTCATTAAATACATCCTGTGGGTTTGTTTTCAGAAGAACTTACAACAGCAGTGGAAACTCTCCTTATTCGTAGAACAGGGTGACTTGGGCAGAAACAGTGCAAGCTTCCCTCATTCAGAGGACAGGTACAGCTAGGGCAGCAGCAATGCAATCTTTCCCTATCTGAGGACAAATAAAACTTGGGCACCAGCAGTGCAAGTTTTGCTTTCTTACAGAACACATATATCATGGGAGAAGCAAAATAAGCTTCCTTCTCTCACAGAGGTCAGCAAGTGCAATCTTCCATTCCCTACAGAACAGATTCAGCAGGATAGACAAGTACAAGCTTTCATTGCTCACAGAATATTCAAAGTTAAGGCATGAGTGAAATGCTGTGTACAGACTGATCTCTAAAGCGGGTGCTCACTTTGCAGGAGTGTGTGGATTGGTCGACAAGTGAGTGAATATGCAAGTTCTGACACGTAGATGATGCTCCATGACAGCATCTTGAAAGTCCTACCGCTGTCACTCAGAGACCTGCTGTTGCTGCTGTAACTTATGTTGTTGTAACATTCTGTCTTGCTTCTGTCACTTCCTATAGATCTAACTGCTACCATTGCTGTGCACGTTGTCTTAAATCTTAGAGCTCAAATGCTGAGCCTTCGCTATAACAATGCAAAGAATTCCCTACACATGATGTGGAAGGGGATGGAGAGAACGTCATGAGCCAAGTATGGCTATTTGAAAGCAAAATGGCAAAAAAAAACATGACTTTATGCCTCACTATTAGTTTTCCTTTCCATTGCTCGTTCTGTCTCTATATTCCACTCTCTCTATAAAATACTAACCTTCTCAATTTCTCTCTCTCTCTCTCTCCCAGTCTTTCTCTTCCTCCCATTTCTCACTTTATTGTCCTCCCTCTCTCATGTTCACCGCATCAACTTACATTTCTTTCTCTTCTCAGACCCTTGTATTTTTCTTCCTGTTCCACCTTAATTTATCTTTTCAGCCTTTTCCCTTGCCCTTAACACTCTCATACTCTTCTTTCACACCTGCCTCTCTCTTCTATCCCAACTTAATTTATTATACATAATTTCTGTCACACTCTTCTAATTTTTCCCACCCCCGCCATCTCTGTTTCCCACCTACACCTTCTGTTTCTCCCTCCTCTCCCCTGCTTCTAGTTCCCTCTGTGCCACCTACGGCCAGCACAGTGATTTTCCTATCGTATTTCAAGATACTTTTTCTGCACTACCCACTTCTAGCAATGATGCCAAATTTGCTGCTTATACTAGTAATATGCAGCTGCAGCTCCCGCACTAAGGCGGAGGAGCGTCGCCCAACTGCTCTCCGAGCAGTGCGAAAACGAAAAATAAAATGATTACACAATGTTATTATCATTTTATATTTCCGCCCTGGCTCAGTTCGGTTGCATTTTAGGTGCGGTGCGGGGTGGGGCTGGGTTGTCGTCACAGCCAGCAGGTGGAAGAGTGGTGGGCACTTTCTAAGTGCGCATGACGGTTCGGCCGGCTGCCTTGGGCCGGCTAAACAGTCATGCACATTTAGCATTTCTCCATCCGGCCGTGTTGCACAACCTGGGTAGAGAACATGCACAAGCTCGCACTCTCTGTCTGAGTGCCGAACCAGGGCACTCAGACCAATCACGAAGCTGCTGTCAGGCTTGTGACAGCAGCATCGTGATTGGCTAGGGGAGTCTGGGAGCCTGTGCGCTTCCTGCTTCGTCGACAGAAGAAGGACGGAGGGGAGGCAGCGGCAGGTAAATCAAATGTAATTTTTTTCAAATCTCCCCCCACCTCTGGGCCCCTACCCCGCAGTACATTCATTAGCAGCCGCCACTGGTAATATAACAGCCCCGGCTGGTGAAATCCTACGCATTCACCTAGTATCATCTTCCCAGACATTGCCCCGGCTCTCTTCGGTGTCCCAAACATCCTCTCTTCTCACAGCTACTCTCTTGAACCCATTCTATACAATTCATTCTCCTTTCTCTTCCTAAACGCATGACCCTCGCCCTTTCCTTGCCACCCTGCCACCTCCCGTTCTCTATTTCACAATCTACCGCTCACACCTCTCATATGCTTCATTCATACACCCATTTCTGCCTCACTTCCTTCAGGCTTACCACACACCCTCACTACTCTTACTGGCAATCAACTCGTTATTATAAATCATGCATTCCTTTGTCACATCTTTTGCATGTGTTCTAGTCTCACATTCTTCTCACACCCTCCTCTCAAAGACCCACAAATATCCTCTTTTCTGACCTAATCACTCCTCTAACCATCCCACTCTGGCTCACATTCACTCTCACTCTAATGTCATCCTCCCCGAGTTAAACCTCCCCTCACAAACACACACATGCACACATTACCTTCCCTCTTTCAAATCCTCCTCGCACAAACTCCACTTACTTGCCTTTGTCACACACTTAGCCTCCCTCACACTGCCTCCTCTTGTTCGTATCCGGCTCTCTCACACTTCCTGGTTCTCACAAGCACTCTTTCGCTCTCTCCCTTAAACAAACACACTCAATGATAGATGTTCTTTTATGCTCCCTATCACCGGGGCAAATGTCGAATGATCATTTTTTTAAATTACCCCATGAAAGCAAAGCTGTGTTCCACAATTAGGCAATATTGACTTACAGATCCTGCTGAGAAGAGAAAATACAATGTAGGATTGTAGACTTAAATTAAAGATGTGACAATTTCAAAGGGAAACGTGGATTTTTAGTTGTGAAAATGTATCAGAAGGCTTGGGGCAATTTACAAATTGCTGGAGTTTGTGTTGATTCCTTAGTTTTCCACATATTGAGAAGTAGCCTTTACCAAGTAGGCCATTGATACTTGGAGTAGCACAGCCACAGTCTAAACCTGATCTTGAGAGGTACACACAGGCCAACCTCTTTGGAAAAGTTTTAAGTGCGTTTGCACTACGCGCTGTAGCATCCCAGCCTCAGTGTTGTACCTGTTGAAATTGATGAGGGCCGCTGGAGTGGCCAGCTATTACATACCCTCTCCTGATTTAATTGGGGTCAGTCAAAACTCACCGGTGCCAATCAAGGACGCGGTGATGACATCACCAATAATTTTTATTTCGAACTTGTTCCCTGCTCTCTTGCACTCAGCATAACAAAAATTGTCGTGTCTGCATTTTTGAAGAACTAGCAAATTAAGCATTTTTTTCTACTGTCCCGAATCCTATGTCTTTTTTATTTCATTATCATTACTAAATTGCACCCTTTCTGAGTCAAACTCAATAAATCTGTAGATGAGATTTAAGCACCTTTTGCATTGCTGACAAAGTAATATTTATTCTGCAGTGATTGCACTGGATGGAGTCCCCTGGCAGGGAGCAGTACATTTATCCTCAGTCTGCTAACTCAAGACATTTTCCCTGGAAAGGTACCTCTGTTCCTTGGCTTGGTTAAGTCTCATTGGACTGGACGGGTAAGGCGATGAGTGCGCGTAAATTATTTGGCGCCAAGAGCATTCTCTCAGGTGTCTGAGGCTGTGTTGATGGAAAGGAACAGTGTAAGAGAAGGGTGTTGCGGGAAATTTCTTGGCGGAATGGGAATTGGTGGAGATTCTTTTGCGTTAGACTCTTAAATAGAAACCTCTCTGGTTTCTCTCTGGGGTCCCTCAATTTATTTATTTATGCGTTTTTATATAGCACGAACTTTACCCGAAAGTGTCAGAATGTTTTACAATAGAACCAGTTACATTACATAAGGACTTCAGAGTACATGAATTACATAAAAGATACAAACAATAAACTCTAAACTCACATAAGAATGGTAGTAAGTACATAAGTCTACTACAGATACTGGTGGTTAGAGTTACATTTAAACAAGTTGCAAATTCACTCAAGGTTACATTTTAAGAAAAGTTGAAGCGATTAGGGTTGGACAATTATATATTACATATTTACACAGCATGATCTTCTCGCCATTGCTGGGGTTCTTGCTTTCAGCCCGGCCTTCAGGGTGTTGTTGCACTCACGGACGGTGATCTTGGGCCTGGAGGGATCCCCAAACTGGTGATGGCCATATGTCCTCCACGCTTGTTGTCCTGGTTGCCTCAACACTCCTGGGAACTTGAGAATGGTAACGGCGCCGAGGCCAGTTCAGTGCCATGGGATGCCCGTAGCTGAGGAGTGCAGGGGTAGGAACATCATGGCTGCCTCATACTCTTTAACATGGCTGCTCGCGACGATCCCCCGCCCCGGGAGATCACCGACTTGCAGGCGAGCAGAGAGGCAGCATCGGAGCGCGCACGCACTTGGTCCCAGCTTGGAATCCCATGCTATTGAGCGAAAAAAACACAGGAGCATCACCTTGAACCTGGAGTTGGTGCCAACCCTCATACGTCATGAAGTTGAAGTGAAACTGAAGCCATCATAAAAAATTCAAACATAGGCTTCCTCATTGCTAAATTTTTTATCTAGATATGTTGTATACAGGCACATGATTGAACCATCCTGCAGGTGAAGGTGGTTTAACTACGAGAAAGAAGTGAACGAAGAAAGAGTGAGAGATTTTAGCCCTCACCCAGGCCTGTCAACTCACACAGTGCCACCGTGTGTCACACGATTTTGACTCCCTTCACAAGGTCATCTGGTGAGGAGCCAAAATCACACGGTGGCAGGAAAGACGAGCTGGAAACCACTGCACAAAGTGGCTTTCCAGCTCGTCTTTGGAGGAAGTAAGCATCCAATGTCCATTAAGGGGCATGAAAACTCCACAGGACATCAGCGACAGACTCAGTGGCCCTTTGTTACTTTTAATGGGGGGTGAGTGAGCTTGGTAGAGGGCAGAGTACCACTTAAGTAGATATCGGCGCAAGTACCCACATACTTCAACACCCCACTTCCCCCTCACATGGTGAAATGTATTTATAAGTTGGCAGGTCTGCTCACCCTTGAAACGATGCAAGAGATGATTACTTTGCAACCCTACGAAGCACATCCTGCAGACAATATTGCAGTATTTTTCAATGTAAAGCTTAGAATTGTTTTGCAAATATACCATCAAAAAATCCATTCATGTAACTATCAAGATTTACAGTAGATTATGAGTTCCAAATACTTGATGTTGTGTTAAGGCGATTTGTATGGAGTGCTAATCCCCCAGGAGGGTATTGAGGGGTCCTGGAAGGTATGAACTGAGCTGTCTGAGAGTAGCCTAGGTTTTCTTCTGAATTCAAGGAGGGAGTTGGCTGCTCGGATGAGGAAGGGGAGCTCATTCCAGGTCTTGGGGGCAGTGATTAATTTGAGCCAGCGGTTTGCGGGCTCGGCACCAGCACCTTGTTTTCAACACCAGCACTTATGACACTCTACCACATGGTGGTGCTGTTTGTCTAATTTAGTGATGAACACAATGACAGCTGTTTATTAATTCAATATACATTAAAAATGATTAATGTCTGCCACCCAAGCCATTGTTATAGCATTGGGTGGCCTGAAAGAATCTGAATTGTCACACTTGTAGGAGAGTGATGGTTTTTAATTGAGTTTGTACTGTCATTGGCAGCACTGGCAGGGGCATTGGGTGGTGCAAACTGTAGTGGAATTACAGCATTAGTAATTTTAGCATTTTCCCCTTTCTGTAATTATAGCCAGACCCAAGTTTAAAAGTAAGAAAAATAATTTAGACTCAAGATTCTATCTCTCCAATTTAGCTAAGAGTCAGTTATAATCAGGGCCACTGGAATTATATGGCAGGGGAGTGCCAAATTATGCAGCAGGGTTGAGTAAATTATGCGGCAAGAAAAGGCAAATTATGCAGCATAATGTGGCACATTTGGTGATATTATTACTTCATTTTGTTGTCACTTTTAGGTCGAGCCTGGGCCAGCGCGCATGCGCTGCTCTGCGAGGCTTCTTGTGTTTACTCCGTGTGGTTCTGACTCCTCCCACACATAGGATTGGCTTTTGCGTGTGTCTTTCAATAATGAAAGCACGCAAATGGCTAAAGGCGGGTGCATGTCCCACCTCTTTTTTAATGTTCACTCCCACGGCGTTTTGGTCTCGGGAGCGAGCAGCGGCGCGCAGGGTGGCAGCTGCATTCCTCGTCGTGGATCAGGTTACTAATTAAACACAACGCGCCGTGCTTTTTTTTGCAAATGCTTGTTTTTTGTTGGTCTTTTCACAGCAGATAGGGGGGCCATCATTTTGTATAATATGTGAACAGTATTAATTTAGTAGACGTTTTCTTTTGTAGTGATTTTTTTAGGGCTCTGCCCAGCATCCACAATGGCAATCAAGCCACAAAAGCTGCCAAAGGAGAATCCTCTTTCTGTTGGACGATCACTCCATCTGAAGGTTAGAGAAACTCAGTCAATGGTGACTCAGCTAATCTCCAGCGGTTGTCGTAGATTGGGGGTAGGTACCCGGTTCAGGCATGTTGTGCGTGCGAGCTTCCCTGGGCCCACCCATTGTCAGTTCTTTGACCCATGCTTGCACTGTGAGCAGCGCCCGGACAAGGCTGGAGTGTCTTCTGGTCACTATGAAGAATATGACATAAAAAGACTGGTCTGGATCAACGCTAGGTAATTGTCAGTTTGGTAGGTAGTTAGAGTGGTATAAATAAACTAACATCAAGCCCAAGGAACTGGATCTAGTGTGTGGGGGAGCCCAGGAAGAAAAAGTGACAAGAGGAATGACCCACGTTTTGGGGAGGGGGCCCATAGGGTTACCTCCCACAATACTTCGCACCCTCAGTCCTAACTAGAGCCTGTGCGAAATATGCTTAATTCGCATAACACAACATTCCAGAAATCGCGTGAGATTATGTCGGTGAAATGGAAATTTCTGCTGGGTTTTTATTGTGAGTCCATCATAAAGGATGGCCTGCTGAGAAAACAACTGTGTCCTGCACTTACAAAAATCGACTTTAAATTTACAGGAATCCCTTGATATCACTGCTCAGAAAATCCTATATCTTGGCTCTCGGCTGACTGCACCTCAGTGACCTTGAAATGTACAGCCCTCTGCGCCACATGTGGCTGCGAACTCCGTCAAGAGCAATATATATTGCTCGCAAACACCTTTAAACTTGCACAGTCGTAGTCGTACAGTAGAATAACTGTGCAGTGCAACGCAGAAACTACTTTGTAACTGACAGCCTCAAGGTGTCAATGTCATATTAAATCACAAGTCATATTTACAAAAAGAAATCAAGGTCTGACACCGCCCCTGGGCTATTGCAGTTAAGTGTTACCTCTTAAGGGAATAAAATAAAGGCAGAGCCCGGAGGTCTTCATAGCCGTACAAAGAACATGGGCTGCTACAGGTGGTCAAACATGTTTCTGGCAAATGAAAACATCAAAATAAGAGTGTTACAACAGATGCCTTATGTGAGCTTCCTACACGAATACCCAGCGTGATTCAGGAGGGCAGAACATTAAGACTCTGTTGGTGATTATATCTACTCTCACCAACATTGAGCATTAATCATTTGACATTTGTATGTGTTACGCATACTCCTTCATATCAAACAGCCTTTGTACTTGTGCACTTTCCACTTTCTTCTCCATGAGCAGTGCATGTGCACATTCCACGTTCTTCACTCTTAACAGTCTCGTACCTATGCTCACTCTGCTTATTTCACTGTGAAGATTCTCGTACTCGTTCTGTGGGTTTTCTGCTTTTTCCAATATGAACAGGCTCGAACCCATGCACGTTCTGCTTTCTTCAATGCGGACAGTCTCGAACCCATGCAGGTTCCAATGTCTTCACTATGAACCCCCTACAGTGGCTCGTGGTCAGTCCGAAATAGGTCTTGCCTATGAGAGCTATTGACTTTGGCAATGTTTGGTAGCCATGCAGTATGACTATAAATAATTTTAAAAAGTGCTATGATGTAGCCAGGGCTAATACTCTTTTTTTTTTTTTTAAAGTGCATTAGCGCTGGATGCATCATAGTCCTTTTTAAAATTATTATTTTTAGCCATGTTGCACAACAGCCACGCTGAAACACAGCATGGCTACAAATCATATCCGAAAATGGCAGTGCCCATGCTGTACAGCAGGAAGAAAAGGCAATTGCAGAGCCAATAGTCTCAAAGGCGAGACCTATTGGCTTTGCCAATGCTTGTTACACTTGTTAACACTGTCTTGGCGTTGGTTGCACCTCATAAGTGCCAGTTTAACACCAAAATATAGAAATTAACAACAGAAAGATAAGCAGTCAAGCGTTTGAAAGGGTTTTCCGCTGAGCAGCGGCTCACGTCGCTTCATTTTTTGTGACGTTTAAACCGTTTGAGCTAGAAACAATTTTTTTGTTAAAATATGCAATTATGCAGCAGATCATGGATTGTGTGGCAAATGCAGCAAATCTACAATTATGTGAAAAACACCACGGCGTATAATCACGTAACTCCAGTGGCCCTGGCTATAATCTACTGGATTAAATTCTGTACATTACTTCATAAAGGAGCAAAACAAATTGCAGATACTTCCAATAACCCACACTTTAAGAAAATTGTCAATAGTTGAATATCCACAAAGGTATTTAGTGTTAAACATTTTATCAGTAGCCTAATCCTCTAATTAAACCTGCACAACTGGGGCAGACCATTTAGGATTAATATCTATAATGCAATCTACTTATTATATTCGCAGTGATTATGGCAACTCCTTTTTTAAAGGTGGGCCACAAAAGACTGCCTTTCAAAGATGGCAATCACACTCTAATTGCAAATGTCAGTAGAATTGAGCTCCAAAAACAGTAACAGTCCTCATGCCTGGTGCCATTTTCGGGAAACATTCGGAACTACGCGGCCAGAGTCACGCATTCCGGAAGCCCTCAAGCGTAACCATGCGTGCCCGAACAACGCATTTGCCTAAACCACGCTGCGTGGTTAAGGCAAATGTGCTCTAGAGTACGGGATGGGCGGGGACTCGAAAGAGGAACAGGAGCGTCAGAACGGGAAGCAGATATGGATAGGTAAGTGGGGGCTGGGGGTCACTTTGGGGGGAGGGATCGGTGACAAGTTTTTAGGGCTCGGAACTGAGGTGCGCTTTCGGGGGTCAGCAGCAAGTTTTTAGGGCTCAGCGATGGGGAGGGGCTCAGGGTATTTTTAAGGAGGGGGCAAGTTTTTAGGGCTCAGATCAGGATGAGGGAGTTGGGGTAGCTTTAAGGGCTGGGTTTGGGGGAGTATTTAAGGAATGGGACGTTTTTAGGGCTCAGGTCGGGGGTGGGCAGGTAGGGGGTTTGTAATTTAGGGCTTGCGGGGGTGGGCAGGTAGGGGGTTTGTAATTTAGGGCTTAGGGCAGGGAGGGCAGGGGATTGGTAATTTAGGGTTCAGGGCAGGGGGCAGGTAGGGGTATGTAATTTAGGGCTTTGGGTGGGGGCAGGTATGGGATATGCAATTTAGGGCTTTGGGTGGGGGGAAGGTAGGGGAGTTTGTAATTTAGAATTAGGGCGGGGTTCAGGGGGGTCGGAGTTGTGGCGAGCTTAGCCACGCATACACCCTTACCGTTCATGCCTTTACCACGAAATTGCGTGGTAAAGGAATGCGTGGTTAAGTCGCATTCGAGTTCGGGCTGCGTTGTAAAGGCACGCATGGTTGAGCCATGCGTGCCTCTATCATACAGCTGCCATTTTCTCACCAATCACACAAAAGATGATGGGAAGAATGCTTGCAAATAGACTAGCCACTGGCAATCACTCTTGGTAGCATTCCAACCCATCTTTTTCACCCACTGTGCCACCCCAGACAAAGGACTGCTTTATGCAAATCAGTACTGACTCATCTCCTCGTGGGAACAGTCCATCACGAACTGCCGGGCAAAAATTCCTAATCTATTAGCCTGCCCGTGTTCTTATGTTCGCATGACTGATATATTTGGCCCATATATGAATTGCCTGTTAATGCAGCTGGTAATCAACCCCCTCCCTCAAAATTACGAATATGGGTGTTACTAGTTACTTCAGGAGCAGTAGCGGCTCCTGGAGGGAGTGCTGCAGGGCGGTGAGGCGGGGGAGGGGCAGGGTGGGGGGTAGTAAACTCCGGCTTACGGCCAAACTGATTTAAGTACATAAATAAATAAATAAAACGAATTACATTGCGCGGGGTGCGCCGCCGATTGCGATGCAGCGCGCGCAATGTAATTCGTTTTATCTATTTATTTATGTACTTAAATCAGTTTGGCCGTAAGCCGGAGTTTACTACCCCCCACCCTCCCCCGCCCCGCCCCACCGCCCCGCAGCACTCCCTCCAGGAGCCGCTACTGTTCAGGAGGAGGAATTACCAGGTGGAGGCTCCTTAAATTGTACATGTAATTTCAAGAATCAGTATGTGAATTTGCATTTTCTGCAGGAAAATCGGTGTTGGAGATTGGGCTTGTTGTGGCTAATGACCCCAGGTCCCATACAGAGGAACAGAGAGTGCTAAAGATGGACCAGACAGAGTAAGTAACAGGTAGGAGTATATGTATGTTTCTCAAGATTTCTAGGGCACAATTCACAAACATTTTGCTGTGAGTAGGTCTGACTTACTCTTGCGGTGGTCCTGGATTATTCCTGTATGTCAGGACTGTGGGACAGATTAGAGTTTGGCAAAGGATTACTCCATAACAACATAACGATATCCAGTCCACCTTATTACAAGCGCGATTTATCCTATGCCACTTGTAATAAAGTGGACGCGATATCCGCTGTGACTGAGTAACACGTCCACCAAACTCTAAATTAGGAGCAAGTCAGGAGTACTCGTGTTTGCTCCTGAAATTTAGTACTCCAAGAGTAAATCACAGCAACATCTTTGCAATTGGGCCACTATAGTTTGCCTACTCCAACACGTTTCAAGCAGATCCTTTAAAATTCATTTAGTTTTTTTAAAAATCAGATAAAATGAATGGTACATTCTACAGGAGATAAACTTAGTAAAATCCCATTTTATATCCTATTATTTATGGGATTGTTCTCCAGCAAAACAAAACAACTCTTTTTTGGAGGAAACTTCGACTATAGGTAAAGTTATGGAAAGTTCACAAACTTCAAAACAGCCAGCCAGAAGGCAGATGGTCAGAGGGAAGGATATAACCAACATGTGCTTTATGCACCCTAACACCCCACAAGGATAATGAAATAAATGTTTAGATGAATTCATAAAAAATATAATGAATCCATGCCACTCTGGATCTATAATAGCCAGGAAACACCCCTGCTACACTGAAAAGGTTCCTGTATGTCATGGTTAGGGTTAGAGGACAAAGGTCCAGGAGATTGTTGGTCGCCAACTGTTGTAACTGAGGAAATCAAGAAAAGATCCTACGACTAACAGGTGCTGTTGAGGAAACTTAACTCTTGTAGAAGAAGACATTTGGATATCAGAAGAAAAGGAGTTTTATAAGATACAATGTATGGGTGAAATGAGGTATCCCTCCTACCTCCTCTTCTCTAGTTGCTGACTGTGTTTCCTAGACAACAGCAGCTCACCCTGCTAATGTCTGAGTGCTTATGATGCTTGACGTGTAGGGCTCTAAGCCTCTCAGTTCTACTAAGCTCTTGCAGTAAGTGTCTCAATTGGGTCTTTTATTTTAGGGTATATTTTGAATTGAGTAACCCCTCTTCTCAGTTATAATAAAGTGCATACAATTAGGCATTAGAGCCGTTATCCCTGCCCGACAATCATACGAGCAGTCAAGCGGCATTGCCTTCAATGGAACCTTGAGAATGATGCATGTTAATAAACAATGGTTTATTAAAGCCACAAACTGCCAATTACTAAAGTTAGCAAACTCTAAAGGGCATATTTATCAAAGGTTTTTTGTCGCCCTTGCGCCACGCAAGGGAACGCAGGGCAACGCAAAACCCAGAATGAGATTTGCCTAGCCATGCAAGGCCACCTTGCATGGCCTCGCGTGGCTTGGTGAATCTGGAGTAGCGCGAGCAGAGCAAGTCGCTGACTTGTGATGTTCGGTCCTGGGGAAGTGTTCCGCGGGTGGAGAGCTGGTGTTCCCGTGCATCCACCTATGGACTTTGCTGCATTCCCAGATTTACCAAGACAGGTGAACCTGGGAATGCGTCAAAATGCTGTGCCTTTCCAGGGGCGGTGCAACGAGGCGAAAGATCTTTCCTTCTTCTCTTTTTTAGGTCGAGCCTGGGCAGCGCATGCGTTGCTCTGCGAGCCATGCTGTATTGGGGTATGGACTTGAAGCCCCGCCCACTCTCCGTCCATATTTGTCATTGACCTTCGTAAATGCTGGCTTCTGATTCGTTAATAGGCTTGTTAGTCCCTCCTTAGTACCGCATTGTTTTCATTTGGAACCTCCCATGAGGACTGGCCCTTTTACTTTGGTTGTTACACGGTACGTCTTCTATAGTCTGTAAGCACTATTTTCTTTAATGAGTTTCTCTTACTGCAGGAGGGCAGGAGCGTCTCTCGTGCGCAGTTGTGACCACCGGCTTGTTTATTTAACTCGTAGCAAACGGGGAGCTCTTCGGGGGCCAGGGGAGACAGAAGGGGGAAACTCAGCGATGCCTTCAAACATCTGGAATGGAATAGGTCTCGCATTTGCGAGAGTTTAAGCTATTGGCATTGTAAATGACAATGTCTTTTATTTATATTTTAAAAACCAAAACATAAATAAAAGGCATTGTCATTTACAATGCCAATAGCTCAAACTCGCGTAAATGCGAGACCTATTGCATTGCAGATGCTTGTTTTCTCTTTCTACGTGTTCTGCTTTCTGCAGCACACATAGAAAGAGGAAAAGCCTCAAAGGGTTGTGTTTTGTGCAGGAAGGTGCCACTTCCTGCATTAACACAATGTCTGCAACGCTGGCACCCATGCACCATAGTGCAAGGGTGCCTGCTTTGGAGCTAGGCAGCACATAGTGTGCCAGCAGAAGGAAAGGACAGGAATGCACCATATAATGTTAAATATGGAGCAAGCCTGCCCACTCCCTGTCATGCAACGCAGCAAAGTGTCTTGCTGCGCTGAAATGCGTGGCATTTTGATAAATCTGCCCCTAAATGCATACTTCTTTTTAAAATAGAAGCAATCAGATTGGTTATATCACAGAGGGTTGTAAGGCAGTCCTCAGTGGTAACACAGCAGCAATGTAGGGGTAGACTACTTTGTTGTAAATTAAGCTGGTGGTTGTTCATTACTCTAAGCGCTGACTGAGAAACTAGGCCCCATCTGCTATCGCAAGTAACAGGGGCACCAATCAGATTTGCCTCGTGTATGCTTCTGTAGCACCACAGCAAGGGTGTGGGGCAGAAAACCTAGTCTTCCATGGGTCAAGATCACACAGCTTGTGAGTGTAAGCCAAATCTTTTTTGCTTGCGGGCCGAAACATGTCATTCCGCAGTCAGAGGAAGACGCCAATCACATGGTTGTCTGACATGTTTCAAAATTTCTGCCTTGCACAAAATAAGCACGGAGTATGGTGATACTGCTCAGTCCAGATACCTTAAATTCAGTGTTTGACTGTTCATTCACTTTGTGGAATAAACTTGGCAGAGGGTCTGCATTCTGTCCAAGGTGTTTAACTCAAATAACCATTCGTTCCTCCCCAACATAGTACTTCACCATTTGATACATAGTATAAACAAGTCCTAGTATGTCTGGACTAATTTAATTGTATTCATTTATTATTTTAATAATAGCCTTTTATTTTGCAATTCTAATAAAAGGGTAGGTGAGAGCAGTGAGCACTATGACTTCGGAATGGCTCATTGCAACATCAATGGTTCATAGGTTTCCTCTTTAAAATGACATGTAGCCAATAAAATACGGAGTCAGCAGATTTTGTTCCCTAATTCTCTCCCCGTCAAAATACCACTTGACTTCTTATTGTTCATATTCGCTAACCTTTAGGAAAGTCAACATTTGCGGAGGTTTAATTTACCACCAAATAAGGAATGTTGTAATTAAAGTACACAGGCATTTCGGAAATGAAACAGATATAAGAAATGTTGTGGTCATTCCAAGCAGGGCTCCTATGCGACGGCTTGCGAAGAAAATTAAACCACGATCAAGTTTCTTATTAGAAAACACATCAGGTAAATGAATGCAACTCAAAACTGTAATTGGATTTTAAAAGATAGGAAAGTGTTTGCAAAAAAAAAACCACAAATGTTACAGCTTGAGAAAGCCAATTAGAATCGATCAAGGGTTTTTCATCACTTAGGGAATAAAAAGTGATTTTTCAAAGGTAGAACAGGGATTTACAGTAATGTTACCTCATTCTAGCTGGCGCGGGCGCTTATTTGAATTAGGCCAATCTATCCGAAAATGAAGCAAGCTTGATAAAGAGGAACACCATAACATGTGTTATATCTATGATCTGTGTCATAGGTGTGCGCTCCGCCTGCTGGACTGATGATGCGTACTTGGAATATTGTGAGTGGTGAAAGCGGAATGTTGGCTCTGAGGGTCACTTGGCTGAGTAGGATAGCCATTTATCTTGTTGGGGTGTCCTAGATACAGCTTAAATGCATCTTTTCACTGGAGCCTAGCCATAAGCATATTTTTTTGTTTTGCATTTGGCTAATCAGAATGAGGAACCCAGCTCAAGAAGGCCATGATGCTGAAATTATTAAATTAACCCTATCTCATCTCTTACAATTCCCATTCACCTCTCTGAAACGAATCCTTGCTCTAAACTGTGATAACCTTATATGAAAGCTATCTGGTCTTGATTCCACCTTATGCCTCTTTCTTTCACCACATTACTCTTCCTGTCTCTTTATTTCTTTCTTGCAGGTTCTTTTTCACTGCCACTTCCTTCCTAGAGTGCTGTTTTCCAACCTTTCTCGTCCTCCTTCTTCTTTTTTTCTGTCTTATTTTCTCTTGCTCGGGATCAACTCTGAAGACGAGAAAGAAGTCCCAGTCCTCTGAAGGTGAGTGTCAGAGCCCACCACTTACAACCACTGCTGCAAACTAAGCACTACTTAGTCTCAGAGTAAGGAAAGGTTGAGACCTTATGGGGACAATTCACTCAGACTGCACCAATCAAGATTCACATTCAAGGTCTACCACCTCAACAGCGCCACCTGGAGTACACACTTGTGCCCTACACTCTCTAAAGACACCTTGGATCCACTAAGGGACTTATTACAAGGTGGTCGGTGTATTTCGTCTCGTGCGTAAACCCCTGTTTTTCCACAGGTCAGAATTCCGAGTTGGTAGGTATATAGCACAACCGATAATTATTGTATGCATTAAATACCTCAACTGTCGGTAAATGTCGTCAGGTCACATCTGCTGAAATCATATTGCATTTACCATACCAGGAGGATTTTGGTGCGCTAAACAAGAAAATTTGCTTGTTGCGCCCCACCAACTCATAATAGGTGTTATTTATCGCACTCAAATAACGTACCCCAGGGTATTATTATTTATCAGGTGCGATAAATAACACCTAGACTTGTAATCAGGGCCTTACTATCTTCGTCTCGTCATTCCCGTTTCCATGTTTCCAGTATGACATATGTGCTGGTTCCGGGAGCGAGCTAAGAGGGTATTAGCCTCGATTGGATACGGCTGTTGCCCACTTTCAAATTCCAATTGTTGATAAGCTTCGCTACAAGTTCACAGTGACAAGAATCAAACAAACTCCTAAGCTTTCACACTTAACATAACAACTCTTCCAACACAGGCCACATTATAAACCCACACTCTACCAACCGTGCACAAGGAGCGCAGTAGCGTAAGTTCGTCCACCATGAACAGCTTCAGCTCATTAGGGATATGAATCAATATGCAAATTTGACAGTGCAATACAATACTGCTAACAATGTACCTAGAAAGGGATTTGAGTCCACCCCTTTCAATGACTGTCTTCTTTCACTTTCACTTTCAGCCATTGGTGTGAGACTTTGTCAATCACATGTTGGCTCAGGCCAGTGGAGTATTCATCTCTCACCAAATTCTACTGGCTGTTTGGTTGTATCGATCCACCTCCACTAGACTGCTTGCACTGAACTGCATAAGGAACTACTTTGCAACAATACCCCTCTCCTGTTGCCTCCCTTCTGTGTGTCTTGCTCTGATGTAATAAGCCTGCATGAGTTAACGCACTAAACCCAGACCTATTGGACTTTCCAATGCTTGTTAACTTGGACCAGTGTGGCGGAGAAGTGCTAAATTATAGTCAGGTTTATAGATTACAGCCAGGGCCACTCGAATTATGCATTAGTGGGGGGCCATTTTAATGCAGGTGGATTGTTACATTTTGGAGCAAGTGGTGCAGCATAATGCAGTACAATCTTTCACAGTATTATTTACAGTGGCGGTTGCTTTGGAAATGTGGTAGGGTGGGCTCGATGTAAAAAAATAAATAATAATAATAGAATTTCACTTCCCTGAAGGGCCGCCACCTCTCCTCCATCCTCTTCTCTCAGCAACACAGAAGCACACAGGCTCCCAGACTCCCCTAGCCAATCACAACGCTGCTATCATCAGCATGACAGCAGTGTGTTGATTGGTTTGAGCGCCGTGATTCGGCGCTCAGACAGGGCCTGGGAGCCTGTGCGTTTTCTCCGCCCGGCTGTGCAATACAGCTGGTGGAGAACATGCTAAGTGCGCATGACGGTTTAGCCGGCCCAAGACGGCCGGCCAAACCGTCATGCGCACTCAAGTGCCCATTATACCACTCCTCCCCCCTCTCTCTGTGACACAGCCCAGCACCGCCCTGCCGTAACCTGGCTCGGGCTCCTTACAGAAAAACAAAATGATAATAACGTAACGTTATTATTGTTGCGTTATTATCATTTTATTTGTACTTTTACATTCAGTGGAGCGACACTCCTCTGCCTTAGCGGAGGAGCTGCCGCTGATTATTTTGCAATTTTCACAGTTTAATCCTTATTAATAGTTTATGGCAAAAATTTCACATCATTTGTACCATTATAACTAGGGCTCCCGGTTTTATGGTATTTATTTTTTTAACATTTCCGTCTGTATTGATCCATATTTATTTTTTAGCCATCTTATTGGTATTTATCCATATTTATTTTGTGTTTCAAGAATAAATGTAGCTGTAAAATGGTATATTTCAGCGTTTATATAACTCTTCGACGTGCACTCAAACATGGATTCCTGTCACATTTTAGCAAACTAAGCAGCCAGTATAACAAAAGACTACACTCACAGGTACATATTAGCATCATGCTGCAAATATATATTAACATATGCCTGTATTTAAGGAAATCTCATCCTGTATTTTAACCTTCCATACTGTCTGCCTGTTCAGCTGTTGCTTAGAATTCATGAAAGACAGCATGGCGAGTTTCTCACAAGAAGCACCATTTTCAGTATTTTTCCGCTTTTAAAAATAAATACAGACAGGAAACACATTGTTTTCTGTCTGTATTTATATGTAAAAACGGAAAACCGGGAGCCCTAATTATAACACACAAATACAGCAATCAACAACAGAAAGGTGACCATTTAACTGTTGCCAATGGTTTGCGGCTATGCAGTAGACATGGTGTGCTTTTTAGTACCTTTTAATCTATTGGAGCAAAAAAAAAATGTATGTGGCACGTTCAGTAAAATTCTGAATTATGCGGAAAAAGCTATGGCTAGAGTATTATATCATTACGGTGGCTCCTGGCCAGGAGGTGTTGCAGCACCGGGCTGATGAAGATTTCACTTCTGCATATATTTTGCCCTTGTAATTTGTAAACTAAGTTGCACTTGGGAGGTTTCCCAACAGCGCGTCAGAGGAGTGGACAGGGAAATTCCATGCTGTCGCAAACATTTGCAAATGCATTTCCTAGTTTTATTTTCGCATGTATGAGAAGCATGCTTATGTGCAGCACAGTGTGGAAAAGTGCAACACCGTTTTTTTCACTAGGGGGGCTATAGGAAAGGAAGACAGGTCAAGAACAAATATTTTAATTTTGAAAAAAAGATTTCAAATGTTATATTAGTCTAATTTCATAACCCTATACGTGCATTAAATGCAAAGTGTAAAATCAGCATAAGTAGGTTAGGGAAATAGTGTGCTTTATTAATGACTACCACCATGAGTGCTTCTTCCAACATGCAAATGTTCAGTGGGTAGCAAGGGGGGCGGGGGGGCAGTCTGCCCCGGGCGGCACGAGTTTTGGGGGCAGCGGCCTCCCCCCGCTCTTACCTGCGGCCGTCACGGGCGGAAAATGCAGGGATAGCCAGCACCAGGGGCGTAACACAAGCCCCCGCAGCTCCCGCGGTGCGGGGGGCCCCCGAGCTGCAGGGGGCCCCCTCAGCACAATACTCCGGCCCAAAAGCCGGAGTGGGGGCCCCTCCGTGTACGTGGCAGGGGGGCCCCCTCAACTTTCGTTACACCACAGGCCAGCACCCTTCCCCCGGCTCTTACCCTCGCCCGTCACGGGGTGGCAAACGCAAGGACCGCCAGGGCGGCCAAAGGTCTAGCTACACCACTGCGCTTGTTATATCCCTGTTTTGGCGAGGGACGTTTTGTGACTAACCTTAGCAGGTGCTATTTATGAGGAATGGTTGACATAACTTACAAATGGAGTATATTACACTTGTCCGAGGTGGCTTTCCCAGCCATGGACACCGGAGGTGTAGTGCGCTAAGGGAGTCAGGGGCGTGGCTACCATTGGTACAGCAGGTGCAGTGGCACCTTGGCCCAAAGCCCCAAGGGTTCCTGGGAACTCTGACTGTGCTGTCTTTCGCTACCCTAACAACAGTCTAAGATGCTATTTTCCTTGCTTGCACAGGGCCCATAGCATCCTTGCCACGCTATTGGAGGGAGTGCAAAGACCTTTCTTTGAAATTTGGAGATATATAGTGATGCTCCATGCTTCAGAAATCCACTTTTAACTCCAATAAAAATGTTTAACAGTCCCTGACCGTTCATCTTCCTGAGCTGCGCACTCTGCAGTCATCGCCTCATTAGCTCAGAGTTCACCCGGCAACCTGACAGCTCACACAATTTACAAGACACCGCGCCGGGCTTGTCCCCGAGCTTCCGTCTGCAGATCAGAGCCAACAGATTACACAAATCAAGGGCTGAATAAGTCAGCTGTTTGATCGCTACCACGCCAGAGCAACGTGTGCCCACCGAAGTTGGCAGAGGGGTGGTGCAATGGCCAGGAACATCCTGAGTAACAACCCTTCCTTGAAGCTGAAAAGCTCTCTCAAGATATTTCCATGTTATGTTAGGCTGTGTACGTCATATCCGGTCTGGTGCCTCTTGCATCTCTAACTTCACCTAAAGAGGAGGGATGGCTGTTTTTCTGGGCAGGTTTTCAGCCAGGATCTTACTGACTGCAGTTCCAGTGTCTCATGTATTACTGTCATTGAACTATAGACACCAGCGCTCACTTCAAACTTATGACTTCCGACTTCAGGGCCCACTTTTCCTTTATGCTACAGCAACAAATGACGGATGGAGTGGCAGGGTGGCAAAAAACGATGGATTTAACCCAGTTCTCCTGACAGGGGTTGAATGTTTGATTTGTTCCGCGTTCCGTCCATCATTTGTGTGTCTTTTGCTTTCTGCCCTAAGTGCTCCGGGTTTGCCCAGACGTGGGTCCCTTGCTCGCTGTGCCACTGGATTCAAGCTAGCCTGGCTGATGAGGGGTGTTACCCCAAAACCGGTCCCAGGATGCTTGTTTCTGGTCCAGGAAGGGCCTGGCTTGGAAGTTCGGCCTGGACTGTTCCCATGAAGAGCAGGGTCAAGACTGATTTGCATATGGCTGGGAACAAACTGGGGTGGCGTGGTGAGCAAAAAAACGATGGATTTAACCCAGATCTCTTGACTCGGGGTGTTTGTGTGATTTGTTCAGCATTCCATCCATCATTTGTTTGCGCAGCACTTTTCTTTTATGTCACAAGGACCAAAGTCGCCTTTCAATATGTGCTAGATGGCCTCACAGATAATCAAAACAAGCAATGTCAAAACCAATAGCTTTTGCTTTTTACTTAGAAGTGGTGGTTGGTAATAGTTGGGGTCCCTGTGTTTGTTGCCTCAGCTGAGTTAGAAATAAAATTCCATAATGAAGTAATATTTTGGGCTACAACAATATGAAAGTCTAAAGCAGGGGCCTCTGTTGAACAGATTGAACTAGAGTGGTTAGACTGCACCGTCAATGAAGATTGTTAAGAAAAGGAGTTAGAAGATGAACTTTTTATTCTATTTATTGAATTTAAAATGCATACCCAGCAACATGTTATCTAGTGGACACTTTTAACAGTGGGCCATTATTTCTGTTCCATCTTTAAGACAGTCTATACCCATGTACATCTTTACTCTGTAAGCAAAAAAACCTGTAAAAAACAACAACGTTATCATGACAGCAAAGTAAAACAAATGAATGTACAACGACAGTTAGAAAATAACAGGGCGTCTTTATGAGAGGCTAAGGAATCCAAATAGCACACACTTACTAAAGAAACAAAACATAAACCAGCAATAAAAATGTCTTTGTGTGAGGAAAGTAAACACATCAAAGAGAACACACTGTATCTGGTCTAACAAAAGGTTTACTTGATGCCACATCAACCTAAAGGGAGCTCAAATAGAACAATTTAACCATCCACGAAATGTCACGACCTTGGAGGACAGCCTATCCGAGCAATGGAAATCCATGAAAAGCACATAAAAACAAGAGGCTGATGGTGGTACCATAAAGCACACTCTCCCTGTGCATCTTAATGTAGTTTTATGAATAATTGATGACATACGGCATTCCCAAAGTCAAGAGCTGCCTTCCAGCAGACCTAAAAAAGCTCCTAAAATTACTTAATAATGCGGTTTTGTTTTATATACAGCTCTATTAAGGTCATCCTATCTTGGAACTTACTACTGTCCTATTTTCTTTGCAATTATGAAAAAAGGTAGAATCCTTTTTTTTTTTTTTTTAAAGCGGCAGTATTGTGGTATTAACATTTATTTCACTTCCCCTCATCTTTCTACCGAGTGTGAACTCCTTCAGTCTGTATCTGAATATGTGCCTGTATAGAGAAATACCAGAAATTGATGGAAGCGACAAGAATCTCTCATCTTTGTTTCGAAATGATTGACCACCATTTCACGGCAATCCAATAATCGTCTTCCACCCTGGGGTACCTGACAACTTCACCTCAACAGTCAACGTGGCAGAAAAGTTTACAGGATTATTTGGTATATGCGGCCAAGTGCAAAATTCTGTATCATCTTCCTGCAAAACCAGTCTGAGAACAAAAGTCATCCTCAGCTCGGACTAAAAATGTAACTGAGATATGGAATTCTGGCAAATGCCACATCCCAATTGGTGGATAATTACGAGAAGAACATGACTTAGTTGAGCAACATCATACACTTGAGAAGGTCACTGAAAACAAACTTTGTTTCATAAATGAATTTTTTGGCATGCATTGGATTTGATGAGGGCGGTAAATAATGCAGGAGAAAGGCTCCAGCAGTAAATGAAATACAGAACTGACCTTAAAATGCGCAAGGAGCATCAAAGATCTCATTACTATGATCTCTTCGTAACGCTGGGGCTGGCAGCATATCAATCTTTAATAGCTGGATGCAAATTTTGCTCTGATTTTCATGCAAAATATGACTGAGTATTTTAAATACGTACAGCGTTGACGCGGCAAAGGTTAATATGACTTTCCAGTGCCTTTAAAAAGTGTCCGGCCCCTAGGAACTCAAGCCGCTTGATGAGTACCCACTATTAAATTTCCTACATTGACTACCAGAAAAAACAACCAAGCCCATGGTTCCTGTGTTGTCATCATAGTTATAAGCAACGGCAGCCGGCGTGAGCGATGTAAACAATTAGGAAACTGTGCTCCTCTGTCCCTGTGATTGGTCATCATGAGTACTAGATGGCCTCTCCCTCTGTAAACCGGCCGCCGGGGTATCATACCAGATTATCATAACCAAAATATTGTCTGACAGAAATATCATGTGCATGTCACCAGTAACATATCAGGATGATGCAATGGCAACTTGCCAGCAATTCCAGCACTCAAGCCCTGTGACCCACAATCTCTCTGGGGAGAGATTGTGGCCTAACGGCTAGGGCGGTTGATCTCGGAGCTGGCGAATCGGGTTCAAGTCTTGGCAGGGACGCTCAGCATTCTGTGATTCTGGGCAAATCACTTAATCTCCCCGTGCCTTACTAAAATGAATGTGTCCGTCTGTAACGCAACTGGTGCTCATGTAAAGCGCTCTGATACCTTCGGGTCGAGTTCGCGCTATATAAAACTGCACACAAAAAAAAAATGTGTGACAGTCACCAGTAGGATTTCAGTCCTTGAGTCATGCATCTCTCCATAGTTAAAATCAATAGCCCCCCCATACTTACATTTCAAACCCTGGACCCCTCCTTTCCTCTGAATGTCACCCCAACGTGTGAACGTTTTCGCCTACATAGATTCTCAGTGAACTCTGACCTTCTAGAGTCCTCTCCTCAAGCTCCAGAAAAGTCCATGAGCCTCATCAGCAAGTACCTCTCAGCAACAACAGCCAGAGCATCCATGGGATCTGGTGAAGGACAGGTTCTCTCTCCCAAAGATCCTGGGGGCTAAAAATGCCTGGGTTTCTGGGAAGAACATGAACTCTTCAGTACTGACAAGATGCTGGTGCTTCCTTCCAGCTCTCCTGTGGAGTCCTCCTCCCATGATGCTCAGAGCCAGAGGCATGGTTGCCATGACAGTGATGAGACAGTCTTCCTGCTACTTCAGTCTCCTCCATTGCAATCTGTGTGTGCCACCTTCTCAGCTGACATAATGCAATGTCACTTTCTGGAAAATTCAACAATTAATGGTCCAGGAAGTAGACACACTTGCAGACTTGTCTTCCATTAAGAGGATGTGCATGTAAGGCTAAACTGTACTTACTCAGGGCTGTCATTAAGTCAAGTTGATGTGACACGGGTTAGGCTCCTAGATCCCTGGACACAGTTCAAGAGGCCTGAGTCCCACTCAATTCCACATTCATTCCTTATTATACCCGGTGGCGGCTCCTCCGCTAAGGCAGAGGAGCGTTGCCCCACTGCTTGTTGAGCAGTGGAAAATAAAAATAAAATGATAATACCAAGAAGTTAGTAACATTTTATTTTCCTTTGCGACTCCGGGCGGGGCGGGGCTGGCTCGCTGCAGAGGGATCAGGAGTGGTTTGCACTCCCTCCCTACATGCGCATGACGCTTTGACCGGCCCTCTAGGGCCGGCCAAACAGTCATGCACAGCCCAATGGAGGCATGTTCTCCATTGGCACAGCCCCGTGGAGAACATGCCCAGCCTCAGCGGTCAAACAGGCCACTCACACCAATCACGACGCTGCTCCTGCAGCGTTGGGAGTGGCTGGGAAAGGCAACAAGGGAACCCTACTCGCAAGGAGCCTGGGTAAATAGGTAAAAGAAGTAAGAATGGCTCCTGTGGATATAATAAAGTTTATACTAGTGGAAATACGCACAATGGCAATACGCAGAGCTGAAATCATCATTACATGCGTTGGGATTGGCTGGCAGAGTCCAGAAGCCTGGGTGCTTCCAGTGCAGGCTGCAAGCAGCAGCCGGGAAGAAGACAAGAAGACGGAGGAGAGGCGTGCGGCAAAGCAGGTACGTTTATTATTTTTTTTTCCATCTTTTCATCCCTCCCCGCCTCACAACCCCCATTCAGAGGCAGCCGCCACTGATTTTACCCTGTACTTTTACCCATAAATTTCGACTGTTTACAGCAGCCGAAATCTTTGTGTGAAAGTAAAAAGATATGTAGTGTTCCCGCAGATCTCATAATCCTGACAGGCCGGTAACCGCCTATATTGGAGTTAACAGGCCTCTTGTAATGGTAGTCTTAGTAATTTGTCGTTGCCAAAAATGTCAAGGAAGATATTTTAAAGCGGCAGTACATTTCACCTCAAGTAAACAAGAAAGACCCAGGGCCTCGGTTATCTGCAAGAAAGTATTGGTGTAGAAAAGAGGGGTGACATCAGGTGAGCAACAATGGGGCTGGCTCGGTGAGCAACAATGGGGCTGGCTCGGTGAGCAACAATGGGGCTGGCTCGGTGAACAACAATGGGGCTGGCTCGGTAAGCAACAATGGGGCTGGCTCGGTGAACAACAATGGGGCTGGCTCGGTGAGCAACAATGGGGCTGGCTCGGTGAGCAACAATGGGGCTGGCTCGGTGAACAACAATGGGGCTGGCTCAGTGAGCAACAATGGGGCTGGCTCGGTGAGCAACAACGGGGCTGGCTCGGTGAGCAACAACGGGGCTGGCTCGGTGAGCAACAATGGGGCTGGCTCAGTGAGTCTCATTCTGTCAGCTTTGTGCTCCCTCTTGCATGGACTGCGGACCAGTCCGGCTACAACCAGACAATGGGCCCCGCGAATATCGAAGAGAGAATATCGTGGCACGGAAATATCGAGGACAAGATATCGAAACTGAAATGTCGAATGGAAAGAAATGATAGAATGTCCACGCCTGACTCCGCATATATGTATACCATGAGTATATATGTGTCTTCAAGGTACATAGATATGGAGTTAAGAATAGTAAGTCTTTACTTCCTCTACAAGCATGTACCTTTCGATATGGTGGTCTTCGATATTTTCTCCATGATATCCTTATATGACGATATTTCTCTCTTCGATATTCAGTAGAACAATCTGACCAGACTAGGGCCTGCCCAAGTTCAGGCCCCTCGCCTTTGGGAGCCCGAGGAGACTGAGGATCAATAGGTGAAATGTTGGCCTCCAAAAGGTTGAGTGGTTTTTGCTCAAGTTTTCCACATAATTGCTCTCCCAATTCTTCTCTTGCTTACTGAGTGTAAGTGGTCAGTGGCAGCCACTAGCCACGCCTTCAAAAAGATGCACCGCTCATGTTCTAGGCACTAATTTGGCTGCACCAAATGCTATTTCACATTTTTAGCATCATTTAAGTCATGTGACAGCATCCCCGCCTGAACATATTCACTGTGTTCATTTTGGGCCTATCCTGATTGCTGGCATTGGTGCAAGCTCACACAGCGCTCTGATGCCACTCTGCCTAGGTCAGTACTTTGTAGATGTCTACTTGTTTCAATCCCCCTGTGCCTCGCGAGGGACCTCTCTGTACCAAAGCAGATCTCGGTGTGCGGAACATCTGGATATCTTGAAAATGCATCAAAGAGAAATCATTAGCGATAACACATCCCATGTAGCATCATAGTAGGTACACCATATAGCCGAGTATCACTGTTCTCACAACAGCACCTCCCTAGTTACAATGTGGCACAAATTTTCAGCACTGCACATTAGACAGTACTTTGCAAACTCATCCAGCACAGTTCATATATTCCGTAAAGTTGGGCTCAAAACTGCACACATAATAAATCACACCGACGACAGGTCACACTGGACGTGGTTGCACATGTGAGTATGGTGCAAGCCAGATGGTGCCAGTATTTGGATGTCGCGCACACACACTTCCGTTAGGCAACAACACACAACATTTAACAGAGCATACTACACACAACAACGCAGACTGGCCACAAACCCGAGAGAACTCAGATAGTTCATGTAGATGGGTATCAGTGACCCACAACTGTGCTATCCAAAAACAACAGTCACAACCTCCAACACAACACAATAGACAGAACACTGCACATACAATGAAAAGAGGTTGGAGTCCTTAAATAGGAGGACTTCATTAAGCTGACAACAGCACCCTAATCTTCATAAACAATTCACCACTCCAGAGCTACACATTGCAAACTAGCCTAAAACTCTGCTAACATCCGACAGTAAGTCTGTTTAAAGGGATACAATGGACCACAAAAAGACATAATACTCTCAATTACCTGACACATACTTTATGCTGAGCAGTGCATGTACGAGGAATATTTACTAGTAAATTATCTACAATTTGAAGATTTTAATAAATCTGACTAACATTAAAATATGAGATGCAGCAGTAAAGCAATGTTTTCCTCTACTTCCAGTAGGCATGTAAATACAAAGAATTAAACTACTTTATTTGTGCTGGTGTTTCCCCCTGCTGAGCACTGCCACTTATTTCTAAACACCGACATGTAGTTATGAGAGTCCACCACGTGGTGGCACTGTGTATCTACATTTTAGCAGAGTTCATCAAGTGAACTTCTATTTAATTTACTTTTTTTTAAATGATAAAACTATCAATTCCAGTCCTTCCCTACAATTGTAGGTGACTTGGAAGAGTTCAAATGTCGCACTTGTTTGAGTTTTATCATTAGTAGGCCATGCTAGTACTCAGGTGCAGTCCCAGGCGCTGTAGTGTTATGTTATTTTAATTTATAACGTGCACGAATCAGCCCAGGGGGGTTATCTTGGCGTGAATACCAGGATAACAGGCAAGAAATAACACAGTTAGAATAGGCCAGTCTTAAGCAATTCCCTGAATTGGAAATGATCCATGTAGTGCCATTTGAGGTAGACTACTGTGAACTGCCTTGGGCACAAATTAGGCGCTGGAATGAAATAACTGGGGCACCAGAAAGTCGTGTGTCAGACGTACACCACTCAGAGGGCTATAAGGCTGGGCGGAGTCAGCAGCACAGGTCAGACGCTTCGGCTCTCTCTCCTCAGCTCTACTGTAGGGATGATTGTCACGAGACCTGAAAATTTCTCTAAAGGCCACAACGCCTCTGAAGCAAAATTATAAACACACATGTGTCATCTGCTTTGGGAAAAAAACAGATCTTGCAGGGAAGCAGGGACTGGTCTAATCTAGGCTTCATTAAAGGAGGTCTGAAAGCAAGAAGTGGTGAATAAAGGATTCTCTATCTTAATGAAAGGCGATGAAGAAATGTCTATAATAAACGGGCGCCTGCCATCATTTTATTAATCCTGTCTCTAATTTTCTTATTACAGGGGACTTGTAAGGTCTCTAGATGCCTGTAATAAAGAAATGATGTAGCTGTCCAACTGTAATAAGTTATTACAGTTGACTTCTGATGTCACTATGATTGCTACCAGAGCCAGCAGTCAGGGTGAAATGCAGCTCGTGGGGTATAATTACAGCCACAGTTTAAACAAGGAAAACAGGAGCAGGCGTTTTCCTTTTTCTGCTCTCTTTTTCTAAAAAGAAAAAGCGATCAGCAGAAAGGATATATTTATGCCATCATGTTTATTTTCCCATGCTATAGGTCATTGCAGGAAAGACAATCTAAATGTGTCTACGTCGTTTTCTACCATTATTAACATTAAACTGATTCTAATACTGTTTTTGCAAAAATACGATCTGCTTTTGGTGTGTTTAATTCCTTTTTAAGGTTCTGCTTTATTCGTCTTTCCTACAATTAACATGAAAAAGCAACACACCAAGCATGTAAGCTGTTCGTGACCATGTATTATAAGGAATAAAGTACCCCTGCCAATAATTATAAGATGATGGCAAGTAACCTCGGAGTTCCAGGACCTTATAAAGGAACTCATCCTTTTGCCTTATTCCTTTATATCGTCATGCAACTACGTGGTGACTTGAAACATCATTTTAATGTACTGTAGAGTGTACTTTATCCCATAAATAGTTTATTTCTTTAAACCTACAAACTTACCAAGCTTAGAGGTAAATCTAAGGACATAGATTATGTGGAAGGGTTGCTGGAAGATCACCTCCTCTTCTCAAATTGATATTAGTAGCTCTTCTCCCCAGCTACAATTCTTTGTAGATAGTTATTTGTGTGAAAATACATGTGTGGTTGCATGAGATTGCCTATGGATCCCTGGACGCTCCCCTGATGCAAAGGCTGCTTCTCAAACCCTATGCCTGACTCTGAGCTGACTTTGACAGAAACGCCCTTCTTGGGTACTTAGGCTGTTCCTGAACCCGTTGCTCTTCTGCCTCTAAGGATACCTCTGCATCGCCCTTCTGTGACTGAAGGCACCAACGTTATCACTAACCCTTCTGCCCCTTTTATTTGAAGAGGATTATCTTGGCACTTTTTCCTGTTATTAGCAACAATTCCGTCTCTCTACCAGTAAGACCATCTCTGGATCTCTTTCCCTCTAGTTCCTTGACAAAATAGCTACAGAAATTGAGGACCCCCTGGGTGCATCAACTTTAGGAGGGCAGAGCAATTTGTGAGCCATCATGATCTGAGGTGCAATGAATGAATCGGGAGCAGCGATATCCGGGTACCATAAAATGGGATGCAGAGACATTCTAATACCATTAAATGGGGTTCAGCGATATCCAAGTATGATGGAAAGGGGTTCAGAGGTGCCCTAGCACCAAAGAATGTGGTTGAGAGATTCCCATATTGCCAGGGGTTGTGCTTAAAAGATTTCCTTAGTACCTGAGAATTGGTTCAGAGGTGTCATAGCCACAAGGAATAGATTTCAGAGATTATCCTACTGCCAGAGAATGGTGTTCAAAGGTGTTCTTAGTACCAAGAAATGGGTTTGCGGTTGTACCATGGGTTGAGGTTCAGAGGATATCGCAGTCCCATAGAACGGCGTTCAGAGATATTCTTCTGCAAGGTAATTGCGTTCAGAGGATTCCATAGTACCAGGGAATAGGGTACAAAGATATACTAGTACCATTGAATGAGGTTAAGAAGTAACTTAGTATTAGGGGAGGGGTTCCTGGTACCCTGGAATGAAGTTCAAGGATTTAGAGCAGGTGATGGGTTCAGAGGTCTCCTAGTATGCTGGAATGGTGTTCGGGGATTTAGACCGGGTAATGGGGTTCAGGGGTATTTTAGTAATTTGGAATGGGGTTCAGATGATATCATACTACTATTGAATGGGATTAAAAGGTATCCTAGTACCATGGAATGAGTTCAGATGTATCCTAGTACCATGGAATGAGTTCAGATGTATCCTAGTACCACTGAATCAGTTCAAAGGTATCCTAGTACCATAGAAGGAATTTAGAGGGTATTGTAGTACCTTGGAATGAGATTCAGATATATTAATACTCCAAGGAATGAGTTAAAAGATATCCTAATACCATGGAATGAGTTCAGGACTATCCGAGTCCCATGAAATTAGTTCAGATGTATCCTATTACCATGGAATGAGGTTCAGGGGCATCTTATTATCAGGGAATGGGGTTCAGATGTATTCTTGTACCCTTGAATGGTGTCTGGGGGTTTAGACCGGGTAATGGGGCTCAGTAGTGTCCTTAATGTCAGGGACTCGTGTTCAGGGGTCTCCCAGTATGCTGGAATAGGATTCAGGGATGTAGACTGGGTAATGGTGTTCAGAGTTATTCTTAGTACTAGGAAATGGGTTCAGAGGTACCCTAGTACCATGAAATGAGTTCAGAAGTATCCTAGTACATTGGAATGGGTTCAGACATATCCTAGTACCAAGGAATTAGTTCAGAGGTATCCTAGTACCATGAAATGAGGTTCAGATACATTAATACTCCAATGAATGAGTTCAAAGATATCCTAGTACCATATAATAAGGTTCAGAAGCATTTCAGTGTCGGGAATGGGGTTGAGGTATCCAATTACCATGGAATGGAGTTTGGGAATTGAGACCGGGTAATGGGGTTCGGTAGTGTCCTTAATGTCAGGGACTCATGTTCAGGGGTCTCCCAGTATGCTAGAATGGGGTTCATGGATTTGGACCGGGTAATGGGACTCAGAGGTGTCCTCAGTGCCAGGGAAAGTGGTCCAGGGATGTTCTTATTGGTAGAGAGACAGGAATAGTTGCCAATAACAGGTGATAGGGCCTGGGAGGGTTTGCGAATATTCTTCTTTCAATTAAACGGGTGAGGATGATATACTCAATTCTGGAAAGGGGGTTAGTGGTAGAGTTGGTGCCTTCTGCCACAGAAAGGTGATTCCGAGGTACCCTAAGACCCAGTCAGAGCAACAGGTTCAGGGACATCCTAAGTACCAGACCCTTGACCTTGCCAGGTAGGTCGCTCCCCCACCACACAGCTCCGCCTGTGTTGTCTGCCCGCTGCTCCTGTAGGTAAGATCGCCCTCCGCCTGTGGCCCCGGTGCCCGTTTTTGTCTGCTCTCCCCCTGTTTTTCCTTTCTGTGCCCCTCGCTGCCCCACTGTTGTTGTGCCCGTGATTTTGTCTGCTGTCCCCCTGTTTTTCCTTTCTGTACCCCTCGCTGCCCCACTGTTGTTGTGCCCGTGATTTTGTCTGCTGTCCCCCTGTTTTTCCTTTCTGTGCCCCTCGCTGCCCCACTGTTGTTGTGCCCGTGATTTTGCCTGCTGTCCCCCTGTTTTTCCTTTCTGTGCCCCCGCTGCCTCTCGCCACTCCCGCCGCTGCGTTCCTGCGGCCCCGCCCCCTGACTGCCCATTCGCTGCCCCTGCCTCCCGCCTCCCAGCTGCTCCTCCCTCCCACCTCCCCATAAATGGCGGCCGCTGCACGTGAGGAGAGCGACCCTTGACCTTGCCAGGTAGGTCGCTCCCCCACCACACAGCTCCGCCTGTGTTGTCTGCCCGCTGCTCCTGTAGGTAAGATCGCCCTCCGCCTGTGGCCCCGGTGCCCGTTTTTGTCTGCTCTCCCCTGTTTTTTCTTTCTGTGCCCCTCGCTGCCACACTGTTGTTGTGCCCGTGATTTTGTCTGCTGTCCCCCTGTTTTTCCTTTCTGTACCCCTCGCTGCCCCACTGTTGTTGTGCCCGTGATTTTGTCTGCTGTCCCCCTGTTTTTCCTTTCTGTGCCCCTCGCTGCCCCACTGTTGTTGTGCCCGTGATTTTGCCTGCTCTCCCCCTGTTTTTCCTTTCTGTACCCCTCGCTGCCCCACTGTTGTTGTGCCCGTGATTTTGTCTGCTGTCCCCCTGTTTTTCCTTTCTGTGCCCCCCGCTGCCCCACTGTTGTTGTGCCCGTGATTTTGCCTGCTCTCCCCCTGTTTTTCCTTTCTGTACCCCTCGCTGCCCCACTGTTGTTGTGCCCGTGATTTTGTCTGCTGTCCCCCTGTTTTTCCTTTCTGTGCCCCTCGCTGCCCCACTGTTGTTGTGCCCGTGATTTTGTCTGCTGTCCCCCTGTTTTTCCTTTATGTGCCCCTCGCTGCCCCACTGTTGTTGTGCCCGTGATTTTGCCTGCTGTCCCCCTGTTTTTCCTTTCTGTGCCCCCGCTGCCTCTCGCCACTCCCGCCGCTGCGTTCCCTGCGGCCCCGCCCCCCTGACTGCCCATTCGCTGCCCCTGCCTCCCGCCTCCCAGCTGCTCCTCCCTCCCACCTCCCCATAAATGGCGGCCGCTGCACGGCCGCGCAGCGGACGTGCGCAGCGGGCGCGCCGCTGGCGCGCCAAAGGCGCGCCTAAGGCAAGCCCGTCTGCGCCCGTCCGCGACTGGACCGCGCCCAGCGCCAGAACCCCTGGAACCCACCAACGCAACACTACTCGACGGACCTACGACGCCGCCACACTCACCGCACTCAATGCCGGCCGGAACCCTGCCTGCTACCGAGCCTCACCGAGACGCACCCACGGACCCTTCGCCTGCCAAGCCTGCCGATTCACCTGCCCCCGGACGTGCACCACCTCCGCCAAGTCGAGCAACAGCAGCAACCACCTGAAATGCATCCTGCTGAACACCCGCTCCGTCCACAGGCACGCCGTGGAACTCTGGGACCTGCTCGACGCAACAGCACCGGACATCGCCTTCCTCACCGAAACCTGGATGAACGCCTCCTCAGCGCCCGACATCGCCATAGCCATCCCGGATGGATACAAGATCACCCGGAAGGACCGCGTCAACCAGACGGGAGGAGGCATCGCCATCGTACACAAGAACACCATCCGCATCTCGACTAACTCCGACGAGACCTTCTCCGCCGCCGAACACCTACACTTCCAGATACACACTGACCCCAAGACCACCCTCCGAGGCACCCTCATCTACAGACACCCGGGACCACGCACACTATTCAGCGAAGACATCGCAGACTTCATCAGCCCGCACGCCATGCCCTCAGCCGACTACATCCTCCTAGGGGACCTCAACTTCCACCTGGAGAACAACAACGACAGAAACACCACCGCCCTGCTGGACAACCTCGCCAACCTCGGACTCAAGCAACTGGTGAACACGCCCACCCACTACGCCGGCCACACGCTTGACCCCGTCTTCTCGTCCAGCAAGCACATCTCCTTCAGCCACGCCACCGGACTCCACTGGACCGACCACAGCTGCGTCCACTTCAGCTTCAGAAAGACTGCGACCCACCACCACCCGCAACAGGCTCCCCGCCGGAGCTGGAGCAAGATCACCGCCGAGCAGCTCACCGCCTCCTCAGCCAGAACACACCCACCAACACAACGGACCCAAACGAAGCAGCCAGCAACCTCGCCAAGTGGCTGACCGCCTGCGCCGACGACCTCGCACCACTAAAAACCCTCCCAGCAGACCCGGAAGCAAGAAAACCCCTTGGTTCACCAACGAACTCAAGGAATCCAAGAAGAACTGCCGCACTCTCGAGAAAACCTGGCGACTCGACCAGACCACAGACAACAGGACCGCCCTCAAGCACGCCACCCGCAAACACCACCAGCTGATCCGTGCCACCAAGAAGTCGGCACTCAAAGAACGACTGGACAACAACGCCCATGACAGCAAGGAACTTTTCAGCATCGTCAAAGAGTTCTCCAACCCCAGCGCCGGAAACAACGACATCACCCCTCGCAAGACCTCTGCAACTCACTCTCCGCGTTCTTCCACCGCAAGATCACCGACATACACAACAGCTTCGACGCACAAACAACGCACCCTACCGCCGAACCAACGCCCGCCACCACCACCCTCTGCAACTGGACCCCGATCAGCACCGAAGACACCACCCGCACGATGAACTCCATCCACTCCGGATCACCAACCGACCCCTGCCCACACCACGTCTTCAACAAAGCCGACGCCACCATCGCACCCCATCTCCGGGACATCATCAACTCCTCCTTCCACACCGCCACCTTCCCGGAGAGCTGGAAGCACGCCGAGCTTACCGCCCTCCTGAAGAAACCAACGGCGGACCCCACCGACCTCAAGAACTACCGTCCCATCTCGCTCCTTCCGTTTCCGGCCAAAGTCATCGAGAAGACCGTCAACAGACAGCTTGCCGCCTTCCTCGAGACGAATGGATCCCTCGACCCCTCGCAGTCCGGGTTTCGGGCCAACCACAGCACCGAGACCGCCCTTATCGCAGCCACCGACGACATCAGAACCCTAACCGACAACGGGGAAACAGCTGCCCTCATCCTCTTGGACCTCTCTGCGGCGTTCGACACCGTCTGCCACCGCACCCTAGTGAAGCGCCTCAGCAACATCGGAATCCGAGAGAAAGCACTGGAATGGATCATCTCGTTCCTCGCCGGAAGAACCCAGAGAGTCCGCCTCCCCCCGTTCAGATCCGAAGCCACCGAAGTCATCTGCGGCGTTCCACAAGGATCCTCACTCAGCCCAACCCTCTTCAACGTCTACATGAGCCCCTCGCAGCCATCGCACGCCGACACAACCTCAACATCATCTCCTACGCCGACGACACCCAGCTGATCCTCTCCCTCACCAACGACCCCACCACCGCCAGAGCCAACCTACACGACGGGATGAGAGACGTCGCCGACTGGATGAGGAACAGCCGCCTTAAACTGAACTCAGATAAGACGGAAGTCCTCATCCTGGGCTCATCACCCTCCGCCTGGGACGACTCCTGGTGGCCCCCGGCCCTGGGCACCGCGCCCAAGCCAACGGACCACGCACGCAACCTGGGCTTCATCCTGGACTCCTCCCTGTCGATGACCAGACAAGTCAACGCCGTCTCATCTTCATGCTTCAACACCCTGCGCATGCTCCGCAAGATCTTCAGATGGATCCCCACTGAAACCAGGAAGACCGTCACCCAGGCACTCGTCACCAGCCGACTGGACTATGGGAACACCCTCTACGCCGGAACCACAGCCAAACTTCAAAAGAGACTCCAGCGCATCCAGAACGCCTCCGCACGACTCATCCTGGACATCCCCCGACACAGCCACATCACCGTGCACCTGAAAGACCTGCACTGGCTCCCCGTCAGCAAGAGAATCACGTTCAGACTCCTCACCCACGCACACAAGGCCCTCCACGACCTGGGCCCAAAGTACCTCAACGACCGCATGACCTTCTACACGCCCACACGCCAGCTACGATCAACCAGCCACGCCCTCGCCACCGTACCACGCATCCGCAGAACCACCGCCGGAGGAAGATCCTTCTCCTACCTGGCAGCCAAGACCTGGAACTCCCTCCCCACTCACCTTCGGCGAACCCAGGACCATCTCTCCTTCAGGAAGCAGCTCAAGACCTGGCTGTTCGAGCAGTAACTTACCCCCTCCCCCAGCGCCTTGAGACCCTCCCGGGTGAGTAGCGCGCTCTATAAATGCCGTGATTGATTGATTGATTGAGAGTACGGTGGCTCTCAGAGTCAGCTCAAAATCAGGGATAGAATTTCAGAACAACCTTCGTGTCAGGGAGATGGTACGAGAACAGCGTGCGGAGAAATAGCCCACATCTTCTTCTATTCGCACATAAAGAACGCTAGTATTAAAACAACAGCAATATGTGTGCTCAAAACTGCTAAAGGTTTAACCATGAAGACGGCTCACACTCCTTGTCGGCCTCCGTCAGAGACCTCTCTGCCTGACACTGTCCGCGCCACAAGAGAGGTGTGCCTGACCCTAGTTGAGCCCTAGGAACCAGGCTCCCTTATTCCAACTTAAAATTATTGCTGTCTGCTGTCAATAAAGCATAGTGCCTTTATCTGCGCAGTGCTTAACACGGGGCGCACACGCGCAAAATAAAATAAAAATAATAAAAACGCATCTGAACGCGACGTCCTCTGCTCTGGTCCTTTTCTCACCACTGGAACTAGAAGCAGCAACTCCCCTGACCAATCATGGCGCTGCTCTCATGCAGCATGAGGGTTACAAAATAAAGGGGATACCCCAGACACGTCACTAGGACCTGGGTAGAGTTCGGTACAGCAAGGGAAGGTCCCAGTGGAAACAAAACTAAAACTATAATCTAAACATCGACATCACCTATTAAATCAATTACAAACATTATTTTCAAGTTAAACGTATTTATTCATGTAGAACATGAATAAATACATTTAACTTGAAAATAATGTCATAGACCTTATGACCGAATGTGTCGCTAATCTTCGTTCACGTTTTCAACAACTCCTGGTGGTAGGAGATTTTAACTACCACTGGGACTTACAACCCAGAGAGGCACAGGCCCGTCAGTTGGAAGAGACGTTCACTAATCTTGGCCTCACTCAGTTAGTAACAACCCCCACGCATGAGCTTGGACATACCCTTGACCTGGTATGGTCCACTGTCTCGCTCACGACACTAAAAGATATCATCCCATGTGCGTGGTCTGATCACTATTGTATCAACCTGATCCTTCCCCTTACTAAGCACAATGCCCGACCCCCTTCGGACTGGAAACTTGTCCGTAGCTGGTCAATAATTGAGGCCCCAATATTGGTAAGCGCCCTTCGAGACTGCCCTCGTAAAAAGGCAGAAACAGTGGATATTGATGGCTGGTCTGAAGCTCTCTCCAGCCGGCTTCTCTCTGCCATCAATAAAATAGCCCCTGAAAGGAAAATAAAAACTGGTAATATAGGCAATGGCGCTCCATGGTTTACGGAAGAGCTTAGAGCACTGAAACGTTTGCTTCGCCACCACGAACGACAGTGGCGCAAACACTATGAGCCTCTGGCCCTTGCAGAGTATAGAGCCAAAATTGCTTCCTATAAAAAGGCGCTCCTCCGTAGGAAGGCGGATTATTATGAAAATAGGATCCTAGTAGCAACTAATAAACAGAAAGAAACGTTTAAAATTCTGAAAGAACTCAGCCATAAACAATCATTGACGTCTCCATCTAATCAAGAACAATGCAATGAATTTTTATTATATTTCTCTAACAAAATTCGGGATATCCTGATTGAGATTGATAATTCCCCATTTAAGCAACCTCCTGCTGTAGAGATGATCCCACAGGGAAAGCAAACAGAAATGCTCTCTTCATTCCAAAACCTTGACACTGAAACTCTCCGACGCATTGCTACAAAAATTAAATCTGGCTCACCCGCCGACCCCTGTCCCCCCAGGATTTTTAATTTAGCTCTCCCTGAAATTGAGGAAGAAATCCTCGCTTTGTTAAACCTCTCCCTGGAGATTGGGAAGGTTCCGAGTTACTTTAAAGAAGCCAGGATTATCCCCCTGCTTAAAAAGATTGGCGCGGACCCAGCCAATAAGAAAAATTTTAGACCTATCTCCCAACTTCCATTTCTTGCTAAAATTTTAGAGCAACATGTCCTACAACAACTAGTTAAGTTCACGAAGGATTACAACCTTCTGGAGGACAGGCAGGCTGGTTTCCGAGCTCACCATAGCACAGAATTGGTGATGTTATCAGTGCTTGATGAACTTAGGAGGACCACCGATAATAAAAAGCCTTGTGTCCTAGTCCTCCTTGACCTGTCGGCAGCATTCGACACGGTCAACCACGCTCTACTCTTAGAAAGATTAAGAACTATGGGGATCGGGGGCGCTGTTTTACAGTGGATCACCTCATTCTTGACGAACCGCTCCCAAAGAATTCAGATGGGTGACTGGGTCTCAGAGAGGGAGCTCGTTCCCTGTGGAGTTCCACAGGGGTCGGCCCTATCACCCCTCCTATTTAACATATATCTTAGACCATTAATTACTGCCCTCTCGGCTATGGAGTGTCAAGTTTTCAATTATGCGGATGATACTCAAATCATTCTGCAAATTGAAAATACCCCCCAAGCATACTCCCGGGCGAAAGATGTTTTACGTTTCACGGTCAACTGGATGACTGCCAATTCCCTAAAGATCAACCCAGACAAAACTGAGGTTCTGGCTTTGACCGATGCTGACAACCCTTGGAACTCCCTCTACTGGCCCCAGGAACTGGGTGATGCTCCGGCCCCAGTCCCAGTGGTAAAAAGTTTGGGAATCAAAGTGGATGCTAAGCTTTCATTGGCTAACCAGGTTTCCACTGTGTTCGGAACCTGTGTGGGCCTACTCAGGCTACTTAGGAGACTTTCCCCCATTCTCTCCTTCTCGACCATGAGAACAGTCGTGTCTGCCATGATCCTGTCCCGCCTCGACTACGGCAATTCGCTTTACATTGGACTGCCAGATTCTTTAGTAGGCAAATTGCAGATAGTCATGAATGACGCGGCAAGGCTAATCTTTAAAGTACCCAGGCATACGCGTGCATCCCCCCTCTTGCAAAGTCTTCATTGGCTGCCCATGAAACAGAGGGCCAAATTCAAGGGCCTCTGTATTGTTCACAAGGCTTTGTATGGACAGGCACCCATCTATATTAAACAATGCCTTGAGAAATATGCCCCATGTCGCTCGCTAAGGTCATCCTCGATGGGCTTCTTAGTTTGCCCACGTTTTAACTATGTTACCAAGGGGGGCCGAGCCTTCTCCATTCTTTTACCCACCCTTTGGAACAAGTTGCCTAGCCAGCTTCGTGCAGAAAGCCATCTCCTTCCTTTCAGGAAAAAACTGAAAACCATTCTCTTCACTGAAGCCTGGGCCTAACTGTTTTCCACTTGCTCTGGACTGACGCTACTCTTCTGCAGCACTTAGAGACCTTTTGGTATTAAGCGCTCTACAAATCCAAATTAACATAACATAACATAACATGTATACTCATGTTCTAAAACAACACATTTGTCAATAAATTATAAAGAGGTGCCCCAGGAGGGGGAGGGGTGGGCAAGTGCATCAATGTGCAAGTGTGAGGGTAAGTGAGAGAGGGAGGGCAGTGACAATATGTACATCCAAATCATAAATGGCCTATCCAGCCTTAACCAAGGCTGCCCTATTTACAAACCCATGCTGTTTGGGAGGACACGGTGAATCTATCACTGTCGTCCATATGAGGTAAACGAAAATAAAGCCATAGACGTTTCGACCCAGGGGTTGTGTGTAGGAGATTGTAGTCCTTACAGTAGTAGGGTCTTCATCAGGACCATAGGGGATCCAACGAACGGATGCGCATTGTTCACAGAGATTTATGGAGCATTTAAAGTATATTATGCCCATGATAACAGACAACTGTTAACAGAAGCGACCACATTAACCATTCACCAAGAATTCGTCCCTTTCTGACCCTGGAGCCTGGGGGCCCATCAATATCGGTTTCTCCACCGTTTGAACTGGTGGATACAGGGTGCCCCCTATGGTCCTGATGAAGATGCACTTGCCCCCCCTTCCCCCTCCTGGGGCACCTCTTTATAATTGTATTGACAAATGTGTTGTTTTAGAACATGAGTATACATGTTCTACATTAATAAATATGTTTAACTTGAAAATAATGTTTGTAATTGATTTAATAGGAGATGTTGATGTTTAGATTATAGTTTTAGTTTTGTTTCCACTGGGACCTTCCCTACCTCATGCAGCATGAGAGCAGCGCCATGCTAGGAGGGAGCGACCTCACTCGGTGCTCCACAGCGCTCTGGAGGCTTTGGCTTGCTCTAACCCTGCTGTCTTAAGATAGAGCTGTTTAAAGTGTGCATGTGTGGCTGGCTGTCGCAAGATGGCTGGCCAAAAAGACATGCACACTTTAAGCAGTGCACAGCCAGCCCACCCTCCTCCCTGCTGAGTGACATGCTACTGTCACTCAGCAACGGTCCCGCCCCCAACCTAACACTCTGTTCGGGACTGGAAAGAAAAATAAAATGTCAATAAATTACCATTTTTCAGGGTTTTTGGGGGATTTTAAGTGGGGGCGACACTCCTCCGCTCCAATGGAGGAGCTGCCCCTGGTTTTTGCTTTGAATATGTGTGAGGCGCTCTACCTCCTGGGAGAAGCTCTCCCAGCGATCTCGCCACCTTTAATGTACATGTATATTTTCTATTTGTTATTGACATCTTCTGCTTTGTAGTGAAGCGCTCTGATACCTTCGGGCATGTCTGTGCTCTATAAAATCACAAAAATAAAAATGTATAAATAAATATTTCATGCTGCATGAGGCTTTGGTTGCTGTCTTTCTGAGCTCCCAGCACTCCACTCGACCTGACCACTCCCTTTCTGACTGCCTGGCTCCATTAATAAACCTCACTCTGCCTCACTAACGTCCACGGGCGCCTAGTCCTTGCTCTGCAGAGCTTTCAGTGCCCGACTCTACCTGAGCCCTTAGTGCCTGACTCTAACGGGGCTCTCGATATCTGCCCTCACATGAGCTCTCAGTGCCTGACTCTACCTGAGCTCTCAGTGCCTGACTCTAACGGGGCTCTCGATATCTGCCCTCACCTGAGCTCTCAGTGCCTGACTCTACCTGAGCTCTCAGAGCCTGAATCTAACGAGGCTCTTGATATCTGCCCTCACCTGAGCTCTCAGTGCCTGACTCTACCTGAGCTCTCAGTGCCTGACTCTAACGGGGCTCTCTATCTGTCCTCACCTGAGCTCTCAGTGCCTGACTCTACCTGAGCTCTCAGTGCCTGACTCTAATGGGGCTCTCGATATCTGCCCTCACCTGAGCTCTCAGTGCCTGACTCTAATGGGGCTCTCGATATCTGCCCTCACCTGAACTCTCAGTGCCTGACTCTACCTGAGCTCTCAGTGCCTGACTCTAACGGGGCTCTCGATATCTGCCCTCACCTGAGCTCTCAGTGCCTGACTCTACCTGAGCTCTCAGAGCCTAACTCTAATGGGGCTCTCGATATCTGCCCTCACCTGAGCTCTCAGTGCCTGACTCTACCTGAGCTCTCAGTGCCTGACTCTACCTGAGGTCTCAGTGCCTGACTCTAACGGGGCTCTCGATATCTGCCCTCACCTGAGCTCTCAGTGCCTGACTCTACCTAAGCTCTCAGTGCCTTACTCTAACGGGGCTCTCGATATCTGCCCTCACCTGAGCTCTCAGTGCCTGACTCTACCTGAGCTCTCAGAGCCTGACTCTAACGGGGCTCTTGATATCTGCCCTCACCTGAGCTCTCAGTGCCTGACTCTACCTGAGCTCTCAATGCCTGACTCTAATGGGGCTCTCGATATCTGCCCTCACCTGAGCTCTCAGTGCCTGACTCTAACGGGGCTCTCGATAGCTGCCCTCACCTGAGCTCTCAGTGCCTGACTCTAACTGAGCTCTCAGTGCCTGACTCTACCTGAGCTCTCAGTGCCTGACTCTAACGGGCTCTCGATATCTGTTCTCACCTGAGCTCTCAGTGTCTGACTCTACCTGAGCTCTCAGTACCTGACTCTAACGGGGCTCTCGATATCTGCCCTCACCTGAGCTCTCAGTGCCTGACTCTAACGGGGCTCTCGATATCTGCCCTCACCTGAGCTCTCAGTGCCTGACTCTACCTGAGGTCTCAGTGCCTGACTCTAACGGGGCTCTCGATATCTGCCATCACCTGAGCTCTCAGTGCCTGACTCCACCTAAGCTCTCAGTGCCTGACTCTAACGGGGCTCTCTATATCTGCCCTCACCTGAGCTCTCAGTGCCTGACTCTACCTGAGCTCTCAGTGCATGACTCTAACGGGGCTCTCGATATCTGCCATCACCTGAGCTCTCAGTGCCTGATTCTACCTGAGCTCTCAGTGCCTGACTCTAACGGGGCTCTCGAAATCTGCCCTCACCTGAGCTCTCAGTGCCTGACTCTAACGGGGCTCTCGATATCTGCCCTCACCTGAGCTCTCAGTGCCTGACTCTACCTGAGCTCTCAGTGCCTGACTCTAACGGGGCTCTCGATATCTGCCCTCACCTGAGCTCTCAGTGCGTGACTCTACCTGAGCTCTCAGAGCCTAACTCTAACGGGGCTCTCGATATCTGCCCTCACCTGAGCTCTCAGTGCCTGACTCTACCTGAGCTCTCAGTGCCTGACTCTACCTGAGGTCTCAGTGCCTGACTCTAACGGGGCTCTCAATATCTGCCCTCACCTGAGCTCTCAGTGCCTGACTCTACCTGAGGTCTCAGTGCCTGACTCTAACGGGGCTCTCGATATCTGCCCTCACCTGAGCTCTCAGTCCCTGACTCTACCTGAGCTCTCAGAGCCTGACTTTAACGGGGCTCTTGATATCTGCCCTCACCTGAGCTCTCAGTGCCTGACTCTAACGGGGCTCTCGATATCTGCCCTCACCTGAGCTCTCAGTGCCTGACTCTAACGGGGCTCTCGATATCTGCCCTCACCTGAGCTCTCAGTGCCTGACTCTACCTGAATCTCGGTATCGGACTTCGTCTGCACTCCAGTGCCCACTTTACTGATCCGTTACTTTTGACTCTGGCCGTTACTCGACACAGATGTAAACAGCTTGGTTGCCTGACACTAACTGACTGTGTCAGCCGGATGGTTGGCCCGAAGGCTCAAGACCTTCTTATATTTAAAATGTTCATAGCTACACCTCCGCCCTCCACTTACCTATAAATAAGTCCCGCTCAATACAGGCTTGTGATTTTGTGTGTATTTAATTTTTTTTTAAAACATTGATTTGTCCATCTCCTTGCATGGGAGTTCCTTTCACCACCCAACAGATTTCTCCAAAAACATGACATCAACAGTGAAGTTTGCTCAGTTTAATCAAATAATGTAAAAATGTCTCTATTGCCTATGGTCGGCGCTCCTTGAAATCCTTTAAGACTAAAAGATTTTTGACATTCAGAAAAGGACAGCGATTGTTTCTGATAACACTAGCAAAACGGTACCCTTCAGTCCAGCAGAGGGAGGTGTGGCCGGACAGCCGAGCTTCCGGTTTGGAACTAGTGAACCAGGTTGGAGTCCTAGCGTCGACTCAACATCTTGTGATTCTGTGCAAATCACTTAAACTCGCCATAACAGACAAACACGAATCTGACTTTGTTTAATGTAATCTAGTGCCCGCGTTAAATATGACAAGCATTAGAGCCGATTTCGCGCTCACAAAACTACGAGCAGGTAGGTGGTCGTTACGCATTTGTCTGCTTGCATCTCCCACCTGTATGTTTTATGGGCCTCTGTTATTTGTACATTCCTGGGCAGAAGGTTCCCTTCTTGTCTCAAAGAGCACATTATCTGCTGGTACCCAAGCTTGTACTGTTGTGACTGCCTCACTGCTGGTAATGACAATAGGTCTATACTTCAGTCAGCGCTGCAGGTGGCAGAGGGATCTGAGGAGGTGATGACAGCTTCCAGACTAGTGTGCGCCTATCTCTCACACTTCATATATCATGCTTCTAAGCGCTGCATCCCAAAACACGACAACCGCACAAGGGTGATCCTCAAACACGACATGGAAATACTTCTCACACAGGATCAAAAAAAAGACAACATACTCCCAACCACACACCCGACACAACGTAGCATGCTAACTAGGTAGGCAGGCGCTTCAGTACCCCTCGTATTTCTAGTAGGCGCTATATTAATTCTACAGTGCAAAGTACTTCATTTACCATTTCATTTGCATAGGTACGTTATTAGAATAGACGTCTCTAACAACAAGGTGTGCAACTCACCTACTTGTGGGCAGTGGTGAAGCCCCCAGGGCAGGACCTGTTACGCAGCACTAGTATCACTAGCATGCACAGGGAGCAGAGAAAGTGAGCAGTCACACATCACCATTGTGACCAGTGAGTGCATACTCTAAGCCCAAGAGATAGTGGCAGCATCAATGAGTAGTTACTCGTCATTACTGTGAGAAGAGAGCAGAAACTAAACCTAACACCGCGAGTGTGAACAGTAAGCACGTGATAAGCCTAACACAAAGTGACTAAGTAAGTGCGCGGTGACACACCGCTAGTGTGAACAGCGAGCACATGATAAAGCCTAACACAAAGTGACCAAGTAAGTGCGCGGTGACACACCGCTAGTGTGAACAGCGAGCACATGATAAAGCCTAACACGTGATGAGAGAGTAAGTGAGCGGTTACACACCGCGAGAGTGAACAGTGAGCCCGTGATACGCCTAACACACAGTGAGAGTAAGTGAGCGCTTACACAACATTAGTATAAATAGTGAGCATATGATACGCCTAACGCATAGTGAGAGAGTAAGTGAGCCGTTACACACCTCTAATGTGAACACCGAGCACTTGATGAGCCTGAGACATAGTGAGAGAGTGAATGACCTGTTACACATCACTAGTGTGAACAGTGAGCACATCATGATACGCCTAACACACAGTGACAGTCAGTGAGCCGTTGCGCATCACTAGTGTGAACAGAGAGCACACGAGACGCCTAACACACAGTGACAGTCAGTGAGCCGTTGCGCATCACTAGTGTGAACAGTGAGCACACAATACACCTAACACATAGTGAGAGAGTAAGTGAGCGGTTACACATCGCGAGTGTGAACAGTGAGCAGGTGATACGCCTAACACATAGTGGGAGAATAAGTGAGCTCTCACACATCACTAGTGTGAACAGCGAGTACATAAGCTTGACTCATAGTGACAGAGTCAGTGAGCCATTACACATCACTAGTGTGAACAGTGAGTACGTGATGAGCCTGACACATAGTAAGAGAGTGAGTGACCTGTTACACATCACTAGTGTGAACAGAGCGAGTACATAAGCTTGACTCATAGTGACAGAGTCAGTGAGCTATAACACATCACTAGTGTGAACAGCGAGCACATGATGTCTACCACATAATGACAGTCAGTGAGCCGTTACACATCACTAGTGTGAACAGTGAGCACATGATGAGCCTAACACATAGTAACAGAGTCAGTGAGCTATAACACGTCGCGAGTGTGAACAGTGAGCACGTGATAAGCCTAACAAAGTGACAGTCAGTGAGCCGTTACACAATCAATAGTATCAGCAGTGAGCACGTGATAAGCCTAACACACAGTGAGAGTCCGTGAGATTAGCCTGACTAGATTGAGCACATTCAGGCCCAACAACACACTGTGGAAGTCAGTGAGCAGTTAGCCATCTCTCCAGTGAGCAGCAGTGAGCGCGTAGTAAGCCTTGGACAGAGTGACGCAGCTCTCTGCGCAGTAGTGGCGCATCAGGGGTGACAACGGCCCCGGTGAAAGCAAGGGTATAAGCCCCTTTCACGACTGGTTGCGTACCAAAAATACGACATAATCAGGGTTCAGTGGGCCCTCCAGGGCCCCGGTGCCACTACACTTGCTGCACAATGATGGCTGCAGCCTGAAAGCCTCACAGGGCCGTAACACTGAGGGGCAGATTTACAAGCCCCCTGCGCCACCAGTACGTCACTTTTTGTGTGACTTTTCCTCTCCTTGTAAATACGGCCCATTCACACGCAGCACTTTGCGGTGAAGGGGCGTTCCATGGGTGTTGCTGTGGGTGTTCCCACGCAACACCCATGGAACAAGGCACATCTCCAGAATTACGAGAAATCGTAACTCTGGAGATGCGTCTGAAAGCTACGCCACCCTAGAGGTGGCGTAGCGAGGCGCACTTCTCCTCGTTTTTTCCTCTTTCAATGCGTGCTGCATTCTGCAGCACGCATTGAAAGAGGAAAATGGTTGTAGTAATTGGTTTTGTGCAGGAAGGTTCCCCTTCCTGCACAAAAACAATCTCCCCACGACGCAGGCATCCTTGCACCATGGTGCAAGGGTGCCTGCGCCGGCGCATGGCTGCAGTTTGTGCGCCAGCGCAGGGGGAAGCACAAGGATGCAACATATTCTTGTAAATATGTCGCATACCTGTGTTTTCCAAACTAACGCAGCATGGCGCAGCAAAATGATTTGCTGCGCCGTGCTGCGTTAGTTAATTGTAAATCTGCCCCTAAATGTGGTTAATCCCTCACCTGCGCAGATTGCGATAAAACCCCGCGTATTCTCCAATATATAGTTGTTTTTCAGTGAGTATGGGCGCATTGAAGAATGCCCCCCATCACAAGGGCTGCAGGGGGTGGCCCGGATTGCCCCTTCCTCCTTGCCGGGTTCATGGCATCACGGTCACCTTCCCAGCCCCTCCGGACGCTCCCTGCACATGCAGCGTCTGCAGGTGTTGTTCACGCATGTGTTCTCTCTCTAACGAGGTTCCCTTCCGAGGACAGGGCCCAGGCCCCCCATCCATGCGGACGCCGCACCCCTCCCACGACGCCCTCTTCAAAGTTTCCTTCCAGTCCCTGCAGTTCCCGGAGCTTTTAGCCGGTTCCCACAGGTATATGTGCGACACTACTTACCGCGGTGCTGCCGGATCGCTTTCCCGGTGGAGGGGTCAAGGGGGGCGAACACACCATTTATAACTTAAAATTTAAGCCGGCGGTCTCTGCTCTGCACTCAGATGGCGCGGGTTCTGTAGCACGCTGAGATACCTGAACCCGACAACCTACCGCGCCCAAAAACGCCCCCTCCTCCATCACGAGCCAACTTATGCCTATGGTTATTCAAAAAATTTTAAATGCATTTTTTTTTATAGCGCAAACTTGACCCGAAGGCATTTGAGCGTTTTACATGAGCACCAGTTACACTACACAACGACACATTCCTTTTTTCAGTCATTCACTGTACCTCACTTGAAGACGAAATGAAACACAATCTCCCTCACGAACCCCTGTGCGGCCTGGATGTACGGGGCAGTGCCCGCCTGCTGGAGCTGTCTGTCAGGGTCAGGCGGGGTCCTCAGAGGGGTCTCACAGCCACAGCTGCGGACACTCCTCGTGGACTCCCTTCCCAGAAATACTCCTCTGGCAGCATTGCTAATCCTTTATGGCTTCTGGAGTAGCGTGCTACTCGCCGAAAAAGCGCTTGGACGCCTCGTCAGGGGTAGTAAGCGCTATATAAATGCAATTACAATACAATTGCCAGGTTCTTCTGGACAGTACCCTCAGGAGCTTTCTCAGCATCTCCCCCAGACAGTAATTTCTTGAGCCACCCCCTCCTTCAGCAGCTGTCTCAGGTAGTATTCAGGAAGCCCAGTCACTCAGCAGCTTTCTCGGGCAGTGGTCACTAAAGATATCCTCTCAGCAGCTCGCCCAAGCTTTAACCGCCTAGCCTCACTGCAGTACAGGTTAGTATATATCACCAGAGTTCTTTACCCAGCAGCCGTCATGAGTGGAATTCTTAGCTATCCTCTCTCAGCAGCCCCCTCAGGCAGTCTCCTATGAAGATCCTCTTTCAGCAGCAATCCCAGGCAGTCTCCTATAAAGATCCTATCGCAGCAGCACTCCCAGGCTGTCTCCTATGAAGATCCTGTCTCAGCAGCACTCACAGGCAGTTTCCACGAAGAGCCTCTATCAGCAGCTCTTCCAGCCAGTTCCTTTAGACTTCGTCATTCACTCAATATCTCCCTCAGACTGTATCACGAGAGATCCCATCTCAGCAGCTCTCCCAGGCAGTGTCCATGGCGACCTCTCTCAGTAGCTCTCCCAGGCAGTCCCCTTAGAATTTGTCACTCAATATCTCCCTCAGACTGTATCACGAGAGATCCCTTGTCAGCAGCTCCCTCAAGCAGTACCCTAAAAATATCGTCTCTCAGCAGCCCACTCAGGCAGTATCCCATGGAGATCCTCTCACAGGAGCCCTCCCTGGCAGTATGCCTGAAGATCCACTCTCAGCATCCCTCCCAGGCAGTATCCATGGAGATCCACTCTCAGCATCCCTCCCAGGCAGCATCCATGGAGATCCACTCTCAGCATCCCTCCCAGGCAGTATCCATGGAGATCGTCTCTCAGCAGCTCATCCAAGAGGTACCCTTAGACTTCTTCACTCATTATCTCCCTCGAGCAGAATCCTTGAGAGATCCTCTCTCAGCAGCCTTCTCAGACAGTGTCCTATGGAGATCCCCTCTCAGCAGCCCTCCCAGACAGTATCCATGGAGATCCCCTCTCAGCATCTCTCCAGCCAGTGCGCTTAGACTTTGTCACTCAATATCTCCATTAGACAACATCATTAGAGATCCCTTCTCAGCAGTGCTCTCAAACAGTATCCTAAAGAGATCCCCCTTCAGCAGCATTCTCAGGCAGCATCCCATGGAAATCCCCTCTCAGCAGCTCACACAGGTAGTACCCTTAAACTTCATTGCTCATTATCTCCCTCAGACAGTATCATTAGAGATCCCTTCTCAGCAGCGCTTTCAAGCAGTATCCTAAAGGGATCCTCTCAGCAGTCCTCCCAGGCAGTATCCCATGGTGATCCCTCTCAGCAACCTCACCCAGGATCTTTCTCAGAGAGTATCATTAAAGAGCTTCCCCCCAAAGTACCCCCAGGCAGTATCCCACGATGGTCTACTCCCTCTTAGACTGTATTTTTACATACCTTCTCTCAAGCAGTATTTTTTGAGATCCTCTCTCAGCAGATCTTCCGGGCAGTAACCACTGCAGCTTTCTCCGGCGCCTCCTTCGAGATTCTCCCTCCGTACCTCGCCCAGGCCTTATCCGATGGTGGTCCTCTCTCAGCAGCTCTCCCAGGATCTCTACAAAGAGTTTCTCAGGCAGCACCCGTCTTAGGCAGGTCCTCAGAGATCACCAGCTTTCTCAGGGAGTACCTTCTGAGATGTTCTCCAAGCAGCTCTCGCAGGCAGCATCAACGGTGCTACTCTCATTGTAACCAGTCACACACAGTGCCCTACAGACCCTTTCACAGCCGCTCTCCACAAACGTTACCTTTAGAGCCCTTGCCTAGCATCCTCCACTGATATTATCAGTAGAAATCCTCTCCAGGGTAATATCTTCAGCACTCATGGAGTTCACTGTCCCTAGGCGGTGTCTTCACAGACCCTCCCAGTGGTTCCCTAGGGCAGGATTTTCAAAGGCTCTCTCCAAGTTGCTCCACAGCTGGTTTGATCTGTGCTCAGTTAACATCTGCTTTCCTGTGCAGTACCCTGATAGATCATTCCTCGTTTCCAAAACCTGGGCAGTATTCTAAGAGATTCTGGTCAAGGCACTCTCCATAGAGACACCCATTTTTCTACCCAGAAGTTTCCTCAGAGATCTTCTTGCAGCTGTTCCACCCACGCACGGTGTCAAAGCTCTCTTCTCAGCTGTATCCTGAGACCCTCTTACAGCTGCTCTCCGCAAGCACTATCCTCAGGGACCCTCTTACAGCTGCTCCCTCAGGCAGTATTTTCAGAGACCCTGTTCCAACTGTTCCCCCAGACTGTACCCTCTGAGATTCTTCAACAGCTGCTCTTCGCAGGCAGTATCTCCAGAGACCCCCTTACAAGAGCAGTATCTTCAGAGACCCTCTCCCAGGCAGTATCTTCAGAGTTCCTCTTCCAGCTGCTCTCCCTAGGCAGTATCTTCAGAGACCCTCTCCAGCTGCTCTCCTAGGCAGTATCTTCAGAGACCCTCTCCCAGCTGCTCTCCCCAGGCAGTATCTTCAGAGACCCTCTCCCAGCTGCTCTCTTCAGGCAGTATCTTCAGAGACCCTCTTCCAGCTGCTCTCCCCAGGCAGTATCTTCAGAGACCCTCTCCCAGCTGCGCTCCCCAGGCAGTATCTTCAGAGACCCTCTCCAGCTGCTCTCCCCAGGCAGTATCCTCTGAGACCCTCTTCCACCTGCTCTCCCCAAGCAGTATCTTCAGAGACCCTCTCCCATCTGCTCTCCCAGGCAGTATCTTCAGAGTTCCTCTTCCAGCTGCTCTCCCCAGGCAGTATCTTCAGAGACCCTCTCCAGCTGCTCTCCCCAGGCAGTATCCTCTGAGACCCTCTTCCAGCTGCTCTCCCCAAGCAGTATCTTCAGAGACCCTCTCCCATCTGCTCTCCCAGGCAGTATCTTCAGAGTTCCTCTTCCAGCTGCTCTCCCCAGGCAGTATCTTCAGAGACCCTCTCCAGCTGCTCTCCCCAGGCAGTATCCTCTGAGACCCTCTTCCAGCTGCTCTCCCCAAGCAGTATCTTCAGAGACCCTCTCCCATCTGCTCTCCCAGGCAGTATCTTCAAAGACCCTCTCCCAGCTGCTCTCCCCAGGCAGTATCTTCAGAGACCCTCTCCAGCTGTTCTCCCAGGCAGTATCTTCAGAGACCCTCTCCCAGCTGCTCTCCCCAGGCAGTATCTTCAGAGACCCTCTCCAGCTGCTCTCCCAGGCAGTATCTTCAGAGACCCTCTCCAGCTGCTCTCCCCAGGCAGTATCCTCTGAGACTCTCTCCCAGCTGCTCTCCCCAGGCAGTATCCTCTGAGACTCTCTCCCAGCTGCTCTCCCCAGGCAGTGTCTTCAGAGGTTCTCACACAGCTGCCCCTTCCAGGATCCACCCTCATACCCTCGTCCCGCGTGCTCCCCTCGCCAGCCATCTGTTGCACCGCGATGGGCGCCCTCCGTCGGCATCTTAAAGACGTTATCGCATTTCCCCCTCGCCCCTTCCCGCCTCTGTCCCCGCAGGAATTAAAAGCTTCTGTTTAAAAAGCCGAACAAATATTGCAGGTGAGTCAGCGCACGGGGGCCGCAGCCCTATTAATTACAGCGGAGAGGAGCGCCCGTGGAGGGGGGGGAAGCGCGGACTGACAGCGCCGGGGAGCTCACCTCAGTAACACGAGGAAAAATAGCGAAGCCTTTCAGAATAAAAAATACAGTTTATTTTTATCCTATCTGTCGAAGCGTAGAAAACCCTACAATGATAGGCGACGCCCCTGCTTTATAGTGTGGGGAACGGAGGAGGGAGGGGTGGAGAAGTGCGCTTTGCTTCAAAGTTTTGTGGGCGGTAACCATGCTTCTCAGTCCTGGGAAAGCCATCCCAACTTTTCAGTGAGTGTGCGTGTTTTTCAGTGTGCGTGTGTATGTACTTTTCAGTGTGTGTGTCCTTTTCAGTGTGTATTGATGCGTGTGTGTGTGGTGTGTGTGTACTTTTCAGTGTATGTCTGTGTACCTTTCAGTGTATGTGTGTGCATGCGTGTGTACTTTTCAGTGTGTATTGGTGTGTGCGTGTGGTGTGTGTACTTTTCAGTGTGCGTGTGTATCAACTTTTCAGTGTGTGTGTACTTTTCAGTGTATGTGTGCGTGTGTACATTTCAGTGTGTATTGGTGTGTGTGTGTGTATGTACTTTTCAGTGTGTGTGTACTTTTCAGTGTATGTGTGCGTGTACTTTTCAGTGTGTTTTGGTGTGTGTGTGTCAGTGTGTGTGTGTGTGTGTGTGTACTTTTCAGTGTGTGTCTGTGTACCTTTCAGTGTGTGTGTGTTTGTGTGTGCATGCATGTGTACTTTTCAGTGTGTATTGGTGTGTGGTGTGTGTACTTTTCAGTGTGCGTGTGTATGTACTTTTCAGTGTGTGTGTACTTTTCAGTGTATGTGTGCGTGTGTACTTTTCAGTGTGTATTGGTGTGTGTGTCAGTGTGTGTGTGTGTGGGGGTGGTGTTTGTGTACTTTTCAGTGTGTCTGTATACCTTTCAGTGTATGTGTGTGTGTGCACTTTTCAGTGTGTATTTGTGTGTGGTGTGTGTACTTTTCAGTGTGTGTCTATGCACCTTTCAGTGAGTGTGTGTGTACTCTGCTTTCCTGTGCTGGAAAGAACATATTGTTTTTCGTTCCCGTCTTTGGAGGGCACGCCCTGCCACTCAGTCATGGAAGATGGACCACTATCTCATTTCCGGCACGACTTCCGCCCCTGCTTTTCTTGCCAGGAGGGTACTATTATTTCCCAGTAAAGGTGGGAAATAATTCACAGTCTCGGGATGAACCCTTGCTTCTCGATACTGGAGTGCCAGCCTGCTTCTCCAGAATTCACAAATGCGCTTCGCTTTGTGTCGAGTCCCTGCCGGCCCCTGCCCCTTCGCATCTCATTCCAGCCCTGCTTCTCCATCATGGAGGTGGCTCCTGTGCCTCTCTATACCGGGAGGACCACCATGCTTTTAAGTCCTCTGTGGTCCTGTGCTTCTCCTTATAGGGTGCAGCTTGTGTCAACATTCTGGGAGTGTTCCTGCTTCTCAATCCTGGGGCATGTTCTCTGCAGCTCAGTCTTGAAATGTGAGCCTCATCAATAAGCCCTGAAGAAGTCTTGTGTAGGAGACGAAACGCGTTGGCTATTTTTGGCTACTTCTGAAGAAACGCTTTTATTAAAAGAAGAAAGCGAAGATTTGAATAAAAAGAACATTTTAAAGTAAAATGAAATGGAGTCTGTGCATTAAGTTTGAATGAAGATTTAGTTTGAAACCCGGCAACACAGCTGAGGATATTATTTGTACATATGAGTTGGGGGCGTGCTGATCTTTTTTGGCATGATGCAAGACTACCTTGCTTCTCAGCCCTGAAAGGACCACCATGCTTCTCACTGCCAGAGGGTACACCTTGCTGCTGCATCGTAGGAGTGTCCCTGCTTCTCATTCTTCTTAGGGAATGCACTCTTCTTCTTAGTGACGAAGAAAGATCGATCACCTTGCTTCTAAGTCATCGATGTTAAGCATCCCGAGTCTCAGTTTCGAGAGGACCCCTTGCTTCTCAGTCCTAATAGGATCCCGTTCTGTTGCTTCTCATTCCTGGAGTGTCCACCCTTCTTCTCAGCCACTATTGAATTAACACCTTCTTTATTCTTGGTCCCAGAAAGGTCACATTTCTTCTCTGTCATGGAGGTGAAGCACGAATGCAGGGAGGTCTCCCTGCTTCTCAGTCCTGGTATAAACCCCAACCCTTGCTTCTCATTCCTCGATTGTCCAACCTGCTTCTCCATCACGATGAGAAGATCTCCTTCATTCTCAGACCTGGGATGGCCTCTTTGCTTCTCATGCTACTTCTCCTTCATGGAAGGGGATACCATGCTTCTCTCTCTAGGGAGGTCTACCCTGCTTCTTAGTCCAGGGCGAATCACCATCGCCAGATTTACTCTGAGCGAAAACACAATGCTTCTCAGTTATGAAGGAAGACCACTTTACTTCTTCATCTTGGAGGACCACCTCGCTTCTCAGTCATGGAGAAGAATCATCTTGCCTTGCCTCTTGGCCCTGGGAGTATCTCACCCCTTGGGTCACATTCCTGGAGCATACCCTCCCCCTTAGCTGTCATAGACGAGGCTCCCATGCTTCTCCATTTTAGGAGGATCACCCTGCTTCTCACTCTCACTTGCTTCATTCCTCCAGAAGACACAAGGCTTTTCGGTCATGGACGAAGACCACCTTGCTTCTCCATCTTGGGAGGATCACTCCTGCTTCTCACGCTCACTTGCATCTTTCCTCGTGAATACACAAGGGTTTTCGGTCATGGACGAAGACCACCTTGCTTCTCCATCTTGGGAGGATCACTCCTGCTTCTGATGCTCACTTGCATCTTTCCTGGTGAATACACAAGGGTTTTCAGGCATGGACAAAGACCACCTTGCTTCTCCATCTTGGGAGGATCACTCCTGCTTCTCATGCTCACTTGCATCTTTCCTCGTGAATACACAAACGTTTTCGGTCATGGACAAAGACCACCTTGCTTCTCCTTCTTGGGAGCAGCCCCTTCCATCTTAGCCCTCCGAGGTCCTCTTCTTATTCCAGTAGTGCTAATAATGCTTCTCATCCTGAGGGAGGATCACTCTGTTTCTTGGAGGAGATGTTCCCCGTTATTCACCCTTGGACAGATCTCTTGGCTTCTTCTTAAAGGAGGAAAACTCCTTGCTTTCCGACCTGAGGTGTTGTTGCTACTTCTCTGACATGGACCCCCTTCCTGCGGCTATCAGTAATGGGCGTACTGGTTGATTCCTTTAGGAGCTCTACTTGTTGTCAATTATTTATGCAGATTCCTGGTATAGCGCTTCAAGAACCTGTGCACCGGGTGATAGTCGAGTACAGGGAAATGGCAAAGAAATATCATTGAACAAGCAAAAAGAAAGACAATAAGATACAAAAATGTAGGTCTTCAGGATAATTATAACCTAGCAAAAATGATTCATAAAAAAAGAAATTGATGTTTACAGAAAGGTAGTGGTATCTTTGTAGAATAGTTTCTGTGGTGACCAGATAGATTTGGTGGGTGAAGATTTACTAAAGTTAAATTGTCGGAGCACTTCCCTGTATCTCAGCCCTAAAAGCGGCAGCGCACCATCTGTTGAATTAGCAAGAATCGCCTTTCTGCTTATTTTTGCTGGGAAGAAGGAAACCAAGTTGGTCTTTCCTGATGTGACTCGAATGAGGTCCAGGATCTGAACCTACAGTTTTTCCTTTGGTGCGGTGGAGTGTTGACAGTTTTCTTTTTTTCATATCCTGTAGACCAGAAACTACAGAGGACTTTTTCAAGTCAACTCTTTTGCATAACACTTGACATACGGATAATGATTTCAAATTTGTTCTGCCGCTTCCCGTACCTGCTCCTTCTAGATGTTGCACACCGGCTCCACCTTCAGCTAGCCTCGCAATTTAGAAGTGGGCGAAGGAGGCTAGCCAGTCTTGTTTGGCAAGCTACCCCCTCTGATAACCCATGACTATGGGCACTTTCACTTTGCCACTGGATTCAAGATAGCCTGGCTGATGACGGCTGTAAGCCAGAAACCGGTCCCAGGATGCTTGTTTCCGGTCCAGGGAAGACATGGCTTGGCAGTTCGGGCTGGACTGTTCCCATGAGGCACAGGGTCAGACTGATTTGCATATGGCCATGTCTGAACTGGGGTGGCGGAGTGAGCTAAAGAATGATGATGGATTAAACCCAGATCAGTTGACTGGGGGTGAGTGCTTGCAATGTTCAACACTCCGTCCATCATCCCCTTTGGTTTTGCCACTTTCATATGACCATTGCTTGAGTGGTAAAAACAGTAGAGCAGGAGCCCAAAGTTCATCTTCGGAGAACACCGATGTTTCTGCCGAATGCTGAGGTTGTCGAATACCAAGGCTGCCTTGTCTTGATTCCACCTCATACCTCATTCGTCAGATGCCCTATACTTCATGTCTCTTTATCTCACTCATGCAGATTCTTTCTCATCTTTTCCTCCTCCATTTGTCACTGTTATCCCATCCTCCTCTTACTCCTGTTCTAGCTTTTCTCTCTCTGGCTGTGAGTCACAACGAGTGCCAGGGCTGCCATCAGCCGCCATCAGCCTCCCTGAGCTGGTTGGAGCCTAAGGGAGGTGGGCACAAGGTAGTGGTTAATTGGTAAAAAAAAAAAGTGCTGGGACTCTCCTCAGGAGGCAGCTTGCACCAGCCCATTTCTCCTGTTAGTGCCGCCTAAAACAGAACCAACTACTAACCATGAAAGTGGGGAGAGGAGGTGGCATAATGGCCAGAGCTGCCGTCTTTGGAGCTGGGGAACCAGTTTCGAGTCTCAGAGTCGGCTCAACAGCCAGTGATTCTGGGCAAATCTCTTAACCTACCCGTGTCTACCATAAATGAACGTGTCCTTAACTGGTGCTCATGAAAAGCGTCAGTATTGATGATTAAGTGGCGGTGCTGAGCACCGGAAACCACTGGCTCAAATTAAGCACTGGCATGAGGAGAGCCCCTGCCACCAGCTCTCAGGTGGTGGTTTGCCTCTCTCTGTACTGCCAGGAGGTACACGTAAACTTCCCCGGCAATTTAAATCAAGGCTATAAACGCTATGAGATATGATGCTGTCTGCTCACATTAGACTCTCTGCTCTTCTAAACCAGGAAAATTATGTTTGCAGGCTTTAAAAACAATGCACACATGAACAGTGAAAGCAGTCTGTGTAAGTAATACATCACTGCCCTCATTCTGAGACTGGTGAAAAAGAAGTGGGGCTAAAAGAGCCGATATTGCCAAAAAAACAGGATATATTGCCCCATTACTAAGTGATTTTTCATTTTATGTCCAGAATGGGGAGATTCTGCACCTGAAATGACTGGTCTGTTTTCTGCATGTTTTTCCTAATTTTCTGGTAATAGATTTCACCTTCATTTCATACTGTGGAATCTGTGACCAAAAAGCAGAATATAAAACCGGATGTGACATAAATGGGTTTGGAATCACACTCAGTAATATTGAGTGGAATTCAGCATTCAGTACTAGTTATAGTATTAGGTTAGTAGATATTGCTCTATTTTTTTACTTTCTCTTTGATGCAACTCAGCGCAGCAACTTTGGCTTAGTAAATTTCCACCCCAAAATCTTTAGCAACTTACGCTTCAAATATTTGATATTTGCCTGTCCAGATGTAGGCACAATCGTCTCTCTCCTGCCGTGGCTCCCCTTTCACATGTTCTCAATGATCTGTCTGCAATGGGGGCAGCAGTGTGTTTTCACCAGGATTCTGATATATTGTGATTAATTGGCCCATGACAAGACTCAATTTACATACAAGATTGAATTTTCCGCTGAGAAGTCATTCTGTGTGTTGAAAAATGTAGACAATTTGCAGGGCTGCTGAATGGGCTCTTTCTAGTTTCCTTACAAGCAGCACATGAGATTATAATGTCGAAGCATCAGCTCTTGTGCATAAGCTTGCAAAGATTGATAATTCGTCTTTATTGGATCAGGGACATGAGGATGCAGGTAGAACATAATACGGTCACCCGGAGTGGGATGACCTGCAATGCTTAATTTGTAAAATAATAAGTGCCAGGGCCCTGACCAGGAGGCCACTGCTGCTTGCACCACTCATTGCCTCGTCATCGCTGCCAATGATACTGCCAAGATGGCCGACAGGTGAGGAGCTCCGGACGGGAGCTCCCGGGCTAGGGATTGCCTTTATGGCTCTAACCCCTGGAATCAACCCCCCCCCTTGGACCTTCTTCACCCCTGGGGATCTATGGACTGCTGTCCATTGATTCTCCAATTTCCCTCGATCGAATTTGAAGCTGGCTCAGTAACTTCTGAGGAACCTTAGAAATCTACCGACAGCAGAGCCCTAGCAACATGGCTGATGCCCGGTGGAGCTGCCTAGGTAGCTGTAGAGGAGATGGGCTGTGGATCTCCCCCTCGGCCGTCACCTACCCTCCGGACATGGTCACAGTTTCTCATCTCTCCGCTATGCCTCCTCTTCCCTCGCCTTCCTACGAACACCGAAAATCTGCCGATAGCGGAGCCAATTCAACACGGCCGATGCCCGGCGGAGCTGCCTAGGTAGCTGTAGAGGAGATGGGCTGGGGATCACCCCTCCGGCCGTCACCTGCCTTCCGGGCTTGACCACGGTTGCTTGGCATCCCGCTTCGCCTTCCGGGACTGCGGCTGGGACGCACGAGTCTTGTTTCCCCCGACAAAGCAGCAACGAGAATGCCGCGACGCTGCTGCCCTGTGCCCCCGAGCTTGCTTTCCCTTTTCGATTCTGAGTGAGCGCGCCCTCCTGACCCCGCTGCTGCCTCCCTCTTCCGGGGCTGCTGCCTGGGTGCCCGAGCTGATTTCCCCTGACATCATAGCATGTTGAATGGAGACACTGCTGCCCCTGTAGCTCTGAGTGTTTGTACGTGATAACCCAAGAGTAATCGGCGATCTCCAGACTTCCTCCCTCATTGATCCTGTGGCTGCCTCCCCCTTCCAGTCCTGCTCCATGGGGTCGGTTTCCTTTTGACTTTTGGATTGGATTTTTGTGTACCTGCAATCCCGCCATTTTGTGAGGAAGTTATTGGGGTCCGTGACCTGGGTCCTCCATCTTGACGGCTTCGACCGATTACCTGATCGATGCATGCCGCTGGTCTGCACCTTGTGTCACCAGACTGACCATTACCGCAAGTTGACCCCCCCTTGGGAAGCCTACACCCCTCTCATCATGAACGGTCATTGCGTGGCATCCTCTTTGCCCCCGCCTTCGCTCCCACTCCATATCCAAGGTGATCCGACGCAATGAACGAGTCCGGCACTGGCTGTTGTGATTACTTGACCCCAATCCGATTTGTTGACTCATTAACTCTGACTTTTTTGGTGTCCCCTGAAGTACTATCTTCCATTGCCGGTCTGCCAGACCTGATCTGCTTTCCAGCCCCTTGACTCTCCCCCACTTCCTTCTATGCTCCTTGGGACTTGTTTCTTTGTTATGCTTTGCTCTAGTAACCGATGTAATTATGTAACTCTGTTTATTTTCTAACGCTAACCTCATGTAAAGTGCTCTGATACCTCCGGGTCTAGCCAGCGCTATATAAAACTTTGGAAATAAATAAATAAATAAAATGAAGCACTCAAAACAACTACTTACCATCACTTTCACCTGCAAGTGCGACAGTTCCGATAATGCCAGGTCCCCAAAGCAAAAGAAATGGTTGGGGAGGCAGGTATTAGTATTTTTTAATGTATATTGTATTAATAAAAAACTGTTGTTCTGCTCATCTCTAAATTAGATGAGCAGCGCCACCATGTGTCAGAGGGTCATAAGTGTGGTAACCACAATTAAGTGCCGGTGCCGAGCACCTGAAACCAATTAAGAGCCGGTGCCGAGCACCGTAAACCACCGGCTCAAATTAAGCACTGATGACCTGCCTGATCAGTCTTCTTCAAGTTCTCACCAACTACTCCATATACACACACGAAAGCAGCACACATGGACAGACAGACGCATCAGTGCCACACACCACACTCCTAACACACACTACAGAAGCTCAGATTAGGAAATAATACTATATCATGCACCCCTTTGTACCCCCACCTCCAAACAATACAAAGGGACAAAGGGAGACAGAGGCATATCAATGACATCATGCGCTACTAAAGTCCAACCACAACTTGCTGTAATGTTCACTCAAAGCTACTCATACCGCTGGTCTGAAATATGCTTCCGCCACAGGTCCGCGACATAGCCCATCCAACCAAATGTGGCACTGGTCCTTAACCTGCTCACATGCTCATTGAAAAGGATGCCCACTAGTGGCAAACAAAGGTCTCCCACACAACCCAGTGGAAGGTGTTCTACTAGTCTACACCGAACCCACATACAAGCAAGAGCACACTTATCATTGGTCTCCAGCATCCTCCAGGCACTGTAATGATAAACGTACCAGTGGTCTATATCAGGCAGCAAATGCACACCAAATGATACCATTTCCAATTGTAGGAAAGTGAAATATTTTTTGGGGTGGGGGTCGCCCATCATAAGAAATAATAACACTTTTCAGGGTGAACCCCAAGGTCACTAAATTAACCTTAACTTAACCCCCTGATAGCTTTGGCACAGAGCAGACAGAATTAACTAAGGGCAATGTGTATTTATAATAAAGTATTTATGCCGTACCAAAACAGTATTAAAATCAAAACACCAAGCAATAAAAATCCTAAACCAAAGTAGGGAAAAAGAGTACAATTTAACAAACAAAATGACAATAAAATAACCAAAATTCAATAGGGGGAACCAGAGATTTACATTTTTAAAGTTTTAAGTAAAAATAGCTCCAAAAAGCACTAAGCCCTACTGGTAGTCTACGGAAGCGATAGAACAGGACCTAGGTGCGAATTCAGGCCAACTGCAATGGCGCACAGATCAGTTACACCAAGCGGGATCCCCCCAGTCAACCATCTGTCTTAGTCTTTTTTATGCAGCTCAGAAACCTCCAGCAGCGCAAGCCTGAAGTTGTGTCCGAGGAAAGTGTATCGAAATTGAATACTCTTCGTGTGAGTTTCCCCTGAAAGCTCTGATGGTCTTGGAATGCCAAACAATTTCCAAAGTCCAAACTTTTTAGGGTTTCTGGAACTGCTCCTTTTGGTCACTTATAAGCCCAGAAACTCATGGAGAACACTTAGGGGCCAGAACTCACTCTAAAAGTAGGCCACCATCAAAGTCCAGTTCATGTCCAGTTGGTACTGGTCAACTGGTCACTTCAGGTCTCTTGCAGCTTGTTGTGTCCTGGTAGCTACACAGGTCGTCAGCCAGCTGACTCTTGGAGTCCATTCCTTTGTCCAACGTACGAGAGGGAGCAGGTCCAGTCCTTCAGGGCTTCTCTCAGGGCACAGACTGCAGGTCCAGCCGCCGTCTTCTGATGTTCCATTGGCTCCTTGGAGTACGACATTTATGGCTGGCATTAGCCTGTGGGTAGTGGTGACTCCTGGACACTCCCTAACCAATAGGGAAAAAGTTCCAGGGGACAACTATACTCCCTTTTTCACAGTATTAGAAGGGCCAAGTCTATGGCCCAAAGAAAATATCAAAATGTTATCTGCAGTTCATACAAGATATTTCTTCTCTAATTCAACCCATCCAGTTGACAAATTAACTTCTCTTTGCTGCGGAGAAGGACAAGCACAAGCCTTTCACCAAGGCCGGACTGGCTGTACCGGGCATCCGGCATTTCCCCAGGAGGCTGGAAGGGCAGGGGGACGGTTTTGTTATTAGGGGCCAGTTTTGTAGCAGTGCAGAGGTTTTAAAAGCACTGCAAAGTTTCTTGTATATTCAGCAGTTATCAGGCAACAATAAAGGTGTCAAGATAACTCTGGGGATTAATGTACCTCAATTCAATTCAATATAACTTTATTCGATCTAAAAGCAATAGACCATAAAAGTACATAGAAAATGTTACACATAGCTGTAAGCACTCAAGAAATTAAAATAATTTTACAATAAAAACCGGTTAAAAAAATAAATGTATAAAAGTTACAAAGTTTAAGAACACATCGAGAAGTGTGCCAGATATCCATACTTTGGATGAGCAAGGAGATACAAATTAAAAGTCAAGTTTCAATGTGCGGTAAAATATTGTTGGCGGGAACTGCATTTAAGGCACGTAAAGAGGAGATAGAAAGAGGACAAAAACCTCAAAGTAGGGTCCGCCATGCACTCCCAATATCCCCTGTTGATTGCAGTATCTTTGCCTGATCTATGTGAAAAACCACACTATTCATAGCAATTCTAACAGACTAGTCCAGCACAGTGTGTCTCGCCCTAAGTACTGCTTTCAAAAAAGCGCAGACGGTCATTATAATTTTGGGGGAGCACAAAGATTGTAAATGGAGGAGGGCTGGTGTTAGACTTGGCATCTTTTGGCGTGTTTCCCCTGACTTTTTGCTTTCCGACCTCCCGGTTTTGACTCTGTTTTTGCTGGTGTAATGATTCTGCGCACTTGCAGGACAAGTGGACTGGGCCATATGAGGTAAAGGCGCACAAAAGTGACGTCACCTACCTGGTGGATTTGCAGGCTCCAAGGAACCCTTTGAGGGTCCTTCACGTGAACCGCCTCAAGCCCCACTTCGAGAGGTCCGAAGTGAGTATGCTCTTGGCGACAGATGATGGGGTGGAAGAGGAGAGTGAGCCTCTCCCTGACCTCCTGTCTACCAAGGAGCATGATGGGTCAGTAGAGGGTGTGATCCTCTCCCCTACTCTGACTCAGGAGCAGCAGGGGGACTGTCGCCAGTTGTTGGGACAGTTCGCCCCACTGTTCTCTCTGACCCCGGTGTTACTCACTGGTGTACCCATGACGTGGACACCGGTGACAGCCATCCTGTGAAGCACAAGATTTACAGGTTGACTGACCGGGTCAGAGCCAGCATCAAGGAGGAGGTCTCTAAGATGTTGGCGTTAGGGGTGATTGAGCCCTCCCACAGTCCTTGGGCCAGCCCAGTGGTCTTGGTCCCAAAGGCTGCGGCGCCCGGTGCCACTCCAGAACTCCGGTTTTGTGTGGACTACCGTGGGCTCAATGCCGTCACCAGGACTGACGCGCACCCCATCCCCAGAGCTGATGAGCTCATTGATCGGTTGGGAGCTGCCCGGTTCCTCAGCACGTTTGATTTAACGTCTGGGTACTGGCAGATTGCCTTAACCGATGGGGCCAAGGAGAGATCAGCATTCTCAACCCCAGAAGGTCATTACCAATTCCGGGTAATGCCCTTTGGGTTGAAGAATGCCCCTGCCACCTTTCAGAGGTTGGTCAATCAGGTGTTGGCTGGGCTGGAGGATTTCAGTGCCGCCTACCTGGATGACATTGCTGTGTTCAGTTCCAGCTGGGAAGAACATTTACAGCACCTTGAGAAAGTGTTGAGGGCTCTGCAAGGTGCAGGCCTCACGATCAAGGCCAGTAAGTGCAGATCGGGCAGGGTTCTGTGGTGTACTTGGGACACCAGGTAGGAAGCGGCCAGGTGGCGCCCCTACAACCCAAGATTGACACCATTCTGGCTTGGGAACCCCCAAGACCCAGACAGAGGTGAGAGCCTTCTTAGGTCTCACCGGTTACTATAGGAGATTTGTTAAGAGCTATGGCACCATCGTTGCCCCCTTAACAGAGCTGACCTCTAAGAGGCAGCCCAGGAAAGTGATCTGGACTGAGTCCTGCCAGAAAGCTTTTGATGCCCTGAAGGCAGCCATGTGCACGGCGCCCGTGCTCAAGGCACCTGACTTCTCCAAAGAATTTGTCGTGCAGACTGACGCTTCAGAGCATGGTGTGGGAGCGGTGCTCTCACAACTGAACGAAGAGGGCCTGGATCAGCCTGTAGTCTTCCTTAGCAGGAGACTACTTCCCAGGGAACAGAGGTGGAGTGCCATAGAAAGGGAAGCTTTTGCTGTGGTCTGGGCACTGAAGAAGTTGAGACCATACCTGTTTGGGACTCACTTCCGGGTTCAGACAGACCACAGGCCCCTCAGATGGTTGATGCAAATGAGGGGTGAGAATCCAAAACTGCTGAGGTGGTCCATCTCCCTACAGGGAATGGACTTTACGGTGGAACACCGTCCTGGTACAGAACACGCCAACGCAGATGGCCTGTCCAGGTTCTTCCGCCTTAGTGAAGAGAACTCCAATGGGGTTGGGTAGTTCTCCCTACTTTCAGCTGGAGGGGACATGTTTTAGACTTGGCATCTTTTGGCGTGTTTCCCCTGACTTTTTGCTTTCTGACCTCCCGGTTTTGACTCTGTTTTTGCTGGTGTAATGATTCTGCGCACTTTCCTCACTGCTGTCCAGTGGGAAAGTGCAAGTGCTCCTGTATAAAATGCGTTATGGATTGGTGTTTCCATGATTGGCCTATTTGGTTTATCTGTCAGTCCCTTGTAAAGTGCACTGCGAGTGCCAGGGCCTATAGACCAAATGCTGTTGGTGGGCTGCAGCACTGGATTGTGCCACCCACGCAAACAGCCCGTAAAATGTAACTCGGGCCTGCCACCGCAGAGCCTGTGCGCAGCCTGGGGCTGCCATGTCGACTTGGCAAGTGCACACACTTGCAAGTCCCTAAACCTTCCCTTTGCTACATGTTAGTCACCCCTGAGGTAGGCCCAAGGTACCCCTGTGGGCAGGGTGCGTTGTACGCGAAAGGTAGGACATGCCCTGGTGTGTGCGGCATGTCCTGATAGTGAATTACAGCCTAGTTCGTTTTTCACTATTGCAAGGCTACCTGTTCCCCCTAGGCCAGAACGGGCAGTTTTGATTATTACAGCTTATAATCCTAACTGACCCCGGGAACATGGTAGAAATTCGAGTTTAGTATGCCTGGACTCAGAATGATAAAATGCATCTTTTAGTGAAGTTGGTTTTAACATTCTGTGTTTGAAAATACCACTTTTAGAAAGTGGGTATTTTCTTGTCTAACCATCCAAGCCTGCCTCTGCGAGGTTGTGTATTCCTTGTCTGGAGTGTGAGTGACAGGGGCTGGGGGATGCCAGGAGACAGGGTGAGTCAGCCCAGGGCTGAATAGCAAGATCTACATGTAGATGGGTGGGAGGGGTCGCACCTGGGCCCTGAATAGGACAGTGCCTTCCCTCCACAATGCTGGCTCCACCTCCTGTGGTGCGTCTGATGTCCCTGGCCTACTCCCTGAAAGAAGGGACGGAGACTTGTCAACAAAGTGCTCCAGAACTGGTTTGGACTAGGCAAAGGCCTCTCTGCCTTCAGAGAACAAAGGAATTTGGGATATAAATATTGGGGCCCTGACCCCATGAATTTAGATCTCGCTGGAATCAAGGAACCTGCCAAGACGAAGAGCTGGAAGAGCTGCCAGGAGGAGTACTGCCCCTTTGCTGTGTTGTTGCTTTGTTGGGTTGGCCTGCAGCTGCTGCTTCTGCCTTGGGCAGTGAAAGGACTAGACTGAACTTTCTACAAACTTGTGCTGAGTATCTCCAAGGGCCTGAAACCGAGCTGGCCTCCTGTTACGAAGTCTCAGGGACTACAAAGACTTCACAAGCCTCTGGGTACCGCTTCTGGAACGCTGTTTCAGTTGCCACAGAGGAAGGGAACTGCAACCGACTCCGTCAACCGAATCCATCCCTGGCCGGTGACCTGTTTGCACCGCAGACCGCATCGCCCCGCTTCGCATCGTAACCCTGGTCTCACCGTGGCGACGTCCGACGCCGCCAACATCGAGCCGCTGCTTGCACCGTGACCTGTGGGCACCGCAGTTCGCATCGCATCGCTTCACTGAACCAACCGGACCCGACCGACGCGGTCGCTGCAACTGGCTCAAGAGTCGAGACCGCACCGCATTTGGGGCACCGCTCGCACGTCTGCGACGCACCGCTCCAACTCGCACCGTTGTCCGACGCCAGCTCCCGCACTCCGGCTAGGTCGCCTGCATCGCAACCTGTCAGCACCGCATTGAGCATCGTCTCACCCTGCATCGCACGCCTTGGACTCACCGACTCCGTCTGCACGACGCTCATCGAGCCGCTGCCTGCACCGCATCGAGGGACACCGCACCTTGCATCGCTCCGTCTTGCACCGCAACCGCGACGAACGCCGACCGGCTCGTACACTCCGTACCAGCCACAACGAGAAAGGTACTGTAACCGAGTCTGTTCATGACTCTGCTGGCCCGTATCGACGCGGTCGGCTGGAACTGTTAGACTCTGTGGTTTTCAGCATCGCGGTAGGCTCGGACGGAGCTACCGACTCGTACGAACTTTGCTTTTGTGCTATTCCTGCAAAGAAGAAGTTACCGTATCAAGCATTCATTTTTAAAGTATAGCATTGTGGATTTTTGTCGTAATTGGTCTTGTCTTGAGTATATAAAATATTGGTTATTTTTCTAAACTGGTGTGGTGTCCGTTTGTAGTGCTTACACTGTATTACTGTTGGTTATGTGCAAATGCTTTACACACTGCCTCTGAATTAAGCCTGACTGCTCGTGCCAAGCTACCACGAGGGTGAGCAGGGGTTACTTCACGAGTGTAACACCCTTACCCTGACTAGGAAGAAGGGTCCCTACTTGGACAAAGGTGCAAGCCCTTGCCAACTAAAGATCCCATTTCTAACATTGGTTGTCAGCGGTGAGGATAGGACTTGTGTTTGCACTTGACTTACAGTGATTGGTGTGCACTACTACCATATCGCAGACCATTACGTACCACATACTGGTTCTTTTTCTTTTGGCCTATTTTTGATCTTGCCAGTTTTCAACTCACGACTTTTGTCATGCCTGAATCAATTGCATCATCCGTTGCATCTCTGGAAGTTATCTTTGAGGAGGACAGGTTGGAATCCTACGCCGTAAAGGAGTTACGAGCGATTTGTAAAAACCTGAAAGTCCAAATTAAAGGCTTAACAAGGAAGGAGGAGCTACAGAAGGCGCTGAGGGCCTGGGTAGCAGTCAGACATGCCAATGGGCAGCCTGGTGATCTCAGTGAGGAGGTGGAGGAGCCTATTTCCAGGGTGGATGTGCTTTTGGGTAGGGGGGAACCCGCCAGGTCAGGCAGCAGCAGTCTGTCCCCAGAGGAGCTGGAGGACAGGCGGGAGGCAAGGCAGTTTGAGCTGCAGAAGCTCAGGCTGGAGAGTGAGCGGGAGGAGAAGAGATTGGCCATAGAAGAGAGGAAGATGCTCTTAGAGCATGAGAGAGAACTGAAGGAGCTAGAACTTAGGAGTAAGTCAGGCTCAGATGGTGGCAGCAATTCGTCCAGAAAGGCAGACAGGATTGTGCACATTCCCAAGAACGTAGGCAAGGAGTTCAAGAAGGGGGATGACATACAAAGGTGGTTTCAGGGTTATGAGGCAGCCATACACATGAATGGGGTCCCTGAGGAGAATTGGGGAGCAGGATTGTGGCCACTTTTCCCGGAAGAAGCAAGGGATGCTCTGATAGCTTTGGGTAAGGGGTATCACCTCACCTATGCTGACATGAAGGATGCCCTTCTCACGAAGTATGGTCTTACTCCTGAAAAGTACAGGGATCAGTTCAGGTCCAGTAAGAAGTCTGATGCCAACACTTGGTTGGAATGTGTGGATGTGTTCTGCAGGTCTCTGGATGGTTGGGTGAAGGGCAGTAGTGTAACAGATTTTCAGGGGCTCTACAACTTGATTGCATGGGAGCACTTGTCTAGTCTATGTTTTGCAGATCTGCGCCAGCACCTAGTTGATAGTAAGCTAACTGACCCCAGGAAGCTTGCTATGGAAGCGGACCGCTGGGTGAGTACCAGGGTCCACAAGAAAGCGTTTGGGGAGACTCAGCCAAAGGTGGGCAGGGTCCCCAGCAGAAAGGTGGGGGAACAAGGGTAAAGCACAGGAGTTCTCTAAAGGGCCCCAAACTAGTACCCAGGGTAAAGGTTCCCAGCCCCCGGTGATAAGAAGAAAGGGGTCTCTACAGGGAAGCCTGTTGAGACCGGCCCCCATAAGTGTTATGCATGTGACCAGGTAGGTCACTTTAGAGGGGACCCCAAGTGCCCGAAGGGGACACAGCCACCCACCGGTGGACAGTCCAAAGTGTTGGCTAGTGTAGCGCTTGGGGAGGAGGGGTGCCCACAGGAGGGTGGGGATCCCGCAGAAATGACCCTTGTCTCACTAGGGGACAGCGAGATGGTCACAGGAAACCAGGTGCCCCCTAACACAAAGAAATATAGCACCTGGGTGACCATTAATGGGAACAGGGTAGAGGCTCTCAGAGATACTGGAGCCAGTGTGACCTCAGTCCGGTGTCACCTGGTGTCTGAGAAGCAAGTAGTCCCAGGAGCATTCCACCAAGTAGTTGCTGTAGACAACTCAGAGCGCCAATGTATGGTGGCGCAGCTTCCCTTTGAATGGGGGGGTCTCAGGTCCCTTGAGGGTGGTTGTGAGCCCTACCATGCCTGTAGATTGTCTGCTAGGAAACGACCTGGAGCAGTCCTCATGGAAGGAGGTTGAGCTCAGGTCTCACTTGGAGATGCTTGGGTTGCCAGAGTGGGCATGCGTGTCTACTCGGTCAATGGCAGCCAGAAAGGGTGATCAAGAGGACTTGGAGCCTGAAACAGTGGCCCAAGTCCCTGCCAAGAGAAAGGGCAGGGGCGCGGGAAACCGGCCCCCGAAGTTCCCACGGACCGGGAGGAGGCGGACCTCGAGGGGACGCCCCGGTGCCTACAGGGGAGCAGGTAGCCGAACTGGGAGACATCTCTGAGCTGACCCATTGGCAGCAAGAAGGGGGTCCCACCAGGGAGGAGTTCTGCAGGGAGCAGAGCGAGTGCCCTACTCTGGAGGGTCTGCGGCGGCAGGCTGCAGACCAGGCAGCTGGTAATCAGTCCGGGTCACATCTGATCTACTGGGAGAGTGGTCTCCTATACAGTGAGCCTAAGGTTGCTGAGCCTGGGTCAGCCCGTGTGCTGGTGGTACCCCAGCGCTTCAGGACCTTCCTACTGGGTCTGGCTCATGACGTGCCTTTGGCAGGACATTTGGGGCAGGACAAGACCTTTGACAGGCTTGTCACCCACTTCTTTTGGCCCCAAATGCGAAGGCAGTCAGATGCACACTGTAGGTCTTGCCAAACTTGCCAGGCAAGTGGTAAGAGTGGGAGGAAGGTCAAAGCTCCTCTCCAACCTTTTCCTGTTGTTGGAACACCCTTTGAAAGGGTAGGGATGGATATTGTGGGGCCACTGGATCCCAAGACAGCCATGGGCAACAGGTACATCCTGGTCTTGGTGGACCATGCCACCCGGTACCCGGAGGCAATCCCTCTCAGGACAACGACGGCGCAAGTGGTGGGCCGGGCGTTAATGGGGATCTTTTCCCGTGTGGGATTCCCCAGAGAGGTGGTTTCTGATAGGGGGATCAATTTCATATCGAAGTATATGACATCCCTGTGGAAGGAGTGTGGTGTAACCTACAAGTTCACCACTCCTTACCACCCACAAGGAAACGGTCTGGTAGAGAGATTCAACCAGACCTTGAAAGGCATGATCAAGGGTCTAACGGAACCCATGAGGCGTAAGTGGGACGTCCTCTTGCCATGCCTACTCTTTGCATACAGGGAGGTGCCTCAGAAGTCTCTTGGGTACAGCCCCTTTGAGCTCCTGTATGGCCACCCTGTCAGAGGACCTCTGAGTTTGGTAAAGGAAGGCTGGGAGGCAGCTCCCAGGAAAACTCCCCAGGATGTATTTAGCTACATGCTGGCCTTTAGAAACCAAACTGCCCGCTTCAGGAAACTCGCTCAGGCGAACCTAGAAGCAAGCCAGGAAGAAATGAAGAGATGGTATGACCAGAATGCCACTCTGGTCGAATTTCAACCTGGGCAAAAGTGTGGGTCATGGCCCCAGTAGCACCTTGTGCCTTGCAGGACAAGTGGACTGGGCCATATGAGGTAAAGGCGCACAAAAGTGACGTCACCTACCTGGTGGATTTGCAGGCTCCAAGGAACCCTTTGAGGGTCCTTCACGTGAACCGCCTCAAGCCCCACTTCGAGAGGTCCGAAGTGAGTATGCTCTTGGCGACAGATGATGGGGTGGAAGAGGAGAGTGAGCCTCTCCCTGACCTCCTGTCTACCAAGGAGCATGATGGGTCAGTAGAGGGTGTGATCCTCTCCCCTACTCTGACTCAGGAGCAGCAGGGGGACTGTCGCCAGTTGTTGGGACAGTTCGCCCCACTGTTCTCTCTGACCCCCGGTGTTACTCACTGGTGTACCCATGACGTGGACACCGGTGACAGCCATCCTGTGAAGCACAAGATTTACAGGTTGACTGACCGGGTCAGAGCCAGCATCAAGGAGGAGGTCTCTAAGATGTTGGCGTTAGGGGTGATTGAGCCCTCCCACAGTCCTTGGGCCAGCCCAGTGGTCTTGGTCCCAAAGGCTGCGGCGCCCGGTGCCACTCCAGAACTCCGGTTTTGTGTGGACTACCGTGGGCTCAATGCCGTCACCAGGACTGACGCGCACCCCATCCCCAGAGCTGATGAGCTCATTGATCGGTTGGGAGCTGCCCGGTTCCTCAGCACGTTTGATTTAACGTCTGGGTACTGGCAGATTGCCTTAACCGATGGGGCCAAGGAGAGATCAGCATTCTCAACCCCAGAAGGTCATTACCAATTCCGGGTAATGCCCTTTGGGTTGAAGAATGCCCCTGCCACCTTTCAGAGGTTGGTCAATCAGGTGTTGGCTGGGCTGGAGGATTTCAGTGCCGCCTACCTGGATGACATTGCTGTGTTCAGTTCCAGCTGGGAAGAACATTTACAGCACCTTGAGAAAGTGTTGAGGGCTCTGCAAGGTGCAGGCCTCACGATCAAGGCCAGTAAGTGCAGATCGGGCAGGGTTCTGTGGTGTACTTGGGACACCAGGTAGGAAGCGGCCAGGTGGCGCCCCTACAACCCAAGATTGACACCATTCTGGCTTGGGAACCCCCAAGACCCAGACAGAGGTGAGAGCCTTCTTAGGTCTCACCGGTTACTATAGGAGATTTGTTAAGAGCTATGGCACCATCGTTGCCCCCTTAACAGAGCTGACCTCTAAGAGGCAGCCCAGGAAAGTGATCTGGACTGAGTCCTGCCAGAAAGCTTTTGATGCCCTGAAGGCAGCCATGTGCACGGCGCCCGTGCTCAAGGCACCTGACTTCTCCAAAGAATTTGTCGTGCAGACTGACGCTTCAGAGCATGGTGTGGGAGCGGTGCTCTCACAACTGAACGAAGAGGGCCTGGATCAGCCTGTAGTCTTCCTTAGCAGGAGACTACTTCCCAGGGAACAGAGGTGGAGTGCCATAGAAAGGGAAGCTTTTGCTGTGGTCTGGGCACTGAAGAAGTTGAGACCATACCTGTTTGGGACTCACTTCCGGGTTCAGACAGACCACAGGCCCCTCAGATGGTTGATGCAAATGAGGGGTGAGAATCCAAAACTGCTGAGGTGGTCCATCTCCCTACAGGGAATGGACTTTACGGTGGAACACCGTCCTGGTACAGAACACGCCAACGCAGATGGCCTGTCCAGGTTCTTCCGCCTTAGTGAAGAGAACTCCAATGGGGTTGGGTAGTTCTCCCTACTTTCAGCTGGAGGGGACATGTTTTAGACTTGGCATCTTTTGGCGTGTTTCCCCTGACTTTTTGCTTTCTGACCTCCCGGTTTTGACTCTGTTTTTGCTGGTGTAATGATTCTGCGCACTTTCCTCACTGCTGTCCAGTGGGAAAGTGCAAGTGCTCCTGTATAAAATGCGTTATGGATTGGTGTTTCCATGATTGGCCTATTTGGTTTATCTGTCAGTCCCTTGTAAAGTGCACTGCGAGTGCCAGGGCCTATAGACCAAATGCTGTTGGTGGGCTGCAGCACTGGATTGTGCCACCCACGCAAACAGCCCGTAAAATGTAACTCGGGCCTGCCACCGCAGAGCCTGTGCGCAGCCTGGGGCTGCCATGTCGACTTGGCAAGTGCACACACTTGCAAGTCCCTAAACCTTCCCTTTGCTACATGTTAGTCACCCCTGAGGTAGGCCCAAGGTACCCCTGTGGGCAGGGTGCGTTGTACGCGAAAGGTAGGACATGCCCTGGTGTGTGCGGCATGTCCTGATAGTGAATTACAGCCTAGTTCGTTTTTCACTATTGCAAGGCTACCTGTTCCCCTAGGCCAGAACGGGCAGTTTTGATTATTACAGCTTATAATCCTAACTGACCCCGGGAACATGGTAGAAATTCGAGTTTAGTATGCCTGGACTCAGAATGATAAAATGCATCTTTTAGTGAAGTTGGTTTTAACATTCTGTGTTTGAAAATACCACTTTTAGAAAGTGGGTATTTTCTTGTCTAACCATCCAAGCCTGCCTCTGCGAGGTTGTGTATTCCTTGTCTGGAGTGTGAGTGACAGGGGCTGGGGGATGCCAGGAGACAGGGTGAGTCAGCCCAGGGCTGAATAGCAAGATCTACATGTAGATGGGTGGGAGGGGTCGCACCTGGGCCCTGAATAGGACAGTGCCTTCCCTCCACAATGCTGGCTCCACCTCCTGTGGTGCGTCTGATGTCCCTGGCCTACTCCCTGAAAGAAGGGACGGAGACTTGTCAACAAAGTGCTGCAGAACTGGTTTGGACTAGGCAAAGGCCTCTCTGCCTTCAGAGAACAAAGGAATTTGGGATATAAATATTGGGGCCCTGACCCCATGAATTTAGATCTCGCTGGAATCAAGGAACCTGCCAAGACGAAGAGCTGGAAGAGCTGCCAGGAGGAGTACTGCCCCTTTGCTGTGTTGTTGCTTTGTTGGGTTGGCCTGCAGCTGCTGCTTCTGCCTTGGGCAGTGAAAGGACTAGACTGAACTTTCTACAAACTTGTGCTGAGTATCTCCAAGGGCCTGAAACCGAGCTGGCCTCCTGTTACGAAGTCTCAGGGACTACAAAGACTTCACAAGCCTCTGGGTACCGCTTCTGGAACGCTGTTTCAGTTGCCACAGAGGAAGGGAACTGCAACCGACTCCATCAACCGAATCCATCCCTGGCCGGTGACCTGTTTGCACCGCAGACCGCATCGCCCCGCTCGCATCGCAACCCTGGTCTCACCGTGGGCGACGTCCGGCGCCGCCAACATCGAGCCGCTGCTTGCACCGTGACCTGTGGGCACCGCAGTTCGCATCGCATCACTTCACTGAACCAACCGGACCCGACCGACGCGGTCGCTGCAACTGGCTCAAGAGTCGAGACCGCACCGCATTTGGGGCACCGCTCGCACGTCTGCGACGCACCGCTCCGACTCGCACCGCTGTCCGACGCCAGCTCCCGCACTCCGGCTAGGTCGCCTGCATCGCAACCTGTCAGCACCGCATCGAGCATCGTCTCACCCTGCATCGCACGCCTTGGACTCACCGACTCCGTCTGCACGACGCTCATCGAGCCGCTGCCTGCACCGCATCGAGGGACACCGCACCTTGCATCGCTCCGTCTTGCACCGCAACCGCGACGAACGCCGACCGGCTCGTACACTCCGTACCAGCCACAACGAGAAAGGTACTGTAACCGAGTCTGTTCATGACTCTGCTGGCCCGTATCGACGCGGTCGGCTGGAACTGTTAGACTCTGTGGTTTTCAGCATCGCGGTAGGCTCGGACGGAGCTACCGACTCGTACGAACTTTGCTTTTGTGCTATTCCTGCAAAGAAGAAGTTACCGTATCAAGCATTCATTTTTAAAGTATAGTATTGTGGATTTTTGTCGTAATTGGTCTTGTCTTGAGTATATAAAATATTGGTTATTTTTCTAAACTGGTGTGGTGTCCGTTTGTAGTGCTTACACTGTATTACTGTTGGTTATGTGCAAATGCTTTACACACTGCCTCTGAATTAAGCCTGACTGCTCGTGCCAAGCTACCACGAGGGTGAGCAGGGGTTACTTCACGAGTGTAACACCCTTACCCTGACTAGGAAGAAGGGTCCCTACTTGGACAAAGGTGCAAGCCCTTGCCAACTAAAGATCCCATTTCTAACAGCTGGTCTACAGCAGCGGAGCCCAAGTCTCCTTAATAAGGGTCTCAAAAAGTGCTATAGTGCTACGCTGTGCAAATTACAGAAAAACATAAAGTGCATTAATGATTGTGCTGAATGATTATCGCAGGGGCAGGAGGAAACTAAGTTCCCCTTGGAATCAGAAAAATGTTTAAAGAAAAAGACCAATAAATCGTCCCTGCTCTAAAGCGGAAAAGAAGAGACTGCTCCCATCTTGACAATTTCATCGACAAGTACAGTGAGGAAACATCTGTGTATAAAAGACTATAAAAGTGCAACACCGAGGGTTTAGATAATTCGTGTTTCCGCCTAACGTTTGCACGTGGTCCTTAAACAATTTTTTCACCTCTGTCCTAGCGTTTTTGGGGATGCGACTGGGTTTGGTAAACCACCAAGCTATACCGAGGGCGCCAAAAATATCCTGTATGTAGCTCAACCAGGGTATTGAGCGGGCCCTATCCAGGGTCATACAGTCAGATATAATATCCCTGCAGAGTTTAGCAGCGGGGTTGAACCATACACTGACCCATAATAAGAGAGGTGCCAGTTGGATCTTGTCCTCGATAAAACCCTGATTTAATTCGAGATGGGTAATAAGACTGGGGGTGGACGGAGGGGTACATAAGAGCCGTCGTAAGAAGCAATTTTCCTCCGTCTGAAGGGAACCGCATTTGCTGAAACCCCATACTCCAGCGCCATAGGTAGCTGCACTAATACATTGTGAATTATAGACTTTCAAAGGTGGAAACACTGACCCCTTGATTTGCGGTCTAATGAGGTTACAGATTGCACCTGCATTTTTATTTAGTTTTAAACTGGCCTGAGCATGATGGGGGTTCCATGGCCCTGTTGAATTAAAATTCAAACCAAAATATCGAAAGTCATCTACGGTTATCAGAGCATGCCCATTAATGTACCTGTTAGAGAGAAATGGGAGCTTTGCCTAGTGGCAGTTTTGACTTATCTAAGTTGGCGTAGATGGATAATATGCTTGCCGCAAAGACCGTGCACCATGAATATCAAAGAACAGTATTTTATGTGCATAGCTCAGAGGGTTACTGCTTTTGTCACAGTGATTCTTTTGTTACTGTGCTGTTCATAAGTTACAATCTTTATCTAGCACAGTGAGCTATGAACTGCTGTTAAAGAGCTGCATGCAAACTGCATGGTACAGGTTAGAAAGTTATGTTTTTTTCCCCCCGGTCTTTCATTATTCTGATGTTGCTAAAAAAAGGTTTGTTTGTGTAGAAATAAATTCTTATTAAAGTCGACCCTAACCACTGTGTTATGTTCTGAATCCTGCGTTTTTGCTTCTCCAGACCAAGTACTCTTACAAATCCCTATCAGTATGGATGACATGTGAATCCTGCACCTTTTAGTCCCCTTTGCCTTATGTAACATTTTCTATACACTGATTTACACACGTATGATTCATTGTCTCTGTGTGTGTGATGTAAAGTGCTCCGACGCCCTACACTGGTATGAGAGGTGCTATAAAACAGATGAAATTCATGTGAGAGAGGGGCTATGGAAAGATGAGAGGCACTGTTGGTGGGTGATATTGAGACCCCCAACAAAAATTGTTTTATCCTAGTGCACAGTAAGGTCATCATTTACTATGCTTTAAAATCTAATACAATTGAATAGATAATGACAAATGTGTTGTAGAATGCACTATTTCCCCAAACATTTTCTTGGGGGGAGAACCTCCCAAAGCCCCCCTTTGTAGTGGCCAGGCTCCCTCGCTGCACTCGCTATGCACCGTATGGAAACTGGTCTGACAACATTTGCCAGGGCTGCTTTGGGTTCTCAGTCCAGCTCTGCCTTTCACAGATTAAAGACTGCATTTACAACTGTCCCAAATGACACATTGTCAAGCCCAGTTTGGGGGCCACAGGACACCCATGGGTAATTGAGGTGGGGAGGTTGTTTACCACTATGCCCTTCAACATGTCTAATTACATCTCTGCAAACTGGGCTTAGATCACCCCTTTCCACACTTGAGTCTCAGGTTACCAAGGTGAACATTCACAGACTTCTCCTGGAGGTAGTGTGGGTAGAAAGAACTCAAAACTCAACAGTTAATCAACATTCACAGTATTATAATGTCCAGACCTTATGGTTTTCAGGAAAAGAAAGTTCTTCGTATCACACAGCAAAAAAGAATACTCCACTATTCAATCATTCGATTATACAGGGTTGTCTTAAGTTGCACTAATTATGAGGTACTAAACCCCCTCTCCCCTCCCTAGTAATCACCTTCCCTCCTTCTGAGGAAGGGATCCCAATCTTACCTCCCAGATGGTAAATGGTAAACAGGGACAGGACTAGGTACAGATTGGTCAGAGTTCTTATAACTTTAAGTAGGCATTTCAGTCCAAAGTCTTAGGACGGCTTTTTGTACCACACAGCCTCCGTGTGGATGGCAGCGGCACCAATATGCGTCTCAGTCTCTCTCCTGTGACAGCCACAGCTCGGCCTGTGGTTACCTGACTTTGCTCAGTGGCCATCTAGGCTGTGCAGTGGGAGCAGCGGGAGCAGGGGTGTTCCTGCCGATAAAAAGTGGACTCCTCCGGGCCTTAACTACTGCATTGGTGGCTGTGCTGAGAACGATTTGCACCAAACTTGACTTAGGCAGGCTCCTGTGCTGGCACCAGTTTTCGGCAGTGACGACCCTCCGAGTTCAGCTGTGAACCAATACTTTAGCTATCAATGGTTACGGCTATAAATGCCAACATTTCAGAACAGGAAACTGGGAGATTTTGAAAATTTTGAAAATAAAATTGGGGGAATACATTTTCCTCAGTAACTTCTGTTGAAGCTGAGGCAATTTAAGGTGGGAGACAGATAAAATAAAGCTATTTTTGGCTTAAAAAATCAGGTGTGTCCTGTCCGAATCGGGTCTGTTGGCATGTATGGTTATAGCATCTAGTCCGAAGCCTTCTTGGTAATTAGGGTAGTTGAGGCCATCAGGCTAGTTTGGGGGCTCCCCTATTCAGCAGCATTGGGACTTTCTTGTTTGTGGTGGCGGCACCTGCACCAGTCATTTAAGCCGTCGACAGACTGCCTTGTCGACCAATGGCTACCTTCTTTATTTATTTAATTATCTTTGAGTTTTCTATAGCACTGGCTAGAGCCGAAGGTATCAGAGCACTTTAAATGTTATGAGAGTAAGTTTACATGAGTTAAATGCAAGGATTCTTGTGAGACAAGAAAACCCAACAAAGGAGTATAAAATAATACAGTATTAGGGTAGTCAAAAACAGTCGTAAATGTCTATAACAAAACAGCATTAGGGAAACAGCCTCAGAGACAAATTTGCGACTGATTGAGTCCGGTGAACACATTAAGGAATCAGTCGGTGAACATACATCAGTTTGAGAGATTGTCGAAGTAGTTGTTAAGCAGTAAAGATTTGAGGTCCAGTTTGAAGCAATAGAAGTAGGGGTTGCACCGTAGATCCTTGGGTAGTGAGTTCTAGATCCTAGGAGTATTTCCTGAGAAAGAGTGCACCTGTGTTGATTTCTTTTTCATCTTTGGAGGTTTGAGAAGAAGTGAGTAGGAGCTTCTCAGTATACGGCTCTTCCTACTTTTGATAGTTTGTCTTCTAGGTATTTGGGGTTCTTTGTGTGCAGGGCTTTGTGAGTGATACAAGCAGTCTTGAAGGTACATTTTCCTTTGATGGGAAGCCAATTGAGACTCTTGAGGGCTGGTGAGATGTGGTCAAGCTGTTTGATTCCTGTGAGGAGTCTGGCAGCAGCATTGAGAATTGCTCTTAGGGGAGCAAGATGGCTTTTCGGGGTTTTAGTGATGATGGCGTTTCCGTAGTCAAGTTTCGAGAGGACTAGTGATTGTATTACCATCTTAAGATCGTCAGGGGAATGAACAGTTTGATTTTCTTTAGATGTTTTAGTGTGAAGAGCGCTCCTTTGGCTGAGTTGTTGATGTGTTCCTTCATTTACATGTTTTTGTCCAGGGGGATACCCTAGGACTTTACGGAGTTAGATATTGTGAGAGAACAGTTAAGTGCTTCCAAATTCTTGAGCCATTCTTGGATTGGTAAGGGATTCTTTTTTGGGGACAGGAGTAGAAGTTCCCTCTTGTTGGGGTTCAGTTTTAGATGATTGGTGTTTATCCAGGTTTGTATCTTCTTTAATGTGTCATTTAGATTACAGATGGCTCTTGGTGATGTTATTTTGTAGTTGAGTTGTGTGTCATCCGCATATAGGTGATATTTGATCCCTGCTTGGTTCAGGATCACTGTGAGGGGTTCCATGAAGTGATTAAATAGGGCTGGAGAGAGGTTTGAGCCTTGAGGTACCCCTTGTTGAGCTGGGGCAGGCTTCGAGAGACAGGTGTTGATTTTGATTTGTTGAGACAGATGTTGTATATAGGACGTGAACCATTTCAGGACTGTGCCATTGATGCCAGTATGGTTCTTGAGTGTCTCAAATAAAGCTTGTTGATTTACTGTATCAAATGCCGCTGATAAGTCGAGTAGGATTAGGAGACAGGAGTCAACTTCATCTAAGTATCTGTGAATGTCATCTGCTCTATTGAACGTAGCAGTTTCTGTACTATAGCCTTTCCTAAATCGTGATTGGAATGTGTCATAGAGATTGAATTAATCTATGTGTTGGTTGACTTGGAGTAGGAACAGTTATTTGGGTCCGCCCCTGTTTTTTTGAGAATGGGTGTGACTTGGCCTAGTTGAAGGGAGTCCGGTACGCAGCCTAACGAAAGAGAGGAGTTGATGATTTTGGTCCGGAACAGAGAGATGATATGGTTGAGGTTCTGTACTAGGGTGGAAGGGCGGGGATAAGTAGTGTGGGCTGTGGGTTTCAAGTTCGCAATTATTTTGAAGACTTCTCATTCTGTCATAGGTTTGAAATCTGTCCAATTTGCATTGGTTTTCAGTTGTCGGAGATCGCTGTTGTCTTTGATGTTTTTGAGCGCACTCTGATCATTCACTGAATCTTGTGGTGGTGTTTTTGTGTTGGTATGTGTGTCAATAGGGCAGGTGTACTGGGAAGTTGGACTTGTGTGAAGGATGATAGATCGTTTAATTTTGTCAGTGAAGAAGTTGGCAATTTCTTTGCAGCGTTCTATGGTGGCTATTGTTTCGTGCTGGGGGAGAGGGTAGTTTGTTGTTTAATTATGTTGAAGAGCTCCCTCGGTCTGTTCTTCGCATGGTCAGGTTGGTTGCATAGGAAAATGGCTTTATCCCTGAAGGTGTTTCTTTTGTAGGAGAGCCATTCCGATATGAGAATTGAAAGCTATGCTGGTTAGGGGTTCTGTCTCCATAACCTTTCAGTCAGTCTTAGTTGTCTCCTGTTTTTGTTAAGGTCTGCGTTGAACCAGGATCTAGATTGTGTTATTCTAAATCTCTTTAGTTTTAGCTGGGCCACTTGGTTGAGGACCTCTGTCATCGCTGAGTTATAGTGGGTGGTGAGGTCATCTACGGTGTGGGGGATAGGTTGGGAAAGGAGTTGGACGCTCATCCGGGACTTCAGCTCCATTTGTGGGTTTTGTTTGATGTTCCTTGCCAAGTGCGTGGGTTTGTGGGCTGGGGCTGGGTCAGATCTGGGATAAGCCTTGAGAATGAACAGTATTAGGTGGTGGTCCAACCAGTCGAGGGCATGATGGTTCAGAGGGAAGCGCGTTTGTTTCTAGTCATTATCGAATCAAGAATATAGCCTTTGATGTGGGTTTGTTCGTTACAGAGTTGCTTGAGGCCGTTGATTTCAAGAAGGTTTGTTAGGTTACGGACTGAGGAGTCTTCGGTGTCATTCCAGTGCATGTTGAAGTCGCCTAAAAATATGTTGTTGGAGTCATTAGAGAAAACTGTGTTATTAGGTCAGTGAGTTCTTCGGTGAAGAGTAAGCGATTTTAAGGTGGGTGGTAGATGGTGTGGAATTTGATAGGAGTGCCTCGACTCCGAGGTAGTCTAAGGTCAAGTAGTTTGTGGACTCTAATGTGTAAAGCAGAGTTTCTTTTTTGTGTATGATCACTAGCCTGCCCCCTATCCGTCCAGGTCTATCCCGTCAAATGAGGGAACAGCCAGGTGGTGTGAGCAGGTCCAGAATAGGGGTTGAGTGATTGTTAAGCCAGGTTTCTGTAAGGAATGCAATGTCGATTCCATCAGCTAGTATAGTTTCTGCTATTTCTGTGGATTTTTTAGCTGCTGATCTGCTGTTAAGAAACATGCAGGCTAGGAAGACAGGCATATTATTTGTAGGGTGTAGTGTCTGTATAGTGGTTATTGAGGCAGAGGTCAGGGAGATATATTAGCTTGAGGGATTCCGTTTGTGCCTTTGATTACTAGGATTCTGGAGGGAGGCTTGGGCAGCACTTGAGGAGTATTTCTGCAGTATGATTTGTTAAGTGCTTCTACTTCAGTTGTGGATAATGGGTTTAGGGCTCGGTAGAGCCTGTGGGATAGGCGGCGCATAGGAATGGATGTCTGGCCTGTGTGCCGGCTGTTGATTGGGGATCCTTTATAGGGACTCCATTTCGTCATTCTCGGAGAGGAGTTGTGAGTTCGTTTTTATGTGAGAAATGTCTTTGGCTAGAGAATCAAGTTTTTGTTCAATTCGTCTAAGAAACAGGATAAGTATGTCAGGGAGGATTCCTGCTCTCTGTGTGGGTGAACATGCAGTGATTCCGATGTAAATGGAAGGCATGCGATCTTCAATAGAGTGGAGGGTGGTGTCCTTGAGGTTATAGGTGGAGAGGATTTGCTTGGACTGGGTGTGTTCCACATTGGGTGTCAGGGATGAGTTCAAGGGGGGCTCAGTGGTGGATGAACTTGGGTTAGGACTGGCGCCATTGTAAACAATGTGTACATCAAGGGGGTTTGTTTCAATGTGGCTGTTATCTCGGGTGGTTGGACTTGGGCTTTCCTCACTAAGGCATGTGTTCAGGTGAGGCTCTAGTGTATCGCGTGGTAGATGAGTCCATGGGACGGATAGGTTCTATATTCACAGTCCAGAGTAGAAGGGAGGGGAGTGCATGGGAAGCAGAACCATTTTGTGACAATAGGGCAAAAAGTGACGACAAGTGTCGGTCAAAGATAGTGAGGTGATGGTCTGTCGCTTGAATTAGTATGTTCCCCGTTCTGAAGATAGATATGTTGATCTCCCCTCTAAAGCTTTGGGAGGGGGCGGTGGTAAGTTTACGACCATAAGGAATTTTGATTGTTTTAGTAACATGCAGATGGAGAAGGAAGATGTTCCCCATTTTGATGGGCTTTCTGAATAGAAAATGAAGTCAGTTTTTGTGTTGCCGTTGCTCGCATTGTAGTAGGTATCGGCTATTAGCTTCTCTGGAAGATTTTTGAGAAGGTTGTGTTTGAACTTTTTCATTGCATTCTTTGGGAGGGTTTCGGGATATTTTATGATCTAGGAGTAGGGGCCGTATCTTTCAAGTGCAGTTTCATGAGGTTTAGGGTAGGCAAATGTCATTGTGTCTGTTCTATTATGGTCGAACCACCGCAGGAATGGTAATGGGGGGGCAAGTCCTTTGTTCTATATCAATGTTGGTATTTAATGTGTTAGAGAACATCATCACAACAGAACATCATTGCAATAAAAAATATTTTCTGTATGTACACACTGGATATGAGTCGTAGACTGCAAAGCATCATGTATTTAGTAGGTGCACTCTTTAAGATGCGTTTGTTCAGTGTAGCCACAGCTGATCATGTATAAAGCACAGAAAACCAAGATTTCATAATAAAGATAAACAAGCATTGGCATAGCCAATAGGTCTCGCCTTTGGGACCTTATAAGTGTTTAGCCATGCAGCACATTTTCCTGGGTGTTGTGCAGCCAGGAATTGAAGACCTATACAACTGCTACACACTAGTTCAAGTAGTCTGATTTAGAAATATATGCTTGCATTAGTAAACATTTATGGACACATTGTAAGGCACTTTAAAGCACAAGTTGGGAGGCTGAAGCAAAACACAGAGGGAACGCGGAATGTTGCCCTCTGATGGTTTCTGCGAGTTAGATATTCTGACCAATGTTGCAGCTTTTCTCGGTACACAGTGTTCACAGGAAGCAATTGTTTCAAAGCTGATAATGTGCTTTTGTTCTTAGAGAGAGCTTGCTGCCGCAGGCGGAAGATTTACAGAGCTCTACCTGATATGAACTGACGAAGGTGTTTGTTTTGGAACCAAAGGACGTGTCCTAACCTGGTTACTATAGAGTACTTACCGCGTGAGCATTTGAATGCGTGAATTTCAATTTGCACACAGAGTTCTGCACCAGCTGCGTTTCTGGAGAGCATACATCACTAGTAGCCGCCTCGCAGGGGGTAAGCGAGGCCGGTTTCGCTTGGCAGCCGAGCTCGGTCTGATTTCAGTTCTTCGTGAAGGGGCTGACTGGCTCCACCCTCACCCCCGCCTCTGGGGCTGCTTACAATATACAAATTAAAATTAGAAAAATAAAGCGAGACAAAGAAGGGAAATGTTTTCCGAAAAAACAGACGGCAAACGCTTACTGAGTGGGCTTGTGGGAACCGTATGCAGTAGCGTGGGCAGAGTCGGGGGGGGTGTCGAATGAGAAGACAACAGACATGGGGCAAGCCGTCTATTTATCCCTCTGTGTGTAGTTAAAGATAACTCGAACCAAGGAGGGCTTTACTTTACATGAGCACCACCAGCTACATTATACAAGCACACGCTCAACACTCATTCCCGCACCCGAAGTTCACACACGCCGAGCACGCAAGCAAAGCGGTTTAGAGCGAGGGATAGAGGGCGGAGTAGATTGGGAGGGCAAGAGAAGAGAAAGATGATTAAGAATGAAAGAATCAGGCAATAGTAACCAGTCCCTTTTAACAGCGAGTAAAATATCAGGAATGAGAGACAGTCGCTTCGCGAGTGGTGCGCGCGCACTGTAAGGAAAACAAGAGCCCTGCGCTGTAAACAGACCCCTTCAAAGCCCAAGCCCTCACCCCCTGAAACCTCCCAGAAGCGCACATAATCGTAAACAGCCTTGTTAAAGGCACCCGCTGTGGAAGGAATGCAGCTGCCACCCTGCGCGCCGCTGGTCGCTCCCGAGAGCAAAACGCCGTGGGAGTGACACATTGGAAAGGAGGTGGGACATGCACCCGCCTTGCAGCTGCCACCCTGCGCGCCGCATTGTCGCAGGTTCCAATGAAGCCGGATCCACTGAGCCGTTCATCCTTACGAGGTCGATAAAATCAGTACCACTTTGTTGGGTAGCATTAAATGTTTGTCATATCAGCACCAAGACACCTAGGGGTGAGGGCAAAGGTGCGCTTTACAAATACACACTATGCTATTATATTATTCGCTGTTTTAGCTATGGCTTGTACTTTCTCCTGCAGCAGCAGGCACACCCTGGTCGGAAACTGTTAGAGGAACCCAAGTAAAAGTTCACTTTAGCGCACACACACATACCCCAAAGAGCGAGCGTGCAAGCTTCAGCGTGTGAAGGACTCCAGAAGAAATGCACTGCTGCCTGCGTGAGGTGTGGGTTCAGCTGCCAAAGCGGGACCCTTCTGTAACCCATGTTAAGGTAAAAACAGATTTGTGTCTGTGCTGGTCTGAAACAGGAATCATCTCTCTGGCAACTCCGCCCATACAAGAAATCTGTGCGATTCTAAACCAGTCACCCTGACCGCACATTTCATCCTTCCAAGGCAGATAAGAGTGTGAATGGGCAAATCACTTATTCTCCCCTGCCTAACAAAATGAACGAGTCCGTGTGGAATGAAACTCAGCGCTCTGATAGCCTTCGGGTCGAGTTTGCGCTATATTTACACGTTAACTTAAAAATATCTTGGCAAACTTTGTTTAAAAGTTAAAAATACCATCGGATAAGCGTGTTTGGTTCAAACAGCCGAAGAACACAACAATCCGAGAACACAACCAAGGCAAATGAAACAAGCATTTGGAAAAAAAAAGCACGGTGGCGCGTTCTGTTCAATTAGTAACCTGATCCACGACAAGGAATGCAGCTGCCACCCTGCACGCCGCTGCTCGCTCCCGAGAGCAAAACGCCGTGAGAGTGACACATTGGAAAGGAGGTGGGACATGCACCCGCCTTTGGCCATTTGCGTGCTTTCATTATTGAAATACACACGCAAAGGCCAATCCAATGTGTGGGAGGAGTCAAACCCACGCGGAGAAGTTTGGAGTGCTTACAATAAGCCTCCCATAGAGCAGCGCATGTGCGCTGCGCTAGGCTCGACCTAAAAATGTTACACTACTTAATCAGGACCACTGGCATTGTGCAATTCTGTGGTGTTTTCCTGCGTAATTATGGTTTTGCCACATTTGCCACGTAATCCATCTTCTGCTGCATAATATGCTGATTTTAACAGGAGAATATTGTTTCTAGCTGAATTTTCAAAGGTTACTTAGTTACTAAAGGTTACTAAAAGCATAGTAATATGTGTTGCTGCACAGTGGCAGGCCGTACGCAAAGGTTGACTGGTCACCATTCAATTGTTTATTGCTGTAATTGGCTGTTAAGCTGGTACTAATGAGGTGAAAACTATTCTCTGCTGACGTTGTTAACATTGACAATTATGGCAAAATAATGAAGTAATACTATCACAAAATGTGCTGCATTAAGCTGCATAGTTTGCTATCTCCTGCTGCATTATTGAGTCAAGCCTGCCACATAATTTGGTCCTCCACTTTCCCATAATTCCAGTGACTCTGTCCTTTCATGCTACTGCAAATAGGTTCTAGCAATTAACATTTAGGCAGGATGTTACAAGAAAGGTCCATCATCCAGAGAAATATTGTTTTAACCACGTGGAAAATAGTTAAAAGTAAAAGTAAGAAAGAGCAGATTTGTGTCCACAAGAAACGCTGTCAATCACAAAGGAGGTTGTGTTGCAAATTAAAGCCATGAGCATCCTTTCTAGCCGATCAGCGATTTAGGGCCTGATTACGATTTTGGCCGACAGGGTTATTCCATCACAAACGTGACGGTTATCCCGCCCACCAAATTACAATTCCATTATATCCTACGGAACTTGTAATACACCGGACAGGATATCCATCCCGTTTGTGACGGAGTATCCAATCCACCAAGATTGTAATCAGACCCTGTGTTTTCACTGCCTTTCCTGGAGATTCAGAGTCCCCACTGCTGTGTAATCATTTTACATTTGCATGCATGTAATGCTGATAAATGACCGACTTGAATCATCAATTACAGCCAAGTGAATTATTTCCTGAAAATCGAAACCATATGCTAAACAGTGTCAATTACCAGCAAGAAAATACAGAATAGCAATTCATATTGAGCCTGTGTGTAGTCGAAGCAGAAACTGGGTGATCAGTGTGAGAAAGAAGTCCTCAACTGCTGGTAGTTTCAGTGATTACATGTAATTCTTTTTACATAAAAAATCAAAACATTTGAGTATTCCAATCCAATAATTAGGATTATTCTTAGCAAGAATCCAGGAAAATGGAAAGGTATTTTCCCACCCTCGGAATTGCTGGTACTGGGGCAGCAGTACTCTGGAGATGGGGGAGATCTGACATATTATGAGTTAGACCTTTACGGTCCAAAAAAAGAGAATTTTATGGGTTCCTTAAGCAGCCTGAAATGTCTGGTTTTACGCAGATCTCATAATTCCAGTGTGACTAGTAAGTGTCTTTACCGGGTCCATCAGAACTGAGCGGCCACTTGTAATTAGGACCATACAAGGGTGTTAAGGTCCCTTACACGGTAACAATCAAGAAGGGACAACAGATTAGGGGAGAGGATGTGGCCTAACGGCTAGAGCGGTCGACCTCTAAACTAGGGAACGGGTTCGAGTCTAGGCAGGGACTTTCAACATCCTGTGATTCTGGGCAAATCACTTAATCTCCCCGTGCCTAACCAAAAAATATATATTTATTTATCTGGCCGCCTGTAACGCAACTGGTGCTCATGTAAACCGCTCTGATACCTTCGGGTCTAGTTCGCACTATATAAAACTCCCCCCCCCAAAAAAATTTGCGCGTAGGACGCAAACTCTTGTCTGCGCCCAAAACAGGATTATAATATATGTGCACATTTCTGGTGTATGATCCAGCTATTGTGGAAGGTGATAATTGGTGCAAATTGCAGGAGCAAATAGCACACTTGTTGTTTGTTCACCTTGGAATGTGGAATAACATTCACTGTTATTGCATTATTCCCCATTTCAATCTCCTAATTAGATGTACATTGTGTACCCGCTATTTCCCCACCACGCAGAACTGCAAATAAGTAGGCGCACAATTGGCCCCTGATTTTTTGCAGGCCAATCATGATAGCCCCTAAGACGATAGCCTCTTCTGTGATAAATAGCCGTACAACTTCTCAGAACAGGCTTTCTTGAAGAGAATTTAAGGTTGCAAGGCAAAAACAAAGAAATCTGCAAAAACTGCCCGTTGTGGCTAGTCCTTTGATACCTCTGGCACGGCTCTTGCTAGCCCCAGCTCAGGGCTTTAGAGTCCTACTCACAGTCTGTAGTTTTCCCTCAAATCCTTTCCCTGGACCCTCAGCACCAAATAAGAGGCTGTTGAAGACTATTATGTATCGGTGGTCAAGATGTGCACAGTGTTACTACGTGTGTGTGTGTGTGTGTGTGTGTGCGTGCGTGTGTCTATTTTCATTGATTCTGTGTGTAGAACAAATTGTTTCTGCATGCACACAAATATGAGGCAATGTATGGTTTTGTGTCCCCCATTTGTTTGTGTCTGTCTTAATCCAGAATGGCAAAGATAAAGGCCTCAGTATTCAGTCACCCCGGATACATGTCACAATTGAGCCAGGACTAGAGCTTTGTGTTGTGTGCGTGAGCATGTTTAACCCACAATTTGGGCTCTGGTCTCACAGTTTTAGGGGACTGCAACAATGTCAGAACAACAACATCAGTGTGGGGACCGGTCCCCGTAATGTGTGTACGTACTGTAAAAAATGTGTATCAAAAACAGTAAGTGGCGGATTTATCAAGACATTTTGACACTGCAGGGTCAAGTAAGGCTACTCTGCGTCAAGGAGGCGTTCCATGAGTTGAGCTTGGGCATTCCAGTGCCTTCAGAAATGTTTTTTCACCAAAGCGCTAGCTACCAAACTACTTAGACATGGCTTTGCATCACAAAATAACACCGTTTGAAGCAGGCACAAAGTAAGAGAAATGTTTTTATTTCTCGTTATATTTCACACGTTGCACGTGTGCTGTACAGCACACATTCAATGTATAAAATGTTAAGTGCAGGTGCTAAGCACTGGCAAACACTGGCACAAATTAAGCACTTCCCTGGCCCCTTCTACTCCCTCCTAGAAAGTACCTCTTTCTGTCACTAAATCCCCTTGCTAGTTTCTGCCCTGCTCCCTAACTCTCATAACTTGCTCATACCTAGTCTCTCCACTCCCCCTGATGACATTTTGCTTCTCCTCTCAAGTCTCTTCCTTCCCTTCTTGTGCTGGCTGACTTTCTGTTTTTCTTTAGCCTCCTTTTCTTTCCCTGGTTCTCCCCTTTCTTTCCTCCTTTGTTTGTCCTTCTCGCTCTCTGGCTCACACTTCTCTCTCCGCTTTATTCTCTCTGCTCTCCCTGATGACATTTTACTTATCCTCTTGAGTCTCTCCATTCGTTCCCTGCCTCTGTAGACTCATTTTTGTGTTCTCTCTTATCCATCCTCTTCTGTGTCCTTTGTTCCCACGTCTTTTTTCATTCTCTTTTTTATACACGTAGTTCTGTCTACAGCATCCTATTTAAGCTCTTTACTCCTCTCATTGTCTCCTTCGCTTTAGCCCCTTTAGTGCCCCTGCCTCTCTTCTCCTCCCTTTCCTTTAGTTTTCTTTCACATCCTCATTCTACTTAATCTCTTCCTGGTACCCTATTTCTCCTCCTGTTTCTTCTCTTTACTCTTTTCGTGCTTCACTCTCTGCTACTCTGTCTTTGGTCTCTCCCTGGTTCACTCGTCTTCGTCTTCTTCTGTGGTCTCTTCTTCCCCTGTGGCGTTTCTCTCCCTCTCTTTTGCTCATTCTCTTTAGTCTATCCAAGCCTCTCTCCCCTCCACCTCTTTTGACTCTCCTTCCCTTTTGTTTTCTCATGTCACCATCTCTGCTTCTTTAAATTTGGTCTTCCTCTGTTAATCCCTTCTTCTTCCATTGGCCTATCCCTGCCCTCTTTTTCATCTCTTCCTTTCTCTTGCATCTCCCTCTATAAAATCGCCCTCGTTCTATCCCCTTTCGTGTTTTTTGTCTCTCCCATCCTCTCCCATCCTCTCATTTCCCATTCTCTTTAATCTCTCCATGGCCCTCTTTTCTTCCTCTCCTGCATCTTCCTTGCTATCTCTTCTTCATCCTCTTTAGTCTTTCCCTAGTTTTCTGTTCATCCGCTTTCCTTTCTTTTCTTCATGTCTCCATCGTTATCTTTGGTCTTTCCGTGTTTCTCTCTTCTTCTACTTCAGCGATCTCTTCCTGTCCTCTCTTTTGCTCATTCCCTTTAGTCGATCCCTGCCTCTCTTTCCTCCTCCTTTCCTGTCTCTCCTTGCTGTCTCTTCCTTCTCCTCTGTCGTGTCCCGCTGGTTCTCTCTTCTATTTTGCCTCTCTCATCCTCTCCTTTCCTCGTTCTCTTTAATCTCTCCCAGGCCCTCTTTTCTTCCTCTTCCACCTCTCCCTTTCTATCTCTTCGTCGCCCTCTGCAGTCTTTCCCTAGTTTTCCTTTTGCCCCTCTTCCTTTAGTTTCTTCACGTCTCCATCTCTGCTTCTTTACTACTGGTATCTCCCTGTATCTCTCGTCTTCTACCTTGGAGGTCTCTCCCTACCCTCTCTTTTGCTCAATGTCTTTGAAGTATCCCTGCCTCTCTTTCCTCCACATCTGTCACTATTGCTGTCTCTTCTTTGTCTCTCGACACTCTCTTTTCTTCACTCCCCCCACTCCCTCTTTCCTTTCCTCCCTCGGTTCATTGTTTTATTCAACAAAAGCAGACAAGAGTAAAGATGTTTTGATCGGATCACGTTGCTGCCGAATGCTCTGCATGTCATGATCCGATTCCACCGTGACCTTTTAGCCCCGGCTAGACACTCCCGGGCCAGGTCTGAGCTGCTCGGAGAGCGGTGATGCAGGATGTGGCAGCTCGGGAATAGCGATGAGCTTTTTACCATTGCCATGGCAACGGGCATCCTTCATCCACTTTCAGAGAAAACAAGATAAAGTCCAAAGATCAAAAGCTGTCCTCTTCTGCAGCCCCATCACTGGGTTCATATAGGAACACTTATGATCATGTCCTGGAATTTGGTGTCATTCACCTTTAAAAGATTAGTTTTGCCTCATTAGCTGATTAAACTGCTCACTCATTTTACCTTACATTTCTCTGTCCTGTGGCTTTGTTCACTGTATCCTTTGATTTCATTGTTGGAAATATTGAGCTAAATTCTCAGAATATTTGCGCGATTAAGACCCTGGTCACAAGGGTGGGGGAGGGGCATGAGGTATTTATGGGACCGGAAGGGTGTAGGGTGAAGGGTGCGGTATTAACCGGAAGTGCTAAATACATTCTAATTCGAGTTCAAACTCGGAAGTTGCCGTCTTATTCGGAATTTGGTGCCTAAAATCTGCAAGTTTGTTAGTTGCTGGCCACTGTGGTAAAGTTTGACAAGTTGTACCTGCCATACTAGACCGACTGAAAATTGCAATTGTGAGGAGTTTATTGTAGCCTGTTTTTACCCGTGTGGCAGGGTCGGATTGGGATCACAATTTGGCCCGGGCACTGATGAAAAAAGTGGCCCACATTCGCGGGGCGTGGCCCACATTCGCAGGGCATGGCCCACATTCATGGGGCGTGACCCACATTCACGGGGCATGGCCCACATTCGCGGGGCGTGGCCCACATTCGCAGGGCGTGCCTTTTCATGAAACACACAAGGAATGTAAGTGGGAGGATATTGTTCTTGGGAAGTACACAGGGCCAAGGTGACAATGTCCTACAAGCTGAGCAACTGAAAAGCAGCGAGGCCCCTTTCTCTTAAAAAATGATTCCCCAGCCCTCCAGCGCAGGAGCACCTGAAAAACAGCGAGGCCCCTTTCTATTACAAAATTATTCCCCAGCCCTCCAGCGCAGGAGCACCTAAAAAACAGCGAGGCCCCTTTCTATTACAAAATTATTCCCCAGCCCTCCAGCGCAGGAGCACCTGAAAAACAGCGAGGCCCCTTTCTATTACAAAATTATTCCCCAGGCCTCCAGCGCAGGAGCACCTGAAAAACAGCGAGGCCCCTTTCTCCTAAAAAATTATTCCCCAGCCCTCCAAGGCAGGAGCACGTGAAAAACAGCGAGGCCCCTTTCTCCTAAAAAATTATTCTCCAGCCCTCCAGGGCAGGAGCACCTGAAAAACAGCGAGGCCCCTTTCTCCTAAAAAATGATTCCCCAGCCCTCCAGCGCAGGAGCACCTGAAAAACAGCGAGGCCCCTTTCTATAACAAAATAATTTCCCAGCCCTCCAGGGCAGGAGCACCTGAAAAACAGCGAGGCCCCAGCTGTTTGTAAATTACTCAGCCCTCCCCAGCCCTTCACTGCCTCGGGCAATGGCCTGGCAGGAGAGGGGATAAAGCAAAAACACAGCTGCTGGGCCATCCATGGGGGTGGGGGGGAGGCTAAGGTGAAGATAGTGCCATTTTTCAACATTACCTGGCCCCCACAGCGAGAACCATTCTTCCTCGCCCACTATGCCCTGAATGAGAAGGGCTGTGGGCGAGGTGTCACTGTTTCAGGGTTGCGTGGGCCCCAGGGGGGCCGAGGTGAAAATGGCTCAATGGCCTGAGCAACACCTGGTCCCCTGGGAGGCCGATTCTGGCACACAATCACCCCTCCCCAGCCCACTATCAGTGTGATTGCTTGGCAGGGCAGGGGGTCAAGGAGAGGCCACAGCTGATCATCGCTGAAGGGCCGCACAGTGAGGCTGCTTTCCTCTCCCTGTCCAGTGCTCTCTGTGGACTGGGAAAGTGGGGAAAAACGGCCCACACAGGGCACTGAGACACCGGCCCTTCGGCCAATGCCCGAGTGCCCGCATTACCAATCCGTCCCTGCCGTGTGGTAAAGTCCTCTTAACTTGGAATTACAATCCACGTAAAAAGAGTGGTATGCAGAGGGATCAAAAATTTATGTCCCCATTGTAATGGGGAAAAATTCAGATTTGCCCACACAAACTGACTAATTTGCTTCGCCAAACCAAATTCACTAGCTCAGTAAAGCTGGTTTTACACTTGCAAAGAGATTTACTCATGTGAAGATTATCGCATTCGAAGGTGGGGTGGGAATGTTACACAGCGGGAAGTTCCTGCGAAAAAATTGTGGTTTTCACCACCCCCTCTCAGGCAGTGGCGGCTGGTGACATTTCAAAGTGGAGAGGCGTAAAAGTTGGGGATGACTTTTACTTAGCAAGCGAGTGAGCCCGACTAACATAAGGGCAGTTCGAAGTGGTCTTACCCCTGAGAAAACTTTTTAAAAAGTTATAAGTGACACATTTTAAAACTAATTTTAAAAAGAATTGGAGAGAAAGGAAGAAGGTATAGAAAGCAATAGTGAATGTGAAGTCTTCAAATATTTAGAAACATTAAAGATCACCCCCTTAGTGCATTGAATAAGTTCAGCAGTTATTTGAGCATCCAAATTTCAACAATGCAACAAGTAAGGTTTTTTTATTCTCTTACCTAAACACACTGCTGTCTCTGCACTCCATCTAGTTGGTGACATACTGTCCAAGAGATGGAAGGCTGGGGGTGGTGCTCTCTACAGAGTCAGAAGCAGTGGAGGGAGATGGGTAGCAGCAACAATAGGCCGCAATCAGGGGTGGTCCTAGGTCTGAGACAGCAACGGGGGAGCAGGAGAAGGGGTGGTCCTAGGTCGGAGACAGCATCTCTGCAGGGGCTGCTTTTAACAACTCTCACCTGAGATACTGCCAAGGTTCTGTGCATTACTAAGGTGACAAGGCTCTAGCATCATTAGGGACCTGTTGCCTCTGACACTCTGAGAGCCCAGGCAATAAATGCATGGTCATTGATACCCTCACACTCTATCCTTCCATAACAGCTGTTCAAATTTTGTGCTGTCTTCTGCTGCGCTTGTAAACCAAACAAGAAAAACATTTTTTTGTTCTTTTAGCCTCTTTCACATGCATGCACCGCAGTGGCTCAGTATATATCAGTGTTTTTAACTATAACAGGGCCACTATACACTTCTTGACTGCGTTCTGTTGTAAATCACATAGCGGCACATAGCTCCACATCAGTTACAAGGAAAAACTAGAAGACCTTTTTCTGCTGTAAAGCGCATAGACTCGAGTAGTGCTCCACCTAAGTTACTGACAACTAGGAAAAACGTGAAGACCGTGTTCTACTATAAAGCACAAAGATGCACGCAGAGCCACACCAAAGTTACTAACAACGAGGTAAAAATGAAACTAAAAATAGCCCAAGAGAAACCCTTAGCTCCAGGATTCGGCTAGGTGTAGGGAAAATATTACTGGAATTGTTTTGTCCTCCAATCCCTGAGATGGGCCTGCTGAGCACCTGCCTCTAAATCATGACATGGGTAGATAACGAAAGTGTGACACGGGCACGGCAGGATTTAACAAAGTACTTTAAAACAAGAGTTATAGAAAAACAGACCTTCTCATGAAACGGATTTACAAGAGCAAAAGCTTTCGCTGTTTTCGTGTTACTGCAGTTAGAACTGGTTTGTCAAAAGTGGGTACCAAATCCTGACAAACATATCTAACAAAATATTGGACAAACATTGGTTCTTAAAGGGAAAGACACAGTTTGCATGTAAGACCTAAACTCTTCATTATCACAAAAGTCATCCAACATTGCTGCACTCCAAATCCTTAAACAACGACGTTATTTTTAAAAAGTTCACACCGTCGTAATTTATAATTCTGCTTTATGTTATTCTCTAGTCAGTGATACCTTTTTTTATTGTATTTCTTGATTTTTCAATTCTAGACTCATCAAACTATGGCATTGTTGTACTGCATCTGATGTCCTCATTCAAACAATAATGTAAAACGTTTCATTGCCCACGACGACCAGCCGCCATAATGCATTTTGGAAATATTAAATGTGTGTGCTCGTTAGTGAACTAACGTCTGAGGCTGCTTGATAGAAATATGAAATATGGATACCAGGGAAAGTTAGAATGGCTACAAAAGACACATCTAGTCAGCGTGACATGAAGATTTCTCTCCCCTGCCCGCTTTCCTGTTTGAAAGCTAATAATCACTCTGGTGCCATTGAACACGTCTGGGTGCGCTTACTGACTTTATAACCCACGGCGGCGCCTTTCAATTCAACACATGCCACAGAAATAAAAGACGATAGACGAAGCGTTTGAATTTTCACTCTCACTGATTTGAAACGTCCTACCGTGGGAAGCAGCAGCTCCGAGCCTCAGCGGAGGCTGGCATGCTCGAGGGAGGGAGGGGGGGTCGCGGGTGGGGTATAAAACAATTAAAAATAAAATAAAACGTACCTGAGTGCCGGGGTACCGCACCGCCTCCGCTCCAGGCCGGCCACTCTGTACTGGTTGGTCCGCGTGTTCCTGCTGCAGGAAGCAGCCAGCAGGCAGCTTCCCTCCACAACGCAACGCAAGCCAATGACAACGCTGCTAGGCGCAGCAGGCGAGCGCCCCAGCCGGGACATTTTCTCTGCATAGAGAAAAAGGGAGAGTGGGCGGTCCTGATCGAGGGCAGGAGGGGAGTGGCTTACCCACTGTTGTGGGTACTGACTGTTTTGGTCGGCTCCAGGGCCGACCAAACAGTCAGTACCCACAACAGTGGGTAAGCCACTCCCCCCTTGCCCTCGAGCAGGACCGCCCACCCGCCCGCCCCCAACCAGGCACAGAGGCACTTCTGCTTTCTCGCAATGTGAGAAGGCAGAAACATAAATGGTAGTTTTTACCGTTTATGTTTCTGCCTTCTCGCACCACGAGAAAGCAGTGGGGCGACGCCCCCATGCCCCAATGGGGGAGCCGCCACTGCTCTCAGGCCTGTTGAAGATTGGCTCCGGTCAATGACAGAAGTAAATTCATTCCCTGAACGAAAGTGGAGTAAACACCCAAAGAGTTTTCACCAAAGGTTGAAATACCCTCAACCACTTAAAAAATGCACAGTTGAAACTATACGTAATTGCGACTTTGCATTGTCACAATTGGTAACTGACAAAAGTTTTCAGGAGTATGCAGGGCTTTAAGTAGGCCGGGTCTCACAGGTGCTGAGCACCGGCAGTTTTTTTAAAGGGGGCTTCAAAACGGGTCTCTATCGGGCTCTGTTTTGTGCCATGGAAAAGGCGGTCCGTTTTTTCCCGGACTGCAGTGACAGCAGGCACATGGATGTGCGCTGCTCACACTGCTCACTTCTCACTAGTGGAGAAGTTACGGCATGACGTCATGCCAGGTGAGCGCTGAAGGGGAAGGGAAATCCTTTAAAGAGAGTCATTTTCTCTCTGGATTTCCCTTCTCTTTTGGAAACTCAGGAGCAGCAACATAGTGCCATTATTGGCAACACACCCCACCCACACAACGACAGAGCATGCATGATGAATAAATAAATACACAACACACTTTTGTTTGGGAAAATATTGCTGCAGGTTTATTCCATACAAAAGTATGCAATATGGTGGGTTATCTTACGGGCGATCCAAGGGCAGGCAGCTGTAACCAACCTATGCTGCCCTGCCCGCCTGATGAGCCAAGCACTGTGGAGAACCCAATCAGTGCTACACCTTATGGGGTGATCCCCTTTCCGGATCACGTGACACATTGGTCCCTTATTACTCACGCCCCTTTCAGGGCAGAGCGTAGCAAGGCAAGCCCCTGGTTGTTCAGGCCCACAACCGCCCGAAGGACTAGCGGGGCACCAACGCGGTTTTCCAGGAACCTGCCATGAGGCTCCTGGTATTTGGCTCTGGCACCCCTACTGTGCCGCGCAGAGGTACCCTTCTGTACCCATCTGCTTCCAGATCGCCCTGTAACTCCGCCACAGCTCTGGAGGCGGCCCCCGTCGTCGCCAGAGCCCCCCACCAAAACAGCTCATTTCTCACCTGCAACCTCTCATTTCCAGGGCCTCCTGCAAATCCAAGAGGAAGAGATCCATCCCTACTGGTGATAGATGGACTCCATCTTATCAAAATAACCTTTAACATTAGCTTGAATCATCTCATGTCTGATGAAACCCAGACCCCTCTGGTCTGTAAACTTAAGCATTGAACTGTTCAATCTCTTTTGGGAATGTTCAACGGCCTCCTCTGACTTGGCCCCGTGCCACACTCTGCGGGGGATCATCTCAGACCACCAGAGCTCACATTGACCCCTGTATATTGCTGATCTCACCTAAGTCAGCCTTCATTGCTTGCAACAATGCCCCCCTACCCATGGCAGTGAGGTTGTTGCCTCCTAGGTGGATCACCAAGATGTTAGGGAGACCTTCCCCCCCAGCCAGTCTCTGCTCCAATCTGTTCGGAGCTGCTCCATCTCATTCCGGGGAACCCCATCCAGACAAACTGCGTCTGGGAAAAACCGCATGGAGCAATTTATCCTTCTCCGGGAAGTGCAACTGCCTCACATTACCTGTAGGAATTTGATGGCCTCCCAGGAGGGACTCTACTCTTACCATAGCTATATTACCCTTGGGCTAATGTAGGCTCCCACCTCCTACAACCTGTAGTTGCAATCCTCCAGTATTTTAAGTGCTTTAACACCCTTTTCCCCAATTTGTGGGACAGCAGCACCCTTGTAGGTGACCGCTTCCAGCCTATCAACTGGGGCTACCAGGGCAGAGAATATTGTGCTTATCTGAAGCAACCGAAACCTGCCCGTAGAGCAGGGTGCCCATACTCTGTTGCAGTTGCACAGACATTTGCACCGGACCCTTTGGCTTGCTTAACTAAAGCTCGATCCCATGACCCTTGGAGCTCAATCCAGCTATAGACCTAGTTCACTTTGTTATCCCTGGAATGATTGCCATCCACCAATTCAAGTCCGCATTCAGCTTACCTTCTAGTCACCTTAAAATGACCAGTGGGGTCATGTGTATATTACCAACGATACTGTTAGAATCTAAGGTTCCCAGTTTAGAGTATTGACGCAGCCCCCCTTTTGTGGGTCTGCTGAGACCACACTGCCTCACAGCACGTTACCTCGCTACCTCCTGCAGCTCCATTAATGCCCTAGTGTGTCCCTGACAAACACCTGGCAGGCTGAACTATCTGATGAACCAGGAATAAGTGATAATAAGCAAGTGTGTCCTCATGTACTTGCCATGAACCCTTTCTGTCTTACAGAAATGACGCCTGTTCAGCTCCATCTGAGGGGACTTCCCGTTGCTTAACTGCTAGCACAGTGTGCAGTTGTGACTTTAATGGGTAACATCCCGGTTTGCGCCCACCTTAATGTGCCATGCTGAGAGCAACTGGATGCCCCACATACCTCTTCTCTCTGACAAGATAAAACAGCCGGCTGAGTACACAAGGCACAGGCAGTGTGCCCAAAGAGAAACCCCCAGTTCTGTGTACTACAAACCCTAACGCACAGTGTGCAAGTTTGTGCCTATCCTTTCGGGGGTGACTAAGCCCTAGTTTGCCCTCTTACTTGGATGATACCCAGTACCAGGGTACAGACTGATGAGTGGAAGGGTTTCCAATGCTGCCGGGCAGGAGTGCCGTACCTTTGCCCAGGCAACTCATGATAAGATGTGCCATTGCAGGCAGAAGTCAAGAGATCTCCAAACCCACCTTACTACCACTCTTACCGTTTTCTGTGTATCGCGCTTGTTGGAGCATAACATAATTGACTATTTGTGAAGCACGCGTGCTCACATAGCCGGGTTGGCACTGAATACCGATGTATGTTACCCCACTCACTGATAATTATGTACCAACAACTGCCCTTTCTCAACTTGTGGGAATGCTGAATGCTTCTAAGAACTGTTGCCTGGGAGCATTAATTGGGTCATAGCACACAATTTAACAGGCAACCCCACTGGAGTGTGGTGTAAAGATGGCCATGTCACCTCTGGTGGGGGCTTGAACCCTCCCCCCGAGAGGCCCCTAACGCCAAAGCTGAAGGCCGGCCTTTGGGCTTTAGTTCCCACCCCTGCAAGGACTGCCCACACTTGCAGCGCTCAATCCCACCCGGATCATACTAGTTTGCACCGTCCAGGTTAGCCTAGGTGAATGTTCCCTGTAAGACCTGTATGGGGCCTATTTCACACTTTAAGAAATGCCTATTCTCTTGAATTTATAGTGATGCAATATTGAACTGGCGGCTACCATTATTACTCACGCCTGCATATACTAGGCTCAGAACACGGAACACTTGCTCTGTAATCCCTTGGATTCTAGCCTGGCATTCCTATGTCCAGCTATACCAATCGATAATGGCTCTATTTGATCATAATGACCCGAAAGACACATCAACCCCACGGAGACAAGGTGGGGATGCTAACCTGCCCCAACTCTGCGGAAACACGCATGTGCAAGCTTGCGACAAACATCTGAAAAGCGGCCAACCAACAAACCATCCCCAGCACCGGGGGCGCATGCCGCCATTCCTTGGCCTGTACACTGACCGAGTTTAAGATTAATAATGGTATCGAAGGACCCATCTCTGAGCGCATGCTTGCAACACTATCCACTGCCTCACCCTAGTCAGTAAAACTACTGCAGGGTAGCGTGCAAAGCTAAGCCCACGCATAAATAACCTGCCAATGCGAGCGGACCAAGCATTCGCCGCTCCCTAAGCCATCACAACTGTTGATGATAGGCACTTTTTCTCCTTATCACAAATAAGAGGACCTCAAAATAAATGACCTTGTACACAACCCTTTCCTGTGTTTTAATTTAATAAACTACAATGTTGTTAATTTATAATAGGAACCCAGGTCACCCAAAGAGTGCACATATCAACTGATTTACCTCTTGCTCACCATTGGTATTATTGTCAGGGAGGAGGGAAGAATTAATGTTTGCAAATTAACATTGAAACCCTCACTTTAAATAACACTTCTCAATGCATTGATATACTAAGGTGAAAAGGTTCTGCAGGTTAATTAAATACTTTATGAATTTTGAAGAGACTATCATATTTTACACTTGTGCTGCACGATGTCTTTAAAATTAAAGATGTTCTTAAAGTTGAGCAGTGCAGGGCTTGCTAGTTACTTCCTTTCTTTAACACAAATTAACATTTAAATAAATGTTTGCCCGTTTATTTAACATCTTTTTATTGCTAGTGCTGAGACAGTAAACATCAGCCAGAGCTTTTGAACGGACATAGTTGGGCTTTGCCGGAAGAACACAGGGGGACTTTGGTATCCTTAGTTACTCTTCTGATATTGCAAAAGTCAACACCACCCCTTGACCACCTAAAACACTTGCATTGAAACTACCCACTTCCTTTCCCTTTTCCTTTCCCTACTTGCCTTTGCTTTATTAAAGACCATGCCAAAGTTTATAATACATTGTAGCCTTGTATCACCAACCTGGGACAGCAGCACCCTAGCTAGATATCAGCTTCCTCAACCTGCTCTCACAAGTGCTGTTCGGGCAGGGAAAGATGTTGGACAGAAGCAACCTGTAACATGGCCCCGGAACCAGTGTGCAACTGCTCTGCTGAGTTGGCCCAGACCTTTGCACGGCCCTCTGCATGCTCAAACCTGGCGAGCACCTGCATGGTGACAAACCCGGTAAAGATGGTCATAGAAATAAGACATTATACTTTTGTTAGCCCTGACAACTGGATATCCAGTCTTTGTGCGGCATTACATGTACTGAAAAGGTCTGAACAGTAAGGCGAATACCGACCATGCTGCACTCTGCCCAAGTGAGTATAAAGGATCAAAATTCGACACCCATGGCAGCACGAAGGTTGCTGCTGTGGAGAATTCTGCGGCTTTGCCTATGGGTCACCAATATTGGTGTGCCCTGGAGATATTCTCGTACAGCAGGTGAGGGTATTCAATCAATAGTTCATTAAAGCAACTCTACTAGCAAAACATAGTACACTTACACTCCCAACCTGCCCTTTAAGGGTGGATACCTACACATAGCATGCTAGTATCATGTGTCTGAGTTAAATTGCAACTTGTAAATATGTATCTAGCCACTAGTGCATATATGCAATAGTACTATGAAAGTAATCCATAGTACGATAAGCACGCTCCCTTTTACTACCCGACTCTGCCACTGTGAATGGCACCGCCTGGGCCAACATGCCCTGTGCGTGCGCCCCTTCCCCCGAGGGATATCCTGGCCCTGCCTCATGGATGTTTCTTGCTACCCCCATTTGGTGGTACTCATATCATCCCCAGGAGGATGAAATGCTGAGTGGACGGCCCACTCTCCGAAGGGATGGTCTTAATACTAGCTGCCCCTACGTGATTCCCCTCTGCCCATTCTTCCTCACAGGGATGACTAGTGTGCAGGTTACTCTGCAATGCTCTGCCCCCAATCTTACCAGGCTGTTCAAATACCACAGATTGAGTGGCTTATGACATAGACGGTGCAATCTAATCGTCCACACATCATAACCTCGCACCACACAGCTTATTATGAATCTTCTGGGCTTAGTGTGCCACCTACTGGTAATGTGTGGCTTCTGTCATTGACTCGAGATACATACTACGAAAGTAACACTACACCTACAAGTCAGACTTGTTGGCGATAGTTGCCTAAGTAAAAGCCACAACAAGGGCTCCTCCAGCTGGAAATTGGTGCTTAGCTTAGCGTGGTGCCGACTGGTTAACAACGACTTCTGTCGCTGACAGAAGCTACCTACCACAAAAGTACACTACACCTGCAAGCCAGCCATATTGGGTGATAATTGCATAAGTGAGCAACCACTGTGGCTCCGTTGTAAGAATACTGAACATGCTTCAGTTCTGAAATGATGAGGTTGTGCAAGCTCATGATCAGTCACTTAGAAGTTACATCACCGACACACGGTCTACAAACTACAACATGCTCGCCTCGTTACTCCAGTCCGCGTACCCAAAATGCGAGCCACCGTCGACACACTTAGCTAACAGCCAACACGCCTTCTGCTGCCATCACCCAACCCTCCTCCTTGGACTAGCTGCACTGAAGAACACGTCCTGCGAGCCTTATACACCGGACATTTGGGAGTTGAAAACCAGGTAATATTCGGACCGGTTGAGAAGAGAGAGGAGCAGTGCCACCTAGTGGCCTCACACTTTAAGCCATAGGGGGGGGGGGTACGACAACCCCTATTACAACTAAAGATGCCGGATAAACACAAACGGACCGACAAACTACCCCCGGATGCTTTGGAGCACTAATGTCTGCTGACCGCCCCTAGTGTTGTGCCTCTGAAGAAGTCACCCTGGGTAAGCGATTCGGCCCGTAATAATGCTGCTGCTAATCTACCCCATACCCCTGACAAGCTGCAGTGACGTGGGACACGCTGAGGCCAGGTTCACAATGCCTGGCGGTGTACCATAAATCCCACCAAGCCATTTTTGCCCTTTACCTCAGCATTGCTGGCAGAATTCACCTTACGAACCAAGAGAAAACCATACACATTCAAGCCAACCGGAAACTTCCACTTTTTAAAGTGTCAAGCTTTTCTGCTAAACTATACCCCTTTTTAAAAAAAATTATCATCCCCTTCAAACCTTCCCCTTCTTTGCCTGGAGAAGCTGTGGCCGGTTTCAGCCGCTGAAAATACTTGGCAGTGCGTTCCACATATCGGAAACATACTTTTCTCAATCCCGCTCCGCCATGGCTGGACAATCAGCAAGCAAAACGTTCTCATCTCCGTTGCGCTCTCTTGTCCGCCAAAATCAATCGAACATTTGTGTTCTCGCTCCCGTATGGGCTTACCCCTTAGTAGCGAAAGAGAGGGAAGGGGTGCTGGCTGAAGTGCATCACTGCCCTGAGGATGCACTGGGCTCATAGAGATGGGACGGGAGCGCCCCAACGCACTCGTGTTTTTCCCAGCACCCGCAAGGCAGTCGCATCTCCACGGGCAAGCCCAGTCCGCAGTCCAACAAAACACTCCTGCGCAAACACTCAAAACCAGAGCTCCATGCGTCAGCTTCTGCCGCTGGCCGGCATCCCGCTGCTTGGGCTTACAAGTGTACGCCAAACAATAAATCTCCATTTTGACTCGCGCTCCGGGCCATTGTTGCTGCTAAAGACATTCCTGCGCGCTCAGCTCAGCGAGACCCCATGATTGACAACACTGTAACCCATTTTTAAACCACCCCGGCCCATGTACCCAAAACGTCGCGGGCATCTCTCATGCTACAGGCGGCCATCCTGTCAGGCCTCAGCCAACCTAGTCCTGGCGCACGCGGGAGAGGGGTGGGAGGTCGGCAATAGAGAAGTGGAGGGGCGTGCGCACCACAGATTACAAATGCGCCACTACCCTGAAATACGCTGTGAGCAGAGCAAAGTGTGTATAGGAACACCACTATGCTGCGAGTCTCCTATTCTGCTAAGCAACAGATTTCATGCCCTGACTTCTGCCTGTCCTAGAGATAGCCCCCTATACTTAAGAGCTTACGGTGATAGGGCGGGGACCCACACGCATCGACACTATGCACCCCAAATTCCCCATGCGCAGAATGACCCCGGTAACCCCTGCGGTCCCAGCAGCCAAAGACATACCAAGGGGCCCGAGCAGCTGCGGCAGTGATGAGGGCTGACTCCAGAGACGGCACCGCTGGCAGCGGCATCCCCCATAAGTGCGGTGCGGACCCTCTCGCCCCCCTTGGACCCGGCACGAACCCCGAACTAAGCGTGTACAACACTACATACGGACCATATCGCCTGGTCCCAATCGAAGTAGGTGGGCTCCTAAAACCACCTAAGGACTCCCCGCGTGTCTATCCGCAAACATACCCCGTCCTGGAAATTCACACTCCCCGTCGGGAAAATGAACTCCGGTCACCACTATACAAACGATGAAGTGGTGCGCTCTCTCCTGCTGCGCAGCTCCACGACGAGCCCTTCGACAAAAGGACAGACCCAACTCACCCCGACCAAACGACCCGTGCAACCAGTCTCCAACCTGAGGTCGGAGCCACAGCCCGAAGGCGGAAAGACCTGGGGGGGGGGCGACCATGCCCTCACCGGAACAAAACCGACAGCACCCTTCCCAGCCGCATGCCCACATAGTGCCTCTGTTTAATGCAACGCTGGGGGAAGGAGACGGCCACGCGCTCCCACGGCATCCTAATGCTTGTGGGCTCCCACGCCCATTCACCGCCGTCCGGACGATATCCCCCGGGGCCTCCCGCCCATACTTGCTTGCCCGGCCACAATCTCCCTGCTCCGCAGAGAGCCGTGATGGGACAGCGTTCCTGCCTGACCAACCCCCGCTAAAAGGACCGGTGAAAAGGCCAGGGTCGGGCCGAGGCCTCTACTAAGACGGCCGGGAACAGATGCCCCAACGGTAGCAGGCACGGCAGACACAATGGCCGAGGACCCGGGGAGCTGTACCAAACCCCCCCCCCTCGTGGCAGACCGCAGCCACGGCAATGGCCAGTCGTTGGATGCCCTTGATATTTAGAAAGGGGGGGGGGATACGACTCACCGACAGGAGGTACAGCTCCAGGGAAACCCATCCAAACGGCGTCGAGGGTCATGGCAAAGACGGCGTGCCCGGCGCAACAGAGGACGCCAGGATGGCCGGGGGAGGCATAAATACCCTCCCCACCTCCTCGGCGCGCCGGAAGTGATGCGCCTAGCGCGCCTAAGGCAAGGGGGACTCCTCCCTGAGTCCCGGCATTAGAGGGGGTGGGTTAGTGCCCAAATGGCACTAAAGGGCCACCCTCTTAGGTGGCCCCCTGCGTGGGCCGCGGGCAGCCGCATTGTTGTGCTGTCACCAGGGCTTTAAGTGGAAGCTTTTTCAATATTATATACAAGCCATAGTTGCTGCTTATTTATCTTATGCAATTAACAACCATTGACAAAGCCAATAGTCCTGCCTTGTTGTAGGTATGATGTTACTTGTGGTGTCATATATCTGGATGCAATGACAGAAACAGCAAAATACAAGCCGTACGGCACACTATGCTAAGCACAGATTTTTAGCTTACGTGTTTTTAAGCCACGCCCTTAATTACATTGGCATCGCCCCTTTGAGAGACCCCCCAGTTTTTTCATCCCACTTAAAGCCCTGGGAGTATGTCTTGAAAACTGACGGCCAGAGATTTCATGACGATCCTACGAAACTTTCGTGAATATCAGAAATGAGCTATTCTACATCAATGCAACTCACAAGCCTGGATTTCCTCATTTCTGTGTGAACTGGGCCCACTACGTTTTTTTCCCTATTTAAATATTCTCTTTCCAAAAAGGAAAGTCTCCTCTGAAGGAGACTGGCGTCAATTACTTAGCATACTGCATAGTAGACATGGAAGAAGATCTCACTAGTACATTGTGCAGATTGCGAAATACCTTCGGGAAGGGTAGGTTGGTATTCGGAATCTGTGTCAAATATTTCTGTACGTCTGTAAGAGATGATGTTTCTTTTTTCCAAGTTTTATTTGTATTTTATTCTGATTTTACAACTGCATGAAAGTATAACAAATATATTTGTTAACATTACAATTCTAATAATTCTGGTTTCAATGTGAATAGCATTTCTTCAATTTTTTTTTTGTATTGAAGACCGATTCCGACAATCTTTTTTAGACATTCAGAAGAAGTATTGGCCCCAATGTAAGCTTCTGAGTTTCTGGACCGTTATGGTGGCGAGATGGCAACCTCTCTGACGTCAGCAATTGGATCCATGTTTACCTCTACGCTCTGTGGCTGCTGGCTTCGGCTCTGACGCCGCCATTTTGAAATGAAACTACTCACTTCATTTGCAAACAATGATACCTCCTTCCCGCACAATAGTATGGATTAGAAATCTCTTCGATAAGTATTGGTTCGCTGGCTTGCGGTTTCATAAGAACAAAAATTCCTCAAAAGGGGTGGGTGAGAGCTGCAACCTCAATGGATGACAAAAGACAGGATCCCTATCAGGTGGATTGGCCGGCGCATGCATTCCCAGACAGCGGTGTCGGGTCACCCCAATGAACACCGATGGAGTCGCATGCTCTCCCACAAAGCATTAGTCGGCTACAAGAGATACGAGGCAGTTGGAACAAGGCATCACTTGGGTTTTTTCTCACTGGACTTTGTTGACTTCCCTCATCCTAGCATGCCAGTACAGGCCACTGCATCCTCTGGTATGGTTTGGGCAAGCAGGCTTCCTAAATTTATATAACCCGGTGGTGAATCAGGCAAGGGCCAGTGCCCACTTATCCTGCCCTTGGAATCCTCCACTGATCCAGGTCCATCCATGGTGGCACTTCACAGGAGTACCAAACGCTGTCCAGGAAACATCTCTCTGGTGATGTCCATCCCCTCATAGCCCTTACTCTGAACATTCGGTCTTGAGCTGGATTCACACACACCCCTTTGCAGTGCTGGCCAATCACTTCTTATGCAAAGCACATTGATGGACAGGTCCTACCTAGTTTGACATCAGACCACCTTCCATTTACTAGCAGATACTTAGCAATTATTGTGCTCCACTAGGACATTTGTAGCTCTGTCACCTATGGGGAAGCAATGCAAGCATGCATCAGTATATATTTATCCTCCCCAAATAATAAAGCAAACCAGTCACCAGGGGCGGTTCCTCCATGGGAGCGGAGGAGCGCCGTCTCCCCACACTGCTGCAGAGAAAGCTGGAAAAATAAAATGGTATTAAAAGAATTTTATTACCATTTTATTTTTCCGGCTTTCTGCCGGATGGAGAGAGCACGGCATGGCCAGTGCGTCATTGTTGCTGATTGGCAGCAATGACGAGTGGCCCCTTCAGTATGAATTGCGCATGTCGGTTTGGCTCGCTACATTATTACGGCCAAACAGACATGCGCAATTCAACCTCTCCAACCCGGCTGTCAAAGACAACTGGGTTGGAAAGCAGGCACAGGCCTTCAGTGCTCTTTAGAACGCTGAGGCAGCCTGCTCCAGCCAATCCAGACACTTCTCTCATGCAACATAAGAGCAGTGTCCGGATTGGATAAGGACCCATGGGACGTCGCGCTTGGAGGAGTATGGAGCCGGGGTCGGAGAACACAGAGGACGTGCTGCAGGCTAAGGTAAGTGAAAGGTTTTTTTCATTCTTAAATGTTTATTTGCATGTTTTTTAATTGTATTTATGTCATCGTTTTAATTGTATTGATGTCGACTCACCATTTTTGTGGGTCACCAACCGCCACCTCCAGTCACTCACCCTCTCTGAAGGGAGAGACCCCTTCACTGGTATTGAGGGTGACCCAGAATGAATCTGAAAATAGCACCTTAAAATTGACCTTCTGTAAAACTTTGATGACACTGGCATACTCTTGTGTAATTTCCTGCATTTTGCATTATGCTTTTTATACGAATTGTCTGAAATTACGTCATTATGCCAGGCCAAATAATTTTGTGTCTATTTGGGGAAAAATCCAATTAAAGGAGCATGGGAACACCGTGAACAAACAGAACACGTGCGGCTGTTTTCCGCGCCATGTGTGATTTAGTGCAATGTTTCTAGAGTAAAATGAATCTTTGCGTTCAAAATGGACGTGAGGACCATTTCATGCTAAAAAAAATAACCCTAAATGCCAGGTGTGCGGTTTGTGTACTTTCGAGTAATTTTCCATACATTTTAGTATCACAGAAACTTCATGCACCCATACTTTAAAATTGATCTAGGAAAAGTAAAATTTCGGCCACAGAAAAACATCTCCCAGCATAACAAAGAGATGTGTGTTCACTCACCTACACAGGTGCTGCAAGTAAATACATCTGAGAAATAATATTCTTTCTAAGATGCGGTTGATTTCTTTGGTTTAATACTTGAATTGTACTGTAAAGACAATCAAACTTTACTACACAAGACTATAATAAATACACTGGGTGTGAGGAGGGGCACCAGTTCCCTGTGAACAGCATCCCCCCCCCCCCCCAGCGCCTTGAGACCCTCACGGGTAAGTAGTGCGCTTTACAAATGTTCTGATTGATTGATTGATTGATTGAATATCAAGCACAGCAATTTTTTTAGGTGCAAATAAACAGGCAAAAGTAATCCTTCCCACTACAGGATCTACATCATCACCATCCGAGGTATGTAACCTGTACAGCATGGTGTTTACCACAATAGACGTTACAACGCAAGCCTTTACAATGCAGGTCAAGTACAACAAAGGGCCCTTTTAAGTGTTTTAAAGTATTAAAGTACTGGCCTTTACAATGCAGGTGAGTATTTTTTTTTTTTAAATGTCATAATTTTTATATTTATTTATATATATTTATTTATTTGGAGTTTTATATAGTGCGAACATGCCCCTTCCGGGTATCAGAGCGCTGTACATATAGTCATCAAGTCATACGATAGCGGTAAAAAGAGAAAAACAAGTGACACTCCGAGAAGGAATAATTAATCATGAAGTACATATGTACAGTAAGTTGTCAAGCACATCAGTTCTAAGATTCTCCGGAGTCGAGCCAATGATTGCCAAGCTGGAGGAGGATCATCTCTCTTGGAGAAGGAATATATGCATCAAGAGCTTTCTTGCTCATTTTTTGAAGTAGGCAGATGAGAGGTTTGTCCTGATTTCGGAGGTAGAGTTTTCCAAATTCAGGGCGCAAGGCCAGAGAAGGAGCGGTTGTATGTTTTCTTTTTTTTTTAACTTCTATGCTTTCAGTAGAAAGGAATCAGTGGTTCTTAGGGAGCGCCTGCCGCCAGATAACTCAAGTTTTTTGGCCAAGTATACAGGAGTATTGTGGTGGAGGGTCTTGTGCGTCATGCAAGCAATCTTTAATTAGCTAATATATGTATACACACACATGCATACGCATATATTTGTATACATATTATATGTATTCTTTACAATGGCAAATGCGTTGTAAAGGTATAACGGTGTAAAACAACATGTTGTATAGGTCAATGCATTGTATTATGTGCGTTTAAAGGCATGCGTTGTAAACACGTGTGGTTAAGTCTGATATTCTCCTCATTGCTTAGCATTGTCCGATGTGGCTTTTGTCAGTAATGACTTACTTAGGAATGGCTTTTTGCCATTAATGTAGTTGCGTGCCCTCCAATATTCCAGGTTCACATCTCCTAAATTAATATTTTGTGCGACTTTCACTTTTCGACAACTTTACACTCCAGTTTTAAGATTTATAAATTAGGAACTGCGAAAAAGTTAATTAAATTAAATTACTTTTTAAATTTAATTATGAGAAATAAACAGTTTACATTTTTATGACGTCACTGATGAATTAAGGCTAATTGACGAAAGTGACTTAAAAGCAGATCTGAGAGACATCGTGTAGAATCCATGGGCTTTCCTCCTTTTGATAATGTTTCTTTTTTATTGAGTTACATCATTTCCTTTATAACAGCAGTCGTGATAAATTTAGACACAAATATTGAAAAACATGTGAAAGTAATATAGCAGGTTCATTTCCTAGTTAATTAAGACAAAAACAATAGAAAGAGAAAAAAGAAATTAGAATTAGCTCATCAAGAAGGAAAAGAGAAAGAGAAACAAGCATTGGCATAGCCAATAGGTCTCGCCTTTTAGACCTTATAAGTGTTTAGCCATGCAGCATATTATCCTGGGATAAATACAATATGGCACAAATGTTATGTTATACGTGTGTGTTTATATTTAAGCATATTTTACTTGTGTCTAATAGCACTCGATTTAAAAACAGTATGTAAATTGCTAGGATAACCTGTTTTGGTATTTAAGGAGGGAGGAGTGTTTTGTTTTGTGGTCTCTAAACATCTGAGTGTGTGGTCTAGGCCTGTGTGTCTCTATGCTCTTTTGTGGAATATGTTATGTTTTCAGGTATCTGGGCCTGTGTATGTTGTGCTGCTAACAGGTGGGTTGGTTGGTCTTAAACTGGAAAGCACGGAGCCCATCACTGTTTATGGTAAGAGGTGCACTGCAAGTACTAAACTGTAACCTAAGTAAATACATTTTTCGGGATGTACCATGTGTTGGTCATTGTCTTAGGCCTGTATCCTTGATTATAACAGAGAACAAAGCACAACAGGAAGGACAAGTGAACTTCAGGATTTAACTCCACCCCAGGGGAAGGCACTGGGCACCCCGAATCCCCACTTAACTAGGACTACGGCCCTTGGGATGATGCGGCGTCAAAAGGAGTTGTATTTAGTGACACCTCCTGCTGGCCTCGAATGATCTGCCGGTACGAGTGAAAGTTGAATGGGGTGTGATGGCCATCGGTCTGCCTCCAAACACACTGCGAAGAACTGCACCTAATGTGTCTAATTCAAGGACCACCCTCTTGTGTAACAGGAGATCAAGGGGGCTCTGCCCGCTGGAACAGGGGTTAGAAAAGGGTCTTGGTTACAGCTGTTAAAGGCGACAGATATGAAGTATGAAGCGCTATTTGAAAAGGAATAAATATAATTTGTGCTAGCCCGGAGAAAAGTGGCCAGCTGAAGTATTGGACACGGAGAATGGCTGCAGGGGTGCAAAGAAAAAAAAAAAGGCTGCAGTGCTTCCGAGGATGAGGGAAAAGTCCGCAGTAGTGTGAGACAAGTTTCGCTTTCCTGTCAAAGGGCGGGGGCCCAGAGCTGGAAACAGGGCGCCTGAGAGGGAGGGCGAGGATGAGACAGGCAGGGGAAAGAGAGTAGAGCAATGTAAACAAGCGCGCGCGGCCACGATAATGCCACGCTAATTAGAAACAGTTGGCCCCTGCGCGCCGCTGCTCGCTCCCGCAAGGTGGATGCCGCCACAAGCACGAGTGTTAGGAAAGTGCAGACCGATTCCAAAAGGTCAGCTCCTAGAGCACCGCATGCGCGCTGCGCTAGGCTCGACCTAAAAAGATTGCAGTCTTAAGTCATCCGCGCTTCGACGCCTCGTCAGGGGTAGTAAGCGCTATATAAATGCAATTACAATGCAATACAATACAATGAAGAAGCTGGCCCAGGTATTCCTAAGGCGTCTGCGGCCTTTAACCCCTTTGGTCTTCAGTATAGCTGCTTGTAGTTCATACATTTGGCTGAACCTGGAGCTTCTGATAATGTTTTAACCACAGGAGGCGATCAGTTCTGTTTCAGGACATAGCATAGCAATGTAGTGTGAATTACAGTATTATATTCCCTTTGCTCACTGGGGCACCTACTGGACTCTGGTTCCTGTCTATTGTTCTATGAGTTATAGAATGTCCCTGATGTACGAGGGGAAGGAACACTAGCCCAATAAGAGGTTCTGCTCTCTGTGAAAAACACTTGCCATCTTTGTTGGGAATGAAACCAGACAGTGAAACTTCCTTAACAGAAGTCAAGTCTCTCAGGCTTTGAATTGTATCACAGGAAGGAAGAAGGATTTCCTGGCTTTACCGATGATTTCTGCACAGTCTCTTTGGGCCCATTAAAGTATTTTCAGACCACAGCTTCACCAGGCTAGAAGGGTTTTTATACACCATTGATTCTTACAGTCACACATAACTCACTTTTGCAACTCTTGTCCAGATTATCTGATTTTTAAACCTTTTGCAGTATTTATGTGAGTACTTTCCATTCTGTTCCTAGATTTTGATTGGGATGTGTACGTTCTTTATTTCTTCACTGTATGGCGCTTTGAAGCGTTGTTACACCATACTACTTTGTTGAGTAGTTGCGTGTGAACTCTTACCTAGTACTTTACGCTAAATCAATTGTACCTAATTTAGCATTTCACTCCAGCAGAAATGCAAATGATTAAGTTAAAAATGTAGTGGTCAGTGTTCCTCCAAAGGGCCAAAATCCAAAGGAGCGTGTGCAGTCTGCACTCAATTACCACTATAAGTGTGAAACCAGAAATTGTTTGCTTCCATTTTACATTTTACAGCAACATCTAAGTTAACTATCAACCGCCAAACATTGAAGCAGAGTATTTCCCAAGAGCAGGAGTGGCTACCTACATGGGCTTCTATGATCTGCTCAAGTGTGAGCATGTGAAACCTTGTATGCATCTCTCATCTTTAGCCATCAAATTGGCATTCATATTAATGGTTTGGGACTCAAGGCATCACAATATAATTAAAAAACTACAACAATTAACTCACTGCTCACAAAAATTGTATGTGGAGTACTCGTGCTGTGATACTGTGGCACTCTACAAACAAATGCCAACTGCGAACAAGCAATGGCAAAGCCAATAAGTCTGGCTTTAATGTGCTAATTAGGTCTGGGTGTGAAATTCCGCTACGCTTGCTGAGTTTGCAGAATTTTTCTCATTCAGCGAATCACGCGGAGTTCCGAAAAACTCTGCTCTGTTCCCTCACTCCAAGCCCGAGCGATAAAAATCTTACTCCAGACCACCTCCCAGCGAGATCTCTCAACGCAGGCACTCGCAGCTGGCCGCTACCGTTCGCGTTGAGAAACCTTCCATTCATGTTGAGGAAGCTGCCGCTCGATTAGAACATCTTCTCGAGAGGCAGAAAGAAGCAGAGCCCTCTTGTGCTACGCATGGTACCATCCGCACTGATTTGCCAGCGCTGGACAAACACCCAGCACTAAAAATCAGCACGGACGGCCCGACCTAACACGCGTAGTGCAGCAGAGCATTTGGGTCAGTTCGCAGAGTTCTACATAGCGGAACTCCGCAAACTCCACCCAGGCCTAGTGCTAATGCATTAAGACGCAGGCGTACACAAATGCACACAGAATGCTTTGCGGTTCCTCTGCACAACCTGCCTATTTTTGTGCCTCCAATTTCTCTGAGTCCAATAATCTTTTTTACTTTTTAATTTCTGGCACTGCTTGGAACCAGCTCGGCAAGGTTAGGGAATGCAAAACAAAAGCATCACAGGCTTGGGGCCCAGAAGGCACTGAAAGAAAGAATTTATGTAGAAATAGAGAGCCAGATTTACAAACCTTTTGCGCTGGGTTTGCGTCACAAACCTGCGGAAAAGTTTTTTGTTAGATTTCCTTTCAAACGCAAAACATATTTTGCACTGGAAAGTTGCCTAACAGTAACGCAAAGCTGTGCAAAGTACAGCTTTGCATTACTCTGCATCATAGGGGTGTTAGATGGGTGGTTCATGGGTGTTCCCGGGCTATCACCCATGCTTTTCAACGCAAAATCCTAACAACTAACAATAGTAGACAGGGTTTTGCGCCAAAAAATAATGCTAATTTGAAGCAGGCGTAAAAAGGCTAAGTACTTTTATTGCATGTGCGCTACACTGTACGGCACGCATACAAAGTAGGAAGCATTTCACAGTTGGTCTAGGCATGGTATTTTGTACTGGAAGGCTACTCTCCCAGTACAAAACCTATACTAGACTCACGCAAAAACCCTGGCACTATGGTGCAAAGGTCTGTGTGTGGCGCTCGGAAGCCTGATTGTGCACCGGTGCTAGGGAGAATGGAGGAGAGTGCCATTTCTATGCAGATATGGCACTTTCCTCCTCTCTCCCTGACACGCAGCACAGAATCTTTGGGTGCTGCGCAGCGTTGTGTGACAGGGCTGTAAATCTGGCCCAGAATGTGTAAACTTGTGCACGCTTTCAGTGATTCAATGTTACTTTGGTAGACTGATTGCATCTATTGTTGTATGCAACAATCTCACCTTCTACTCTCATCAAAGCTGCTAGAACTTTGCTGCTTAACACTTCAGAATATCACTTGGAATTAACAGAAGTCTCTTTGAAGAGTCACCAGTTGGAGGAAAAAGCCCAGTGAAAAAAATACTCCAAACAGGCAGGTAGTGAACCAAGGAGCTGATGTATTGTTTGGCAGACCAGGAATTCACTCACAATCACAACAGAGTATTGAGTCCACCAACATGATGGTCTGCCTGTCTCCCTCTTGGGTTGGAGGACCGCCAGCTTTCCATCCACAGAGCCCCTGCTGGCTCTGTTGATGGAAAGCTTATTTCAATGGCCCTATGGAGTAGTGGATGTCGGAGGAAGTCATTTATGTCGCCACAGTCCTAATTAGGGTGGCAGTGTGATGTCCTTTTTAGGTCTCGCCTAGGCACCGCGCATGCGCTGCTCTAGGAGGGCCTTTAGCCATCGGTCTGCTCCTTTTCAAGCACACTCGTGCTTGTGCTGGCATCCACCTTGCGGGAGCGAGCAGCGGCGCGCGTGGTAATTGAAAACATATGGCTCTCGCGCTGCCGCTGCTCGCTCCCGCAAGGCAGATGCCAGCACAAGCACGAGTGCATTTGCCTGCTCTTTCGCGGCCGCGGGGCCGCGCCACGGTCCTGCTTGAAAACAGCTTACCCTCCCCCACCCTACCTCACCTCCCTCTCTCTCCTGCAGTGTTTTCACCCGCTCCCCTGCAGGCGCAGCTTGTGATCTTGGGCGCTTTTCCTCGCTCACCTTCGGTTCTCCCCTGCCAGGGGCTGGCCCGTGATGGCTCCCTTCGTGCCGTGTCGTGTTCTGTGCTGTGTGAATCCGATCAATCACTCATGGCTGGCTCCAAGGCCACTGAAGCACGCCTTCTCACTGCGCACAATCCCTGGATTCCCTCCAGATTATTATCCCATTTACATGTAGAACGGGGTCCTTGAAACCCAAACAGATTATGGCGCCTGCCTTTGTGAGGAACCGCTGACTGCAGCATTGTACTCGCTGCTGTATCCCACTGTATATAACACGGCACCTTTCCTCTCACATACACTGCTGTGCGTGTGTTGCTTTGTGTATAATTCTTGCTGTTTTGTGTAGTATTGTGCGAACCGGGCGCCATGGTCGTCTGACGGATGCACAGCCATGATGGTAAACTACATCTTAAAATCGTAAACAGAAGGAAACCGACCAGGTCGTGTCTTCCCCCAGATGAAGGGGTGACGCTTGCTTCACCATATGTCTTTTGTCTATCTGTGCTGTTTTATCCAAGAGCTGGTGGCAGAGGAAACGTGCCAGCGCTGTTGTGGGGTTGTAGCGGGCATTGCCAGTCTGGTGAGAAGCTCCAGTGCCCAGATGTTGGCTTTCTGTTGCTTTTGTTTGCTCGGCATCACCAGACATTTGTCAGTGGCTTGATTTTGAGTGTGCCTTCAGAGTTGGTGTGATCGCAGCTCCTGACGTCCTCTGCTCGGAACGAGTCCCGCCCCCTCACCTCTAGAACAGGCGCCAAGCATTTTGAACTCCTGACTCTACCCCAAACCCCCTCTCAATCCCGTGCTATCTCGCTTTTTCTCTCATTCTCCCTCCCCCTCTTTCTCCCCCGCATTCTCTTTCCTCTATCCTCGTCTCTCTCCATTTCTTATTCTCATTCCCTCTCTTTTTCTCTCTCCCCTTTCGCTCTCCGTCCTTCTCCCCTTTCTCTCTCTTTATTCTCAACTCCCCTCTCTCTCCGTCTCTCACTATCTCTCTCTTTGCCTAGACCGTCCAGAACTCAATTACGAGCGCCTCTAATAGTGCTCCAGAGCCTCCCCGCAGATAAGGCGCTAGATTAAAAAAAGTCCTACAAATCTCAGCCGTGCTTTGAAAACTCCTTTTTAGTTGTGTCTGCCTCCAGAAAGAGTCGCCTCGGCAGAGTTGGAAACATTTTCTTGACTGACTGCAAGCCAAACGGCCTGGCAGAGCTCTGCTCTTGGTGAAGGCCAGAAAGGTTCGCATTTCTGCATGCATCAATGAGTGGGCTTGCATGTATTTTTCTCCCATGTCTACTCACGAGCTCCTAAAAAGACACCCCAAGCATCGTGTTCATTGCAGATGCGGTGACCCGGACATGCTGTCCACTGCGACCTGGAAGGCGTCCGTATCCAGGGACACGGCACCAATGCATGCTCCCCACGGCTCAGACCACCATGCCTGCCTGTCTCCCAGCCGCTCCCGTGCGGCCAGCGCGCCTCCTCGTAGGCCCCTTCGCCCCAGCTCCTTTTGCCACTCTCTCCTGCTGTTTTCCATCTGCCCACTGACCCAATTTCCATATAATTGCATTGGGACGGCATGAATATGTTAAAACAAGCATTGGCATAGCCAATAGGTCTCGCCTTTGGAACCTTATAAGTATTTAGTTATGCAGTATAATATCCTTGGTGCAACAACATCAACTGTTGCATGTCTAAACACTTATAAGGTCCCAAAGGCGAGACCTATTGGCTATGCCAATGCTTGTTTCTGTCCGTCACTGCCAAGTAAAATTTAGTGGCGAAAGACAGAAAAAAAAGATAACGACCTCCAACACCCAGGAAAAGAACTCTGTAGGTGTCGGGGTCATTTGTTTTTGTTTTTTTGTTTTTCAATAGCAAACTTTCACTCTGGTGTTTTGTTTTTGAAAAACAAAAAAACTGTACAAAGTTTGGTAGATGGCTGTCAAAACCGATGGAAACAGTCTATCAAATATGTTGTACCTTTACATGTAGTGTCACAATGGCGTACCTGTCAATGTACAGAGATCATCTACTGATCAACATTGAACTCTAAATTTAGTGGATGGTAGTCCTCTGCCATCCTGATAGAGAAATCATCTACTGAATTCAAGATCTGTCCCCAAGTTTGGGAAACCTAGAGGATCCTTGCACTCATAGATCCAAAAACAAAGCAGAGTACATGAGACCCAGATCCAGCATGAGCAGAATTCTAGGAGAAGTTGTAGAAGAGGTCCAGAATTTGGAGAAATCTCTGTAGAATAATCAGGGACAAAAATCATTAACTAGGGGCAAAGAACTTGACAATAAAAAGTAACTGAAGAGTTTGCAATGCATAGTATTGACAGTTCCAGCTTCTTATAAAGAGTGATGCAGGAAGTGATAAACAGGAAATTAGGCTGCTGTGATGTGTGGTGTTTGGGAAGTAGAAATAACATTGGCTGTGGTGACAGCCATGACAGATTGGTTGGAAGCAAGCTTGTCACTTTCTGTTTCTCCCAAGGGAGTTTGAACAGACACCATATTGGAAGACATGCGTTTTTACAGACATGGGCTACCACCAAGATGGTTCTTCAGAAATATGAAGGAATTCTACTGGCACAATGGTCTGCACATACTAACAACCCTTGCGGACGGGCATCCCAATCCAGAATAATAACAGGAGCTAGTCTCCTCCAAGGGGCCAACCGTAGAGAAAATAGTGTGGTCAACAAAGTGTCAGCAAGTGCCACGTTCACTGATTATATCCTCTGTGGAAGATGCCCACCATGAAAGTCGAGTGTCTGCAGCCTTTGTTCCTCCACAGAAATTCTACTACATCACAGATCTTTATATTTAGGTCTAGTAATTTTGGAACAGGAAGGAATAGGATGGGTTATCGGATAAGAGAACATGTGGTAATCGAGTGTGTGTGGAGCATTAGAGATAGTGTATGTGGAGAAATGGTCTGAAGCTATGGCATTTGTGTGTTTTGGGGCTTTTGCTCTGTAATTTTACCTCTTTTCATGTTTTCTGTTATACCCAGTATTGACAACCTGTCAACCTTACCTTCCACTTACTTTAGGTTTTTTCAGTGACTTTCCTTGGTTTTTCTATGTTTACGGTTATTTTTATAATTTCAAAGAGTGATGTTTATTCAATTGTTTGCAGTAGTTACTTTAAAACCATATATTTACCAATTTTGGTGTTTGTGAATATCATATTTAAGGAAGTAGTGTTTAACTGAAATCAAGTGATTGATTTTGCCTTCTTCTCAATGTTCGTACAGATTATGACCAAGCAGAATGCTTTTTTATTGGGTGGAATGGTTCTTACCTGCTGGTTGTGCATATATGTGTATGGGAAAATGTTCGAGAAGGCAAGTATGGGATATCTAGTATGGTCTTCTAGTATGGGTTATCTAGTATGGTCTTCTAGTATGGGTTATCTAGTATGGTCTTCTAGTGTGGATTATCTAGTATGGTCTTCTAGTAAGGGTTATCTAGTATGGTCATCTAGTGTGGGTTATCTAGTATGGTCTTCTAGTATGGGTTATCTAGTATGGTCTTCTAGTGTGGGTTATCTAGTATGGTCTTCTAATGTGGGTTATCTAGTATGGTCTTCTAGTGTGGGTTATCTAGTATGGTCTTCTAATGTGGGTTATCTAGTATGGTCTTCTAGTGTGGGTTATCTAGTATGGTCTTCTAATGTGGGTTATCTAGTATGGTCTTCTAGTGTGGGTTATCTAGTATGGTCTTCTAATGTGGGTTATCTAGTATGGTCTTCTAGTATGGGTTATCTAGTATGGTCTTCTAGTGTGGGTTATCTAGTATGGTCTTCTAGTGTGGGTTATCTAGTATGGTCTTCTAATGTGGGTTATCTAGTATGGTCTTCTAGTATGGGTTATCTTGTATGGTCTTCTAGTGTGGGTTATCTAGTATGGTCTTCTAGTGTGGGTTATCTAGTATGGTCTTCTAGTGTGGGTTATCTAGTATGGTCTTCTAATGTGGGTTATCTAGTATGGTCTTCTAGTATGGGTTATCTAGTATGGTCTTCTAGTGTGGGTTATCTAGTATGGTCTTCTAATGTGGGTTATCTAGTATGGTCTTCTAGTGTGGGTTATCTAGTATGGTCTACTAGTATAGGTTTTCTAGTGTGGTCTTCTAATATGGATTTCTAGTATGCTTATTTAGTATGGTCTTCCAGTATGGTTGTCTAGTATGGTCTTCTGGTATGGTTATCTAGTATGCTGATTTTCTACTATGTTCTCTACCAGCAGCAGATATTTCCCTCTTTTACGACAACAGACTCACAAATGACTGTTGATGGTTCCATCTTGTACACTATCAGAAATCTTTTTTTGAAGTTTTATATGATAGAAGAAGAAATCGATGTGGTCTACCATGATGTACTTTTGGTATTCGTTAATGATCATCTTTTTATGTTTTTCTGTGTGACAGAAAATAACTTGTGACCTGTGGGTACATGAGGTAAGTGTCTCTGTTGTTGCTGACAAACATCATTTTCCATTAACACAGACTTGCAAAATCAGCATGGAGGGGATGCAGGTGAGCCTATCTTCATGTAGGTGATTAGCACCTGTGTTGTGGCACTATGTATGTCCTTTTGCACCTGGTTTGTGTATTCATCTATATTTATAGTATCTTGTATGTGAGAATTGAAGTAGCATCAGTTTGTAGCGTTGGCAATGCGTTTCCCTATCCGGGGCTCCATAGCGGTGCCTAGTCCCACGCATACGTCTCTACACAGGTCTATAGCACCCGACTGAGAATTCACATCATCATATAGTACCTCAGACATTATATTCGCTCAACACCATACTCCATGTAGCTTCAGTGAGGTGTAGTTTTCACTAGAGATTGGTGACAGCAGATGTGAAAATGCGAAGAATTTTTATGCTTCCACGTCTCCCTTACACACTTTGCAAGAAGGGAGGAACGCAGGAGAAATGCCCTGCTAAAAAAGAATTCCTTGGTCCGAGTGTTGAGGAATGCAAGGATACTAGCCATTGTAATTAATGTGATTATAAGCACAGTATGGTAATTATAATTAAGGCTGTAGGTTTTCAGTTTTTACTGATTTTACAGATAAATACACACAGAAAACAATGTGGTTCGCGTCTGTACCTATTATTAAATGCGCAAAAATACAGTATATTGTGCTTCTTACGAGTGACTCTCTGTGCTGTCCTTTATGAGTTCCAGGTCAACAGCTGAGGACATAGAGAGCAAGGGGAAGTAAAAAATAGGATGAGATCTCTTTAAATACCAACATAGCTTAACATATATTTGTATATAATGCTAATATTTACCTGTGGGTTTAGTGTTTTCTTATATTTAGCTGCTTAATTTGCTTAAACGCGACAGGCATCAAAGTATGAGTGCATGTTTATCAGTTAAATAAATGTGGAAATATACCATTTTACGACTGCATGTATTCTCAAAACACAAAATAAATATGGATAAATACCAATAAGATGGCCAAAAAATAAATATGGCTAAATACAGACTGAAATGTTAAAGAAATAAATACCATAAAACCAGGAGCCCTAATTTTGATGGCCTGTTCTTCCCAGTGCTCAGAACTCCCCCAGCACAGGAACTTGAGTGTGGTGCCTGCCTGCCTGGAGAACACTACAGACTGGTGCTGCACACTGGTTTTCCTGCTGGAGAAGTTGCTTTGAGGTGCAATTATTGACCTTAATGTGGATAGAATTATGGTAAATATGTTACTGTGTTTCACTTTCTGAATAGAATTTTCACCCACTGCAGCGTACCCTCATGTTAGGTTTAAATAGAGGTGTGTACCATCTTCTTTGTGAATTTGTCTCGGTGTACAGCTCCACGGGACCTTTTTTCACAGTGCACAAAAACACTTTGCGCTACTTTGCATCAATTTGAGTCAAGGGGTGTTACTAGGGCGTGTAGGGAGAGGATGAGTGCAAATATGCATAGGTTCTGACGCAAAGCCCGATTAACTAAGACAGTCAGACCGGACTTTGATTAAAAATGAATAGGTGCTTGAAGGAGGCACAAGCACATGCTGGTTTCACAAACAAAATTATGCACTACATTTGTGCTGCTGTGCACAACACACATCCAATGTGTGAGGACCCCATGAGTTTGAGCACACATAGAAATTTATACTGGACCTAGTATTTTAATTTTTTTTAGGGAGTTTTATATAACGCGAACCCGAACGGAAGGTATCAGAGCACTTTACATGAGCACCAGTTGCGTTACAGATGGACATGTTCCTATTTGTTAGGCATGGGGAGATTAAGTGGTTTGCCCAGAATCACACGATGTTGGACGTCCCTGCCGAGACATGAACCCGGTTCCCCAACTTTGAGGTCGACCGCTGTAGCCGTTAGGCCACATCCTCTCCTTATACCACAGACTCATCACTATAGCACTGTGCAAGGCTATGCATCACGCAAGGAAGCCTTGTTTAAGTTCCAGCACAGGGAACAACTCCAGGCGCAGGCCAAGCCTTGTAAATTTGACGCTGCTCTGTGCTTTCCATTTTGCACAACGCAGCATGGTAAATGGATGCTGCGCTGTTTTGTAAATCTGGCCCTCTGGTCCACATGCTGGGCTCCTGTTTGGTTTATAACATGTTGTTTGTGCCCCCATATAGCTGTGTAGCGCCTTGGATTGCTATAGCTCCATATATCTAACATTTGCAAACATAGAGAGTGACCCATGCTGGTGTTGATTATGTCCATTGTTTGATGTTTGAAATGTTAGTATTACTGTGTCTCTTTTTCTAATCCAACATAACTAAGGGCTGTACGTATGAGCTGTAAGTGGTACATGCATGCTCACCAGAGGTGTGCTTCACCCACACTGAGTTTGTGGGTGTCTCCTGGTCTCTAGCTCCACCTTCCCCTTAGCTTCCTACATATCATCTTTTGGACTTTTCTTCAATAGCTATGCTTATTAATTTCCTTTTCTTCATTGGTCTCCTCTCTCAGCAATCTGCTGCCCCTGGCTCATAAAAGAATCAGAAACTCATCAGAGGCAATTTGGTTTCCAAGCTCAAGAGACAATTTGAGGCTCATCAGAGGCCTGAACCCGTTGTCAGTGGGTTCCTGGCAATAAAGGTTGTTGTGTAAATGAGATTCACTGATGTAAACAATTATATCATTAACCCTTTTATACTCTTTTTTAATATTGTTTTTCATAAATCTTTAAATACATCTATTGATCTTTATTATTACATTACTCCAGTATCCAAAACCCAACATTAAAATGTATTTAATTTGATTAAAAGTAATTTAATAACCAAACCTAATCTTTAAAATTATTTAATTATTCTTCATAGAATTTATGTAATAGCTCACCCTAACTTAGTAATATATTTAATCAATGTATAGTTTTTAAAATATAAGCTTAACCATTAACATTATATTTTAATGTTAACTTGAACAACATAATTTTAAACTTTTGTTATGTAATCTCCCAGTGCTTCCTGATTCTGACTTGTAGAGCTTCTATGAGAGTCATCTCTGGAAGGATGTCCCCCAGGTCTCCCCTGAGGTACTTCACATCCTGCTACCCCGATCCCCCGGGGTGCATCAACCTTGCTCTGTGGAAGTGCATCACAACCGCTTCCTGGTATGCATCACCCTGTGCTTCACGGCCACACATCACACTTTGCACCCATCCAAAGCCTATCATCTTGTGATGACCCCTTGCTGCACAACATCCGGTACAGCTCAGGTGTACATCATTCTGTTCCTACTGGCCTGCATGGTTGTGTATGTAGGGAGCTGATTAAAAGTTGCCCATATGCCTTTGCATACACCTGTTTGCATAGGGATAGCGATTATAAGCGGAGTTACAAATACGAGGCGCTATAAAGTTTGCACACCCCATTAAATTTCAGCAGGTCAAACCTATTGGAATTTATTGGGTGAAAAATGCTGGATAGATAATAGGTCATGTGGTAAACACCGAAAACTCCATGCTATAACCCATTTTTCGTGGCTTTAACACTAGATAAGTGAGATTTTTCTCACCTGATAAATTCCAAACCCAGGGGAATTAGATTATGTCAGGTTGTTCATTATATTCTGTATATCCCTCAGGAGCAATGTTAATAAGGCCCTGGTCTTTTTGCATTGATCCCGGTTTAAACGGGTGTCTGTCAGTGGGTTGGCCTAGCTGTATGTGTCCATGCAAGAAGGTAAGTCATGAGACTTTCCATGCATGTCTAGTAATGCTTCTTACCAATAGGGCTGCTGTGCGCTTAAGTATGTTTTCATATAAGCGGGCATATGCAGCAGGCGCGCATTCCTTCATGCGCCTTTAATGAACACCCGACGGACACAACTCGCTGTCCACCATTCCATCTTACCGGGAGCCATTTTGATAAACATTGCTGCTGTCTCAGCCCAGAGCTGGATATGGTCATTTGGAGTAGGGTTCTGACAGAACCATGGTCCAGGTCTTCCATTATCAGCCTTCCAGGGCCTGCCCCCTCTCTGAGAGCCTGGCAGCAGAGATGCATCTTGTCACCAAAGGAGGAGATATTTTTCCCCAGCAGATGATAAAGCTGCAGAGCTCTTTGATTTGGCAGCAGGGAGTCGCATCAGTGACAACACATCAAAGCGATGGAGGCTCTCTTGGAGAAAAGATGCCGCGTGGTGGTGACAGTGTGGAGGGCGAGGCATCTTTCCGAAGCAGGCCTTGATGCACAGAGGGTGGTGTGTTGTCAGCTCAGCGGATCTCTCTCCTGGGGACATAAGGTGGGGGGATATCTAATTTCCTTTTAGTTTATTTCATTTGAAGAGGTGTTTTTCAAAACTGTTCAGCCATCATTGCAAGGGTTAAATTCTGAGCTCTGTGCAAACAAAATTTGGGAACTATGAGTAGCATAAGCACACCCTCCTAGCTTTCCCTGGATTGATTCCTGTAGGTCAAAACTCCTAAAATTTATCAGGTGGAAAGGGACCTGAAAAAAACAGGCAAAACTTCATGGACGTCATTTAGGGGTCGCCAGGGGTCGCTGCAGCTGGCATGCTCATTGTGACCCCTGGCACTGTCCTTGTGACCCCCTAGCGTCAGCAGTGGCCGAATCAGTGGCAGGAACAGAAGCAGCTCGTCATTATGGAAGTCGGTGGGGGCTTCACTCACCTCGTTTTTTGTCAATTTTGTATTATAATTGTGAATAATATTACATTATTCGCTATTCGTTTAATAACAAGCATTTGCAATGCAATAGGTCTCGTATTGTTTTAGCGTGAGAGCTACTGACGTTGTAATGGCAATGTGTTTTACTTATGTGAGAGAAAGCGTGAGTGCGAAAGTGCTAGAAAGGGAGAGTAAGATGGTATATAGAGATAGTTAGTTATTTGCTTTTATAAGTGAGAGGTAACGTGAAGAGAGAGAGAATGAGATAGAGAGTGAAAGAGAGTTAGAGCAAGGTAGTGTTAGACAGCGCAAGCGCTCCGTAGGCGAGACCTAAAAACATTGATAACGCCAATAGGCATAGGCGAGACCTATTGGCTTGGACAATGCTTGTTTCTAGTTGGCCAAATAAGAGTGACATTTGACACGGGGGCTTACTGTTTTAAAAGCCTCATCGAACAAAAGTGACAGAAAAGTGTAAGTTATGTTTTGCTGCTATGGAGAAATAATGCTCCTCTGTAATAGATCAAAGCCTGGAGTATTGAAATATGTCAGGTGTTATTTATGAGAATAACCTGAAAAATCTAAGGCTTTTTAGCCCATCTATTTGGCTTGCAGTTCTGTAAAATGCACGATTTGCCTGCAGTTATTAACAAATGTTTAGAGACCTGGCTCTTCGAGCAGTAGCAGCACTTCTCCCCCCCCCCCCCCCCCCAGCGCCTTGAGACCCTCACGGGTATGTAGTGCGCTCTACAAATGCTATGATTGATTGATTGATTGAGAGAGTGCTTTAATTATCCCTCTCCTGGGTGTTTGGTCACACTCGCCACCCATACTCCAATGCCACCATCCCTGCATAGCTCATAAAGGAGCACAATGTGGACATTTTGCCAAGGTTGCTAAATTTAATTGTGTGATCTTGGGCAAATTACGCTTATCTCTCTGTACCTGGCGCATACAAAGAAGAGAGCCTGGCAGTGCCAGTGTTCACCGCGTGGGTTATATAACCTCAGATACAAACTGTGGTGGCCCAGGATGGACTCTTATTACAGAGACGCAGTGCATCGAGAGCTGTAATTGTGTCTGCATTTATCCTGTTCGGAAAAGGCAGGGTGAATTCCTAGGGCGAGCAGTTTCTTCCTGTGCAGCAGGAAACTAATGCAACCAAGGAAGGAGGAATGTGAGATGAAGCAATCCGGGAGATGTTAGTGAGTGATCACTCACGGCTGTTCTCACGGATGCACTAGTAGTGCGCATGGGCAGCACTTAGGAAAGCTTGGGGGTAGTAGTTGCTACCACCCTTTGGTGCCCCTGGCACTGCCATCACTGCCTCTGTTCTCAGGGGTCAAGGAAGGTGGCGGTTGAAAGAAAAAGTGATAAAAAAGCCACAAAGCCATAAAAGTAAAAATACACGACGAACGTACGCGGAAAGCCTATATACTACCCTGCGGATTAATCGAGATCGGCATTTAAGGATTTATAATATCCAACGTGCTGGAATATAGTAAATGAAGACAAGCCGATTCACATATTTTTTTTTCTAAAACATATAAACAGTACACAAGTTTGCAGTGTAATCTGATCATGAAGAAAAACAACTGCAGGGTGCATCTCTAGAATTAAGGAGTGCTGTGCAGGCGAAACTATGTTGAAGCTGTGTTCACGACACAGGACCAATTCAGTGAAACAAAGAGTGTGCCAAACAAATGAAAAAAACAATCATGGTGTAAGGGGACATGTAAGAGGGGCCGTCGCCACAAAGAGAACAATACACCCAAAGGCGGGCCAAAGAGCAATGTTTAATCAATAAGAAGAAAGGAATGCAGAAAGGCACAAGAAGGAACAAATGGTAAGTGGGGGGCGTGATCTAAGCACCCCGACCAGATACAGCATGCCTCACAGAGCAGCGCATGTGCGCTGCGAGGCTCGACCTAAGGTATGGATTACAAATAGCTGGAATATGACTTTCCCTGGTAGTAAAAAAAATGCTTTTAAATGTATGTATGTTGTGTGCGTGCTTGCAATTTTGAGTGTGGTTATGTAAGAGACAATGTGTGTATGTGTAGGCAGAGTGTGTGTGTATGTGTTAGTGTGTGTGTATGTGTGTGTATGTATAAGCATGTGTATGTGTGAGTGAAAATGAAGGTCAAGGGGCATGTGAAGTCACTTCCGCTACCCCTGGCATTTTTGGTGAATTGACGTCCATGCAAATCATGCTGAATTCCGTGTGTTAGAAACAGTTCTGCATGTCTCATTTTCAAGTTGAAAAATCAGAATAGGAGTTATTTACCACATGCGGTATACACCTTGCTAAGGGTAATGATATTTGCTACCTATGGTCAATTCCCCACCCTATTCCACCTAGCATGTAATGAAGGCCTGAGACTAACAGAGGGTTTATGACGTAACTCTGCATTGGTGCCGCACTATCTTGCACAACATTTGCATTATTAGACCAGTGCAAAAACTACATTTCCACTGACCCGCTAATGCAAAATGCAGTTTTTACTTTCTCCAATCGATGCAAATGTCTTATTTACCCTTGATGGTTGGTGCAATGTTCCAAAAATGTAATCAGAAATACATCAAAATAGGAAGGCACAGCTTCATCAAAGGAAGCCATTGCAATAGTACTGAACACGCGTTTACGAATGATGCAAACTTTGCATGCATTAATCAAACCCTCATTAAGGCCTAGAATATGAGCAGGAATGTGATACCGATCACTAATTAGAATAATGAATTATCTGATAATTAATATACCTGCTATTTTACCCCGACTAATGGTCTACTCAATCCCGCCAAAAATGATCTGATGGGAAAAGGCTCAGAAAAAATTGCAAACAATTTATAATTTGATGCTTTAAATACTGATTCCTCGTGTTATGCCTTATTTCCGAGTTCAAAACTTGGACTAGGAGCGACTGAATGTACCCAGTGAATACCTCGACTCAGGGTCATTGTAATGACTTTGTTTGGTGAATATCTCACCCCAGGGTCATTGTAATGACTTTGTTTGGTGAATATCTCACCCCATCCGGCTAACTTGGAATTGCAGCCGTCATTTTCAAGCTTTTGCCTCCATCCGGGGCCTATGTACAAAGCCCCCAGGCGGCTTTTCCACCTGATGACAGATGGGAATCCTCATGTCAATGTACGCATGCAAATGAGGCAGTCAGGCAGGTGACATATAAATATTTCACTTGTACAAAACGCCACGCATCCAACATTTGTCCTCTCATCGAATCAGAGTGCGAATCTATGAAAACCCTTGGGCAAATACCATGGCAACATTGAATCTATAAGCAGAGGAAGAGAAGGAGTGACAGAACACAAGAAGCACAGAGGATGTATGTATTTGAAACATATGAAGGAAAATGTCAAACATAAATTCTGCATACCAACAGACTATGGCACCCAGAGGGAATAGGCTGTTAGGGTCCAGTACTTAATTTGTGCAGGTGTGTGCAGGTGGTGGGCCACAGCAATCATTTTTGGAGACAGATTTGTTTTTCATCATCTGACTTTCACCCAGAACAAGAGAGAGTGAGAGAAGAGAGGAGGAAAAAGGAGGAAGATAGGAACACCGATGCAAAAGGCAAAAGCGCCAAGACGGCTGCGGGCATAAGAGCGCTCTATAAAACCTAAAATTAAATCAAATCAAAGCTGGGATGAAAAATCATCTGCCCGAGTTAGATATAGAAACAAAAAGAGTAGGGTGGTGGAGAAAAGCAGCGTGAGGAGGAGTCGAAAGTAGGCACCCGTGGTAAATGGCCACTACATTTTTGGAGCACCGATGGTGGGCTCAGAAGAAAAAGTATGCATTATGCCCAATGTGTAGATTTTTGAGGTGATCTAAGCTAGGGTTGGTTAGTTTCAAATTTAAAGAGAATGCATTTTGATAGAATATTTAACGCTTCCAGGCAGGGAGTGGTCCTTAGATCAATGGGAGAGCAAAGAGGCTGTGATCAGAAAGCAGATGGACAGATTGTGGTATGGTTAGAAGGGGAGGATTTGATCATTTTGAAGATTGATCAAGAGGCAAGAGAAAGAGAGAGTCAGCAGGGAAGGGAAAGAAGTTGTGAAGAGTTTGCCTTGGCTTCTCTAGGTGGCAACTATTACACCGGTCTGGTGCCAGTGGTGAGAGCTAGGAAAATGAGCGGGTGGTTAAAAAGTCTTCAATGGTGCTGACAGGTCGGCCTTCAGAAGATTGAGTATCAAGCCATCCAACTGGGCTCGAGACGATTGCTATAAGGACTCAGAGCGTATAGCCAGTCGCTATACATACAAATCTTTGCGACTGAATTATGTTGTATTGTATTTGCATTTATGTAGCTCTTTAGATAATCCCTTCGAGGCTCAATTTCTTTTTCCCTGTTTTCGAGTAAATTGCTATTCCATATGAATGAAGAAAGGAGATTTGTTGAGGATGAACCAATATCCCGGAGCCGATCCTGCCTCCGAGAGAAAATGGCTGCGCGAGATCAAAGAATAAAAGAAGCTGCGAGAGCCAGGATTTAGAATTTTTACAAAAACCAAGATAGTTGTATATTTTGTTAAGCTATGATTTCTGCATGGAAGGAGAAAGACGGGCTTCCCAGTCGGGCTCTCTTAAAAGGCAAGAAGATAAGAAGTTCGGCCGTCTGAAGTAAAGCGGTTCTGAAACGCGAAGGACTCAATAGCACAAAGATGGGGTCTTGAACCAGAATGATTAGCTGCAGGCAGTGAAAGGAGCACTTTGAGTAGCTGAGATAGTCCAGGAATGAAGCCGGCCGCAGCACTCTGTACCATCTGAAGGAGGCGGGAAAGACTGAGAGGCAGTGCAAGTTAGAGGGGAGTTCCATAGTCTAGGTGGGACAATATGATAGATTGAACGACAGATATTGGAAGAGTGATGTTGAGGTCATCAATGATGGACACAATAATTTGTGCGTCATCTGCCTAAGAGATTTGGATAAATCCAAAAGAGCGAATCAGCGAGGAAGTGGGGTGATGTATATATCGGAGGGAGTAGAGCTGAGTGAAGAGCCCTCGGGAGCACCAGTGGAGACTGGAAAAACAGAGAAGAAAAAGGATTAGGAGGGAAAACAGCTTAAGATCTTTTGACTAGTGAGGACGTGAGGACATTCTCGCAAATTCTAATCAAAGAAAGGGAAGGAATAAAAATATATTTGGAGATTGTATTGAAAGTCACTGATAGATGTAAAAACATAAAGGTGCACTGCCACCTTAATCTAGTATGCTTTGATTTCATCCGAGATGGCAAGAAGGGCAGTCCCAGTACCTCGAGATGTCCGAAATCCTGATTGACTGGCGGCACTAAGATTGTTATTCTCGATACAGGAAGCAATGTATTGACTTCCGCCTCAAGAATCTTTGATGGGAGTGGAGCAGAGCAATGCATCAAAAGTTGCAGAGAAGGGCAGGACCAACTGTTGATTTTGGATTAAATTGATAACTAACATTGATTTCCATAAGTCAGGAACCTTGGCACTAGTGAGCGAGGAGCTACAATGAGTAGTAACATAGGCTGACCGTATCAGTCGTCCTCACCAGGACCTGAGTGGGGCATGGTCAAAAGATGATCCCGACTTGATGGATTTGAAGGGGGAAGAGAATAGTATCCAGAAAGGGGAGAAAGCATTGAGAAAGAGAAGGAGATATTTCTATAGCGCTTCATAGCCCTAACTAGGCCATGAAGCGCTCGGAATCTTATCAGTTTCCTGGGTGCCCTTCAAGTGTATGGGCAGGAACCTTTGCCAGATCAGAGATCTGTTTTACACATCTACAGCACACGGGCAGTGTTTCCATGTATTGTAGTCACTGAGTCATGAAATGGCCTTTCTGGGAAGTAGAGACATAGGGGGGCAGATTTACAAGCCCCTTGCGCCACTTTTGCGTCACTTTTCCCATGTTAAAAGTGACGCAAAAGTGACGCAAAAGTGGCGCAAGGGCCTTGTAAATAAGCCCCAGGGTTTTTTTTACAAGCACCTTGCGTCGCTGGTGCGTTTTAATATGGGAAAAAGTGACGCACCGACGACGCAAGGGGCTTGTAAATAAGCCCCATAGCGCCTTAGCCTCACAGCACTCTGAGGGTAAAGCACGTAATAAACGGAAAGGCGCTGCAGTCCCAGCTTCCCATGCCTTTCTGAGGTGTTCCTCACAATATTATTAGCACAGCAAGTAATGCTCGACTTCCCAGTGACGGTAAATGCTACTTTACAGCAATCTTTTTGACAGAGGCTTTCGATCAGACGTTATGAATGGCTTCACTTTGCTTTAGGTCTGGCTGCCAGCTTGCTGTCTCTGCTCATCAATGTCAGGAGAAGGGCCTTTCCTCGGTACAAGAAGCCTTTCGCGTGCAGGGCTCTTTCCTCCTCAGTGGAGGCGATTCTGTAACCACAGAATAGCTCCTCTCTCCTTAGAAGTAGTTTCTAGGCATTATAGATCTTTTACTTCTATTGCAATCTCCTTCTCGCACAACATTATCCCTTTCTCGATTAAATATAGTTCATACATAAAACTTTTATTTTCCTTTTGAAAGTGGGTGGGAGTCCAAGTTTAGATCAGAACACAAGGTCACAACAACACCTTAACTTGTGACTGTAAACATATTAGTCAACCTTATCCCCTTTTCAATTTTAGTTTGATTATGTACCTAATATATACTTGTATGTCGATTTGGGACAATTCTTTCCCTAAAGTAAATGAGATGGCCGAAGAAGAATGTCTTGTGTTTCAGGGCCTCCTGTTTATGATGAGAAAATGCGCATGGTTAGGTGTACATGCCACACATAAGCGCTAAAAGTGAACAACTAGGAGCTATGTACAGCTTTACAGCTACTTGTGGGACTGACCGACAGCTGTATCATCACAAACAGTGGCACAGTTTCAGCCACAGGTAATTATTATGACTCACATTCCATTCCATTGTATTAGAGCTCGTCTTTGCCCTTACAGACAAGTACAAACCATATACATATCATCATTGGTCATGCTCCAGAATTTTAGTTTTCCTCATTGAGACTGATGGAAAGACATTACAGCCGCCAGTGGCATCCAATTCCTCGTTGCTGGTAGGTGTGATTTCATACCATTGCCCATCCAAAGCGACAATTAGGCTACAGGGCGAAGAGGTGACCTATTTTTAGCACATCTGTGGTTTCCTAGATGACAAAGAACTTGCCGTGGCTCAGCCTCTCTCTGATCAATGCATTCTGAAATGAGATCTGCCATAAAGATGCCATCCAGGCCACAACACCAGGCTTACCTCCTGCAGAGCCCGGCGGGCTATGCAATAACGAGCTCTGCGGCATCTATTGCTTTTGATCGAAGGCAAGTAGTGCTGTTCCACATGAAAGGCGTAAAATAACAGGAGCACACTCCTTCTGGACTTTCTTTATTTGTGAAATATTTTACTGGAAAACCGGTGAAAATAACGAAGGGTCTTTGGAAAATTTAACAACATGGCTCCCACTGCTGGAGATGTGGGGACACACAGGCTACTTTTTTACACGTAGCATGGCAGTGCCGCCTGATAGCTAACTTCTGGGTACGTACATTACAGTACATACGTGACATAACTGGACACGACCTGCCTTGCACGCCGCTGGTGGTATTGCTGGGCGACAATACTTCTGTTCCACCAAAAAGAAAGAAATTAATTGCTATGCTTTTGATCACGGCAAAGCGCCAAGTGGCCCTTCATTGGCGGGCGGTTTCACCACTGACCACTAAGGATTGGATTACCAGTGTAACATATTGCAAGTTACAACTGGAGACATATTGGGGACTGCTGCCAACGAGGTCTCGCCCCCGGGATATCTGGGAGCCGTATGTAAACTGGCTAAATATTGTAAATGTTGCCGAGTTTTAATAAGCCTAGAGAGTACAAATGATTTACTATCACTGAGAGTCGCGACCACACAGCCGCCTACATATTGAAACGGACTGGTCATTGGAAAAACTATGCTAGCCAATGTAATGACACTGTGCTGTAATGGTAATGTTTACACCAGCTTTCGAGTATATGTACACTTGCACTACGTCAGATTATGATTCTGCAGAAGTCGAGTGATATTTGAGGATTGTGATTCCTTTGCTGTTCTGTGATTGATGGTTCCTTTTTGTTTTAAATGCCAATAAAAACAATTAAAAAAAAAAAAACAACATGGCTCCCGAGTGAAGGCCTCGTCGCCAATGATTGGACCCCTAACAAAAAATGGTGGATATCCGGTCCTTCCGCCGATTTAGTTGTTCATCAAATTTTAATGTCATGTTTTACCATCCCTGAACTCACCCCTGTGCTGGCACTAAAAATGCTGCCTAGCACCAACGCAGGCACCCTTGCACCATGGTGCAAGAGTGCCTGCGTTGCAAGGATGATTGTGTTTGTGCAGGAAGGAACACCTTCCTGCACAAAAACAATCATTAATGGCGTTTTGCTCTTTTTATGTTAAAAGTATGTCTCCTTGTTGCGCCACGTTAACGCCTCCTTTTGAAAGGCGTTCGTTTTTGGCGCTGCCTCAGATTTACAGATCCTTGCAAATCTGGGGCAGTGTCAATAAGCCATGGGTGTTGCTTGGGAACACACACAGCAACAACCATGACACGCCCCTTTAACACAAAATACTGGTGAAAGAGGGTCATATTTACTAGGCTGTGTAAAGCCACGCAAAGTGGCCTTGTAAATATGGGCCAGCACACAGCGCCACTGGAGCCTCAAAAAATGTGACGCTCCAGTGGTGCTAGGGGCTTGTAAATATGCCCCTAGGTCTCTTTGCCATGGAGACTTGAGCTACTTCTGCTCAGTGAGGCCCAAATAGGCTGACCCAAGCTACCCATTCCGTAGGGACGCAGGAAATTCAAAGATGGATCCCAGCGAACCTGAAAAATGCCTGGGCGTGCCCCTGTTCCTACTCAGAGGGAACATTACCTATCATTTTGATTGATCTCTTTCGAGAACAACGAGACTGATTAGCATATGATTAAACATCAGTTAATTCATGAAAGTCTTTATTTCAACCTTGTACTGGGGTTCAAGCAGTATATCCCGGTGCTGCGTTGACTGATGTAGGCTGCCCACTATAGAAATGGTAGAAGGACTAGCTATAATAGCATTCTGTTATACAAGGCCTCATTGACATCATAAAAAAACTCCCTCACAACAGATGAAATTCTGAGACATCTAACTTGATTAAACAGAACTTAATTTATAAGCTAGTCTAGCCTGAAGATCAGAGTCCGTGCAACAAAAAGCTTTGGAGGGAGAGAGCACACAGGGCCGGATCTAGGGCGGTGCGGCCGGTGCCACCGCACTGGGTGCTGGCTTCTGGGGGGCGCCACGTTTGCAAGTTTATTATTATTTTAAAGCACCTGCTGCCGCATTCGTTTCCTCCAGCAATTTCCGGGCAACAAAAAATGTCAGGATGTGATGAATGTTCTTCCTGAAGAGAGATCGGAGTTTTGTTTAATTGGGGTTTTGACTCACTATAAAGTTGCGCAGAGGGTTAATACGCCTGTAGCAGAAAACAAGTACCGAGCAGATTAGTGCATAGAATGAAAATAGGTCAGTGGGTTACTCCTTTTAAAAGAGACATCATGTTACTTGCAGTTTATAAGTTAAAATTCTAATATAGGATTTGAACGTATAAATTGCAAGTAACAGAAGGATGTCTTTTTAACAGCAGTAATCCATTGACCTATTTACATTCTATGCACTTTGTAATTGTACTGAACTATTAACTTTCATCAAAGAACTGTATGCACGCTGCAAAGTATAGATTTGAGCAAAGATTAATGTCGCAAAAAGGATTAATTTGGGCAGAAATCTATTCTCATTATTAAAGAGAACACCCAACTATGGTGTTCCTTTTTATATCCTGAGTTTGTGCTTCTCTAGACCAAGCACTATTAAACTATAGTGCCTACTAGTATGGTTGTCATGTGACTCCTACACCTTGTAATCCTCTGTCTTATGTAACATTTCCTACACGCTGAGTTACACACGTATGATAGTCTGTCTCTGTGTAATGTGTGTGTGATGCAAAGTGCTCTGACACCCTACACTGGTATGATTGGCGCTATCTATGCATCTGAGAGAGAGTGGTTATGGAGACTTGGCCACTGTCAAAGGGTTGTGGTGAGAGAATCCGTGGTGGAGGTGGTCATTGGGTGGCACCAACAAATATTGTCGCACTGGGCGCCACCAGCTCTAAAGCCGGCCCTGAGAACACATTCCATCTCCCTTGCACAGTTTTGACAGTCTTTAGTATAGAAAAACCTTTCACTGTCTCTACAGAAAGATTTAGCCAATTTTAATATTAAATATTGCTTCTAACTCACATGGATCAAAATTGACAAAACATGCAGTGACTCATATTGCGGTGGAGTGGGAGGCCCTTTGCAAAGATTGGCTGGTCACTTTTCAGATGCTAATTGCTGCATCTTTATGAGGGTGGACAGGGGGAGGGGTTAAATTGTTCTATTGAGGTGACATTTTTGCCCAGGCAGATTTAGCATGAGTAAAACTGCAAAAATAATGATGCAACACTATCACAAAATTTGGCGCATTATGCCACATAAGTTGCAATTTCTTGCTGCATAATTTAGTAAATGATGCCACCTAATTTGGCCTTCCGTTGTCACATAATTCCGGTGGACCTGGGTATGTGTCCGCTCCTTGCTCATGATAAAATGATTTTCTTGTCAATCTCAGTTAGACGGTCCTGATTCAATGGCCTTCTTCTCTATTCTTGCTTTTCCCACCTTTGGACCAAAGGTTTTTACGAGTGTTTAGACAGGAAGGCTTGTATTCTTCTATGCTGACATCCAGGCGCAATAGTTTCATTTATGATTTACTGCTCCGTGGGAGTAAGTGGCTTTCCTCACTTTCTGCGCTGCCATATCTTCTTTCCTACTGCTTACTCCATCCTTCAGCTTGTCCAATGATCGACTGTCCATCCCACTCCCTGCTTCATTGTTTTCTTTTTTTTGTGGTAATTTTTAGGTCGAGCCTAGCGTTGCAGCGCATGCGTTGCTCGCTTTGCGAGGCATGCTGCATTAGGGTATATTTTAGAAGTGGTGTGGAAGCCCCGCCCATATTTTTCACTGGCTGGCGTCATCGTCCATGGTAAATGCTGGCTTCCGATTGATAATGAGGCTTCTTAGTCCCTCCTTGTTACCGCCCTGTCTCCTTTTGTGACCGCCCATCAGGACTGGATCTTTTATTTGCGGTGTTACACTACCTCCTTCATTAGTCAGTAAGCACTATATTTTTTTCACAATGGCGACAGCTTGTCTGGTATTTGTATTGGGGTTTTGGCGCGCGGCTGTAGAGCCTGAGAACCAGGTCAGCAGAGCTGCTGTAGAGCCAGAGAACCAGGTCAGCAGAGCCGCTCTTGAGCCAGAGAACCAGGTCAGCAGAGCTGCACTAGAGCCAGAGAACCAGGTCAGAAGAGCTGCTGTAGAGCCAGAGAACCAGGTCAGTAGAGCCGTTGTAGAGCCAGAGAACCAGGCCAGCAGAGCCGCTCTAGAGCCAGAGAACCAGGTCAGCAGAGCTGCACTAGAGCCAGAGAACCAGGTCAGCAGAGCCGTTGTAGAGCCAGAGAACCAGGTCAGCAGAGCCGTTGTAGAGCCAGAGAAACAGGTCAGCAGAGCTGCTGTAGAGCCAAAGAACCAGGTCAGCAGAGCCGCTGTAGAGCCAGAGAACCAGGTCAGCAGAGCTGCTGTAGAGCCAGAGAACCAGGCCAGCAGAGCCGCTCTAGAGCCAGAGATCCAGGACAGCAGAGCGACTGTAGAGCCTGAGAACCACGTCAGCAGAGCTGCTCTAGAGCCAGAGAACCAGGTCCACGGAGCTGCTGTAGAGCCAGAGAACCAGGTCAGCAGAGCCGCAGTAGAGCCAGAGAACAAGGTCAGCATAGTCGCTCTAGAGCCTGAGAACCAGGACAGGAGAGCTGCTGTAGAGCCAGAAAATGAGGTCAGCAGAGCTGCTCTATGGCCAGAGAACTGGGCCAGAGAACCAGGTCAGCGAACCAGGTCAGCAGAGGTGTTGTATAGCCAGAGAACCAGGTCAGCAAGCTGCTGTATAGCCAGAGGAGCAGGTCAGCAGAGATGCTGTAGAGCCTTAGAACCAGATCAGCAGAGTGCTGTAGAGCCAGAGAACCAGGTCAGCAGAGCTGCTGTAGAGCCAGAGGAGCAGGTCATCAAGCTGCTGTCGAGCCAGAGAAGCAGGTCACCAAGCTGCTGTACAGCCATAGAACCAGGTCAGCAGAGCTGCTGTAGAGCCAGAGAACAAGGTCAGCAGAGCTGCTGTAGAGCCACAGTACCAGGTCAGCAGAGCCGTTATAGAGCCGTAGAACCAGGTCAGCAGAGCTGCTGTAGAGCCATAGAACCAGGTCAGCAGACATGGTCTAGAGCCAGAGAACTGGTTCAGCAGAGCCGCTCTAGAGCCTGACACCGGGTCAGCAGAGCCGTTTTAGAGCCAGAGAACCAGGTCAGCAGAGCCGCCCTAGAGCCAGAGCACTGGGACAGCAGAGCTGTTGTAAAGCCTGAGAACCAGGTCAGCAGAGCTGCTCTAGAGCCAGAGAACCAGGTCAGCAAAGCTGCTCTAGAGCCAGAGAACCAGGTCAGTAGAGCTGCTCTAGAGCCAGAGAACCAGGTCAGCAGAGCTCCTCTAGAGCCAAAGAACCAGGTCAGCAGAGCTGTTGTAGAGCCAGAGACCCAGGTCAGCAGAGCTGTTGTAGAGCCAGAGAACCGGATCAGCAGAGCCGTTGTAAAGCCAGAGAACCAGGTCAGCAGAGCCGTTGTAAAGCCAGAGAACCAGATCAGCAGAGCGGCTCTAGAGCCAGACAACCAGGTCAGCAGAGCTGCTGTAGAGCCATAGAACCAGGTCACAGAGCCATTGTAGAGCCAGAGAAACAGGTCAGCAGAGCTACTTTAGAGCCAGAGAACTAGGTCAGCAGAGCTGCTGTAGAGCCAGAGAACCAGGTCAGCAGAATCGTTGTAGAGTCGGAGAACCAGGTCAGCAGAGCTGCTCTAGAGCCAGAGAACCAGGTCAGCAGAGCTGCTCTAGAGCCAGAGAACCAGGTCAGCAGAGCTGCTGTAAAGACAGAGAACCAGGTCAGCAGTGCCACTGTAGAGCCAGAGAACCAGGTCAGCAGAGCCGCTCTAGAGCCAGAGAACCAGGTCAGCAGAGCTGCTGTAGAGCCAGAGAACCAGGTCAGCAGAGCGGTTGTAGAGCCAGAGAACCAGATCAGCAGAGCTGTTGTAGAGCCCGAGAACCAGGACAGCAGAGCAGCTCTAGAGCCAGAGAACCAGGTCAGCAGAGCTGCTGTAGAGCCAGAGAACCAGCTCAGCAGAGCTGTTGTAGAGCCAGAGAACCAGGCCAGCAGAGCTGCTGTAGAGCCAGAGAACCAGGTCAGCAGAGCTGTTATAGAGCCAGAGAACCAGGCCAGCAGAGCTGCTGTAGAGCCAGAGAACCAGGTCAGGAGAGCCGCTCTAGAGCCAGATAACCAGGTCAGCAGAGCAGCTATAGAGCCTGAGAACCAGGTCAGCAGGGCCGTTGTAGAGCCAGAGAACCAGGTCAGCATAGCAGTTGTAGAGCCAGAGAACCAGAGCTGCTCTAGAGCCAGAGAACCAGGTCAGCAGAGCGGCTGTAGAGCCTGAGAACCAGGTCAGCAGAGCCGTTGTAGAGCCAGAGAACAAGGTCATCACAGCCACTCTAGAGCCAGAGAACCAGGTCAGCAGAGCTGCTCTAGAGCCAGAGAACCCAGTCAGCAGAGCTGCTGTAGAGCCAGAGAACCAGGTCAGCAGAGCTGCTGTAGAGCCAGAGAACCAGGTCAGCAGAGCTGCTCTAGAGCCTGAGAACCAGGTCAGAAAAGCTGCTCTAGAGCCAGCGAACCAGGTCAGCAGAGCTGCTGTAGAGCCAGAGAACCAGGTCAGCAGAGCTGCTGTAGAGCCATTGAACCAGGTCAGCAGAGCCGCTCTGGAGCCAGAGAACCTGGTCTGCAGAGCTGCTGTAGAGCCAGAGAACAAAGTCAGCAGAGCCGCTGAACCAGGTCAGCAGAGCTGCTGTAGAGCCAGAGAACAAGGTCAGCAGAGCTGCTCTATGGCCTGAGAACCAGGTCAGCAGAGCTGCTGTAGAGCCAGAGAACAAGGTCAGCAGAGCTGCTCTATGGCCAGAGATCTGGGCCAGGGAACCAAGTCAGAGAACCAGGTCAGCAGAGGTGTTGTAGAGCCAGAGAACCAGGTCAGCAGAGCCACTCTAGAGCCAGGAAACCAGGTCAGCAGTGCTGCTCTAGAGCCAGAGAACCAGGTCAGCAGAGGTGCTGTAGAGCCAGAGAATCAGGTCAGCAGAGCCGTTGTAGAGCCAGAGAACCAGGTCAGCAGAGCTGCTGTAGAGCCAGAGAACCATGTCAGCAGAGCTGCTGTAGAGCCAGAGAACCAGGCCAGCAGAGCTGCTGTACAGCCAGAGAACCAGGTCAGCAGAGCTGTTCTAGAGCCAGAGAACCAGGTCAGCAGAGCTGCTCTAGAGCCAGAGAACCAGGTCAGCAGAGCTGCTGTAGAGCCAGATAACCAGGTCAGAGGAGCTGCTGTAGACCCAGAGAACCAGGTCAGCAGAGCTGCTGTAGAGCCAGAGAACCAGGTCAGCAGAGCCGCTCTAGAGCCAGAGAACCAGGTCAGCAGAGCAGCTGTCGAGCCTGAGAACCAGGTCAGCAGAGCCGTTGTAGAGCCTGAGACCCAGGTCAGCAGACCCGCTGTAGAGCCAGAGAACCAGGTCAGCAGAGCCGCTCTAGAGCCAGAGAACCAGGTCCGTGGAGATGCTGTAGAGCCAGAGAACCAGGTCAGCAGAGCCGCTGTAGAGCCAGAGAACATGGTCAGCAGATACACTCTAGAGCATGAGAACCAGGACAGCAGAGCTGCTGTAGAGCCAGAAAACGAGGTCAGCAGAGCTGCTCTATGGCCAGAGAACTGGGCCAGAGAACCAGGGCAGCGAACCAGGTCAGCAGAGGTGTTGTATAGCCACAGAACCAGGTCAGCAAGCTGCTGTAGAGCCAGAGAAGCAGGTCAGCAGAGATGTTGTAGAGCCTTAGAACCAGGTCAGCAGAGCTGCTGTAGAGCCAGAGAACCAGGTCAGCAGAGCTGCTGTAGAGCCAGAGAAGCAGGTCATCAAGCTGCTGTAGAGCCAGAGAAGCAGGTCAGCAAGCTGCTGTAGAGCCATAGAACCAGGTCAGCAGAGCTGCTGTAGAGCCAGAGAATCAGGCCAGCAGAGCTGCTGTAGAGCCACAGAACCAGGTCAGCAGAGCCGTTGTAGAGCCATAAAACCAGGTCAGCAGAGCTGCTGTAGAGCCATAGAACCAGGGAGCATATTAGCAAGGGCTTTATCGCCGCTTTAGCGGCACTTTTTGCCGCCAAAGCGGCGAGTTTTTTTATCGCCCTATCAGCAAGCTGTCGCTAACAGGCGTTAGCGACAGCTTTCTGGCGATAGCGGCCGGTTTTCCCATCGCCTTGCATGCCAGCGATAATTATTGCTAATGACATGCAAGGTAGGCGTTCCCAACTAAAAGCGACTGAAAACAGTCGCTAACACAACTTCCCCCTACTAGCAACGCAGGCGAAGCGATAAAAAACTTGCGCTAAGCGCGATTATCGCTAGAATTTAACACCTGCTAAAAACATGACTTACCTGTTTGTTCAATGGGAGGTGGATTGTCAGAGCTAAGTCCCCCATGGCGTTAATGCGTGAATATTGCTGGATTTCCAGCGATATTCACGCATTTCGCCGCTATCAGCTGGATATTTTATCGCATTGGAGATAAACGTTGCTAATAGTGTGTTATCTCCGCGATAAAATCCAGCGATACGCGGCGATAAAAAAACGCGATAAGCGCGGTTTGCGATAATTATCGCAAGTTGTTGCTAATATCCCCCAGGTCAGCAGACACGCTCTAGAGCCAGAGAACCAGTTCAGCAGAGCCACTCTAGAGCCTGAGAACCGGGTCAGTAGAGCCGCTCTAGAGCTAGAGAACCAGGTCAGCAGAGCCGCTCTAGAGCCAGAGAAGCAGGTCAGCAGAGCCGCTCTAGAGCCAGAGAACCAGGTCAGCAGAGCCGCTCGAGAGCCAGAGAACCAGGCCAGCAGAGCCGCTCTAGAACCAGAGAACCAAGTCAGCAGAGCCGTTTTAGAGCCAGAGAACCAGGTCAGCAGAACTGTTGTTGAGCCAGAGAACCAGGCCAGCAGAGCTGCTCTAGAGCCAGAGAACCAGGTCAGCAGAGCCGCCCTAGAGCCAGAGAACCGGGACAGAAGAGCTGTTGTAAAGCCTGAGAACCAGGTCAGCAGAGCTGCTCTAGAGCCAGAGAACCAGGTCAGCAGAGCTGCTCTAGAGCCAGAGAACCAGGTCAGCAAAGCTGCTCTAAAGCTAGAGAACCAGGTCAGTAGAGCTGCTCTAGAGCCAGAGAACCAGGTCAGCAGAGCTGCTCTAGAGCCAGAGAACCAGGTCAGCAGAACTGCTCTAGAGCCAGAGAACCAGGTCAGCACAGCTGCTCTAGAGCCAGAGAACCAGGTCAGTAGAGCTGCTCTAGAGCCAGAGAACCAGGTCAGCAGAGCTGCTCTAGAGCCAGAGAACCAGGTCAGCAGAGCTGTTGTAGAGCCAGAGACCCAGGTCAGCAGAGCTGCTGTAGAGCCAGAGAACCAGGTCAGAGAAGCTGCTGTAGAGCCAGAGAACCAGGTCTGCAGAGCTGCTGTAGAGCCAGAGAACCGGGTCAGCAGAGCCGCTCTAGAGCCAGAGAACCAGGTCAGCAGAGCCGCTCTAGAGCCAGAGAACCAGGTCAGCAGAGCAGCTGTCGAGCCTGAGAACCAGGTCAGCAGTGCTGTTGTAGAGCCAGAGAACCAGGCTAGCAGAGCTGTTGTAGAGCCGGAGAACCAGGTCAGCAGAGCCGCTCTAGAGCCTGAGAACCAGGTCAGCAGAGCGGTTGTAGAGCCAGAGAACCAAGTCAGCAGAGCTATTCTAGAGCCAGAGACCCCGGTCGGCAGAGCTGCTCTAGAGCCAGAGAACCAGGTCAGCAGAGCTGCTCTAGAGCCTGAGAACCGGGTCAGTAGAGCCGCTCTAGAGCTAGAGAACCAGGTCAGCAGAGCCGCTCTAGAGCCAGAGAAGCAGGTCAGCAGAGCCGCTCTAGAGCCAGAGAACCAGGTCAGCAGAGCCGCTCGAGAGCCAGAGAACCAGGCCAGCAGAGCCGCTCTAGAACCAGAGAACCAAGTCAGCAAAGCCGTTTTAGAGCCAGAGAACCAGGTCAGCAGAACTGTTGTTGAGCCAGAGAACCAGGCCAGCAGAGCTGCTCTAGAGCCAGAGAACCAGGTCAGCAGAGCCGCCCTAGAGCCAGAGAACCGGGACAGAAGAGCTGTTGTAAAGCCTGAGAACCAGGTCAGCAGAGCTGCTCTAGAGCCAGAGAACCAGGTCAGCAGAGCTGCTCTAGAGCCAGAGAACCAGGTCAGCAAAGCTGCTCTAAAGCTAGAGAACCAGGTCAGTAGAGCTGCTCTAGAGCCAGAGAACCAGGTCAGCAGAGCTGCTCTAGAGCCAGAGAACTAGGTCAGCAGAACTGCTCTAGAGCCAGAGAACCAGGTCAGCACAGCTGCTCTAGAGCCAGAGAACCAGGTCAGTAGAGCTGCTCTAGAGCCAGAGAACCAGGTCAGCAGAGCTGCTCTAGAGCCAGAGAACCAGGTCAGCAGAGCTGTTGTAGAGCCAGAGACCCAGGTCAGCAGAGCTGCTGTAGAGCCAGAGAACCAGGTCAGAGAAGCTGCTGTAGAGCCAGAGAATCAGGTCTGCAGAGCTGCTGTAGAGCCAGAGAACCAGGTCAGCAGAGCCGCTCTAGAGCCAGAGAACCAGGTCAGCAGAGCCGCTCTAGAGCCAGAGAACCAGGTCAGCAGAGCAGCTGTCGAGCCTGAGAACCAGGTCAGCAGTGCTGTTGTAGAGCCAGAGAACCAGGCTAGCAGAGCTGTTGTAGAGCCGGAGAACCAGGTCAGCAGAGCCGCTCTAGAGCCTGAGAACCAGGTCAGCAGAGCGGTTGTAGAGCCAGAGAACCAAGTCAGCAGAGCTATTCTAGAGCCAGAGACCCCGGTCGGCAGAGCTGCTCTAGAGCCAGAGAACCAGGTCAGCAGAGCTGCTCTAGAGCCAGAGAACCAGGTCAGCAGAGCAGCTGTCGAGCCTGAGAACCAGGTCAGCAGTGCTGTTGTAGAGCCAGAGAACCAGGCTAGCAGAGCTGTTGTAGAGCCAGAGAACCAGGCCAGCAGAGCTGCTGTACAGCCAGAGAACCAGGTCAGCAGAGCCGTTCTAGAGCCAGAGAACCAGGTCAGCAGAGCTGCTCTAGAGCCAGAGAACCAGGTCAGCAGAGCTGCTCTAGAGCCAGAGAACCAGGTCAGAGAAGCTGCTGTAGAGCCAGAGAACCAGGTCTGCAGAGTTGCTGTAGAGCCAGAGAACCAGGTCAGCAGAGCCGCTCTAGAGCCAGAGAACCAGGTCAGCAGAGCAGCTGTCGAGCCTGAGAACCAGGTCAGCAGTGCCGTTGTAGAGCCAGAGAACCAGGCTAGCAGAGCTGTTGTAGAGCCGGAGATCCAGGTCAGCAGAGCCGCTCTAGAGCCTGAGAACCAGGTCAGCAGAGCGGTTGTAGAGCCAGAGAACCAGGTCAGCAGAGCTATTCTAGAGCCAGAGACCCAGGTCGGCAGAGCTGCTCCAGAGCCAGAGAACCAAGTCAGCAGAGCTGCTCTAGAGCCAGAGAACCAGGTCAGCAGAGCTGCTGTAGAGCCTGAGAACCAGGTCAGCAGAGCTGCTGTACAGCCAGAGAACCAGGTCAGCAGAGCTGCTCTAGAACCTGAGAACCAGATCAGCAAGGCTGCTCTAGAGCCAGAGAACCGGGTCAGCGGAGCTGCTGTAGAGCCAGAGAACCAGGTCAGCAGAGCCGCTCTAGAGCCAGAGAACCAGGTCAGCAGAGCTGCTGTAGAGCCAGAGAAACAGGTCAGCAGAGCCGGTGTAGAGCCTGAGACCCAGGTCAGCAGACCCGCTGTAGAGCCAGAGAACCAGGTCAGCAGAGCCGCTATAGAGCCAGAGAACCAGGTCCGCGGAGATGCTGTAGAGCCAGAGAACCAGGTCAGCAGAGCCGCTGTAGAGCCAGAGAACAATTTCAGTAGAGTCGCTCTAGAGCCTGAGAACCAGGACAGCAGAGCTGCTGTAGAGCCAGAAAACGAGGTCAGCAGAGCTACTCTATGGCCAGAGAACTGGGCCAGAGAACCAGGTCAGCGAACCAGGTCAGCAGAGCTGCTGTAGAGCCAGAGAACCAGGTCAGCAGAGCTGCTGTAGAGCCAGCGAAGCAGGTCATCAAGCTGCTGTAGAGCCAGAGAAGCAGGTCAGCAAGCTGCTGTAGAGCCATAGAACCAGGTCAGCAGAGCTTCTGTAGAGCCAGAAAACCAGGTCAGCAGAGCTGCTGTAGAGCCACAGAACCAAGTCAGCAGAGCCGTTGTAGAGCCATAAAACCAGGTCAGCCGAGCTGCTGTAGAGCCATAGAACCAGGTCAGCAGACACGCTCTAGAGCCAGAGAACCAGTTCAGCAGAGCCGCTCTAGAGCCTGAGAACCAGGTCAGAAAAGCTGCTCTAGAGCCAGCGAACCAGGTCAGCAGAGCTGCTGTAGAGCCAGAGAACCAGGTCAGCAGAGCTGCTGTAGAGCCATTGAACCAGGTCAGCAGAGCCGCTCTGGAGCCAGAGAACCTGGTCTGCAGAGCTGCTGTAGAGCCAGAGAACAAAGTCAGCAGAACCAGGTCAGCAGAGCTGCTGTAGAGCCAGAGAACAAGGTCAGCAGAGCTGCTCTATGGCCTGAGAACCAGGTCAGCAGAGCTGCTGTAGAGCCAGAGAACAAGGTCAGCAGAGCTGCTCTATGGCCAGAGATCTGGGCCAGGGAACCAAGTCAGAGAACCAGGTCAGCAGAGGTGTTGTAGAGCCAGAGAACCAGGTCAGCAGAGCCACTCTAGAGCCAGGAAACCAGGTCAGCAGTGCTGCTCTAGAGCCAGAGAACCAGGTCAGCAGAGGTGCTGTAGAGCCAGAGAATCAGGTCAGCAGAGCCGTTGTAGAGCCAGAGAACCAGGTCAGCAGAGCTGCTGTAGAGCCAGAGAACCATGTCAGCAGAGCTGCTGTAGAGCCAGAGAACCAGGCCAGCAGAGCTGCTGTACAGCCAGAGAACCAGGTCAGCAGAGCCGTTCTAGAGCCAGAGAACCAGGTCAGCAGAGCTGCTCTAGAGCCAGAGAACCAGGTCAGCAGAGCTGCTGTAGAGCCAGATAACCAGGTCAGAGGAGCTGCTGTAGACCCAGAGAACCAGGTCAGCAGAGCTGCTGTAGAGCCAGAGAACCAGGTCAGCAGAGCCGCTCTAGAGCCAGAGAACCAGGTCAGCAGAGCAGCTGTCGAGCCTGAGAACCAGGTCAGCAGAGCCGTTGTAGAGCCTGAGACCCAGGTCAGCAGACCCGCTGTAGAGCCAGAGAACCAGGTCAGCAGAGCCGCTGTAGAGCCAGAGAACATGGTCAGCAGATACACTCTAGAGCATGAGAACCAGGACAGCAGAGCTGCTGTAGAGCCAGAAAACGAGGTCAGCAGAGCTGCTCTATGGCCAGAGAACTGGGCCAGAGAACCAGGGCAGCGAACCAGGTCAGCAGAGGTGTTGTATAGTCACAGAACCAGGTCAGCAAGCTGCTGTAGAGCCAGAGAAGCAGGTCAGCAGAGATGTTGTAGAGCCTTAGAACCAGGTCAGCAGAGCTGCTGTAGAGCCAGAGAACCAGGTCAGCAGAGCTGCTGTAGAGCCAGAGAAGCAGGTCATCAAGCTGCTGTAGAGCCAGAGAAGCAGGTCAGCAAGCTGCTGTAGAGCCATAGAACCAGGTCAGCAGAGCTGCTGTAGAGCCAGAGAATCAGGCCAGCAGAGCTGCTGTAGAGCCACAGAACCAGGTCAGCAGAGCCGTTGTAGAGCCATAAAACCAGGTCAGCAGAGCTGCTGTAGAGCCATAGAACCAGGGAGCATATTAGCAAGGGCTTTATCGCCGCTTTAGCGGCACTTTTTGCCGCCAAAGCGGCGATTTTTTTATCGCCCTATCAGCAAGCTGTCGCTAACAGGCGTTAGCGACAGCTTTCTGGCGATAGCGGCCGGTTTTCCCATCGCCTTGCATGCCAGCGATAATTATTGCTAATGACATGCAAGGTAGGCGTTCCCAACTAAAAGCGACTGAAAACAGTCGCTAACACAACTTCCCCCTACTAGCAACGCAGGCGAAGCGATAAAAAAACTTGCGCTAAGCGCGATTATCGCTAGAATTTAACACCTGCTAAAAACATGACTTACCTGTTTGTTCAATGGGAGGTGGATTGTCAGGCTAAGTCCCCCATGGCGTTAATGCGTGAATATTGCTGGATTTCCGGCGATATTCACGCATTTCGCCGCTATCGCTGGATATTTTATCGCATTGGAGATAAACGTTGCTAATAGTGTGTTATCTCCGCGATAAAATCCAGCGATACGCGGCGATAAAAAAAAACGCGATAAGCGCGGTTTGCGATAATTATCGCAAGTTGTTGCTAATATCCCCCCAGGTCAGCAGACACGCTCTAGAGCCAGAGAACCAGTTCAGCAGAGCCACTCTAGAGCCTGAGAACCGGGTCAGTAGAGCCGCTCTAGAGCTAGAGAACCAGGTCAGCAGAGCCGCTCTAGAGCCAGAGAAGCAGGTCAGCAGAGCCGCTCTAGAGCCAGAGAACCAGGTCAGCAGAGCCGCTCGAGAGCCAGAGAACCAGGCCAGCAGAGCCGCTCTAGAACCAGAGAACCAAGTCAGCAGAGCCGTTTTAGAGCCAGAGAACCAGGTCAGCAGAACTGTTGTTGAGCCAGAGAAACAGGCCAGCAGAGCTGCTCTAAAGCTAGAGAACCAGGTCAGTAGAGCTGCTCTAGAGCCAGAGAACCAGGTCAGCAGAGCTGCTCTAGAGCCAGAGAACTAGGTCAGCAGAACTGCTCTAGAGCCAGAGAACCAGGTCAGCACAGCTGCTCTAGAAGCCAGAGAACCAGGTCAGTAGAGCTGCTCTAGAGCCAGAGAACCAGGTCAGCAGAGCTGCTCTAGAGCCAGAGAACCAGGTCAGCAGAGCTGTTGTAGAGCCAGAGACCCAGGTCAGCAGAGCTGCTGTAGAGCCAGAGAACCAGGTCAGAGAAGCTGCTGTAGAGCCAGAGAACCAGGTCTGCAGAGCTGCTGTAGAGCCAGAGAACCAGGTCAGCAGAGCCGCTCTAGAGCCAGGGAACCAGGTCAGCAGAGCAGCTGTCGAGCCTGAGAACCAGGTCAGCAGTGCTGTTGTAGAGCCAGAGAACCAGGCTAGCAGAGCTGTTGTAGAGCCGGAGAACCAGGTCAGCAGAGCCGCTCTAGAGCCTGAGAACCAGGTCAGCAGAGCGGTTGTAGAGCCAGAGAACCAAGTCAGCAGAGCTATTCTAGAGCCAGAGACCCCGGTCGGCAGAGCTGCTCTAGAGCCAGAGAACCAGGTCAGCAGAGCTGCTCTAGAGCCAGAGAACCAGGTCAGCAGAGCAGCTGTCGAGCCTGAGAACCAGGTCAGCAGTGCTGTTGTAGAGCCAGAGAACCAGGCTAGCAGAGCTGTTGTAGAGCCAGAGAACCAGGCCAGCAGAGCTGCTGTACAGCCAGAGAACCAGGTCAGCAGAGCCGTTCTAGAGCCAGAGAACCAGGTCAGCAGAGCTGCTCTAGAGCCAGAGAACCAGGTCAGCAGAGCTGCTCTAGAGCCAGAGAACCAGGTCAGAGAAGCTGCTGTAGAGCCAGAGAACCAGGTCTGCAGAGTTGCTGTAGAGCCAGAGAACCAGGTCAGCAGAGCCGCTCTAGAGCCAGAGAACCAGGTCAGCCAGAGCAGCTGTCGAGCCTGAGAACCAGGTCAGCAGTGCCGTTGTAGAGCCAGAGAACCAGGCTAGCAGAGCTGTTGTAGAGCCGGAGATCCAGGTCAGCAGAGCCGCTCTAGAGCCTGAGAACCAGGTCAGCAGAGCAGTTGTAGAGCCAGAGAACCAGGTCAGCAGAGCTATTCTAGAGCCAGAGACCCAGGTCGGCAGAGCTGCTCTAGAGCCAGAGAACCAAGTCAGCAGAGCTGCTCTAGAGCCAGAGAACCAGGTCAGCAGAGCTGCTGTAGAGCCTGAGAACCAGGTCAGCAGAGCTGCTGTACAGCCAGAGAACCAGGTCAGCAGAGCTGCTCTAGAACCTGAGAACCAGATCAGCAAGGCTGCTCTAGAGCCAGAGAACCGGGTCAGCGGAGCTGCTGTAGAGCCAGAGAACCAGGTCAGCAGAGCCGCTCTAGAGCCAGAGAACCAGGTCAGCAGAGCTGCTGTAGAGCCAGAGAAACAGGTCAGCAGAGCCGTTGTAGAGCCTGAGACCCAGGTCAGCAGACCCGCTGTAGAGCCAGAGAACCAGGTCAGCAGAGCCGCTATAGAGCCAGAGAACCAGGTCCGCGGAGATGCTGTAGAGCCAGAGAACCAGGTCAGCAGAGCCGCTGTAGAGCCAGAGAACAATTTCAGTAGAGTCGCTCTAGAGCCAGAGAACCAGGTCAGCAGAGCAGCTGTCGAGCCTGAGAACCAGGTCAGCAGTGCTGTTGTAGAGCCAGAGAACCAGGCTAGCAGAGCTGTTGTAGAGCCGGAGAACCAGGTCAGCAGAGCCGCTCTAGAGCCTGAGAACCAGGTCAGCAGAGCGGTTGTAGAGCCAGAGAACCAAGTCAGCAGAGCTATTCTAGAGCCAGAGACCCCGGTCGGCAGAGCTGCTCTAGAGCCAGAGAACCAGGTCAGCAGAGCTGCTCTAGAGCCAGAGAACCAGGTCAGCAGAGCAGCTTTCGAGCCTGAGAACCAGGTCAGCAGTGCTGTTGTAGAGCCAGAGAACCAGGCTAGCAGAGCTGTTGTAGAGCCAGAGAACCAGGCCAGCAGAGCTGCTGTACAGCCAGAGAACCAGGTCAGCAGAGCCGTTCTAGAGCCAGAGAACCAGGTCAGCAGAGCTGCTCTAGAGCCAGAGAACCAGGTCAGCAGAGCTGCTCTAGAGCCAGAGAACCAGGTCAGAGAAGCTGCTGTAGAGCCAGAGAACCAGGTCTGCAGAGTTGCTGTAGAGCCAGAGAACCAGGTCAGCAGAGCCGCTCTAGAGCCAGAGAACCAGGTCAGCAGAGCAGCTGTCGAGCCTGAGAACCAGGTCAGCAGTGCCGTTGTAGAGCCAGAGAACCAGGCTAGCAGAGCTGTTGTAGAGCCGGAGATCCAGGTCAGCAGAGCCGCTCTAGAGCCTGAGAACCAGGTCAGCAGAGCGGTTGTAGAGCCAGAGAACCAGGTCAGCAGAGCTATTCTAGAGCCAGAGACCCAGGTCGGCAGAGCTGCTCCAGAGCCAGAGAACCAAGTCAGCAGAGCTGCTCTAGAGCCAGAGAACCAGGTCAGCAGAGTTGCTGTAGAGCCTGAGAACCAGGTCAGCAGAGCTGCTGTACAGCCAGAGAACCAGGTCAGCAGAGCTGCTCTAGAACCTGAGAACCAGATCAGCAAGGCTGCTCTAGAGCCAGAGAACCGGGTCAGCGGAGCTGCCTGTAGAGCCAGAGAACCAGGTCAGCAGAGCCGCTCTAGAGCCAGAGAACCAGGTCAGCAGAGCTGCTGTAGAGCCAGAGAAACAGGTCAGCAGAGCCGTTGTAGAGCCTGAGACCCAGGTCAGCAGACCCGCTGTAGAGCCAGAGAACCAGGTCAGCAGAGCCGCTATAGAGCCAGAGAACCAGGTCCGCGGAGATGCTGTAGAGCCAGAGAACCAGGTCAGCAGAGCCGCTGTAGAGCCAGAGAACAATTTCAGTAGAGTCGCTCTAGAGCCTGAGAACCAGGACAGCAGAGCTGCTGTAGAGCCAGAAAACGAGGTCAGCAGAGCTGCTCTATGGCCAGAGAACTGGGCCAGAGAACCAGGTCAGCGAACCAGGTCAGCAGAGGTGTTGTATAGCCAGAGAACCAGGTCAGCAAGCTGCTGTAGAGCCAGAGAAGCAGGTCAGCAGAAATGCTGTAGAGCCTTAGAACCAGGTCAGCAGAGCTGCTGTAGAGCCAGAGAACCAGGTCAGCAGAGCTGCTGTAGAGACAGAGAAGCAGGTCAGCAAGCTGCTGTAGAGCCATAGAACCAGGTCAGCAGAGCTTCTGTAGAGCCAGAGAACCAGGTCAGCAGAGCTGCTGTAGAGCCACAGAACCAAGTCAGCAGAGCCGTTGTAGAGCCATAAAACCAGGTCAGCAGAGCTGCTGTAGAGCCATAGAACCAGGTCAGCAGACACGCTCTAGAGCCAGAGAACCAGTTCAGCAGAACCGCTCTAGAGCCTGAGAACCAGGTCAGAAAAGCTGCTCTAGAGCCAGCGAACCAGGTCAGCAGAGCTGCTGTAGAGCCAGAGAACCAGGTCAGCAGAGCTGCTGTAGAGCCATTGAACCAGGTCAGCAGAGCCGCTCTGGAGCCAGAGAACCTGGTCTGCAGAGCTGCTGTAGAGCCAGAGAACAAAGTCAGCAGAGCCGCTGAACCAGGTCAGCAGAGCTGCTGTAGAGCCAGAGAACAAGGTCAGCAGAGCTGCTCTATGGCCTGAGAACCAGGTCAGCAGAGCTGCTGTAGAGCCAGAGAACAAGGTCAGCAGAGCTGCTCTATGGCCAGAGATCTGGGCCAGGGAACCAAGTCAGAGAACCAGGTCAGCAGAGGTGTTGTAGAGCCAGAGAACCAGGTCAGCAGAGCCACTCTAGAGCCAGGAAACCAGGTCAGCAGTGCTGCTCTAGAGCCAGAGAACCAGGTCAGCAGAGGTGCTGTAGAGCCAGAGAATCAGGTCAGCAGAGCCGTTGTAGAGCCAGAGAACCAGGTCAGCAGAGCTGCTGTAGAGCCAGAGAACCATGTCAGCAGAGCTGCTGTAGAGCCAGAGAACCAGGCCAGCAGAGCTGCTGTACAGCCAGAGAACCAGGTCAGCAGAGCCGTTCTAGAGCCAGAGAACCAGGTCAGCAGAGCTGCTCTAGAGCCAGAGAACCAGGTCAGCAGAGCTGCTGTAGAGCCAGATAACCAGGTCAGAGGAGCTGCTGTAGACCCAGAGAACCAGGTCAGCAGAGCTGCTGTAGAGCCAGAGAACCAGGTCAGCAGAGCCGCTCTAGAGCCAGAGAACCAGGTCAGCAGAGCAGCTGTCGAGCCTGAGAACCAGGTCAGCAGAGCCGTTGTAGAGCCTGAGACCCAGGTCAGCAGACCCGCTGTAGAGCCAGAGAACCAGGTCAGCAGAGCCGCTCTAGAGCCAGAGAACCAGGTCCGTGGAGATGCTGTAGAGCCGGAGAACCAGGTCAGCAGAGCCGCTGTAGAGCCAGAGAACATGGTCAGCAGATACACTCTAGAGCATGAGAACCAGGACAGCAGAGCTGCTGTAGAGCCAGAAAACGAGGTCAGCAGAGCTGCTCTATGGCCAGAGAACTGGGCCAGAGAACCAGGGCAGCGAACCAGGTCAGCAGAGGTGTTGTATAGCCACAGAACCAGGTCAACAAGCTGCTGTAGAGCCAGAGAAGCAGGTCAGCAGAGATGTTGTAGAGCCTTAGAACCAGGTCAGCAGAGCTGCTGTAGAGCCAGAGAACCAGGTCAGCAGAGCTGCTGTAGAGCCAGAGAAGCAGGTCATCAAGCTGCTGTAGAGCCAGAGAAGCAGGTCAGCAAGCTGCTGTAGAGCCATAGAACCAGGTCAGCAGAGCTGCTGTAGAGCCAGAGAATCAGGCCAGCAGAGCTGCTGTAGAGCCACAGAACCAGGTCAGCAGAGCCGTTGTAGAGCCATAAAACCAGGTCAGCAGAGCTGCTGTAGAGCCATAGAACCAGGGAGCATATTAGCAAGGGCTTTATCGCCGCTTTAGCGGCACTTTTGCCGCCAAAGCGGCGATTTTTTATCGCCCTATCAGCAAGCTGTCGCTAACAGGCGTTAGCGACAGCTTCTAGCGATAGCGGCCGGTTTTCCCATCGCCTTGCATGCCAGCGATAATTATTGCTAATGACATGCAAGGTAGGCGTTCCCAACTAAAAGCGACTGAAAACAGTCGCTAACACAGCTTCCCCTACTAGCAACGCAGGCGAAGCGATAAAAAACTTGCGCTAAGCGCGATTATCGCTAGAATTTAACACCTGCTAAAAACATGACTTACCTGTTTGTTCAATGGGAGGTGGATTGTCAGGCTAAGTCCCCCATGGCGTTAATGCGTGAATATTGCTGGATTTCCAGCGATATTCACGCATTTCACGCTATCGCTGGATATTTTATCGCATTGGAGATAAACGTTGCTAATAGTGTGTTATCTCCGCAATAAAATCCAGCGATACGCGGCGATAAAAAAGAACGCGATAAGCGCGGTTTGCGATAATTATCGCAAGTTGTTGCTAATATCCCCCAGGTCAGCAGACACGCTCTAGAGCCAGAGAACCAGTTCAGCAGAGCCACTCTAGAGCCTGAGAACCGGGTCAGTAGAGCCGCTCTAGAGCTAGAGAACCAGGTCAGCAGAGCCGCTCTAGAGCCAGAGAAGCAGGTCAGCAGAGCCGCTCTAGAGCCAGAGAACCAGGTCAGCAGAGCCGCTCGAGAGCCAGAGAACCAGGCCAGCAGAGCCGCTCTAGAACCAGAGAACCAAGTCAGCAGAGCCGTTTTAGAGCCAGAGAACCAGGTCAGCAGAACTGTTGTTGAGCCAGAGAACCAGGCCAGCAGAGCTGCTCTAGAGCCAGAGAACCAGGTCAGCAGAGCCGCCCTAGAGCCAGAGAACCGGGACAGAAGAGCTGTTGTAAAGCCTGAGAACCAGGTCAGCAGAGCTGCTCTAGAGCCAGAGAACCAGGTCAGCAGAGCTGCTCTAGAGCCAGAGAACCAGGTCAGCAAAGCTGCTCTAAAGCTAGAGAACCAGGTCAGTAGAGCTGCTCTAGAGCCAGAGAACCAGGTCAGCAGAGCTGCTCTAGAGCCAGAGAACCAGGTCAGCAGAACTGCTCTAGAGCCAGAGAACCAGGTCAGCACAGCTGCTCTAGAGCCAGAGAACCAGGTCAGTAGAGCTGCTCTAGAGCCAGAGAACCAGGTCAGCAGAGCTGCTCTAGAGCCAGAGAACCAGGTCAGCAGAGCTGTTGTAGAGCCAGAGACCCAGGTCAGCAGAGCTGCTGTAGAGCCAGAGAACCAGGTCAGAGAAGCTGCTGTAGAGCCAGAGAACCAGGTCTGCAGAGCTGCTGTAGAGCCAGAGAACCAGGTCAGCAGAGCCGCTCTAGAGCCAGAGAACCAGGTCAGCAGAGCCGCTCTAGAGCCAGAGAACCAGGTCAGCAGAGCAGCTGTCGAGCCTGAGAACCAGGTCAGCAGTGCTGTTGTAGAGCCAGAGAACCAGGCTAGCAGAGCTGTTGTAGAGCCGGAGAACCAGGTCAGCAGAGCCGCTCTAGAGCCTGAGAACCAGGTCAGCAGAGCGGTTGTAGAGCCAGAGAACCAAGTCAGCAGAGCTATTCTAGAGCCAGAGACCCCGGTCGGCAGAGCTGCTCTAGAGCCAGAGAACCAGGTCAGCAGAGCTGCTCTAGAGCCAGAGAACCAGGTCAGCAGAGCAGCTGTCGAGCCTGAGAACCAGGTCAGCAGTGCTGTTGTAGAGGCAGAGAACCAGGCTAGCAGAGCTGTTGTAGAGCCAGAGAACCAGGCCAGCAGAGCTGCTGTACAGCCAGAGAACCAGGTCAGCAGAGCCGTTCTAGAGCCAGAGAACCAGGTCAGCAGAGCTGCTCTAGAGCCAGAGAACCAGGTCAGCAGAGCTGCTCTAGAGCCAGAGAACCAGGTCAGAGAAGCTGCTGTAGAGCCAGAGAACCAGGTCTGCAGAGTTGCTGTAGAGCCAGAGAACCAGGTCAGCAGAGCCGCTCTAGAGCCAGAGAACCAGGTCAGCAGAGCAGCTGTCGAGCCTGAGAACCAGGTCAGCAGTGCTGTTGTAGAGCCAGAGAACCAGGCTAGCAGAGCTGTTGTAGAGCCGGAGATCCAGGTCAGCAGAGCCGCTCTAGAGCCTGAGAACCAGGTCAGCAGAGCGGTTGTAGAGCCAGAGAACCAGGTCAGCAGAGCTATTCTAGAGCCAGAGACCCAGGTCGGCAGAGCTGCTCTAGAGCCAGAGAACCAAGTCAGCAGAGCTGCTCTAGAGCCAGAGAACCAGGTCAGCAGAGCTGCTGTAGAGCCTGAGAACCAGGTCAGCAGAGCTGCTGTACAGCCAGAGAACCAGGTCAGCAGAGCTGCTCTAGAACCTGAGAACCAGATCAGCAAGGCTGCTCTAGAGCCAGAGAACCAGGTCAGCAGAGCCGCTCTAGAGCCAGAGAACCAGGTCAGCAGAGCTGCTGTAGAGCCAGAGAAACAGGTCAGCAGAGCCGTTGTAGAGCCTGAGACCCAGGTCAGCAGACCCGCTGTAGAGCCAGAGAACCAGGTCAGCAGAGCCGCTATAGAGCCAGAGAACCAGGTCCGCGGAGATGCTGTAGAGCCAGAGAACCAGGTCAGCAGAGCCGCTGTAGAGCCAGAGAACAATTTCAGTAGAGTCGCTCTAGAGCCTGAGAACCAGGACAGCAGAGCTGCTGTAGAGCCAGAAAACGAGGTCAGCAGAGCTGCTCTATGGCCAGAGAACTGGGCCAGAGAACCAGGTCAGCGAACCAGGTCAGCAGAGGTGTTGTATAGCCAGAGAACCAGGTCAGCAAGCTGCTGTAGAGCCAGAGAAGCAGGTCAGCAGAAATGCTGTAGAGCCTTAGAACCAGGTCAGCAGAGCTGCTGTAGAGCCAGAGAACCAGGTCAGCAGAGCTGCTGTAGAGCCAGAGAAGCAGGTCATCAAGCTGCTGTAGAGCCAGAGAAGCAGGTCAGCAAGCTGCTGTAGAGCCATAGAACCAGGTCAGCAGAGCTTCTGTAGAGCCAGAGAACCAGGTCAGCAGAGCTGCTGTAGAGCCACAGAACCAGGTCAGCAGAGCCGTTGTAGAGCCATAAAACCAGGTCAGCAGAGCTGCTGTAGAGCCATAGAACCAGGTCAGCAGACACGCTCTAGAGCCAGAGAACCAGTTCAGCAGAGCCGCTCTAGAGCCTGAGAACCGGGTCAGTAGAGCCGCTCTAGAGCTAGAGAACCAGGTCAGCAGAGCCGCTCTAGAGCTAGAGAACCAGGTCAGCGGAGCCGCTCTAGAGCCAGAGAACCAGGTCAGCAGAGCCGCTCGAAAGCCAGAGAACCAGGCCAGAAGAGCCGCTCTAGAACCAGAGAACCAAGTCAGCAGAGCCGTTTTAGAGCCAGAGAACCAGGTCAGCAGAACTGTGGTTGAGCCAGAGAACCAGGCCAGCAGAGCCGCTCTAGAGCCAGAGAACCAGGTCAGCAGAGCCGCCCTAGAGCCAGAGAACCGGGACAGCAGAGCTGTTGTAAAGCCTGAGAACCAGGTCAGCAGAGCTGCTCTAGAGCCAGAGAACCAGGTCAGCAGAGCTTCTCTAGAGCCAGAGAACCAGGTCAGCAAAGCTGCTCTAAAGCCAGAGAACCAGGTCGGTAGAGCTGCTCTAGAGCCAGAGAACCAGGTCAGCAGAGCTGCTCTAGAGCTAGAGAACCAGGTCAGCAGAACTGCTCTAGAGCCAGAGAACCAGGTCAGCAAAGCTGCTCTAGAGCCAGAGAACCAGGTCAGTAGAGCTGCTCCAGAGCCATAGAACCAGGTCAGCTGAGCTGCTCTAGAGCCAGAGAACCAGGTCAGCAGAGCTGTTGTAGAGCCAGAGACCCAGGTCAGCAGAGCTGCTGTAGAGCCAGAGAACCAGGTTGGCAGAGCCGCTGTAGAGCCAGAGAACCAGGTCAGCAGACCTGCTGTTGAGCTAGAGAACCAGATCAGCAGAGCTGTTGTAGAGCCTGAGACCCAGGTCAGCAGAGCCGATGTAGAGCCTGAGACCCAGGTCATCAGCGATGCTGTAGAGCCAGAGAACCAGGTCAGCAGAGACGCTCTTGAGCCACAGAACCAGGTCAGCAGAGCTGCTTTAGAGCCATAGAACCAGGTCAGCAGAGCCGCTCTGGAGCCAGAGAACCGGGTCAGCAGAGCCACTCTAGAGCCAGAGAACCAGGTCAGCAAGTTGCTGTAGAGCCTGAGAGCCAGGTCAGCAGAGCCGTTGTAGAGCCAGAGAACCAGGTCAGCAGAGCTGCTGTAGAGCCAGAGAACCAGGTCAGCAGAGACGCTCTTGAGCCACAGAACCAGGTCAGCAGAGCTGCTTTAGAGCCATAGAACCAGGTCAGCAGAGCCGCTCTGGAGCCAGAGAACCGGGTCAGCAGAGTCGCTCTAGAGCCTGAGAACCAGGTCAGCAGAGCTGCTGTAGAGCCAGAGAACCAGGTCAGCAGAGCTACTGTAGAGCCTTAGAACGAGGTCAGCAGAGCTGCTGTAGAGCCAGAGAACCAGGTCAGCAGAGCTGCTGTAGAGCCAGAGAACCAGGTCAGCAGAGCTGCTCTAGAGCCAGAGAACCAGGTCAGCAAAGCTGCTCTAAAGCCAGAGAACCAGGTCATTAGAGCTGCTCTAGAGCCAGAGAACCAGGTCAGCAGAGCTGCTCTAGAGGCAGAGAACCAGGTCAGTAGAGCTGCTCTAGAGCCAGAGAACCAGGTCAGCAGAGCTGCTCTAGAGCCAGAGAACCAGGTCAGCAGACACGCTCTAGAGCCAGAGAACCAGTTCAGCAGAGCCGCTCTAGAGCCTGAGAACCGGTTCAGTAGAGCCGCTCTAGAGCTAGAGAACCAGGTCAGCAGAGCCGCTCTAGAGCCAGAGAACCAGGTCAGCGGAGCCGCTCTAGAGCCAGAGAACCAGGTCAGCAGAGCCGCTCGAAAGCCAGAGAACCAGGCCAGCAGAGCCGCTCTCGAACCAGAGAACCAAGTCAGCAGAGCCGTTTTAGAGCCAGAGAACCAGGTCAGCAGAACTGTGGTTGAGCCAGAGAACCAGGCCAGCAGAGCCGCTCTGGAGCCAGAGAACCAGGTCAGCAGAGCCGCCCTAGAGCCAGAGAACCGGGACAGCAGAGCTGTTGTAAAGCCTGAGAACCAGGTCAGTAGAGCTGCTCTAGAGCCAGAGAACCAGGTCAGCAGAGCTGCTCTAGAGCCAGAGAACCAGGTCAGCAAAGCTGCTCTAAAGCCAGAGAACCAGGTCAGTAGAGCTGCTCTAGAGCCAGAGAACCAGGTCAGCAGACCTGCTCTAGAGCCAGAGAACCAGGTCAGCAGAACTGCTCTAGAGCCAGAGAACCAGGTCAGCAAAGCTGCTCTAGAGCCAGAGAACCAGGTCAGTAGAGCTGCTCTAGAGCCAGAGAACCAGGTCAGCAGAGCTGCTCTAGAACCAGAGAACCAGGTCAGCAGAGCTGTTGTAGAGCCATAGACCCAGGTCAGCAGAGCTGCTGTAGAGCCAGAGAACCAGGTTGGCAGAGCCGCTGTAGTGCCAGAGAACCAGGTCAGCAGTCCTGCTGTAGAGCCAGAGAACAAGGTCAGCAGAGCTGTTGTAGAGCCTGAGACCCAGGTCAGCAGAGCCGTTGTAGAGCCTGAGACCCAGGTCATCAGAGCCGCTCTAGAGCCACAGAACCAGGTCAGCAGAGCTGCTTTAGAGCCATAGAACGAGGTCAGCAGAGCCGCTCTGGAGCCAGAGAACCGGGTCAGCAGAGCCACTCTAGAGCCAGAGAACCAGGTCAGCAAGTTGCTGTAGAGCCTGAGAGCCAGGTCAGCAGAGCCGTTGTAGAGCCAGAGAACCAGGTCAGCAGAGCTGCTGTAGAGCCAGAGAACCAGGTCAGCAGAGCTGTTGTAGAACCTGAGACCCAGGTCAGAACAGGTGCTGCAGGGACTGGAGAGGTACAAACGTAATCAGACACATAAGAGGTGCAATGATGCAGCGTAATATGGCACATTCTGTCGCAATATTTTGCTATTTTGTCATTTTACAACACAGTAGTACTGTCTGGGCAAATGTTTCTCCTCGTTAGCTGCACTCTAACACCTGAATACAGCCGTCAGCAACGAAATGGTGACAGTTAATCTTTGCAAAGCGTCTGTCCCCCCCGGGGGACCACGGCTGATGCTTTTTAAAGCCTCTTTTGATCCATCTGAGCTAGAATCAATGTTTGCAACTGATACAGAAGATCTGAATCATGCGGCAAGTGTGGAAAATATGTAAATACTCCGAGAACACGGCGGCCACAATATTGCATTATTCCAGTGGTCCTGCCTATGAGCAAAGACTTGTAAGTAATGGCCTTGATTTACTGACTGTGTTGTAAATCCATGGAACTGTCCCCCAGAAGAATATTTGGGAAAAAAATAACCTCGAAGTACTGATTCTGTGGTACTGATAAAGTAAGGGTAAAAGTGGAGGCCATGCAAGGGCACTGAAGTCAGGAAGGAATTGGCAGCTCTGGACAGCATGGTCATTATCCAGGTAGGAATTCCCATGCAGGGCAGCGCCAAGTAGCTGGAATGAAACAAGCATTTGCAATTCAATAGGTCTCTCATTTACGTGAGTTGAAGCTATTGGCATTGTAAATGACAATGTCTTTTATTTATGTTTTAAAAACCAAAACATAAATAAAAGGCATTATCATTTACAATGCCAATAGTTCAAACTGCGTAAATGCGAGACCTATTGCATGCAAATGCTTGTTGTTATAAGTAGTGATTTTGCAGAGGACAGCAGCTGCGCGCTGCAAGTGAGCCATTCGCTTCCCTGCTTGCCCATGGCTTCATCATCCCTTACCTTCCTGACACAACAAATTATTTTAAAAATAATAATGGTAATTATGTTTAGCGAGTGCCCGGGAATTGCTGCTTGCAACTGGATGGCTTTCATCCTCTAAATTGCATGGCAATGAACACAAAACTTATTTTTTAATTTCCCATTCTGATACGGCTGTCAGCCATCTTGGAGCAGTGATCTAAAGTACAAAAACAACCAAAATGGCTGACGGTGTGTCCTTACACAGACTACACATGCCTTGCACAGGCAATGTATGCATGGTCTGCAATCTTGGAAAGGTATTTATCATACACTAAAAGAAGTGCATTGCAACATGGCTGTGCCTGCGCTTGCATCCTTACGCAGTAGTGTGTGCATGAATCCATTAATGTACATGTATCCTTACGCACCAGCAGCCATTGTCGAATTTTATTTGTTTTTTTTAAATCAAGATGAACTTCACACGATGCAAAGGATCATTGGCAAATCCAATAGCTCTTTGGCTCGCTATAAAAGGCGATAGCTATTGCCTTTCCGAATTCTTGTCAGTTATGCCATGAGCACGGGGGCCAGAAAAAGTAATCTCTAGTCAGCTCTAAAAAGCAATTTGAAAACGAACTTCCGTATGTAGAAGCACAGTGTTATACTTAAAGTACTAATAAAATTCCTGGCTTGATACAGGACTCCTGCACTGCATTTCCTATCGCAGTTCCGAACTAAAATAACCTGCATTCATCAATTTAGTTCCAGTGCTTAATTCGAGCTAGTGGTTTCCAGTGTTCAGCACCCACTTAATCCTACAATGGCGCTTTTCATGAGCACCAGCTAAGGACACATTCATTTACATGAATATTAAGTGATTTGACCAGAATCACAGGATGTTGAGCCCACGCGGAAACTCAAACCTGGTTCCTCAGCTCCGAAGTCAGCAGCTCTGGCCATTACGCCACATCCTCGCCCCACTTTCATGGTTAGTAATTGGTTCTGTTTTAGGCGGCGCTAACAGGAGAAATGGGCTGATGTAAGCTGCCTCCAGACGAGAGCCCTGGCACTTATTATTTTACAAATTAATCACTCTTTAGTTCTGACCTGGGACCGTTACAAGGATGATTGCGGATGTGGATTTCACAGCAGCCCTACATGAGGAATGTTGCTGGCTGGCCTCTGTGTTTGCTTTACACCGAAATATTGGGACCCACGCAGCACAATGCTAGAGTTTGCGGCCCCAGTCGGCTTACGCTTAACAAATGGTGCTTGTGAGTGGAATTTAGCTGACCAGAAGCCAGTATCTACATCTGTGATACTCAAGATACGGCCCAGGGCCTACATGCGGCCCTCCTGACAATTACATGTGGTCCCCTGGTCAACAGCATCACTGAGCTACTGTTTATTCGATTCAGCACTAAGATATGAAATAAACAGGCAAGCATTTATTTGAAGTTTAGCTGAAGTTAAAGAAAGGAAGTAACTAGGGTGTCCTGCACCGCTTAACTTTAGAAACACCTTCATTTTTAAAGACATCTTGCAGTAAAAGTTTGTTCAAAAATCGAAATGTGTATTTCATTAACACGCAGAACCTTTCACCTTAGTACATTAGATTATATCAGTGCATTGAAAAGTATTTATTTATTGATTTCAAAAGTTTTATAAAGCGCAAACATGACCTGGCAGGGTATCAGAGCGCTGTACATCGACGCCCGCTTGTTAAGCTTGAGCGGGTAGGTATAAACTAAATCAACGTAAAAACAGTAAAAGCAGATTACAGACAAAGGCAAATAGACATGAATCATTTTGAGCAATAGGTAGGTTGCAACGAAGATCGGGTAGGTTAAAGTTGTGAGGTCATTTCAAATAGTATGTGAGGTTACAGAACTATTGACTCACATGTCTAGTCATTATCAAGCCTATGATTACGGACCCGGCCGGTAACAGAGCAATGTACATCGTCGTCTGCTGGATGATCTTGAGCAGGCAGAAAACCATCGAAAACTATGCAAAAACATTGAAAGCATAAAAGACAAATGGATATGAACATCAGCATCTTGAACAGTAACCGGATTGCATCGAGGTAGGAGAGGGCAAGGAAGTAGGGTCATTTCAAAAAGTTTAAGAAGTTACAGAACCATTGTCTCCAGTGGCTATTCATGAGCAGGCGTTTGACTTCTTTTTTAAAAGAGGAGGACGAAGGGATTGTTCTGATTTCTGGCGGGAGAGCGTTCCATATTCTCAGAGCAGGATCGGAGAAAGCGCAGTTGTAAGTTCTCTTCTTTCTGAACTTTGGGGGTTTCAGCAGTAGAGTGTTTGTACTTCTTAGTGCCCGATTCCCACCCGATAGTTGTAGCTTATTTGCTGGGTAAGTGGGCGTGTTATGGTGCAGTGCGTAGTGAGTCAAGCAAGCTATCTTATACTTGATCCTTGCGTCAATGGACAGCCAGTTCAGTTGGCGTAGATCAGGTGTGATGTGGTCACGCTTTCTTGAGCCGGTGATGAGTCTGCCAGCAGAGTTCAGAATGGCTCTTAAAGGTGCCAGGTTGGATTTGGGGAGTCGATAGTTTTGAAACATGAATTTAGAAACATTCGTTCTCCACCCCACTCTGACAGCTATGCCAATAGTGAACTAAGAGGCTAGTGAGTTGTTGTGTGCAATCTTTGAGTGGCCTGAGTTTCCGTTATACATGAGCAACATTATAGCTTATGAATTCAAACACAGGACAAGGTTTTGTACAGTACACATCCTGAAGTCATTTATTTCAAGGTCCTCATATGTGATAATGAAGAAAAAGGAGGCAAAGTGAAATAAAACAATTGCCTAGAATCACACAATTTGGTTAAGTGGAGAAGCCGGGATTAATCCCAAACTTTTGGTTTCACATTGTGCAATTTAGACACTAGATGTATATGCTTTGCTTCTCCTACACTCCTTACTGCTCCTCCCCACCCAACCCCCGAACATTACCCTGCTGGCATCAAAGCTGCCCTTGGTCACATCACAGATCAAACTTTGCGGCCCCTGGGTAAATGTTTGTGAGTACCCATGATCTATATAATTAGCCCGTCATTGCTTTTTACTGAAATACAGATGGCTGGAGACAGCTAAAGAATCAAAAGGCTTTACATGAGAAATGACTTCCACAAGGCATGTCAAATTCTCTGGAGAAAATTAAAATGCACTAGACTGATAAGTGACATGGACACGTTCTGACACAGAGGGAACGTCGGTGGTGTACGGTAATTGGATTTTATGGATAAAAGGATCTTGAAGAGAAATTGCCAGTTATGCAACGAGGAAGGCTTGTGTTGGGAGAGAAAAGTCAAATTAAACTAAAAGTTATCGTGAAAGTTACTTGATAAGGTTACACGATATTAGAAAAGTGAGATTATTTGTGAAAAGTTATAACTATTTTTTTTTTTGTATTTTAGAAACAAGTCCAGCCTTCACCAAACATCTAATTAACATAAATAGCAGTGGCAGCCACCACCCACAAAACTCCAGAGGTGGGGTGAGGGGGACTTCAAGGGAAATAGAATTTTTTTTTAACTTACCTTTCCTGCGGCCAACTTGTCGGTGCTCCTCTCTCCACTCCAGAGTGTCCCAGCAGTCCCTGGGACACCAGCACCAGCACACCCAATCCAGACGCTGCTTTCATGTTATGAGAGCAGCACCAGGATTGGCCTTAGTGCCTGCGGCGTTTCTCCAACACAGCTGTGCAACACAGCCAGGTTGGAGAAACCTAAGCGCACATGTCGGTTTGGCCGGCCTGAGACGGCCAGCCAAACCGACATGCGCACCTTACAGCATGCACTACCCCCACCTCCCTGCCATGCCTGGTCCAGCCCCGCCCTAGACTCCCTGGCACAATCAGTGGGGAAAATAATGATAATATTGTTATATTATCATTTATTTTCCGCTGAGTGGCTCAGTGGGGGCAACGCTCCTCCGCCATTTTGGAGGAGCCGCCCCTGATAAATAGTTTAAAAAGATTGTTTCATATATCTTCTCACTATTTTTCTTAAAACTTTCTAAATAACGCTTGTAAATTAGAAAAACGACTGGATTGCATCTGAAAACACACGTATACAGGCATAACTTTTTCAAAAACAATCCCAATATTTAAAACACAAAGTAAAGTGAATTTTAACTTTTCAACAAGAATGTGCTCTTCTTGGTAAACTCCTAGATAATGTGTATACTTCTTAATATTGACGTCCCAATTTTGTAAACAACTATTAGTAAACCGTGTATATAAGAGTTATGTGTTAAACAATGTCAATGGTGGTGTTGTTAATACAAGCACTTGAACAGTTATTCGGGGATAAGGATAGCAAATACACACTTCCCTATATATGCTTACTTTGATATATGTCCCAAGTCGATATATGTAGATGTCATTGATCTCAATATTAGGACATCCCACCATTTAAGAAGTGTCACTGTGACCGGCAGGGCCGGCTTTAGGGCAGTGCGACTGGTGCGGCCGCACTGGGCGCTGACCTGTGGAGGGGGCGCCGACCTCAGCGGGGGTGCTGTGTTTAGCAATAGCTTATGATTGGAGCGATGAGGGGCACTTTTACCCGGTGGTAGTGAAGAGAAGGCGGTCATGGGGTGCGGGGGCGCCAAAAATTATTGTCGCACCGGGCACCACCAGCGTTAAAGCCGGCCCTGGTGACCGGTGACGGACCCCTTCGCTTGCTCATCAACAGGTTTACGGGGAGGTTTCTCTCCATCACAGCACATCAGTTTGCCAGGGCTCCCTAAGTTGCTTCAGTTTCCATTTCAGTTATTATCCATATCTGAAAGAAAGGCTTAAAAATATTAACTCGAGACATCACCAATTAGCATTACGGCTCCTTTGGAACACGCTATCGGGAAAGCCAATTTTCTTGCTGTGTCATTTCCACGTAAATCATTTTTAATGTGCAGGGCACGTGGGCTGATTCAGAATCCAGAATCCATTAATGCTTGAATCATTTATTAGTTCTTAAAAATTGTCTGCCGGTAAAAACCCAGACGTAGCATTAACCTGAGATCAATTCTCCATCATCGGCCGCGTCATCAATATTCCACATGACTAGGCATGAATGAGATTTGAATGACGTCATTAATGAATAATGAATCCCTCAACCAGACATAAGTAAGGTTGAGGGTAGGCTGGTGGTGTACGCTGACTGTAGACACGTGTTAAGATGAAACACAACAAAGTTTTCGGCCTGGAAGCAAGAGTTTTGCTCTAATGTTTTGTAAATTCTTCTGTCAGGGCAGAAACGCATCAACGATTAATTTTAGTGACTGAAAGAAATGTAAGGTAGAAGTTGGTGTGTTTGGGCTCTTGAGGTATGTTTCTATGCTAAGAAACTCTAAGGGCAGCAGATGGAGGTGGAGCCGATCTGTCATCTTATCTCAACGCTGGATGTGTCAACCTGAGGTAAGTGTGGGTAAAAGACTCAAATCCTCCTATATTTCAGTCTTCCATAGCTATCTGAATTGCCATCTCTTTGGCCTCTAGGCTCCTCAAGTTTCAGCCCCCAAAATCTCGGATTTTTTTTAATGACAAACCAGTCTGTTAAGTCTGGCGAGCGCCATCTTCTCTTGATGCGACGTCACATCATTCGTTCCTTTTCACCTTGACGCAGGGCTTTAAGTGGGCCGTGTCTCACCGGTGCTGAGCACCGGCAGTTTATTAAAGGGGGCCTCGAAACGGGTCTCTATCGGGCTCTGTTTTGTGCCCTTGCCCAGGCGGTCCGTTCTTTTTCCGGACTGCAGTGACAGCAGGCACATCGATGTGCGCTGCTCACACTGCTCACTTCTCACTAGTGGAGAAGTTACGACATGATGTCATACCAGGTGAGTGTTGTAGGGGAAGGGAAATCCTTTAAAGAGAGTAATTTTCTCTCTGGATTTCCCTTCTCTTTTTGAAACTCAGGAGCAGCAAAATTGTTGTGATGTCACCAGGACTTTAAGTGGAAGCTTTTTCAATATTATATACAAGCCACAGTTGCTGCTTATTTATGTTATGCACCTAACAACCATTGACAAAGCCAATAGTCCTGACTTGCTGTAGGTCTGACGTTACTTGTTGTATCATATGTCTGGATGCAATGACAGAAGCAGCAAATACCAGTCGGGCGGCACACTGTGCTAAGCACAGATTTTTACCTTACGTGTTTTAAGCCACGCCCTTAATTACATTGGCCACGCCCCTTTGAGAGAACCCCCCAGTTTTTTCATCCCACTTAAAGCCCTGCCTTGACGTCTCCTTGATCACTGCTGTCCTTCGCTCGAGGCTCGACCATGCCAACTACTATATCACGGTCTGTCTGCTTGTTATCTAGACCAGCGTGTTCTAAATCATTGAACACTGAGCAGCAATGGTCTTTGTCATTCTGACGTCATGCGTCCCTTCAGAGGAGCATCGTAAGATCTACCACGGCTGCCTGTGGAGTATGGTATTAGCTGGTATGAACATCAAAGCCATATGCATCACCCGCAGAGTCCTTCATCACAAGGGTCATGTACTTCTCAAGGCCAGGATCACTAAACCCACACGTCCAGATAATTCAGATCTGTTCTCTAGGTGGTTGCCAAAGGTTTCCTCCCAGTGAGAAGCGATGGCTGACGCTTTGTACATTTGACCCCCAGAGGGTGGACTCCCGGCCTGCCGCCCTTCGCGATGAACCGGAACTAATCCGAATCAGAAACACCTCAAGATCCATCGGTTCTATGAACTCTCTACCTAATCTACCCCTCCCTCCCACTTTGAAGGGGCGTTCCTCAGCTGCACGAGCTCGCAAAAAACCATTCCAAATTTACTGATTCAATATTACTTGTTTGATGCCTTTGACGGACTAACCAAAATGTGACCCTACCATGGTGAATTGCGTCCCCTCCAGACACCTTAGCCTCACCCCATGGTCACAGGTACACATCACGCGGGGATTACTAAGACTTTTGATCTATTCTGAGGTGAATATATATGAGCATCATTGAGCTGGTTAACATTAAACATCTCTTATCTCTGTAGCGCCAAGAGGCCTCTGGGAATAAATGCGGCGCTATACGAATATGTAGCTGGCATGGGAGCCAACTACTGAACTATGAAAAAGACAGACCTATTCACTTTGTCAACGCATGTCCGAAGTGGAGGAACAAGGAACAGATATGTTTCCTGTGGTGATCATATTCTTTAAGAGGATCGACAAAAAGGTGAAATATTCTCGAATTATGCTACTAAACAAGACACTGACATACATGGTAGAGAGGTTAAATATTGGCAGATCAACTACAATTGGGCAATTTTCCGAATAATTGTAGATTTACTACACTCCACAATACACCACCTGCTTCGGATTTTGCAGATTTCACCCAAAAAATAGTTTCTAACATAATTAGTTTCTAGCGGATCAAACGTTACTTTACAAGAATTACCACAGATGGTGCAGGGGAGTGACCGACACTTTACAAAGCTTGCCTGGCCTCCTTTCGGTTACTGATTGCTATTTGCAGCTGTTCAACTGGTACTGATGAGGTGAAACTTTTTCCCAAACTGTATTCATATGTGGTAAAGTGACAAAATGCCGAAATAACACTGCAACACAATGTTCCGCATTATGCCACATAATTTGCTATTTCTTGCAGCATAATTTGGTCCTCTATTTCCGCACAATCCCTTTCGATAGGATCTTTCTCCTTGAGCCTGCTGGGAGGCCATAGAGCACCAGCGGACTGTGGTGATGACGTGCCCAAATATCCACACACCGCCCAGCACATAACTGCTCATCTCTGGCGAGTGAACAGCAGAGGAAATGACTTGCTTGTTTACAGAAGAACGACGTCAGTGTGTCCTACTTTCTGACAGCCCACAAATTATTCGGCATTTTACCTACGCCCAGATTATAGACGTGAGGCGACAGTAATTCATGCCTTTTCTCCTTGATGTCCCCTTTATTGATTTCAGAATATGGCTGCCCTGAAGCCCCGGATGTTGGGCTGCCTTTGTCTGGGCTCCTCTGTTCTTGCCAATTCATTAGCAGTATGGCCTCTGTGATATATGATGAGCACATAAATACAGGAATCAGGGGAGGATAGAACATTTAGACACCTACATAAACACTGGCCAAGCTGGGATGCGTCTCAAAAACTATTTAACCCTTTCACGGACGACAGTTTCTCTGGCTGTCAGCCCAGGCCTTTCCACCTCACACATCCAGAGGAAATAACATTGCCCTTGTCCTGGTGTCTGCCAGGGACTGCTGAAGGCAAGTTGTGTAGCACGTGGGAAACATGCGGTTTTGCATCCCACCACATAAAAATAACTGCCGAATATTTTTTTTAAAATGTACAGTTTCTCGTAATGCATTTATTTTCATACTATATCAATAAACAAGTGACTTTTTTTTTCCCCCTACTGATTCTCCTTATCTCTATTTATGCTTGCTATTTTATGCATCCTCTGTAAAGCAATGTTATGCTAATTCTTTGTATGTAAAGCACTCTGATACCTTCGGGTCTAGCTAGCGCTATATAAAACTTATAAATAAATAATAAAGTATGTGAAATGGATAGTGGGAGGGAACATCGAGAACAAATTGCAATCGGTCACACTATTGTGACCAGAATTTCGAGGGACACAATATCGAATAGGTAAGTGTACAGAAGAAGGTAAAGACGCATAATTCTTAACTCCACATTAACGTACATTGAAGATATATATCTTATGAGGTTCGTATATGTGAGTGAGCTGCAGAAAATGCATACAAACTGCATATTTTGTCCCTGATGTTCCCACCCTACATATATTAGGGGGCATTCACATGCCGGAGGTGTAGATGCACACAGCTATAAAGGAAACTGTTTCTTTAACCTAATACATTAATACAAATTAAATAAATTAAAACAAGGGTGAAAAGTCTATAAACAGTTATTAAATTGTAAAAAATAAATATATATATGGGTATGGGGAAAACATTTTCTTAGGAGCCCATTGCCCAGTGCCCGGGGTTTGTGAATACCAAAGCTGCCCAGTTTTGGTTTCACATCGTGTTTGTTGCTTCATCCACCCTACACTTCCCGTCTCTTTATCTCGCTCTTGCAGCTTCTTTTTCATCCCTGCTTTTTCCTACTGTTTTTCTTATTTTTCTCATCCTTCTTCTTTCTCCTTTTCCTGTCTTTCTGTCTCATGTGTTGTTTTATTAGTTCTATTGTAATAGTATGAAGCTTGCATTTTTGGATTCCTCGTGTGGGTTGTAGCGCGCGGGGGCCAGGTATGTTTTGCGGTCTGCGCTTCGCGCTCTGAATGCACACGCACACACTTGGCTGTATTCTCGGCCGAAGGTCATGTGCGACCTGGGCCCGTTCATTTATGCCCTCGGACCGAGCCCGGTCACGAGGGGTGGTGCGGGGATACACTGTATGGGAAGAGCCGAATGGCTCTCTATATCCCTCCTTTCTTTTAGATACGCACTAGGAGATGGGGAAGGGGAAAACAGAGAGATAAAAGGAGGGAGAAAACAGATAGAGAAAAGTACGAGAGGAAATGAGGAAGAGAGACATTGACTGAGACCACAAACATTAAGTCCGCTGGTTTGTCAGCACATAAAGTCTCTCAATCGTTGGCTGGGTACAGGATTGGGTCGCAGCTGATAACGTTGGCTCCTGGGCTTTTCTCCTCCAGAGTCGTCGGTCACGTTACCGGGAAACCCCACGGATGCTTCGCGTGACACTCCCTCATACTGGCCGTCTACGGGTGCTGTGGCCACTGCCTGCTGCGCAGGGGGTGCTTGACTTTGGCCTCCATCTGGGGTAGGCACCACATGAGCGTCCACGGGCTCTCCGTCTTTTTCCCAGGACGGGTCAGCAAGGACGGCATTACCAGCCAGTTCTTTGAACCACGACACATTTCTCACTACAGTATGTCTGCCTCATTGGGCCATGATCATGGTGCCAACCACTCGAGTCACAGTCCATACCTCGGGCTCATATGGCATGCGAAACTTCCAGCCCGGGTGGCGGTCCTTGAGTACTACCTTAGACCCTACCCGCAGCGTCGGAGCTTTTGCTCTGCAGTTCTCCGTTGCCTTCTCGTTTGTCACCCGCCGTTTCTGTTGGGCCTTTTCGAAATCCAGACAGGGTGGCACCCACTCGGGGTCCTCAGGGATTAGATCCCTTGGCGGTCGCTTGAGCAGTAGAGAGGCTGGGGCGCACCCCGTTGTGGAGTGAGGCTTTTGTCGGTACGCAAGTAGGAACTGATGCAGACACACTTCGGGGTGTTGGTGTTGGTCCACTCCAATCCTGAGGGCCCTGTTTAGCGTACGCATGAAGCGCTCCACCTCACCGTTGGCTTGAGGCCATTGTGGGGTGATCCGTCGATGCCTGACAGCCCTCCGTGTCAGGAAATCATAGAAGTACTTACCCTGGAAGGGTGGCCTGTTGTCTGATTTGACTTCATCCAGAAGTCCAAACATCGCGAACGTCTTCTCCAGGGCTGGCTGGACGTGCATGAACGCCATAGATGGTACGAGTTCCATGATAGGGAACTTCAAGAACGAGTCCAGGATCACCATGGTATGCCGCCCATCCAGGAAGCTCCCGAAGTCAATACTGATCTTTGTCTAGGGTGTGAGGCAGGGTTCTTCCGTTAGTACTGGTGCCGGAGTAGGGTCGACGCCTGTGATGGTACACGGATGGCAGTGCTTAACTTCTTCATCCACCGTCTTGTCCAGGTTGGGGAACCACACCTTCGTGCGCAGTCTTGCCTTCATCTTGGCGGTCCCCTGGTGGCCTTGATGGGCGAGTGTGACCATTGATTTACACAGGCTTTTCGGGACGACGATCCTTTGCCCTCGTAGAACCAGTCCAGACCCACTGACACTTAGCTCATGCCGTACTCTCCAGAGTTGGCGTCTGCTATTCTGTTCTTCCACTGTGAGCAGCTTTGCTCCATCGAGGAATCAATGCCACTGCCCCTTCTCTAGGGCCTCCTTCACCCTTCTCAGGGTGTCATCCGCGTCGGTGGCATCTTGAAGATCTTCCTGTGTCACTGCTACGGGGCAGGCGTTGGCCTCAACCATGTTCACGAATGCTTCGGTGTGCACAGTATCCTCCGGGGTTACCTCACTTTCACCTTGTGTGGGGTGTCTGGACAGGAAATCAGCTGGGTTGTCTGCCCCTAGTTTGCAGAGTAACTGGAATGAGTATGCCTGCAGCTGGATCGCCCACCTCTCTATCCTTGGTGGTGCTAGGCGTGACGATCCATTGAACAGTGGCAACAGAGGTTTGTGGTCAGTCACCACTCGGAATGGATGGCCGCAGAGGTATAGGTGAAAGTGTTTGCACGCCCACTTTATAGCTAAGGCCTCTCGCTCTATTTGGGCGTATCGCGTTTCTGTCTGGGATAGTGCCCAACTGGCGTAAGCGACCGGAACGCAGACTCCCTTGGCGTTCTCTTGCAGAAGGACCGCCCGAGCCCTACGGAGCTGGCGTCCACCACAAGCTCTGTTGTCTTCTTGGGGTGGAAGTACGCCATGGTTGTCTGGTCCAGAAGAGCCTTTTTAGGTCTCGCCCTGAAGCCAGCGCTTGCGCTGGTCTGGGCGAGACATTTTGTAAGTGGGCTTTTAGAAATGCGACCACTTTTTTTTGGGCTTGCCTAGAGCGTGCGAGTACGCGCACAATGACGAGCAGAGGCGCCATATGGCTTTCCTCTCTCGTCATGGTGCGCGCACATCGCACACCATTTGCCAGCCTGCTTTCACTTTTGCCTTGTAGCCGTGCACGTGCACAGCTGCTGCTCGCACTCCCTCCTCCCTTCTCCCCCAGCCCTTCTTGTGACCTCGGCTTGCACTCACCCCTCCTTTCTCCCCTTTCGGCCGCTTTGATGTTCTCAGTGAGCCGCGCGGCCAATGCTTGTTTTAAATCGCAGCTCAGTCCTCTGTGCGAAACTAAAAAACACATTGAAAAAACATTGTCTGCACAGTAGCAACTGACAGTTTAGTAAAGCGTTTTCAACGACGTGTGTGCCCCACAGTGTAGTAACACGTTCGCTTTGGGACTTGTCAGGATAGATTCAGTACAAGCTTTGCGAGAAGTGCTAACCAGTGTCCCATGACAAAAGACAGAGCTACCGGGACTGCAAGAGTGTAGCAAATCATCCGAGGGAAGCTATGTCCACATGGCTGCCAAAGGTCATTTGGCTTACCTTCTTATTTAGGATGTCGGCATCCAATCATTACAAGGCTAAGGTGAATGGTAATTCTGTATCTCTCTTCATTTCAACCGATAGACCTGAAATTAATGTGTTTGCATGGGTTTAATATGTAGCCGCGTGTCAGAAACGAACTGACAAGTCTAGTTACTCATATTTCTGTCGACACAGCAGCATTTAAAAAAAACCCAGATATTTTAACCCTGTTACGTCACAACAGTTCTAAAGATGAAGCATCGAACAAAACTAATCTGTTGTGGTGTCTGTGGATTTCCTTGAGTTGCACCTCACTTCTGCTGAATCGACTCCACAGACTTGTTAACGTGGTGTCTGTGGGTTTCCCCGGTCACACCATCACAGATACCAAATAGGCCCTTAGTCCCGTTAGCTTATGAAATCCCCAGTAGATGGTAAATTTGGGAAGGCGATTATAATATGTACATGCAAACCAGACTCTATTCCTCCAACATCTCTGCACATCACACCATGATTAAGCCCTGCTACAAGTTTGCCATAACACGATTAAAGCACACCTCAGAGCCTTAAGCATGACACCGAAATACTTCTCACTTAGACAATACTATAAACATCCTGCCAGCCATGGACACCAAATGGAGTAACACCTTACTTGGACACCTGGAAGAGCACTGGGGCATATTGAGGGGTAGGAAAGCGCTATACAAGTGTTAGAATACAATATTATACAATACAAAAGAGGCCTCCCAAAGCCTTCAACAAAATGACACAGCCACCTAAACAAAGAAATAAAACTGTTAAAAAAAAAAATATAAGATTTTTTTTGACAAACTAGTGAAACACTTAAATTATAAAGATTACACTATGTATTGTATCTTTAACAAAAAAAGAATAGTGTGTGTTTTGATAAAGGCCATGCATGGGACCTATACATTACATTAAATGTACAGAACTGTCAGTGAGTGAGATTGTTTTTCCGCTTGGTGATCCAAGTGATGTCAGACAAATTAAGCTCTGCTCTCGTCTTATGTATGTATGCATCACATGCAAACCCAGATCTCTGAAAACCAGCTTACTATGAGAGAGGAATTCCAAGTGAAGAGAAGCACATCAGGACTCAGGCGGCTGATCCGGAAGAAAGCTAAATGAAAACCTCTGAAGGAAGCATTCCCTGGCCTTATGAGAGAAGCACTGATAGTAGTACTTCCTAAGAAGAGGAGCAATTCGCTACATGCCCATTTCTAACACCCCTTGTGTCTCCTCAACCAATATTAGAAAATATTGAGCTGCGTTCAAGCCACCGGCTGCTGCCCCTGCTAACGGTGCTCCTCCACACACATAACAAGCATTAAAAATGCAATCGGTCTCGCCTTTAAGTTAAAGCCATTTGCTTTGCTATACAATACCATTAGCAAAGCAAATGGCTTTAACTTAATAAAAGGCGAGACCTATTGCATTTTCAATGCTTGTTGATGTTTTGGAATGCCGCTTCCTCTTTGGGGCCCCCATTCCCAGGGCGTGCCTGTCTTCGTAAGCTGGTGCATGGGTTCTGAGAGCGTGGCCAGGTTCGGGATAAACCTCCTGCAGTATGTCACCATGCAGAGGAAGCTCCTGATTTCAGTTGGGTTCTGGGGAACCGGGGCATTCCTGATAGCCTCTGCCTTGCGTGGGTCAACACGGAGTCCGTCTCGGGAAAAGACATACCCAAAGAAGTCTATCGACCCCTGGTAGAAGGCGCATTTCCTCTTGTGCAGGGTGAGCCCGCAGTCTGCCAGCCTCTGTAGGGTTGCTCTCAGCCGGATGTGGTGTTCCTCTAGGCTCTGGGAGTAAATTAGGATGTCATCACTTAGATTTATCACTCCGACCCGGCCTGAGAGGGTCTCTGTGATGGCATTTTGAAACACCTCTGCGACTGAGGAGACACCGAAGCTGATCCGTTTGTATCGTCGGAGGCCGACGTGCATTGAAAATGTGGTTATATAGCGGCTTTCAGGCGCCAACTCCAGCTGGTGGTACCCAGAGTTCAAGTCCAGTTTGGAGAACCATTGTGCCCCATTCAGGTCAGCCACGATGTCATCCATCGTTGGGGTCAAGTGTGTCTCTCTCCGGATGGCCTGATTGGGGAGCCTCATATCGACACATAGCCGAATAACATCGGGCTGTTTCGGCTTCGGTGAGACCACCAGCGGGGACACCCATGGGGTGGGTCCCGACACCTTTTGATGACCCACAAGTCTTCCAGGTCTTGCAGATCTTTTTCCACGAGGGGGCGGAGATGAAATGGAATGCACCTGTGTCGAAGCGCCCTCGGCTTGATGGCTTTGTCTATGTGGAGTTTCACTTGGTGCCCCTTCAATTTACCCAGGCCTTGGAAGAGCTGGGGGAATTCGCTCAGGATGTCTTCTGCATGTGTGTCGTGAACCTGTTTGGCGAAAAACATCAGCTCTAGGTCTTCCGTGGTGTGGCACCCCAGCAACGTTCCCTTTTTACCGTCAGTTACGTGGAATCTGGTCTTCACGGAGTGTTCGGAGCTCGAGACATCGAACTCGATCACTCCTAGTAGCGGAGGTACTGTTCCTCCATAGGTGTAGATTTTGACGGAGTTGGGGGCAAAGGGTGGCCTGGGTGACAATCTTTCATATTGGTCGGAGTCCATCACGTTCACGGACGCACTAGTATCAATTAGTGCGTGCACAGAGGTTCCGTTGACTTGTACATTGCACATCGGAGGGAGGCGCTTCTTGTGGCCAGGCTGTCTCGCAAACGAGATGATGAAGGTGTGGTCGTCATCCTCGTAGTAGGTGGTGGCTCCTTATTCTTTTGGTGCTTCCGTGGTGTTGCTCTCCTCGAGCGTTAGGTGGCTTAGTGTCGTGGGGCGGCCTCGGCCTCGGCAGACACTGGCATAATGATTGGCCTTGTCGCACTTTGAGCAGGTCTGCCCTTTCGCTGGGCATCGGTCTTGCACTTTGTGGTCGAAGCCGCAATGTCCGCACTTCCCAGCAGGCCGGCTGATTGTAGCTCGCCCATGTCCAGGTCCAGGGCGCTGTTGCACCGCTTCCACCGTTTCTTCTTTGACATGGACCTGTTTCTGCGTCGGGGCGGTCGGGGGTTGCGAACTCGGACGACCTCCATCTCTTCCTCCCGTCTGTCCGACAGCTCATGGGAGCGGGCTAGGATGAGGATTTCATCCAGGGATATTCCAGGTTGGCGCGACGGACTTGCACCCCTGGATGATCTGCTCCCTAATTTCCTCCGTCTGGTCAATGTTCATGCACGTGAGCGCCAACTTCCTCAGCCGGGCGTAGAACATGTCTACAGTTTCCGCCTCCGTTTGCCGGGCTTGGCGCAACTTGAACCGCTCGTAATCCGGGTTCATTTGCGGGTCGAAGTATCTGTTGAGAGCAGTGATGTCCGCGTCATATTCATGAGCCGCCCCGGTGTCGGGCAGCGTCTCAAACAGCTCATAGAGCTCGTCGCCCCCAAAATGCATCCGCAGGGAACGTTTTACCATCCAATCTGTCTCTCTGGTCCCTGTAAAGTAGTGATTCAGGCGACCCACCCAGAGCTTCCATCTGGGGGCGGCGCTGGTGGGGTCGGCGAGCTGGCTGAACGGGGGTATCGGCGTCACAGACACATGTGAATACAGTGTTGGCGGCGCTTGTGCCTGCAGCTGTGGCTGCTGTGGGTCTCCCATGGTGTGCAGATGCTTGTCCCCTCCTGCAGTGGGTGTGGCGATGCGTGCAGCGAGTGAGGTGTCGCTGCAATCTTATGACCCCGGAGCGATGAGACTGACCTCTTCTTGGGCCTGATCTGTGCAGCTTTTGGGCCTTGTGGCACTCCTCCCCTGGGGCCTTGAGACTGACCTGTCTATTGCTGAGGCTGGGCCCTCTGCCAGTGCTCCTTGCCTCTGTGCGTGGAGCTGTTGATAGTGCAGGGTGTGGGCACTTGATGGTGACCCTCCTGGGACCAGGCTCAGGCTGTAGGCAGCAGATGATATTGTGCTACTGTCTCTCCAGCACCATCCCTGCTGCTCTGCGTCTTCTGACACCTTTGTTTCTTCTAGCTGGCAGGGTGGGGCCCGTGCCTGTTCCCAGGCCTCAGGTCGGCCCGGAGCTGGGCTACGCAGTGAGGCTTCAGGCTCCGCCCCGCGCATCTTGCGCGGGCCGGGCTCCAGGAGCTTCACCCCTCACCGTGTGGGAGCTCTTCCACTCCAGATTGAGGGCACGTCACCGCGCGGCCCGGGACGGGTCATCGTGCTGCTTCTCGTTGCCTCTGCAGGACGCCACAGCGGGGTGCCGGATCAAGGCAGCGGCACTGGAGGAGTTCTCCCCGGGAGCTAATCCTTCCGACGCCTGCGTAACACACTTGCAGCCAGCCGGACAGTGGGTGCCGCAGAGAGGGGGAGCGAAGGTCCGTACTCCCCTCGTCGCCAGTGTAGCGCGCGGGGGCCAGGTATGTTTTGCGGCCTGCTCTGCGTGCTCTGAATGCACACGCACACACATGGCTGTATTCTCGGCCGAAGGTCACGTGCCAGCTGGGCCCGTTTATTTATGCCCTCGGACCGAGCCTGGTCACGAGTGGTGGTGCGGTGATACATTGTATGGGAAGAGCCGGATGGCTCTCTACATGGGAATCCAACATGATGGAGAAGGTGGCATGGATGGGTGGCAGCTACTGGGGGTGTGAAAGGGGCAAGGAGTGTGATGGGACGGGGTACTCGAGGCTGAGAGTGGGGCAAGGATGGGGAAGAGGACAACGTCTGTGTGTGTGGTTGGGTGGGTTTGTGTGCCATGGTACACAAGCATGGCAGAGTTTTGGAGTATGTGTTAGCAACTACAGGAGACACCCATAGTCCCACTAGAGACCTGGGTATATATGGTAACATATAACAATGTCTCAGCGGGAATCAACAAGGGGATAAACTTTAAAAAATAACCTAATTATAATATACATTAAACGATAACAAGCATAGTCCCAAGAACATGATTTAATGCAGTAACATTGTCAAAAGAGAACAACCAGATCAGATGTATGCATCACGGGTCTCCCACTCCAACTGGATTGTGAATGCCTCAGCTTTGAAGTAGGGGGGCCTCATTCAATTAAGCTAACGGGGTGAAAACGATCTACCCCGAGGCACGACTGCTCAGTCTGCTGGCACGTGCCGGCAGACCGAGCACTCGTTTCACTTGCGCCGTTTAAATGTCTTCACGAGCAAAGAGGGGCAGATTTACAAGCCCCTTGCGACACTTTTACGCCGCTGTTGCGTCACTTTTGTGACGCAATGGCATCGTAAACCATGTGCCACGTTGCGACACATTTACAACGTGACGCATCTAGGGAGATACATCACGTTGTAAAGCCCTGCGTCACATACCTGTGTCAGGTATAATGTATGCAGGGTGGGCGTTCCCAAGCAAGAAAGCCTCGTAAAAGTGACGCAGTGAAATCTAAAAGATTTCACTGCGTTACTTCTACGACGCCACTGCGTCAAAACCTGTGTTGCAGCACAATGGGAATAGGCATTCCTGAGCATTGCTGGAGTTGCGTCGTGCTTGCGAAACGACTCCAGCAATGCGTTACCTTTACGCCAACAGATGCGTCACGCATCGGTCAATCCTTGCGCCACGGTGCGCCGCATTGTAAATGCGACGCATCCATGGTTGCACAAGGGTTTTTTTGCGTGACGCAATTGAACTGACGCATCTCTGCTAATATGCAGAGAAGCGTCAGTTCTTGTAAATCTGCCCCAGAGTGTTCACTATTTCACTTTAAAACACAACCTTAAAAGCAGGGCTGATGCTGCAATTTGATTTATGTACCTTGCCAATTTTAGCAACTGGCTCGCTGACTGGGAAACTGAAAGATTTTGTGCGAAGCCAGTGACCAAGAACGGCTGATGAGGCTGGAGTAAAGTCAGCTGCCTTTGAGAGGACGTCCCAGCACCTAATCCTTTCTTTTTAAAGTCAGCAAAATGTTACCGAACTACCAGGGTTTCCTCAGGACTAGTCCAGGCCTGGCCACTTCCATAATGGTAGCTTGTAAATCTAATAAAAAGCAGGCCTGTTGATAGGTCCATTTCATTTTATTTCACCCTTTTAAATTGAGGTGCAACCTTTCCGCATTTCTAGATTAGGGTGCGAGCTGCCCTTTTAGCGGATGAGTAAAATAGATTAGTAATTTACTTGGCTATTTTAGAGAGCAGCGAGCCCAAGGGCATTTGGCAATGTGTCCTCTGCTCTCGGCTTCCATCAAATGCAATTTGGAGACCAGCTTTCCTCGCTGTGATGCATGGTAGCATGAAATTGTGGAAGTGACACAGAATCAAGGGTGAGAACGTCTCCTTTTTTGAAGGACATCTCAAGAATTTCAATAAATGGATAATCCTGTGTCACTAAATGTGATGAACTCTTATTTCACAGATGACACAAATGAGGTGTCCCTAATACGGTGATAGGTAATGCGCTGACTGGCAATTTTATCGCGTACTTTACGGCGTTCTTCACTTCGCACAGGGTTTTTCCGCTATTATAAGAGTACCAATGTAAGCTGTCGTGCCTTAAATGTTTTTTATATTTCAGGAGATATTTGCACTTGGTAGAAAAAAACTTCATCTGAATGATACCAAAAAAATTTAGTCAGTCGATATTTGACATGATATTTATTGAAGAGAATTATCCATGGTTTAGTCCTGATACCAATTTCACGAGCATTGGCAAAACCAATAGACCACACCTGTGAAAAGATGTACTGCCTTTGCCAATGCTTTTTTTTTCATTTAAAGAAAACGAAAATGCATTCTAAGAGGACCACTGCACAAAGGCCATCTTGGAGTGTTTTTTCTCAAGCTTTATAAAACAAGTCTTTTATGGCCACTACACATGCGCATGGCCAGTGGCCATCTGCGAATGCTTATTCATAAAGTGAAAAACAAAGCATTCTAAGATGGACACAAGTACATGTGCACAAGTGCATGCATGGGGAGCCATCTTGGAATGGTTAAATAGCATTCAGAGATGGCCGACAGCCACTGTATTAACAGTTGGTGGCAGATGGAGCACATTGGAACAAGAGGGCATGGTTAAATACATTTTAAATAAAGAGTATGTTGAGCAAATGAAGGAGCTGAGCACCAGGGGAAAAGATGGGAGAGTAAGGGAGAAAATAGTCCCTCATGCAGGGTCCTGATGTCAGCAGTAGAACGATATATGCCAACCAAAAAAAACATTGTGAGACTGAAATGCTCTTTGTACTGGACAAATACAACAATATGGAGGAAAGCCATTGGATCAGGAGCGAGGATGTAAGATTGACAAGAAAGCCATTGAATAAATTTCAATATAGCAGGTCTGATCCTGAACTCTCTCTTGCATTGATGTGAGAGGGATATGGATCACAAATAGCCCACATTTCTTCTTCTGCCTTCTCCTCTCCTCTTCCTCCTTCTCCTCCTTCTTTAACCCTTTCCAACCCACTCCTCTTCCTTCCACTTCTTATTTGTGTGAGGGTTATCCCTATCTCCTCTACCACAACCTATCATGTTTCTCTCCCTTTATCTTGACTCCTTCATAGCAGCTTTCCCTCTTCTCTGGCTTCCAGCTTCCAGCTCCCTGGTCCAATATCCTTCTCTGTTCAATCTTCTTGGATAGATTGTGGCAGACTGTGATCCATTGTATAACTGGAAACTCTCTAACGGTCCATTGCTAAGTAATATAATAGTACATCATTTTTATTTATACCTTTTTGAGGAATTGTAGGTGTTGACACTTCTTTTGTCTCTCTTTACCAGGCATTCAAAACCACATTTTTTACTTAAAATGTATTAATGTTTCGGACTTCACCATTTAGGCACTTCCAACCTAGCATGTGCAGTGTTGTTTAAACAGGTTGTCTGGAACGCAGCCACACAATACCTTGTGTACAGAGCATAAGAATTTTATCTCATCCCTCAAAGTCGACTCAGTTCCACATGTATGTCCCAAAGTTACTTATTAACTAAAAGTTCTCACCAGAAGACGGCTCTCTTATTACAGATTAAATGCTTCCACATAACCAGACGGCTAAACCAAAGATAGCGCCTTCCCAGGCGGTTAGAGTACATTGCACCTGCATTACAAGGAGCTACAGTATGCTAAGGACTGATTAAAACTCTTGGATACACCGTAGAGTTTTCAACTTGTGGTCCGCGGTTCATGACCCCCACTCCCCCAAGCCCCCACCCTTGGTCTGCAATACCTACTCAGAAAGGCCACAAATATATCATACTGCTGCTGGTAAGATCGCTCGTTCCGCTTGTGGCCTCGGTGCCCGCATTTCTTGCTTGTCTCCCCTTTTCCTTCTGTACCCCTCGCTGCCCCATTTGCATTGTGCCCGTATTTGTGTCTGCTTTTCTCTCCCCATTTTCCCTTCTGTGCCCCTCGCTGCCCCATTTGCATTGTGCCCGTATTTGTGTCTGCTTTTCTCTCCCATTTTCCCTTCTGTGCCCTCTCTGCCCCATTTACATTGTGCCCGTATTTGTGTCTGCTTTTCTCTCCCCATTTTCCCTTCTGTGCCCCTCGCTGCCCCATTTGCATTGTGCCCGTATTTGTGTCTGCTTTTCTCTCCCCATTTTCCCTTCTGTACCCCTCGCTGCCCCATTTGCATTGTGCCCGTATTTGTGTCTGCTTTTCTCTCCCCATTTTCCCTTCTGTACCCCTCGCTGCCCCATTTGCATTGTGCCCGTATTTGTGTCTGCTTTTCTCTCCCCATTTTCCCTTCTGTACCCCTCGCTGCCCCATTTACATTGTGCCCGTATTTGTGTCCGTTTTCTCTCCCCATTTTTCCTTTTGTGCCCCTGCTGCCTCCTCGCCATTCCCGCCGCTGCGTCCCCTGCGGCCCCGCCCCCTGTCTGCCCATTCGCTGACCCTGCCTCCCGCCTCCCAGCTGCTCCTCCCTCCCACCTCCCCATAAATGGCGGCCGCTGCGCGGTGAGGAGAGCGACCCTTGACCTTGCCAGGTAGGTCGCTCCCCCACCACACAGCTCCGCCTGTGTTGGCCGCCCGCTGCTGCTGCTGGTAAGATCGCCGTTCCGCTTGTGGCCTCGGTGCCCGCATTTCTTGCTTGTCTCCCCTTTTCCTTCTGTACCCCTCGCTGCCCCATTTGCATTGTGCCCGTATTTGTGTCTGCTTTTCTCTCCCCATTTTCCCTTCTGTGCCCCTCGCTGCCCCATTTGCATTGTGCCCGTATTTGTGTCTGCTTTTCTCTCCCCATTTTCCCTTCTGTGCCCCTCGCTGCCCCATTTGCATTGTGCCCGTATTTGTGTCTGCTTTTCTCTCCCCATTTTCCCTTCTGTGCCCCTCGCTGCCCCATTTGCATTGTGCCCGTATTTGTGTCTGCTTTTCTCTCCCCATTTTCCCTTCTGTACCCCTCGCTGCCCCATTTGCATTGTGCCCGTATTTGTGTCTGCTTTTCTCTCCCCATTTTCCCTTCTGTACCCCTCGCTGCCCCATTTGCATTGTGCCCGTATTTGTGTCCGTTTTCTCTCCCCATTTTTCCTTTTGTGCCCCCGCTGCCTCTCGCCATTCCCGCCGCTGCGTCCCTGCGGCCCCGCCCCCTGTCTGCCCATTCGCTGACCCTGCCTCCCGCCTCCCAGCTGCTCCTCCCTCCCACCTCCCCATAAATGGCGGCCGCTGCGCGGCCGCGCCGCTGCGCGCCAAGGCGCGCCTAAGGCAAGCCCGTCTGCGCCCGTCCGTGCCTGGACCGCGCCCAGCGCCAAACCCCCTGGCCCCCGCAGCAGCCAACCCACCCACCGGACTTACGACACCGCCACCCTCAACGCACTCAACACCGGCCGTATCCCCGGCTGCCACCGTGCCACCCCAGGTCGCACCCACGGACCCTTCGGCTGCCAATCCTGCAAGTTCTCCTGCCTCCGGACCTGCACCGCACCCGCCAAGCCGAGCACCAGCAGCAACCACCTGAAGTGCATCCTGCTCAACACCCGCTCCGTCCACAGACACGCCGTGGAACTTTGGAACCTGCTCGACTCCACATCACCAGACGTCGCTTTCCTCACGGAAACATGGATGAACGCCTCCTCAGCGCCCGACATCGCCATCGCCATCCCGGACGGATACAAGATCACCCGAAGGGACCGCGCCAACCAGACCGGAGGAGGCATCGCCATCGTCCACAAGAACACCATCCGCATCACGACCAACTCCGACGACACCTTCACAGCCGGCGAACACCTGCACTTCCAGATACACACCGACCCCAAGACCACCCTCAGAGGCACCCTCATCTACAGACCCCCAGGACCACGCACACAATTCAGCGAAGACATCGCCGACCTCATCAGCCCGCACGCCCTCCCCTCGGCTGACTACATCCTCCTTGGGGACCTCAACTTCCACCTAGAGAACAACAACGATCGCAACACCACCACCCTGCTGGACAACCTCGCCAACCTCGGACTCAAGCAACTGGTGACCACCCCCACACACCACGCCGGCCACACGCTTGACCCCGTCTTCTCCTCCAGCAAGGACATCTCCTTCAGCCACACCACCGGACTCCACTGGACAGACCACAGCTGCGTCCACTTCAGCTTCAGCAGGATCACCACGCACCACCACCCGCAACAGTTTCCGCGCAGAAGCTGGAACAAGATCACCACCGACCAACTCACCACATCCCTGAGCCAGAACCCTCCCGCCAGCTCAACGAACCCCAACCAAGCCGCCAGCAACCTCACAAGATGGATCACCAACTGCGCAGACGACCTCGCCCCATTGAAGACCCCCCAGTCAGACCCGGCAACAAGAAAGCATCCTGGTTCACCGACGAACTCAAGAAATCCAAGAAGAACTGCCGGGCCCTCGAGAAAGCATGGCGCAGAGACCCGACTGCAGACAACATGACCACCCTCAAGCACGCCACCCGAAAACACCACCAGCTGATCCACACCACCAAGAAAACCGCATTCAAGGAACGACTGGACAACAACGCCCACAACAGCAAGGAACTCTTCATCATCGTCAAAGAACTCTCGAACCCCAGCGCCGGAAACAACGACATCACTCCCTCGCAAGACCTCTGCAACTCGCTCGCCTCGTTCTTCCACAGCAAGATCGCAGACATACACAACAGTTTCAGCACACAGCCGACGTACCCTACGACCGTTCCAACGTCCCCCACCTCCACCCTCCGAGCCTGGACCCCGATCAACACCGAAGACACTATCCGCACGATGAACTCCATCCACTCCGGATCACCAACCGACCCCTGCCCTCACCACGTCTTCAACAAGGCCGACGCCGTCATCGCACCCCACCTCCGGGACATCATCAACACCTCCCTCGACACCGCCACCTTCCCAGAGAGCTGGAAGCACGCCGAACTCAGCGCCCTACTGAAGAAACCGTCAGCGGATCCCACCGACCTCAAAAACTACCGCCCCATCTCGCTCCTTCCTTTTCCTGCCAAAGTCATCGAGAAGACCGTCAACAGACAACTGGCCGCCTTCCTCGAGACGAATGGATCCCTCGACCACTCGCAGTCCGGCTTCCGGGCCAACCACAGCACCGAGACCGCCCTCATCGCAGCCACCGACGACATCCGAGCCCTGCTCGACAACGGGGAAACAGCGGCCCTCATCCTCCTGGACCTCTCCGCAGCGTTCGACACAGTCTGCCACCGCACCCTAGTGCAACGCCTGAACAACGTCGGAATCCAAGAGAAGGCACTGGAGTGGATCATCTCCTTCCTCGCCGGAAGAACCCAGAGAGTCCGCCTCCCCCGTTCAGTTCCGAGGCCACCGAAGTCATCTGCGGCGTACCACAAGGATCATCACTCAGCCCCACCCTCTTCAACGTCTACATGAGCCCCCTCGCAGCCATCGCACGCCAACACAACCTCAACATCATCTCCTACGCCGACGACACCCAGCTGATCCTCTCCCTCACCAACGACCCCACAACCGCCAGAACCAACCTACATGAAGGGATGAAGGACGTAGCCGAGTGGATGAGGAACAGCCGCCTGAAACTGAACTCAGATAAGACGGAAGTCCTCATCCTAGGATCATCACCCTCCGCCTGGGACGACTCCTGGTGGCCCCCTGCCCTGGGCAACGCACCCAAACCAACGGACCACGCACGCAACCTGGGCTTCATCCTGGACTCCTCCCTCTCAATGACCCGACAAGTCAACGCCGTCTCCTCGTCTTGCTTCAACATCCTACGCATGCTGCGCAAGATCTTCCGGTGGATCCCCACCGAAACCAGGAAGACGGTCACCCAGGCCCTCGTCACCAGCCGACTGGACTACGGCAACTCCCTCTACGCCGGAACCACAGCCAAACTTCAAAAAAGACTCCAACGCATCCAGAACGCCTCAGCTCGACTCATCCTGGACATCCCCCGACACAGCCACATCGCCGGACACCTGAGAGACCTGCACTGGCTCCCCGTCAGCAAGAGAATCACGTTCCGACTCCTCACCCACGCACACAAAGCTCTCCACAACCAAGGCCCCAGATACCTCAACGACCGTCTGACCTTCTACACTCCCACCCGCCAGCTACGATCGACCAACCACGCCCTCGCCGCCGTCCCCCGCATCCGAAGAGCCACAACGGGAGGAAGATCCTTCTCCTACCTGGCTGCCAAGACGTGGAACTCCCTACCCATCCACCTCCGCCTTACCCAAGACCACCTCTCCTTCAGGAAGCAACTCAAGACCTGGCTGTTCGAACAGTAGCGGACCCCCCCCCCAAGCGCCTTGAGACCCTCCGGGTGAGTAGCGCGCTATACAAATGCTTGATTGATTGATTGATTTTTCCTCTGGTTTTCAATAAACTCAAACTTTAAAAAAAAAAAGAAAGGCCACAACTGTGTGGAAAATAAATATTATTCTCGGATTAATAAAGTGTACATAAAGAAACAAAATGTAAAACTGGAAATTTAAAAATGTTCTATAAGTGTGAATGAATTTGATCTGGAGGCTAAGAATTAATTTAGTGTCCTTAGCTAGATTTGTTGAAGCAGCAAAAATACAGCAAATAAAGGATAGTATGGACGATGGGTGGCCTGAATTGAAGTGCTGCCAAAAAAAACAGCATTCATTAGGAGCAAAAAAAAAAAAAAAAAAAAAGTGATAAGCTAGAACAGGATTTCCCAAACTGTGGATCGCAAGCCGATTTTTGGTGGGACGTGAAAGCCAAGCAATAAATAACAATACCTTTAAATTCTGTATTTATCTTGTCACATTTGCTGCACTTCAAAGACAGAGGTCAAATGTTAGGCTATGTCTTCCGACAAATTGCGGCTTATTTTTTAACATGGGGATTGGTGTTTACAAACTCCTCTCACTTTGCAGCCAGAAAAAGAAAACTAAAGTGAATTATGAGACAATCTTGCTGGGGTACAGAGAGTGTGGAAAAAAAGGCTGTATAATGTCATTTTTTAGTAACATACAACTAAATGTAAATACCGGTCAATTAACTTGTACACATTCAGCAATTAGGAAAGCAAAAATTAAGCAGATTACTTTTGTAAATCTGAAGTGTGATGGAAACAAAGATTTTAATAGGATCAAAACAAATCAAGTAACTTTACTTGGTGATTCATCAATGATAAATATTCACTGAAACCCGGGGCCAGATTTATCAATATTTGATGCAGTGCAACGCAGCAAGAAAACCCACTGCTTTGCGTCAAAGGGAGAGGGCAGGAATGCGCAATATTTATTAAGATACGGTGCATTCCAGCTCTCTCACTGCGCTAGCACACTATGTGCTGCCTAGCGCCAAAACAGGCACCCTTGCGCCATGGTGCAAGTGTGCCTGCTTTGCAGGCAGGATTGTTTTCATGCAGGAAGGAACACCTTCCTGCACAGAAACAACCCTTTGAGGATTTTCCTCTTTCTATAAAGAGGAAACGAGAAGAAATAAAGCTATTTCTCCTTGTTGCGCCTCTATCGTGAAGGTGTACAATTTTGATGTAGTCCCAGGTTTACTACTCTTAGTAAGTCTGGGAATGCGCCAAAAACCATGGGTGGATGCATGGGAACACCCACTCTCCACCCATGTAACGCCTTCCCCGTGCAGAGTACGCACGCAAAGTGCGGGTTGGTAAATCTGACTTAAGGATTGCGTTGATATTTGCCTCACCTTGCGTTATGCAAGGGCAACGCAATCCTTTGATAAATCTGCTCCCCGATTTTCACACATTATCATTTGTGTGCAATAAAGTTTTAGCAGTAAAATTGTATCTCTGTGCAAATTCAGTGGCCATTTCAATGGAAAATGTGCTGTCTGTAAATGACAATGAGCTACCACACAATGCTTTAGTTACATTAAAAAATCACTATGCCTCATGTTCAATAAAGGTAGTTGGGTCACAAATGTTTGTTGTTCTGAAAAGTGGGTCATGGTTCTAAAACGTTGGGGAACCACTGAGCTAGAGATGAGTGCATCACTTCTTTTGGAATTAAAAAACGAATTTAGACAAGCTCCATCCTTCCCATTAAAATTAAAATTTCTCTTTTACTTTTTTGGTGAATTAAATAACCTATTTCATCATTGGTGTATTGGTTTGATGTATACTTGTTTCTGTATTTTGTGTGTATTGTTTGAGGTTGAAACGGTAGGACTTGCTTAGGTTGGTATTCCGACTTCCAATAATGACTCAATTGGGGTCCCCAGATTCCAAGAATGATTATGGGGTGGTCCTTGGATTCCATTAATGATTCAGTGAAATTCCAGATGTGTGTCAGTGAACCAACCCCCTTCCACATCAGAAGCACTGTTGATGAGTGGGAGGGAGACCCTGAGATAAACAGTATCCCAGATGAACTTCCGGGATTCCACCAGTTTGACCAGCACTGAGGTAACAGAAATACTCACACCTTTACCTACAGTAAATCAGATGACGGCTTAGGTTTGACTGGAATTATGGTGTCTGTGAGTGTAAAGGAAGCAACCGCGACCCAGCAGAGATCAACTTGTTAACCCATTTATCCGTAAACCCACCACACTCATTGCAAAGTATTATTTGTTCGACATGAGAATAGGTCTGGAGCATAACCTGGTAGCTGGTTTCTAATTTATTGATAAGAAGTGTGAAAGGTGTAAGTTCAACATAGGTTCCCAGGCATTTACTTAGTCAGTAATGTAGCGATAAGTGTTGCCATACCTTAGAGGCACATGGGAGGAGAAATGGAGTTCTGTAAACATCGTTTGGGCCCAGGAGAGACTAGGGTTAGTTGCTTGTTTTGTAATTAATAAACAGGAGAATGCTATACACCGAAATAAAAGGGTGAGGGCAATCGTTTTATTGCATCGCACTGAGCATCTTATGTTCAACAATGATATCTTTACCTATCTAGCATAAAGGGAACACATAGCCTAACATATATCTAGAACTAGGTAAGAAGGAGACTTTAAAAGGGATTTGGAGTGTAGTATAGTATTAATATAGAATAGTATAGTATTAGTATATATATAGTATTAGTATATGTATAGTATAGTATAGTATAGTGTAGGAAGGTGGAATCTGACTATATGGTTGCCCCCACTTTTTTTATGGTGTTTTGCTGGTTTATGACTTAGTTGGACTGGGATCCTGCTATTCAGGGCCCCAGTCTATCTGCTTTCTCTGTAAAAGGTTTCCATGTGCCTTAGGCACATCTCTGATTGGAATCTGGAGTGCCCTTATAAGTCCCTAGTATATGGTATACTATATACCAAGGGCATAGGTACCTCAGAGGCCTACCAGGGGCTGCAGCATGTATTATGCCACCCCTGGAAGGCCATCCAAACTGACACCACAGGTCTGCTACTGCAGCCTGGGTAAGGTGGTGCATGCACCCCTTACTGTGATATAGGTTACCTATATCACTAAATACATACACACATATAAACCTGTAAGTCCCTCCTATAGCAGGCCTTATCAACCCTGAAGGCAGAGTGCGTGGTTCCTATGTGAGAGGGTGCCCCTGCATGAGCAGGGCGCCTCTGCAGCGTTCGGAGACCCTTCTCTGATGCTGTTTGTAGTGCAGCCTGACCATATACTCATAAGCGCATTATAACCTCGCGTTAAATGCTAACTTTGGAATGGCTGCACCGAAACATGTCGTGTTTGGTGTCAAACATCTTGGAATACTACCCCCCCCCCCCCCGCCAAGGGTACCATTCCACCCTTCTAGAGGGAGAAAAATGTTAACCCTGGCCGGTAACTTCTTTCTAAAGCCCTGGCATCACAAAATGGATGCTGCTGCCACAGACACAAGTCTGGCCTCCTGCTGCTGGACGAAACTCCGGCAGGGGAGGCCTGGACAACTAGGTTTCCTGTCCCAGGGAGGTGTGACCACCTCCCAGACAGGATAGTCGTGTATTGGGGCTGGGCGGGAGCACTTTCGGTGCTTTGAAGTCCTGCACTGGGGGCACACTTGGTGTCCCTGTGCATACCCCAGTTCAAACCGGATCAGGGGCTTGCAGCCCCTGCTTTGCGCGAACTGGACAAAGGGAAAGGAGTGTAGCCACCCCTCTGCCCTGACCCACCCATAGGTGGGGCCACAGAGTAGTCCAACCCCTAAACTTAGTATAAGTATAGGAACCCAGTCCTTAGGACTTTAGATTATCCCTGGACGAGAACTCTGATACAGAATCCTGGACCTTCGACGCTCTACTCAAGACTAGAGGACAGAAGAATCTCCCTTGGGGTCAAGGAGTGACTCCCCTGCTTGGCAGGCACCAAAGAAGCAATTGTCCGGTCTGCATCGCCTAAGCTCCCGTCGGACGCCTGAAGTCTTTGCATCACCAGAGGTGGATTTCCAGACTTCCCGAGGCTGCCCCTGAGTCCCCAGCAAAGCTGAGGCCCGTAGCTGTCGTGGGTAACGTGGAACCGTGACCCCTGGACACCGCACGCATTTGCTAGTGAATCCTCTTCTGGGTCTCCCACGAAGTCGTGCTTTGGGCTCCGAGTAGCCCTAGCCTCCAGCACCAACTGCACCGAAGATCACTGGCCTCCACTCCACGAGTGTCCTGAGAGCCAGCTCCACGTGCACCGTCTCGAGGCTCCTTCGCGGTCGCTAGCCCGTTGGCTAGTAGCCCTTCACGAAGGCCAATCCTTTTCTTCTTGGGCTCCCTGGTTGCTCCAGGCTCGCCCTCACTTACCCTTGCTGGGTGAGTTCCTCAGACCTTGCTGGTCTGCATCATCAGTCATTCTTCATCTACATCGAGACTTGCCGTTGCCAAGGCTTGTTGGGTCCAATCCGGTCGCCGACACCTCAGCACTCGACAGACATCGTGTACCAGCCCGAATCCTGCTCCTGGTCGCCGACAACGCCTCCTGGACCTCGTGGCTGAAGAGTCTAGACGACCGTCAACCTACCTGAAGCACTCGACATCGGTGGGCATCTGCTCATCGCCTTCCTGGTCACTGGCTAGTGACCCAGACTCTGTCCCCTCTGCTTTCAGGTTCTTCAGATCTCCGATCCACCTTTGGATCCACCCGGACACTTTCCACTTGGTCGCCAGCAGCACTTTGCAGCAGATCGTCATTCAAATCGACGACGAAACCCGACCCCGAAAGGCACCTATGCACCCGGCTTCCCTGGGTGAGGTAACAAGAGTACTCCGGTGCTCCCATGGGTAGAGACTCTAGAACAACCTAGTTCTCAAAGGGTTTGCTCCAAGTCCTCCTTTAAGTGTCCCTTTTCTTTAATTTCCCAATCGCGACTTTCTCCATAGAAGTTAACGGCGTTTCGCGGCTGTGTATTTACACTGCACGCGTCCCCCCTGGGGCCCCTGTGTCACTACCTTGGGTGGTTCCTTGTGGTCCAAGCACTTCTAGAGGCTCTAGGCCTAGTGTCTAGCTCAGTCGTGGTTCTTATACCACTTTATTGGTATATGGTTTGGTACGCCCCTAGGGCCCAAACGTGTATTTGTGCTATTACTGTGTTTAAATAACTTATAACTTGTGTACTTCGAACTCTAGCCTCATAAAGAGACTAGAGGGGTGTGTTTAGCAATAAATACATATATATTTTGAATATATACCTGGTGTGGTGCTCTTTCATTTGATCACTCAAGAGATTATAGACTGGTAAAACAAGCTGCTTTACATTCCTTCAAGACTTAGCCTGAAGGCTGCTCTCCATAGCTACCACTAGGATAGCTTTCAATAAGGTTGTCTTTAACCTATCTCCAATAAGGGGTTGTTTGGACTGGTGCAAGGTGCCCACTATAATTAGTGGACAGCATATGCCAGGCCAACTTCTCACATATAGTATAGTATAGAATAGAATAGTATAGTATTAGTTTAGTATAGTATTAGTATATATATAGTATAGTATAGTATAGTATAGTATAGTATAGTATTAGTATATATATAGTATAGTATAGTATAGAATAGAATAGTATAGTATTAGTTTAGTATAGTATTAGTATATATGTATAGTATAGTATAGTATAGTATAGTATAGTATAGTATAGTATTAGTATATATATAGTATAGTATAGTATAGAATAGAATAGTATAGTATTAGTTTAGTATAGTATTAGTATATGTATAGTATAGTATAGTATAGTATAGTATAGTATAGTATTAGTATATATATAGTATAGTATAGTATAGAATAGAATAGTATAGTATTAGTTTAGTATAGTATTAGCATATGTATAGTATAGTATAGTATAGTATAGTATAGTATTAGTATATATATAGTATAGTATTAGTATATATATAGTATTAGTATATGTATAGTATAGTATAGTTTAGTATAGTATAGTATAGTATAGTATAGAATAGAATAGTATAGTATTAGTTTAGTATAGTATTAGTATATATATAGTATAGTATAGTATAGTATAGTATAGTATAGTATTAGCATATATATAGTATAGTATAGTATAGAATAGAATAGTATAGTATTAGTTTAGTATAGTATTAGTATATGTATAGTATAGTATAGTATAGTATAGTATAGTATTAGTATATATATAAGTATAGTATTAGTATATATATAGTATTAGTATATGTATAGTATAGTATAGTTTAGTATAGTATAGTATAGTATAGTATAGAATAGAATAGTATAGTATTAGTTTAGTATAGTATTAGTATATATATAGTATAGTATAGTATAGTATAGTATAGTATAGTATTAGTATATATATAGTATAGTATAGTATAGAATAGAATAGTATAGTATTAGTTTAGTATAGTATTAGTATATGCATAGTATAGTATAGTATAGTATAGTATAGTATAGTATAGTATAGTATTAGTATATATATAGTATAGTATAGTATAGAATAGAATAGTATAGTATTAGTTTAGTATAGTATTAGTATATGTATAGTATAGTATAGTATAGTATAGTATAGTATAGTATTAGTATATATATAGTATAGTATAGTATAGAATAGAATAGTATAGCATTAGTTTAGTATAGTATTAGTATATGTATAGTATAGTATAGTATAGTATAGTATAGTATTAGTATATATATAGTATAGTATTAGTATATATATAGTATTAGTATATGTATAGTATAGTATAGTTTAGTATAGTATAGTATAGTATAGTATAGAATAGAATAGTATAGTATTAGTTTAGTATAGTATGTTAATGTTAATTTTCCCCTCAAGCACTGTCTATTCTCTTGGAGTTTTTCAGGTAATTCAGGTCAACTTAAACACAGCCACATTATTAAATGCATTACCAATTCTGATAAACGAGAGAAGGGTCTTATTCACAAGCATTATACGTAAAATGCTAATCGTTGTGCAGAGTGAGCTGTGAATTAAAGAGAGTTAGAAATACATTGTGAATATGTTATATTTTCTCAGGCAAAGACCCACCAGCCAACAGCTCCTGTTTGATGCCCAAATACAACAAGTGAGACGGTGATCTGACTCCCCCGCGCACCACCACCACTGGTCGCAGCCTTTCTCCTGCCCATGGGATACCCTGGAGAAGGAGATTGTCATAATGAGGATTTCCTTCGGGGCGACTTCATTTCGCTTCATGAATCAGGCAAGGTTGGGTTGTGTTTCAGCTCAGGATTGTGGTATGACACAATGGGTTTGCAGTCCATTTCATAACATGAAAATGCTCCCATCCCTTAAAACAGTATAAATGTATAGGGCACACCAACATACTATAACACAGTGCAACGCAGTAAGCCAACTTGCTGCGCGAAAGGGCAGGAATGCGCTGTATTTAACATCATACGGCGCATCCCTGTCATTTCCTTGTACCATTGTGCAAGTGTGCCTGCGCTGTAAGCAGGATTCTTTTTGTGCAGGAAGGGACACCTTCCTGCACAAAAACAATCCTGAGAGGCATTTTCCTCTTTCTCTGTGTGCTGCAGAATGCAAAACACATAGAGGACAAAACAAGTAGAAATAAATATATTTCTCCTCGTTATGCCGACCCTGGGGAGGTGCAGCATTTTGACGCATTCCCAGGAGTACCACTAATTGTAAATCTGGGAATGCCCCAAAATCCATGGGTGGATGCGTGGGAACACCCACGCCCCACCCATGGGACGCTTCCCTGGGGCAGAGTAACGCAACACAGCCATTCGCGCCGCCTCGCGTTACTCCAGATTTATCAAGCCATGGAGTGGCACTTGATTGGCTCGATCAATCTGACTTTAGTGTTGCGTCACCCTTGCGCCCCCTAGCATGGCACAAGGGCGATGCATCACTATGATACATATGGGCCTTGATGTTTACAAACCCTCTCAGACCCAGTATGCTGGAAAAACCCTGGAGCCTCAGCCCTTGCTCAGCAAGGCTTTCTCCGGACATTAAAACGCTGATGCCATTTGCATTGGATTTATGGGGCCCATTTTCTGATTAGATGGCTTCCGAGGCATTTGGAGAACAAGATGAAATAGTTTTCGGACTTTTTGTCCTTAATTAAAACGGCTGTAAAATTAAAAACGTCTTTGCGTTGTTAAAAGTCATTTAAACAAAAAAGACGCGTGGGCTCCATAAAATGTCAGCTTCCTACTAAGTTAATATTTTATTTCAGCAGCACTAACAGGAAGGTTTTAAGAAACTCAACATTAAGTCTCATGTAATTTACTAGTGAAAGGCAAATGCTATAAATGGAGCATACCATCTCTGTCCTAGGCCACCAGGGCATGGGAGCCACCTAGGAAAGTTTGTCGTTCAGACCCTCTCTAACAACACGTCACTGTGAGTGCACTTCCTGTGGAGACAGCAATGCTGTGGCAGCTCGGAACCAGGGCCGGACTGGCCGTAGCGGGCACTGGGCGTTTCCCCGGTGGGCCGCTAGGGTGGGGGCCGGTTTTGGGCCCCTGGGGGGCCGTTTTTGTTACCAAGGGTCGGCAATATCGGCCCCCTGTAACAAAATCGGCCGAAACCGGCGCACGCAAACTGCTCGGCTGCACCCCCCCTCACCCCAGGGGGGGGCCGGCCGAGCAGTTTGCCAGGGCCGGTTTCGGTTGCCAGTCCAGCCCTGCTCGGAACTCTATGGTATCACGAGCCACACCCCTAAATACCACAAGAATGGCCTGCAACAATAAACAAAGAATGTCATCGGTGCATCAAGGATCAGTTTTGGACGTAAACAAATGCAGAATGAGCGTAAACAAACAAGGAATGCGGTCTGGCCCTTAGGCCCCAAGGAATATGTTGAGAACTTAAATACCTGAAGCATGAGCTATGCCCATTCGTTTGCCAACAAAGGGCTGCAGTAGCAGCTGGTGTGGGGGCGGAATGGCGGGGCGGGAGGAGGTGGTGGGGGGCAAGGGAGAAAAACAGACAATACACATAAAAATTTTAAAGTATACAAAGAACTTACCTGCCGACCGACGCTCATTTCCGTGTCCTGGCAGGCTCTGGATGCGGTCTCCCTTTCTTCCTCCCGGCGCTCTCCTGGGCTGGCTTGGCAGAAAGGGAAGGACTTCCGCCCTAAGACAACGCAAAACCAGCCAATCCTGGAGCTGCGCTGCGGCTCCAAGATTGGCTGGAGCAGGCTACCCCAGCACTCATTTTGAGGCTGGGGGCCTGCGGCTGCAATCCCTCGGCTGTTTCTCAGCCTTGGCATTGCAGGATCTGAAGTACGCAGGTCAGATTGGTCGGCTGTAGGCAGCCGGCCAATATGACCTGCGCACTGGCAGGGGGCTGCATTAGTAGTGCAATCGTACTGATTAGCCCCGCCCCCTGCTACTGCGCTGTAACAGCGCGAGCCTTGGACACATTAATAAAATGGTATTTACTACCATTTTATTAATGTGTGTGCCTGCTGCACTCACAGCAGGCGGGGCGACGCTCCTCCGCCATAATGGAGGAGCCGCCGCTGATGGGCTGGAGACCTAAACCACAGAAAAAAGTTGCCATGGCCATACATTTTCCAACAATGATCTGTAGACCTAAACAACCTAAGAAATAAACAACCTAAGAATGACTCACAGCCAATAATCTCCAATAATGATCAGTGGAGATAAACAAGAAAGAATGAGCTCTGGCCATAAATTCTACAACTATGAGTTGCAGGGTTAACCTTTTCGACACTCATGACGGCTCCACGCCATCATGAGTTACGGTAGCCGTGTGCTCATGACGGCGTGGAGCCGTCATAGTCCCGCCCGCTCCCTGCCGCTCCGGCCACGCGGCACTAATTCCTCGCCTGTGCGGGAGAATTAATGAGCGGGCGGGGCTATGACGGCTCCACGCCGTCATGAGCACATGCCTACCGTGGCTCATGACGGCGTGGAGCCGTCATGAGCGTCGAAGCGCCACGCCAACCCCCTAGCCCCGCCCGCGCCACGGCCGAATTCGCAGCGCAGGGAAGGGGTTAAACTATCAAAGGATGAACTCTTGCCATAAATTCTCCATTAATAACCCAGGCTTAAACCACCAAAGTGTGGGCCATGGACATAAATAGTGAGCCGTGGACCTAAACAACCAAAGCATTAGCGGGGACTGCACATGCCGGAGGAATGACTTTAAATTATAAGCGCTCGAAGACTGAGCTGTAGCCCCAAACCCTCCGAAATTAGCTGCAGGGGTAACTCAATACAAACTTGTGCTGCGACTACAAGCGCCAAAAGAAAGAACGGCCGTCTTTTCATTGCATTCAATATGTGGACCACAAAACATTTCTGCTTACCTTAACCATCAGGGTGGGAAGAGACAGGAGATGGGGTGTTAATATCTGCAATGTGTTTCATCATTCCTACCAGGAAGATCTTACTTTGCCACCAGCGGGTCTCTTTCTCGCTATCCTATAGAGATCCACGGTGTTCAATCAACCATCAATGCTGCTTACCTTGTAGATGGAGACTTGAATATCCTGGTCTCACAATTAGCATTGGCCATTTTGTGAATATCAGTCACCTCTACCTGCACGTCTCACACAATGATGACATGTCATGCTTACACCAACCTGGTAATCCCGATCTAACAGGAGCAATGCTAATGTCCACACTTTCCTGAACCCAATGACAGCCAGGAAAAGGATATTTATGTTGGTCAAATGTACACTCGGATTAAGGCAAATGGGACAAGAGTGGTAGAAAGAGAGACACTGGCTATCTTTACTCCGGGTGTTCTTACAGCGGGGCTCAACCTGCATGTCAGAAGTGTTGGTAGCTGCAACAAGAAATAACTCTCAGGCTCTCATTATAAGTGGGGTGGAAATGGTCTGGATTTTCCCATTCCCCGTTGTTACCAATACCAGGGGCCTAATCATAAGTCTGTGGGTGGTGAAAACGGCCAATTTCACGTTGGGCCTAAAAAATTATGAATTAATAGGGAATTGGTAATTCCAGGTCTGATTCCTTTGGTAACTCCTCATTTTCCACAGTACTTTCACATACCGATTTAAGCTGTTTTCAGCAGCCAAAATCCCTGGGTGAAAGAAAAGCGATCTATGGTGTTCCCACGGATCTCATAATTCCAGTGGGGTTGGTAACTTACTTAGTGGCACCACTGATAATGAGGGCTCTAGTATATTATCATTGTATTTGAAATCACTATTCCTACTATGACACAAAATATGCCTTGTGATAATGTCTGCATAACTGACTAATCTGTGGTTGGTTGAAACTCTGTGACATACTAGAGATAAAATATAATTGGTACCTTTAGGATAGCTGAACTGTATTACACATTTCTCAATAGTTAAATAACTTCACTGATTTGTAAATCAAGTTACTGGTCTGAATGATTCTCAATGTAACAAGTTCATCAGAAGCAACATAATGAGAATTAACATTCAGTTCCCTACCACTGGCAAGACCTTAAAACCATGCATCCAAGTTGAGAATTCCTCTAGGTTCTCTTTTGAAACAATAAGTGCAACTGAGTTTGTAATCCGTGGAAAGATTGACTTGAGTACTAATGTGAAAATCAAAGTCTATGTTCTTGATCTCTAATGTACCCCAGAATACTTGTTTGTATTGATAAGTCTTTTAGAACTTCAGAGGAAACAACGAGTTCCAATTTGCTAGCAACAGGAGTCCGGCTTCTGCAACTGAGTATCTCAATTGGCAAAATAGGAAAGCTCTAACACACAAGAAACTTGAACTCAATCAATCGATCCAAGACAGTAGCCACCATTACAAATCTTGTGTGAGTCCCATGATGCTTTGGGACTGTATTCTTTCTCGAATCCACTTGTGTATTTCATGTACTACACGCATCGCAGTCCCGAAGCCTGACACCAAATGGTGCCCACATTCTGCATGCACCAACTACCACCCCTGAAATGGAAGAACTCGAGCACCTTTGAAGTTCAGAGGACCACATTTCTTGGTCCTTCCATAATATAGAGGGGAGTGAGGGCCACGTATCATAACATGACACCAGTGATGACACTGCAACCTTTTTTCATTGCTCCCATATTGTTAATGTACTTGCCAAGATTGTAAGTTTTCCTGTTGACTTTTGGGTTAATTTACCCATATAGGCGGCCTGGGTTTATCAGATCTATATCTATACTATCTGGCAGCACACATGGTGGCGATTAACGACTGATTCACCGGGGGATGGCATGATCAGGCATATCGGGTGGAAATATATTCACTGGGTATGGATGGCTTGCTCGATCTCGTCTATGGGGCACATTTACCAAGTACATTGTCTGTGTGCATGCAAGTATCCCTCACCTGTTCGAAGACGGCCCTTCACCTTATTGGTTGGGACCGCATCTCACCGATATGACTCCCCTGAGGTGAGGAACATGGCATGGTCAACTTTCGATACTGGAAGGTTTTCTGCCATGGGATCGCATTGGGATCTCATACCTGGGGGATATCTACAGGGGCGGAACATTATGTCCTTTCTGGAACTAAACACTAAGTACTCACTGTCTAATTCGCAGTTCCTACGGTACCTCCAACTACACCATGCCTTCTAGCTCATGATCTACCGAGTGAGTCCCTGCTGGAATACAAACCACTGGAGGCGAAACTCTTCTTGGGGTGGCTAGGTAAAGGGGCCATTTTGGTGGTTTATCGCTCCTTAGTAATCCACACCCCGGACGGTCTCAAGAGGGTCAGGCAGAGGAGGGCATCCTGGGTGGGAGACCTGGATGAAGATGACTGAAGGGAGACATGCATGGCACCTAGGGAGCTGGCGATCCCGGTGCGGCTGCGTAAGGTACAATTCAACTATCTACACGCTATGTACCTCACTTCGAGGCGCTTACAAAATGTACGATCCGATGCGCAAGCGGTGTGCAGGCGCGCACACTTCCCGCAGCAGACTTTTTCGATGTTGCTTGGGAGTGCCCGGTGCTGAGGTCTTTTTGTGAGGAGGTGGGTCAAGTATTATCCACTGTCCTGGAACGCCCCCCTTGAGTTGACGCCCGTGTTGCATTACTACGACTTATGGAGGAGGTAGGGGGCCCTAGGGCTGAGCGTGCCTTTTTCGGCACAGCTTGCTTAGTTGCCAAGTGGGACATGGCCCGGGTCTGGAACCAACAAAAGCCACCAACTGTTAGAGGTTGGCGCGCAGGGGTGGACTGGTGCACACAGCAGGAGAAGCCGATTTATGAGGCCCGTGGCTGTCCAAAGAAGCATGAACATATATGGGGGAAATGGTGTGACTATTATGGTTTATCAATATGACAATGCACTGTATACTTTTGACATCTGAGATTGCTGTGATACTGTGCTTGTACATTGATCAAATCTTGTACTGTGCTATGCCATGTTTTTGCCGCAAAACGTTCAATAAAATTGGTTATTAAATAAAAAAATTACCCATATAGGTACTACAAATAAATAAACTACACAAGAACGAGCTGAGAACATAAATAAATGAAGGATGAGCAGTGACCATAGACGCCTGAAGGATGAGCTATGAGTAGAAATATCAGTAGAATGAGCTGTGATCCTAAATATCTAAAAAACACATGTGACCATAAATAATCGAATAATGAGCCGCGTCTATAAACATCCATACGAGGAGCTGTGACCATGAACAGCTGCAGAATTCTTCTTGACCCTAACCTTCAGGTGAACCTAACATGACCATAAACACCTAAGCACAAGCTGTGACAATAAAACCTGGACTATGAGCTGGCACCCTGCACTACAACAATGAGATTTGGCCCTAATGCGGAAGAATGAGGTGTGATCTTAAACAACTAAAAATAGAGAAATGTCTGAAAATATCTCCACAACAACACAGGACATAAAACTCCTGCCCACTGAATTGTACAGTAAGCAGTAACAGAAAGAAAGTTCAGAGCTGTTTGTCACAGCCCTGCTATTATGTACTTTTTCAGATTCCTCAAAAAAACCTTCCTCATATTCTTTTTCACCTGGTGGTCACCGATCCCAGAAAAAAACAAGGTAGCGGCTCGAAGGGAGTCGTAACCCTTGGCTAATTGAGTGGAGACTTCATGGGTGTAAATACTTAGTCTGACCATTGTAACTGAAATTCACCAAAACTTTATTTTTCATTTATTTATATAACAGTGAAAAATACATTTAAAAACAATTTTCTATTGTACATTTATATGGCCCTTAGTTATTGTTTTGAAGCAGAGCACTTCTACCTGGGTGTTTACTTTACGAATAAGCTGCGATTTTGTTCAACGAAGTTCTTTCTTTTTCCTTGCCCTTTTTGTTTTTTCCTTATTAATTATTTCACAATATAAAACTTAATAAAGTATGAAGTTGTGGGTGCGTTTCGGCAAAAAAATTCACTAAACATCTTTCTCAGGACAGTATGCAAGAGCCAATTATGCTGTGGCTCTGATGACTGCAAACGTGTCTATCTCCTGTTTCGCCATGCGGACGCCACAGCACACATTCCTAAAGGCTGTTTTGTTTGGATACGTATTATGAACCGCCACAGTGAAGACCTATTGTTGCTATGGCTTTTTTGGCTGGAATAGTGAATTTATGTATGGGACACTACTTTTGGCTGTATGTTAGAAGGATATTGCAAGTCACCAAGGAATTCCATGATCATCTACAGCAATGAGGCTTAAAGCAGAGATGCAATATCCTTACAATGTACTGCGAAGGGTATCTTATTCCTCATAATCCATGTTCACACCATTGCCTTCCCCCAACCTGCTTAAATCATTTGTGTGTTGCTCCTTCAAATGAAAGAGATAGTATAACTATAGATAAGAAGACTAAAAGTAGAATCCAGTGCGACATTAAACACACTGAAAAACAATTAGTAATTTGTTGTAAAAAGATATTGAAATCTGTTAAATGTAAGATTAAAAGATAATGTGGGTTGCTTTAGTGTACATGTTCCAATAAATACTTCCATTCTGCTCATCACTCTGACAAAAAAGATAAGAAGAATGAAAAGCCGGCTTACATTATTGCTGCTCTGTTTAAACTGCAGCTGCAATGATTGATGCTTCATGACCTGCCTTTCTACTCGGCTGCTGGCTCAGGCAGCACGCGTTATGACGTCACAACTCAACTGTAAGAACTTGTTAAAGTTAGGCAGCTACAACATTTCATTAATACGGGGTCTATAAACCTTAAAACTCCCCTGTTATATGCAAATTAGACAGAAGATGTATACATGAATAGAAGGTTCCCATGTATAATAGTCCAGTTTGTTTTATCTGGAACATCATTTTATGGCACAGTCCCCTCCTTAAAATCTAAAAACTTTGTTCCAGTGCAGCTGCAAAGCATGCATTTTGTGCTGCTATTGAGTTTAGACACCATAGTTGCACAAATGGAGCAAACAGTATTTATCTACGTACCATGAGGATGTAAAGGTGGTTGATGTGGTGGACGCACTAGAATCATTGGTCGATAATGACCTCCGCAGAGTGTCTTACAACCCCATGGCAAGCACCATATGTGGGAAAGCTTTGATCTCACTATGAATGGCCCAGTAATTGACGTGGCATTTATCGGATAAAATCTGACTTCGCTGAGTGGGGTTTTATTGGGTGTAATAATCACCACCCAATTACAAGTTTTGGGGGAATAACATGCAGCTTTTTGGTGCTTACGGTGCCACAAGCTGCATGCTCAGACCAATACCGAACCTTTTTCCCCTGATATTTATCACAAAACTCATAATTGCAATATGCACAGTAGCAGCAGTTACAGCATGAATCATAATTAACTGCCCACTTATACTAAGTGTTAAAAGTTCGGTTTTTTGCTTAGTTATTGCAAACTATAAGCAAGGTCTTCCTGCCTCCTGTGTGCCAGCCTTATCCTTTCCTTATGCTACTGAGTTCCTTTAGACAAGGGAGAATGGTGATTCTCTAATTAGCATGCAGAGAGAATCTTGATTTCATTAAAGACTACGGAGGCTATCATTATGCATAAACCTTTATTGCTGCCCCCTCACATGCAGCCCTTTAAAGAACTTCAACACATCACAAAGTAAAAGTTCCATTCTGGAATCATAACACAATATATATGTCCAGCTATATTCCTCTTTAGGCTGCGACACAAAGAAAACTTGGAAATAAACTTGAAACATAGCAAACATCTTATTAAACGTGGAACATCTTCAACTTCTCCATCTTTCCTTCGACAGTAGAAATCAAATTAAGGGTTGCTTCCTACAGAATAGAAAAAAAGTCAATAGTATCCAATCAATGTGAATAGAATTAAAGTTGAATAATTCATATCCACTGAACAATTTAATATCAAAATTGCATTTTTTTCTATGAGAAAATAAGCATCTCAACTATCAATTTCTTCTTTTTCTCCGTTATTATATTATTGTTTTTTGGTTTTTTTAACATAACCTTTTCTATTTGACCTTAGTACATATGATCATAGGCCACTGTGGGTGGGATAATAATAGCCTCTGTAGTCTTTAATGAAATCAAGAATTTCTCTGCATGTTAATTGGAGAATCGCCATTTCATTACAAGACCGGAGGCTATCATTATGTAAGTTTAAAGCTTTCCATAACTAGACTGCTCACATGCTTCACTTGTCTCAGGTAGAATCCAGCAAAAGTACTTGCATTTGACCAGACTGCTGCTTTCATGATATCAGAAAGGGTTCCACCAGCCCAAAACACTTTGCTAGCCATTGCTCCTCCAGCTGAATGGGCGCCAAATTTGAATAAATCTATGCCTGCACACTCATTAATGATCTAATCCACCAAGATATGGTAGCAGTGGATACCGCTTTATATGGTTTCACATAGGATATTAACAAATTAACTTCACCATAGGGTCTGCAGTCTAGCATTCTTTGTTCGTATACCTTCATACAACTTTCCACGCATAGTTCTGGACAATCCTGACATGAAGGATAGAAAACATTTCCAGTCATAGTCTTTGTTATCTTCCAAATATCAAAATGTACACCAACTGATGAGTAAAATATGCTACAAGTCTCTAGAGCTTTAACATCCGATACCCTTTGGAAAGATATTAAGCTTAGAAGGGTTGCTAGCTTCTGACATATCTGTTTCAGTGAGATGTAATTATTCCCTGGCCATAAAATAAATAGTTTGAACTCCAAATTTACGTCCCTTAAAGAAACATAACGAGCCTTAGGTGGTCTCTTAAGCCTAATTCCTTTCATCATTCTATATATTAGAGGAACGCATCCAATAGCGTTGTCACTTACCAATGCATAACTGGGTGACACACCTGACATATAATAATAGGTGGTCCTGTAAGATAGGCCTGATTGAAATAGTTCGGCTAAATAATTTGCCAAATCTGTCACAGGAGCCTCCACGGGATCCAGATTCCTTTCCATGCACCGACTACTCTATTTACACCAAACTCCTTTATATCTCTTCTGGTGCCTGGTGCTGGTGCCTGGTGCCCAGGGCTCATCCAGTAAATCTTTAGCCTTCCCTGAAAGGTCACAGTATCTTCTCGAACCCCTGAGATCCTATAAACAAGAAGGTTCAACTTTCCTTCTACTACCAAAGGATGTTCCTTCTGGCCTTACCAGTAAACCTTGATGTACTGGTATAAAAGGAGGTTCCTCTACAGCAAGCTCCATCGACCCTGGGAACAAAGCTTGTGAAGTCTAAAATGGGGACACTACAACAATCCTGCACTTCTCCTTTCGTACGTTCTACAACACTCTCTGAATCATTGCAAACAGTGGGAAAGCGTAAGCCTTCTACGTCAACCAATCCTGTACAAAGGCATCCACTGCTGTGGCCGCTGGGTCTGGTCTCCAACTGAAATACCTTGCCACTTGGCATGTGAGTCTGCTTGCAAACAAATCTACCTCTACTGGGCTCCATAAAGTTTCTATTTTCCCAAAAATTACTGGGTACAATTGCAAATTGCTGAAATCATTGAGATATTGCAATTTCCAGTCTGCCCTCAGATTCTGAGTGCCTGGAATATGACCTGCTGTCAAAGCAATCTTGTATTCCCGGCAGAAATACCACATTTCTTTAGCTAAATCTGCTACCTGCTTTGACCTTGAACCTCCGAAGCGATTGATATAAGAAACTGCTGAAACGTTGTCCACACAAATTAAAACTACATTGTTCTCTAGGTATTTCTTGAAACTCCTCAAGCCGATCAATCTTGTCATTAACTCGAAAGAATTTATATGTAATAGCCTTTCTTCCTTCGCCCATTTCCCCCCTGTTTCCAGGTTGTCCAACCTAAAATGCTGACATCTGTTTCTAAGATAAACTCTGGCACATTTCCAAATATAGCTTTGCCATTCCATATCTCTAAACTGTTTAGCTACCACTCCAAATCTGTCAGTGTGTCTGGGGATAACATCATTAAGTGTGCATACCATAAGCCTTTCCTTAAACCTAGTGTTTTTAACCTCTGAAGAGCTCTGTAATGCAGGGATCCTGGAGAGATTGCCTTAATAGATGACTTCTTTTCCTAAAATATAACTTACTTCCTTCCTTATTTTGATTATCTTCTTTTTTAGGAGAAGTAACTGAGTTCGCAAGGTGTCCACCTGAAAACCTAAGAACTTTAAAGTTTGACTTCGTACTAACACCGACTTCTCTACATTGACAATGAAACCTAGATCTTACAGAAGATCCCTTGTCATCTGTAAATGTGCCAGTAACTCTGTTCTCTCCTCGCACATTAACAAAATGTGGTCTACATAAATTATTAAATGAACACCTCTCTCTCTCTCTCAAGAAGGCCACAAATGGCCGTAAAACCTTGGTGAACCACCATAAGAACAAGATAACCCGAAAGGGAGACAACAAAACTGGTACAATACACCTTTCCATCTGATTTGGAGATATTTCTGCCCATTTTCCTCCAAGGAATCGTAAAATACGCATCCTTCACATGTAGCTTTACTAGCAATCCTTTTCTTGCAAAATGTCTCGTAAAAGATGGATTCCCTCCATCTTGAAGTGTCTGTAAACCAAATATTTGTTCAAATCCCTCAGGTTTATTACTGGGCTCCAAATTTTGTCTTTCTTTTTTGCCAGAAGATTGCACATACAAATCTGTCTTCTGACTCTGGTACATCTATTATTGCCCCCTTGCCTAACATTTTAGAAATGGGACCTTCTGATACCTTGGCAGGCAGCCAGTCCCCTCCTGTCAGCCCTTCCAAATATTTGTGCCCCAAAAACACGCCTAATATTAAATTGACCCTTACTCATGGCTGTAAAGGTGGACACATACTTACCTAATGACTTAACAAAGTTGAGACCAAAAAGGAGTGCATCGAGATCTCCTACCTTCTCCTTATTGGCCAATTCTGCAAGTTTGGGGTTCATTCTCATGAGGATGGCCTTTTTCCTCTCAGATACCAGGCCTGCATTGGCATTACCCAGCATACAAATTGTCCTTTGGTTCCAACCCCTCAAGAGCTCAATATCTATTTCTGTGTCCTTTAAATGCACCACCTCTGCCATATCTAAGATGCGTGCCGGAGGGCCCAGGACGTCTAGTAATCTATCCTGGCATTGTTTTAGACACCATTTAATGACTTTTCTAGGGTCTTTACCCGATTTGAACAGAAAGGTAATCAGCTCACGGTCCAGATTGGAGTTGTGACGTACCTTATTATCAATATATGGTCTGGGACATTTGGCTCACATCACATTGTGATGCTGTCTCTCCAGGGGTTTTTTCACCTATTGTTTAATAAATTTGGCCAAATGCAACAAGGGCCCCATTATGAACTGCGCGCATGTCTTATGGAATCCGGGCTAAACATATCCTCCCCTAGAGGATCCTTAACTGGGCACTGCAAGTCATCATCCAGACTTTCAAAAGCTTCTAACCCCTCATCAGGATCGAAAATATGCCTGTCTAACCCCATGTTATCATTGGCATCATAAGTATCATCCAGGCTGAAGGAATCCTGGTTAACTTTTGTGCCGCTGAGGACACCTCTCCTTTTTGTGCCGTTACGGACACCGCAATCTTTTGTAGCACTAAGACTACCCCAATCATTTGTAGCGCTAAGGCTACCACTCGGAGAGGACAGGGGCTCTTCCCTCCTTGTTCCTGAACCAGATTAAATATTTGCCTTTCCGCCCTCTTTTGTAGGTATGTCTTCTTCAGAAACTGAGAAATTCTCCTCCTCTGAAGGAATATTTCTTTTGTGTTTAGTCATAGCGCCTCTACCACTTTCTTATTAGAGGTCTTTAAACCCTCATGAAAGTATTTTTTTAAACATTTATGGGGTATTATTTCCCTTTGTTCCAACATTGTTCCTTCAATATAAAATACATAATATTATTTCTGTTATTATTATTATTATTTTAAATTATCTATATATATTTTTTCTACCTCGTCGATCACCGTACCTAATACTACAATCTAAAACTACCTAGAGACAAAAATCACCAGCTAATGGATGATGAGTGATTCCTAAAAAAAAGGACACTTCCAACTGTAAAAACCACTGTATGATAAGATCAGCTCGTGTATCACCTAGAAGTTAGCTTCAAAATAATGTGGTTGTCATGGTAACATAATATCCATTTTTAGCCCAATCCAAAATGGTGGGTGATTTAAAAGCAGTCCTCTTTCCATGTTTACACTTTTTCTTTTTAGTTGGCGCAACAGCTCCATAATCAACAGGGGAAAGGAAACATCCCAAATCACCAATGTGGGCCTCCCCAGGTTTATAAGTGTATTTCTACTTAGGTGAGGTGGCACAATTGACCAGTGCTTGCAGCCGCCTCCCAAAACACACAGCCTTTGCTCCCTGGCCATGTCTCTGGGCACTTCAGTGCATCAGGAGCGCTAGGCCAGGATGCGAGGCTTATCTCTAAGTTGCGGCCCATTCCGCGACCGCACAACGAGGTGCAGTGCGATCTGGAAGTGCAAGGCTTGCCCTGAAGCTGTGTCTCCTCTCTCGATCTGGGAGTGCAAGGCTTGCCCTGAAGCTGTGTCTTCTCTCTCGATCTGGGAGTGCAAGGCTTGCCCTGAAGCTGTATCTCCTCTCTCGATCTGGGAGTGCAAGGCTTGCCCTGAAGCTGTGTCTCCTCTCTCGATCTGGGAGTGCAAGGCTTGCCCTGAAGCTGTGTCTTCTCTCTCGATCTGGGAGTGCAAGGCTATGTTGGCCTTAAGCCGCGTCTTCCCTCGCAATCGCACCGCAAAGTGCAGCGTGCTTCAAAGCAATCACGCACTGGCAGAATTTACGGCACGAGCGACAAGCTCGCTAGAATCATCACATTCAAAGTCAGCCGGTAATCTTTCTGCTCAAGGAATAATCTTGCTCTAATTGTGCCAAATCTAAATCCTTGGCAAAGGTGTGCTGTAAGTCAAAGTAAGGTTTTAAACTTCCCTCAATCTGCCTTGTTCAAGCAGGAATAAACAAGCCATCCTAACTAATTACTTTCGTAAGTAAAAAATGGTATACCGCACTAACAGTTACTCCATAGATTGGAATAACTAGTTCAACAATAAACCATGTAAGTTTAGCGACCGGCCATATGGTATAATAACTATCAAGTTACCAAGAAGTAAGAATATACTTATCTGAGACGGAGCAGCCAATAAACGAGGAATATAGCAGTGTGACATGCACATATATACTGTGTTATGATTCCAGAATAGAACTTTTTACTTTGTGGTGTGTTTAAGTTCTTTAAAGGGCTGCATGTGGGAGGGCAGCAATAAAGGTTTATGCATAATGATAGCCTCCGTAGTCTTTAATGAAATCACACAGCATCAGAGCATCGGAGGGCAGACAGAACCCCGGCCTCCAAGCTTCCCAACCTCCAGCAGCTAATCACATGGAGATGGGCTTCTGGCTGCTAATTTGGCAGCATAGTTAGATTTAATTATAGCGATTTATTAGCTTAAATTTTCTTGCTAATAGGCCTCTTTCCTCTAGCGTTGCACAACACTTCTATAGATGGAAGGAAGGATTTGAAAATTAATTGCACAACTTGTGATTACAGCCCACGCAGGCATGATTTAAGCTTTTCTTCGAGCTGGCATTTAATCTATGAACATAAATCAAGAGGCACAGGCATTCTTCCTTAGACAATAAGAGGCCTCCACATCCCATATACATTCCTCTAATGATGATGAAGTGGCTTTAAAATTAACTTTCGTGTTAGCAGCGGCTTCCATCAATTATTTGCACATCATGTCAGTGCATCATGTCAACACAAGCTGCAGCTTCACCTATTCGTCCATACCACCGCAGGCGTTCAGCCTCTAATGGTGTCCATCAGGCACTTGGCTGTATAGTACACTCCAGGCTATCCATGTAGGTCTGTGATCCAGGTGTGCCACCCTCTTGTGCAGGCATTCATGCAATGCTATTTGGCACAAATTGCTATAATTGTAATTGCATTTATATAGGACTTACTAGTACTGACGGGGAGTTGAAGCACTTAATGGTGAGTAGCATGCTAGTCCAGAACCCAGGGTTAGTGGTTAATCCAGTGGTTGAATGTTTGTTAGTGTGATTATATAGTGCAAAAAAACAAATTGAGCCCAAGTAATCTGAGAGGGTCATGGGGTACAAGTAATTTTATAGGAACAGTGGTCTCTTACAGTGTAGGTAAAAGATAATGATTCACACAGAGATACAATGAAGGCTGTGTTATAGGCCTCCGAATAGGACAAAATATACTTTAATTCACAACATAAATAGAAAAAACAAGAGAAGTGGGACAGTGTTCAAGAGGAATGTTTCAAAACCTCAGGCATTACAGTGCATGGCCAACATTGGCCCACAGGCATATGAAGAGCACCATTGCACATGTTTACAATAATCAGTTGAATACATCCGTGTCAAGGTGCTGAAGTCGACGGCGTTTCGATCCCTAACATAATAACGGGATCATCATCAGGACATGGTAATTAAGGCCTGAGAAGGATGCCTAATGATATAATGGCAAATTGCATCAAGAGCCGGGCCGGAAAGAGAACTGGCACAAATAGGGCCTGAAGGACACGTTGTGTGTTCAAAACAAAATAATCGTGAGGATCAGCCCTGACAGGGTGGTGAGGATTAGGTCAGAACCGGATGCAGCTCATGCGACCTTAGGGACGTAGCATGTGTCCAGGATAAGAAGATTAAGTTCAGATTGCCTGGGCAGCGTGGAAGTCACTGCAAATGAAGGGCCAGTTCTGGATGTGGTACATATATCCGTAAATCAGCATAATTCCCCTGTAGAGAGGAACCGGAACAGTTGGGCGCAATGTGCATATGCCTGTGGTCCAATTGTTGATCAAGTTGTTGGCCACGCACTGTAATGCCTGGGGTTTTGAAACGTTCCTCTTGAACACTGTCCCACTTTTCATGTTTTTTCTATTTATGTTGTGGATTAAAGTATATTTTTTTCCTATTGGAATGTTATTAGGATTAGTCATGTGCTCAAGAAAATTGTGTCAATCTACTTTTGCGAACAAAACTTATTTTGCACTGAAAGTTGACGTGATCGCAGTGCCAAAATTGGTTTACATCTTGGAGCGCCTACCCCACCCAAATAGCTATGTAAACGAGGCGTAATGGTTCAGGAACAGTGCAAAGACCCTATGGTTTTCATGAACAGTCAGATCTAATTAAATAGTGTGACTTGGCTTTTCATAAAATCCTAGTGCAAAAAAAAACCAGGTCACTCAAGGGACAAGCAGAATGTCACCTGATATTCCTACATGTAAGGTGAAATTTCTATGACATTACACTTTGTACATAGTTTACGCATAGACGGTTGTCCTCCATTTGAAATCTGAACTAAATGGTGGACCTTGAGTACAAATCTCATGCAAGGCCGCACTGACTGGTGTTTGCGCCCATCTACACTCCTTGGTGGCATGCTAAAATGGCTTATTGGCACTAGTGCATCTGATGATATCATTGGCCTGCAGCTTTCATAAATACTTTTTTTTACCATGCACACAATGCAGTGCTGCAAATTTTCCTGCATCGCTGCCCCTACTTTTAGTAAATCTAAGCGTGTATGTCTTTCGATGTGTATTCATTTATGTTTCACACTCTTGAGTGGTAGTGCATGTGCGACATCCCATTGCAAGATCCCGCAGCTACCCACAACTGAGACAGGATTGGCCTTTAGGACAAGCGGGCAGTGCCTGAAGACAGGTCAATGTATGGACCATTTTGGGGATGTTTGTGGGCTTGTTTAATACTCTGGTGAAGTGGTTCTTAACCTGTGGTCCGAGGACCTCTGTGGGTCCGAAAGGCCTACTCAGGGAGTCTGCAACTATGTTACAGAATTAAATAATATTAAAATTAATACATTAAAATGAATAAAGTATACGCAAATAAAGTAAAATTTTAAATATGAAAAATTTCTATTTTTCATTTGAATTAAACAAAATATTTCGATATTTGAGCATTTTTTAATGTATACTTGTTTTTTGTACTTTTGTGATTGTTCTGAAGTTCAAATCATAGAAACTGCTAAGGATGGGGAACCCCAGGTTCCAATAATGATTCAGTTGGGCCTCCCCGGATTCCAATACTGATTCAGTGGGGGTCCACAGGTCTTCAAGAGGTTAAGAACCGCTGGTCTGATGGGTTAATGTCTCTTACACTTCGTCATCCAACAACTGCTACGCACTGCGCCTCATAACACAGTAAACGCACCTCTGTGGTCATCAAGCATGATATGAAAACACTCCCCACGTAGGATCAAAATAAAGACAACATTCTTCAAACCACACACCCTACATGGTGTAGCATGCTACCCATGTAGGCAAGCTCTTTAGCGCCCCACATAGTGGTAGTAAGCGCTATATAAATGCTGCAATACAATATAATACAAAATCCTTACATTTTGCACCTTCTCCTTGCAGTCAGATGTTTTGGGTTTATGACTACATATGTTTCTTGATGCCAGAAAGGCAGGAATAGATTGTGGCAGGTGCGGACCTCAGTGGCTGTGTTACTCTGTGTTTTGCTGTGGTATGTTGTTATGCTATGCGATATTATACTCTCTTATGCTAAATTTACTTATTGAGTGCATGCTTGCCAGTGTTGCATGGTATTTTAGAAAGAGCCCTGCAAACAAGGAGCGATTGTGCATTATCTACTGGACAAAAGCCAGGGGTTTTCTTTTTAGAAATTTTCTGAATGTCTAATGCACAGTCTCTTCCAGAAGGGTCAGAGGAAGTGAGCTTCAGTGTGTAACTTCCTGAAATCTGAACCCCCTGCTTCCAGTCTGACCCTTGAAAATGTTGGCATATGTATAAATTGGCTGGTTTTGCATTAATACTTCAATTAAGAAGCTAATGGGTGGAGCCATCGAAGACTCTGTGATTCAGTCCCTTTGCTTTGAAACTGACTCGCTTTTCTGCAGGTAATGGGGGAAGGCTACCACTGGTGACGTATGGTCATGTGTAGGCGATCCTAGGAGGGCGTATGTTGTTAGCCAAGGCTAACTGTGTTTAACTCAGTGCATTGCTCGGATTTTCAGCCCATTTACCCCCTCGCCCTCCTCCCCAGGCAAAACAGCAATTTTGGCTTCTGGAGCGCTCTCTCTAGACTGAAAAAGGCAGTTTTCAGGACTTTTGCATACATTTGCACCACCAGTAGATGGCGCCCTAAGGCCACTTTATTTTATCGCCTTATGGACTTGCTGGTCAGGCCTTTATGGTAAGTACATTCAAAGTAGCTCCCAGTAGTTTGAAGACTGATGGGTCCCTAAGGCGTTCATCTGTTTGTCATTACAGACACTGTATACAGTCCTTCACTGCCTTTTGGCAAATACTTGCTATCAGGTGCATTATACTAATTAGGCCAATGGACGCAAACCAAGACTACAAAACCCAGAATGCATTATGCAGTGACCCGAAATTCCTGGATTCGATAAAGAGTTGAGAGTGACATGGAGTGAAGTTGGAATTAAAATGAAAGGATGCAATGGTGCAAAGCGCCCTTGTTTGCCTCATATTCACAAACCATTGGCAAATGCAGGTCTTTTCTTTCTGGTTATTTATTGCCCCCTGCCAGTGAATCTCAACTCAAGGTAAGGCCAATGTAAGAATGCTGTGTGAGGCTGATGTGCTTAACATTACTGGCCGAACCTCTATATAGGCAACACTCCCCACCCTTTGCCAAGCTAGCATGCACAATGGAATAAATAAAGACACAACACAATTTTTGGTTGGAAAAAGATTGCTGCAGGTTTATTCCATACAGAAGTATGCAACATGGTGGGTTATCTTACGGGCGATCCAAGGGCAGGCAGCAGTGACTAACCTACGCTGCCCTGCCCGCCTGATGAGCCAAATTGCACTGTGGCCAATCTAATCAGTGCTACCAGTTATGATGGGATCCCCCTCCCTTGGATCCCGTGGACCACTGGTCCACCATCTTACTCACGCCCCTTTTTCTGGCGGAGCGTTGCAAGGCCAGCCCCCGGTTGTTCAGGCTTACAACCGCCCTAAGGACTAGCGGGCGCGGATGATTTTCTTCCAGGGACCTGCCATAAAAACTCCTGGGATTTGGCACTGGCACCCCTATTGTGCTCCTGAAGAGGTACCCCTCTGTACCCTTCCGCCTCCGGATCGCCCTGTAACTCCCCCAAAGCTCTGGAGGTGGCCCCCGTTGCCTACACAGCAACCCACCAAGACTGCCATTTTCTTCACTTGCAACCTGCTATTTCCAGGGCCTCGCTAATGCCCAGTAAGAACAGATCCATGCCCATCTTTGACAGGTGTACCCCGTCCTCGTCAAAATACCCTTTGGTGTTTGCATGAATTAGCCCGTGCCTGATGAAGCCAAAACCCCTTTGGTCCGTGAACTTGCGCCTGGCGCTGTTTATACTTCTCCGGGAATGTTCAACTGCCTCACATGACCTGGCACCCTGCCAGACCCTTTGCGGGACTATTTCCGACCACCATAACTCGCATTGCCCAATGTGTTTGCTGATTGTACCCATATCTGCCTTCATTGCCTGCAACAATGCCCCTCTGCCCATAACCGTGAGATTGTTGCCTCCAAGGTCGATGACCAAGATGTTCGGGGGTACCTCCCCCCCCCGCCAGTCTCTGCTGCAGTTTGTTGAGCAGACTGTGCCATCTCATGCCAGGATACCCCAGCCAGACAATCTGTGTCTGGGAGAACCCGTGCTTCCAAGTCCTGTGTTCCGCCCATTGTGCCAACCTGACGACGCACAAGTGGCTGATCACCCACACCTTGAACCCTGGCGAAATAAATGGATGCAAATTTTCACACACTATTTTAATGATGCTACACATTACACACGGCAAATCTAGTAACAAACTATATCACACTGCACTCCAAAACTGTACAATATAATAACAACTTAATGATACTTCTGAGCATATCCTTCTGTTGGTGCCTAGCCAACCCCTTAGAGCCCATTAAAACCCTTCACGGGCGGATGTAGCGCTCATAACAACGTGACTCCCAGCGTCCCACCTTTTTTATGCGCTCTGGTGAGAGGCCAACCTTGAAAGCCGCGGTGGCCACCCCAATTCTAAATGAATGACTAGAAAACTTCTTGTCTGGGTGCGCATGTCCTGACAACCCCAAGCAAGTCATCATGATCCGGTCCACCTGAAATTTTGTGAGTGGAACCAGATCAGCACGAATTAAAAAATAGCCTGCTGCATGCGGGCGGACAGCTAAATACTCGCTGACCCGAGCGACAGGGCAGTACCGTTTGTCCCCCAGAGGCTGTAAAACTACGTCTGTCCCTCGCCCTGCCTGGTCAGTTTTGGACTTTCTGATGCGTATCTTTAGGGAGTTAACAGTCAGCTGGACATCCTGGCTGCATAAGGCGTCTCCCGAGCCATCCATTTTTGATCTAGCTACTAATTCACTTATCCTAAATGCCCCAAAAAATGCCAGGCAGAATGCCGCTGCAAAGAGGCTGGCCTCGAAGTGGGAATTGGTGGCCCTGCCTACCGCCTCTAACATGCCCTGCAGTGTGTTGAAATCGATGGGTTCCCTAGTGTCTGGTACCTTGATCTCTTCTCTAGCCCACCTTTTGAGAGCAGCCCGAATGAGGAAGGTCTTAGCTGCACCCCATCGCTGTGTTGCGGGAAGGAATGGAAGCCATTTAAAAATGCAGTTTGTAATGTCTTTCCCTTCCTTCTTTGCCATACAGCAGCGAGGATCGTCGACAAGGAGCCAGCCAGGAGCAGCAGCTGCGAAGCAGGTTTCCCTCCAGTGCCAGGCATCGGCCCAGGACTAGATTCCTGCATCCAGCGTCATCCGAGACCCAGGAAGCAAGGATAAGATTCCTGCAGATTGCCCCCCACCCCATCCATACAGCGTCGCTGAGGACCCAGGCCATTTTAACCCCTTAGCCTGCCAGCCACAGGGGCCTGCCAGTGTCTTTCCCCTGAGCCCTTTGCCCCCTGCTGAGCTGGGACATTGAGCCCATGATGGGCGGGGAGGAGGTAGGGAAGATGGCCTGAGCGGCCTCCCTGGAGCCCAGGTGAGATTGGAGGAGGCCTCTACCCGGGGGGAATCTCTGTATATGCTCGGGACCCAGCAGTGCTCACTCTCTCTGCTACTGCGAGCTCTTCAGCCGTGGGACCCTCTGATCCCAATCCAACTCAGCCTTTTGCAAAGATTATTGGGGATAGAAAAGGGTAAGTAAGACACGCCACTGTCAGCGAGGCCAATGCTGGTGCTCGGTCAGCACATTCTGTTGTATTATTGTCAGGCTGATATTTTTTTTTCCAGCTGTTAACCTCTCCCCGAGAAGCGGCATCGAAGCTGGAAGTGTGGGGTGACATCCAGAATAACCGCGCTGGAGTTAGGATGAAAGACCAAAAAAATGCCTTTAAATTTTGTTTTTTCTCTTGTAACAGAGGTTGAATGTCAGGCAATACCATGTGGCAAATTGCTGCTTATTCTTTTAACATGGAGATTGGTGTTTACTTTTCTTTCCCCGACTGCAGAGTAAGAGGAATTTTGAAAGTTTGCACACATAAATACCTGTAAAGAAACTGTACAAATATTTCAAATTTTGAAATAAGAAAGGACATATGAAGCAGTTCTTTTGTTATTCTGAAGTCTCAAGGAAGAATTGAATAGAATCAAAACAAAACATGATACTGGGTGATGCACAAAAGATAAATATTCTCTAGAGTCGGGGGCCTAACTTCCATTGGTGCAGCAGGTGCAGTGGCACAGAGGCCTGGGGGCCCACCGAAACCAGATTAATACTGTATTTCACAGATCAAACAGGGATCAGTGGCCCATTTCCTTCCTTGCACTGAGGCCCATGACACACTGGCTATGCCACTGGCTGCAGTGGTGTAACAACAGCCCCCGCAGTGCCCGTGGTGCGGAGGGCACTGAGCTCCAGGGGGCCCCCTGTGGCACTGTACACAGGCCCCTCGCACGAGAGCTCCTGACTGGGTCTGAAGCTTGGGGGCCCCTTTCATGTAATTTGCAGGGGGGGGGGGGCGCCTCAAGTTTCATTACACCACTGACTGGCTGGTACCCAATTAAACACATTATCCTTGGTGCGCTGCATACTTTTTGTCAGTAAAACTACAGGTCTGTGCAAATTTAGTGGTCATGACAATGGAAAATGGGGTGTCCCTCATTTACCGATTCCCAGTAAATGTTTGGCAGTAGCCCCGCCCCCTGGGTCATAGCTCAATTTAGTGAGTACCTGCACTTCTTTCTCCCCATTTAAAGCACTGACAATAAGGTAATTTTTAAGTCTCGACTCTAGACGGCACACATACGTTGTCTCAAGAAGAGATATGCTGTATCTCTTTGTGGGCTTACAGCCCGCCCATAGGCTTCTGATTTGCTGGATCCATCGACTTTCTCCCCATTTGTCCATTCAATCATTTATCATGGCTCTTCCTGTGTTTACCACTCCCCGAGAGCAGTGACCAAGTACACTATCCCTCATTTTATGCTCAATTAAGGAACTTCTTTTGTTTTTGTTTACGATCCCTCCTTAGGAGCGCTGCAGACCGTGCATGTGAGACTCAACATCAGAGTTAGAAATTGTTTCTATGGCTTTCCGTTAGTAGCCTACTGCATTCAATTGTGTTAAAACTTTTGTATAGCGCTTTCTGCCTCTATGGAGGTCTTGAAGCACTTATGCGGTTTGGATATTCACTGAACTGCTGTTTTCAGAATATTCCAATTGTATTGATGCCTTTCGATTTTAGTTAGGATTTGCTTTTTAAATGGTCAGCTTTCACCTTCCCTTTCTGCTAGACAAGCATCTTTACTCCTGAAGAGCGGACAAAGTGCCAGAAGAGCAGACAGCTGCCCCGACGTTCCCCACCTCTACTCCAGGGAGATGCCATAGCAGAGCTTTTCCTGTGACAAATCGTTTCCAGCTTTTCAAGCCTCCCTGAATCCACATGACACTTCAACATGAATCATGCACTAACACCAGCATGTGAAAACTGAAAAGTTTGAAGAACGGTCTGGTTGCTGTCTTGGGTGTGACTGCTACCAGGCCCTATATCTCCAGGGTCGCATTAAACCAGTCCGGACATTTTAAGATGCTGCGCTTTGAATTCTGGGAATTGTAGTTTCATCTTTCACATTTACTATATCAGCAGCAGACTGCTTTTGCCTAAATGACAGTGCCGGCTGATGTTGGCTGTCAGCATATGGTACCCGTTGGAAGCTGCTTGTCTGCTGGTTGTGTATTATATTGCTGGCATTCTGGGGGGGCTTCAGCGCGCAATTTCCGGGTTACCATCACAGACCGGAGTATGAGTGGTCATTGTGTCCTGTCGGGTTTCGGATTGAGTGGCGGGGGAATGAACGGTTGTTGGTGTGTTTTTTTGGTGTTTGAGAACTGAGTCAGAAGACACTAACCCAGTTGCGTATACATCGCTTAGATAGGTAATGGATATTTCATAATAAAATTGCTAATATAAGAAAAGAAATGGCGCGGGCTGGGAAGTCAGAGCCGGACCCATGAGGGGCCTATGAAGAACGCCTGCCGAGGGCTGGACCATCTTGAGACCAGAGGCAGGAAGCCCGCAAGAAGGTGCTGCAAGCCTGCGAAAATGGGGTCAGGTGATTGGGCGGCATGTTTTGAACCCCTCCAATCCAAGCGAAGTTCTCTGGAGAATCAGACGTTAAAAAAGGGGGCAAGGACAGCACAGGGCATACCTTGACCTCGCCACACCCACCCCACCGAAATGCCAGCGTCGCAAGCGCAAGTTGGGAACGGGCAAGGAAGCCACGGAAACAACACAAAGTAGACAGACAAGAAAGCACACTAGCCTAGGACAATGAGCCATGCAAAACAGTGGTCTTGGGATCTCCGGGGGGGGGGAACAGGTGAATGGTCAGCAGCAGGCGGTCACGGCACTTGCAGCCCGGGCGAGGCCTGATGGCCATCCACTCAGATATCTGTGGGCTGCCCGACGTCCACGAAGGGGACCTCCTAAGAGGGCGGCTCCTTTAGTGCCACAGGATGGCACACGGGACACCCCAGCGTCGCGAGACCCCTTTGGGGTCCCGCTCGTCATTTCCGGCCCAGGTGGGGGAAGGGGAGAGGTATAAGTTCCTCCCCCGCCCACCTAGCGGCCTCTTTGTTCCTCACCACGACGCCATTTGGATCGTCCTGGTCTGGCGTCGGGTTTTCGTGACCCCGGGTATCCGGTGAGTGTTTGTTGTCCCCTGTCCCCGAGCCTCCCTGGCCTGGCTGCGTGCTGGGTTGCGGTGGGAGCAGCCGTGTTGGGCACGGCCTCCTGGCGGGGCTCGGGAGGTGGGCAGATGGGAGCAAGAGTTATGCTGAGCGGCGGGGTTGCGTGCAGAGGGCGCCGGGTGTTGGTGCGAGGCCGGGAGGGGCCTTTGTGGTGCAGGGCATTCATGCCTACGGAGTTGGGAGCGCGTTGTCGTGCAGTTGGTCGAAGTGGAAGAGACACCCATCCCCCCTACCACGGGTCCCACCACGCAGGCCATGCCCGGGTGGGACCTCCGCCTAGTTACAAGTTCTATGGCCCGGCCCACCGCAGGAGGTCCGCGGGGGTCGGTACATGCGGGTGAGGTGTGGCGAGGGTTTGGAACGGGGGTCAGGGCAGGGGTTCCAACTTCCGCCGCGTAGGCCTGCATGGTCAGCCGTAGTATGAGGAGCGGTTTCGCTCCTCTCCCTAGCATCCAGCACGACCCCCTTTCCCACATCTGCACCTGTGGGGCCCCGGAGGCGATGCTGCAGGGGGTAGCAGCCTCGTTGGCCAGCACCATTGCCGCCGTTAGTGGCTGGTTCAGAGTCACCGCGGTCGGGGGTTTACTTGTCCGGTGTGAGGAACTGCGGGCGTTGGATCTGTACAGCAAGTGAGCACTTGTCTCACCCAGGCCTGGGGTTGTTCTACTCGCCCAGGTATCAGGCCGGGCAGTGTGCATTAAAGGACTGCGACCGTGTTTGAGTGCAGCTCGGCCCACGGCACTCTTCTGATCGACAGCAGGTGGGGAGGTCAAAAGAGCAGAGAATCTCCTATGTATCGCCAGGGCGAAGCCACGTGCGGCGGTTTGGTATCAGTAAGTGCGGGACATTAAAAGCCCCCTCCACCCATCTGGCCGGGAGTTCGGCCCCGGCTCTGGATCATTGCCAGGCCTGGGGGCTCGGTGTTTGGCGGGAGTTGTTCGGCGCCGGCCACTCATCGCGTCGGGTTGAGGTCGTGCTGGTGGCTGTGTCCGCCGTGTTGCAAGGCTGTTTTACAGGCGAGGAGCAACCTGGTGCTATTGAGCGGGGGAACAATTATTATGTGTTTATTTACCGGAATTGCGCTCAACGGGGAGGAGGGATTCGAAATATAATGGTAGCTATTGTTGTTTATATACCATTAGTACTAATGAGGACTCGGGACAGGTTCTTGATAGCCGGACCGGGAGGCTTAGTCTGGTCATACCAGTGGGCTGATGCGTCCGACTTTGGTGGGTGCTCGCGGTTGCATACAGGTATGGACTAACTGCACATTAGTTGACGCCAGTTGGCAAAAGCAACCACAGTGGGGGCTGGTGCTACCAGTCCGCGACGGTCATCTCGCCCTAGCAAACCATTGCTGGAGGGGAGGAGAGCTGATGGTCTCCCCCTTCAGTGTCCTGGTGTTCCCTGAGCTGCACGTTTTCAATCGTGCCATCATGCGCCAGAGCTCTGCCTTTTCACTTTTCGGTTTGTCTCGAAGAATGGGCGGGTAATCTCAGTCTACAGCGCATGTAGTTGTTTCCCAGGATATTGCACAGTATAGTTCTTTTGGCCATACGGAGCGGGTATGCAGTTCGGCTGGCGGTGCATTGTTTGGGAGTTTGGGCGCTCATGTACTTCTATTAGGACCAGCTAAAGATGGCCCGTGTATGTATTTGGCCATGCCGCACGGTTCCGGGAGTGGGTGGTTGCGTGCTTTGTCCTGGGGGAGGCCTCGGGTGTTTCTCGGCACAGTTACCTACTCGGTTTGGAACACTGTTCATTAATTTATTGTGTTCCGATTTCCCAAATAATGAGCATGGGTAGCGGGGTTCGGGTGCACAATGCTCCTGCCCTGCACCGCGGTTATGTTTCACGATTTTGGATTGATTTGAGGCGTGCTTGGTCCCTTGGGGAGGCCGCGTGCGTTTCTCTTCAGTCGGCGGTGAATCCGACTTGGTTTGGAGCACAGTGTTTTACAATTAAAAGTTAGGGTCCTTTGCAAATCCGCCGGGGATGGCCCTATCACTCATTTGGAGCATCATGGAGTCGCTGGTAAATTATCTGCTACGCACTCTGGGAGCTCCCAGCCGAGCTGGGCCCTAGTACAACACTGTCACTAAGGGTGCTTTGTGGCGCACCAGCGAGGTCAGGGGGTCGAGGCCTGTGACACGGTGCTGGGGAGCGTTTCTCCGGCACAGAGGGGAAGGTGCTGCACGCTGGGCCTCAATGGGCCTCCGTTTGTTGGCGGCTGGAAGTGTCACTGTCGTTTGCAGGCGCCAGGTGGGAGGTTCCAGCCCAAATATGCAGGGGCCGGGACTGCGGTTGGCGCCGCTTCCCCCCAACTAGAGTGCAGCTGGATTATACTAGCAATAAAGTGTAATTCATAGTCTTTTAAATGTCACTCATAGTTGCACGGAGATGAAAATGTCACACATAGCAATCTGAAACTTGGGCAGCTATGGGTGGGGCGTCTAGCTCTTGGTTGGCTATGCGACAAAGCTATAATTGGGGCTTATTTATCTTATGCAACTAATAAGCATTGACTAAGCCAACAGATGGGCCTGTGTAGGTGCAGTGCTCCTTTGGTAGTAAAGTTAGGGATGCAATGATATAGCGGCTAAAGACCGGGCAAGGCACCGCCTTCCCCAGCACGCATGGGGGGCTCTGACGCTTTAAGAACACAGCATCTTGAAGGTTTGAGGTCAGGAGTGCATTTACTGATAGTCAACAGCATATGCTGTAGTACTACCAGCTGCCCTGGGCCTAATTATTGGGGGCACCAGCCTGGAGCAGCTTGAATTGATACAGTGTAGTTCTTACATGCCCACTGTGAGGAAGGTTACTGACAGTGTACGTAATTGGCACTAAGGCTTTAGACCTCTATTCCGTCCCACGAGTCCTAGTAGTGCCCCCACTAAGTCGGACGCTGTTGAGAAGTGGGAAACATGGTGACTAGCATCGGCACGATCGCCGAACCTCACGTGCGCCTTTCAAATCCTGGTTCAGCAGCATAGGTACTAGTGGAGAAATCCCGGCAGAATGAATTTGTTGCCCACAAAGGCGAGAACTGGGGCAGCTAGTATTAAGACCATCCCTTCGTCAGGGGGCCGCCCACCCAGCATTTCATCCTCCTGGGGAGGATATGAGTACCACCAATGGGGGTAGCAAGAAACATCCATGGGATATATTTGCTGGAGGTGTGCAGTCTGAATGGGCAAAGATTATGCTAGAGGGCGAGTAGTTTAAGTGGATGCACAGTACGGTCAAGCTTACAGCTCTGTAAAGTTTTGTAAATGTGCCATTGTCTATTATAATATCTATACCTGGTTTAGTATCCAGGCTAAGGGGGGGGCTGAAGGACACTAGTGTTTTGTGGTGGTCAGCCGGCTGGCAGGCCTTCTAGTGGGAGGTTTCCAACTCGGGCCTGTCCAAGTAAAGGGTCAAGTGCCAGAAGTGGGTGTAGCAAGCGAGTGATTTGACACAATTTCCATATGCCTGAAGGGTGGCGCAAGCACAAGTTTAACTTGGACAGGGGCAGGAGCAGTGTGGAATATGAACTGTTTGGACTGTGCTGTTTGTCCTCTAAAAATGTCAATTGCATTTATGAACAACTGAGGCCCCATCCACCGAGGGAAGGGTAGATGCACAGATAACTGTAGCATATTTGGAAATCCCATGAAGGTACTACTCCCTTGGCACAGTCTGATCAGTTCAGAATGGTGGAATTTTGATATTCTTACACAATAGCCACAGTTGTTGCTAATTACCTTATGCAATTACCAAACAGCGACAAAGTCAATAGTCCTGGCTGGCCACAGCTCCTAGGTGACAGGACAAGTAACCACATGGGTAGAATGGTAGAAGACTTGTCTGATCCTCATTGTGGGGTACATGGAGGACTTCTCATGAAGTTATCTTCAGATCAGTATATGTGACATACAATTGTTTTGTACACGGCAGGGGGAGGGGCCCTTACATTTTCTCCCCATCTAGTTAGTCACAGGGTGCGCACTTGTCAAATTTGTACCTTGTTTAAACCCACAAGGTGAGAAAGTCAAGTCTGGACTTCCGGAAGTGCGGCAATGGCCCACCATTGCTATTTTCAGCAGCAAGTTCACCTGTGCTAAAGCTGACTGGGTGGTTTTTCTGCTGCGGGGCACCGTCACTCAATTGTCACCACCGGCGCCTCTAACAGTCTGCCACTAGGTGGCATTGTCTGGCTTTCAGAGAGGACCACTACAACAGGCACTGAGTAAGTCAAGATCATTGTTGACTATTGCCTTCTGCCCAAGCCATCCTTTTAGCCTTGGGGGGGGGCCTGGATTGCCTCATTTGTCACACTTCGAGTTCAAGTTAAATAGAGGCTTGTCAGCTCTGTAATTTCGATTGCCACGTTTGCTGCGCTTCAAGGACAGAGGTTGAATGTCTCCGGATAGTTCTGCTTGCATTCTAGGTTTACATTGGGTTTGGTGATTACATTATCCTTTCACTTGCGGTCAGAGAAAGAAGATAATCTGGTTGGAGATAGCAGTGCATGATCTGGGACACTTAGCAGTAAAGCCGGCAAACAGGAAGCACATAGATCGTCATCCGGAAGGGGGATGCAGATGTGTCAGTTCAGGGCCAGGTTGAAGCAGGTTGGGGGATTTGCTTGGTTTACATCCAAGGGGCTGCTCTAGGACATGTTGGTCCTTTTGACATCGAGGGCTGCTTGGGCAGTCGAAGTCTCTGGCATTTTGCCTGTCTGACGTCATCCAAGGGCGTTACCTCAGAGACATTTAGGTATGTCCTTGGTTCAGTGTGCGGCTTATTATGTTTTCATGGCTAGGGACTTCCAATGTTCTTGGCCACATGCTCCGAAGTGCATCTAAGCGGGGCAGGCATGTAGCATAGAGGACAGTCCCAAACTTATTATCCACTAAGTGAGTTAGGCATGGTGCAGGCCAGGGGGTATGCCAGTAGTAACTTATACAGCATTGGTAGAGCGTGGTATGGGGCAGACAGTAGTTGGTGCCAACCAGTAGAAGGTAAATACCCAGGGGGTGGGAGGGCCCCCCCCCCCAAAGTGGTCGCACACTGGACCCGGGGCCATGTTACAGGCTGCAAGTTGGCATGTCCATTATTAAAGTGAAGGCAGGTAGCCATACTTAGGGTGGTGGTGGTGGTGGTGGTGGTGGTGGTGGTGGTGGTGGTGGTGGTGGCGGCGGCGGCGGCCCCCCCCGTCCCCATTATCTTGTCCGCGACCGGGTTCGCATTGGCGAGGCTTGGAAGTCCGATCTGGCGCAAGTAGGGGACATCATCCTGGTATCACAGCAGTTATCACCGCAGGCTGAAGGTGAAGGGCTAGCAAGCATTATGGCCATGTTTCTAGCAGGTTGCGGGGGTCAGGTGGGATACCAGGACATTACACTGGCTATACAGGCGCAGAAGGATACAGTGCCAGGATCAGCGTTTCCTCTGCTCGCAATGGGCCATCAGGGGTTGTCTTTCCAGATATGGGTGTGCTGCGTCACCTAGGAGGCCGGGCCCTCGCTCTCCAAGAGAGGGTATTTTCAGTTGCATGCTGACAGCTCGCCTCTTACCTTGGTTCAGGTAGAGAAGATATTGAGGCATCATTACAGTGTCAGGCATTGCGGGTTATGGCAAGCTATCTGTAGTCACTATTCCTGGATGGGCAGCGTCTGCAGCATGCAAGTGGGACTGGGTATCCCAAAGTTTAACGGTACTTCAGTTTGTAAGCCACCCAGGGAGAGAATCATGTTCAGGGTGAATTCTGAGGTACCGAGGGCAACCCTGTGAGGCTTCAGGGTTTGGCGTGGTGCAGTGTCAGTGTGTGAATTTACGGGCAACCTGAGTAGTGGGATACAACGGGGAGCTCTGCTTCAGTAAATGTGTTCGGCAACCCGGAATTTCTTGTTTGGCAGGATCATGCGAATGGCTTTCCTGCGCTTTGTGGCATGGTGGCAGAAGGTATCATGCAGGTGGGACGATGGGAGTCCCAAGGTGTTAAGTAATAGATTCGTCCATGAGCCACGTGAAGAAAGGGGGCCTGTGGACATGGAGAGTCTTGGAGTTACTGGCAATCGTTGAATGTACCTGGGGGAACCCAGTGCGGCACCAGATTCTTGGGGGGCCGGTTGTGACGTGTGTAATAAGGTGCAATTTAGCTGTGTGGTGTTTTGCGTGCCGTGCTTCTATAGAAGTTTTGCAACACTACATTTCTTTATTTGCCAGAAACAAAGGTCTGGGTGATTGGACATTTGAGCATCTTGAGAGTGGCACGGTGGGCAGAAACCTGGTAAGGAAGACACGGTTTTCCGCCACCGAAATCAGTTGGCTGGGGCACTCCGGCACGCGCTGGAGCGGCTTGCTGGGGAAACAGCACCAGAGACTGGGGGGGGGGGGGTGTCTCTACTCCAAACGTCCTGGTCTTACACCTGGGAGGGAATGATTTGACTTTCCTGGGGAAGAGAGCCCTGCTGCACAGAATGAAGTCCATGTGAGAAGTTGGCCTGGTATATGCTGTCCACTAGTTATAGTGGGCACCGTGCACCAGTCCAAACGACCTTTATTGATGATAGGTTTAAAGACAACCTTTATTGAAAGCTATCCTAGTGGTAGCTATGGAGAGCAACCTTCAGGCTAAGTCTTGAAGGAGTGTTAAGCTGTTTGTTTTACCAGTTATAATCTAACGCCCAAATGAAAGGAGAACCACACCAGGCATATATATAAAATATATGTATTTATTACTAAACACTACCCAATAGTCTCTTTATGAGGCTAGAGGTCAAAGTACACAAGTTACATGTCAAATAGCACAGTAAAGTAGCACAATATACGATTAGCCCTAGGGGCGTACCAAACCATATATTAAGAAAGTGGTATAAGAACCACGACTTAAGTAGACACAAGGCCTAGAGCCTGTAGAATCGCTGGGACCCCAAGGAACCACCCAAGGTAGTGACACAGGGGACCCACGGGGGCTGTGTGCAGTGTGTGAACACAGCCGCGAGCTACGTTATCGTCTATGGGAAAGTCGCGGTTAGAGTTTTAGAGTTTAAGGACACTTAGAAATGGACTGGGACCAAACCCTCTTGGACTTAGACAGTTCTAGGGTCAACACCCACGGGAGCACCGGAGTACTGGAGTTACCTCACCCAGGGAAGCCGGGTGCATAGGTGTCGAATGGTGTGGGGTCGCGTCGTCGATTTCAATGGCAGCCTGCAACGAAGTGCTGCTGCCGGGAAGATGCGAAGTGTCCGAAGAGATCTAAGCCTGGATCGGAGATGAGAAGAACCTGAAAGCAGAGGGGACAGAGTCTGGGTCACTTGCCAGTGACCAGGGGCACGATAGTCGAATGCCCACCGATGTCGGGTGTTTCAGGTGAAAGAGGTGAAGCTTGACTCTTCAGCCACGAGACCCAGGAGGCGTCGACGACGACCAGGAGCTGGATTCGAGCTGTCCTACGAAGGATGTCGAGTGCTGCCGCGTTGGTGTCCGGATTGAACACAACAAGCCTTGGCAACAGCAACCCACGCAGAACGCAGAAAGATGCTTCGGTGCAGACCAGCAAGGTCTGAGGGACTCACCACTCGGTGGGGAGTCAGGGCACGCCTAGAGCAACCAGGAAAGTCCAAAGAAAATCAGAGTTGCCTTCACAGGGACCCACCAGTCGACGGACCAGGGATCGCGAAGGAGCCTCGAGCGGAAATGCAAGAAGCGGGCCCACGGAACACTCGTGGAGTGTAGGCTCACAATCTTCGGTGCAAATGGTGCTCGGGGCCTGGGCTACAAGTAACCCAAAGCAGGACTTCAAGAGACATCGAGAAGTCGATGCATTAGCAAATGTGCATGGTGTCCAGGAGTTCCGGTTCCACGTCACTCGTGAGGGCTGCGGGTCTCAACTTTGCTGGGGACTCGGGTCGGCCTCTGAGAAGTCTGGAAATCCTCTTCCTGGGCTGCAGTTACTTCGGAGTCCGGCGGGAGCTTTGGAGATGCAGACCGGCAAATGCTTCGTTGGTGCCTGCCAAGCATGGGAGCCACTCCTTGACCCCAAGAGAGATTTCTTCAGTCCTCTAGTCTTGAGTAGAGCGTCAAAGTTCCAGGTTTCAGTTGCAGAGTTTCGTCCAGGGATATCTAAAGTCCTGTTGCCAGGGGTTCCTTACTTATATCTAAGAAAGGGGTTGGACTAACTCTGTGGACCCACCTATGGGAGGGTTTGGAAAGAGGGGTGGCTACACCCATTTCCTTTGTCCAGTTTTGCGCCAGAGCAGGGGCTGGCAGCCCCTGCAACCGGTTTGAACTGGGGTATGCATGAGGACACCAAATGTGCCCCCAGTGCAGGACTTCAAAGCACTCTTGGAGTGCACCCACCCAGCCCTAATCCACTAAGGCCTGTCTGGGAGGTGGTAACACCTCCCTGTGACAGGAAACCTATTGTCCAGGCCTCCCCTGCCGTAGTTTCGGTCAGCAGCAGGAGGCCAGACTCGTGTCTGTGGCTGCAGCATCCATTTTGTGATGCCAGGGCTCTGTTTAGTTGGTACCGGGTATACCGGTGCTGTCATGTCTCTCCCTCTAGAAGGGTGGGATCATACTCCCACACCAGTTACTGGTGTGGGGGTATGATTCCAAGGTGTTTGACACCAAACACAACATGTTTCCGTGCAGCCATCCCAAAGTTAGCAATCGTTGAATGTACCTGGCAATCTAATCTTTACCGCAAGGATATAATGCACTTAAGAGTATATGGTCAGGCTGCACCACAGACAACCCCGGAGAGGAGATTCCGAAGGCTGCAGAGGGGCTCTGCTCATGCATGGGCACCCTCTCACATAAAACCAAGCACCCTGCCTTCAGGATTGATAAGGCCTGCCATAGGGGTGACTGATAGGTTTCTATGTGCAGTGATAGGTGAGATATAGTGAACCTATATCTCTGTAAGGGGTGCAGGCACCACCTCACTCAGGCTACAGTAGCAGTCCTGTGGTGTCATTTTGGATGGCTTTCCAGGGGTGGCATAATACATGCTTCAGCCCCTAGTAGGCCTTTGGGGTACCTATGCCCTGGGTACATAGCATACCATATACTAGGGACTTATAAGGGCACCCCAGAATCCAATCTGAAGTGTACTTAAGGTACATGGAATCAATTTAGAGAGGAAGCAGCTAGGCTGGGGTCCTGGATAGCAGGGCCCCAGCCAGACTAAAGTCGAAAAACAATGTAACATCAGCAAAAAGTGGGGGTAACCATAAGAGGCAGATCCTACTCTCCTACACAACCCCCCCCCCAAACGCAGGGACATTAAACTAACCTTGACCAGTTGAGTCTTCATGTTCTAAGTGGAAATATCTGGAGAGTCCATCTGCATTGGCATGGTTACTCCCAGGTCTATGTTCCACTGTATAGTCCACACCCTGTAGGGAAATGGACCACCTCAAAAGTTTGGGGTTTTCACCCTTCATCTGTTTTAGCCATAAGAGGGGCTTATGGTCTGTCTGAACAAGGAAGTGAGTGCCAAACAAGTATGGCCTCAGCTTCTTCAGAGCCCAAACCACAGCAAAGGCCTCCCTCTCAATGGTTGACCAACGTTTCTCTCTGGGGGTCAGCCTTCTGCTAATAAAAGCTACTGGCTGATCCTGACCTTCATCATTCAACTGTGATAGTACAGCCCCTACCCCCAACTCAGATGCATCTGTTTGCACAATGAACTTTTTGGAGTAATCAGGACTTTGCAGAATGGGAGCAGTGCACATGGCCTGCTTCAGGTCATCAAATGCCTTTTGACAGCTAACTGTCCACTGAACCTTTTTGGGCATTTTTTTTTAGAGGTTAAGTCATTCAGGGGTGTCACTATTGATCCATACCCCTTGACAAATCTTCTGTAATACCCAGTCAGGCCTAAAAAGCCTCTCACCTGAGTCTGGGTAGTTGGAGCAACCCAGTCCATGATGGTCTGGATTTTGCTCTGCAATGGTTGAACCTGGCCTCCACCCACAAGGTGGCCCAGGTACACAACCTGACTCTGCCCTATCTGGCACTTTGTGGCCTTGATAGTGAGGCCTGCCTTCTGCAGGGCCTCCAAAACATTTCTGAGGTGGACCAGGTGATCCTCCCAGGTGGAGCTAAAGACAGCAATATCATCTAGATATGCTGCACTATAGGCTTCCAGACCTGTAAGGACTGTGTTCACCAACCTCTGAAAAGTGGCAGGTGCATTCTTCAAACCAAAGGGCATCACCACAATTTGGTAAAGCCCACCAGGGGTAGAAAATGCAGTTTTTGGCTTTGCATCATCAGCTAGTCTGATCTGCCAGTAGCCAGCTGTCAGGTCAAATGTGCTTAGATACTTGGCTGAGGCCAAAGTGTCTATTAGCTCATCTGCCCTGGGGATTGGATGGGCATCAGTCCTAGTGACTGCATTGAGGCCTCTGTAGTCCACACAAAACCTCATCTCTCTCTTGCCATCTTTGGTGTGAGGTTTAGGAACCAGGACTACTGGACTAGCCAAAGGGCTATCTGAAGGCTCAATGACACCCAGTTCCAACATTTTCTGGACTTCTGTCCTGATACAGTCCCTGACTTGGTCAGGTTGCCTGTAAATCTTACTTTTAACAGGCAGACTGTCCCCAGTGTCCACTTCATGAGTGCACCAGGTGGTCTGACTTAGAGTCAGAGAAAACATGTGTCTGAACTGATTGAGCACCTGTCTACAATCAGTTTGCTGCTGGGCAGTGAGGCTGCCTGCCAAGACTACACCATCTACTGACCCATCATCAGGGTTCTGTGAGAGCAGGTCAGGGAGTGGGTCACTCTCTTCCTCCTGTCCCTCATCAGTTGCCATGAGCAAGCCCATGTCAGCCCTGTCCACATATGGCTTCAGCCTGTTGACATGGAGCACCCTATGGGGGCTCCTGGGAGTTCCCAGGTCTACCAGATAGGTAACCTCTCCCTTCTGTTCAACAATGGTATGGGGGCCACTCCACTTGTCTTGGAGGGCTGCTGGGGCCACTGGCTCCAACACCCACACCTTCTGCCCTGGCTGGTAAACAGTCAGCACAGCCTTTTGGTCATGCCAGGCTTTCTGTAATTCCTGGCTAGCCTCAAGGTTTTTGGTTGCCTTTTTCATATACTCAGCCATCCTGGAGCGGAGACCAAGTACATAGTCCACTATGTCCTGTTTAGGGGGTTTGAGAGGTAACTCCCAACCTTCCTTCACCAGACACAATGGACCCCTGACAGGATGGCCAAACAAAAGTTAAAAAGGGCTGTAGCCAACCCCCTTTTGAGGCACCTCCCTGTATGCAAATAAAAGGCAGGGCAAGAGTATGTCCCATCTTCGCCTAAGCTTTTCTGGGAGCCCTTTAATCATGCCCTTCAAGGTTTTGTTGAACCTTTCAACTAAACCATTGCATTGTGGGTGATAGGGTGTGGTGAATTTATAAGTCACTCCACACTCCTTCCACATTGCAGTCAAGTAACTGGACATAAAGTTTGCATCTCTGTCAGATACTACCTCCTTAGGAAAGCCCACTTTTGAGAACATTCCCAGGAGGGCCCATGCCACCACAGGGGCTGTAGTGGTCCTAAGGGGAATGGCTTCTGGGTACCTGGTGGCATGGTCCACCACCACCAGGATAAACCTGTGCCCAGATGCTGTTTGGTGATCCATGGGATCAACTATGTCAACCCCCACCCTCTCAAAGGGAACCCTCACCACAGGTAGTGGTATCAGGGGGGCCTTTGTGGTGCCACCTGCCTTCCCACTGGCTTGGCAGGTTACACAGGAGCGACAAAACTCCTTGGTGACTTCAGACATGTGGGGCCAGTGAAAGTGAGGGACAATCCTGTCCCAAGTCTTGTTCTGGCCCAGGTGACCTGCTAAGGGAATATCATGGGCTAGTGTCAATAGGAAGCCCCTGAACTTCAGAGGTATAACCAACCTCCTGGCTGCTCCAGGCTTGGGGTCACTACTCTCTGAGTACAGGAGTCCATCATCCCAATATATCTTATGGGTGCCACTAGCATTCCCAGCAGCCTCAGCAGCAGCTTGCTGTCTGAGGGGTTCAAGAGAGGGGCAGTTCAGCTGCTCCTGGCTCAGATCTGCCCTGGAAGGGCCCCCTGTCCCCAAGAACTCAACCTGATCAGATTCAAGCTCCTCTGGGACAGTTCCTTCTTCAGGCCTGAGACCATCTTCCTCAAAAGACTGATCTGCTTCCTGAGCCAAGGGGGAAGGCACTGCCTTAACCCTACTGCTCCTCCTCTTGGGAGGCACCTGGTCCATTGTTCCAGAATCCAGGGCCTGTTCAGCTTTTGACATTTTGGCCTGTGACCTAGTCACAGCAAAGACATGTGCAGGGATCCCTAGCATTTCTGCATGTTTCCTGAGCTCCACCTCTGCCCAAGCTGAGGTTTCAAGATCATTGCCAAGCAAGCATTCGACTGGTAGGTCTGCACTCACCACAACCTTCTTAAGGCCAGTTACCCCTCCCCAGGAGAAGTTAACAACTGCCAGAGAATGGTCAGTTCTGACATTGCTAGCATTGGTCACCTGGTACATTTCACCAAGTATAATCTGCCCAGGATCCACAAGATCTTTTGTCACCATGGTGACACTTGCTCCTGTGTCCCTGAATGCCAAAGCCTCTCTTCCATTAATTAAAGGCTGCTGTCTGTATTTGCCCAAATTATTGGGACTCACTAAGGGGGACATATCCATGCCCCCATCATAGACTAGGACAGCCTGAGTTGGCACTCTGACTAGGCCAGTGCCCATCTCAGTACCCAGGGTCAACCCTACTAAACCCTTATTCTGAGTACTTCCACCACCAGTTGTAGCTGCACTAGGGGGAACAGTTGCCTTAGGGTCAATGGTGGCTGGAGTAGAGTCTTTGGACTTGGTGCAGTCACTGGTCCAGTGAGTTTTCTGCTTACAGATTTTGCACCATGGTTTCTTTTGGCCTTTTCCTTTAGTAGATTGGGATTCCCCACCAGATGCAGATTTTTGGGGACCTTGAGAAGACTTCTGGTCTTTACCCTTTTCCCCACCCTTGTCAGAGTTTTTGGAATCTTGCTTCTTCTGGTCACCACCTTGGTTCTGTACCTTCTGCTTCACCCTGGTTCTGACCCATTTGTCTGCCTTCTTTCCCAATTCTTGGGGAGAGGTCAGATCAGAGTCAACCAGGTACTGATGTAGCAACTGATTTTGACAGTTATTAAGAATCTGCTCCCTCATGATTAGATTATACAATCCTTTGAAGTCACGCACCTTACTGCCAAGTAACCAGCCTTCCAGAGCCTTAGTAGCACAATCTACAAAGTCCACCCAGTCCTGTGTCTGTGCCTTTTGGGTATCTCTGAACTTTAACCTGTATTGCTCAGTGAATAGGCCAAACCCATCTATCAGTGCACTCTTCAGGACATGGTAATCATCAGCATCCTCTTCTCTTACAGTGAGGAGCTTGTCTCTACCTTTGTCTGCAAAGGAGAGCCACAAGATTGCTGCCCACTGCTCCTGGGGGACCCTCTGAACTTTACAGGCCCTTTCCAGTGCAGTAATCCATTTGTGGATGTCATCCCCACTCTGGTAGGGAGGGACAATCTTGCTCAGGTTTCTATGGTCATAAGACCTTTCCCTACCACTAGGGAAGTTGCTGACACCATGGGACTCTACTCCCAACTTTCTGCTTTGTCTATGAAGCTCTAGGGACTCCCTGTCTATAGCCAACTGCTCTCTTCTGATCCTAAGCTGAGCTTCTCCATACTTGAGCAGTCTCTCTTTCCTTTCATGCGAGGACTCCCTCCTATGAGAGGAAACAGAGGTCCCTACTGAGGTGTCAGAATGGTTAGATTCCTCAGAAGGAGATCTGGACCTTCTAGGCACACTCACAACTCTTCCTGGTGGGACAAAGGGGAGGCCATTCTGGTCCTCCTCCTCATCTGCAGGAGGAGCTGGATTTTCCAGGGCAAGATCATTGTCATCTTCCTGGCCAGTTTCAGAGGTCAGGTCCTGGGTTTCTTCACCCCTGGTCCCTTCCTCATCTTCTGCCCCACCCTCTCTGCCTACCGCTTCAGACCCTGTGGGTCTTCAGAGATCATCCAACAGAAGCACCTCTATGAGGCGTTGGGTGTTGGCACTTTTGCCTGTCTTCAGCTTCCTAGTACTGCACAATGCTCTCAATTCCAAGAATGGGAGGTTGTCATACTTGGATGGTAGAAGCCCACTGGCTTCTGGCAGGGACCCACTGGTTCCTGGCCTTGAAGACATCACTAGTGAGGTGTGGTGTATGCACTACCTACTCTAGTGTGGCCTACTAAACTCTCTTGAGTTGTAGAAAGGGTGCGCTAAGCCCTTGACACACAACTCTAAGTTCAGTAGAAATTACTGTATTTCTAAGCTTGAATTTATATGTACCTCAGGTACCTTTAGTGGTTTTCAGTTAGTCACACACTTGAGATTATCTGGTAAAACAAGGGAAGCTTGAATCCAACCGCTGCACACCAATGTGAGAAGTTGGCCTGGTATATGCTGTCCACTAGTTATAGTGGGCACCTTGCACCAGTCCAAACGACCTTTATTGATGATAGGTTTAAAGACAACCTTTATTGAAAGCTATCCTAGTGGTAGCTATGGAGAGCAGCCTTCAGGCTAAGTCTTGAAGGAGTGTTAAGCTGTTTGTTTTACCAGTTATAATCTCATAAATGACCAAATGAAAGGAGAACCACAAAAGGTATATATATAAAATATATGTATTTATTACTAAACACTACCCAATAGTCTCTTTATGAGGCTAGAGGTCAAAGTACACAAGTTACAAGTCAAATAGCACAGTAAAGTAGCACAATATACGATTAGCCCTAGGGGCGTACCAAACCATATATTAAGAAAGTGGTATAAGAACCACGACTTAAGTAGACACAAGGCCTAGAGCCTGTAGAATCGCTGGGACCCCAAGGAACCACCCAAGGTAGTGACACAGGGGACCCACGGGGGCTGTGTGCAGTGTGTGAACACAGCCGCGAGCTCCGTTATCGTCTATGGGAAAGTCGCGGTTAGAGTTTTAGAGTTTAAGGACACTTAGAAATGGACTAGGACCAAACCCTCTTGGACTTAGACAGTTCTAGGGTCAACACCCACGGGAGCACCGGAATACTCGAGTTACCTCACCCAGGGAAGCCGGGTGCATAGGTGTCGAATGGTGTCGGGTCGCGTCGTCGATTTCAATGGCAGCCTGCAACGAAGTGCTGCTGCCGGGAAGATGCGAAGTGTCCGAAGAGATCCAAGCCTGGATCAGAGATGAGAAGAACCTGAAAGCAGAGGGGACAGAGTCTGGGTCACTTGCCAGTGACCAGGGGCACGATAGTCGAATGCCCATTGATGTCGGGTGTTTCAGGTGAAAGAGGTGAAGCTTGACTCTTCAGCCACGAGGCCCAGGAGGCGTCGACGACGACCAGGAGCTGGATTCGAGCTGTCCCACGAAGGATGTCGAGTGCTGCAGCGTTGGTGTCCGGATTGAACACAACAAGCCTTGGCAACAGCAACCCACGCAGAAAGGAGAAAGATGCTTCGGTGCAGACCAGCAAGGTCTGAGGGACTCACCACTGGATGGGGAGTCAGGGCACGTCTGGAGCAACCAGGAAAGTCCAAAGAAAATCAGAGTTGCCTTCACATGGACCCACCAGTCGACGGACCAGGGATCGCGAAGGAGCCTCGAGCGGAAATGCAAGAAGCGGGCCCACGGAACACTCGTGGAGTGTAGGCTCACAATCTTCGGTGCAAATGGTGCTCGGGGCCTGGGCTACAAGTAACCCAAAGCAGGACTTCAAGAGACGTCGAGAAGTCGATGCACTAGCAAATGTGCACGGTGTCCAGGAGTTCCGGTTCCACGTCACTCGTGAGGGCTGCGGGTCTCAGCTTTGCTGGGGCCTCGGGTCGGCCTCTATGAAGTCTGGAAATCCTCTTCCTGGGCTGCAGTTACTTCGGATTCCGGCGGGAGCTTCGGAGATGCAGACCGGCAAATGCTTCGTTGGTGCCTGCCAAGCAGGGGAGTCACTCCTTGACCCCAAGGGAGATTTCTTCAGTCCTCTAGTCTTGAGTAGAGCGTCGAAGTTCCAGGATTCAGTTGCAGAGTTTCGTCCAGGGATATCTAAAGTCCTGTTGCCAGGGGTTCCTTACTTATATCTAAGAAAGGGGTTGGACTAACTCTGTGGACCCACCTATGGGAGGGTTTGGAAAGAGGGGTGGCTACACCCATTTCCTTTGTCCAGTTTTGCGCCAGAGCAGGGGCTGGCAGCCCCTGCAACCGGTTTGAACTGGGGTATGCACGAGGACGCCAAATGTGCCCCCAGTGCAGGACTTCAAAGCACTCTTGGAGTGCACCCACCCAGCCCTAATCCACTAAGGCCTGTCTGGGAGGTGGTAACACCTCCCTGTGACAGGAAACCTATTGTCCAGGCCTCCCCTGCCGGAGTTTCGGTCAGCAGCAGGAGGCCAGACTCGTGTCTGTGGCTGCAGCATCCATTTTGTGATGCCAGGGCTCTGTTTAGTTGGTACCGGGTATACCGGTGCTGTCATGTCTCTCCTTCTAGAAGGGTGGGATCATACTCCCACACCAGTTACTGGTGTGGGGGTATGATTCCAAGGTGTTTGACACCAAACACGACATGTTTCCGTGCAGCCATCCCAAAGTTAGCATTTACCGCGAGGATATAATGCACTTAAGAGTATATGGTCAGGCTGCACCACAGACAACCCCGGAGAGGAGATTCCGAAGGCTGCAGAGGGGCTCTGCTCATGCATGGGCACCCTCTCACATGAAACCAAGCACCCTGCCTTCAGGATTGATAAGTCCTGCCATAGGGGTGACTGATAGGTTTCTGTGTGCAGTGATAGGTGAGATATAGTGAACCTATATCTCTGTAAGCAGTCCTGTGGTGTCATTTTGGATGGCTTTCCAGGGGTGGCATAATACATGCTTCAGCCCCTGGTAGGCCTCTGGGGTACCTATGCCCTGGGTACATAGTATACCATATACTAGGGACTTATAAGGGCACCCCAGAATCCAATCTGAAGTGTACTTAAGGTACATGGAATCAATTTAGAGAGGAAGCAGCTAGGCTGGGGTCCTGGATAGCAGGGCCCCAGCCAGACTAAAGTCGAAAAACAGCGTAACATCAGCAAAAAGTGGGGGTAACCATAAAAGGCAGATCCTACTCTCCTACAGTCCACTTGTGCGAGTTAAGGAACCAATTAGGGACATGTGAACTAGGGCGGTCGGAGATACCCCCCCCCCCCGCCTGATGTAGCAGCGCTATGCGTAAAGTCACTGAGCATAAGGGGTTTTGCGTTGTTAAACATGGTTGCTGCTCGCCATATCCACAGGGCTCAATGGTAAGCCGGTTCCTCTGGTGGCACAGGCTCACACAGGAAGAGGACTTTGCTTCAAGAAATGAAGACCACAATGTGCAAACTAAGCAACAAGTTGGGGGACAGGGGAACCTTGGTGGTCAGAGATTCTCCCCCCGGCTCTTGCGGCATGGAGCTAGGTCAGGGGAGGCCATTGAGGCTGCGCGCAGGAGGGTCAACTGCGCTGAGTTAACGATGCCATGCACAGAGTTACGGAACAATGGGGGTTCTGTTGATCAGGCATGGCTTGCGGCATGCCAAAGTCCACAGGGAGTCTTTATGAGGATGGGGTGCACCTGTCCAGTGTGGGACTTGCTCTTGCTGGACCTGTAGGAGGCCCTGGAAATAGCAGGATGGAAGTAGAATTGCCGGCCTTGGTGGGGGGACCCTGGCTGCGACGGTCGCCACACCCAGTGCTGTGGCGGAGTTACAGGGCGATCCAGAGGCGGAAAAGTACTCAGGGGTACCCTCTTCAGGAGCACAAAGGGTGCTGAGGCCTAATAACCCCAGGAAGTCTTTGCGGTGGACCCTGAGGTGCGACGGCGCCCCGTCTGTCCTACGGGCGGTTGGAAACCTGTACAACCGGGGGTCGCTTGAACGCTCCGCCCCTCGTAGGGGGGGGCGTGAGTAATGGGGTGGACCGATGGTTCACTGGAAGTGGGAGGGGCTATCCCCTCACCATAACCGCCAAGCACCGATTGGCTAAGGCCACGATGCAAGTTGGCCCATCAGGTGGTAGGCCGCGAGGGGCGGCTTGCCTTTGGATCGCCTGTAAGATAACCCACCATGTTGGCATAGTTGGTATGCTAATAAACCTGCAGCAATTTTCTCCACGAAAACAGTGTCTTGTCTGTTTATTTATTGGGTATGATGCTGCATGAGGGGTGATGAGTGTTGCCGATATTGGCACTATGTAGCAAGGGAAGCCTGGGGGCCGTGACACTAGACACCTAAAAAAGGGGGGCGTTACTCAGGGGGCTGTGCAGGAAGTGCTGTAAGAACTTTATGGACGAACTAATCAGTCTGTTGAAAATTTGTATCGATGTGATGCAGTACAGTACTGAATCATGGAGCGTACGAATGACCATAAAAGAAATAAGATGTTTATGTTTCATGCTTAAAATAAACTGCGACCGTTATGCACCAGCTATGACTCAGACTCCGATTGTCCAGACAGGTTATGTAATGGTGGATGAGTACGGCCGGTAACGAAGAGTGGTCACTCGCACGTCTGGGAGGGGTTATACAAGATAAAGTCATGTAGCAGATTGAATCTTCCATAAATCCACTCCACACCAAACATTGGAGAGCCTGCATGCTAATTGGTTGATTCCCCGTCGCAGAGACGGCCCCTTTCGCCGTCTATGTAACTAGGCACTCCCATTGCCAAGACTGATTGGCTATGCCAATGCTTGTTTATACTTCCAGGAGCTGTCACTCCATTAGTATAGCACAGCACTGGCTTCTCGTACCTCCAGTCCTGGCCCTGGTTTAAGCGGGCTTGGCTCATCACTGGTACTTTTATACAGCAGTTCAGGTTTGAAGGGCATCGGTGACAGCCCAGGCTCGCTCCTCGGGCTGCTGGCTCCGTTCCCCTAACGTAGTAATTCGTCTTCTTAACTGGCGTTGGGTCGTCATGTTCCTAATATAAGTGGCGGAGAGGAGAAATAAAGAGACAAATGGCTCCTCGGCGCTTGAGTGGCTCTGTCACCAACCGTCCGACCTTTCCAATGTTATGTCTGAGGTGACAACGACGCCGGTGATTACTATGTCTGAACAGCGAGGAAGACGGAGAAAGAGTTTAATAAAGATTCGGATAGGAATATTAGTGACATACTAAAGTCAACTTAAATAAACAAAGTGACTGCCAGCATATGATAGGAGTCGATTCATCAAAATACCAGGCTAACGGAAATGACATCATCAAAATACAAAGGCTAGCGGAAATGCGGCTGCCCGCGGCTCACGCAGTGGGCCACCTATAAGGGCGGCCCCCCTTAGTGCCACTTAGGCACACCATCACCCCCCTCCCCTTCTAGTCTGGGGACCCGGGGAGGAGTCCCTAAGCCCGGCGTGCGGGCCGCGTCATTTCCGGCGCACAGAGGGTTTGGGGAAGGTACTTATACCTCCCCCTGCCTTTCTGGCGCCCTCTTTGCTGCCGGACACGCCGTCTTGGGAGGTCGCGCTGTCTGTATGCTGCTGGACACGCCGTCGTGCGGTTGGTCACATCGGGAAGCGAGGTGAGTGGCTTGTCACCACTCCCCCCTCACCCCCCCCCGGGTCCCACCACGCATGGCCATGGCCTGTGTGGGACCCCGTCCAAGTTGTAATTCTCTGGCCCGGCCGCCCGTAGGAGGTCCGCTGGTGTCGGCACCTGCGGGTGGGGTTGTGGCGAGGGATTGGGATGGGGCAGTACAGGGGGGGGACAAGCTTCTCAGCCTCATGCGGTGTAGGTCAGTCCGAGCAGCCGTAAACTAAGGAGCTTTACTAGCTCCTCTTACGAGTACCATGGCGCGGCCCCTTCCGGGAGTAGCGCCCTGAAGGTCTCTGAGGCGTTGCAGCCAGGGGCAGTAGGCAGCCCAACGGGCCCGACCACGAGGGGAAGCACCGCTATTGGGGGTCGGCCTCAGCTGCCATGCTGGGAGTCCGGCGCGGCTTTACCCGAGTGGCGTGGCTCCCCGCACTTTGCGATGTGCACGACGGGTCCGTTTTCTTTCTGGTGCCCCTGGGGTTTTTGCTTCCTATCATCTCCAGGTCTCCCTCTGTGCGGGCGGGAGGGGGGATGTGCCACTGTCGGGCCTCGGGTGCCCGCGCTTCCGTGCCACCTCACCAACAGGCTAGCATGTCCAGGGGACAACACGGTGACCACGTGCATCGTACGGTGATGCTGTGGTGGGGTCGCAGTTGCAGCAATGCAACACAGAGGTCGAGCCCTGGGGGTGCCTGGCGGCCGTCGCTCTTCCTCGAGCCAGGGTCTCCTGCTGGCGGGGGAGTGCCCCACTCCCAGTGACGGTTCAGTCATGGACGGACAGCCCTTCCTGGTGAGCCTGACTTGCGTTTTCCACTGCGACACGCCGCACAGCTCCTGGGAAGCTCTGCTTCACCTTTCACCACCTGGGGCCGAGCGGGGAGGGTCTGGTGCCAGTATCCCAGGGCCCCTCCGCCCTAGGAAACGGGTTGTGAAGTCTTGCTTTGCCTGCCGTAATTGGTCATCTATTTGAACAGCTTTGTGATTCGACAGACTCCGACTGTGTACAGCGCTTTCATGAGAACAGTGGACGGGATCTTGCAGCGCATAACCCTCGAGGGCTTATAGTGTGTTTTCATAAGGCTATAGCACAGTTCACTTCCACCCAATAATGGACTCTACTGGTGTTCTCCAGGTGGATGGCTCCCGCTGTGTGTCTGGAGTGTGCGCTGAACCAGGAGCAATGGGTTGATTGTCTTTCGTGACGGGGAGCAAACCTACCCACAGTATTGAACTTGAGGGCACGCTGGAGATGGCAAGGGGACGTTGTGGTGTTGCGTCGGGGTGTTCACGATTGGCTTTTGATGTGGTGCTGAACGCTTGGGCGCGGAAGCGCTGTACTGGCGGATATTTTGCTCAGCTCGGTGCTGCTCACTTGTCGCCACCGGATAGACAAAGGTCTTCGCTTGCCTCGCCGGTATTTTCGCAGCGCTTAAGTTGAGCCGATGGTTTCTAGCGCTTGGCATTGGACAACGGCGCTCATGACTGTTGCCACATGGTGGCGCTGTATGTGTAATTTGAAGATGTAGCACAGCGGTTGTTTGTTAATTCAATGTACATTGAAACAACTAGTGCCTGCTCCAAAGCCATTTTAGAGCTGTGGGGGCCTCGAGCGGTCTGAATTGTCGCACTTGTAGGAGTGTGACGGTTGGTAGTTGTGCGGGCACTGATAGTTCGCATTACGCCACTGACGCAGGCGTTTACAAGTCCGGGGGGGGGCACCCTGCTTTAGTTCTATGGGGGGGGGGGGAGCAAGGTGCCGTTCCAGACGGGCCTGGCAACTCTCGCCAGGGGCACGCCCGCCGCAGCATCCCTGCAAATTTCTTTGTCAGTATATTTGAAGCAGTCATTTGTTGCACCATGGATCATCCAAGCATGAGGGACACACGGCATTGCCTCTCGCTGGGGCGGCCCCATGGTACTTCACGGGGGCCTCGCTGCAGGGCGCATATTGCGGGCCTGAGGGTGAGGCCTCTTACCCGGGCGTTCGCCATCCTCGCCATGTTTCCAAGGGTCCAGGGTTTAGGATGAAGGAAACAGTCATTTGTCTTGGGGTACGGCCTTCTCGCGTTATGGGACAGGTTTGGTTCTGGGATCCTGCACTGCTGACCTGTGTTTTCCGTGTGTTCATGTGACATTCAAGGGTCTTCTGAGTAACACTGGGTGATAATTTAGCACAAAAATTATGCGCATGAAATGCCCGGACGAAGCCCCCCCTCACCTGGGCAGTACCAGTGGAAGGGGTTTGTCTCTCACGCGCGAGAAGCCTACAGGCTAGGCTTGGAGAGGGCCATGTCCTGCTGGTTCTGGGCACCAGGTGTGGTAAAAGGCAGGCACCAAGACTGGTTTTACCTCGCACGGTCCCGGCCAATGTCTTGTTGAAAGCTGCCAGGGGAACGATTGAGCAGTGCATGTAGTTATTGGTGGTACTGTTAAGTATGGTTTGGTGCATGTTCGGTTTTGCATCCAACACTTGTGAAGGATCCGGTTGGAGTAGCACTTCCGAAGCTTGATCATGGCCTCATTAGCTCTGTTGGTGTCCTTTTATACTGGGCAGGTTCTTGGGCATACGTGTTCCACGTAAGGGCCTTTCTGGTGCGCTTGGTGCTCTCGCTCGGACAGTTCAGCAGGGGCCAAGGGGGGTATAGACCCTTGCATGGGTCATTGGCTAGTTCCTCACAACGAAGCCATAAGTTGTTGCTTATTACCTTAGGGAACTAACAATTATTGACAAAGTCAATAGTACTGACTTGCTGTAGGTGTTTGTCACGTGTGATTATATAGCTGGATACAATGACAGAAGAGGCAGAACTAGGCGGCACACTATGATAAGCAAAGATTTAAAGCTTGACTGGCATGCTTATGGCCCCAATATGGTAATAGGTACGCCGCATGCGTAAAGGCGGATTGAATATTGTACCATCAGGAGAGCGGCGGTTTCATGGTAATAGCTGGAGTTTTGGGAATGGTGCGGATTATGGGCAAGCCTTCAGTGAGAGGTTTGTCGAATTACTTTCACTTGGGTCCATGCACGTCTGTAACTCCAGCGGTACGGTGCCTGGGTAGGTGACCTGAGAGTGATCCTGACATGGCATTGTCTGGATGGTGGGCCCTGTGCGACGACACTAGCGGGGTGGGTTCAGGCATCAATGGGTGTGACTTACAGCCGATGGACCGTTATGTCCACAGGCAAACTGCAGCTGCATCCCTTCGACTTGAATTAAAACTGGGGCAGACGAATGCTCAGGCACAAACTCTTCGTGCCGCATGCCACTAGGGAATCGTGATGGCTGAAGGGGAGTGCTGTTTATTTAATGCTGTTGATCAGTCTTCGCTGCTTGGACAGCTAAGTGCTTGTGCCTCCAGGGGTGATCACACTTTGTCTTCATTTAGTTATGGAAGGAATGCTGCCACTGTACAGATGGAGCAAAACGTGAATCTGCTGGAGCCAGGAGGGCCCGGCGAGAAAGGATGAAACTTCCTCACAGTTGGGGTTATGACTTTTGAAGGACTGGTTGCAGATCCTTATTATTCTCTAATAACAAGGGTCAACAAACTCACATGGCATAGGTTATTAGAGACGTAGCAGAGCGCACCTTGGTCCCCTACTTGCTGCTCTTCCCAGGTTCTCATACAGGCACCATACGGCTTCCTGGTTTTTATCTGGAGGTTTCTGTCGGCAAATGCTTCATAAGTGTAAGCTCCAATATTGGTAAAACAGATTGGAAGGGACATTCTACGCAGCCTGCTAACATATTGGCAGGTCTACTCAGCTTTTCTTCCTTCCGAGGTCGATAAAATAAGTACAATTGAGTTTTATCAAGTAACATCGGACTCAGCGCCAGGATACCCTCCAGGTGATCGTGCTCATAAGCACACGTTATAATTAGCACAGCCAGCAGCAATAGTTATAGGCTTGCCAATAGCTCCCCCGATTGGCCATCATTCCCCATTGTGGTTGGGGACAGCAACGCATACAGATAGTGGATCTGGCGATCCCAGTGCTGAGATGACTGAGCATGGTCTGATGCACCAGGAAAAACACGTTTTGTTGTACTGCAAAACTGGGGTTTAAACAGGATCAGCAGCGATACATACAGAATTCTCCTGGTACGGGCATCACTGGTGTCCAAAACAATCTCCCAACATTCAGTCTCTTCTTAAAAGGTTATTAATTAACAAGCATTCCTCCTGGAGTCAGTTAACGCAAGGAACCCTCGGGGTCGGTAGGTGTTAGGATAGATTGATAACATTATAGTTTTACAATTCAAATATGGGAGAGTTTTATAAAGCGGATATCTCGATCGCATGTGTTTCAAGGTGCCCTCAGGCCTATGTAGGTGCAAGCAAAATTCAGACAATTGCCTAGGATCACATATGTTGGTCAAGTAGGGAAGCCTTGATTAACCCTGATTTATGGTTTCACTGTGCACTAGTTGTTCCTCCTCGAACTAGGAGTTCTGCAGGGAGTCTATAATAAGGCACAAGGCCATCCAATCGCTAGTAATTTAAACACAGCCAAACAAATCTTGGCAGGTACCCACTGGCGGATGCACAAAGGACATACATTCACTGAAACTGGATTGACACATTATTAACTTGGTAGCAATAAAACGGCCTGTGTAAGTGTAATTTTCATTCAACTGTGTAGGAGAGTAGGATCTGCCTCTTATGCTGCCCCCACTTTTTTTCTGATGTTTACACTGGTTTCTGGCTATAGTCTGGCTGGGTCTTTGCTAATCAGGGCCCCAGCCTCTCTGTTCTCTCTAAACGATTTGGAGTGCACTCTAGGTGCACTAGTGATTGGATTCTGTGGTACCTTATGAGTCCCTAGTATATGGTACCTTAGGTACCCAGGGCATAGGTACTTCACAGGCCTACCAGGGGCTGAAGCATGTATTATGCCACCCCTGGGAAGCAGACTAAATCTGACACCACAGGCCTGCTACTGCAGCCTGGGTGAGGAAGTGCTAGCACCCCTCACTGAGATATAGGTCCCCTATATCTCTCCTGCACACACATTGAGACTTATCAGTCACCCCTAAAGCAGGCCCTATCAATCCTGAGGGCAGGGTGCTTAGTTTCCATGTGAGGGGGGCCTCTGCCTGAACAGGGCCCCTCTGCAGCTCTCAGAGTCCATTCCCTGGGGCTGTTTGTGGATGCGGTTAAACCATATACTTTTAAGTGCATTATATCCTCGCGGCAGAATGCTAACTTTGGAATGGCTGCATCGAAACATGTCGTGTTTGGTGTCAAACATCTTGGAATACTACCCCCCCGCCAGTCCTGGCGGCGGGGGTAGCATTCCACCCTTCTAGAGGGATAGACATGTACCTACTGTGGAAACGCGGTAGAATCCTGCAGAGCCCTGGCATCACAAAATGGATGCCACCAGTCACAGACACTGGGCTGCCCTCCTGCTGATGACCAACACTCGCAGTGGAGGAAGCCCAACAATAGATATCCTGTCCCAAGGGGTGTGACCACCTCCCAGACAGGGTTTAGTGTATTGGGGCTGGGTGGGTGCACTCTTAGAGTGCTTTGAAGTCCTGCACTGGGGAGCAGAAGGCTCCTCTGTGCATACCCCAGTTCAAACCGGCTCAGGGGCTACCTGCCCCTGCTCTGGCGCGAAACTGGACAAAGGGAAGTGGGTGTAGCCACCCACTCCCCTGACCCTCCCATAGGTAGGGTCATAGAGCTAGTCCCTCCCTTTCTTTTAGTATAAGAGGGGGAACCTGTGCATTGCAAACTAGATTTCCCTGGACGACGCTCTGAAGAAGAATCCCGGACCTTCGACATTCCACTACCTTTGGAAGACTGAAGAATCTCCCTTGGAGTCAAGGAGTGACTCCCCTGCTTGGCAGGCACCAAAAACTACAAACGACGGTCGCAAACTACGCCGCTCCCGCCGGAGTCCGAAGTCCCTGCAGCCCAAGAAGTGGATTTCCTGATTTCTCAAAGGCCATCGTGAGTCCCCAGCGAAGCTGAGGCCAGTGGACCCCAAGAGTGATGAGGAACCGCGACCCCTGGGTACCGTGCACTATTGTCGAGTGCAACCCCTTCACAACGTTCCACGAACTTGTGCTTTGGACCACGTGTGGTCCTAGCCTCCAGCAGGAATCCCTCTGAATATCAGAGGACTACCACGTCCCGAGTGACCGTGGGCCCCTGTTGAGCGAATCCTCCCGAGGCGTCTTCGCGATCCCTTGCCAGCCGGCTTGTGGGTCCCCAGAAGACTTTCTAAAGACACCAAAGGGCTCCCTGGTTGCTCCAGGCCTGCCCTGACTTACCCTCGCTGGGTGAGTCCCACAGACCTTGCTGGTCTGCGCCATTGCCTCTTCACACTTTCCCCGAGACTTGCTGTTACCAAGGCTTGTTGGCTCCAATCGAGTCGCCGACACCGCAGTAAGCTGCAGACATCGTGGGACACGCCGAATCCAGCTCCTGGTTGTCGTCGACGCCTCCTGGACCTCGTGGCTGAAGAGTCATGACAACCGCGAACGACCTGAACCTTGCGACGACGGTGGGCATCCATCTTCCTTGCCCCGAGTCACTGCCAAGTGACTTTGAACACTGTCCCCTCTGCTTTCAGGTCTTCCATCTTCCGAATCCAGGCTTGGATTCCTCCGGACACTTCTCCTGTCGCCGCAAGCAGCAAGTCTTCACTGGCTCCCATTGAAAACGACGCCGCGACCCGACACCAAAGAACACCTATGCACCCGGCTCCCCTGGGTGAGGTAACTTCAGCTCTACGGTGCTCCTGTGGGTGTGGGCCCTAGAACTACTTACCCTGTAAGTGACTTGCTTGTAGCTTCCCTAGAAGTACCCTAAAACTCTTATTTTCTAAGTGCGACAATTGCGCTGACTCGTACAGGGTTCGCGTCTGTGTTAGACACACCGCGTCCATCTCCTTTGTAACACTATCTAGAACTGTGTCCTTCGACTCGTACTGAGTCCGATCGGTGTTCGCCTCGAACACACAAGGGGCCTGCAACATCGAGACCTCCATTGCACTGACTCGCACAAGGTTCGCGTCTGTGCTAGACACAACGCGTCCATCTCCGTTGCAACTCTATCTGTAACCGCGTCCTTCGACTCGTACAAGGACCGATCGGTGTGTTCGCCTCGAACACGCAAGGGACCTTTAACATTGAAATCTCAATCGCGTCTGAGCGCATAGACTCGCACCGGTGCCAGGACACCGCGTCCGTCCCCTGTGGGTCTCCTACAACTACCTGGGGTGGTTCTTGGGGGTCCCTCGATTCTAGATGCCCTAGACCTAGGTCTAGCAAACTAAGATTGTGATATTCGATTGTGCTAAACTTATTTTGATAATATTTGACTTGTACATATGTTCCTGACATTTATTATTAATAAATACATATATATTTGATATATATACCTGTGTGGTGTCTTTTCATTTGGTGATTCAAGAGATTGTGTGGTAAAACAAGCTGCTTTACATTCCTTCAAGACTTAGCCTGAAGGCTGCTCTCCACAGCTACCACTAGGATAGCTTTCTATAAAGGTTGTCTTAAACCTATCTACCATAAGAGTCGAATTGTTCTGGTGCAAGGTGTCCACTTTAATTAGTGAACAGCATATGCCAGGCCAACTTCTCACATTGGTGGGCAGCGTGTGGGATTCCAGCTTGCTATTGTTTTACCAGAAAATCTCTATTTGAATTACTAACTGAAAACCACTATAGGTACTTAAGGTACATATAAAGTCAAGGTTAGTATCAATAAGTTCTACTGAACTTAGAGCTGTGTGCCAAGGGATAGCACACCCTTTCTACAGCTCAAGCTAGTATCAGTAGGCCACAAACTAGTGTAGGTAGTACAACACTGCACAACACTAGAATGTCCTTAAAGGGTGGAACCAGTGGATCCACTCAGCCTCAGTATAAGGACATGGCTTTCTCTGACTTGAGAGCCATGTGTGTTGAAAGACACCTGAAGCTAGGACAGAGTCCCTCCACCCTACACCTGATAGATCTGCTGACGGCAGATGATCTTAGATTGGCTCTAGGAGCTAATGGGTCTGAATCAGTGAGTGGGTCAATTACAGTATATGGGTCAGATGATGAAAATCTGAATGACCAAGACTCTGTGATTGAAGGGCCAGGCCTCAAGGGGCCTGAAAAGGACAGAGGAATTCTCCCTAAGAGAGCTGACAGAGTGGAGGAGAGGCATAGGTCCCCTTCCAGGGAATCTGAGCACTCTTATCACTCTGGCAGAGAATTTGTCCACCAGAGGAACTCATGCTTTCCCATAAGAGAGACCTCCTCTGAAAGAATGTGCAAACTGCTGCAGTATGAGGAAGCAAGAGTTGCCCTCAGAACCAAGCAGTTGGCACTGGATAGAGAGGCCCTGGAGATCCAGAGAGCTTCTAGAAGAGAGGGGTTAGAACCCCTTGGTGGCAGCAACAGTGTCCCTAAAGGCAGAGAATCTATTCCAGACCATAGGAACCTGAGCAAGGTTGTTCCTCCCTACCAGAGTGGGGATGATATCCACAAGTGGATAACTGCTATGGAGAGGGCCTGTAGAGTACAGCAGGTCCCCCAAAAGCAGTGGGCAACAATCTTGTGGCTCTCCTTTTCAGACAAAGGTAGAGACAAGCTCCTCACTGTTAGAGAAGAGGATGCTGATAATTATGAAGTCCTGAAGAGTGCACTGATAGATGGGTTTGGCTTAACCACTGAGCAGTACAGGTTAAAGTTCAGAGACACCCAGAAGGCACAGACTCAGGACTGGACTGACTTTGTAGATTGTGCAACCAAGGCTCTGGAGGGTTGGCTGGTTGGCAGTAGGGTTACTGATTTCAAGGGATTGAATAATCTGATGATGAGAGAACAGATCCTTAATAATTGCCAGAACCAGTTGTTGCATCAATACCTGGTGGACTCAGATCTGACCTCTCCCCAAGAATTGGGAAAGAAGGCAGACAAATGGGTCAGAACCAGGGTGAGGCAGAAACCCCAGAACCAAGGGGTGACACCAAGAAGCAAGATCCTAAGGGCTCTGAGAAAGGTGGGGATAAGTCAAAAGACCAGAAGTCTTCACAAGGGCCCCAAAAATCTGCATCTGGTGGGGAGTCACAATCAAACAAGGAGAAAGGCCAAAAGAAGCCCTGGTGCAAATTCTGTAAACAGAAAGGGCACTGGACTTCTGATTGTAACAAGTCCAAAGACCAAACCACCACCACTCCTGCCCCTAAGGCAACTGTTCCCCCTAGCTCAGCTACAGGTGGAAGTGGTACTCAGAATAAGGGTGTAGTAGGGTTGACCCTGGGTTCTGAAGTGGACTCTGACCTAGTCAGAGTGCCCACTCAGGCAATGCTGATTTGTGAGGGAGACCTTAATATGTCCTTCCTAGTAAGCCCCAGTAATCTGGGCAAATACAAACAGCAGCCTGTAATAAATGGCAAACCGGCTTTGGCATTTAGGGACACAGGTGCTAGTGTCACCATGGTGGCAGAGGATCTTGTGGACCCTGGACAGATCATCCTGGGCGAAATGTACCAGGTGACCAATGCAAGCAATGTCAGGACCAACCATAGTCTGGCAGTTGTAAATTTCTCCTGGGGAGGGGTAACTGGCCTCAAGAAGGTTGTAGTCAGTGCAGACCTCCCTGTAGAATGTCTATTGGGCAATGATCTAGAGACTTCAGCCTGGTCTGAAGTAGAGTTATGGACTCATGCTGAGATGTTGGGCATCCCTGCAGAGGTATTTGCTGTGACCAGGTCACAAGCAAGAATGCATGACACTGAACCAGCTCTGGATCCTGGAACAATGGACCAGATGCTTCCCAAGAGGAGGAGCAGTAGGGTAAAGGCAGTGCCTTCCCCTCTGTCTCAGATCACAGATTCACCCCCAGAGGGAGGTGAAGCAGATACTGAAGAAGGAACTGCCCCAGAGGGACTTGAGCCTGATCAGGTTGAGTTCTTGGGGGCAGGGGGCCCTTCTAGGGAAGATCTGAGTAAGGAGCAACAGTGCTGCCCCTCTCTTGAACCCCTCAGACAGCAGGCTGCTGCTGAGGCTGCTGGGAGTGCTAGTGGGTCCCATAAAGTTTATTGGGATGAGGGACTCCTATATTCTGAGGGTAGAGATCCAGCCCCTGGAGCCACCAGGAGGATGGTAATACCTCAGAAGTTTAGGGGGTTCCTCTTGACCCTAGCACATGATATCCCTTTGGCAGGTCACTTGGGCCAAAACAAGACCTGGGACAGGCTTGTCCCACATTTTCATTGGCCACATATGTCAGAGGACACAAAGGAGTTTTGTCGCTCCTGTGTCACATGCCAAGCCAGAGGTAAGGCAGGTGGCACAACAAAGGCCCCCTGATACCACTACCTGTGGTGGGGGTACCCTTTGAAAGGGTAGGGATTGACATTGTTGGTCCCCTTGACCCTCAAACTGCATCTGGGCACAGGTTTATCCTGGTGGTAGTGGATCATGCCACCAGGTACCCAGAAGCAATTCCTCTGAGGACCACCACAGCCCCTGTGGTGGCAAGAGCCCTCATTGGAGTTTTCTCCAGAGTGGGTTTCCCAAAGGAGGTCATTTCTGACAGAGGTACCAACTTCATGTCAGGATATCTGAAAGCAATGTGGAAGGAGTGTGGTGTGACTTATAAGTTCACCACTCCCTATCACCCACAATGCAATGGTTTAGTTGAACGCTTCAACAAAACCTTGAAGGGAATGATCAAAGGACTCCCAGAGAAGCTTAGGCGGAAATGGGACCTTCTTCTTCCTTGCCTGTTGTTTGCTTACAGAGAGGTCCCACAGAAGGGGGTTGGTTACAGCCCATTTGAGCTTCTGTTTGGGCATCCTGTGAGAGGTCCACTGTGTTTGGTAAAAGAGGGCTGGGAGTTACCTCTCAAGCCCCCCAAACAAGATGTGATGGACTATGTACTTGGTCTCCGCTCCCGGATGGCTGAGTACATGAAAAAGGCAACCAAAAACCTGGAGGACAGCCAAGAATTACAAAAAGCTTGGCATGACCAAAAGGCTGTACTGACTGTATACCAGCCAGGACAGAAGGTGTGGGTATTGGAGCCTGTGGCCCCAGCAGCCCTCCAGGACAAGTGGAGTGGCCCCCATACAATAGTTGAACAGAAGGGAGAAGTCACCTACCTGGTGAATCTTGGAACTCCCAGGAGACCCCTGAGGGTGCTCCATGTCAACAGATTAAAGCCATATGTTGACAGGGCTGACATGGGCTTGCTCATGGCAACTGATGAGGAACAGGAGGAGGAGAGTGACCCTCTCCCTGACCTGCTCTCTCAGAACCCTGATGATGGGTCAGTAGATGGTGTTGCTTTGGCAAGCAGCCTCACTGACCATCAGCAAACTGAGTGCAGACAAGTTCTGCAACAGTATAGACATATGTTTAGCCTGACCCCTAGTCAGACTTCCTGGTGCACCCATGAGGTGGACACTGGAGACAGTCTGCCTGTCAAGAATAAAATCTACAGGCAACCTGACCATGTCAGGGACTGTATCAGGACTGAAGTCCAGAAAATGTTGGAGCTAGGTGTAATTGAGCCTTCAGATAGCCCTTGGGCTAGCCCAGTAGTCCTGGTACCCAAGCTTCATACCCAGGGTGGTAAGAAAGAAATGAGGTTTTGTGTAGACTACAGAGGCCTCAATGCAGTCACTAGGACTGATGCCTATCCCATACCAAGGGCAGATGAGCTGATTGATACTTTGGCCTCAGCCAAGTATCTAAGCACGTTTGACCTGACAGCTGGCTACTGGCAGATCAGGTTAGCTGATGATGCAAAAGCCAAAACAGCATTTTCGACCCCTGGTGGGCACTACCACTTTGTGGTGATGCCCTTTGGATTGAAAAATGCACCTGCCACTTTTCAGAGGTTGGTGAATAAAGTTCTGACAGGGATGGAAACTTATTGCTCAGCTTATCTAGATGATATTGCTGTCTTTAGTTCCTCCTGGCAGGATCACCTGGTCCACCTCAGGAATGTTTTGGAGGCCCTGCAGAAAGCAGGCCTCACTATCAAGGCCACTAAGTGCCAGATAGGGCAGAGTCAGGTTGTATACCTGGGCCACCTTGTAGGTTGAGGCCAGGTTCAGCCTTTACAGAGCAAAATCCAAACCATAATGGAATGGGTTGCTCCAACCACCCAGACACAGGTGAGAGCCTTCTTAGGCCTGACTGGGTACTATAGGAGGTTTGTCAAGGGATATGGATCTATAGTGACCCCCTTGAATGATCAGACCTCAAAGAAAATGCCAAAAAGGGTTCAGTGGACAGCTAGCTGTCAGAAGGCATTTGAAGACCTAAAGCAGGCCATGTGCACTGCCCCCATCTTACAGAGTCCAGACTACACCAAAAAGTTCATTGTCCAAACAGATGCTTCTGAGCTGGGTGTGGGAGCTGTACTGTCTCAACTGAATGATGAAGGTCAAGACCAGCCAGTAGCTTTTATTAGCAGAAGGCTGACCCCTAGAGAGAAACGTTGGTCAGCTATAGAGAGGGAGGCCTTTGCTATGGTGTGGGCCCTGAAGAAGCTGAGGCCATACTTGTTTGGCACTCACTTCATAGTTCAGACTGACCACAAGCCCCTCCTATGGCTTAAACAGATGAAAGGTGAAAACCCAAAACTTTTGAGGTGGTCCATTTCCCTACAGGGGATGGACTATACAGTGGAACATAGACCTGGGACCCAACATGCCAATGCAGATGGACTCTCAAGGTATTTCCACTTTGAACACGAAGACTCAACTGGTCAAGGTTAGTTTAGTGTCCCTGAGTTTGGGGGGGTTGTGTAGGAGAGTAGGATCTGCCTCTCATTTTGCCCCCACTTTTTTTCTGATGTTTACACTGGTTTCTGGCTATAGTCTGGCTGGGACCCTGCTAATCAGGGCCCCAGCCTCTCTGTTCTCTCTAAACGATTTGGAGTGCACTCTAGGTGCACTAGTGATTGGATTCTGTGGTACCTTATGAGTCCCTAGTATAAGGTACCTTAGGTACCCAGGGCATAGGTACTTCACAGGCCTACCAGGGGCTGAAGCATGTATTATGCCACCCCTGGGAAGCAGACTAAATCTGACACCACAGGCCTGCTACTGCAGCCTGGGTGAGGAAGTGCTAGCACCCCTCACTGCACACACATTGAGACTTATCAGTCACCCCTAAAGCAGGCCCTATCACTCCTGAGGGCAGGGTGCTTAGTTTCCATGTGAGGGGGTGCCTCTGCCTGAGCAGGGCCCCTCTGCAGCTCTCAGAGTCCATTCCCTGGGGCTGTTTGTGGATGCGGTTAAACCATATACTTTTAAGTGCATTATATCCTCGCGGTAGAATGCTAACTTTGGAATGGCTGCATCGAAACATGTCGTGTTTGGTGTCAAACATCTTGGAACACTACCCCCCGCCAGTCCTGGCGGCGGGGGTAGCATTCCACCCTTCTAGAGGGATAGACATGTACCTACTGTGGAAACGCGGTAGAATACTGCAGAGCCCTGGCATCACAAAATGGATGCCACCAGTCACAGACACTGGGTTGCCCTCCTGCTGATGACCAACACTCGCAGTGGAGGAAGCCCAACAATAGATATCCTGTCCCAAGGGGGTGTGACCACCTCCCAGACAGGGTTTAGTGTATTGGGGCTGGGTGGGTGCACTCTTAGAGTTCTTTGAGATCCTGCACTGGGGGAGCAGAAGGCTCCTCTGTGCATACCCCAGTTCAAACCGGCTCAGGGGCTACCTGCCCCTGCTCTGGCGCGAAACTGGACAAAGGGAAGTGGGTGTAGCCACCCACTCCCCTGACCCTCCCATAGGTAGGGTCATAGAGCTAGTCCCTCCCTTTCTTTTAGTATAAGAGGGGGAACCTGTGCATTGCAAACTAGATTTCCCTGGACGACGCTCTGAAGAAGAATCCCGGACCTTCGACGTTCCACTACCTTTGGAAGACTGAAGAATCTCCCTTGGAGTCAAGGAGTGACTCCCCTGCTTGGCAGGCACCAAAAACTACAAACGACGGTCGCAAACTACGCCGCTCCCGCCGGAGTCCGAAGTCCCTGCAGCCCAAGAAGTGGATTTCCTGACTCCTCAAAGGCCATCGTGAGTCCCCAGCGAAGCTGAGGCCAGTGGACCCCAAGAGTGACGAGGAACCGCGACCCCTGGGTACCGTGCACTATTGTCGAGTGCAACCCCTTCACAACGTTCCACGAACTTGTGCTTTGGACCACGTATGGTCCTAGCCTCCAGCAGGAATCCCTCCGAATATCAGAGGCCTACCACGTCCCGAGTGACCGTGGGCCCCTGTTGAGCGAATCCTCCCGAGGCGTCTTCGCGATCCCTTGCCAGCCGGCTTGTGGGTCCCCAGAAGACTTTCTAAAGACACCAAAGGGCTCCCCTGGTTGCTCCAGGCCTGCCCTGACTTACCCTCGCTGGGTGAGTCCCACAGACCTTGCTGGTCTGCGCCATTGCCTCTTCACACTTTCCCCGAGAGTTGCTGTTACCAAGGCTTGTTGGCTCCAATCGAGTCGCCGACACCGCAGTAAGCTGCAGACATCGTGGGACACGCCGAATCCAGCTCCTGGTCATCGTCGACGCCTCCTAGACCTCGTGGCTGAAGAGTCAAGACAACTGCGAACGACCTGAACCTTGCGACGACGGTGGGCATCCATCTTCCTTGCCCCGAGTCACTGCCAAGTGACTTTGAACACTGTCCCCTCTGCTTTCAGGTCTTCCATCTTCCGAATCCAGGCTTGGATTCCTCCGGACACTTCTCCTGTCGCCGCAAGCAGCAAGTCTTCACTGGCTCCCATTGAAAACGACGCCGCGACCCGACACCAAAGAACACCTATGCACCCGGCTCCCCTGGGTGAGGTAACTTCAGCACTACGGTGCTCCTGTGGGTGTGGGCCCTAGAACTACTTACCCTGTAAGTGACTTGCTTGTAGCTTCCCTAGAAGTGCCCTAAAACTCTTATTTTCTAAGTGCGACAATTACGCTGACTCGTACAGGGTTCGCGTCAGTGTTAGACACACCGCGTCCATCTCCTTTGTAACACTATCTAGAACTGTGTCCTTCGACTCGTACTGAGTCCGATCGGTGTTCGCCTCGAACACACAAGGGGCCTGTAACATCGAGACCTCCATTGCACTGACTCGCACAAGGTTCGCGTCTGTGCTAGACACAACGCGTCCATCTCCCTTGCAACTCTATCTGTAACCGCGTCCTTCGACTCGTACAAGGACCGATCGGTGTGTTCGCCTCGAACACGCAAGGGACCTTTAACATTGAAATCTCAATCGCGTCTGAGCGCATAGACTCGCACAGGACTCGCACCGGTGCCAGGACACCGCGTCCGTCCCCTGTGGGTCTCCTACAACTACCTGGGGTGGTTCTTGGGGGTCCCTCGATTCTAGATGCCCTAGACCTAGGTCTAGCAAACTAAGATTGTGATATTCGATTGTGCTAAACTTATTTTGATAATATTTGACTTGTACATATGTTCCTGACCTCTAATCTCATAAAGAGATTAGTAGAGAGTGTTTATTAATAAATACATATATATTTGATATATATACCTGTGTGGTGTCTTTTCATTTGGTGATTCAAGAGATTGTGTGGTAAAACAAGCTGCTTTACATTCCTTCAAGACTTAGCCTGAAGGCTGCTCTCCACAGCTACCACTAGGATAGCTTTCTATAAAGGTTGTCTTAAACCTATCTACCATAAGAGTCGAATTGTTCTGGTGCAAGGTGTCCACTTTAATTAGTGAACAGCATATGCCAGGCCAACTTCTCACAAACAGGAAATGTGCTATACGAGTGGGTGTTGGAGGTTGCCTGCCTTTCCGCCAGTGCGGCCAGGCAGTGGTCCCAAAGTCTTGGGGTAAAACAGGGTTGGAGCAATAAGGCAACAGTTCTTATATAGCATTCAGCATTCCCACAAATTAGGAAGGGCAGTTATATGGACATATTTATTAGTGAGTGGGGTAACATACAGCGGTTATTCATCGCCATCATGCCTACGGGAGCACGCGCGCTTCACAAATATACAATTATGTTATGCTCCAACAAGCACTATACACAGAAAACTGCATGAGTGGATGAAGGTGGGTTGGATATCTCCTGTCCTCTACCTGCACTGGCACATCTTGTCATGAGTTGCTTGGGCAAAGGTATTGCACTACTGTCCGGCAACATTGATAACCCATCCACACTAAGCGGGTTGCACTCGCAGATGCACCTAAGACAAACATTCACTGAAACCGGTCGGCACATCTCTTGTTCATTATATTTTTATCAAGAAACCTGTCCGTGCAAATGTATTAGTCATTTCAACAGAAATGGTAGATAAGCCAAGCTCGGCCGCCTCATCGCCATTGTAGCTTGGCGGGTTGCGTAAGTTTGTCAGTATAATAATGTGTGTTGGGGTTCTAAACGTTTTGTGAAACTCTGGGTTACAGCACAAGGGCTACATTTGATTGGTCATTTGGCAGGCCCACAATTAAGGAAAGGGTAGGGGATCTGTACTTATTGTTCTCACCATTCCAGTGACTTTCTAAAAGTGTGCTGTCTCTCAACAGTGTGAAATAATGGGGTTGGAGCACAAATGCCGACAATTACCAGTACATTGGGCATTCTTATTTCTGAAGGTGCAGGATAATTTGCTCATGTTTTACTCCATGTCCTCATATCCAAACATTGGCTAACCTATGGGCACCCTGGTATACCTTAGCAAAAGCTGTGTATGGGTTACATATGCTGGGGTGGGGGACACCAGCATGGCGACACAGCATCCGTGATCGCAGTCAGACGGATGGGTTTGCAGGCATTAGGACATGAAATGTAGCAGAAGATTAGGAGTACCATTAGGGGACCTCAGGCCTTCCCCCCTGTGGTGATCCACCCTTGTCTTGGTTTAGGTGAGGAGGCTCACCGGGCGTCCTGGAGGACACGAGACAGCGGAAATTCGACCCATGTCTCATGTTCACTAGTTGGCGCAGCACTTGGTCATCAGTCTGTACCCTCGTACTTGGGACCATCCAAGTAAGGGGGCAAACAAGGGCTTAGTCATCCCCGAAAGGAAATGCACAAACTTGCACACAGTGCGTTAAGGTTTGTATCACACAGAACTGTGGTTACTCATTTGGCACACTGCCTGTGCCTTCGGCCGGGTGTTTAATCTTTTCATAGAGATATCTTAGGTACCAATTGCTTACAGCGTGGCACATTAAGGTGGGGGCAACCTGGGTTTTTTACCCATTAATGTCGCAACTGCACACTTTGCTAGCAGTTAAGCAAACTGGAAAGTCTGGGGGGTTACACCACAGATGGAACTGAACAGGCGAAATTCCCGTAACAAAGTAGGGATACATGGCAAATACATGAGGACACTCTTGCTTATTGTCACATATTCCTAGTTCATAGGATAGTTGGGCCTTTACACATCATAATGGGATAGGCACCAAGTGGAACAGGCGTTTGGGTTCATCTTGACAGGACATTAACACACCCTCCTACGGACTGGAGCCTCTTTTAAGGGAAAAATGCAGGAAACACGGAATGGGGGTACGTCTGGCCCAATAACCATCTTCAACAAGCAGCAGTGCGCAAGTGTTGCCAGGTGTCTTTCAGTGACAGGCAAGTGCATTAAGGGAGCTGCATGAGGTAGTTAAGTTACTTACAGTAAGGCAGTGTGGTCCCAGCAGACCCACAAAGGGGGCTGCGGCAAAACATGAAACTGGGGAATCTTGATTCCAACAGTATCATTGTTTTATATTACGCACGACTCTCTGGTTATGCAGGGTATGAATGTTCGAGCCTGAATTACATGGTGACTAGAAGGTACGCTGAATGCGGCTTTGATTTTGAGGAGGGCAATCATTCCAGGGATAACAAAGTGAACTAGGTCTGTAGCCGATGAGCACCAAGGGTCCCAGCTGTTAGCAGGTATGTGTGTATCGGTGATCGAGCTTTAGTTAAGCAAGACTGGTAGGTGGCGTAAGTTGTCACGCCAAAAGAGGTTGCTGCGGCTGCAATAGTGTGGGCAATACGAACACTCCTGTTCGCCATGGTTTAGCGAACAAAAAGGTCTGTGCAAATGTCTGGTCAACTTCAACAAAGTATGTGCACTCTGCTCCGAGGCCAGGTTACGGGTTGCTTCGGTTAAGCACAAAATTCCCCGCCCTGATAGCCATAGTAGATAGGCTGGTTTGGAAGCGGTCATCTAACAAGTGTGCTGCTGTCCCATAAATTGGGGAAACAGGTGTTAGGCACATAAAGTGCTAGAAGGATTGCAACTATAGGTTGCAGGAGGTTGGAGCCTGCATTAGCTTGAAGGGTAATATAGCTGTGGTTAAGATTAGAGCTCCCTCCTGGGAGGCCATCACATTCCTACAGGTCATGTGAGGCAGTTGAACATTCCCGGAGAAGTATAAACAGCGCCAGGCGCAAGTTCACAGACCAAAGGGGCTTTGGCTTCATCAGGCACGGGCTAATCCAGGCGAACACCAAAGGTTATTTTGACAAAGTTGGGTGCACTTGTCACAGGTGGGCATTGATCTGTTCCTACTGACATGAGGGAGGCCCTGGGAATAGCAGGCTGCAGGTGAGAAAATTCGCAGTATTGGTGGGGGGCTATGTAGGCGACGGGGGCCACCTCCAGAGCTGTGGCGGAGTTACAGGGCGATCCGGAAGCAGAAGGGTACAGAGGGGTACCTCTTCAGGAGCACAATAGGGGTGCCAGTGCCAAATCCCAGGAGTCCTCATGGCAGGGCCCTGGAAGAAAATCGTCGGCGCCCGCTAGTCCTTAGGGCGGTTGTAAGCCTGAACTACCGGGGCTTGCCTTGCAACGCTCCGCCCTGAAAGGGGTGTGAGTAAGATGATGGTCCAGTGGGCCACGTGATCCTAGGGAGGGGATCATACCATAATTGGTAGCACTGATTGGGTTGGCCACAGTGCAATTTGGCTCATCAGGCGGGCAGGGCAGCGTAGGTTAGTCACCGCTGCCTGCCCTTGGATCGCCCGTAAGATAACCCACCATGTTTCATACTTTTGTATGGAATAAACCTACAGCAATATTTTCCCAACAAAAAATTGTGTTGTGTATTTATTTATTCCATTGTGCATGCTATTGGGCATTGGGTGGGGAGTGTTGCCTATATAGGCACTATTACATCATGCACACTTATATTTTCACTATACTAATTCACCACTAATCCTATATGGGTTCCGGAGTAGTGCGCTACTCGCCGAAAAAGCGATTCAACGCCTCGTCAGGGGTAGTAAGCGCTATATAAATACAATTACAATACAATATAATACTTAGAACCCGCGGTAACATCATAGGGATGATTCCCAGCCCTACCATTTGACCTTCTGCAGGCTCCTACTTGATGCTGAGACAGTGGGGTAAAAACAAACACTGGCAACTAATAAAAATAAAGAGAGCTGTCAACTACCTGCATGCTTGCAGGTCCTCGTGCTGCCTGGAGGAGGGCAAAACCACTGAGGGCTAGAGGCAGGCTCAAGCCCGATGCTCGTGGCTCAGCTCGAGGTGCTCTTCGAAATTCCAGCCACAAACGAGCCGAAACTTCATGTGGCATGGCCTTCTTCAGCCTAGGGTAACCAGATTTTGAGAAGGGAAAACCAGGACAGGCCAGACATAAAAGTAGGACTAAAGCCTTACCTTTATGTCTGGCCTGTCCCAATTTTGCGTAGCCTTGTAAATGTATATATATATATATCTCCTCCAAAAATGCCCCTGCATTAAGAGACGCACTCCTCCAGCCAGTGATTTCAACAGAAACTTTTATTTAAACTATATATATATATAGTCTTTAGCATGGGGGTGATGGGCCCAGGCGCCAATTTTTTTAAGGGGCCCATTGAGCTGTGTGCATTCAGTTTATGCCAACAGCAGCGCCCTTTTCATCCTGCTCCAGCCTTGTCCTCGTCTCTGCCTGTTCGTTTCTGTCTGATTTGCCAATATAAAGGGGTTTGAGTCCTTCATTATCATACAGCAGGCTATGTTTAGCCCCCTTCCTTGCCCTCCCTTCACCCTCTGACCCCTGCTGGCACACATCAACAAAACCATCATCGGCAGGAGGCAGCCAAGCCATCGGTGCTTTAGGTGAGCCGGGGGAGGGCTGGGGATTTTTGTGTGCAGGGGCCAGTCCCTGCTCATCCGGGTACTGAGCAGTGAACACAAAAGGGGCCCCCTGCTGCCTCATTTAATGTACTACCATCAGCAAGGGTGCCAAATTTCTCTCCGCCCAAGCCCAGGGCGCTATCTTAGGAAAGGCCGGCTCTGAGATATATATATATATATATATATATATATATATATATCACTGCTCAAAAGGTTGCCCATCGTTGAGAAGCACTCTGGTAGCAGGACGAAGCATCAAGCTTTCAAAGGTATGGACGTCAGGACCCGCTGATCAATTCCACAGCCACTCGAGGTATTCTGCCTTACGCGTTTCGAAATGACTTTCTTCTTCAGAGGCATACCAGGGATGGTTACGTGCATGGTCCGGCCCACATTCCCCTTATATAAACAATTGCCCGCCCTGATTGGCTGCTCAAGATAAGACAAGGCATTATGGGAAATGTAGTGCCGGTCTTTATTGTCCTCAAATAAATGCACAAAATTACTGTGAGCATATTTAAAAGCCCCCGAATGGGCCTCAGCGAGCGCATCAGTCCTCAATCCTGTCCCGCTGCCCCTTAGTCCCGGCTCGGTGTATACCAAACCGTAAAGCCCCCTGGATTCTCGGGATGGTGCTTAACTCGGCGGCGAGGCTGCCGCCAATATCTCACTGCTGAAAAGGTTGCCCATCGTTGAGAAGCACTCTGGTAGCAGGACGAAGCATCAAGCTTTCAAAGGTATGGACGTCAGGACCCGCTGATCAATTCCACAGCCACTCGAGGTATTCTGCCTTACGCGTTTCGAAATGACTTTCTTCTTCAGAGGCATACCAGGGATGGTTACGTGCATGGTCCGGCCCACATTCCCCTTATATAAACAATTGCCCGCCCTGATTGGCTGCTCAAGATAAGACAAGGCATTATGGGAAATGTAGTGCCGGTCTTTATTGTCCTCAAATAAATGCACAAAATTACTGTGAGCATATTTAAAAGCCCCCGAATGGGCCTCAGCGAGCACATCAGTCCTCAATCCTGTCCCGCTGCCCCTTAGTCCCGGCTCGGTGTATACCAAACCGTATAGCCCCCTGGATTCTCGGGATGGTGCTTAACTCGGCGGCGAGGCTGCCGCCAATATCTCACTGCTCAAAAGGTTGCCCATCGTTGAGAAGCACTCTGGTAGCAGGACGAAGCATCAAGCTTTCAAAGGTATGAACGTCAGGACCCGCTGATCAATTCCACAGCCACTCGAGGTATTCTGCCTTACGCGTTTCGAAATGACTTTCTTCTTCAGAGGCATACCAGGGATGGTTACGTGCATGGTCCGGCCCACATTCCCCTTATATAAACAATTGCCCGCCCTGATTGGCTGCTCAAGATAAGACAAGGCATTATGGGAAATGTAGTGCCGGTCTTTATTGTCCTCAAATAAATGCACAAAATTACTGTGAGCATATTTAAAAGCCCCCGAATGGGCCTCAGCGAGCACATCAGTCCTCAATCCTGTCCCGCTGCCCCTTAGTTCCGGCTCGGTGTATACCAAACCGTAAAGCCCCCTGGATTCTCGGGATGGTGCTTAACTCGGCGGCGAGGCTGCCGCCAATATCTCACTGCTGAAAAGGTTGCCCATCGTTGAGAAGCACTCTGGTAGCAGGACGAAGAATCAAGCTTTCAAAAGGTATGGACGTCAGGACCCGCTGATCAATTCCACAGCCACTCGAGGTATTCTGCCTTACGCGTTTCGAAATGACTTTCTTCTTCAGAGGCATACCAGGGATGGTTACGTGCATGGTCCGGCCCACATTCCCCTTATATAAACAATTGTCCGCCCTGATTGGCTGCTCAAGATAAGACAAGGCATTATGGGAAATGTAGTGCCGGTCTTTATTGTCGTCAAATAAATGCACCAAAATTACTGTGAGCATATTTAAAAGCCCCCGAATGGGCCTCAGCGAGCACATCAGTCCTCAATCCTGTCCCGCTGCCCCTTAGTCCCGGCTCGGTGTATACCAAACCGTAAAGCCCCCTGGATTCTCGGGATGGTGCTTAACTCGGCGGCGAGGCTGCCGCCAATATCTCACTGCTCAAAAGGTTGCCCATCGTTGAGAAGCACTCTGGTAGCAGGACGAAGCATCAAGCTTTCAAAGGTATGGACGTCGGGACCCGCTGATCAATTCCACAGCCACTCGAGGTATTCTGCCTTACGCGTTTCGAAATGACTTTCTTCTTCAGAGGCATACCAGGGATGGTTACGTGCATGGTCCGGCCCACATTCCCCTTATATAAACAATTGCCCGCCCTGATTGGCTGCTCAAGATAAGACAAGGCATTATGGGAAATGTAGTGCCGGTCTTTATTGTCCTCAAATAAATGCACAAAATTACTGTGAGCATATTTAAAAGCCCCTGAATGGGCCTCAGCGAGCACATCCGTCCTCAATCCTGTCCCGCTGCCCCTTAGTCCCGGCTCGGTGTATACCAAACCGTAAAGCCCCCTGGATTCTCGGGATGGACAATAAAGACCGGCACTACATTTCCCATAATGCCTTGTCTTGAGCAGCCAATCAGGGCGGGCAATTGTTTATATAAGGGGAATGTGGGCCGGACCATGCACGTAACCATCCCTGGTATGCCTCTGAAGAAGAAAGTCATTTCGAAACGCGTAAGGCAGAATACCTCGAGTGGCTGTGGTATTGATCAGCGGGTCCTGACGTCCATACCTTTGAAAGCTTGATGCTTCGTCCTGCTACCAGAGTGCTTCTCAACGATGGGCAACCTTTTGAGCAGTGATATATATATATATATATATATATATATATATATAGATAGATAGATAGATAGATATATACACACACGCATATTAGCTATGTCACAACCTCTACCCTGAGCCCCCCCCCGCCATCCATCTCCACTCGGTTTCCCCATCTGCTGCAGCCAACCTGCTGCGCTGCCTGAAAGAAACAAACAATTTACTTAAGGAGAGCACACCTTTCAGGATGACTTGACCTTTGTCTCTAAAACCAGGACATATGCTTAAAATTAAGGAAAGCGTCGGGACTCCGGGAAAGACCTTTGAAAACCCGGACTGTCTGTGGAAATCCGGGACTTCTGGTCACCCTATCATCAGCCCACCCACTTATTTCAATCACTAAGACCCCCTGGCCCTTCATCTGATGGATGAACTGCTAGTGTGAAGCTAGTACACTTTTGCTCAATCCTGGCTTCCATGTTTGACCAAATTGTGTGATCTTAGTAAAATGCTTCCGGATGTTTATAATGTTGTTAAATTATGATAAACCAAATATTTACCCTAAAGGCAGGTCCATGGGTGACAATTGCTGCCGCAGCTATTCTTAAGGGATGTCTATGAATAAAACCAAATCATATCAAATTTGTGTCAAATAAAAGCACATGGCCCGGTGGTTGACGGTTATCTGGGGTGTCTAGCCTGGGACACCAGCATAAGATTCAGAAATGTGATCCTTTTTTTTATTAAAGACGAATACTCTCTCTTTGACCAGTGGGAACTTTTTTTGTCATTTTAACTCATAACGCTAAGTTTTTGCAGGTCAATTTGACAGGATAGAGTCAGTGCTTTAAATAGGAAATTAGAAGTGACGGAACTCACTAATTAGACTAGTGGGCAGTTAGGGGCGTGTCTGGGGGGCGTCTGGGGGGCGTGGCTGTGAGCCAGTCATTTAACAATAGCCACATTTTTGGGCGTGGATCAGAGGTTGGTGAATTTTGAACCATTCAAACACACATCGTATAGCACAACAAACAGTTAAAGCGGCAGCACCGCCTGGAGAGTGTAGTCTGGAGAGTTGTAAACTGTCACCATGAGACCCACATTCTAATCCTTCTGCTTCTGGAATTAGGAGTAAGTGCTAGCTTGTCGCTTCCAGCTCTGCCATTACATGTGGGCATGTGACAGCGGGCATAGGCACATACGCATACATTCAAGAAAATTAAAGTCCGCATTTGAGGCGACTGACAATTTATTTTGTGTTATACATGTGGCTGCGTTCCCGTTTATGTGTTCTGTGCCTCAGCGCACTACTTACTCAGCCAAGTCACCGAACACTCAGCTCACAACAGGTACATTAGGAGACATGGCAAGCATCAGCTTCTACGTCATACGTGCAAGGCCTAATTTTTGGCAGTTTTATATTGCGCGAATTTGGCCCATGGGCATCAAAGCGCTGTACATGAAAATCAGAACATTTGCATTAAAGCTTACTTTTTTAAGCACAGTTGGTTAAGTGGGTTGCCCAGATTCACAGGATGATGAGCCGACGTCGGGATTCGAACCTGGTTCCATTGTCGGCAGCTCTGGCCACATCGACATTCTTTGTTGCGATGCCAATTAGAACCTAACACTGCAGGAGCAAGCCAGCGCAGGAATACACTAATGGCTGCCTGCCAGAGCGGCTCATAAACACGCTCCATCTGAAAGGGTCATTTTCAGTAGTTTTTGCGTTGCACGTACCCGTACTTCAGGGCCTGAGCTCTGCTGCTTCTGGGAGTACCGGTACTCGCCTTGCCCGAAAAGAAGTTCCGGTACTCAGGGGAGGAAAACTGAGAAGTGCCAGTACTCAGTACCGGCCCATCTAAAGCACTGGATAGAGTGCAAACGCACAGTAAAGGTAAGATAAAGGGAACATTCAAAGCAGTTACATAGCAATAATCTGTAGTCATTGGCAATAAAATCGCTGATGCATCATGCTCCGCATCCACGAAAACATAGTGCCAATATCGGCAACACTCGCCACCCCACCATACAGCCCTCTCCTAGAGAAATAACCAGACAAGACACCTTCTTTGTGGAGAAAACTGCTGCAGGTTTATTAGCATTACAAATATGCCAACATGGTGGGTTATCTTACGGGCGATCCCAAGGCAGGCAGCCCCTCGCCGCCTGCCACCTGATGAGCCAAATTACACCGTGGCCTTCCCCAGCGGTGTTTGCCATATTTTGGGGGAGGGAAGACCCCTCCCACCAGTGGACCAACAGCCCACGCCCCTGCTCACGCCCCATATGGGGGCGGAGCCTGCCAGGCAACCCCCGGTTGCTCAGGTCCACAACCGCCCGTAGGACTAACGGGGCGCCGTCGCTCCTCCAGGGTCCAACGCGAGGACCTCCCTGTGGATATTTGGCCTTTGCACCCTTGATGTGCTTCTGTACATGGTACCCGTATGTACCTACAGCCTCTGGATCGCCCTGTAACTCCGCCTGCAACACAAAATAATACATTAGACAAAAAAAAAACCCTACACCCACTGCCTGAACGCCGGGTATGCGGTAGGGAGGGAAACAGCATCAGGGGAATGGGCCAAGAGGGCGCCCAAGGGGCGGGGAGAGGTATATGTACCTCACCCCCTCCCCGGAAGTGACGCGGCACACTGGACCCCTGAGGGTCCCAAACGCTGGGAGGCTGCCTCCTGTGCCCTCCTGTGGCACTAAGGCCGCCGCCCTCTTAGTGGGTCTCCTTCGTGGACCCCGGGCAGCCTGCATAGTGCCAATATCGGCAACACTCGCCACCCCACCATACAGCACTCTCCTAGAGAAATAACCAGACAAGACACCTTCTTTGTGGAGAAAACTGCTGCAGGTTTATTAGCATTACAAATATGCCAACATGGTGGGTTATCTTACGGGCGATCCCAAAGCAGGCAGCCCCTCGCCGCCTGCCACCTGATGAGCCAAATTACACCGTGGCCTTCCCCAGCGGTGTTTGCCATATTTTGGGGGAGGGAAGACCCCTCCCACCAGTGGACCAACAGCCCACGCCCCTGCTCACGCCTCATATGGGGGCGGAGCCTGCCAGGCAACCCCCGGTTGCTCAGGTCCACAACCGCCCGTAGGACTAACGGGGCGCCGTCGCTCCTCCAGGGTCCAACGCGAGGACCTCCCTGTGGATATTTGGCCTTTGCACCCTTGTTGTGCTTCTGTACATGGTACCCGTATGTACCTACAGCCTCTGGATCGCCCTGTAACTCCGCCACAGCTCTGGGTGTGGCCACCGTCACAGCCAGGGCCCCCCACCAAGGTAGGCCTCTTCACCTCCATCTTTCTAATTCCAGGGCCTCTCCCAGGCCCAGCAAGACAAGTCCCTGCCCACTCTGGCAGGCGCGCCCCATCCTCTTTCAAAATCCCAGTGGACTTAGCATGCAGCAGGCCATGCCTGATGAACCAAACCCCCTGTTCAGTGTATCTGCGCCTGGCACTGTAAACTCTCCTGCGTGAGGAATCCCCGGCATCCTCTGACCGAGCCCCTCGCCACACTCACAGTGGCGTTATCTCAGCCCATCATAATACCCCAGCCTACAACTGGTTGTTTAACTTATACCAGGAGTATTTCATATCTTGCCGCAATGCCCTCCTACCCCGGAGGGGCTTCTACACCAGCTGTTCCAGCGCATACCTGGAGCCCCCAACCCAATTATCTCAGTAGTGTGTCGCGCTTCTACCTCCAACTGTGCTAGCGCATGCCTGGGCCGGCCCCCAACCAAGGTAAGTCGGTGATGGAAAACCCATGCCTCCATATATTGGATTCCTCCCATTGTGCCACTCCCAGGACGCACGGACGGCCCTTGACCCAGACCTATGATCCTGCCAAATAACGACATGCTCGATACTAACATCCTTTAATGAGCACTGTACCCCATATTATACAACTAATCCATCTTGCACCTAGTTGCACAATAACACTGCACCCCATCAAACCTCGGGTGCCGGAGAAGGTGCCTCTGGACAACTTAAAGTTTGCCTGTACATGATACACTTAACCTGTCTTCCGGCCACTCCCCTGGGTGGCTATGGACGGCTGTACCTTTGAAAGGAATTCCTATTATCCCACCTGCTTGATGCGCTCTGCTGCCAAATCCGCCCAGAACGCTTTGGTTGTGGCCGGTTGCACCTCTTTGCACCATAACAACATCTTTCCCTAAACCCTGCTGATTCCCGGGCTTCTCCCCAGTCCAGCAAAGCAAGTCCATGCCCACTCTAGACAGGTGAAACCCCATCTTGTACCAAACTCCCTGTGGATTTGGCATGCAAACCATACCTATAAAGCCAAACACAGTTGGTGAATTTACGCCTGGCACGGTCAATTCTCCTGCGCAGGGTTTCCCCGGCCTCCCCTGACCGAGCGCCTTCACACACTAAACGGGGGGGGCTATCTGACCACCATAACTCCCAAGCCCCCAAAGGTTGCATCCTACAATTGGAGGACTCCTTCTCTTGCAACAGGTGCCTCTTCCCCCAGAGTCTGCTCATTCCCTGGGCCAGGCAACACAAGACAAGTCCATGCCCACTCTGGACAGGTAGACCATTCTTTGCGCACCCCGCCCGGAGGTCCCTAATCTCAACCAAACACCAACCCCCTTAGTCTGTGCCGCAGCTGCTTAAGCCAGCTGTCCCGGCACATGGCTGGGACCCCCAACCAAGAAAACTTATTGGAGGAACCACATGCCTCCATTTCTTGAATTCCGCCCCTCGCGCCCCTCTAGACGCACGGAAGGCCATTCACCCAGATCCTTGATCCTGGCGACATAACGAAATGCCAAGTTGCTAACCTTTAATGCCCACTGCACCCATCCTATACAACTAATCAAGCTTGCACCTAATCTACCCGATGCACTGCCCCCCACTGCCCATTGATAGCCTTCCTGTTGAAGACCAGCAATTGAGGAAGGGACACACCCCCCCTTAGTCTGTGCTGCAGCATCCTAGCAAGCTGTTCCAGTGCATGCCTGGGAACCCCGTCCAAATTACCTGTCAGGAAAACCATGCCTCCACCTCCTGCTTTCCGCCCATTGCGCCACTATCAGCACGCCTGGATGGCCCATCATCCATACCCTTGACCCTGCCCTTTGCCAGACCTACTCTGGAGGGTACCAGGTAGTGGACCAGAGGGTGGAAACGCTACAGGAATGGTGAAAACGATAGATGCAGATCACCTGCCCTTTCTAGACTTGTTGGGATGCCGGGTGTCCCAGAAAAGAGCCTCTGTGCTGCAAATCAGTATATCGTTAAGCTGTGTAGCCCCAACACCTTGAGTTGTATAACTTAATCCCCACGTGCCGCGATGGCGAGAATGCCGGCGCTTTGCATCTACCGTCTGTTAGCTTGACCAGTTAGTCTGCCCCTTGATGAATCAATTATGACAGACCACATACCATTGTGCACCGCGTGCAACCTGTGCGTCACCTTAAAGGTTGACTAAGCCTGTGCTTCAACACCCTTTCTTGACTATTCCCCCAGCTTCGGGGGGGTTCAAGCTGATAACCATGTACTGCACCAGCAGTGGGAATGTACCTGCACCCTCCCCATTACCTCTGGTGCATCACCGGGGTGCCAGTGGTATATTCCAAGTTTGCCTGTACATACTGTCCTTAACCTGCCTTCCGGCCACTCCCCTGGGTGGCTCCGGGTACCTTTCAAACATTGGGATACCCATTGTCCAGCCTGCTTGATGCGCTCATCCTGTCCCTTTAATGCCACCCCCGAAGAGTCTGTTTAGGACCTTGCCCTTCGCCACTGGTTCTCAGGGCCCCGAAGGAAGCCAGGCTGGAGGTAGCTGAAAACAGGGCATCGTCCCCACCTGCATGATGCACTTCCGCTTGTATGCCCACCCTGTAAGCTGCTGTTGCTGGCTCTTGAAAGAGCGACTGCCAAAGCGCTTGCCATGACCCCCATTGCCTGGCATAGAAGGCATGCCTACCATACCTGCTCAACCTGTAAATTGGTAATGGGCGAGCTGTCAGCCAGAGACAGTAAATAGGTTCTCCCTTCTGCCTGTGATGTAGAACTGCTGTGCTCAAATTGTATCCCAGGGCCGACTTCTGGCGCCTGAACCCTTGCTAGGACACGCCTGAGCAGAACCCTCATCTAGAAGGCCTTGCCACCGTCTGACCAGAACTTACCACAGACACCATAACACCCACAGTTAATGCTCACCTGACCGGAGCGCAAGGAGACGCACTGGCCAGTCAAGGGCAGTAAAATCCCATCCGCCTGGGGGAACACATACAACAGACACGTGAATAGCCGTTGGCAAGTGAGCACATGTCCTGTAAACAGAACGCTCCCAGTACATCCAAATAAGGGCGCTGCTACCAATGATCCGTCCGCCTAAGCGTGTTCATAACCGCACACGCCCCACCAACATACATCATGTGACGTTGCCTGTTCTGAGCCACCCCGTGGCACCGCATTCCTTCTACATGAAACTGATGTGTACTGTGCTTATATAAACCTTCCTCACAGCACTTATGGAAAAGCAGTACGACCCTAACGAACTTTGTATCCAGGCACGTTAATCAGACTTTTGCCACCAGAACCACAGCCTGTGCCCAAGGGAGAATTGAATATAAACTTTTCAAGCGCGGATAGCGGACTTAACCTAGGTTGCTGCTATACTCCTGGGGGACAAACTTCTTGGCTATCTAGGGCACAAATATGCCAGCATATGCCTCTTCATTTGAAACTTGGTGCAAATCTGACCCCATGGTCGTTGGGTCTGAATGCTTCCCCGAAGCGCGGCACCGGCTGATGTGCAGAGAAAACTATCTGACTACGGCCTTTCATTAGTGACTAAAATCCCGAGACCCTCTAATAAAATTCACCCACGCATGTATGGCGCCCTGTCACCTAACTGGGGCATAGGTGTGATCTACCCAATCCCAGATGCCTATGCTGGCGCCTGGCTCCCCGCCCATTCGTGCCCCTCTTTATCTCCCTCGCTCTCCCCCTCTTTGGGCTAACAAGCCTTCACGTTCGTGGTCTTCTTCATGGAGGCTCCTGTGAAGACGTCAGGGGGCACAAAGAGCACTACAAAGGCTCCTCGGAACAGAGAACACACACCACTGGAAGTGCCAACACCATCTATGGCCACAACCAGGAAATCCGGCCATCGGTTCACACCAGACTGCACCAACTTGAATGAACGACGACGCGACGTGTCATTGCAACGCCCACAGTTTGTCCACAAACAAAATGGAAATGTGATTGTAGAAATGAACAGGCCGCTCGTGGAATATGCAGGAAGTCCGTCCCGATTTTAGGAGCCAGCGCCAGAGCTGCTTTACATCTTGCCATCCATTGGGATGCCCGGGCCGGACAAGGCCGCAGAATGCGTAGCTCTTAAGTCACCGCTGCTGCCCGACTGCCTCACTGTGGAACGGGCAGAAAGGAGCAATCTGCAATGCGAAAAGCCTCAGCGGTCGTGGATGGATTAATGCAAGCTACCGCAAAACGAGCAGGATCCGAATTGAATAATCACTTTATAATTAATAGGACCAACCAACTATGGGGCCTAATTTGTTCCTACAATGTGGGGGATACAAAAGTGATCCCATTTGTGGTGAAGCGTAAAACACATGGTTCCTTGTATACTAAAATTAGTGTTTGAAAGGACAAGACAGCACGGTCAAAACAGTTCCTTTTTTTTTTTCTCACCATGGTCCTACACCTGTCCAAAAGTGATGTATGCACGGTGCACATGACTGTCTGTTAGAGTTAGGTCCCATTAATATGAATATCATTGATATAAATGTGTATTTCATGGCATTTACATTGAGACGCAGAGGGGGTTGACTAAAATTAAATGATATTTCCTTATTTAACATTCATGTGTGCTGTGCTTCCAACTCGTTCGCTAGCCTGGGTGCATTCTTATAAAAGAACCACTCAAAACGTTCATACCAGGTACCAAAGCTGCCCAGTCCAATTTAATGAGTTTAAACATGCCTGTATGTGGCCTTCATGTAAAGCGAGACTAGCCAAAAAGGCAGCTATATCCTGCACACTGCAAAGTGACTCGTGTGAGAAGGGGATGCCCCTCAGACCATGGCAATGCCACCTCTGTGCGTGCACCAGGTACAGGGCAGCACTATTGCTCTGTCATGCTCCCCCCTCCATTCCCAACTACTGCAGGAGTATAACAACTTGCGCCATTTCACCCTCACACCCGCCTCACACAAACAGGAGAATACTTGTTGGTAAAATGGTCTGAGGATCCTCCTGCCTTACATACAGAGGTCGGACCATGCCATACCTTCTGTCGCATTCTGATATTTTAACTCGCCCTGGAAGAATGGGTGCTTCGCCAAGGCAGCAGAAACGCACTGTCTGTACAGGGCTGCCCTGTCCCACGTGAACAACCGACTGCCCGCGCCGTATCCAGGGACCACACAACTCACAACACAGGAGCTGGACTGTCGGGGCCCGTCCGCCAAGCCCCTCCCTTTGGGGCAACCCACTTTTGCTGTGACCTCGCTGGTGGGAGACGCCACAGGGCACACAGCAGACCCATTCATTGCAGACAACACCCCATGCCACCTCAGTACCAGACCTCGCTGCTCCGATGGAAGTTCCTTGAGGCCCAGCTCCCACATAGCGCATGCTCCTCGCATGGTGCTGCATAACTGATGCGGCGTGGGCGGCGAAGAACCGCATGTGACTAAACTATATTAATTGTTTAATGTACTGATTTATTTTTATTAGCTTTGTATAGCGCAATGTCGGCCGGAGATATTTCCTGCACTTACATCGGCACCAGTTAAGTTACATTTCCCAAGCCCACAGGAGAATTTTGCCTATTTGCATATTTAAAAGGCTGATGTTGCTGCTGTTGCCTTTTTATATAGCGCGAACTCGACTCACAGATGTTGGCGCGCTTTCCCTGAAAGAAAACACACAGTGTTGCCATCTGAGCAAGCCCTAAGCCCCGAGGCATTTGAGAAAGTTCATATGGGCAAAACATGCTGCTGTCATTTCCGCTGGCTTGTCCTGCATTGTTGACACGCACAGCTCACCGCCTGGAAGCTGCACCATGTGACAGCAACTGATGAAAACACTTGCTGCGTGCCCTACTGTTCGGCCCGCCACATCCCACACAAAGCGAAGCCTTGCAAATTCTCTTTAGCATAATGAGCCCGTCTTTTTTTTTCTTTTTTCCGCGAACTCGACCTAAGGTATTGAAAATCTTTACACCAGCACCGTATTTACCTTGCATATTTAAAAGGCTGATGTTGCTGCTGTTGCCTTTTATATAGCGCGAACTCGACCCGCAGCTGTTGGCGCGCTATCCCTGAGCACCGTAATTACCTTACACTCTGGCACGGGGAGATTGAGTGATTAGCCTCGACGGTATATTAGGAGGGCTGATGTTGCTGCTGTCGCTTGTTTATATAGCGCGAACTCTACCCGCAGCTATAGCGCGCTTACCCTAAGCACCGTAATTACATTACACATGCGGACACGGGGATATTATGTGATTCGCCCCGACTCACCGGATGCCGGACCCTGGTATCCGGCACCAAAGTCGGTAGTCTACCCGCTGGACCACACCCTCTCCGACCCGAGTTATTGGTGCAGTTTACACGGGCATTCAGGCACTGGGAGTATAAATCGTTTGCCCAGCCTCCCGAATGTGGACGCGACCCCCGAAGCTCGAGCCCTGGTTTCCGGCACCCAACTCGGCGGTATAGCCGCCGGACCCCCCACTCCCCCGGAGATATTGGTGCGCTTACACGGGCACCGTATTTACCTGACCATTCAGGCAATGGGAGTATAGATGGTATGACCCGACTCCCGGATGTGAACGCGACCCCCGAAGCTCGAGCCCAGCTTTCCGGCACCAGAGTCGATTTAGCTGCGACCCCGAGGCCCTTCTTGGGTTACCGCACCCAAGTCTCCCTAGCCGACGGACACAACCTCTGACCCCTGCAGCCCCTTGCCCCGTTCCCAACTCGGCGCATTCCCTGTCGGCTCAGACCAGCGTCTGGGATGGCCACCCAACGTTAAAACAGGGCGACAAGCTGCTGAAAATTGCAGGTGAGGCGGGGTTCGGGCGCCGTATGCGGCTAGACCAGCCCCAATTGCGGGCACAGCTGGTATGAACCTTACGGACTGTAATTGCTTTCCGACAGAAAATTCGTCGGTCGGCAGTCCCTGTTAGGAATGCCTGGCATGCCTGCTGCCCTTCCCCTTAATAAACAGCCCACTGGGGACTCCGTCACTTTTCAACTAGTCGGCCGATGCCCCTGGTCTATGACCACCCTGCGCCGGACCCCCAATATTACACTCCCCCCCCACTCCTCACGGCGGACCGCAGACATAGCTGGGCCGCCCTGCCCTAGACAAAAACCCCTGCGATGGGGCCACCGGGCGGAGGGGATAAAGAAGGGGGGGTACCACGACAACGACTCACCGCGTGCTACCCTCGGATCCTGTGCCACCGGACACGTCTAAACGGCGTCAGGGAATGGGCCAAGAGGGCGCCCAAGGGGCGGGGAGAGGTATATGTACCTCGCCCCCTCCCCGGAAGTGACACGGCACACTGGACCCCTGAGGGTCCCAAACGCTGGGAGGCTGCCTCCTGTGCCCTCCTGTGGCACTAAGGCGGCCGCCCTCTTAGTGGGTCTCCTTCGTGGACCCCGGGCAGCCTGCATTGTGAGCAGCTAGCTGCTAGAAGCCCGCATAACTTTGAGTTGTCCGCTTGCAGCGCTTGGAAGCCATCAACACATTAATATCAGCTATTATTCCCGCACCCACCCACTGTTCCTCCAAAGTGACATTCCTCTGTGTCATAAGCAATACAAATTGTCATGCAAAGTGTGGCTCGCTGCTTCCTATTGCTAACACTCTGCTCTGGGCTTTTGCGTCATCTTTAATTTATGTGTGTCCTCTAAATGTGAAATTTCTTTTTTGGCAAACTTTAAGTAATAATGTCTCTTCCTGGACACCGTGTCCCGGTGCACGTCTTCGCAGACAAATTCTGTCTGTCCCGTTAACGGCCATTTTATAGCGCAGTCATTTTGGAGATGTGTTGGCGCGCGGGAGGGAGCCTCCTGTTGTCCCACGCTCCTCCCCGTGTTTGGATTGACCTTTATAAATCCTTCCTTTTATGATGTCCACGTGGACTTCCTGCCCTATCTGATGTTTCAGGAAGGCGTGCCTCTTCAACGCCGCAGTTGTTCCAGCCTGGTAATGAGACAAGGAATGGGCTGCCAGACTTGTGTCTTCATAGCTGTGTAAAACAAGCATTTTGAACGCAATAGCGGGGCTTTAAGTGGGCCGGGTCCTGCCGGTGCTCAGCACCTGCAGTTCTAAAACGCAGGTGCTGAGACGGGTCCCTATTGGGCTTTCCATTTTTGCTCTCACCCTCGGGATGAAAAAAAATCTTAACTCCGCAGCAGTGCCACCCTTCACTGCCTTTGATGTAACTTCAAAGAGACTCGTTATAGTTCTTTCAGTTTTATTTTATTTAATGCATTTTTATATAGCGCGGACTTTACCCAAAGGTGTCAGAGCGCTTCACAATAGAACCAAGTATGTTACATGAGGAGAATTTTACATATTTACACGTTACAGATACAAACGAGAAAGAAGAAAAAGTAAAATAAAACAATAGATGGCAGTCACACAAAAAACACATTAGGATGAGGATCGTACAGGCATAGATTACAAATTTACAATATTCTCCTCATTTCAGAACTGAAGCATTTTCAATATTATATACAGCGAAGCCATAGTTGTTGCTTATTTATCTTATGCAACTAACAACCATTGGCAAAGCCAATAGCCCTGGTTTGTTGTAGGTGTCATGTTATATGTTGTATTCCATATCTGGATACAATGACAGAAGAGGCAAAATGCCAGTCGGGCGGCACACTCTGCTAAGCACAGATTTTTAGCTTAAATGTTTTAAGCCACGCCCTTAATTACATCGACCACGCCCCTTTGAGAGACCCCCCCAGTTTTTTCATCCCACTTAAACCCCTGTGCAATAGGTCTCGCATATGCGAAACTTTAAGCTCTTAGCATTGTAAATGACAATGCCTTTTATTTATGTGTTTTTAAAAGTAACACATCTATAAAAAGCATTGTCATTTCTAATGCCAATAGCTCAAACTCTCACAAATGCGAGACCACTTTAATGGTGGCTGCGCCTCTTCCTTTAGACGCTGCTTTGCGTATTCAGGTTACAGTGAGCAGCGTCTAAAGAAAGGGGCACGGCCCTCATTGAAGTGAAAGCGCGGTATGGGGAACTTTCACCCAAAAAGAAAAAATAAATAAAGGTTCTGTAGCGCGGCTGCTGAAGTGAAAGCGGAACGCGCTGTAAATTAAATAAAGGAATAAACGCGGTCGCTAACGTGAAAGCGGACCGTGCCATAAATTAAATAAATAAACAAGCGCGGTCGCTATAGTTAAAGTGGACCGCGCTGTAAATTAAATAAATACATTACTAATAACAATATAAAAGCGGGCAGCGTGCTGCGCCGTCAAGGGTGAAATAAGGGAAGATCATTAAAGAAAATAGTGCTCACTGACTACATAAAGCAGACCGTGTAACAACACAAGTAAAAAGTCCAGTCCATATGGGAGGTTACAAACGCAGACAAGGCGGTACCAAGGAGGGACTACTAAGCCTATTCACGAATGAAAAGCAACGATTTCGAAAGGACAGTAACAGGAGCTAATTGAAAAGATGGGCGGAAAATGGGCGGAGCTTCTATTCCATACTTCAATACAGCATGCCTCGCAGAGCAGCGCATGCGGCGCCCAGGCTCGACCTAAAAACACTATATTAATCTTACATGAACTAAAAGATCAAGTAAATTCAAGTTTAATACAGTTGATTAAAAAAAATTACATTACAAACCATTTATAATTAATAAAAATATAATAGGAAGATACATAAAAGGAAGCAAGTATTGGCAAAGCCAATAGGTCTCGTCCATGTGAGATCTATTGGCTTTTTTGAAGTGGAGTGGCACTGAGTGAAGTTGAGTGACATGAAGTGGAGTGACATGGAGTAGCGTGGTGTGGAGTAGAGTGCCATTGATTGCAATGGAGTGGCATTAAGTGGAGTAGCTTGGAGTGGAGTGGCATTAAGTGGTGTGGCATGGCATTGAGTGGAGTTGAATGGCATTGAGTGGAGTTGAATGGCACTGAGTGGGTTGAAAGGCAGCACAGTGGCATTGAGTGGAGCGCAGTGGCATTGAGTAGAGTGGCATTGATTGGAGTTGAGTTGCATTGAGAGGAGTGGCATTCAGTGGAGTGGAAGTTAGTAGAGTAGCATTTAGTGGAGTTGAGTGGCACTGAGTGGAGTGAAGTGACACTGAGTGTAATGGTGTGGAGTGACAGAGTGTAGGGGCATTGACTGGGGTGGTATTGAGTGGGGTGGAGTGGCACTGAGTTTTGTGGGGTGGAAGGGAGTGGCTTGGCACTGAGAGGAGTGGAGTGCTACTGAGAGGAGTGGAGGTGCATTGAGTGGAGTGGTGTGGGGTGGGGTGGAGTGGCACTGAGTTTCATGGGGGTGGAAGGGAGTGGAATGGCACTGAGGAGTGGAGTGCCACAGAGCAGTGGATTGGCATTGAGTGGAGTGGTGTGGAGTCAAGTTGCAGAGTGAAATGGCATTGAGTGATGTGGAGTGGCACTGAGTGAAGTGGAGGTGTGTGGAGTGGCACTGAGTGGAGTAAAGTGGCACTGAGCGGAGTGGCACTGAGCGGAGAGCAGTAGAGTGGAGTAGCGTGGAGTAGCATGGAGTGTAGTGGCGTGGAGAGCCACTGAGTTGAGATCAGTAGAGTGGAGTAGCGTGGAGTGCAGTGGCGCGGAGTGGAGTGGCACTGGGTGGAGTTGAGTGGCACTGAGTGGAGTGACATGGAGTGGAGTGACATGGAGTAGCGTGGTGTGGAGTAGAGTGGCATTGATTGCAGTGGAGTGGCCTTGGATGGTAGGAGAGTGGAGTAGAATGAAGTGGCACGGAGTGCAGTGGCACTGAGTGAAGTGGCATACAGTGAAGTGGCATTGAGTGGAGTGGCAAGGAAAGTTGCCCGAGTTGCTACTGAATTGCCCTATAGTACTTCAAAGTCTGGTGCTATATAAATGCAATTATAATTAAGGCTCCCTATTTTCTGTTTTTACTGATTTTTACAGATAAATACAGACAGAAAACATTTGTTTTCTTGTATTTTAAATGTGGATAAAAACGGAAATTGGGTTGCTTTTTGAGTAATTCTAAATACTCTACCATGACTGACAGGCCAATAGATGTGTGTGGATTGATAGATTAGGGGTTAAAAAAGAAATGAATTTTAGAAAAGAGGCTTTAACAGCAGTAGATATGCACTAGGTTGATACTGATATTTGCATATTTTCATATAAGTGCATTGATTTATCTTCTGCAGGTGTTCATATCACTGAAACCTGCAGGCATTCAAGCATGAGTGCACATTTTATTAGTTAAATAAATGTGGAAATATACTAATTTCAGCTTAATTTTTCCACAAAACACAAAATAAATACAGATAAAATTAGCAAAAAATAAATATGGATAAATACAGACGGAAATGCCAAAAAAATAAATACCATAAAACCGGGAGCCCTAATTATAATGCAAAATGTTACCAAATATCTCGACCTGCAATCCATGGAAATGTCTAAAGTCTTTGATCCGAGAACTGGCTTGTTTGCAAATAAATGCTTATTAGACGGGGAGGGGCTAGTGGACGAGGGAGCAACATATATCGTACTGGTTGAGGATAAAGGAGCTGGAGAGAGTTGGCAGCAGTGTTTTGGAGCTAGATGTTTGGGAGGGGGTGGTGGAGGGGAAGAAGCATCACAGAGAAGGATCTGGCAGGGGAAGAAGAAATAGTACCACAATCACAGCGGGAGCAGCAGACGAACACTCAGTAACATGAATCAATCTGTGCTTGGTCCATGCCCCAGAGAAAGACCAGCATTGGCATAGCCAATAGGTCTCGCTTTTGGGACCTTATAAGTGTTTAGCCATGCAACAGTTGATGTTGTTGCACCAAGGATATTGTGCTGCATAACTAAATACTTATATGGTCCCAAAAGCGAGACCTATTGACTTTGCCAATGTGTTTGAGCTGTGCTGTAGAGAAGTGTGGCTGCTGTGCAGCATGCTGAAAAGTTGTAATAAAAAAAGTGCCAGAAGCATTTTTGTTACCTTATATATGACCAACAGAATGACCATATTAAAAAATGTATGTACAATAAAAACTTTCCTCATTTTTCTTTGGTTCTTGCAATGCTGGCAACTTGTTTTTGCCTATTCCAATGGTTGTTTGTTAAAGTTTTTTTTTGAGGGGGCATAAACAATTTCGAGGTTGAAGGTTGTGAACTAGTACCTGTATTATAACACTAGCAGCGGCCAGACGCTAGGGGAGAATCAACAGATGGCAGATTCCGAGAGCAGGCTGAGGTGGTGTTGAGTGATGTTCAGGTGGTAGTGGTGGTGGTGACTGGTGCTGAGACGATGCTGAGGTGATGCTGGATGATGATGATGTGGTGGTGTACTAGTGCAAAGGCGATGCTGAGTGATACTGATGTGGTGTTGAGTGATGTTGTGGTGGTGCTGAGTGATGTTGTGGTGGTCCTGAGTGATGCTGTGGTGGTCCTGAGTGATGCTGTGGTGGTCCTGAGTGATGCTGTGGTGGTCCTGAGTGATGCTGTGGTGGTCCTGAGTGATGCTGTGGTGGTCCTGAGTGATGCTGTGGTGTTGCAGAGTGATGCTGTGGTGGCGCAGAGTGATGCTGTTGTGGCGCTGAGTGATGCTGTGGTGGCGCTGAGTGATGCTGTGGTGGCGCTGAGTGATGCTGTGGTGGCGCTGAGTGATGCTGTGGTGGTGCTGAGTGATGCTGTGGTGGCGCTGAGTGATGCTGTGGTGGCGCTGAGTGATGCTGTGGTGGCGCTGAGTGATGCTGTGGTGGCGCTGAGTGATGCTGTGGTGGCGCTGAGTGATGCTGTGGTGGCGCTGAGTGATGCTGTGGTGGCGCTGAGTGATGCTGTGGTGGTGCTGAGTGATGCTGCTGTTGCGCTGAGTGATGCTGTGGTGGCGCTGAGTGATACTGTGGTGGCGCTGATGGATGCTGTGGTGGCGCTGATGGATGCTGTGGTGACGCTGATGGATGCTGTGGTGGCGCTGATGGATGCTGTGGTGACGCTGATGGATGCTGTGGTGGCGCTGAGTGATGCTGTGGTGGCGCTGAGTGATGCTGTGGTAGCGCTGAGTGATGCTGTGGTGGCGCTGAGTGATGCTGTGGTGGTGCTGAGTGATGCTGTGGTGGTGCTGAGTGATGGTGTGGTGGTGCAGAGTGATGGTGTGGTGGTGCAGAGTGATGGTGTGGTGGTGCAGAGTGATGCTGTGGTGGTGCAGAGTGATGCTGTGGTGGTGCAGAGTGATGCTGTGGTGGTGCAGAGTGATGCTGTGGTGGTGCAGAGTGATGCTGTGGTGGTGCAGAGTGATGCTGCGGTGACAGTGTCTTTGCTAGTTACAGTGGGTAGAAGAGGGGTAGAGGGGTAGTAGAGTGGTAGAGGGGTAGAAGAGGGGTAGAGAGGTAGAAGAGGGGTAGAAGAGAGGTAGAGGGGTAGAAGAGAGGTAGTGTAGAGGGGCAGAAGAGAGGTAGAGGGCTAGAGGGGAAGAGAGGTAGAAGAGGGGTAGAAGAGGGGTAGTAGAGGGGTAGTAGAGGGGCAGTAGAGGGGTAGTAGAGGGGACTCGAAAAGGTTGTTCATGTGGAGGCTACTCTGTGATCAGAAGTGTTTTCAGTACAAGAACAACTAGCAACACAGGGCTGGGGAGTCCACCTTTGTTAGTAAAATAAATGTTACTGGAAGAAAGGAACAAGTACCAGTTCTACCTGGGAACTACACATCCGCATTTACGATGCATAACAAATGCTGCCCTGAGTTAACATTTGCAGATGAAGGAATAAGGCCTTACCTGGCAGCCCCGTTTTTCAATCTCCACTATGCACTTCTCCATTAGTAGAGGAACCATCAAGCCGACATTTTCCATCTCAACAACTTTTCGAGCTTCCACCCCAAACATGACTGGCTCTCGATTCACACCGCTGCTATTGAACGAGGGTGATTTTCACATAGATAAGTCCCCTGGGCTCCAGTTTAACAGCCAATTGGTGCATCTTTGTCACTTGGAAAAGGGAGGGTAGGACGACTGTCCCGTGACAACAGACACGGTTTTTACAAGGTGCAGGATCCCAGCTAAATACCACCAACTTCAGATGCTGAGCATTTTCAAGGTCTATGTTGAAAGTGTGGTCCATGTCTAAAACGCAGTCCTGCAAGTAAGCAAGGCCGTCCTTGCCTTATTCACTGAATCAACCTGAATAGCACAAAACACATCCTTGGTATCGATTCGCGGCGGCTTTAAATCCTCTGCCCCGTAGAAGTGGACACTCATGAGACCCGATATATAGTGTGAACATTTTGGTTGATCAGAAAAATTGTAGTGCCTAAATGCATCAATGTCAGTTTTATTGTTATTGCTCTGAAGGGCTTCTTTTCCTTTATTGGCTCTGTTCTCAGATGCATGCTTACCTGATTTCGTTAATAGCTCAGGGAGTCTCCATCACTGAGGTAACCGCCTTTACTAGAGGACTTCGAATTTCCTGTTGTTTTGTTTTTGTAGTTGTGCTGAGATGAGACACTACTGTCCAAATGATATCGGCTAATCACGTTGCGGCTTGAAGCTGCAGTGTTCCCAGAAGCTAAAGCAGAGGGGTGTTTTGAGCTCGGGCAATATCCCTTAGGTGAGGAAGAGGAGTTGTCATAATTATTATGGCTTGAACCTCCTTTGACGCTAAGCTTCCTGCTGAGTTCGGGAAGCTTTTTCATCTTTATGGAGAGTTTGCGCACAGTTCGAGGACATTTAATTTTATCTGGAAAAGACCAGTTACATAGCTGCCAAGGTTTCAGATTGCTATGTGAGACATTTTCATAATTTCAATGTAATTATGAGTGACATTTAACAACTATGAGTGACACTTTCTCGCGAGCATAATCAAGCAATGAAGACGAGGGAAACATATAAATATCAGAAATTACACCCATTTGAGAAACGTGAAACACTAAGAAGATCTTAAAACTGCTGCATAGACTCAAAAATGGAAGGGCACTGTGGGACCAGACTGTACCAAACGGGATGTGAGAGGCCATACTGGCTGCAAATGAGCCTCATGTTCCATAACGCCCAGCCCACCCCCAGGCATGCCATATCTGAATGCATATGGGATTTTACTGTATTTTAAATACACAGGAACATGTGTTTTTTTAAAGAAGACTCGAGCTTGGAGTTAATACAAATGATCCCTGCTGCATGGATAATGATGAATGCAGCACGGGAGGGTAATCCTCTGCAGCTGGGAGAAACGTTTCCCGGACTGTGCACACCTGCGTGGGAGCGTTTTTGTCTGTGCATTTGCCATGCTGTAGATCAGCCTGGCACTGTGACCTCGCCACCCTGTTCCCTAGCAGGAGAACCTCCTCTGCAGAAAGGACGCAAGGTAAGTAATATCTACCATGGCAGGAGAGGCAGTGAGTGCATGAGAAGCAGCCACGAGGGAAGCAAGAGATCTGTGAAGGTGTACAGTTCTCTGCAACTAAGGAACTTCATCACAATGCACGGCCTACCTAAGAATCCCAGAGCCTGCTATCCGTCAGCAAAAATGCCATCCCTCGTGCATAACTTAAATTACTTCCAGCACTGGCATTCCAAATAAATGCGTATAGAACACTAAAATCGCAAGGGGCAAAACGATCTCCATATTTTTTTATTTTTTTTATTAAAACGAGGATTGATGTTCCTTTCTCCAGGACGGATATGAGGGTGAGCGAATCCATTAAGAACACTATAATTATGAAATCAGTAATTGTCCCAAAATATGTTGAGCATGCCCCCTCGTGTACAATTGCAACGAGCTGTTTACAGGATCCCCACAAGCAACGGTTGTGCAAAGACTATTTCGGAAGGTGTTTTATCCCCAAGCTTTTGGTGAATACTGAGGGGTAGCTCCGTCCTGCAGCGCTAGGTGCAGAGGGTCACAGCAAAGTCTGTAAACTCACCGCCCATGATGTGGCCTCGGATCGAAGAAGATCGGGGTCTTCTAGTGCACAGGCCGGGCCTCCCGCTGAATGAGCAGGATCAACACAGCCCCGCCCACTGCCAAAAGACGTACATTCGCTCAGTGATATAGCTGATAAGCCAATAAACAACATGCAAACTTTCCCTCAGCCAGTCTCCAGCCACAGTAACGTATCCAAACAGCCAATTACAAGCAAGCAGTGAGATGTTCCCGGACAACCCAATGGCAAGGCAACATCCAACCAATCCACGGGGAGCAGATTAGTTTAATAAAGCCTCGCGCCACCACGGACACAATTTATCTTTAATTAAACACATAGCGTAGTTGCTATAGTAATAAGTACACGCCGACAGCGGCCAAGTAAATACATTGATTGGGGCAGCCAGCATAGAAAGCAGCAGAACAGCACGCCTGTGCTGCTTTAATTCTTCAATCCTGCAGCACCTTATATTTACACATTCTCAAAGCACCTGTAAAGCGTGGTCGCGATTATAGCAAAGTAAAGAAATAGATGTTTTTCTATTTCTTTACTTTTGCAGTATCATGCACCGGCGCTTTACTTTTAAAATTAAAGGTAAAGCGCCGGTGCCGCGATTGCTGCAAAAGTAAAGAAATAGAAAAAACATCTATTTCTTTACTTTTGCTACAGTCAGCACCCGCGCTTTACTTTTAATTTTAAAGTAAAGCGCGGGTGCCGCGATTATGCAAAAGTGAAACGAAGAAAAAAAGAAAAGTGACGCAGCCGCGAAAGATAAACAAAACTAGCACGCGAGTGGTGCGCGCGCGCTTGCGAGCAGCAGGCGTGACCACACGCTCGTGCACCATGGCCTTTTGCTTGCGCGTAACCGCAGGGAAAAGGCCATGACGCACGAGCGTGTGGTCAGCTTTTCAAACCCCCTAACAAAGTCTTGCCAGGACAGCGCTTGCGCGCTACTCGAGGCTCGACCTAAAAAGGAAGTGACGCCCAGTTCACAGTGGCCAATTAAGAGTCAACGATAAAGAGTGACAATAATGGTGCACAGTAATTATATTATTAGCAATGAACATAGTTCACGGGTAGCTGACATCCAAATTTTATAAAATTGGATAAACAAATAATATATCTGCTTAGGATCTGGTGGGGCAAAACTGCACAATGAACAAAGGCAATTTTGACTATTTCTAGAATAACATTTGGAAAAATTACAGTTCCAGGGAAATCTATTCGTCATCAGATTTATTATAAACCTATGCAGCATGCGATCTTTAAGTAATAGTAATAGCAATTACTCTAATAGCAAATATAGTTGCATCAGCTTCGGTTTTGAGATGCGCATTCAAGTTCTTGAAGGACTTACAATTTAAAACCCTTCATAGCAAGTACATATTTTCTCTGGTTCTGTCAACTTCAGTTGTGTGATAAACTCTACCGCAGTGTTGAAAGTCTACTCTCTCCTATAACTGAGAAATTAAAAATCTCTGGCGGCCAAAGATGGTCAAGAAATGTACGATTCCTTCTCATTGAACTTACTATATTTAAAGAGTAACACTTTCTGAAGCAATCTTTCTCTGTGGTAGTGCCACATTAATTTGGAATTCACTTACACCAGATGTACTTCTACTATCCCCTTGTCTAGCAAATTTAAAAAAGGTTCAGAACCCTCCTTCCCCGCCCCCAGCCCATATATATTTTGACCTTGACTGCAAGGACGCTGGTGCCTTAGATTGCACTCTGCCCCCTATGTGCCAACCTCTCTGGCCCGGGCACACTGGTTGCCCTTACCCTTATGTGGTCCTACTTTTCTTCTTTACTCACCATGATTTATGGGTTTTTTCTGTGCTGTCCCTGAATTTGACTTGTATATTTGCTTATGTTGTAACTCATGTATTCACCTACGTTTAATATCTCTGTTATTCTGTGGATTCTTTTGTAAGAAAGAAAGAATACTAGTTAGATCCTCATAGCCTCCTTAGTAAATACAGCTAGGTACATATAAACATGAAATAATTTTAAGAAGTACAAACCAATGAGGTACTCTTGTCAGATGTAGGACATCCATGGCGCTCCTGCGGTCTACTTACAGGCTGCAGATGGCCTCACCACTGGCCCGGACTCAGCCCAAAGACACGTGTTTGGGTAGCTTAAAAGAAAATCCAGATTTAATAACTTTATTGAAAAACTAACAGGCAACTCCAGCCTGTATAAGAGTGTGTGTGTGTGTGTGTGTGTGTGTGTGTGTGTGTAAAACATATTTTTTTCAATCCTGTTCCAAGGCTAGAAAGCTGTAGACTGTGGCCCGTCACATGCATCCCATACAGGAAACAGAAAGGCAGGCAGAACACCAAAACCTCAGAATGTGCACTTGGAATCTTACAGAGAAGCACATAAATTGAACGGATAGCCCAAGAGACGAACAAGCTTCTGGAGTTATAAAAAAAAAAATATGGCACTTTCTCTTTTATAAGAAACCACACAGCTTATTTACAAGAAATGGGCGTAGGGCAGCACCACAAGGCTTCTTGCTGCGCTGCCCTACGCCAATTCAAAAGGACAGGAATGCAAAGTATTTACAAGATAAGGTGCATGCCTGTCGTTTCAGCCGGCGTACAATTAGCAGCCGTGCGCCAACGCGGGCACCCTTGCACCATGGTGCAACGGTGTCTGTGTTGTTGGCCTCATTGTTTTTGTGCAGGAAGGGGGGCCTTCCTGCACCAAAACAATCACAAGAGGCGTTTCCTCTTTCTGCAGCACACGAGGAAAGAGGAAAAAAGGAGAAATGCAAACATTTCTCCTGGATGCGCCGGCTCTAGGGAGGCGCAAGGTTTACCTGATGTTGTAAATCTGGGGCAGCATCTAATTCAATGGGGGTTGAGTGGGTACACCCACAGCACCACCCATGGAACGCCTCTTTCACGCAGAGTAAGGGCAAGGCAGCGACTTGCGCTGCTTTGCCTTACTCCAGATCTACAAGGCCATGAAAAGCAACGCAGGGGGGCTTTACATGGGCTTGTAGATATGGCTAAGCTCTGTACGCCACAGGAACGTCACAAAAAGTGCCGTTTCGGGGGCGCACAGGGCTAGTAAATAAGCCCCCAAGTTCAGACGGTTTCCTCTAACAGACAGACCGTGATAAGGCCTCCCTGGGTCTTGTATCTTCTTGTTGCAGGTGCTGGCAATTACAAGACCCCCTCACCTGCAGCTTTCAACCAATATTAAATGTTCCATCTCACAGCCTCCCCCCACACTGCATCTGCCAGTGCTGGGGTTATCAGCTTTCTCATAAAAAAATACGGCCATTTTTTCAAGGAGGGAATTCTGCAAAGGCCATGAGATGATGGATCGGATTTTGTGTAAAATATATTTTTTCTTTTTCAACAAACGATTCATACGCTTTTTGGTTTCATAATCACCTACAACTGGTTAATACTACTTTAACATATGTGTTGTTTTCAGTTTATATATTTTCAAAGGGGAATCCACGACTGTCCCTGCCTTGACGTAGAAATATGAATATAATGAAGATGTCCTTGTGTAACGCAACTGGTGCTCATGTAAAGCGCTCCAATACCTTCGGGTCGAGTTTGCGCTATATAAATCTGCAAGAAAAAAAACAACCAGCAATTACCGTAAAGCAAGGGCCAGTTATGGCCAACCGATGGGCGCCCTCGTCTGTCTGCTAATGGAATCCGTCTCCTAGCAATAAACCCAGAGGGCAGCTGCACGTCCAGTGCACTCTCCATGCCTGGTGCGTTCAACACCTTTGCTATTCTTCTGTGTAAAGATGCGTGCGCCGATATGCTGTTCTCTAGGCACCGGTGTGACGCACGCTGCCTCCAAGTTGTTCGGTCTTCACAATCATGTTTGTTGTTTGTCTGATGGTGGAAAAAACCCTCCTTGAAGGACCGAATCGATTCAGACAGATAAAACCCGATGAAATCCGAGGTGAACGCGTCTCCATGGTAACCGAGTCGAGTTCGAAGCGGAGGCCGGAAGCTCAATACTCTGGTGCCCCCCTGAGAGGAGCCGGCGGCCATGGCTGGCTGACTTGTGGAAGGGATGAGTCACTGCGATCGTCGTCAGAAGTCGGAGCAACTTATTGGGCATAAACATTTAAGATGCAATTAAACCGAGGCGCCAAGGGCCCTCTTTAGACAGAGGCTGTCTGAGCACCAGTGTTGTATACGTAAACAGTGTGGGATAAACTGAAGTCCGAGCAACTTTCCAACAATAAACAAGCATTGGCAAAGCCAATAGGTTTCGCCTACGCGAACTCTAATGGCTTTGTCATTTTTAGGTCGAGCCTCGAGTAGCGCGCAAGCGCTGCTAGGCGAAGACTTTATGTAAGGGGGTTTCCAAAGCTGACCAAACGCTCGTGCGTCGTGGCCTTTTTCGGGCGGTTACCCGCGCGACAGACATGTGTTTCCAATTATCGTGCCCAGACGCGTGCGCGATAATTGGAAACATATGCCGGCCGTGCGGGGAAAAGGCCATGACGCACGAGCGTCTGGTCAGCTTTCCAAAGCCCAGGCTGCCGCGCTCGCTCGCCCCCGCTGCCGACGTCTCTGCTGTCCAGTGCTTCACTTGTTAAACTCTTCCTATCCGAAGCATGCAGCTCGTGTCCAGAGCGCCGGGCAGCGGAGCTGAAAAAACTTTTTCACCCCTCTATCAATTAAAACCTTGTTTTAGAACCCGACAATAAGGTGGGCTGCAGTGTGAGCGAACAGCTCGCGCCAAATTTCAGCATTTTAATAGACTGGAAACCCTGCTCGCTACAATTAGTCTAATGCGGCATCGCTGAGAAATGAAATTGTATTTATCAAATTAATGCGAAATGTCAATATCCATTATTATTAGGCAGTCCATATATTTAAATCTGAAGTAGGAAGTTATCCCTTGGTGGCTTTAAGTGAATGGCATTGAAGGGAGGCCTGTCGAAGCGGGAGTCGGGGGGGGGGGGGGATTTACTGCTTACAGTATTGGACATTGATTTCAATGATGCATATGCTGAGGCTGCATTACAGCTTTATGGCCTGGAGGTCATATAAAGGGATTGTCTGCTAGAGGTGACCAATCAACATTACGGCAGCCTCCTTTCAGCAGCTGTTCATTAAAAATGGCGCCAAGGCAATAAAACCCGTCCACCTGAAAACACAGTTTGCGTTGTTGACAGCACCTGACGGCTGTCAACAGGCTCGGAAACCACATAAAAATAAATTATCCATAGGTTTACATGTCGGAAAGATAGATTTGGTGCATCCGACTGTTGCAGCCATTTCGAGTGACAGGGGTGCCTATCATGTTCTCATAATAGGGTCAAACAGCTGCAAGGGGATTTACCGCTCAGCAAGGCCAGAAGGCCCGGGCACTTTCACGCGCAGGATGAATGGCGTGATAGGTGGCAGCAGGGCCTGTTTATTACAGCGTTTTTCTGCTTGACTGCAGCCCTCCGATGATTGCCACACTGCTGGATTGACAGTCGCCCTCTCCCTTCGAGTGGGATTGAGAAGTGGCTGAAGCCAGATAAATGCGGATGCTGACCTACCGCCGCCCCATAAAGAGTTCAATTTAGTTCTTCTGACAAGCAGGTTATTAGTTGGTTTAGCTTCTAGTTGATTGGTCCTCGGGGGTTAACTAAAGAGAGATTTAATTAGTGTTGCACAAAAAAAAATAAAACTACATAGTGATACGTTCTTTTTAATTAATTAATGATTTATCTCTTCAGCCCCGATCAGTTTTCATTGGCACAAATTATGACGGCGAGTTTTCCTTTATGTGCTCGTGGTGTTTACACAGGTTAAAACATTCCAATGAGAACGCTTTTGTCCTGGAAAGGGGAAGGCGTGGGAGAAAAAGAAAACAAAACAAACTGAAGAATACCCTAAGAATCCTTTGGCTTATTAGTACAACATCAGGGTCCGCATAGTGAAAGAACATCGAAAGAACAGTTCTTCAAACCGGCCAAATGCGAAAAGAGCAGAGAAAAGACCATGCCTTTTACAACTAGAGAACCACTGCGGCAGGTGAACACCTTGCCTTTCATAAGAATAGACCCACTGCAACAGGTAAACGCCATGCCTTTCACAAGTAAGGCCACAGTGCAGCAGGTAAACGCCATGCCTTTCACAAGTAACGACACAATGCAGGAGGTAAACGCCATGCCTCTCACAAGCAAGGACACAATGCAGCAGGTAAACGCCATGCCGTTCACAAGCAAGGACACAATGCAGCAGGTAAACGCCATGCCTTTCACAAGTAACGACACAATGCAGGAGTTAAACGCCATGCCTTTCACAAGCAAGGACACAATGCTCGCTATGCATAGCCAATAGGTCTCGCCTTTGGGACCTTATAAGTGTTTAGCTATGCAACAGTTGCTGTTGCACCAAGGATATTGTGCTGCATAACTAAACACTTATAAGGTCCCAAAAGCGAGACCGATTGGCTATGCCAATGCTTGTTTTTATATGTTGCACAGCAGTTGATATGCTGAGCAACATGGCTTAAAGTTAATTTTAAAAAACGCTATGACGTGGGTCAAGGCTAGTCACGTTATAGCGTTTTTTGTTTTTTTTTACTTTAAGACATATTGTGCAGGTCAGCATGTAAAAAAAAAAACATTGGCAAAGCCAACAGATTTCACATACGTGAAACCTATTGGTTTTGCCAATGCCTGTTCTATCTTACGCCCTAGATTTTGATAAGGGGGACTAAAACGTGCAGAAAGGCTAGCAACTTCAAAAGACTGTGAGGGCTGGGGCTCAGTACGATCAGTGACATATGACCTCAAGCTTAGAGCCATCCCCTCAGCCACATTCACTGTGGTATGTCCCAGCACAGGGCCGGCGCTAGGCATGGGCCGTGTGGGCAGCTGCCCAGGGCCTCCCACTCAGCCTACCAGCATGGGGCCCGCACAATTGCGAACACCTCATTGGTCCTCATGTAACCCTGCCGATCCAATTGAAAGAAACGTGTCTCTTTACAATTGGGCACATGGGAGGGGGCCCTCTCCCTGGGCCTCTTAGGGATGGTGTGGGGAGGCCTAGGGGAAGGAAACACTTCCTCTTGTCCAAGTTGCAAGGAAACGCACTTTGCAGGTTTGTCCTGCAATTTGGCTTTGTGTCCGGCTGCCTATCAGAGACACCGCAGGACGCCCATTGTCAATACTTTAGCGTTCCCACAGGTTTCTCAGCCCCAAAGCAATTCTCACACCTTCAGCCTGATAGGAGCTGTAAAAGAGGTGCTTGTAGGTGGCTGAGAGGGGGAGCTGCAGCCCAGGAGGAGTCTGCACAAAGCAGCTTCGGGAGCCCAGAAGGTGTCACTTTTGTAAATTAGAGGGGCCTCACACACTCCCTTTCGCCCAGGGCCCTGAAAATCCTAGAACCTGCCCTGTCCCAGCAGGTACTTGGCACAGCTGGAGACTCCCGGGTCAAGTGGGAAGACAAGGATGGGAAAACTAACATCTGGGGAGGGGGGTCAGCAACACAATGGAGGTTGAGAAGGGTGAGGGGTAAACAACAACGAGAGGGGAAAGCAACAGGTGGGACAAGCCAAGCAAGAACAGCTAGCTGGTATGGAGCAAGCAACAACAGTGGGCGGGGGGAGCAAAAAATTGGGTAAGCACTCGTATGGAATGCTTGGAAGAAAGTACAAGCATTTGCAATGCAATAGGTCTCACATCTGTAAAAGATAGACCTATTGGCGTTGTAAATGGTAATGGTTTTTATTTATGTGTTTTTGTTTGCCGGAGGGGAGGGACCGGGCTTTCCGAGACTGTATGTGTGTTGTGTGCCTTGTGAGTGCATGGGGTATGGCAGTGTGCTATACAAAGACTTTATCTCCTTGACGAAGACTTTTTTGACAAAATAAACATAGGTAGGGTAAAGCAAGGCATTTGAGTACGTGGTGGGGGTTAGGGGAGAGAGCGGTGTGCAGTGTGTCCCAAATTGCAATACAATAAAAGCTCAACCGAAGGAGTGTGATTCAATTTAAAATCAAGTTGTGCGAAGAAAAATATTTGGCTTTTTATTTATACATACAACAAACTCTGCAAAAAAACCAAGGAAAATCGCTGTACAGTAGACCTTGCAGTGTGGACTATACCAGCACTGAAATCGTCGGTAAAAAAACAACAGTGTCCCTATGAGAGGGGTAAGGTCTGGGGCAATCGACTGACTGACACTGCATGTTAGAGATGTCATCTGTGAGCAACTTCTAGTGCACGATTTTTTAAACCTGTGTTCAATGTGACAAAAAGACTGTACATAGTTGTAAAGCTGGATGGCTCTCCATTTGAGTTTGCTATGGACAAATACATCTACGAAAAGACAGCCAATACCTTAGGGTACTCCACTGCACTAGCACAACGAACCTGCAAGTTGCTTTCAGAAATATTACAAAAGCATTAGAGGCGAAGAAGTGGCAAAAAAAAACGAAGACGTACTACAGAGCATGACGTAAGTGAATGTTCTCGAAATAAAACTAAATATGTAAGTGAAATGCACCCAAATCTGTAATCCTGCTCAATGACAAAAAACAACTTGTATCTACACCATCTTCTCTTGTTAACTAACGAAGTAAAAGCACACAATTTACTCACCGAGTTCGGATAAACGGAACGTAGTCAGTCTATTGCTGAAATGTAATTGGTTCAAAACAAACGAGGCATGCGCGTTTAAATGGTGCTGGTCAGTCAATCGAAAACACGTGATTTGCCCACTATATGTGATGAAACTAAACAAAACACTTCAGATACGTTATACATGCTATGACCCAAATATTGAGAAAGCCTAAACACACTATGTGTTGTAAACGATGCGTGCAACAAATAAATAGGTCTTTAAAAATAAACAACACATAGGAATTAAATATGAATGAAAGAATAAATACAATGACAAAACCAATGCCGCGCAGGCCTGGTTATTGACCCCGGTCTGGGTAGTAACGCACCTTGGACTCTGATACCACGTGGACGGTGTGAGATACGGGGCAGCTGACTGCATATGGCAGCAAGGAGAGTAAGGCACTGGAACGGACTACACCGGAGGCTAAGTGACGCCCCTAAGGGAATGAGCACAGCGGCACAATCAGGGAAGGCCCTGCCAATTGTAGGCAAAGGGTCTGCCGGTGCGTGGGGCTACACTGAGGTAGGCAGTGACCATGACAGGTAAGTGCACCCGCTGTGCTAGTGAGCTCTGTCGTGTTAGTTTTTCCATGTGTCGTCCTCTGAGCTCCTGGCTACGCAGCTGTACTGTTTACAATTGCTACAAGTTTTAGAGTAGGCCATATGCACGTTAATGGCTGGCGAACTGTTTGTGGATCCAAGGATGTGAGAGCCAGAGCTGGGTGTACGGCGGGCCGAGTCTGCACGGTACGCACAGCAGCTGCGGCGCTGGTGGTGTACACCGAGGCTGGGTGGCGGTATGGGTGATGACGGTGGGGACGACGACACAGAAGTGCATCGTGCAGTGCAATGAACAAAAGAAAGAATTATGAGGCATACACTTACCGTCATGGCGGGGTGCCCCGTTTATCCCTTTCCAGGCTCCCGTTTCCTCCGCCAACTTCGCCGCAGTTTGTGAAAGGGGAATCGAAATAAAGATGTAAACATATTTGGCACGAGCGTACGCCATGAGTGCCATATTTTAAAACGTTGCGCCAGTGGCGAGATGCAGCAGAATACAAGCAACACGAGGCCTTCGATTTGTGAAACTGAAAGCATAACCATGACACCTAATTAACCAAGCCCCGGCGAGGCGGAAGAGTCGCCGCGAGCAAAAGAGATGCCGTGCGCGTGCACAATCTCCTGTCCGGGCAGGCGCGGCAAACAGGAGACAGGGAGGGAACAAACATGCCTCCCTTGCAATCAAAAGCGAGCGTTTTTGACGCGTGCCAATGAAAAGCATGGGTGGAGCTTCCACCCCGCTTCCGAAGCAAAACCGACGACAATAGATCTCGCAAGCGAGCAGCGCATGCGCTGCGACGCTAGGCGAGACCTAAAAAACAAGCATTTACAATGCAATAGGTCTCGCAATTGGGAGGTTTTGAATGCCTTTTATAATATTAAAAGGCATTGTCATTTACAATACCAATAGGTCTAACTTTGGCAAAAGCAAGACCTATTGTATTGCAGAGAGCGGTGTCTGTGAAGCGGGCACCGCGCTCACCAATAAAGTAAATTTTTTTTTTTTTAAAAGAGCGTGGTGTCCCTGATGCGGGCGCCGCGCTCAACATGATAGTTAAAAAAAATAATTAAACTGAGCGCAATGTCCCTAAAGCGGGCACCACGCTCAGTATGCACGTTTATTTAAAAATAAAATACGAAAGAAAGCGCAGTTTCCCTGAAGCAGAGGCCGCATTCATCTTAAAAGTAAAAAAAAAGCATCGCCATTGTGCCGTGAGTGCTGTGGGGGTAGGTGGCAGCTACTTTTAAAGTAAGAGCTGCATAGCGCTCCACACGGAAAAGCGCCCGCCATTGTCCTGTGTGGGCGCGCTGGAAATACAAAAAGCAGCCGCCATTGTCCCTATTAGTCAATAAACAAAATAGTGCTCACCGACTTATAACGCAGACCGTGTAACAAGCCAAGTAAAAGGTCCAGTCGTTTATGGCAGGTAACAAATGCAGATAAGGCGGTACCAAGGAGGGATTAACAAGCCTATTTACGAATCAGAAGCCAGCATTTACGAATGACAATGACACAAGCCAATAACAAATATGGGCGGAGAGTGGGCAGGGCTTCAAGTGCATACTTCAATAAAGCATGCCTCGCAGAGCAACGCATGCGCTCTGCCTCTAGGCTCGACCTAAAAAAAAAAAACTACCTCCACAAATGGCTGGTGGAAAGACACTGGCCACCGGTAGCACTACTCGGTTCAGGAATGACGACCGAGGTAAGGAGGAGGTGCTGACCAGCAAAGAAACAAGAGTGACGTGGGAGCCAGCCAATAAGAAGTAAAGTGACGAGGGAGCCAGCCAATGGTAAGGAAATGTAAGTAATGGGCAGGTTCTAAGTCCCTTTTAAGATTTATTTTTTATTTTTTAATACAATAGATTTTGCAAGCACTGTGCAGGCAAAACCTAAAAACACATAAAAACCAGCTGTGCTGGGTCCAGCAGAAATGCATTATTCTTTAATTTTGTTCATTTAGATAGGGTAAGACAGGCCAGGATAAAAAAGTGGCTCCCATTAGCAAATCAGATAGCTAAAAAAAGTGGCTCAAATTCTGCAAACTAGGGCAGTTCTAAACTTGCCTACAAGCTGTATTAGGGTTTTGCAAGGTATGGGAAAATGCATGCATTTGTGATTGCTTCAGGCAATGTTTGTGGTAATATCAGGGAAATCATTAGTCATTCATAGCCCACCAGACTAGAACATACAACAGACAGACAAACAGCCCCCCAAAAAAACAAGCATTGGCAAAGCCAATAGGTTTAATCTATGCAAGACCTATTTCGTTGTCAATGTTTTTTTTAAAGATGGTGCACAGCCGGGGAAGCTGCTGTGCAACAGGTCTCAAAGTAAATAAAAACAAAGCGCTCTGGCACTACCAGCATTGACCGCGTCATAACGCTTTTTTGTTTACTTGAACTCATATTGCACCGCAGCCCGCCCTGGTGTGCAACATCTTTAAAAAACATTAACAAAGCCAAACGACTCTACCGGAGCTATTTGGCTTTGATAATGTTATTTAAAGATAGTGCACAGAAGTGAGAGCTGCTGTGCAAAATGACTAAAAGTAAGCTACTGTCAACATGACTCACTCAAAGTAAATAAAAACAAAGCGCTATGGCGTGCCCAGCGTTGACAGCATCATAGCGCTTTTTTGGTTTACTTTAAGTCATGTTTACTTTAAGCAGCTCGCGCTGGTGTGCAACATCTTTAAAAGAACATCTACAAAGTCAAATAGCTCTGCAGGAGCTATTTGGCTGTGTTAATGCTGTGTTTTTTTAAAGGGATTTTTTCCTCTGCTTGACAAGTGCACAGCATCTATCCCAACAATAACATTTTCCAAAAACCATGACAAAACAAGAATTGACAAAGCCAAAAGGCTAGTAGCCAATGCCAGACCTACAGGGTTTCAAAATGCTTCTTTAAGTTTTGAGTACATACATCTTTAGTTGTCAGCTAGCAGGCCTATTGTTTTAAATACATAACATATTACTTAGAGGAGGCTTTGAGTCAGCCAATTGCCTATAATATTTTTGTATAGATGCTAGAAGTCTATAGTTTGAGGCCTGTTTTTGCAAAAATATGCCTGTGCCGCTGCTATGTTTTTACTTGGAACCATAAATTGACTCTATGACAACCATGAGTTAGCTTGTAGCATTTTGCAAAACATGACACAACTGCATAGCAAATGAAGTATATCTGTGAACGGTTTTACTTCCAAATCCATTACACACCAACTACCCTTGTCTATTGAAATAGCTTTGTGCTTCAGCTTTCTACAATAGCAACCTGGCTGTTCCACTTATCAACACAAAAAGATTGTGTGACCATATATGATTGGTGAAATATTGTGGTTACATAAACATTGTGGACAAAAATATCAACTGTAATTGTATTTTTTATTTAAGTTTTCACAATAACATCCAAGCAAAAATATAATTAAGAATAATATTATATAGTTATATTATATTACATGTTGATGTTATGTAATTATGGTAGTTATTGTAATTGTATATTTAGTTATTTTTAAATATAGTAAAGTACACTTTTTTCAGAATGTTGGGTTTATTTGTGGGTAGTGTTTTAATTTTTTTTTTATATATAGTTTTATATAGCGCGAACTTGACCCGAAGGTATCGGGTATCAGAGCGCTTTACACGAGCACCAGTTGCGTTACATGAGGACACATTCATTTTTGTTAGGCACGGGGAGATTAAGTGATTTGCCCAAAATCACAGGTAAGTGATTTGCCCAAAATCACAGGATGTTGCGCGTCCTTGCCGAGACTCGAACCCGGTTCCCCAGATTCGAGGTCGACCGCCCTTGCCGTTAGGCCAACTCCTCTCCCCAACATATATGCATAGTTTTTATTGATTAATGTATTTTCTTATATTGGTTTGCATGTATAAATGTCTTACATTGTTTATTAAACTTTCATTTCTGGTTGTGGGTTCATGTGGAGATTGGGTAGGTAATTTTTAATTATATAATATTTGTAAATTGAGTCGTATGTCGATTTTTAATTATTTGTTTAAATATTTTTAATTTAAAGATTTTATTTTAGGCTTGCCAGGTTTATTGTGGAAAGATGGAGTCTTTTTTTTTGTTGCAGATTTATATAGCGCAAACTCAACCCGAAAGTATTGGAGCGCTTTACATGAGCACCAGTTACCTTACACAAGGACACATTCATATTACACACTTTACATAAAATACATATGAACTAATATTAATAGATTAATGTATAAATTATGCAGGTGATTTTTTCTCTACATTTTTAATTTTAATCTATAAAGAATTATACAAATATCTATGTGTATGTTCCTGAAACCTTTTGTTTTTATGGACTAAGGCTCTGTTGAGGTTCGGGTGAGTTTATTTTAAAACTAATATTAATTATCATCCATTAATCAATAGGTTATATTTGTACAGTTTGACATTGTTATTTATTTCTTTACAAGTTTTATTTTAGAAATATTTATTGTCTTTATTTGTGGGACGTCGAGCATATCTGAGTAAAGTGTTGGTAGCTTTTTTAAAAAATGTTAAATTATAACAAAATAAAAAATTTTTTTTTATTGTAACAGATTTATTATGTGGATTTATATGATCTGGGTGTATTTTATCTGAACACCCTGAAGTAGTGCACTTTCCTCAATGCCTGTCAGACTGGAGTTAGAAAAGTAAATCTGACCATGCACCTTGTCTGCATTTCCACAATGTTTGACTGACTTAGATTAGTACATTCCCCCCGCCCCCCTTCACCCTCCACCCAAACTATGAATTTCCCCTATGTTTGAAGAATTATAGTTAGAACAGAGTATTTCAAATTATTTAAAAATGATTTTGGGGGGGCGTGGCTGAGCTGCGAAGCGCGATGGCCGCTGCTTAGCGAGGCTCTGTGACTCTCTATCTTCCCCCGTCTATCCGCTACATCTAGCCGTAGCCCAGAAGTGAAATTCCTTTACCGGAAGGCATCCGGTACCGAATCCTGCAGTGGCAGGCTCTGCGCATCGACCAGAGACCCAGAAAAAGGCACGTCTAGACTGCGGCTTACTGGGAGTGCACGCGCCGGGACCTCGCGTGGAGACGGCGTGCATGCCCAGGTACTCCGGCGGCCCGAGCCACAAACACCGTATCGGCACAGCAAATTTGACGACCGGAGAGCATCCGACGTCCCCTCCCAAGGCAGCGAGCACTGCGAAGTGCTCCATGCCCCAGATAGCAGCACACCGAGTCTGCAGCCTGCTGGAGGAACGAGCGCCGGGACCTCGCGTAGAGGCGGAAGCGGCGTGCGTGCGCACATACCCCGCCTGACTGTTTCACGAATCCTGCGTCCGCCGCACCACTTGGCTCCAGGTCCTACCCGATCACAGGCCATCAATTCAGGACGGGCCGGGGGTGCAGAGGCAGCGTGGCCCCACAACGAGCACAGAGGCGCCCGCTTCACCCAGCGTCACACAGCAACCGCATTGGAGCATACGTGGTAGGCTCACACACCAGGACTGACACCGGTATACGAATGCTATGTCCAGTGTGAGCCCCTTTTCACTACATTTCCCCTGAGTTCATAGCGGCCAGTACACTTCACGGACTACTGTTCTGGAGCAAAAATCAACTTGTGACTATCCAGAGGGCATTAACACTGGGCTCTACTGCTCTGCAAATACCACTGACTTCCTCTTTGGCATAACGTCCTATTGCCACTGCACTCCAGACCTCCTCGGTTGAAAGTGTCAGCAACTCTTACTAGAAGCCGGAAAGGTGCACACGGTACGAGACCGAGCTGCAATCGTCTGTCTGGCATCTTCCTGACGACAAGACCAACCACACGATACCATCGGCCCCGAGCAGGGTGGGATAGTCGTCCTCAACGCCAAGAGTGACTGCAGATTACGGGCCTTGCCACATTCTCTCACTACCGGCGCGGCTGAGACAGTTGATCGAGGTGCGATGTCGTCCACTAGAGGCAACAAACCAGTGCAGCAGAACAGGCTGGACCGATACACTCTCCCCAAAACACCCTTGCCTGAACCCTCACCCACGGGCAAAAACGGAGGAACACAGGGAGAAGTAGACCCGGAGCCCACACTTAAAGACGTCCTAGAGGCAATTGCCGGGATCAAGACATCGTTGGAACAAAAGACGGACACGATCACCATGGAAGTCAACCTGCTACGTGCGGACCTGAACAAAAATAGTGAGCGAGTCAAACAAGTGGAACTTACGACCGCGAGCCTCGTGGAAGATACATCCCGGCTGCAAACAGACGTCAAAGAATTGCAAACTTTTCGGAAAATCACGGAAGCCAAACTAGATGACTATGAAGGGCGGCTACGACGCAACAATGTACGAATTTTAGGGGTCCCGGAAAAATCAGAGGGACAGGCCACTGTTCTCTTCGTTGAGGACCTCATCCTCAACCACCTGCAACCCAAGGGGCTTGGGAAATTCTTCGTTGTCGAGAGGGCCCACAGAGTCCCCGGGGGTCAGCCGAAGCCTAGGGCCCCTCCTCGTCCAATCCTGGCCAGAGTCCTCAACTTCCGGGACCGAGACGTAATACTCCAACATGCCAGAAAGGGACCTCCACTTCGGTACGACAACGCGGACATAACCTTTTTTCCGGACTTTACCCAGCTGGTCCAGAGGCAAAGACGCTCCTTTCTGGAAATCAAGAAGACACTGAGAGACAAAGGATACAAGTACGCCATGCTGTTCCCAGCCAGGCTTCGGGTGGAAGCTGATGGTAGGGCCTGGTTCTTCGAACATCCAGAATCAGCAGCGGACTGGTTGGAGAGCCGCTGAACGGCAATCCGTACAGTATGTGGGGTAATATTAATGGGATGGGGCGGGTGTGAGCCAACGGGCAAAGGTGATGGTAACATCGACTTGTAACGTACATCGGGCCGTGGCGTGGGATCGGGGCGTGCGCCGGAGCGCGCCACAGGACTCATACGTAAGATAAGAACCTTCATGTATAAAATTGAGTAAATTCCGGCTCGCACATAAGGGCATCGCACGATAGTACTATCCGTAATGGGGAGGGGGAGGGAGCACCACGCAACCCACTTTTCTACATTTAGTTAACTTGTGGGGCGACAGGCACTCTGCAAGTTGAATCATGGGCAGTTTGAAGCCCGGAATGCAGGGACGCAGGGAGGGGGGTGGTTGGGAAGGGACGTTAAAGTTGTTAAGTTTTGAATTTTATGTAGTAATTGTTTTATCGACAACACCAAAATGTAATGCAGCACAGGAGCAGTACACTTGCATGAATCCAGATGGGTACACAGTGGGATACCGGGGTTAAGGTCCTCAGTTGGAACGTCAATGGGCTTGGCGATAAAGTCAGCATGGCTTATCAGTACATCAAGAGACAGGCCCCTGACGTCATCCTCTTACAGGAGACGCACCTGGTGGGGAACACATGTAAGGCAATGAACAGGGGAGGATACAAACTAGCGGCACATGTAGGTTTCACATCCGGGTCGCAAGGAGTAGGCATCTTAATCAAGAACTCGTTCCCTTTCACAATACGATCCACATGGTCCAACGACCGGGGTAGGTATATAGGAATTTCGGGTCTCTGGGAGGGTAGAGTCATTACGTTTGTTTCAGTGTACGTACCCCCGGGCTTTCAGAGTGACTCTTTTAAAGACCTGGGTGCGATCCTATTGTCTCTCCCAGAGGGCCTCCTTATGATGGGGGGGACTTTAACGCAGTAATTTCTGGAGCATTGGATCGACCCCCCCCCCCCCCGAGACATCAGACCTGCACAGAGGTGGCTACCTGACTTCCTCGAAGCCATGGGGTTGGTGGATGGGTGGAGGATACATAACCCAGATAGGGTCCAATACACCTTGTCGGGTGCCCATCGCAGCCTCTCCCGCATCGATTATATTCTAGTTCCAGCGTCGCAGGCACTCAATATTCGAGAGATCCGCCACTTAGGCAGGGGTATATCTGATCACTCACCGATCTGGATACATGTAGTCCTAGGCCAAACGAGTACTGGGAGAGTCGCTCCCATCAAACCGTGGTACCTCCGAGACCCTGACACCCGAAAGAAAATAACCCAGGTCACAGACCATTATTTTCATGAAAATGAGGGTACGGTGGAATCTGCCCAAACATTGTGGGAAGCCTACAAATCGGTAATCCGCGGGCAAGCCCTATCCCTGATCGCGGGTAAGAAAAAAGACAAACAGAAAGACCTGGTGCAGGCAGAAGACGAGGTACTTGGATTGGAAGAAGAGTTGGAACTGACAGTAACCCCTGAGAAATTGCACCTCTTGCATCTAAAATAAGACGAGTTCAAAGCCTTAGCAACAGACAGAGCCAGGGCTCAAGGGAGGGAAACGCAAAGCAAAATTTATGAACACGGGGATAAGGCGGGGAAGTTAATCGCATGGCTAGATAGGAAGGAGTGGGCCATCCGTCTTGTACCAGAGCTACAGGGAGAGGATACCGACCCTATCACTGACCCACAAGAAATCGCTGACCGGTTTGCCGAACACTATCAGACAGTGTACCGCACGAAAGGGCAGTACACAGAAGAAGACAACTGTGCCTTAATTCATGATATTTCACTTCCCGCCCTAACAGATGAAAACCGTGAATACCTCGAGTCCGATTTTTCAGACGATGAACTAGTTCAGGCAATACGGGCGATTAATTCGGGAAAAGCCTCAGGTCCCAATGGCATACCAATCGAGCTCTACAAGCTTAGACCTGACAGGATAGCCCCATATCTTCGCTCGATGTTTATAGACAGCAAGGAAAAAGGGACACTCCCAGCGGATCAAAGGATAGCTAACATTGTGGTCATTCACAAAGAAGGTAAACCCAAAACCAGCTGTGCCTCGTATAGGCCCATATCCCTTCTCAACGCAGAACCCAAGATCCTTGCAAAACTGCTGGCGATCCGATTAGTAAAAGTGATAGACAGCCTAGTACATCCTGACCAATCAGGCTTCATGCCACATCGCAACACAGCCTTAAACCTGCGCAGAGTACACGGAGTATTGGGAAGAGCAGCTACTATCCAAGAACCAGCAGTACTGGTCTCGCTAGACGCCACCATGGCGTTTGACATGGTGGAGTGGCCATACCTCTTTGTTGTACTCGACAAGATGGGATTCGGGCCCAAATTTGTGAGCTGGGTCCGATTACTATATTCAGAACCAATGGCGCAAGTTGTGGTGAACAATCGCAAATCAAAGGTATTTCAACTAAGCCGTGGAACACGACAGGGGTGTCCCTTGTCCCCGCTCCTGTTTGCTCTGGCGCCCCTGGCTGGGTTCAAACTGGAATGGCATGGTGAGCAAAAAAACGATGGATTTAGGCCCAGATCTCTGTACTGGGGTGAATGTATGACATTGTTCTGCATTCTGTCCATCAACTGTTGTTTTTGCATTTGTCACCCCGAGTGGGACGGGTATGCCCAGACGTGGGTCCCGTGCTCTCCATGCCACTGGAATCAAGCTATCCTGGCTGAAGAGGGGTGAAACCCGAAACCGGTCCTAGGATGCTTGTTTCCAGTCCAGGGAGGACCTGGCTTGGCAGTTCGGGCTGGACTGTTCCCATGAGGCACAGGGTCAAGACTGATTTGCATATGGCTGGGTTCAAACTGGAATGGCATGGTGAGCAAAAACGATGGATTTAGGCCCAGATCTCTGTACTGGGGTGAATGTATGACATTGTTCTGCATTCTGTCCATCAACTGTTGTTTTTGCATTTGTCACCCCGAGTGGGACGGGTATGCCCAGACGTGGGTCCCGTGCTCTCCATGCCACTGGAATCAAGCTATCCTGGCTGAAGAGGGGTGAAACCCCGAAACCGGTCCTAGGATGCTTGTTTCCAGTCCAGGGAGGACCTGGCTTGGCAGTTCGGGCTGGACTGTTCCCATGAGGCACAGGGTCAAGACTGATTTGCATATGGCTGGGTTCAAACTGGAATGGCATGGTGAGCAAAAAACGATGGATTTAGGCCCAGATCTCTGTACTGGGGTGAATGTATGACATTGTTCTGCATTCTGTCCATCAACTGTTGTTTTTGCATTTGTCACCCGAGTGGGACGGGTATGCCCAGACGTGGGTCCCGTGCTCTCCATGCCACTGGAATCAAGCTATCCTGGCTGAAGAGGGGTGAAACCCGAAACCGGTCCTAGGATGCTTGTTTCCAGTCCAGGGAGGACCTGGCTTGGCAGTTCGGGCTGGACTGTTCCCATGAGGCACAGGGTCAAGACTGATTTGCATATGGCTGGGTTCAAACTGGAATGGCATGGTGAGCAAAAAAACGATGGATTTAGGCCCAGATCTCTGTACTGGGGTGAATGTATGACATTGTTCTGCATTCTGTCCATCAACTGTTGTTTTTGCATTTGTCACCCCGAGTGGGACGGGTATGCCCAGACGTGGGTCCCGTGCTCTCCATGCCACTGGAATCAAGCTATCCTGGCTGAAGAGGGTGAAACCCCGAAACCGGTCCTAGGATGCTTGTTTCCAGTCCAGGGAGGACCTGGCTTGGTAGTTCGGGCTGGACTGTTCCCATGAGGCACAGGGTCAAGACTGATTTGCATATGGCTGGGTTCAAACTGGAATGGCATGGTGAGCAAAAAACGATGGATTTAGGCCCAGATCTCTGTACTGGGGTGAATGTATGACATTGTTCTGCATTCTGTCCATCAACTGTTGTTTTTGCATTTGTCACCCCGAGTGGGACGGGTATGCCCAGACGTGGGTCCCGTGCTCTCCATGCCACTGGAATCAAGCTATCCTGGCTGAAGAGGGGTGAAACCCCGAAACCGGTCCTAGGATGCTTGTTTCCAGTCCAGGGAGGACCTGGCTTGGCAGTTCGGGCTGGACTGTTCCCATGAGGCACAGGGTCAAGACTGATTTGCATATGGCTGGGTTCAAACTGGAATGGCATGGTGAGCAAAAACGATGGATTTAGGCCCAGATCTCTGTACTGGGGTGAATGTATGACATTGTTCTGCATTCTGTCCATCAACTGTTGTTTTTGCATTTGTCACCCCGAGTGGGACGGGTATGCCCAGACGTGGGTCCCGTGCTCTCCATGCCACTGGAATCAAGCTATCCTGGCTGAAGAGGGGTGAAACCCCGAAACCGGTCCTAGGATGCTTGTTTCCAGTCCAGGGAGGACCTGGCTTGGCAGTTCGGGCTGGACTGTTCCCATGAGGGACAGGGTCAAGACTGATTTGCATATGGCTGGGTTCAAACTGGAATGGCATGGTGAGCAAAAAAGCGATGGATTTAGGCCCAGATCTCTGTACTGGGGTGAATGTATGACATTGTTCTGCATTCTGTCCATCAACTGTTGTTTTTGCATTTGTCACCCGAGTGGGACGGGTATGCCCAGACGTGGGTCCCGTGCTCTCCATGCCACTGGAATCAAGCTATCCTGGCTGAAGAGGGTGAAACCCCGAAGCCGGTCCTAGGATGCTTGTTTCCAGTCCAGGGAGGACCTGGCTTGGCAGTTCGGGCTGGACTGTTCCCATGAGGCACAGGGTCAAGACTGATTTGCATATGGCTGGGTTCAAACTGGAATGGCATGGTGAGCAAAAAAACGATGGATTTAGGCCCAGATCTCTGTACTGGGGTGAATGTATGACATTGTTCTGCATTCTGTCCATCAACTGTTGTTTTTGCATTTGTCACCCCGAGTGGGACGGGTATGCCCAGACGTGGGTCCCGTGCTCTCCATGCCACTGGAATCAAGCTATCCTGGCTGAAGAGGGTGAAACCCGAAACCGGTCCTAGGATGCTTGTTTCCAGTCCAGGGAGGACCTGGCTTGGCAGTTCGGGCTGGACTGTTCCCATGAGGCACAGGGTCAAGACTGATTTGCATATGGCTGGGTTCAAACTGGAATGGCATGGTGAGCAAAAAAACGATGGATTTAGGCCCAGATCTCTGTACTGGGGTGAATGTATGACATTGTTCTGCATTCTGTCCATCAACTGTTGTTTTTGCATTTGTCACCCCGAGTGGGACGGGTATGCCCAGACGTGGGTCCCGTGCTCTCCATGCCACTGGAATCAAGCTATCCTGGCTGAAGAGGGGTGAAACCCCGAAACCGGTCCTAGGATGCTTGTTTCCAGTCCAGGGAGGACCTGGCTTGGCAGTTCGGGCTGGACTGTTCCCATGAGGCACAGGGTCAAGACTGATTTGCATATGGCTGGGTTCAAACTGGAATGGCATGGTGAGCAAAAAACGATGGATTTAGGCCCAGATCTCTGTACTGGGGTGAATGTATGACATTGTTCTGCATTCTGTCCATCAACTGTTGTTTTTGCATTTGTCACCCCGAGTGGGACGGGTATGCCCAGACGTGGGTCCCGTGCTCTCCATGCCACTGGAATCAAGCTATCCTGGCTGAAGAGGGTGAAACCCCGAAACCGGTCCTAGGATGCTTGTTTCCAGTCCAGGGAGGACCTGGCTTGGCAGTTCGGGCTGGACTGTTCCCATGAGGCACAGGGTCAAGACTGATTTGCATATGGCTGGGTTCAAACTGGAATGGCATGGTGAGCAAAAAACGATGGATTTAGGCCCAGATCTCTGTACTGGGGTGAATGTATGACATTGTTCTGCATTCTGTCCATCAACTGTTGTTTTTGCATTTGTCACCCCGAGTGGGACGGGTATGCCCAGACGTGGGTCCCGTGCTCTCCATGCCACTGGAATCAAGCTATCCTGGCTGAAGAGGGGTGAAACCCCGAAACCGGTCCTAGGATGCTTGTTTCCAGTCCAGGGAGGACCTGGCTTGGCAGTTCGGGCTGGACTGTTCCCATGAGGCACAGGGTCAAGACTGATTTGCATATGGCTGGGTTCAAACTGGAATGGCATGGTGAGCAAAAAAACGATGGATTTAGGCCCAGATCTCTGTACTGGGGTGAATGTATGACATTGTTCTGCATTCTGTCCATCAACTGTTGTTTTTGCATTTGTCACCCGAGTGGGACGGGTATGCCCAGACGTGGGTCCCGTGCTCTCCATGCCACTGGAATCAAGCTATCCTGGCTGAAGAGGGGTGAAACCCGAAACCGGTCCTAGGATGCTTGTTTCCAGTCCAGGGAGGACCTGGCTTGGCAGTTCGGGCTGGACTGTTCCCATGAGGCACAGGGTCAAGACTGATTTGCATATGGCTGGGTTCAAACTGGAATGGCATGGTGAGCAAAAAAGCGATGGATTTAGGCCCAGATCTCTGTACTGGGGTGAATGTATGACATTGTTCTGCATTCTGTCCATCAACTGTTGTTTTTGCTGGCGCCCCTGGCGGCGTGGATCCGCAGGGACCCAGTTACTCACGGTATGCGTTGGTCCACGGACTGGGAAGATAAGATATCCCTATATGCAGATGACATTCTGTTATATCTGACTTCCCCGAGAGCCTCTATAATACGCACACTGGATATTCTAGCAGTGTTTGGCAGATATTCCGGGTTCACCATAAACTGGGCGAAGTCCATTGTTTATGTCCTACGAGGAGAACCGCCTGTCCTCCCGAGGAACTGCCCAATCCAGATAACGACAGAGGGCTTTCAATACCTTGGCATTTTTATTTCATTGAGCCCCACGCTTCGCTTCGCCCGGAACCTCCTGCCACCAATACAGAGATTGAACGGGACATAGGAAACTGGAAGTCTCTGCCCCTCTCGTTGCTGGGTAAAGCCGCCCTCTTTAAAATGATGGCACTGCCCCGCTTCCTCTACGCCCTCCAGAACTCATTGGATCCGGTTCCCAAATCATACTTTCAGGAAATAGAAAGCCTCCAGAGGGATCTATTGTGGGACGGAAAACCCCGAATCGCCTTAACCAAACTCACCCTAAACTGGTATGACGGTGGCATTAGCCTCCTAGATATTAAAAAATACTATTGGGCGACCCAACTAGCGGCCATCAATCATGGGACCTATGGTCGCCTTGACGACCCGGGATACGCCATGGACAGATGGCTCCTCCCAGGGGGAGACTACAGTAGAGCGCTCTACTCTAGACCCCGTAAATACCCCCTAACAGGACCAACCGCACACTCGGTCCATATATGGCATGTTGTGAACAAACATCTGGGTTGGGATCGCAGACTCACCCTGGCAACACCCCTGTGGAACTCCGAAAAGCTGGGTAACCTGTGGCAAACCAGGGGCTTTGATAAATGGGACCATATAGGAATCTCCCAGATTGAGGATCTCTGGGTTAAAGATGAAATCCTCCCGTTTGCCTCCCATCAACAGCAGTACTGACTGGCGGACACTGAACGCTATAGATATATTCAAATCCAACACGCCCTCCAGACCCATCTCACTAGGAAGTCCTCCCTCCCCGATGCCTCTCCTTTGGAGAATAGAATACTTGACGGCTACCTGCCCGAAAAAGCTATCTCCTTGATCTATAAAAAACTAATTAATAATATGGAAGACCCACTCCAGTCTCTCAAGGAGAAATGGATAAGAGATGGCCTTGAGCTAGACGAGGAAGACTGGCAAGAAGCGGTCTCCTCCTCGAGGGAGGTGGCGATCCAAGCCAGATTGCGACTAGTGCAACTCAAGATTCTCCACAGGATATACATAACTGGTCCAGGCTTGGTCCGTATGGGTAGGGCTGACAGTGGGGAGTGCAGACGTAGATGTGGGAAAGACGGCACTTTCATCCATATTATATGGGAGTGTGAACAAACACAAACCCTACTGGCATGCCATACACCGCACACTCAGCGAGGTGCTCACAATAGACTTGCACCCGGAGGCACACAGGTGCCTCCTGAACATTTGGGAACCGACAGACCTCACCTCCTACACTAAGCAATGGGCAACACTAGCAGTAATGATCGCAAAGAGGAACATCGCACGACACTGGGGAGCCCTCCAACCACCCAAAATAGAAATATGGAAGGAAGATCTAGACTGGTGCATGTTCAGGGAGAAGTCAGTCTATATAGCCAGAGGGTGTCCCAAGAAATGGAACAGGGTCTGGGGGCCTTGGAACTCGTACAGGGGAGACATCTGCACCCCACCGGCACTCTTGAATGAAGATGAGAATCTTACACCCCCCTAATTGTTACATATTGCGCACTGTGACTTGAATCTTTGTAACCCAGTACTAAAATACTTGGAATGTACGCTGTCTCCTAAACGTGTTTCAATATATGTCATGTCAATAATATTTAATAAAAATAAATATTTTTTTTTTAAATGATTTTGGATTGGAGGTTAGTACATGTTATTTTACATTGGAAGTTTTGGACTATATTTTAAGCTTATTTAATTTATAATTATGAATAAAAACAAATATTTACAGTTGTGTTGATTGTTTTAGTATTTCAACTATATTAAGTTGTGTTACATATTGTCAAAATGATTCATAATTGAATACATTCAAAATGTTTTATATATTTTATAAAATCAATTATCGTATGCTTACGTTGTTTTATTTTTTAATATAAACTTGTTTTTATTTAATTATTTGTGCAATATATTTACTGTACTTTATAATTTAAGCTTAAAATTTTTTGTCTCATGCAATTTTTGTAGTTATGTATTTTCAAAAATGTTTTTATGCCTAATAAATGAATGTACATATATTTTTTATAAGTTACATTTTTCAAATGTAATTTTAAAAAGCCATATAACGTTTATCGTACATCATAATAATGTTTATCAAACATATTAAATGCACATACTTATGATTATAATGTAAAATGAAACATAATATGACAATGTTATTTCTCTCAAATTTTTACCTTTTCAAAGTGGGTGTGGCAACTGCTTTCCTTTTGATGGCAACTGTTACACAGATAGATTAGCATTGGAGATGGTCTAATTCAGGTGAATCAGAAGTGGAACTCTAATCTGTGGGTTCGATACCTAGTGTTCCACTATTGTGACAAAATTAATTTGCTGATTGTATGCATGCCAAAATCAGGTTGAAACATTTTATCTGCAACAGCGAGAGTGGACGGGGTTTCTCTTGTACAGATAAAAAGATTAATTGCTGCAGAATGCAGTTGATGCCTGAAGTTCTCTTGACGCTAAAAGTCAAACAGAACTTGTCCCAAGGATATGCTTTCAATATTACATCGTCAATATCACCACTCAAATTACTTTCATATTTCACCATACTAATTCACCACTAATCCTTTATGGGTTTCCGGAGTAGCGTGCTACTTGCCAAAAAAAAAAAAAAAGCGATTCAACACCCTATCAGGGGTTAGAAGCGCTATATAAATACAAACCTTCTTTCCTCTTCTATCCTTCTGCTATCCTTCCGAATCCAAATATCTGACTAACATATCCACCACTTAAAAATGTACTTGCATGTTTCACTATACTAATTCAACACTAATCCTCTATGGGTCCCGGAGTAGCGTGCTACTCGCCGAAAAAGCGCTTCGACGCCTCGTCAGGGGTAGTAAGCGCTATACAAATGCAATTACAATACAATACAATATTGCTTGCAGTAGTTACGTCAGATTTAAGCAGTCAATCAGAAGTCATTTTGTCTCTGTGTATAATGTATGCAGAAGGACGTTTGAGTGGGGGGATAAAGTGACTAAAAGCACGGGTCTATTTTTGACCAAATCAAAATGTTTGATCATGACTCCTTGCACATGTGCATGATGAGGGATACATTCTAAATTGAAAATCTCCTGTTGTGAGCAGGCTTAATAAATGTCTCCAGTAACCGCTCAAGGTATCATGATGTTTTAGGGTAGGCGGGCACCTAACAACTTACGTTGAAACCCTGAGAACTGTTGTTGATGCATCTTGCAGCAGAGTCAGCCCAAGCACATTACTGGCCTTTTTGTTGGATTTGTTTATTAACCGGTCACATTTTGACCAGCATTTGACATGGAATGTAGAGCTGACCCTCAGCAGAATCAGTAAACCATTCTGTAATACATAGGTTTTTAGAGTACAGACTGATTTAAGCCTCTCAGTTTAATTTTGTCTGCAGAACACCTGCTGCACTCATTTGAAAGTGCTTCGAGAACCTAATTTTCTGGTGCACCCTGGGTGGCTTTGACATTGTCTGCCATGCCTTAATAGTTAACCATCTAAATGATCTACGGCTGATATCGCCAGCATTTGCATGGTATCCCTCTTTTTTCATCTTCTCCTAAGTGATACCACTGACGTTATTTTGTTAGTCTTTTAAGACCTTCCTTGTGCTGTTCCAATTTTCTAGGCCCCACCTCATTCAATGTTTTATCACTTTTCTTCTAATATAATTCAATCTTTAGGCTTTTGAAATGTACCACTATGCTGATGACAGTCATCATTTTATCCAAACGGATGGTTACTAGCGCAAACCTTCTAAATGTTCACTTTGCCCAAACAGAAGTTTTTGGTGGCAGGAGGCCCATATACCGGCAATCTGCGGAGCACTGACTAATTGCTACGGTCACTCACCCTGGCTCACCCAGTCGCAATATAGGATCTTTGATATGGTCCTCTCACCTATTTCTCAAGGCACTACTTTTGCATCCACTTGCTTTCTCATTTTGAAAAGCCCCAGGTAAATCTCTGCTCTTGCACAAACCATGTCGGCTGACAGGTCCATCATTTATTTGTTTCAGAATTTAGGCAATTCTTGCAAAGTGCCTATCTTCAGTGTTGAAAATAATCCAAAATGTCTTTGAGACAACTGGAACACCGCTCTCTTTTTCACTAAGGCCACTTAATAACGACTTCAGTGGGCTCCAATTATCAAACTGGCAATGTTTTGAGGTCTTTGCTCTTGTCGCAGAGCCTTATACTTTATGGGACTTGTTTTTCTTGAACAGTATTTTAAATACTGTACACAAGCACATTGTTTGTGCTCAATCGTGGTCGGCCTATCGGTTCCGCCTAAAACATGGAAATCGCTGCAGGTTGGCCACGCTTTTTCCTTTTTCACTGCCTAGCATTTTGAGCAATCTTCCTCTTTCACTCCGATCGCAAAACAATCCTTTTTTAACCTCAAGAACGGCTGTAGACCTGAAAATTTCCTGGAGGGATAAAAAAAAAACAGTTTGAATGGTTCCAGGACAGTCCTCATTGAAAGGACACCGTGTAAGAGCATTAGTGAAACTTTAGAAATGTATTATTACTAGTACTACTACTAATAATTATAATATTAATGGGTGCAACCTCCTAACAGCTATTAATGACAGTGGTTAATCAATTACCCCTCCCAATAGTTGGACCCTCCAAGAAGTGTTTGATCTCCAGAGATCCCAGCAATAAACAACCGGATGGTCACTACCAAGAAAGATGTACACTGAAATGTAACCAGGTACAAGAATTAAGCTATAAATAAAAAGAAAAATATATTGTACTTATAAGAAAAGCCTGGAAATGAAAGGCAGGAAGTGCTTAGACTCAAACCCACAAAAAAGCAGTTGAAGACTACAAATCCGATTCCAGTCCATACACATAAGCCAAAAAAGAGGAAAACGTGAGGGTTTACACCAGATAAGCTAGTGAGGTGCAAGGGATGGTCACTTGAAGTTACAAAATGCTTGGTAATGGCAGGCGCAGCTGGCATTTGCTCGCGGGGGGGCGGGGCGGGCACGGGTGGGGGGATCGGAAATAAAACAACTTACCTTGAGGCCGGGTCCCGCGTCTTCTCTGCTCCTGCTCTCCTGCCTCTGACAGGAACAGGAAGCAGGCAGCCAGGCTCCCTCCCCTAAGCCAATCACAATGCTGCAATGCAGCATTGTGATTGGTCTGAGTGCCGTGAAAGGTCTTCCAGCCTGCCATGAAGTGGCACTAGTGCACAAAAACTGAAATTAAGAAGAGTAATAATTCCCAGGTATTCACATCACAAGTTTAGGGGAAAAAAAGAGGCATACTTAACGTAGGTGGGGCAGGTGAGAACAGTCTTATATTAATTCACCCACAAACTCTAACCCCTGATTTGGAAAACAACTGTAGTGTAACCGAACCGAACCAAATAACTCATTCTAACAAATAGTTATTTCTACCATCAGAAAACCCTCCCGCCTGGGTTCGGTGGTTAAATATTCTTGCATTGCGCACTAATCAGAACTGAATCGTTTCGGGGGCAGAGACAACTAATTACAAGACCCAGCCAGAGTTCATGGGCCTGTGGGTGAACATTAGGCAGCAGCAGGATGCACTTTTCAAGCCACACTGAAACAGCAGACCATCTGTAGGTACAAGTCAAGTATTCAGTGTTTCGTTAAAAGTACCCAACACTTGGGCAGGCTTACAGGCTGGAGCGGAGTAGGCGGTCTTTGGCACTCTGAAGAACGAGAGGCGAGTTGATGTGGAGCATCTGCATCTAAAAGTGCTGCAAAGTTTGGGCATTCAGTCTTGTGATCATTCCATACTAAAATTGCCAAATTTACTGATGATGTTCAGATTCTCAGCTTAGAGAAAACTCAATTGAAAAGATGTCTGACTTCAACTCTTTTAGTCCTAAAGGAACTTCTTTGGTGCATTGTTTTTTTTCTCAACCAAGGAATCTACGGACATCTCTCTAGAGATTAACAGACCAAAGCAATTGGTTCTTCAAATATCGAAATCTTTAGTAAAAGCTACAAGAGTCGTCAGTGTTACGGGTGTCCCAGTACAAACACATGCTGCTGTTTGAGTTCACTAAAGACGATTCATCGTAAACTACAAATAGATGAAGGCACTAGAGGGATTATTTACAAAGCAAAGGAGAAAAGCTCATTTACTTTAATCTCAAGATGTTCTAGCGGAGCGAGGAACAAAGAAATAACTGCTCAGCTTTCATCTTCTAAATGAAAATTGATTTCTGCTTAAGTGAAATTGTCTTTCGCAACGAAACATGTATTCCTTTCGAACCATGGATCGAAGCCGGCTAAAGATTGTTCTTCAATTAGTTGACCATCAAAGAGCAATAGTGTCAGTCTGACAATGAAGGGGATGTCAGTCACCCACAGAAACTGAAGATTGGTAGAAAGCGAAGTATTTCATCCTGAACACTTTTACTTCAAAGAAGACATACAACAAAATTGACTATTAAGCTGGTGGCAATCAATATTAAATGACTCAAGACACGCCTGGAAGATTAAATTGCCCCAGCAGTATTAGAAACTTAATTTATGACCAATTTAATAAAACTACAGAAGCATCTTCCCCAAAAGTGAACAACCGTATTCAAAGTATTTCAGATGCAACAAATGTGACCTATGCATGTAAAAAAAATGGTAAGTACAGTCTTAAATGAGATCTGCAAACCCAGAAGCATATTTAAATGACTCCCGCAGTGGTGTTTAGGCTGTTTGAGAAGCTTGCGTACAGTTTGGTTACCTTTTCTATTTGTGACACTTAGCTTAGGGGAAGTGGGCGTTACCTGGCGTGTGTCAGAGTTTTCCCCATTAACTGCACTTTTAAACGTGAACATTAATCACAAAGGTGTAAGCGGTGCAAAAAATCTGGGAAAGGGAATCACCATTATCCATTTTCACAGGGTGGTGTAAGGAAATAAATACATTTTACAGACACATTTTCCAAACAACGGAAAGAGGAAATATAGAAGATGTTCGTCAAATCTAACTACAATTACAAACTCTACAAATGAGGAATCTATCCCTGTGAATTCTCAACAAAAGTAAGGTTTGAAGTCACACCAGAGCCCAAACGTTGTCTTCTGAATATATGGGAAGCAACAGATCTTAACTCCGCGGCACAGACTTGGGCGACATTGGGTATGACACTAGCCAAGAGAAATATAGCTAAACACTGGGGCACACGCAACACTCCCACTGTCACGGAATGGTGCAACGATATGGATATGGCTATGGTGGCAGAAAAAACTGTATATGTACACAGAGGATGCCCCAAAATATGGGAACGCCTATGGGGCGGGTGGAACACCTATAGGGGTGGTATATGTACGATACCAGTAGTAAACCTTTCCGTAGAAGACAGCTAGCAGGACCTGGATAGCATATAACATACTGAGTGTAGACGCAGGGAAAGCAAACATAATATGTGATGTAGCTACAATGCAATGTAGCGTAATTTGTACTGTGTAAAAACCGACTGATTGGAATGTAACAAGATATGATTTTTGTACCATTTGATGTTGATAAAAATATTTAAAAAAAAAAAAAAAGGAAGGTTTGAAAACTACGTGCACACCAGAAATCTATGTATTAATGTACACATATTGCAAAACTTAAAATAAATTAGAATAGACTTGGATCTTCTGTGATTTCTGGGTTTATCGGAAAAACAGCACAAGAGTGCAAATAAGTGCCTATCCTGGGAATTACACAATTTCTTTCGGAACAGTGTTTTTTTTCCTTCTGCAGCGTTGTTTTAGCGCTACTGATCACCAACACTACTTGAGGCAGATGTTTCAGGTAGAATAATTCTCAATTCAGATTCACAAGACTATAGGGGAAAAGGCTTGGTAAAGTGTGCAAAGACTTGTTAAATGCAATTGCAATGCAGTTTGCCCACTTTCTCTTATTCTCTAGAAGGTCAATGCAGACGAAGAAAAAAAAGACAAATAAAGCACCAATTTTATCTTAATGGTCACTTTTAGTTGTAATATGTTTTTTGCACAATACGCCAAGGAACGTTTCATTTATTTCTGGATAATGAATAACGAAAATCTAAGCTTTGGCAATTTACCAGATTATTTATGTGCCCAATGCCAAAACAAACTCACAATCTGGATGTGGTGGACATGCAATAAGGGGTTGAAATGAGGCACCAGTGGGACATTTTTCAGAAACAATGAAGAATTTTGTTGTCACCATGTATTGGCCAACACATTACTGTTTTAAAAAGTCTCATACTGTATTCATGTCATGTCCACCTCAAGCATCTGAAACAACCAGAGCGCTTGCGCAGCCCAACAAGAGTTTAGTTAGGTCCTACTTTGAAATTAAATGTAAGTTCCCTCTCCACCTGAAGGGATAGTGCCTCAACGCAGGATCTGCTGTAAAGCAACCGACTGAAGGAGCCACATCCTAGGGTAGCAGATACTTGCAAGGTCATTGGACCATACTGGATGCCATGAAGACGATGCTAAAAATACTAAATGACCCTGAAACCAAGTATCAATGTAAACATTTCAACATTACTTGAGGGTGAAGCTTACGGAGCTTCGTTACTAGAGGGATTTGTCATCAACAATCGTCAAATAGGCCAATGCTGAAAACAGCTTAAAACTCTAGCTCTGTAAATGAGATGGACAAACATACAGACACATTATCGCCCTCACACTTGTTGAATTTTACAGTCCAAACGCTAACATTTCCATGGACACAACCCAGGTGTTGCTGTGGTTTACAACAGCTACCTGTGTAGAGTGAGACGGGCTGTTACTGTTGGCCTAATCCAAGAACTCGCTTAAAAAAAGGGACATGTAGAGCTTTCCGGAATACTGTAAACTTGGAATTCCAACTCCCACGTGCAGGAAATACAATCGGTACCAATGAATGTTGCCGCAATGTGCCCAATTCCAAAGGCAGTACAAGCAGATTGCGACATACAACTATACAATGTACAAATGGAAGAACAATAAAAAAAGATTTTTCAGCTACAAAGCTATATTTAGTTGAATCGTTTGGAGTTTATTTTAAAAGAGTGAATGGGGTGATTTGACGTGAGCAGCACATAGTTTTAACTCTGCAATACCACAGTCTTTCATCGCATCAATAGTCGTAAGTTCAGGACTGCTACCACGGGCGCAGTGCTGGAGATGGCCCTTGATTCAGACTATCGGACACTTCACTCGACCCCAGGAGCAATGCACGGCTGAGAACGATGGAACCGCAAGTTGTTCCTCCTTTCTGCACCATACTCGTGACTCGTCTTGCATGATCCTGTGTAGAGTGTTGACCACCACAGACGGTCTTCCCATGCTGCAGAGAAGGCATTGTTAAGATCAAGAGGTAAAAAAGTCTTTCCCTGTGGTCACTTTCAGAGAATCTGTTCTGAGCTGGAAGCTGAAATGTCCAATAACCGCCAAGCAGCATAAGGATTGAGTTCATCTTGATCTCTGCACAATGCCCAAACGTACAGCATACGCAGCACCTTGTCCTAAAAAAAAATCAAAAAAAAATCAATATCCTGCATACAATTTCCTAAAAGCAGCAAGAAATGACAATTGTCTTCAATTAATTAAAGCCATGCATCGTTATAAGTACTTTAGGTACCACTTCGGCCTCATGGGAGAGAATCCCAAAGAACCGAGAAAAGCATCTGCAGCAAGGACAAATCAAACAGAAAAGAGATGAGGAAACTTATCAGCATGACTACTTACCCTTTACCACACAGACCATATTGCAACTGGTATAACAGACAAGAGCCCTGGGGATCACAGTTAGAACGCAGGTACAGAGAAACATCAGAACCAGGTGGTCAAGCGGACCAATGCAGAGGAGAGATTTGAGTACCATAACTAAACTAGACAGCAGAAATACTCCATACCTAAAGATCAGACCACTCTGCTAATAAGCCAGAGCTAAACTCGACCCAACAACAACACAATAGCTAACAAACACTTACCCGCTCATCCATCACCAGCACAATTGCCCTCAATAATCATGAAAGGTACTAACCAATCCTGAATTACTCGGTCCAGTGAGGCTGCAAGCCTGGGTTACAGACCGTGTCTAACTCAGTTTGGAGAAGGACAAGAAGATCTGCACATGCACTGCGATATACAACGCAGACCGAGCTAAACACACGTTTACTGAACACCGCTTTGTATGGTACTTCACCAGAGCATCCCACATTACAGACTCATGTGCAGGACAATCACTGACTCATTCACATCATACTTACTCCTTGGGTGATGATATGTCCGCAGGCATCACGTCACAAAGCTCACAACCCTGTAGTCAAACCAACAAACCGGAGGCGAGCTCATCGCCAAAGCCCGTAGACAAAGAGTCATTGGTATGCAGGCAATATACAAAATACCTATTATATCACATTGTATGTTTATAGAAAAATGCCCACAGGCTTTACTAGACTCAGTCAATTCCTAAACTATCCAAACTGACCACACAAGTGCTGGAAGGAACTGAGCAATGCTTTAAATCTCTATGAATTGTCACTCTGTGACAATGGCCACTACAAAATGGGGTTCTCTAGAAAGAGCTCTAAATATCTTGGCTTGTATGGATCAGCACTGGAAAAGGGGCAGCCCAGTGAAAGTCATTTATTCACTAATTATGACACTTTTATCCACCTATCCAGCAAACAAGCCAGTATATGGTATAAGCAGCTCTTTGGTAAAATGGCCCATTTTTGACAGACAATTTTGGTAATTTCAGTGCAGTTCATCGAGCCCCCACAAAAATGAACACGAGAACACATAGTATGATCACAATTTCAATTCTAAAGAAATATTTCAGGAAAAAAAGAATGAAAAGTATTATGGTATGCTGTGGCAGAAAATAAATCACCCTTTTCACTATCAGAAAAGAATCATGGGCCTGATTAAGATGACGGTGGGACTGCCACCGACAGCTCATCGCTGGCGGCCCCACCCCCATCGGAGCCTGCATTACCGCCCGCCACATTAGGATGGCGGGCGGATGTCTGACGGTCGGAGAGACCGACCGCCAGGCATCCGACGGGCTCAAGGAGCCCATCGGTGCGTCGGAGGGAGTTGTATCCCTACAACAGGGGCGGTGCCTGCTAAGGCACCGCCGTAGGGATTACAATGTGCCTTTCTGCAAGCCGATTCATGGCGGTTAACCTGCCATGAAAACGCTGCCGGAAAAAGACTTTGGGCATCCGTAGCGGGCCCGCATTCTCCCCTGGCCCCATGACATGGCCCCTGCGGGGCATATCCCTGCACCATGTGGCAGGCACTGCATGGTGCCTGCCACATAGAGCAGAGATATGCAAAATGTGCATTTTTTGTACTGCCGCGTGTGTTGCAGCCCGCAGCACACGGCGCAATATAAAGAATACACTTTGCAACTGCCTTGAAGGCGGACACATTGTAATTCTTATGGCAGGACCGCCGACACCAAGTCGGGCGGTCCTGTTTACAAAGGGATGGCGGTTGGACGCAAGTCCGACCGCCATCCTAATCAGCCCCCATGTTTTTAGAACTTTTTATAATCCAGAAAAAAGTGAGCTCCTGAGAAGGAAACCTCAGAAGAAAACAATGCTTTTTCTTGCTACTTGCCATTTATTTAATATTTTTCTCGAAATATGCTGAGACTCCGTTTTCAGACCGGTCTTCAAATTCACATTCAACTAAGTCATATCTGATGTGCCTTTAACATATTAAGCCTGAAACACTATTATATTTGTACAATATACATAAACTGTATGTTAGAAACAAGAACACCAATCTCCAGCTAACCCCACAACAACATCTTCGTAAAATATTTCCAATTCAATCTACTACATTAGCTAAAATGAAAAACTATTTCTCCCACCAAGGTAGGTTTAACAGACAGAATAATTTCCTTTGTTCTCTTTTTTTAATGACGCCCCAAGTGCTTACTACCAATGGTTTGGCATTAGCTAAAAATGACAAGAAAGAAGGAACTGATGGAGAACCTAGTATGAAAAAATCGATGCAGAACCAGGTCCGAAAAATCATAAAAGGAGTTCTTTTCACAGACACTACGTCAATCCAGCAGGCATTCTCGTCCGAGGCCTTTGTATGCACACGAACATCTACACCACGAGGATGGCAGCAGAGAGCGGGTTCTCCTGCAGACAGTAACCTAGCAACAACTTTTATCGGTTCAGAAATAACAAGACCTGCATTGGCATCCGAAGTGGCAGAGAAACGCCTTTCATGTAGACAAGAAAGGTAAATTCTAGCATCCCCCTCCCAAGAAGAAACAAGCATTGGCATAGCCAATAGGTCTCGCTTTTGGGACCTTATAAGTGTTTAGCCATGCAACAGTTGATGCTGTTGCACCAAGGATATTGTGCTGCATAACTAAATACTTATATGGTCCCAAAAGCGAGACCTATTGACTTTGCCAATGTGTTTGAGCTGTGCTGTAGAGAAGTGTGGCTGCTGTGCAGCATGCTGAAAAGTTGTAATAAAAAAAGTGCCAGAAGCATTTTTGTTACCTTATATATGACCAAAAAGGCATTATGTCCAACAGAACGACCATATTAAAAAATGTATGTACAATAAAAACTTTCCTTATTTTTCTTTTGTTCTTGCAATGCTGGCAACTTGTTTTTGCCTATTCCAATGGTTGTTTGTTAAAGTTTTTTTTTGAGGGGGCATAAACAATTTCGAGGTTGAAGGTTGTGAACTAGTACCTGTATTATAACACTAGCAGCGGCCAGACGCTAGGGGAGAATCAACAGATGGCAGATTCCGAGAGCAGGCTGAGGTGGTGTTGAGTGATGTTGAGGTGGTAGTGGTGGTGGTGACTGGTGCTGAGACGATGCTGAGGTGATGCTGGACGATGATGATGATGTCGTGGTGTACTAGTGCAAAGGCGATGCTGAGTGATACTGATGTGGTGCTGAGTGATGTTGTGGTGGTGCTGAGTGATGTTGTGGTGGTGCTGAGTGATGTTGTGGTGGTGCTGAGTGATGTTGTGGTGGTGCTGAGTGATGTTGTGGTGGTGCCGAGTGATGTTGTGGTGGTGCCGAGTGATGCTGTGGTGGTGCCGAGTGATGCTGTGGTGGTCCCGAGTGATGCTGTGGTGGTCCCGAGTGATGCTGTGGTGGTCCCGAGTGATGCTGTGGTGGTCCCGAGTGATGCTGTGGTGGTCCCGAGTGATGCTGTGGTGGTCCCGAGTGATGCTGTGGTGGTCCCAGTGATGCTGTGGTGGTCCCGAGTGATGCTGTGGTGGTCCCGAGTGATGCTGTGGTGGTCCCGAGTGATGCTGTGGTGGTCCCGAGTGATGCTGTGGTGGTCCCGAGTGATGCTGTGGTGGTCCCGAGTGATGCTGTGGTGGTCGAGTGATGCTGTGGTGGTCCCGAGTGATGCTGTGGTGGTCCCGAGTGATGCTGTGGTGGTCCCGAGTGATGCTGTGGTGGTCCCGAGTGATGCTGTGGTGGTCCCGAGTGATGCTGTGGTGGTCCCGAGTGATGCTGTGGTGGTCCCGAGTGATGCTGTGGTGGTCCCGAGTGATGCTGTGGTGGCGCTGGGTGATGCTGTGGTGGCGCTGGGTGATGCTGTGGTGGCGCTGGGTGATGCTGTGGTGGCGCTGGGTGATGCTGTGGTGGCGCTGAGTGATGCTGTGGTGGCGCTGAGTGATGCTGTGGTGGCGCTGAGTGATGCTGTGGTGGCGCTGAGTGATGCTGTGGTGGCGCTGAGTGATGCTGTGGTGGCGCTGAGTGATGCTGTGGTGGCGCTGATGGATGCTGTGGTGGCGCTGATGGATGCTGTGGTGGCGCTGATGGATGCTGTGGTGGCGCTGATGGATGCTGCGGTGGCGCTGATGGATGCTGCGGTGGCGCTGATGGATGCTGCGGTGGCGCTGATGGATGCTGCGGTGGCGCTGAGTGATGCTGCGGTGGCGCTGAGTGATGCTGCGGTGGCGCTGAGTGATGCTGCGGTGGCGCTGAGTGATGCTGCGGTGGCGCTGAGTGATGCTGCGGTGGCGCTGAGTGATGCTGCGGTGGCGCTGAGTGATGCTGCGGTGGCGCTGAGTGATGCTGCGGTGGCGCTGAGTGATGCTGCGGTGGCGCTGAGTGATGCTGCGGTTGCGCTGAGTGATGCTGCGGTGGCGCTGAGTGATGCTGCGGTAGCGCTGAGTGATGCTGCGGTAGCGCTGAGTGATGCTGCGGTAGCGCTGAGTGATGCTGCGGTAGCGCTGAGTGGTGCTGCGGTAGCGCTGAGTGGTGCTGCGGTAGCGCTGAGGGATGCTGCGGTGGCGCTGATGGATGCTGCGGTGGCGCTGAGTGATGCTGTGGTGGCGCTGATGGATGCTGTTGTGGTGCTGATGGATGCTGTGGTGGCGCTGAGTGATGCTGTGGTGGCGCTGAGTGATGCTGTGGTGGCGCTGAGTGATGCTGTGGTGGTGCTGAGTGATGCTGTGGTGGTGCTGAGTGATGTTGTGGTGGTGCTGAGTGATGCTGTGGTGGTCCTGAGTGATGCTGTGGTGGCGCAGAGTGATGCTGTGGTGGCGCAGAGTGATGCTGCGCGGTGGCGCAGAGTGATGCTGTGGTGGCGCAGAGTGATGCTGTGGTGGCGCAGAGTGATGCTGTGGTGGCGCAGAGTGATGCTGTGGTGGCGCAGAGTGATGCTGTGGTGGCGCAGAGTGATGCTGTGGTGGCGCAGAGTGATGCTGTGGTAGCGCAGAGTGATGCTGTGGTGGCGCAGAGTGATGCTGTGGTGGCGCAGAGTGATGCTGCCGTGACACAGTGTCTTTGCTAGTTACAGTGGGTAGAAGAGGGGTAGTAGAGGGGTAGAGGGGTAGTAGAGGGGTAGTAGAGGGGTAGAGGGGTAGAGAGGTAGAAGAGGGGTAGAAGAGAGGTAGGGGGTAGAAGAGAGGTAGAGGGGTAGAAGAGAGGTAGTGTAGAGGGGCAGAAGAGAGGTAGAGGGCTAGAGGGCTAGAGGGGAAGAGGGGTAGAAGAGGGGTAGAAGAGGGGTAGAAGAGGGGTAGAAGAGGGGTAGTAGAGGGGCAGTAGAGGGGCAGTAGAGGGGCAGTAGAGGGGCAGTAGAGGGGCAGTAGAGGGGACTCGAAAAGGTTGTTCATGTGGAGGCTACTCTGTGATCAGAAGTGTTTTCAGTACAAGAACAACTAGCAACACAGGGCTGGGGAGTCCACCTTTGTTAGTAAAATAAATGTTACTGGAAGAAAGGAACAAGTACCAGCTCTACCTGGGAACTACACATCCGCACTTACGATGCATAACAAATGCTGCCCTGAGTTAACATTTGCAGATGAAGGAATAAGGCCTTACCTGGCAGCCCCGTTTTTCAATCTCCACTATGCACTTCTCCATTAGTAGAGGAACCATCAAGCCGACATTTTCCATCTCAACAACTGTATTTTAAATACACAGGAACATGTGTTTTTTAAAGAAGACTCGAGCTTGGAGTTAATACAAATGATCCCTGCTGCATGGATAATGATGAATGCAGCACGGGAGGGTAATCCTCTGCAGCTGGGAGAAACGTTTCCCGGACTGTGCACACCTGCGTGGGAGCGTTTTGTCTGTGCATTTGCCATGCTGTAGATCAGCCTGGCACTGTGACCTCGCCACCCTGTTCCCTAGCAGGAGAACCTCCTCTGCAGAAAGGACGCAAGGTAAGTAATATCTACCATGGCAGGAGAGGCAGTGAGTGCATGAGAAGCAGCCACGAGGGAAGCAAGAGATCTGTGAAGGTGTACAGTTCTCTGCAACTAAGGAACTTCATCACAATGCACGGCCTACCTAAGAATCCCAGAGCCTGCTATCCGTCAGCAAAAATGCCATCCCTCGTGCATAACTTAAATTACTTCCAGCACTGGCATTCCAAATAAATGCGTATAGAACACTAAAATCGCAAGGGGCAAAACGATCTCCATATTTTTTTTTTTTATTAAAACGAGGATTGATGTTCCTTTCTCCAGGACGGATATGAGGGTGAGCGAATCCATTAAAAACACTATAATTATGAAATCAGTAATTGTCCCAAAATATGTTGAGCATGCCCCCTCGTGTACAATTGCAACGAGCTGTTTACAGGATCCCCACAAGCAACGGTTGTGCAAAGACGATTTCGGAAGGTGTTTTAACCCCAAGCTTTTGGTGAATACTGAGGGGTAGCTCCGTCCTGCAGCGCTAGGTGCAGAGGGTCACAGCAAAGTCTGTAAACTCACTGCCCATGATGTGGCCTCGGATCGAAGACGATCGGGGTCTTCTAGTGCACAGGCCGGGCCTCCCGCTGAATGAGCAGGATCAACACAGCCCCGCCCACTGCCAAAAGACGTACATTCGCTCAGTGATATAGCAGATAAGCCAATAAACAACATGCAAACTTTCCCTCAGCCAGTCTCCAGCCACAGTAAGTATCCAAACAGCCAATTACAAGCAAGCAGTGAGATGTTCCCGGACAACCCAATGGCAAGGCAACATCCAACCAATCCACGGGGAGCAGATTAGTTCAATAAAGCCTCGCGCCACCACGGACACAATTTATCTTTAATTAAACACATAGCGTAGTTGCTATAGTAATAAGTACACGCCGACAGCGGCCAAGTAAATACATTGATTGGGGCAGCCAGCATAGAAAGCAGCAGAACAGCACGCCTGTGCTGCTTTAATTCTTCAATCCTGCAGCACCTTATATTTACACATTCTCAAAGCACCTGTAATGCGTGGCCGCGATTATAGCAAAAGTAAAGAAATAGATGTTTTTTCTATTTCTTTACTTTTGCAACTATCAGCGGCACCGGCGCTTTACTTTTAAAATTAATGGTAAAGCGCCGGTGCCGCGATTGCTGTAAAAGTAAAGAAATAGAAAAAAACATCAATTTCTTTACTTTTGCTACAATCGCGGCACCCACGCTTTACTTTTAATTTTAAAAGTAAAGCGCGGGTGCCGCGATTATGCGAAAGTGAAACGAAAAAAAAAAAAAAAAGTGACGCGGCCGCGAAAGATAAACAAAATTAGCACGCGAGTGGTGCGCGCGCGCTTGCGAGCAGCAGGCTGACCACACGCTCGTGCACCATGGCCTTTTGCTTGCGCGTAACCGCAGGGAAAAGGCCATGACGCACGAGCGTGTGGTCAGCTTTTCAAACCCCCTAACAAAGTCTTGCCAGAGCAGCGCTTGCGCGCTACTCGAGGCTCGACCTAAAAAAGGGAGTGGCCAAGCCCCGTCTTAATGGGAACCACCTCATCACTAGCCGAACAAAGTACTGATGTAGAGTTGCCCGGTCCTCAAAGACAAGAACTAAGGGACCACTTACAACCATTTCAGAAAGTGTTCTCCTTACTACCAGGGAAGACTTCAATTGTAGAACATGAATTACACACCCTTCCCGGGAAAAGGTACGTTTACGCCCTTATCATATCCCAGAATCTCGGCGGGAACCTCCTCGCTTGTGTTCCCCCATCCCTCCCACAGATAGAGATTTAACAATAATTTTCAGAATCTAAATGTAAATCTGAGAAAAACGCTGGAGAATCCTGAAGTTATGAACTGTTGTTTGAAAAATGTAAAGGACCAGTAACTAGTAAAATAGCTAGAAGTTACCAGTAATGTTACGAGATTTATGAAATAACCACGTTATTGTTTATATGTACATTGTCACACTATTTGCAATTATTAAAACACATATTTTCCTTATGAAAGCATGATATGAATTGCAATTTCACACGAAAGAAGGAAATCATTCCCAAAACGCGTTGGGATTAGATGTAAAATAAAGAACACATAAGGATACAAGCCATTAAGAAAATAAATGATTGAGAGCCTGTTCAAGGAATAAATAATGAAGACTTCTGTTAACCAAGCAAAGAGGTATCCCCCTTTTAAAAATAAAAGTGCACCCCTGCCAAGATAGGAATTCTTTGGCATTGTATTGTTATGAGTCTATAACAGACCAGAGGACCACTGGCTATAAATTGGCTATACCACATTCAAATATATAAAACCCTTGAAAAGAGTGTCAATTATATAATATACATTTACTTTACCTTTGTGCCAGACCCAGAAATAAGGTACTTACCGTTAAAGTGACATTCACTGTAGAAAATACCGGTCTCTTCTACTGCCCCGAATCACTAACACCCACCAATAATAGAAAATGTTTGATTATTTGATTTTGTGTGCTTTGTGACATCCTTTACTGGCTTGTCCCTTTTTCGATTGACTTGTATTCGCATTGTACAAGATGTATTTGCAGTTCTACTGTTGCTACCAAGCCCTGGATTCGTAATTGCGGTGGCAAATTGAAGAAACTGCCAAGTGGATACTTTGTGATGACTTCTGCAGAAGCAGAAATGTTGTTTTGGTGCTTGGGTTTTTATTGTATAAACAAAAAAATGCTAAAATATTTACATGCATTTTCTATGAAAGAAGCATGTCACTTTCATGCCACAACCACCAGCAGTGGAGCCAGGGATAGCTCATTGAAACCTGATGTTTAGAGCTTGCTTAGGAATGTCTTGTCGAAGTGCCATCAGTATAAATGCTCCTGCGCTCAGAGGGCTCTTAAATCCCTCCTCATAAATTTGAATGTTGAGTAACAGACTTGGAAAGTACGAAAAGGGGTGTGTGTCTGTGTCTCTCTCTCTCTCTCACACTGTATGCTTTGCAACTTTCCAGAGATAGTTACACACAATGCACAGTTGTATCATCACGTGCATACTTAGCTCACACACACACACACACACACACACACACACACACACACACACACACACACACACTGAACAATCGCAGCCCTGTTAATACACACACTCACTGCATAGTTGTGGCATGGCTTACACACAAAACAAACGTTTTAGCATCGTCTGCACACAGACACAAAGACCATAGTTAGAGATTGTCTCGCACGTAGTTAGAATCAAACACACAAAGTACATAGTTGTATCATGGTTTGCGCTCTCACACAGAGTGTATAATTGTAGCATGACTTGCAGACACAGTGTACAGTTGAGGCAGTGTTAACAAATGCAGTGCACACAGGATCATTCTGGCAAGAGTTACGCACACGAACTTCAGTTATGACGTCGCCCACAGACACACACACGTGTACACACAGAGCATAGTTGTAGCGAAACTTGCACACACACACACTGTGCGCAGTTATAACATCACACACATACACACAGTGACAGTGAATAGTCGTATCATGGTTTGCACCCACATACACACAGTGCTCAATTATAGCAGCACATAGACACACAGACAGTGCATGTTACATAGTACACACCCACACACAAACACACAGAGTTGTAGCCTCGCTCAAACACACACGCATTGCACAGGTATAGCAGGGCTTGCATATACAGTGTGCCATTATAGAATTGCTTAAACACACTTACATACTGCATAGTTGTGGCATTGCTTGCACACACAGACTGCACAATTGTACCATAGCTTGTAAATACACACACACACACAAAGTGCATAAAATGAACATAGGCTTGGATATATACACTGTTGTAACATACCCCAGACACACACTTGCACACCCATAGTGCACAGTTGTTGCACTGTACTTGTACAGAAACGCTCACATAGTGTGTGTCGCAGTTGTTGCTGCAATACAAATACACTCACTGTACAGTTGTGGCGTTGTTTCTATACAAATGCACACACGCACATTGCTTTGTGGAGTGTGAGCTCCCTTCCAAAAGGGACCAGCAGTGTGAACCTCCTCTCAGCCATGCCCTGCAGTGTGAGCCTCCTCTCAGCCATGCCCTGCAGTGTGAGCCTCCTCTCTGGAAAAGTAAAGAAATAGAAAAAAACATCTATTTCTTTACTTTTGCCTAGTCATGGCACCCGCGCTTTACTTTAATTTTAAAAGTAAAGCGCGGGTGCCGCTGATCATGCGAAAGTGAAACGAAAAAAAAAAAAAAAAAGGGACGCGGCCGCGAAAGATAAACAAAATTAGCACACGAGTGGTGCGCGCGCGCTTGCGAGCAGCAGGCTGACCACACGCTCGTGCACCATGGCCTTTTGCTTGCGCGTAACCGCAGGGAAAAGGCCATGACGCACGAGCGTGTGGTCAGCTTTCCAAACCCCCTTACTAAAAGTCTCACAAGCAGCGCATGCGCTGCTCTAGGCTCGACCTAAAAACTGAGAGAATGAAAACACTTGTCAAAAACTGAAATTACTAGAGGGCATTGTGCGAAACCAACACTATGCCTAATTGGCAACCTATTTTTTGCAATGAGTTCCTCTGACCACTGACTAGCATCTGAATTTTTCCCCAGTCCTATGATGCATCCAAGCCTTTCTGAAAACAACATTCAAATCTGGTCTCAGAACCCATACTAAAAGTTGATTGACAGTTGAGGCTCCCTTGGGAACCAAGTTAACCATATCATGCAATGCAGTCTCTACTGATTCCTGAAACATCAAAGCCGCCTCATCACTTCGAAAGCCTATCCCCTACACCGGCTCCTTCACTTACGTGAAAAAGCGCCCAGTGACACAGAAAAAACATGTCTCCTCCTTCCAAGCCTCAATCCTTAAATGGGTGAATAGAGAAATCCTGTTTAAAGAGGAGTTGTATTGAATGGATAGGTTCATTATTAGGCCCTTGCGCGGGGTGAGAATTGTTTGGCCAAGATATTAAGGAAAGGAGATATTTAAAGTTTATAAGAAAGAGATAAAAGGTGAAGAATACGACATAGGACTACACAGTACTTTCTAAAGAATGGGTGGAATCAGGATTTCTTGCCATCACTATCTCGATGAGCCCAAAACAAAGAAATTTAAATCGAATTTCTGTTATTCTCAAATGTTTACTGGAGTAAACGGAAGTTGAAGCAGTCGTAGGGTCGTAAGAGTTCTCGGAAAACCTCTGAGAATTCCCTTTACATTAATTCAAAGAGAGTTTCCCAAGTATAACTGCACATAGTGTACCATTAGTAATACACAAATAAATTGCATTAGTGCAGTTGCACTAGGAGGGAAAATTTATTTTCTGTGTGTGGGTGGAAGAGCAACTCTTACTCCTACAACCCAACCATGTTTGTGGGTGTTCCCTTTCCATTAGCAGGCAGGGGGAAAATGTACTCTTTCCCTTGACTGGAAAGAATAGAACTTTTTCAGGCAATGCCAAGGACAAGTTTCTGAAAGCCCCAAAACTCAGTCGATGTGCGCATACTTTCTGGAGCATCTATCAGACCGACAAACTCGCGGCGGTGGTGGTGCGTATTAGGACTACGGCGGTCGGACCGCCGTAACCACCAGGGATCCGCAGTCTCCTGGCGGTATAGCAGCGGTCTGGGGCAGCAATACGCTGGGCGGTGCCGCATTTACGACTTTTCTGACCTCTACACTTTTCATGGCGGTGATACTGCCATGAAAAGTGTGGTGGGCAGAAAAGTAAGGGTGCCCTACGGGGTCTCCTGGTGCTTATGTGCATAGGAGTGCATGCAGGGGGGTACATGTCCCCCCCCCCCTGTGTGCATGCACCCCAGTTCCTCCATGGCATGGACTGCACAGTCCATGCCGTGCAGGAACTTGCTTTGCGCTCCCTCGGTGCTGCAGTTCAAAGGCTCACTTATGAATCTTAGAACTGCACCACCGCGGGACTACCAAAGCACCGCCCACCAGACCACGAGGAAACTCGTAAGCGGGCGGCAGTTGACTTGGGCGGTGTGGAAGCGGGGTGCTTGCGTGACAGCCCGCTCCCACACTGCCAAAGTCTTAATTGGGCCCCAAGTCTGTAGTGGGTGCAGATCTACTCATACATAATACTACACAATACAGCTCTATTTTATATGTGATTAAATAGACTTATGGGTGCAATTTCAACGTTTTGTGAATACAAAACGTTTAATTACACATATAAACTGAGCCTCTGTAAAGTGTTGTAGTATCTGTGAACTGCACATGTTAACATCTGTTATTTACAGCACTTAGACATCCCAGAAATTGGACTGTAGCACTATGAAAAAGGTGGTCATTATTTGTACAAGCAGGAAAAACGTAGCTTTGCAAATGATTTGGTGCATCGAGCCTTAGGTTTCTCCTTAGTCCTGTTAATGTATTTCAACGGTTACAAAAAAGCGCCTTGATTCCTCTTGTTTTGCCCACGTGCAAAAAGAAAATACTTTCATCTACATATAGAAATTCACCGTCGGGCTTTAATTGTCCCCTCGAACTACTGGCAAAATTACAAAATAGATTAAAATTGAGATTAATTCATCCATTGACCTGGATACCACTTCTGGTGAAAGCGAAGATGCCTTCAAAGTAGCTGAAGTTTGTCTCCAGATAAAGCGCTTGGATTCAGAGTTTGAGCTTTTCACGATTGATAAAATCCAGAAGAAAAGTCTTAATCCACGTTAAGGTTTACAGAAACATTTACAATGTAGAACTGGTTGTATTTACTGCATCATTAAAATGTAAATTACAGGAATGAACAAGAGCAAATGAGAGTACAGGCGCAAGATCCTGCCAGAGTGCTCTATGTACAGTAAGATGCCAGACAAACCAGGGCCTTCTGGGTGAGGTACCCTTCATTAGGCCACTCTATAAGGATTTTAAACTCCGCTGCTCTTCCTCCGGGCCACAAGCCACGAAACCGGTCCCACTGGTGCCAGCTTTAGTACCCTGCCCATATTTCTGAGCATGCAACACTCACTAATAAGATCACTCTGAGGGATTAGATAGGCAAGTCAAAGGGTTAGATGTCCGCCTGGCCTATAAATAAAGCAACATTAAAAGAATAAAGTGTGTCACTGATGCACCTTCCAACTACCACAACCACAAGTAACGCAGAAAGACAGTTGGAACAATCTCACTCCTCTCTTCCCTACATATCCTTCTATATCTGGGGTCTTCAAACTGGGGGGGAGGGGAGAGCTCAAGTGATCCCAGGATGAGCTGGGGCGCCAGGCTCTGGTCAAAAGAAGCATTATGCTGATAACAGTGCTTTGTTTTAAGCAGAAAAAAATGCAATGGCCCATCACTAACATCTTTTGTCATTTATATCCTGGCTGGGAGAAGGTGTCAAAAGGAAAGGTACTCCAAAATAAACCCCCACCCCCATTTCTAATAATCACACTGTGGATACTTTTACAGGTTGGTAAGGACTGACTGACCAGAATAGTATGTTTGGCAATCATGCAATTTGAATGCATTTTTAAAACGGTAACAGAACTTAACTGCAATGTTTAAATAAGTCTAGACATATTTAAATATTGCCAGTTTAATAGAATAATTGCGAAACTTTTTGAGGGGGGGGGCCTGGTGATTTATTTTTTTCCACTGGAGGGGCGCGGCATGAAAAAGTACGAAGACCACTGTTCTAGATCATTCCTTCCCTCATAGTTCTCTCACTCCCCCAACCTCATTCATCTCCACCTCTACTTATTCCCCTCTCGCTCTTTCCACTCCCGTCTTATTTTCGTCATTCACTCTTCCACGCTCTGTTCCCCTTCTACCTTTGATAAAAAATGAAAAATGCTGCATCGTGAAGGATTAGAGACTTTGTCTCACAGTCTTGCCAATTCTTCCGTCCTACTTAGCACAGGTCTCATTAACATTCTATTCCCTTTTTTATTGCATCTTAATGCCTTTGATTTGCTGCCCCACAGAAGCACAGACAGCATCTGATGGGACAGGATGCAAATCAGTGACCACTGTCCCCGTTAATCTAAATGCTTAACTTCTCCAACATAACCACAGCCCTGAAGTTAATGTTTAATAAACGCGACTACTCTTTTTAACGGAAAGGTGCCTGAAAGCGCCAGCCCCAGGACTGCTCACGGTGCCGCCAATAAATACATCAAAAGGTCTTTCTCACTGAGGAGGTGGCTTGGGGATGGGTGGGGGGGGCGAATTATTACTTGCTCACTAAACTTTCCTCCATTTCAACAACATTTACAATTACAAAGCAGTTCAACGCCATCAAGCTTCAATGCGCAAGCCAAGGCATTTTTCCATTGGAACCATATCTCTTCATGTTAACCACACTTTAACATGTTTTGAGCCCCACAGACTGCCTGTTAGATGGCCTAAAGCAACACCCTCAACCCTCAACTGTCCAATGTAACATAGAATACAAGTGCCTTGGTTTTAGAAATCAGTCCCCATATCACACCCATTCTAAGAGACCGCAACTGGCTACCATTGGAAGCTCAAAATTGACTTCAAAGAGGCAGGGGTGATGCACCAAGCCTTACATTATGGCCTCTCAGCTGCTTAAATGATACCCTACACCTAAGAAGAGCCCAAAGAAACCCTAGAAGTCAATCCCATCTAACTCTGGAAAGTCTGTGAAGGAAAAGATTCAAGTCAATGAAACAGTTCTTTTCCAAGCCAAGTACCAAAGCCCTACAACCATCCTCCAGAGGTTCAACCGCTACTCGCTATCCTTACGGTGAGACCTGTTCAGAATGGGCCCTAACACAATCCTGCTGAAGTCTAAAAGCACACTTGGGAATGCATCTTTACGTTTGACCTGTCTGTCCCTTACTCATCTCCTCACCCTCGCCAAGCCTTCTCACCTTGTATTGTTTAAAGTTTCATGCGAAAAGCACCCTTGCCTCCAGGCTAGGTCCTTGCTATATCAATACCAAAATGAAATCAAATAAATTAAATAATTGTAAACATTAAATTTTGTTTACAATATGGTGATTAATGGAGGAAACTGCTTACAGGAGTCCTGGTTGATGGTGGGTTAATGGCCACAGCAGTCCTGTCCCTAAAATGCTGTGTACAGAGAAATGACAGCATAATGGACGTGGCCTGCGGTCTGACATGCCTGCTTGAAGATTCAGGGTCCAATCTCTTTTTGGTATTTTGAAGGCAATTCTAAATTTAGAGAAAATTGTTTAGTTAAGTTTGTGATGTTTCAAATAGAACCTCTTGTCATTTCACCGGAAATGACGAAACACCTTCATAAAGGGACACTCGGTTTCCTAGTAGGAAATTGCACCAGCTTTCAGCAGGTGAAATGTCTATTGAAAGTGAGGAAGGAAACACCAGGTGTACGGTTTTACTTCAGTAGACGTAATGCTGATTTGTGTAATAACTTCAGTCTTTGGTCGAATAATATTAAATAATAATACTGCGACTTATAAAGCGTATGGCTACTTCGGACGAAGTGTCCCAGCGCTGACGTCCAGCTCCCAGAGGTCCAGAGCACGAGAGGTATGAGACAGAATCAGCCGAGCTGGAATTACCACCCAAGTTGTAGCAAGATCTGCAGGGAATAGGAATGCGGAGTCAAATGATAACAAAAATAATTCACTCACCCTCAAGTGGGGAGGCAGGAGGGCGCTCAGGGATCTGCAGAAGGTAGGATATTCATTTGAAAGAAGGTTAGTTAATCACCAGCATCTTCGCAAAGCAGTTGGACCATACTCCTCCCTGCTCATTCACATAAAACATGTCTGTGGTGTCGTTTGTCAAGAGGAGAACTGTTTCCTCTCCAGGAAGGTGAGATTATCTTCAAAGACAAACAATGCCCAGAACCTGATGTAAAAAGTCCTTTCTGAAGAAGGGTATAAAGTCTTGAACGTTGGATCTCCAAGAGGGGCTGCCTAGCTACAGGAAGAAGCATCTGTTCCCAACTTTAGCCGGGGTCTCCGAGGTCTGAAGGCCTCCATTAGAAGATTCTGAGGTGAAGCCGACCGCTGCAGGTAAGAAAGGAGATCTGAGTGAAGAGAGATCTTATCCTTCAACTCATTTCACTGCGGCTGCATGCCCATTCAAGTTATCTCATTCATAACCGGGAATGCAGGATTGAAGCTATATAGGATGGCAAAAGTCCCAGGAGCCTCAAGACAGATTTTTAAGGCTGGTATGGGTTATGTGAAAGCTTCAATGCCTGCACCTGGATACCGTCACGGGTGACAGGCAGCGCTCTATAATCCACCTTACATTACATTGTTTGGATGCGGACTAGTCTGTCCTAGGCAAATAAAGCCTTGTGCTGGCACGGTTCCATAACCACTCAAATAAACTGAATCCACTGAGGCAGAGAAAGCAAATACTTTTTCTCGTACACTGAGAATCCACCCTCTCACAAAAGGGTGAATACTGTGAGCAGGGCTCATTGAAGCAGACAAAGGACAATGCTTTGAAAATCCAAAATAACATGTGGTCCCTATTTTTAACAGAATGCTTCTTCCACCTAGAGGGAGGCACTCTCAATCGTCAAGATATTTGTGTGGGATGGATATTTATGAGGCGACAGGTGGAGACCTCTTTAAAGGCAGAGGGAACAGCCTCAAGCTATGATCATGAGGACCCAATGGTCTGACGTTATCTCACACTGTCTTTGGAGGAAGGCCAACACCAGTGCCCGCTGGGATTTCTGCATACAGTCCAATGTTTCAGAAGGGTATGGCAGTGGTTCGGATGGATGGAGAAGCCAGGTGCTCTTCTACCTGGGACAAAAAAGGTTGTTGTTGGTGACACTTCGTCAATCACTGACTGCTGAACTGGTGACTATACCCTTTGAATTTGCGATATTGATGGTGGAAGATCTTTGTGGAGAACTCCAAACCCAGTGCACTGGTGGTAGCACATCTCTCACTAAACCTTCTAGAGAGTGATCTGTCTTGGCCATTGAAAGACTTTACCATCAAGTGGCATAACCAACAACTAGGCCAGGGCATCACCCTAGGAGTCCAGCTGTTCTCAATCATGCATGTTTTGAGTGTACAGTATCCACAATGCCCAGGTCCATTTGCTTGGCCTATTTCACCACGACTGCCATTATGCAATCAATTCAATACATTGTGTGCTAAGCAAGTGCTAATTAAAGAGAACAATACATTTAACAAGGGTTTTACTGCTGTTTTGGAGCCTTGAAAATGCCACAGGAGCCATATCCTATCCATAAGGCATATTTGTAGCTCTCTAGAATACATATGGTGTTAGTGGCCGCTTACACCAATGTTCTTGCTGTACAGATCTGGGCACGAAGAATTAAGCCACTTTATATCCCTCTCTGGTGAGAGCGGAGAGAAGTTACTTTGCCTCCGTTTCTAAGCGGATGCTTCCACAAGCGAGCTTTCTGGTGTGGGGTAGGCTGTATACAACACAGGTCAGTGGGCAAAGTTGCATGATCCCTGAAGGCAGCTCGTCGACAAAGCAGGAACAGGCTAATGTTTTTCCCATTCTTTACATACATGAAAAAATTAGAACCTCAATAAAAGGGAAAATTGTGCCCATCATACGCATTGGTCTTGGCTAATTCAAGTGAAGTGAAATAGCCACAATTTCGGCGCAGCACTAGAGAAGAAACTGAAGTATTCTTGCATCACAGGGGGTTAGTGGAGTCCTGCACACCACAGAATTATTTTCAGCAATGGGATTTGCCATTAAAGGCTGTTCGGTGCCACAAGGGCTCTCCTACTATAAATGTGGCCTTATTCTACCTAACCGGTGGAGCACTATAAAAGAGTTTTTGCCTGTGAACGATAATACTTTCTCCAGTGCCTCAGAGCTCTGCAGGCTTGCCTTTTTTGTCCGAATTATCTGAAGGGAATCAAAGTGACTGATAGTGGGCCTTCATGCTAGAGATAAAGGGGCTAGATGTTCACTAGGATGTTGGATGCTCTCTAGTCCAACTGGATGCAAATGAACCTTCAGTGACACTGAAGAAGACATTCTCAGAAAAATGGTTTGGTAGCCTTGTAGCAAGGATCCTGGGAAGTACTGCAGTGGCAATCTAACTACATGAAATGCCAGTAAGAATAGGTCCAGCAGTGCACGGGGTGACTTCAAAGCCAATAAGAGGGGTGTTTGTGTGCGAACAAGATAAAGAGTATGACAATGCGTGGATCCCCTTTGTTTATTGTTCTCTTGAACTCTCCGGTGGCTCCAGATCATCCAGAAGTGCCAGCACCTTACTTCTGAAGCCACAGCGATTCCACATGACAGAAACTTGCAATCGATCCTTCTCTGGGACTGCCCCGAGAATTTGGAACTCCTTGCCCCCTGAAGTCAGAATGAATCCTTCAACTATATCCTTCAAGAAAAAAGTCAAAGTACTACTTATGAACAAATTTCTTCCCTAGACCCTAAGATACCCATCCCTACTACTCATGACTACTTCTCACCGGCCACTTTAGTGCTTTTGACTCATCAGTCTAGACATTACCCTCCCTATTCTCGATATTGCCTGATCAAACAGTTTTCTTCACAATGATATTTTAGTTTTTTATTGGTTTATCTCCGCTGCTCTCTGCGCATTGTAAGCTTATCCTCCCTTTTCTTGGTACTACCTTACCTTGTATTTCTTCTCAAATATGTTATCATTGTTATTATTGCTCTGCTCTCTGTACGAGTCAAAAGTGCTCTGATACCCGCAAGGGTCATGTTTGAGTTATAAAAATTTTTTTATAAATAAAATAGTTCATCTTTAACTATCAGGACCCCTGCTAACGACAGGTGGTGTCAAATCTAGGGACAACAAATCCTTATCATTGTTTGTGGGAACAACTTCTCTAAAGCAGTCACGGCGAGAACCCTATCTATGCCTAGCAGCAAAACTATGCAATTTCAGAATCGAAGACATTTTTTGTAGGGGTGATGTGCCTTTCTCAGGGTTTTTTGTGATTGTTTTCACTTTTGATTCTCATTTGCTGAATTCCAATATGACGTACCATCATGCGACTGAACAGGTTAGTAGTGTCCGCAAGAAAAGCAAAGAAGAGGTAGGGAAAGCAGAGGTAAAGGTCGTGGACCTTCACAGTGCACATCAATACTATGAGACACTCTCCTTCGCTCGCATATCTAATGTGAGAGCGGCGAGCAAGACACAAACATATTAATGCTTTCTTGTGACCGCACTGCCCTTCATGACTGATGCAAGCAGCCGCCAACGTTAGTGTTAGGCGCATAAGAGAGCACGGACAGCAAAGTCACTTGGTGTACATAGTCTATCTCACCCAACGGCGAAGCCTTTTCCGAGAATGCCGGTCAAGACATGTCACAGTTACCACTTGATTTTTTACTTTTCACATCAACGCAGGGTATCATAATGGATTGTGGGAATGGAAGCTCGTATTTCACCAGTGACGACGGACAGCAAGTGAATCCGTGCCAAAATTGATGAACTTAACACTAAGGAAGATGATCTAAAAGGCCATCCTAACTTTCAAAATACAGCTATAGCTGTAAATAAAAGGGCACAAATCCTTAAATCAAGTGTCGATTCAAAAGGCAATTACAAGTTTTCAGGTTTTGAATCTATATTAGCGGAAAGTAAAGAAGTGCCAAGTGTCCCTCTTGAGCTGTAGCCGGTCCTCAGAGGAATTGACGGTTATCGCTTTCACTAAGTGAGCGGCAGCGCTAAAAGCTTGACGCTGCTTTTATCAATCCTATTGAGAGTTGTTGGGTGCTAGTCGTGCAATCAACCACACATAGAATGAAGCTTATATTCATCAGTTTTTTCTGAATACATATTTGCCCAAATATTCTTTCTGACTGTGCACAATGCAAATGCATTATGCGAAACATGCAAGGCTCTCATTTCTCAAGGCATTTGTGATCAATCAGATTTATGGCCCTTTCCGTTTGGCTATTTGTTCTTTTAAGGATAATTGAACGATCTGCATGTTTTAGTGAAGCATAACAAATGTAAAAAAAATACCAAATGTGGATAAATATGTTTCACACAAAGTAAAATAGCAAACCTAAAAAGAGGCCAAAGGTGGCTCTAAAAAAAAGGCCTATACTGCAGCTAAAAGCTGCTTTTCTGTTTAAAAAAAAAAAATTTATTCTATGATTTTCAAGGTTAAAAGCGTTGGGGTTAAGAGCAGCAAGGAGCATCTTTCTTGGGAATAACCCAGTGTCGTACCTATTCCCTGAAGTGGTTTTTATGAGATTAAACTGTAGCTATCTTCATATAAGAGTTAAATCCAGTGAGAGAACTCAGAAGAAAAACACCAGCTATGCACTATCCAGTGTCCTTCAAAAGGGGTGTGATCAAAAGACAATGTCATAATCTGCTCTAGAAATGAGGATTCAAACCAAAGCAATAAGTGAAAATATTGGAAGAAAGAAGCTTTTGAATTTATGTTGCGGTTTAATTAATCACTTTTCTGCACCCGCAGCGAGGTCATTTGGGTTTCCCTATTTTGTTTCAATTCTATATTTCACTTTCTCATGTACTGCTACATTGTTTGGAAATGTGCTTCTGCAACTAGCACAGGTCACAGAAATTACAAATGATAGATATAAACATTCAATATCAAAAGAGTTGGTATACTACATATTTTTTTTTTGTGAGTGTCATTTATACATCACTTACAGAAATGGTGCACACAGAGAATGAATGGAAAATGTCGTCTGTCACTCACAACTGGAGAATGTCTGCACCATCAAAACCAGCACAGCATCAAGTGAAGCCTACGTTTGGGGGAAGCAGCGTGATCACCGGCCCCCACGGCTGTGAGTATAGGAACAACAGGAAAGGTTACCAAAGTATCCCTCTAAAGCTGGACTTGTTATAAGGAGGTCAAAGCTAGTTGACAAGGTGGGACACACCAGTATTTTTAAAAGGTTTTTTTTCCCCAACGTGGTAACTTGAAAATGTGAGCATGAGGCTGACATTGCTGTTGCAGGCCTGTAACGCAAGTGACGGGGACACCTAAGGTATAGAGGCATCCGACCAAGAGAGACAGTCGGTTCTCTTTTGCCTGAAATAATTCACAGATAGCCACTCCAAATCCTGTAGGAAATAAAATGACAGAACATCTCTTGTATGGGTATTCCAATGGGAAAGACAATGGGTGCCAACCGGGTTCCCAACACTCCCACCCTAGGGAGAGGATGTGGCGCAGTGGTCAGAGACACCGACTCAGGAGTTGGGGATCCGGGTTTGAATCACGGCTTAACATCCTGTGATTCTGGGCAAATCAATTAATCTACCCATGTACTGGATACCCTCACGGGTGCTGAGCCACACTAAATAAATCTACAAAATCTACAAACCCACTGAAAGGGCTCCCATTATTCCCACCCACCCATATCATAATCCTGAAATGGTAAACCAGAATGCCAGGCTTGGGAACAGAACCAGGCATTGGTGTGAATAGAAAACAGGCTTAGGAGTTTCCATTTCTTGTCTATTAGCCACTCAGCAGCAAATCAAATCTGTTGAGGTGCTATGGGTGGGATTAGTTTCCAATGATATACTAGTGACTCAGCAGAGGGTGCGAGACTCTGGATTTAAATGCCGGCAGACACAGATGCATTAGCTGGCTACTGCAAATAGACATCAGGTTGGCAAGTAACAGCAGAAGCAACCACCCAATGACTGCAAACAACTGAAAACAACACTTGGCAGTGAAAACACTTATGCTAGAAAGAACCATATGGGGACAGAAACGCTATTTGATTTAGGCGCGTTTATCCTTCGTAGAATTGCAGAGACCTCAAAATGCAAGCCACCCTCCCCCATTTAGAGAATTATTTTAAAATGCTGCTGTAAATAAAACCTGAATTAAAAGGGATCTTGGGCCTCTGTAAGTGAGCCAACAAAAGTTGTAGCCCTAAATGGAAGAAGCATAAATCTGAATGTCCGCTCGGTCGCAATGCAGTGAGCAACACACTCCAGGCTCCAAAACCAGGTAACGGTGCTGCATTTCAGGCTAGGTGGCATGTAACACCAAGAAGGAGGAAGTATTATGCATACAGGAAAAAATGGAACACCCTCAAATGCTAGAATATTTATTGACAAGCTAACGTTGGTTGTCTTACAAATACTAGAGTTAGGTGCATGATACTGGCGAGTGTCCACAGATCAGATGGTGAAGAACTTTGATTGGTCGAAGAAGCTGCCAAACCATGTGTAAAGAATGGGTTTGACGCCCACTAGAGGAAAGCATCTGATAAACTTATGTTTGTGTGTGGAAAGGTCAGCTGCCGGCCCAATAGGAAAGGGGTTCTCACCCTAAAGGTACCTGTTTCAGTCTATCCACAGGGCAGCACCAGCTGCTACCCATGTGAATGCGTGTCACACCCAGTGAAGTAGGGGTCAGCCCCAGCAGGAACAGTAGCCACAGCTACCTGCAGAATAGAGGACCACAAAAGGACAGTCCGTCCTCAGGGAAATGGTGAGCGCCTCATAAAACAGACAGAACTTCCTGTGAAACCAGCGCCACATTTCACCATCACCGAAAAAGGGCCAGGCAGCCCATGTGGCAACCTAGTACTCCCCTGGATGACCGTTCTCAACCCACAGAACCTACACTAATATTGTGAGGTCACTCTCCAAGGAACAGACAACTGCACACCTCTGTTAGCAGAAGAGGCGTCAGCCTCAGTGGAAACGATGCATACCTCACAGAATAGGCGACACTCCAACCAGAATGGATGGCATCCCCCAGCAACACACAGAACAGGTGGCCATACGCTACTGCAAAAGCGTGTGCACACACACTGAACAGGTGATAGCACTGCACCCCTGACCACTATGAAACCATAAGACGACTTTCAAGAAGAGAGGGAAGAAATAGGTCCGGTTGGAACGATTTCTCAAGGTATAGTTGATTATTGTGCCGTTGAATCCAAAGAGGAGAAAAGCAACATTCAGAAGATTGTTTTTTTTATTAGTAAACAAAATGTCAGATACATTTATTGAGCATTGAATGATTACATTACACAAATTCAATTTTAAACTATTAATTAAAAACATGTTGATAATGCTCTTAATGCCAAGCAAGCTCCAGGATTTATTTCAGATGTTTTCATGCAGCGCAGTTCATCAATGACACGAAAGGTTCACTTACCGGATCCCCTTCCACCACTTCGCCTTTCTGATTCCTAATCACCATCACGACCTGGGCTTGGAAGGTGATGATCAGCACAGGGCCCTGCTCCATCATCTTCCCCATCGCCAACTAGACAGGGAAGCAATAGAAACCATGTATCCAGTTACAGCTTCCATCCTAGGGACAACACAGTCAGTTCTCACAACAGGGATTTATTTCATTGTATTTTGTTTGTCTCAATAGTTTTATACAGTGCGTACGAGGCCAGTTGGCAGAGCAGTATACAACGGGACCTGGACAATATGAATTAGTGCAGTAATATGGACCCCACATGGGATGCAATTCTGTAGATTACCAAACTAAAAGTATGTACAGATAGGAGTGTATACTGTATGTCAAACATTTAAGACAATTACTCCTGTTAAGGAGCCTAACAAGTCCATTCACCCTATAAAACAAGTATATCCATACTAAGTCCTACCAACCTATAAACCAGAAATAAGGTACTGCCTACCGTACAATATGCGGATACTGCAAGTAACAGAGGAATTCCTTAATTAAGTAATGGAATTCCGAGGCGGCTTAGATACTCTTATACTCCGCGAGTACGAGTGTTTTTTCCTTTTAATACAGAGTAATACAATCATTCTTCCGCAACCTTGTTTTAAAACCTACATCTCACTGCCTTTTTTATGAACGACACTATTGTTGCAAGAATAAAGAGATATGGTGGACTATGTACTACGAAAATAAATATGCCAAAGTGACGGTTGTATGTCTTTGCAAAATAGGTTTTAAATGGTTTAAAATGTTACTTCCATAAGCTGTTGTAGACCCGAATGCTTATAAACATGCCCTGATTCCCAATTTCCTGTAAGGATTCCGGCACTGAAATAAATACGCGCATGGCATAAATGTCTCCATACCAGCTAAAGACGATACATTCAGGACAAGGCGGGTATTAAAAAAGATTTAAAAACCTACCCATCTATTTCATTGTTAAACAGCATATTTTATTCTGTTCTGTGACTTGATTTTTACACCGTCTGTTGGGTCTGGCCAGAGGCACTGTGACATTACTGCTTAATTTTAATTTAACTTAAGTGGTTATGTCATTTTATAATTATAGAGCAGTAGTGATGTCACAACTAGAATGTATCAGGAAATTTAGAAATAGAATTTTAGACAATGTTTACAGGTTTCTATCTGTATCACATACTTTTCATCCAGTCACGACACACTGAGTTCTGGGTAGGGGTCTACCCTCTTGAGTAAATGAGACCATATGAAGAGAAGAGCTCGATAGCATTAGGAGGAGGCAATTGGGAGAGCTAGTGTCAATTGCAAAGCATTTTTTCAACTCTTTTAAGGAGGAAAAGGAGGGAATAGGGAGACTTAAAGGGGGGAAATCAAGTTCCAGACTTTGGGTGCCTTTGGTGAAAATGAATGATTTAGCATTTGACACGCTTCTTCGGAAGAGTCTTTTTCAACAAAAAACAATATAGAAAAACGTGATCACCAGAAGAAGTGCGTCAAATCTACGAAGTTAGAGACCACCCTGAAATCTTCAGTTTCATGGCCAGGTAATGAGAGAAGTCAGAGCATACTATTTTTGGAGCAAGAGAAGTTAATCTGTCCAAAAGGGTCCACAGACTCCAGGGTGCCTTCCCCCACGATCGCAGCGTCTCGAACGGCCTCCACTGACACCGAGGTAGAGGCTCCCTCAGGTCTGCAGTCTGGGAGCCATCTTGCTCGGGTCAGGGGCCGCCACATCCGGACCTCTTTCCAAAGGCGATTTTGCTTTGTGGGGCAACAAATAGCCCTCAGCGTGGCTCCGGCCATTTCTGCAGGTTTTGCCCTTCCCTCTGGCGCTGCCGGTATTTCAAGATGGGCTTCAGGATACACTGCTCCAGGGTCTTTCAGATGGCAGGAGCACAGCCGCCACCACCATTGCCTGTCAGGTCATGCCCCCAAGACAAGTTAATCTGAATGGACACCTGCTCTTTTAAAAAAAAGCAACCTATGATAACTGCGTATTTGCGTGATGTGACAGGCACCTTCGTGAAGAGTAACTTTGACGGAAGAAAGGTGGATGTCAGAATTCCAGAAAGAACAGTGTTGCCATTATCTAGAGAAAACCCTGTATTGTTCAGGAACTGAGTGTTTAACATCACACATAAATTTGTCCATGCAACTGGCAATTTTAAGGCGATTAAGTAGATTTCAACCAGGACATATTGAGCTTTCCATAATGGTCAGTTCAGAGTTCCAAGATGTTTGCAGATATCAGACCTTTTGAATCGGGGAGGTAGGATTATACGAGAAAAATTCCAATTCTGCTACGATTGAATTTCAAGTGACAATTTTAAGAGGTCAACAGGATTAGATGTTGCTCAGACCTAGCTAAGTGACAAATATCATCCACAGCAGAGTATCATCTGCATGCTTGTATTTAAAACAAAAAAAACAATCCTCTGCACAACACCAAAGGGCTTGCGATATAGGTTGTGGAGTTCGGGTGGGCGAATGGAGCCTTGAGGGACTCTTTATAGAAGATAGACTAGGTTTGAGAACAAGCAGGCTATCCAGATTTGCTGTAAGGGGTTTGTGAGGTAGGATACAAACCCCGTCAGATCTTGTTTTGTATCACCATGATCTCTTACAATGTTCGCACAAGAATGGAATTGTCGGCTCTATTAAAAGCCGCAAACATAGGGAGTACAATCAGAAGATATGAATCGCCATTACCGAGGAGCAAATCGTCAAAAATATACCTAATGGCTGTTTCAAGGCTAATACAGTTCTAAATCCCATCAGAATTTGTTCAGATTTTTGTTGTAACAAACAAGACTTTTGTTACTGTAGCGAGGAAAGGAAGGCCAAAAACGTGCTGAAAGTAGTTAGCGTCTATAGATTTCTCTGTATGTTAATCAATGAGCATTATTCATGTGTATTATTGATGATTCTATTTGGACGCATGGTTTATTTATGTTCGCTTTTTACTAGCTGCAAATAAAAGAAATTAAAAACAATTTAAAAAGTAGTTAACGTCATCAGGGTCACTGGATGTACTGGACTTGGTGTAAATGGTGTTGATAAGCCGACTCCCTGTCTTTAGAGTCTGCGGTCCACAATATTTCAGCAAACTGTGAAGAACATTCTCATTTTCAGTGCCTACATATTTTTGTCCTTTACACCATAAATTTCAGAAAACAACAGATAACTGCAATACTATATTATTAGCATTTCATAATAGTGATGTATTTTTAAAACTCAAAGGAAACAATATTATTCAGCTATCAAATTAGCAAAAAAAGATTATTTTGTTAACAGAATAGCCATGGCGAAGCAAAATCAAAAAGAGATATTTTCCATTGTAAAATCCTTTATTGACCCCAAAGCCTTACACGCAGAAATTCCTTCCCCTCAAATTCTTTGCAATGATATTGCAACTTATTTCGAGGATAAGATTAAGAATATCCAGAAGGATTTTGGAACTCCAAGTACACAAGAACTCATCAACGAACAGGAATTGGCCCATTGGCATAATAGGCCCACCCTTCATGCTTTCCAAACTGTTACGCTCTCACATACACACGCAGCTATATTAGCGTGTAAATCAGGTTCACCACTGGATGCGTGCCCCCGACGATATTACATCAAATCATGGATATAGTAAATCCAGTGATTAATGACATTGTTAACTCCTCTCTTTCCTCCGACATAGTGCCCGACGAGTGGAAACTTGCTATAGTGAAGCCACTAAAGAAAAAACAAAATATGGACCCTTCTAATTTTTCCAATCTTAGGCCTATATCCCTACTGCCCATTCTGGGTAAAATTACTGAAAGAATGGTATATAAGGAGCTCTCTAATTTCTGTGAAACATCTCAGATTTTCCACCCTCGACAATCCGGCTTTCGCCCTAAACATTCGACAGAATCGGCACTTCTAGAGATATCAGACACTCTGAAGTTCATCACAGATAATGGCAGGAAGGCAGTGCTGATCCTTCTTGATTTGTCTGCCGCCTTTGATACCATCTCCCATGATATACTCTTGGCCAGACTAAAATCTAGCGGCATTTCCGACACGGCACTGGCCTGGATCAAGTCCTTCCTGTCTAATCGGAGACAAGCAGTCTCTCTTGGCCCCTTCCTCTCTTCAGAACACGCCATTACGACAGGAGTCCCACAGGGCTCCTCACTTAGCCCACTTTTATTCAATATATACATGGCTCCGCTTATCTCCCTCATTTCGTCTTATGGGATCGAGACAACATCTTACGCTGACGATACGCAGCTGATCCTGTCCCTTGATAAACACTCCACGGAAGCAGAAGAAAACTTCAAATCCTGTCTTACGGAGGTCATCAAATGGATGAAAAACAATCACCTCCGATGTAACACGGATAAGACAGAAATTCTGCCGATAGGAAAAAATAACCCCTTTCAACCCAAGATTTGGTGGCTGGAGGATGTAGCAGCCCCCCCATCCACTGTGGAGGTGGCCAAAAATCTGGGTGTGTGGTTTGACTCCTCCCTTTCCTTTAAACCCCATGCACTTAAGGTGGCGGGGACCTGCTTTGGTCTAATTAAAACCTTGAAAAAATTCTTTGATTTGATTCCGCTCTCAGCGAGGAAAACAGTTGCGGTGGCGCCGATACTTTCGCGCCTAGATTACTGTAATAGCCTCCTGGCAGGGGTTAATAAATCAACCCTGAAGAGGCTGCAGGTAGTGCAGCACACAGCAGCCAGATTGGTGTTAAAACTTCCCCGTAGGGCCTCAGCCTCAGCAGCACTGAAAACTCTTCACTGGCTCCCGCTACACAAGAGAATTCTATTCAAACTTCTTGTCACCACCTTCAGAGCGACCCGCCGACTGGGGCCAGTTATCTTTCCACTCGATTCACACCATATACTACAACAAGGACACTTAGATCCTCATCCGCAAACCTACTCAAACCGCCTGGTTTTAAACTTAAAACGCGGGGAGGGAAATCTGCAACTGTGTTAGGTGCAAAGGCCTGGAATCTCATGCCAAACAAATTGAGATCGATAGAATCTGAAATGCAGTTTAGGAAGGCACTAAAGACCTGGATTTATGGAGCATCAGACGAACTCTGTCTAGCCTTCATCTAGGTCTCCATTCTCCATTGCTAAGTTTGTTATCTGTACAGCGCCAGGAGGCTCCTTTCGGAGTGACAGTTTGCGCTTTATAAGTATCACATTTCATTTTCATTTCATTTCATGTATGAAACAGAGACAGACAACAGAATACAAGAACATGCAGGTGGAAACACTAATATTTGAGTCTAGGAAAAAAAAAAAAAAACGCAAACAAAAAATAAAATCCGGTGATAAAGATACCATACATCATAACTGAGCCTTAAATCGTAACATCAACCAGGAACATATCTTGATAAAAGCTTTCTTTTGGAAGTGCACGAAAAGCAAAAAAAAACTAATAGCAGATTTTAATACATAATGCGCATTTCCACTTAAGGAGAATGTCAGCTTGACTTCACACAGATGGATTGTCCTTTCTTGGTACACCACCAAAAGGCTACTTTTTAAAACCAAACTTTAACAACCGATGCCACCTTGAGGCTGGACTAGAAACTGCTTCACAAGCATCTATCTGACACAGATCTGTGTAGACGAGTTTTACTAATTAGCAATAATGTCTAATCTAGACATTTGCAGAAATAATGGTGTACTTTTTTATCTTCTGAGAGAAATCCTCTCTCTTATATATATATATTCTTGTGTGTGTGTGTCCATTTCAGGAAAATCATTAAAAAGACACCTAATTTTCTGGTGTCCATAAATGTAGTGTGTGCGCTCTGTCGGGGAAGCAATGTTCAGGACGTTATTTTACTTTGTAACTTCTCAAAATTTCCAGCTGTGGCTCTGTAAATGTCATTCATTAGCAGAACAAATCATTGTATTCCTGAGTTACATAAAATGTTAGTTTGTTTCCTTAATTAGTTATGTATAGTTTACACAACAGAATGCAACTGAAATTGCCAAGAAAATGCTGTTGGAAGAAGAGTCTTCAGATGAAGAATGAAACTGTGGAACATAAAAAGCAGGATGCCAAAGATGGTGAGCAATGATGAACACTCCAGCGTGCTAATGTAGTGTGATCTGCACATGAATGGAGAGGTCCCACAGTACTTAACATTTCATACAAATGAAAAGAGGTGTGGCGAAGAGTCAAGCAGCCTGCATACGTGTGCACCTTTTCTACATATGCAACATAATAGCACATTGTGATTGCAAGAATAGCAAACTAAGACTGCAAGAATGGCCTAATTGCTTTTATCAATGTATTTGTGTTTGCTTGAGTTTGTTTGTGCGAAGACTAGCAATTTCGCAAAGGCTTCTTTGACTTCTCTAATGGGCTTAGGGTGTTTTTTTTAACGTTTCCCTTTGAGTGTGTTTCTACCTATTGTTTTTTTTGCATGTAAAAACTGCTAATCGTGAATTTTAATCAACAGTGGATATGTTATGGGCAGGGCCACTGGAAATATGCGGCAGGAGAGGGTCAAATTATACAGCAGCAGGGTCGAGTAAATTATGCAGCAAGAAAAGGCAAAATATGCGACATAATGCAGCACTTTTGTTTTATAGTATTACTTCATTATGTTGTACTTTTTACACTTGTTAACACTGTCTGGGCATTGGGTGTATCTCATTAGTACCAGTTTAATGCACAAGTTACTACTTGTGTAACGATATATCTGTAAGAGACATTAGTTAGTGATAGATTCCTTACCTTAGAATATCCCCAGGCATCAGACTGGATCCGGAAAGTTTTGCTAGCAGTACCTCTGTGCGCCAGTAGGTGGCGTCGTGTGGCTCCGCGTCCGTCGCTGGCGTCGTAAGCGCCGAGATGACGTCACGGAGACTACTTAGGCGCCACCCATGCGCGCTGACGTCAGTTCTGTACACGACTTACCGCGCCAGGAACGCAGAGCCATGCAAGAAACTGACCACTGGTGCCATGAAACTAGGGCCTTAAAAGGGATGACCTTAACCCTAGAAATCAGTTTGCAGAACGGGGAGGATGGGTGGTGCGGTAAGGAATCTATCACTAACTAATGTCTCTTACAGATATATCGTTACACAAGTAGTAACTTGTGCATCTGAAAGAGACACGTTGGTGATAGATTCCTTACCTTAGAATAGATACCCCAGCAATACCAACCCCGGTGGTGGGTCTGCGAACAAGATTACACCAGAAAGTCACGGAGAACAGAACAGCCAAAGAAGCCGTCTCTCCGGACTTGACTGTCAAGGCAGTAATGCTTGGTAAACGTGTGCAGCGAAGCCCACGTAGCTGCCTGACAAATGTCCTGCAAGGGAACGCCGCGTCCCAAGGCAGTAGTGGCTGCCGTCGCCCTGGTGGAATGGGCACGCAGCCCCACAGGAGGCTCCTTCTTAGCCAACGAGTAACAGGCTTTGATACAGAGAACGATCCACCAAGAGATGGTCCGTTTGTGCACGGCCCGACCTTTTTTGGCGCCCACGTAGCCAACAAAGAGCTGGTCATCCACCCGGAACTGTTGCGTGCGCTTCAGGTAGAACGAGAGCGCACGTTTTGGGTCCAGACAATGGAGCCTCTCCTCCTCTTTTGAAGGATGCGGAGGCGGAAAGAAGGTGGGCAAAGTGATGGTCTGCCCGATGTGGAAGGGCGTGACAACCTTTGGCAAGAAAGAAGGACGGGTCCTTAAAACCACCTTGTCCGGATGAACAGAAAGGAAAGGAGGTTTGGAAGAAAGAGCTTGGAGCTCACTCACTCTTCTGGCAGAGGTGATAGCTACCAGGAAAGCCATCTTGAGAGTGAGAAGACGCAAAGGACAGGTATGAAGGGGCTCGAAGGGAGCGCACATCAGATATGTCAAGACAAGGTTTAAGTCCCATTGAGGCATAATGAACGGCAGGGGAGGAAACGTGTGCGTAATGCCTCTCAGGAAACGGTTAACAACCGGGGACTTAAAAAAAGAAGGCTGATCTGGAAGCCGGAGAAAGGCGGAGATGGCCGAAAGATAACCTTTGATAGTGCCCAGAGCAGAGCCCTGCTGGGCCAAAGAAAGAAGGAACAGAAGGACCTCGGAAAGAGGGGCAGAAAGGGGATCCACAGCCTTAGCTGTGCACCATGCCACAAACTTGTTCCACCTGCAGGCGTATACCGTTTTAGTGGAGGGACGCCTGGCTGCCAGAATGACATCACAGACTTCGGGAGGAAGATCGAAGGCTGTCAACTGCCGCCGCTCAATCTCCACGCATGGAGGTGGAGGCTGGACAGGTTCGGGTGGAGGACCGTCCCCTGCTGCTGCGACAGAAGATCCTCCCGGAGCGCAGTCAGATCGGGGGATCGATCGCCATGTTGAGTAGCTCGGGATACCAGTATCTTCGCGCCCAATCCGGAGCCACAAGGATGACTTGGGCCCGGTCGCGCCGAATCTTCTTCAGCACTCTGGGCAGAAGCGGTATAGGCGGAAAGGCGTACAACAGACCGCAACACCACTCGCGACGAAAAGCGTCGCCGAGCGAGTGCCGCCTTGGAAATTCCAACGCGCAGAACTGATGACATTGCGCGTTCTCTTCGGTGGCGAATAGATCTAACCAAGGCTCTCTCCACTGCAGAAAGAGACCTTGCGCCACGTCCGAGTTCAGACGCCATTCGTGATCCATCAAGCACCGGCGGCTGAGTTCGTCCACCCTGGCGTTCAGAGAACCTGCCAGGTGTTGAACCACGAAGGTAATGCCTTGATGTTCCAGCCATGTCCAGAGGCGCAGAGCCTCCTGACATAGGGTCCACAACCCCACCCCGCCCTGCTTGTTGCAATACTACATGGCGGTGGTGTTGTCCGTGAACACCTGCACTACACTTCCCCGGACAGAGGGAAGGAATGCCTTCAGTGCAAGTCGGATCGGCCGAAGCTCCAAAAGATTGATATGGAGCCGGGACTCCGCCAGAGGCCTCTGATCTCCGCCTCTCCCAAGTGGCCGCCCCATCCCAGGAGGGACGCATCCGTCACCACTGTGTGCTCTGGTTGGGGAAGGGAGAGGGATCTGCCATTGACCCAATCGCGATTCGTGAGCCACCACTGCAATTGTCATGCAGTGCCCTCCGAGATCTGGACATGATCGGACAGGTTGCCCTGATGCTGTGCCCACTGGAACTTCAGGTCCCACTGCAGAGCCCGCATCTGCCATCTGGCATGTTGCACCAGCAGGATGCAGGAGGCCATCAGGCCCAGGAGCCGGAGGGTCATCCTGACTGAAACCCGGGATAGAGGCTGAAAGATCGGAATCATAGCCTGAATATCCCGGACTCGCTGCTCGGGAGGGTAAACTCGAAACAGCGTCGAATCCAGAACCGCTCCGATGAAGGGGAGCTGCTGAGAGGGACACAAGTGCGACTTCGGCACGTTGATGGAGAACCCCAGCAGATGCAGGAGGTCGGCCGTAGTCTGAAGATGGTGGACGACCGCCTGGGGCGAGCCCGCCTTCAACAACCAGTCGTCGAGGTAGGGGAAGACTGCGAGGGCAGCCAAGACCTGAGCCAGAGTCAACATCTTGAACTTCTCCTTCCGGAGGAAGCGATTGACGTTCCTGAGGTCCAAGATGGGGCGCAAGCCCCCCTTGTCCTTCTTGGGGACCAGAAAGTAGTGGGAATAACAACCACTCCCTACTTCTGGCCCAGGAACACGTTCGATGGCCCCCTTGGCCAAGAGGGCCGTGACTTCCTGCCGGAGAAGTGCCAAGTGTTCCCCCGACAGGCGGTGGAACTGAGGCGGCATGGCTGGAGGGGTGGACTGGAAGGGAGTAACCCTTGCGGATGATCTGCAACACCCACTTGTCCGAAGTGATAGCGTGCCAGTGGTAGAGATGAAGGCGGACCCTGCCACCCACTGGCGTGGAATGCCCCACAAGGGCTCGGATTAGGAAGGTTTGGAGGCCGAAGCGGTGGGGGTGGACTGACCCCCACGCTAATTCCCAGATCCGCCCCTGCGGAAACCGCGACCACGGCCGCGCTGAGGCTGGTTCTGCACAGGCTTGTTGAAAGAACGTGCCTGGGCGCCCCTCCCGTTGCCACGAAAGGAACGAAACCCAGGAGTGGCTGGGCTTTTCGTGGAAAGACCTAAGGACTTGGCCGTGGCCCGCGAGTCCTTAAAACGCTCCAGCGCACTGTCGGCCTTATCGCCAAACAGGCGAGTGCCATCAAAGGGCATGTCCATGAGCGAGCTTTGGACATCTGGCGAGAACCCGGTAGATCTCAACCAGGCGTGGCGACGAAGCGCCACAGTCGTAGAAATCGCTCTACCTAAGGAGTCCGCGGTGTCTAAACCACACCGAATGGCGAACTTAGCCGCATCTTTACCTTCTGCAATGGCTTGGGACAATACAGCTTGGGTCTCCTCAGGACACTGAGGTAACACCTGCGCAACTGTGTCCCACACCGCGTGGGAATAGCGGCCCAATAGGCAGGCGGTATTCACTGACCGCAGCCCCAAGCTGGCCGAAGAGAACAAACGTTTACCGAACTGTTCCAGCTTCTTAGAGTCCTTATCCAACGGAGCCGTGGGAAAGGCACTCTGCGACGTCGAAGCTTGGATGACCAGACTCTAAGGCGTAGGATGAGTGGTCAAAAAAGCGGGGTCACCCGGCGCCGGGCGATGACGCCTGGCGACATTCTTATCCACAGGGGCTCCAGTGGATGGCCGCGACCAAGTGCCCAGCAAGACGTCGGTAAGGGCGTCGTGAAACGGGAGCAGGGGCTCCGACGAGGTGGTCGCCGTCTAGAGCACCTCAGTAAGGAGGTTAGTTTTGAGGGCCACCATAGGGAGATCAAGGTTGAGGACCTCAGCTGCCCGACGGAGCACTATCGTGTAGGAGGCACCCTCCTCCATAGTAGGCGGGGGAGAGGCAAACCCCGGGTCAGAAGAGACGTCGAGGTCGCCGGCGTCCTCCAAGTCATCCGCCCAGTCCTGCTCGGAGTCACACTGACGGGCGAGAGGGTCCTCGGACCCCTCCCAGTCGTCCTCCACCTCCGCCGCCGGTGGTACTGACCACGGCGGCGAGGCAGGAGCCGGAGAGGGAACATACGGCGTCGGGAACGGCGTCGGAAACGGCGCCGAGAACGGCGCCGGTCGGGGCCGAACCGGCACCGTGCCCCAATGCGGATCCCAGGTGGGAACAAAATGGTCCTGGAACCTGGGTAATGGCGGGACGAAAGGCACCCACTGCGGCGCCGGAGGCGGAGGCGGAGCCGAGGGCGGCGCTGGGGCCGGAGCCGGCAGCGTTGGACCTTGTGGCGCCGTGGCTGGAGCCAGCGGCGCAGGATCCTGTGGCGCCGAAGCTGGATCCGCCGGCGGTCCAACAGGATCCAGACACGGGACCGCGGGGCCCAAGGGCGCGCCGGCGGGAGCCCGAGGCCTAAAAAGGCGGTCCATGGTAGCAAGAAATTCTTGCACCTGTGCGGGAGTCGCCGACGGACCCGGGTAAGGCGGGTAGGCCGCAGGACTCTCGAGCTCCAAAGGAGCCGTACGGGGCAAGGCCCCTGTCCCCCTCATCTGCATCTGAGGACCGGCGGGGGGACGTCGGAGAGCGAACACGCTTCTTCGACTTCTTTTTGTGACATCTCTTACCCGAATCCGAGGGTGAAGACCTGGAGCCCGAGGAGCGATGGCTGTGGCCCCGCGAGCATTCCCTGGAACGGCCTCTGGACCGGGAACGGCGCGGGGACGAGTGCCGGACTTCCAGCAGTTTCCGGCGCCGCTCCCGCAAGGCCTTCTGGGCCATGGCCCGACAACCCGGACAAGACCGAGAGTCGTGGTCGGTCTCCAGGAAGTAGAGGCAGACATCGTGGGGGTCCGCCACCGACATGTTGCGACGGCAGGCCCCACAAGACTTAAATCCAGGCATCCCTACGTACACCAGGAAACCAACTGGAAAAAAGGGAGACAAAAGTCTCAAAAGAGATAGTCAAAAAGTGACTAGGGTACGTGCTCTAACCGGATCTGCGCTTTCTGGCGCGGAAAAAGAAAGAACTGACGTCAGCGCGCATGAGTGGCGCCTACGTAGTTTCCGTGATGTCATCTCGGCACTTACGACGCCAGCGACGGACGCGGAGCCGCACGACGCCACCTACTGGCGCGCAGGGGTACTGCTAGCAAAACTTTCCGGATCCAGTCTGACGCCTGGGGCTATTCTAAGGTAAGGAATTCTAAGGTAAGGAATCTATCACTAACGTGTCTCTTTCAGATACCCAAATATAGTAATAAGCAACAGAAAGGTGATCAGTCAACCTTTACAAAAGGCCTTCCACTGTACGGCAACATGTGCAGCTGCGTTATTAGTAACTGTTGAACCGTTTGAGCTAGAAACAAAATTTCTTTTTGTTAAAATGTGCAGATTATGCAGCAGATGATGGATTATGTGGCAAATGCGGCAAATCTATAATTATGAGAAAATCACTGCGTCCATACAATCGCATAATTCCAGTGGCCCTGGTTATGGGACACCTGAGCATTAGAAGTTCCAGAACATTTTATTGTGTAACAGTCCGTAATCAGACTGAGTATCATGGTGTTTGATGGTCTTCATGTTCACAACTGTGGAACCACCAGCGGGGTACTCCTTGAATACAAGTATGTTCGGTTGGCGTGACTGCCACTCCCCTATGCCAACTTCCGTATCAGAGTTTGTTATGGACACTTTGAAGCAACCATTGTGTTTGCCTTTGTGAACAGTGGTAATGCTTTGTTGCAACGAGTTCCACCAGGATATAAATAGTCTCCTCTTCATCTGGATGTCCTGCCCTTGTTTCCGTGGATGTACGATTTGATGGAGCCACACCAAATGCTGACTAATGTTTCGCTCTGCTCTCTAACAGAGCAAAAACTTGTTGTGATGTTTTCCCAATTTTATATTATTGTCCGCAGAAGAGAACGGTGTATGTTTCATTCTTGACACAACGTTGTTCACAATTTGATTATAACAAAGAATTTTGCTTTATCTGTTGAACCCTCCGACAACTTCCAGAGAAGATAGAAACCTAGGACGAACCATGGATTCAGGCCTATCTTTGATACCACATGCTAACAATGTCACAAAGAGTGCCTTGTACACAATGCAAACAATACGTTGCATATGCCCACATCTTGCATACCAATATAAGCTGCAAGCCATCCTCACTCTCGTAATCTACAAGCTTGACTATGCCAACAGCCTATACCTTGGAGCACCCGCATCCAGTATACGCAAAATACAACTCATCCAAAATGCTGCTGCAAGGCTTCCTTTCCACCCTCACCCAAGAGAACTAATGACTCCAGTCCTGCAATCACCCCACTGGATATCTATGGCTAGATGGGCAGTGTTCCAGGCACTATGCAATGTCCATAGAACCTCCCAAGGAAAAGGACCGCCATACCTACTAGTTCAATTCAAGCAATACAAACCAAACAGAACACGTCACTCCAGGCTTGCACCACTTATCATTCCACCTTACCATAAGAAATCCGTAGGAGGTACTGCTTTCTCAGTACAAGCCACCAAGCTCTGGAACTCACTACCAGCCAGTATTAAAAGCAACCAGGAGCATATACACTTCCAGACAGATAAAAACATGGCTATTTCCTAGATAACTGGGCCACAAGCATCCTGTTAACACAGCCAAGAAAACAGTCACACCTTTAAGTGCAATACTCCGCTAACAACCCACAAACTGCAAACAACTCAACCAGGAAACTGCTTTCATTATGCAGGTAAGCAAAAAGGGGCTGACTTACGGTTCACTGTGGCATTAAATATAGTTATGTACTTCCATATAGAACAGTTATGGCCCACAATAATACTAGAAGTATAATACGCAGTGGTCAACACCAAATTGTACTATTAAATTCACCTAAGACATACAACAAAACATCACCAAATGAACAGGCATGGAATACCTAAAGAGATCTGCCCATTCACTGCAGATCCCAAATATCTCTACAGTATGACTGCTTCTATACATCTCACAGACACTCATATGGAATGATAATAAAAAATGTCTATCCCAACAGATCGCCCCACCACAACGATACACTAAATCTCAGACTGGACAACCCAGTGCAGTTATCCGATAAGCAGATTATGTCACATGAAATACCATAAAGGGACCTGCAGAGCTGTTAAAAGCTACGAGCATGCTTAAAACCATAAAACTGTGCATCTGTCTATTACAGTTCATCATCAAACATGCTGCGTCCTATAACACAATAACTGCACCTCAGTGGTCATCACACAGGACATGGAAACTTTTCCCACACAGGATCAAAACAAAGACATCCTCCTTCCAGCTACACATCTTACATGGTGTAGTGCGCTACTCATGCAGGTAAGCGCTTCAGCGCCCCACATAGATGTAAGTGACATATAAATGCTGCAATTCAATACAATCAGTATGTGAAGGTCTCTAGAAGTATTGTGTTTACCAGAATATTGATTGGTGTTGCATCCGCATCATTGCTTGTGATGTCATGGCATGCCATGTCAAGTGTGTGGCTTCTGTACCGAGATACCTAATCAAACGGTGTTATTTTGGAGATGAGCCATTTCTTTTTGGGCTTCCTAACTGGGCAGACTCAGTGCTAGTGTGTTTATTGATTTAATACTTAGTCTTTTAGCTTACTTCTTTGAGAGCAGACTATGTCAGTCTGTCTGGTTGCTTTATACTTAATTCTTTCCATGTTTTTTTTCCAGAGATTGATGATATGCTAATCCTCTTGCAGAATAATGTTTAGACTATTTTGATTGAAGTTAATGCCTAATGACTAACACATTACTTTTTACTTTCTGTAAAGATAACAATTTGAATAAACCCATTAGGCTTTAACCTGGAATCCTTCTGTTGCACAGGTTTATTAGCCTTGAGCTGTTCTTCCGAAGACTCACAAGGGGACTTACAAAGACTCGGACTCCTGATTTTGCACGTTGACCTTCTTAATTATTTCATTAGAGCATTAACATCTGAATCCTGCATCACGGTGTCACCGTAGTCAGTCTCTGCATTTCAGTTGTCCACGTGGCTACCCTGTTTTGCTGCTCAAATTAAGCTTTGAGGCTGTAAAAAGTTGAGCACCAACTGGGAAGAAACACTGCAGTTATCTGGGATTTAATTATTCCTTGCTTATATTTCAGCTTTTTTTCTTCAACGACTAAGAATACATTATAAAGTGGGTGGCACTAGAAGATGCAAGGCTAGAGTCAACTTTCAAGTAAACAAGTGCTGGGTAAAGGATCAGCATGGTAGCAATCCCTAAATGTGAGGATGGAGCACCAAGCACTTTATTATTCCAGAACCTCTTCTGTAGTCCATCTGAGTCCAAATACTTCTCATTTTAACAAAACTCAGTAACAGTGCAGAGAGCAGGACATCAAAACAAACATTTTTCATAAGAACATTTAAAAGGTTTCTTCTACATTATGTACTCGACAGAATATACACCTAGAGTCAACAGAATGAGCCTAGAATTTGTTTTTGAATAGCTTCAAAATTATTTCCTGCTATGCCTGTCAATCGGAGGTTAACTTATGGAACGATGCAAATGTTTGTTAGAAAATCAAATGTGGCCCCGTCTCTACTTAATCTTACTAAATAAACAAAATACGTCTGTCACATGCTTTTGTTTTAAGTTCAATAGCAGAAGTAGGGTTACCGAAAAAGCCTGGAAGCAGGACAATTAGCAAGAGATTTAAAGCTTCAAGCATCTCCAGAGCAAAAATTGTTCACATGATTTTTAGAGAGCATATCCCCAGCAGCACTTGATTAATAAAAGTCTACACCTTGAACGTACCTCTAAACACCACATATGGAATCAATGTGAAACCACAGTGCAGCAACAAGTGTCGTAAGCCTAAAATTACTTCAACATGTGTGCCACGATGTTTTGAGATAGACAGACAGAAACCTAGAGAATATAGATAAAGGATGCAGTCGGGAACAGAAGTAGTAAGATTTCCAGCTCTCCAGACGCAAAGAAACAAAAGACAAGTGAGGATCAACGATGAAACAGACATCGATTATGTGAATTAAGGATAAGTTCCATGGGTGCATAAGCAAGAGTTATTCAGGTTTGCTACAGCATCTTTGTGTGTCTGCTGTAGGGTATTGGAGGTTTTGAGCCTTGGAAGTTAAAGACAGAAGGAATTGCTACCCGGAAGACCATCTTATTTGTTCAAAACTGGTTAGCAGGTTAGGCGAGAAGCTAGCTTTATATGTGGGGCGGTGTAGTTAAACTAAACTCTTGAATATACTACAGTGGAGATTAAAAAAAAAATACTGGGAATGTGTTTAATCCCACTGTAAACCACCCTTGAAGTACATCCTTGTTATTTGATGCCAGAAAGTAATTAATAATATTGAAACAAAGGTCAGGAGCTGTCTGCTGGCTGGCAACAATATGATAGACTCCCAGTCGTTCTAGACAGCCCTGGTAAATCAGAATGCAGAGTTGGAAATGCCAGTGTCCTCTCTGCGACTTTCAGGGAGAGGCTTTTCAGGTGAAACTGGTGTAAAGCCAAATGTTCCTGCCAGAGGACAGACTGTAACAAACACACAGAGGGCTCAAAGGCAGGATGGCTCCTTCACTCCTATTTATGCGCATCGTCACCTCTTAGGCAGCTCTCTCTCAAGCCTATGACAACGCAGTGGGTAGAGAGCCCAGTTTTGGAAGGCATCCGCGTCCTTCGTGTCTCATCTACAGGACCAACTCCGGATACCATCCTTTCTAGCCATTAAAAGGAGATCCACTGAGTTGCGCAAGAGTAAAATATACTACTAACGTACCATATAAAATCTCTAGGTGAATGGCCACTATCAACATCAATACCGCAGCAGACACTTCCATCGGCTGGGTCTAGAACTGATAACGCACTGAATACATAAAAGCTGTAAATCTATTATTGAGTAATCTAGTGCAGCACTACATTTTACAATTATAAACAAAAGTGTGCAAAATGAGACTGCGCGCCTTCGGAAAGTTACTTTCCTGTAACCGTGGCACAGTAATGCAAGTGTGACACTTTGAATCAAGACAGTGGTACACTAAAGAGCTCTGCAACACTGCTCTGCCTGGGTCAGCACACTGTTCTTCTCCATTTTATTTACTTACTGGTGATGGCTGTATAGCTGTTTTTTATGCTTTTAAACCACATCATCATCCCTCCACTGCTCTTCCTGGTTGGGCAGCAGTTAGCAATTTTGAAAGGCTAGCCGAGACTGTGATAGGGAAGTGGTGGATCATTTGTGTTCTCCGAACATACAAAATATGGAGATACATATGCACAGGAGTCTACACAAGTTCCCCCCGACAAGGTCCTATGATTTGGCCAAACCTGTGACATGCCACAAGAAGGAGTCAGAAAATTGTTGCTGCCCAAAATGAAATGGAGCATGAAAGTGGAAATACAGTAATTTAAACACTTCTTTCCCAACTTAAAAATATTAAATATCAAATATTAGAATATATTTATCAAACAATAAAAGTTCACAGCATCTGATCCCATTCCTAGACACAAAGGACCTGATTACGAGTTTGGCGAATGGGTTACTCCATCACAAACGTGACGGATATCCCATCCGCCGTATTACGAGTTCAATTATAACCAATAGAATAGGTGTCTCACCGTATCCTATTAAAAAGGCTTGAGGAGTTGGGAATATCTGGAACCGTACTTACTTGGTTTAAATCCTTCTTGGAAGGCCGGACCCAACAAGTGTGCCTCCATCCTTTCACCTCATCAGAAAAACCCCTGACATGTGGAGTTCCGCAGGGTTCCGCTCTGAGCCCGACCCTTTTTAATGTGTATCTTGCCCCCCTGGCCTGCCTAGTCGAACAATGGGGTGTAAAGGTTGTCTCTTATGCTGATGACACCCAGCTGGTGTTCTCCTTTAAGGACAACACGGAGGCAGCCTTCTTCAATTTCAGGCAATGTCTACGTAATATATCATCTTGGATGACAGACAGTTGCTTGAAACTGAACACGGATAAAACTGAGGTGCTGTTTTTCAATCAAGCACACCCCCCAAAGGCAGAACTCTGGTGGCCGTCTGAGCTTAATCCCCCTCCAGTACCGGTGCAATCAGCAAGAAATCTAGGTTTCAAATTTGACAACACCTTATCTGGCAAAGCTCAGATTAATTATGTTTCCTCCCAGTGTTTCTGGAAACTAAAAACGCTACGAAAAACCCTCAATTACCTCCCTATGGACTGTAGGAAAATGGTGGTGCATGCACTTATAACCTCACAATTAGACTATGCAAATAGTCTGTATCTAGGTCTTCCGGCATATCAGATTAAGAGGCTGCAAATTATCCAAAATTCGGCAGCTAGATTGATCAGGAATGTACCAATACGACACCACATTACCCCACATCTTCGGAGCCTACATTGGCTGCCGATGGGGAGAAGAATTGAATTTAAAGCACTGACACTTGTATATAGGGCCTTGGGGGAGAAAGGCCCAAAATACTTAAAAAAGAGAATACAAAAATATTCCCAGACCAGAGTCCTTAGGTCTAATCAACATGAACTGCTGGTCATCCCCCGTTTTAAAAAATCCAGAACTGGAGGCTGTTCCTTTTCAGTGAAAGCAGCTGTCCTCTGGAATACAATGCCTATACATATTAGGAAGGCTAAGTCAGAAAAATTGTTTAGGAAAGCACTCAAGACGTGGTTATTTAACCGCCCTTAATCCCCCGACTTGCTCCATGGCTTGAACTTTTTGCTGTTTCCCCAGCGCCGGGACACCTCCGTTGGAGGTAGCCGTGCGCTCTATAAATGCAAATAATAATAATAATAATAATAATAGAAGTCTTGCAGCTCTCGTCTATAACTCCCTTTAGGAGAAAAAGAGGGTACTTCAATGAAGGAGATGGTATGCAATGGTGTGCAAGCCACAGCCACTGGGTATGACAGCATCGGGAATGTATAAAGAGCAACTGCTCCTTAATGTGAGCAGCCAGCAAATGGGCTTGAGGGGCCCACCATGGAACCCGGACATCTTTGTTCTATAGTAATGTTGAAAGAAAATCTTTACCTTTACTGGATTTCAAAACCTGAACTCCCTGAATGTGGCTATGGGCATGAGTTTGTTTATCAGGACTATGATTATTAAGACTTTTCAAAATAAATGGATCTTTGATCATCGAGGCAGCCTGTGGTTGTCGTTGAGTAATGTTCTCTCAAGTTGAAGCCTTGAGTGATGAACCTAGCATTATCAAAGAGCCCCTGCTCTTTCACAGGTTAAAAGTAGGGAAAGTCAGTAGTGGGCTGCAATCACATAGGTCACCTTAAAACAGTATTAAAAAGCATCTTACTGTTCGTCCCAATCCGACCGCATCGCGCTATACGCGGATGATGTCCTCTTTTTCATGACTGACCCGTGGTTCTCGGGGCCCCGAATCCTGCAGATTCTCCGAGTGTTCGGCCAGACCACCGGGCTCAATACTAACCCCTCTAAGTCAGTGCTATTCCCGGTATGCGGAAGTCAGGGACGCGAAACATGGGCCAAACAGTTATCGCGTGCGACCGTAGGATTCAAGTATGTAGGCATTTTCATGTCGCTCTGCCCAAAGACCTCCTGGGCCCACAACATAAACCCACTCATTACCAGCCTTAAAGATGAGACAGCAATCTGGTCTCCCCTCCCGCTCTCATTATACGGGCGCTCTGCAATTTTTTAAATGGTCTCATTGCCCAGGATACTTTACAGGCTACAGAACTTCCCGTATGTCATACCGCAAGCTTGGTTCGCACAAGTTAATGCCATTCATAACAAATTCCTCTGGAGCAACGGGGCTGTCCGGGTTGCACTGAGCACGTGCGCAGTCGACATATTGCGGCGGCATTGCGGCTGCGGACGTGTATGTCTATTACGTGGCCTCCCACTTGTTAATTATAAATGAGTGGTGGTATAATTCGCCAACAGATCCGGCGTTTGCGCTAGAACATATAGCAATGGAGGGCACCTCCCTGGAGCTGTACAGCACTGCAGCCATTCTGGCGGAGGATTGTAGCCTGTCTGGGCGAGGTGCTGTCGTGGGATCTCCCATTTGACCCGAAATTGCTGTTACTGCATAGCACCGACGGGATAGGTGGGAACCGGTACAAGCAGCACCTGCTATTTTTAGCCATTCCCATTGCCAAATGCAACATCACCCCACTGTGGAAGGGTGAGTGCCCCCATACGATTGGCAGATGGAAAAAGACCATTGATGATTGCATGAGTGCTGAGATCGCAGTGTTCCAAGCTAGAGGCTGCCCCCAGAAACATAGGAAAATATTGTCACGTTGGACGATTTACAGGGGCATAGAGCTACCTCCCCTTCTGTCTCCGGACCCCTGATAGGACGTGTTCCCCCAGTAGTATTGGTCATTGAGCAATCTGGACTACAATATAAAACCATCTGTATTTTTATCCAATTAGACAATTAATGTTTTTGTTGTTATATCTGCAGGTTATGCAGGGGTTACAATTTTATGTTTGTAATGACACATATTGTTCTCAAAATGTCTCCTGCGGGCCACAGCCCGATATGTATCATGAAAACTTAATAAAATATATGGTTTAAAAAAAGCATCTTACTGTAGTTTTTGAGACTGTATCAGTTCAAAATTCCTACACTGCTTAATTCAGCTACTATGGAGAACAGCTCTATGGGCATTATATATATCTCAATCATACATACATATTAGAGATTGAACATGTTCTCAGATTAATAGTTGGACATGGACTTCACTGCTCCTCTTTAAAAACATAGAAACACATCGCAGCAGTAAGTAGCATAAATGGTTTACTTACATCAATGTTGTCGATGTCAAGAATCTTGGAATGGAACTGCAAGGCCATCGCTTTGGCTTGTTGGATTGGATGAGCAAGTTGACTATATGTCTGAAACAATAAGAAGTCATTGTTGATAACCTCAACTAAAATTTTAGACTGATAATAAAAACCTTTGCTAACTTCAAAATGTTACCTTCACTCAGTTTTCCTCAAAGATGAGAACACAAACAGAGTTGACCAGTTTTACTGAAAATAAAAAGGCAAACAAAAATCTACCGGATTGTGTGGAGAGAAACAACTGACGTGCTTACCAAATAAATAGGCAAAAATGTGCTATGGATCATATAATTACACATTAAAATTAAAAGGTAAATAAATTGACAACTAGGACTGCCGAAATCAGTTGTCAACATTGCCAGCAAATGTTTCCAATCCCAGCACAGAAATTCAGTGTTGTGATGTGCAATTTTCAGGACAATGAAGACGGTGAACAATTAAAGTGAAGGCCATACAATGTGTCTATTGGTAGATAGAAAGGTGGAATGAAAAATCTTTTTACAAAGTCCGTTTATTAAGAGAGAATATTAAACTACATGCACTTAGATAAATGAGTAAATTTATTCTTATCCATGTAAAAAAAAGTATGACCTATTCAATTTAAAGGTTAAAATGATAAAGGAAACTTGCGAATGAACCTAAAGGCCAGCAGTCATTTCTTGAACTTGGTTGTGAGGGTCAGTAACTGGAAACGGAAGGCTGGTGCATAAATTCAGAGTCACACACACATAATAAAATATTACCACCGGGGATGCTGAGGACATTCGTCACACCCAGCCATCTAGCTTGCTTAGGTTGGATATACAAGAGTGCACCACTTTCCTTGTTAGGGGTCTAAGTCAGCAGACATTTCTTGAGCCTAAAGCACCTACAATAATGGAGGGATCAGTGTATTCAAGAAAAGGAGTTTAAACACTTGTCTATTACAGGTAGGTTGGTTCTACCCACAGTCATGACAATTTTTGACAACCTGTGTTCCAAAGATGAAATTTCAGGCAACTTCCTTTCGTATTCTAGTGACACAAAGCTGGTGGGTACAGTGTCTAGAAAACTCATTCTCCTATCTGGAGTTCCACGTACCACCAATGGGTCATCAAATGTAAGTTTAAATTCAGGATATCAATAATCAAAGCTAGGCATCTTATGTTACTGGTATTTGTAAACGGCCTGTATACCGTAGCTTAATGTCGCTATAGAGAACTAGAACAGCCTGATCTCAGCCAACCTAATTTCTCTTAAACAACTTTCCTCATTAAAAACAAGTTTTTAGTTTTTCAAAAGGCTATTATGAAAGATAGGGAGCAGATTTCCAAAGGAAGTTTGCTCCACTCTTTAGCGACTGATATGGGGAAGGCCATCACCATAGAAAACCTATTTGGACTTGTAAATGTCCAAAATATGTTGGCCTGAAGAGCTTAATGTACACTCTGGGAGATGTACTTGAAATTTAATAGCCAAAAAGAAAGGTGAGGAGTTATAGGTCACCCTGTGCACTATAACAGAAGCCTTGAATACACTCTTTTCTTGATGGAATACCAATGAAGGTTTCTGAGGATACTGGTAAAGTGGCCACAGTCACAATATCTACAGTCAGTAGCAAGTTGATCTGCTGCATTTTGCACCAATTGTATTCTTTTTATAAGTTTGTTTGGCAATCCAAGGTAGATATCTTCTCTGTTGTCTTTCCATTCAGAACTGAGCTTTATAGCACAACTACCAAATATATGGTGTATTGTTCCAGTCGTCATCACCTCTGCAACATATATGACTTGCGATAGGGTACATGGGGTCAGTATTGCTGCTGTCATGTATCAACTGTACAGTGCCCTGACAGATTTTTTTTCTTGTATATTGGATGCAAGTGGATGCTGTGGAAACACAGGCAAAAATGAATGTATTGATTGTCACGGTTGTGGGATATCTCCTTGTTAAAGCTGAGTTTCATTTTCTGTGTAGAGTTATGAGATTTTGTGATACGAGTCTTGTAGGATGTTATGCTTATCGATGGGGTACATAAGCCAGTTAAGCGGTTGTTTACTGGAAGAGTTCATTCTCCAACCCTTTTAAGGCTTGTAAGTACTTTAGCCCCTTCACACATTTGAAGTTTCACTACCGTCCCCAATTCTCAACCTTTCCATTTTGTGGGTCAGTTGTTAAATTTGGACTCTTCATTATCAGGGACTACATGAGTCAATTTGTAATTGCTGTCTTGGACAAAAAGTCAGAGAGTGACCACCACAGAATTTAATAGTGAGGTATAGGGCGTTCTCAGTCTTTGGGATGTCAGGGAAGTTTCCTAGTGTGGCCATAGCCTATGTTGGTTCCAGTATTATCCAATATTTGTCCACGTTAACAATTGACCAAACCACTGTGGCTTTTAATTAATCCGCTAGTGTGTACTTTAGGAAGTCTGGAGCTGCGAACCTTCCCTTTCTCAGAATCTGGACAAGAACTATGCAGCCAATTCTGGGGCGTTTGTCACACCAGATAAACCTTGATAGACACACCTTCCGTGGGCTCCATGATCTGCCACTGAACCATTACTTGTAAAGTTTGAATCATGAGATTCTCACAGGAGGAAATTAAGTCAACCTTGGGAGCTCAAGTTGCCTCAATCAGAAACGATCGTTATGGAGCACTTGAAGGTGGTGTGTAAGCGGGCATCAAACATACAAAAGGTGTTTTAAGTAACATACTGATTTCTAAATGGTGGACCTCAGTCTAGAGTGGCACATTTGGCAAAAATACAATGGTTTGGAAACCTACTCAGAGCACCTGCCAGTGATTTAGGCTATTTGAAAGAGGTCCTCCCGTCGCTTTTGAGTGTTTGAGGTAATGCTCCACATGGCCAAGGGTTAGTCCACATGTGGGCCCCTTGCTTGCTGTGTTACACGATCCAAGCTATACATCACTGATGAGGCCTAACTAGGCTGAAACTGGTTTGGAGTTGCTTATGCTCTTTTCTGGATGGGGCCTCGCCTGGCAGTTCGGGGTGAAGTGTTCCTATGAGGAGCTCGGTCAGTATTGATTTGTGGACCTCTACTTCAAGTGCCCCAGTCAGAGAAAAATGAAGAGTTGGAATGCTACCCAGATCAATTGTTAGTGGTTTAGACTCCTGAGAAGCCTTTCTTCCATCACCTTTGTGTTTTTTATTACTCTACAATTCATTGCAGCAACACTGGTGTAGAGTAGCACTCCATTGCATTTGGGAAAAGCTCTTATGAGTTACTTTCACATGCCTCAGTCCTTACTTCAGATACTAGATGACATACTTAGAATTCTGGATGAGGCCGATACTGGTCTACAGGACCCATCTCTCAGCAGAGTATATCCCCATCAAACAACTCTTACACATGCTGTCATACAGAACACATATTGAAGGATGGTTCTAAAATGGTTCTCATCATTTCCATCTGTCTGTGGAATTAGATTCCTTCGATTAAACCACACTTGTACTAAAATGTAGCATTAAATTAGTTTCAACTCTTTCAGCTCATCTCTTTAACTTGTCTATAGAACCTCTTGGTTCTTTCTATGCTGCCGAACAGAAGGAAACCCCTATACCAATTCACAAATGTATCTAAGAGTATCTACACAGGCTAGCATAACCAACATGAAAATATTCTGATATAAATAAATTCTTATTTAAACCTTCTGTAATAGACCAAAGTTCTTGCTTCCCTACCCTTGTGACTCTCCTTCCCACAGTTCAAATTTGCTTAACGCTCTTTCCCTACTGGGGGTAGCTTCGTCACTAGTGCCCACTGCCAAATCAGTGGGTTTATACTTTATCAAAATTTGAATATGATGGAGCACATCACCTAACTGACAAACATTGCCTCCTTTCAACTACAGCTTCTGAACAAACTAAAACCATTCAATCAGGACAGCAGTACAAGTGCAATTTTGATTAGATGGAGTAAGCAAAGTGCTTGCAAACATTCTCAAATTGTCCACTGCAACCCTCAGAGCCATCATCCATGGGGCTGGTCACTTAAGCAAAGAAATTATACTGTATCACCCCTAACTTAAGAGATCTACACCAGCTCCGACAAGAAGCTACAATTCCAAATGTTTCATTCAAACTGTCCTCCTATCTTATCGAAGGAGAGTATCGATATTATAGGCGAATTGAAGTCTACCAGAAACAAAAGCCACCTAATATTAGAGATAACCACAATTAAAAAAAAAAAATTAAAACCCTGCAACCAAGTCATTTCTTGCTTGGTATCTAGATGGCGAAGACGTTTATGGCTATTTGTGCACGATTAATGAATATTTCTTATGTTAGTATTATTAATGCAATAGTAGGAAGAAATTCTTTCTCTGACTGGGTTACATTTCATAACTATTGAATGACATTTTAGAACAAATACCTTGGTAAAATCTTTAAGGGCAAATTAAATTGACAAATAACAGACAACTGCCAGCTCAAAGTAAACCCCATTCCACATACGTGAGCAGCTGTCAGCATAAACAAACTATTTGATGAAGACGGTTAGCCATAAGAAGATGAGCGTACTGTATTCAATTTGATGTTCCAATCGCACACAGTGGACAGCATACATAGTTTTTTGTTTTTTTTGTTTTTGGAAGTTTTATATAGCGCGAACTAGACCCGAGGATATCAGGTATCAGAGCGCTTTACATGAGCACCAGTTTTGTTACAGTTGGACACATTCAATTTTGTTAGGCACGCGAAGATGAAGTGATTTGCTCAGAATCACAGGATGTTGAGCGTTGTTGCCGAGACTCGAACCCGGTTCCCCAGCTTCGAGGTCGACCGCTCTAGCTGTAATGCTACATACTCTCCCCATACATGAGACCAAATACTCACGTGACTGGCAGTTGCCATCAAAAACTAAATTGTGTTACAATCCCCGATAACTGCTGTTGAACAAGTGATTTGACAAAATGAAATTGTCTGCTCACATTAAACCGTGTAATTTAACAACTAGTCGCCTTCTGTGCGCACTAAACAATGTGCTTCAGACAGCTGTCTGCATGAGCTACACTGGATGCTCCTATAGCAGACCGCCGTCAGCACAAATTACATTTGTGTGGAAATGAAATTTCCACATAACCAAAAGTGCTCCAGTCACAGACAGCTATAAAGACTAAACTACAAACTTCAGTCCTAGACAGCTGTCAGCGCAGACTCAATCACTGTATTTGCAGAGTCTGTTAAAGTGGTTTGTCTCGGGCAAATGCATTTTTTTTAAGTGTCAGTCAGCATGGCAAGGTCGTTAAACTTGGATGTTACGAGTAACTGGTAAAATAGTTTATAAAACTAAAGCCTGTCTCTAGACCTCGCCAGATGCTAGCTACCCTTCATACAACTGGATGGTAAAAACAGATTAGGTACTGCACCCTCAAGAAGTGGCTGTCTCTACTGCAACAGGTTCCTCTATTGATCATAAAATATCACTATGGAAACTTGGACTTCAATAATCTGGGCAAATTAAAACCTGCAGAGGATATAAGTGGAGAATATGGGCTACTCTTGTGTGTGAAGTGACCTCAAGAATGGACTTCACTCCTGTTTCAAGCTACACCCGAATGAGTGATTCCCGCTTTAGCAATGACCCTACTTTTGGTCTACGATTCGCTTCTTCAGTGATATGTTTCAGCAAAGAACTGAAAAATGTCCTTTTTAAATTTACTTACGATTTACTTAAACATGTCTGCACCCTCTTTTGGTGTTTGCTGTTTTTTGGTATATTGTGCTGCATAGGCCCTGTACCTCTTTACTGTTATTCTGTACTCAGCGAGTTACACTGGCCAAACAACCACATAAATAAAGCAAAGGAATGACAGGATTATGTTGGCAACCATTAGCCACAAAGAAATTGTAGACTCTTAATCAGAAACCGGTCGCCATTGGGAACAGCTGCCAACTTGAGATGGAAACCAGCAACTTCAAAAGCTACTAAATCGAAGCTTTGGGGTCTGCCAGTCCTCCACGTGGCATGGCCTACCTTGTCCTGGCTGAATCCGGCATACTACAGAGAGTGACTTTAACAACTGGATCTAACAAAAACAAAACACATTAGAGATTGCTGTAAATCTGGTACCTTGACAACAATTTCACACTTTTGACTTTCTTTAAACCTTTTTAAAATTATTAAACCTATAGTCAATCTTCTAAATAGCCTGTGATAGAAACAAATTCACCCTAAGGTCCCAAGAATCGAAATGCAATCAAGGTCAGCGAGAGAATCACTCCTCTGTGCTTAAAAAGCTAATGGTGCAAAAAAAAAAAAAAAAAAAGAATGGCATTTTTTTTTTATTCCTTGCGACCTTTTACTGATCGAGGAAAAATAAGATCCTGCAGGAATCATTGCAGTTCCGGCACAGAAATGCATACCTTAATGGAAGGATAAATGCCCCCCAAAGTGTACTGGATGCGAGTAATGCTGTAGGCGGATCTGTTTCCGCATATGTTGTAGATTCGGTGTGTTTAAATGTAATCAGCCTGCCAGAGTTTATTTTGTATTTCATTTTCAACAAAATGAAACCCTTATGTTACAGTTAATTACAAAGGTCCACAATGCCTAATCTCTGAGCCTTCAGCACTAATGATCCTTTTACTTATTTTAACCACTTCATAGGCACAGAAGCAAACTCTAAATAAGGATGATTAGAGGCATGCCCACCGCACAGTAGCCCTCCACAGTTAATAACATTACATAGTGTGTGTATTTGTAAAGCGCACGTTCACCCATAAGGGTATCTTGGCGCTGAAAAACAGATGTTTATTGTTACCCAACTCAATGGCACTCATTTTATCGATCTCAAAATGATGAAAGGCTGAGTGGACCCGCCCGGATTTGAAACTGTGACCCGGAGGTCAAACAAAGGCCCTTACAGTGGGCGCATTAGTCCACTGAGCCACCAGACCCGGTTCTTATTCTGAATGTTGCATTAGGAGCCGAGTTTGGGATCTTCCTTGTGGTTGATATTGCTTTGTCCTTAATGCATCTCTCAAAAAGGTCCATTCGCTGAATCATAATCACTAATATACATAGAAAATGTTGCCTTTTAGCCATTTTGTTGCATTTTTATGCATCTCGTTTGCTATTGCTATTTTTCTAGACGTAAGTGTAAACATAAGGCATTGAGTTCTCCAAGGAAGTTCTTCCACCAGCGTATGATTCTATGATGTTTCCTTGCTGTGGCGCGAATGTGTTCTACATCACCCATCAAGTTGTTCTGATAAGGTAACATCGATGGTGGGGATAAGTTTATATTACCCTTATTCCGAGCTCGATTTTGAGTCTGGTTGATGGCCAGACTATTCTCAAACGTGCAGTCTCTTTGATCATGGACACGTTGGTCTCTGCAACTATACTGCAAACGTGGATGAAAACACATAGATACCAATCCACTGAGACCTCAAACATCCAATGGCTTCAATAAAAAGGAACCTCATGTGACTTGAACCTGCAGCCGGCATGAAAGGCTGTGAAAAGTCACTGCAAAGCGGATCTCGGTACTTACTGCTTCGTAACACCAGTCTTTGAGGATCTCCGTCTCACCTCGGATCACTGCCTGCAACCAGAGAAGAAAAACACAATAAGGCAACATTGCAGCTTGAAAACAGACCCAAAATAGACAAGTGGGAAACGGACTATGTGATCACTGACATTTAGGCTGAAAGCATGAACCACCGACACCTTAGACCCCACAATGCACAAAAAATATTATACACCTTGTCGATACGCCACCTACATATTTTCCTTTGGAAAGTCCATGGGAGGTGTTCAAAATCAATAATGAATGACAAAGAGCTCACAAAGCTGTCTCCTTCCAGTCCCAGGATGTCCCTAGACGCTCGCCCTTTCATCGCCCAACCCTGGGGATAAATGATTTCTCAATCTAGCAATTAATAAATGGGACTCGCTTCTCGGATCACTTGGAAAACGTATCTCACTAGCTTGTGCTGAAATGAGCCTTCTGACATTTTTGTTCCCACATTCAACATGGACATCTTCCTGGCTTATATTTCGCCTTCTCTTCTTGCTTCTTAACTTTATTTTTCTCCCTCTGCTTTCACTCTTTCTCTGGCATGCTACTGCAACTTCAGAACCAAGCAGTGGTTAATTTGTTCAAAAATAAGTGCTGGGACTCTCATCAGGAGCCAGCTTGCACCAGCCCATTTCTCCCGTTAGCGGCGCCAAAAACAGAACCACCTACTAGCCAAGGAAGTGGGGAGAGGATGTGGCGTAATGGCCAGAGCTGCCAACTTCCGAGCTGGGGAACCAGGTTCAATTCTCTGCGTCGGCTCAACATCCTGTGATTCTGAGTAAATCACTTAATCTCCCCGTGCCTACCATAAATGACCGTCTCCTCAACTGGTGCTCATGAATAGCATCTGTGTTGCTGATTAAGTGCTGGTGCTGAGCACTAGAAACCATCGCCTCAAATTAAGCACTGGCACCAAGAGAGACTTGTCTTGTAGTGAGCTGTGTAAGTGTTATTATTCATGGCAGCTCATGCACAGCCATGCACTGCAAACTTGAACTGCACCTTCTACAGTACAGGAAATGAGGGGGGTCAAGCCAGATCTAACAGCTGCTACTGAAACTGGATCTTGGATCTCGTCTGGACCCAGTGAAATATGCTCAATTTATTCCTGTGACACCGGGACACATTCGGTAGCGCCTGCAGTTTGTATACTTATCTTGAGAGCAGCAACCTACAGGGCCATAACGGGCTCTTATATTTTAGTTCCAGCCCTAGTTCGAAACAGATGCCTCACTTAAATATTTAAGAGTGACTCCTTTTGTTCAGTCGCATCCTGGGTGGAGGCTAGTAGGAGCTTAACAACCTTCTGCCACAGACTCTTGCTAATCCCTTACAAGAACTTGAGCGATAAACTATTTGATTTGGATGCAGGTTTTTAACTTTTCAAGACTCAGACATAAAGGATATAATGCAGGGTAAGAATGTCAGATGTACGTGTCTGTACAAGTTATTACCCAATAATCATTTATACAGCACTTACTAACTTATTTTTCTTTATTTCGTTTCTTCTATACAGCCTAACGTATTGTGTCAGAGAGCTCTACATCACACTGATGTTATACCTATGCAATGGATCTTTCAAGTGTGTAAATCACTATACCGGTAATATTACATAAGCTAATGAAGGTTACATGGTGTAAGAGTTACAGATTGTCCATAGCGATATGTCACAAGCACTTCTCCTACAGAAATTGAAAGCCAGCTTTCAAACGTGTTTGGAGCCTACAGAACGCAGTTGTTGAGGTTGTCTGGACAAAGAAATTAGGCCTGGGCGGAGTTCGCGTACGCAGAACTCCGCAAAGTGACCCAAAAACTCTGCCGCACTACGCGGAGTTCGGCAAGCGGCCGAGTGCGTTAGGTCGCGCCGTTTGCACTGATTTTTAGCGCCGGATGTTTGTCCCACACTGGAAAATCAGCGCGAACTGCACCATGCGCAGCGGAAGAGGGCGCTGCTTCTTTCTGCCACTCGAGTAGATGTTCTACTCGAGCGGCAGCTTCCTCAACGTGAAAGGAAGGTTTCTCTTCGCGAGCGGTCATCACCATCCACGACCGCCTGCGTTGAGGAATCTCGTTGGGAGGTGGCCTAGCGTTGGATTTTCCTCGCTCGCCAGCGTTAAGCTGGCGAGCGAGGAAAAAACTCAGCTCCGCGAACAAAACTCTGCATTCTCCGCGGAGCACAGGAAACTCCGCAAACGGAGCGGAGTTCACCGCCCAGGCTTAAAAGAAATCTTTATCACTACTCAGGGAAACATTTTTATCAATCTAGGAATTACAAAAGATTGAAAAACCCCAATAAGGTTCTTGCAGTTTGCAAAAGCCTTCTAGATGCTGGTGTATAACTCACTGTGCTATATTACAGGTATTGCACCCGATATACATATGATCGGAAAGTAACAAAGATATCTGTGGCAAAAACAGTAACCCACTGAGCTATCTGAGTGCAATACATTTCAGTGACCTGCATTTTACATTAGCAGCAGGCACATTAATCCACTATACTGTTTTACTAAGAGTCAAATTATTGAATAGATTACAAACAGATTTCTCCAGCGCGTGAATTAACCACCAGAATAATCTTACTGTTGTTATAGCCTGAACAATGCTGGATACACAAAGACCTCGCCGGGAGGTGGCTTGACACTTGCAGACATTTTAAAATGCCTACAGTGACTAATTAAGTAAGCCTCGTGACTCCCACATTGTGACTCCACTCTTTTTCTGCACCACATTTTGACCCCACCAAATTTAAAGGATTTCGCAGTCATTTTTTTCTATTTTCAGCTCTGACACCTCTATAGGCAAGGTAAATAAATTCTCAAAATAATGTACAAACGGGCTGCTTCCACAAAAACTACTGAAAAGAAACCCTGGTTGACATCTTTGTATTAATACCTAAAAAGAAGAGTGAAAATAAAACATGTCACAGACGAACATTAGACAGACGATGAACCGTTGATGAAAACATTTGTATACTAAGTCTTCATTACGATTGGCCAGTAAATCGGGCATTTAGTCAGTGCTTTAAATGGAAAAAAATAAGTGCAGGTACTCATTAAATTGAGTTGGGGGCGTGGCTAGTGGGCGGGGTTAGAGGCGGGGTGAGACATGATGATAGAAACACATCTATTGAGTATTCATTTTGCCCATGCATTGCCCTTGACAGTTGTCTCAAACTTTTCATATGTGCAGATTAACAGGTACATATACTAATAAAGGGTGGTGTGAAGTACTTCTGGGAGCAATGTAAGGAGCTTCTAAACCCTGAATGCAGGCAAGCCATCAACAGTACTATTAGCCCTTCCAGGCTAAGAATCAATGTGCACCAGGACGAGAGAGACTGGCAGAGCATCATTAATAAGAAGTATTAGACGCATTTCTTTTCAAATACCTCCTGGGTGTCCTGATTCTTTTCCTCTCTGATTTAGTTTCTCTCTCACACACAAGCATACACACAACCAGGCAAACGCACACAAACAAGCAGACAAATACTCTCCATCAATCTTCACATCTCTAATCTCTCGATCCCTCCCCCACTCACTTCTCACCCATTTGTATCCATTTCTCTTGCTGCCCCACTCTCTTTACCCCTAAGGTATCCTATAATCCTCTACTATCACTCTTTCTATTTCTAATCTGCCATCTCCGTGCCTCTGTTACTCTTTCCATAGCCGTCTTGATCTCTTCCCCATCTTTGTCTGCACTTACCCCTTCTGTCTCTATTTTTTCCCCCTTTAAACTCTCCTCTGCTCCTTCTATCTCTGCCCCCTCACTCTTTACCTTCTTTCACCCCATTCTCCTTCCTCTTCCCTGGACAGAAGGGCACACGGCCGGAGAGCTTGCAGTGGCAGGCAGTGAGCACTGCAGGGTCGAGAGCACGTGCAGAGTCCAGTAGGGCAGAGGTCAGGGGAAGAACAATACTGGCCTCTGATGGGCAGGTCAGTACACCTCCTCCCACCTCACCTGGGCTCCAGGAAGGCTGCGTAGGCCATATCCACCACCTCATCCCTGTCAATGTCCCAGCAGGTGGGCAGGGGTGGGGGTCGAATTGCAGGAGCAAGTGAGTCAGTCCTCAGTGGGAGGCAAAGCATTTAATGGCACTGTCACTTATGCAGGCTCTCTTACCTCCCACCTATTCAGGCTGCACACATCACTGTGCCCATGGCAGCCGAGCCGATGTGCAATCCACTAACGACGACCCAGCATGGAGGCCCGGCAGGGGGCGGCTGAGGACAATGAGAGCTTCGGGAGCAGAGGCCCACTTACCCCTGCGGCAGGCCTCCAGCAGGCGCCAAAACGGCAAACATGCTGCGAAATAAACGGGCCACAGCTGGCCCTCAGGCATCGGCCCAGTGCCCATCTGATCAATCCGAGTACCGGTACTCTCCTTGGCACTGGAAAAGTGCCGGTACTCAGCTTGGTAAAAACAAGAAGTGCCGGTACTCAGTACCTGTGAGTACCGGCACATTTAAAGCACTGCATTTAGTGAAGTAAAGAAGAGGTATTGGTTCCCGTATGTTGAAGAATTTCTTTTTAAATTTTACAATGACAATTCTTCACCCGGCCACTAGATGGCAGAAGATGCGCTCATATGAATTTAAGGACGAGCCATGCTGCTGGAAAAACACACTCGCAGTAGTTAACAAGCATTGGCATAGCCAATAGGTCTCGCCTTTGGGGCCTTATAAGTGTTTAGCCAGAGCTATTGACTTTGCCAATGTCTTCAAGCTGTGCTGTGGAGAAGTGTGGCTGCTGTGCGGCATGCTGAAAAGTTATAATAAAAAAGTGTCAGAAGCATTTTTGTTACTTTATATATGACCAAGAAGGCATTATGTAAAACTGAACGACCATATTAAAAAAAGTATTTACAATAAAAAATTCTCAGTTTTCTTTTGTTCTTGCAATGCTGGCAAATTGTTTCTGCCTATTGCAATGGTTGTTTGTTAAAGCTTTTTTTTTGAGGGGGCATAAACAATCGGAGGGTGAAGGTTGGGAACTAGTACCTGTATTATAACACTAGCAGCGGCCAGACGCTAGGGGAGAATCAACAGATGCCAGATTCAGAGAGCAGGCTGAGGTGGTGCTGAGTGATGCGGAGGTGGTAGTGGTGGTGGTGGTGGTGACTGTTGCGGAGACGATGCTGAGGTGATGCTGAATGATACTCAGGTGTTGCTGAGTGATACTGCTGTGGTGCTGAGTGATGCTGTGGTGGTGCTGAGTGATGCTGTGGTGGTGCTGAGTGATATTGTCTTGGCGCTGAGTGATGCTGTGGTGGTGCTGAGTGATATTGTTGCGGCGCTGAGTGATGCTGTGGCGGCGCTGATTGATGCTGTGGCGGCGCTGAGTGATGCGGTGGCGGCCCTGAGCGATGCTGTGGCGGCCCTGAGCGATGCTGTGGCGGCCCTGAGCGATGCTGTGGCGGCCCTGAGCGATGCTGTGGCGGCGCCGAGTGATGCTGTGGCGGCGCCGAGTGATGCTGTGGCGGCGCCGAGCGATGCTGTGGCGGCCCCGAGCGATGCTGTGGCGGCCCCGAGCGATGCTGTGGCGGCGCCGAGCGATGCTGTGGCGGCGCCGAGCGATGCTGTGGCGGCGCCGAGCGATGCTGTGGCGGCGCCGAGCGATGCTGTGGCGGCGCCGAGCGATGCTGTGGCGGCGCTGAGCGATGCTGTGGCGGCGCTGAGCAATGCTGTGGTGGCGCTGAGCAATGCTGTGGTGGCGCTGAGTCATCCTGTGGTGGTGCTGAGTCATCCTGTGGTGGTGCTGAGTGATGCAGTGTTGGCCCTGAGTGATGATGTGGTGTCGCTGAGTAAAGCTATGGTGGTGCTGAGTGATGCTGTGGTGGCGCGGAGTGATGTTGTGGTGGCGCTCAGTGATGTTGTGGTGGCGCTGAGTGATGTTGTGGTGGCGCTAAGTGATGCTGTTGTGGCGCTAAGTGATGCTGTTGTGGCGCTAAGTGATGCTGTTGTGGCGCTAAGTGATGCTGTTGTGGCGCTAAGTGATGCTGTTGTGGCGCTAAGTGATGCTGTTGTGGCGCTAAGTGATGCTGTGGTTGTGCTGAGTAATGCTGTGGTTGTGCTGAGTGATGCTGTGGTTGCACTGAGTGATGCTGTGGTTGCACTGAGTGATGCTGTGGTTGCACTGAGTGATGCTGTGATGGCGTTGAGCGATGCTGTGATGGCGTTGAGAGATGTTGTGTTGGTGCTGAGTGATGCTGTGCTGGCTCTGATTGATGCTGTGCTGGCTCTGATTGATGCTGTGGTTGCGCTGAGTGTTGCTGTGGTGTTGCCGAGTGAGAGATAGAGTGAAGATATAATGCCCAATTAGAGAGGGTGGTGAGAGAGAAAGAGAGAGAAAGGGTGTACATAGAATAAAGAGTGGAGCGGGATAGAGAGAGAGAGAGAGAGGGGAGAGAGAGTGAATGAAGGAGTTTGAAAGAGAAACAGATAAAGGGGTGAGAGAATGAAAGGCTAAAAAGATAGAGAGGGGAGAGTTAATTAAGTAGAGAGAGAATTAGAGAGTGGAGAGAGAGAGAGAAGGAGAGAGACAGTAAGAGTGGGGTGTGTGGAGTTTAAATAGAGTGAAGAAGTGACGCGGAAAAAGTAACCTTAAATATAGCTTTGTGCTTTGCGCGAATAAATATTTTTTTAAAAACAGTGAGAGACAAAAATACTGGTAATTAGGCTGTGATTCCCAATATAAAACAAATAGCGATATAAGGTGAAATCAACCCACCGAAGCAATATTTCTAACTAGACAAAAAAAGCTTGCATTTCAATGCTAATCGCTGTTGCTTTTCATGTGACTGTAGTCCAGGGCCCTCAGTTGGTAATGTGAGCTGCTGCTGCGATTGAAACATCAGAGTCCAGAGAGTTAATGAGCCATGACGAGGAAATGAGGAAGAGATAGGAAACCCAGATGCCAGCTGCGCGTGCACGCCATCGTGAACTCAAGCTGGTCGCCAGCCGAAAGCCAGTGTTTGCACTTCCAAAACCCGCTTACTAAAACTCTCGGCCAGACCAGCGCAAGCGCTGGTGCAGGCCGAGACCTAAAAAGCAACTGGATTTTGTAACCCATGGTTGCCCTCTGACAGGGAGGCAGGAGTCACAATTTTATAATGGATCGACCAATTCTCCTCAGTATATTCCAACAGAAAGTGTTTACCCTAACTCTCTGTCAACTATTAGAGTCTATTGAGTCTCTCATTTCACAAAATCGGCATTTAAGGAAATGGAATGGGCGCCTGTGAACTTCCTTAGGTATGAGAAATAATACTTGAAACATAACTACTTTTCATTCACTATTTGCTTTCCTTGGTGTTTTAACTCAGGAGCAATCTACAGCAGAACAACAAAAAAACCTAGAAAAAGATACTAAGAAAAACACAAAACAAAATGAAAGCAGAATACATTCTATGAAGTTGGGTTCTGAAAAAGCACAAACTCACACAGTCCATAAAAAGAAGACAAATTGCACATACGCCCTGCTGTCCTTGGCTCCTGACAGAGATAAAAGGGGGATGTTTCTGAAACACGAGTAGAGACACAAGTATGAGTGGTGAAGGTAGTGACCGAAAACTCTTTTTTAGGTCGAGCCTGGGCAGCGCATGCGTTGCTCTGTGAGGCATGCTGTATTGAGGAAGGGACTTGAAGCCCCGACCACTCTCCGTCCACATTTTTCATTGGCTGGTGTCATTGTCCACTGTAAACTGTGGCTTATCATTGGTCAATAGGCTTAGTAGTCCCTCCTTAGTACCGCCTTGTCTCATTTTGCAACTTCCTATGGCGACACCCCCTGTTATGTGTGTTGTTACTCGGTAGGCTTTAATTACAGCCTCCGAGCACTATTTTCTCAAATAGCTTTGTCATGCCTGCTGTTGCAGGCAAGACACACCCTCTAACGCTTTAAAAAAAAATCTTTATAGCACGAGCGCCGAACGCATTTGCAATGCAGTAAGTCTCGCATTTGAGAGAGTTTAAGCTATTGGCATTGTAAATGGCAATGCTTTTTATTTGTTTTAAAAACAACACATATATAAAAGGCATTGTCATTTACAATGCCAATAGCTCAAACTCTTGTAAATGCGAGACATATTGCATTGCAGATGCTTGTTCTTTACTTGACTTTGATTTCATGACATTGAGAAAGTTTTAAAAAGGTCAATGCGATGTAAGCTATATGGACTGAATGTGATTTAATGCTTTGCTTTGGCTAGTATCTTGAAAAATGTCCGTTATTGACTGATTATGCCCGAAAGAATTAGGGCCCCCACTACATTAACAGGATGACCATATCTTACACTAAGTGTCTGCAGCTAGCATGACATTCATTCAAATGGGAGTTTTTCCCTATTAGTAAATAAACCCACGAGCCTTCCCAAGGCTAGAGTTGGTTCTTATCTAAAGCCACCACACTTCCAGAGATATGGCAGGGCCATAGGAGGTGCTCCATGGCTCACTGAGGCTTGGCAACATCCCTTGTGTCTGATTTTCAAGGCAGGCATTTGGTGCTGCTCGGACATTTTGTGGCAGTGGGTCGTTGCGGAGACAGCTTATAGGGCTTAGGAGTCGAATTCGAGTGGCGGCTTGTAGATGGGGCGGTCGGCCTAAACCCTAAGGTCGAAGAGAGAGGCTTTTTGATGGGGTCACAGAGAATACACGTGCTCAAAGGTACAACAGAATGGATTTGAATAGAAAGAAGATGAACTTGTAACAATTTCTAGAAAGAAAGAAGACACATAAAGAGAATAAAAATGATATTATTTTTACCCCTTCTTTTTAGACCTGGAATTTTCCCTACACATCATCTCTCAGACCAGACTGTGTCCTTCGTTCTTCGCTCAGTCCCTCTGCTAATACTACAAATGAATGACATGAAGGGTATGTATTCCATTCCTGGAGTTTGTGTCGAGGAAGAGGTAGAAGAGGACAACAAACCTTATCTCTCAGGACAAAGCCACGTGAGAAGAGGAAGAGAGCCAGAGCAAGCACTGCCATCAGGACAAAATAGACCAGCTTAGAATAGCACAGATTCAAAATGGCCGCTCTCGACCTATTCGATAGTCTCTTGCAGAGAGTCCAAGCACAAGGAGGTGTGAATGAGGGACATGGTGGAATAGCAAGCAGGTTGATAAGAAACATCCACATCAAGACGAATCAGTTATTTACCAATAAAACATGTTTCATTTAACTTTTTGTCACCCCAGGAATCATCCAGATTCAGCTGTATTAAATAGGCGTGCAAATCGTCATCTGAAGTCAATTATAACATGAACTTAGAGGAGGACGAGCCCTTGAAAGCTCGAGATTGGCTCCAGCCAGATGCCCGGCTCTGGCAGCTCGAGGTCCTCTTCGACCCTCGAGCCCAACACGAGCCGAGCCAGGTCCCTCCCTCTTAGAGGGGGTCCGCTGACAGAGAATGAAAAGCCCCAACATTCTGGTAAAACGGACGCATTGTGTTTGGCATCTCTGACCGATAGATAATGCGTCCTTGTTGATGTTTCATAGTTATAACACTGCTGCAAAAACCAACATTGCCATAAAACTCTAAAAAACGCCAACACATTGCTTTTTGGCACGTCTGACCAATAGAAAGTGTGTCTGTGTTGGTATGTCGTATAGTTTTAACACAATGTTGTTTTTGAAAGGCAGTGAAAACCAGCATCAGGGTCAGATTGAGAAGGTGGGCACTGGGTGACAGGCCGGTACCCGAGGCCACCGATTTGGGCCGGTTTTTGGGCATGTATGTTGGCTCTCTGGGGGTGTGTGTCGCTATCATTCGACTGTCGCAAGCGGCCCAATGGGGCTTGAGCTGCCTCGCTGGAGCCTGCGGAAGGGGCAAGTGGGCCTTTGCTCCCCTCCTCCTCACCCAGATGTGGGCTCACACGGTCCTTCCCCACCCCATGCCAGGCCAACTTGAAGGTTATGGGACATTGGCCCCTGCGGGCACACTCGTCTGCAGATTCAAGGAGGTGGGGCTGTGGGCATGAGCGTCCTCGCTGGAGCTCAGCTGAGAAAGGCCCTTTTCACCCCTTGACACCCCCACTGGGGTCTGATAGTGTCTCTTCTCCGACCCTTTCCACAGCCAGGCTGGCACACTGAGCCCATGACGGGTGGGGAGAAGGCCTGAGCTGCCTCGCTGTGGCCCAGGTGAGAGGGGCTAATTTCACTCCCTCACACTCACATCTCCGTCGTAAGCCAGCCATGTTCTTCCCCTGATCTCCTCCCTGCTGTACACATGGTCAGGGCCCTACAGTGCTCATCCTCTGCCACTCCGAGCTCTCCATCCCTGGAGGCTCCTGCCAAGGAGAGAAGGAGCGAGAATGTGGTGAGAGAAGGTGAAGAGTGAGGGGTTAGCGAAACTAAAGGGGGAGAAGCGATAGAGAGACAGTAGGATCAGGATAGATAGGCCTAGCATGGATGGGAAAGAGGTCTAGATGGCTATGAAAAGAGTCAGAGAGGGAGGGAAAAACACGGAGAGGAGATTAGAAAGAATGAGAGTGAGAGGGCACAATTGGGGTAAAGAGAGTGGGGTTCACGCTATATATACTGCAGAAAAATGCGTTAAGAGGTATTAAAAAAAAGCATTGACACAAGGAAAGACATATAGATACCCATTTACTGGCTGAAATGTAGAAAGTGAAACCAGAAAGCCTGGATAAATCATGGCTTCCCCGCTTAAATTGTGTGATCTTAGGCAAATATTTTATTTCACCAAAATTTATTTCTTCATTATCGTACGAAAGCACTTTCAAATATGTGAGTTTTGACTACCAGTTGTACAAAACTATCAATTTTAATAAGTACTTCTCAGTGCAGTGCTATAATGTGCCCTCTCACTTAATGTCAAAGCTACCACATGTTAAAGAAATACCATTTTTGGAAGAAGGTTTATCATATTTTATGTGATCTTTGTTGTAGAATTTACGTAGCAATATTTTCAGGACTTGGCTCGTGCACAGGCTTCTAAGATCCGAGCCAGACCCTTGGCTCGGCTCTGCTTGCTAATTAGTTGGCTCGCCCACCTCTACATGACCTGAACAGAGGTGGAGGACAGCATTAAATGCATGCAGTTGAGGCTGGCACACCAACAAAGACGGATGTTTGTAAAGTGATGTTGCATACCTCCAGAATGTTTGGAATGATGTCCCTCTCACACTGCTTTAGAAAAGTGTCCTTGTCAAAACTTGGATCCACTTTCAGAATTTCAGTCAAAACTTCTGACATTTCTGTCTTGGAAAATAAACCACCTGTAAGAAAGAAACATAATGGCAATTACAAGTGGTTAGGAAAGCACATTTTCCTCCACCCAAGACTGGAAATGTTACTTACCTGTAACACCAGCTCGCAGCTGCTTTGGGAAATTTCTTAGAGAAGCCAACACAATGCAAATTTTACTTTGCGAAGGAAGAGAGCATCATGCCACAGGGTACAGAACACCGAAAAAGATTAATGCAAGCACAGGCACACCGTCAAACTAATTCAGCAAACTTCAATAATGTTCTTTCTTCATCATGGTTACATTTGCATGCTGCTCTTTCAGTTTAACACAAGCAAAAAATCCCAACTGACAAGCAGGATGGGAGTCCTCCGAGTTTCCAATGAGGGGATGAGAATACTTATGTGCCTTGAGTCTGGTTGGATCAGCTTCCAAAGGAGGGTGGCCCCTTCTAGGACATATCAACTGGTGGCAACTCCCCTGGAGGGCTTCCTAATGGTAGAGAAGTGGGCTCGGCCTTTAGGAAAACTGATATGCCTTGCACTCTAAAGGAGTTGGGACTCCACAGGGTAGAAGGACAGAACATCTGCCAGTGTTTAGCAGAGGTCCTGTTACTGCCCACCTCTTACTGAGGCTCTTGGACATTTGTAAATCAATTCTATTGACATTCCATTCCTCAATAACTAACTTCTTCTATACCAGCTACCAGAACCCACAAATACAGGCACTGTGAGCGTAGACACAGACACCTAATCCCTTAAAGCAAAGCAGATATGAACCTGAAATGAGGAGTTTCACAAATTTCACAAAATCTTTCGTCACTGCCTTCAAGCCGTAGGCGCGGTGCCCGCGCTGGGTTTGGCTGCCACCCACTGCAAAACCTAAAACTAAAGGTCCTACATTCTAACAATGGGATGGGAAGGGAAAGGTGCTGAAGGTTCTTGGAGAAGAGCAACCTACCCACTGCCCTGCCACTGGGACTGAAGCCGGAGTAGTTCTCTATGGTGAACACATTTCAAGACTACAAAGGGACATAGCCACATTGTCTTTGGGAAGGTATTTAAAACTTGCTCTTTCACTCAGACAAAGAGCCTCTAGGAACATACTTATAATTTCCAGGAGCAGATGTCTCTGCATCGCCGGTTGGAGTTCTAGTAACAATTTCTGGAATGCTGGGCTAAGTAAATTAGTATACTGTGGAAAACAATAAGAAGTGCCCACACACCTTTGGCAGTGGTAGAATAGTGCAAAATTAAATCTAAATCTTTCGCCTATTAGAAAAGGCAATTTCTCAGCAGTAAATGGAAGTCTGAGAATGTGCCTCTTAAAGACATCAAGCTGAATTCTTGGCTCCAGTAAAGGAGACAGGACAAGCTCAGGTGCTCTGTGGAAACTCCAGGCAGGAGGAGGTCATTAGACGCAGAAGAAGACCTTTGTCTAAAATGACTCAGATCATTCAAGGAGGGAAGGTACAACATTAACTTCACTCTCACGTTACAAAGGTAAGAGTTGTTATGCATAGAGTCACAAAACAAATACTGTTCTGACACACAATACTTAACAGTGATGGGCACTGTATCTAGAGATTGATTACTGAAGAAAAACAAACTTTAAAAACACTTTAATCAATGTTTCCATTAGCAGTCATACGCAGTTCTGCAAAACCACTATATATATTTTTTTCTACTGAAATGCATTACGGGGAAAGGGGACACTGGATTTTAGTTTTTGTGTTTTGTGATGTTCCATTGTGTATTGAAACACTGGAATATTTGAACATGATCCTGTGTGACACATGGGCTCCATCTTTGTGTGCTTTTTCAGTGAAGCATACAAAGAGGAGCCTTGCAGTTGCATACCCTAAAGACCGTAGCCTTCAACTTCAGACAGGTAGCTTGAAATCGTACCACAGTTCTGTAAATCTGAATTGATTGTAAAAAATAACAATACAATTCAATAAACGAATACTTAAGCAACCTCAGGCATTTAAAAGCTCTTGGAGAACAGAGTAGGAATTAAACACAATGCAAACATTCTGAGCAAGAAATTACTTAAACATACTGTACCCACTTTCTGCATATCTATATATATATCTATAAATATATGTGTGTGTGGTTATCTGTGAATAAATATACATTACACATATATAAACGTTTGTGTGTGTATAGAGAGAGATTTATATATATATGTAGCTAATTTATGATATGGAGCTGCTTTCGTGTACACCCCCAAACAAAGAGCAGAGTAGTGTAACAGGGCACAAGAGCTTACCTATCAAGTCAGAGACTTTATCCGTAATAGTCCTCGATGCCCGGACAAGTGCATTATCACTTTCATCATACTTCATTTTAATTTCAAAGAATCCTGACAAGGAAATAAAGAGAAAATGTTGTCATATGAGCAGAACCGGGTGTTTAGTGTTGTAGCGCATGAGTTACGATTGAGCGGTTTTAGTTGATCAGTAACTTGAATCGAACGCAACCCACCTTGAATCGGAAACTAGCCATCCTGAGTTATTGGCAATGTTTAATCTTCGTAAAGTACTCTCCTTACCACTCAATAACTACTTATAGTGCAAAGCAATGGGTGACTAAAGAAAGAATCAGTACTCAAAATAGATCATATACATCCTGTACTTTGATAGAATTACTGCTGAATGACTGTTTCTCTCTTTGGGATTCTGTGAGTATAAATGAAGTTTGCTCTAGGTTTGATGAGCTATGGTGGCAATGATACATTGGAACAAGAAAGCCAGAGAACAGATTGATGTCTGTCTGCTGAATCAACTGTGAGACGTTTTATGCCAGACCCATCTCAGTAAGTATAAAAACCAAAATGAAAGACTGGGTTTCCATAACCTAAAAAGTCACAAATATGGACCACCATTTTAGCAGGGGTTCACCCCAGCCTTTTCACTTGCCCTTATCAGTATTTAGAGCAGATCCCAATAGTCATCTAGAAGCAGCGGATGTTGTTCAGGTAAACAGTTCTTAAGCACCAAGGCTTGGCAGACTCCCATACCAGCTCATAATGTACACAAGGAGTAGGCAAGTTAAACTGAAAGTTGATAAGCACAAGATAACTTTTATAGTTCCAGAGTGACTAAGCAAAGTCATCCAAAAAAATATTGCTTGTTGTCGTTTGAGGGAGAAGGATAAGTGGTTTTATCATATAGGACTGAAGCAGCCCAAATCCAGACTCCATATGGTTTGGATGGATGGCATTGGAGCAACTGCTGATATTGCTGGTGTGGGAAGTGTCCTAGGGTTAACCTGGAAACTATGAAGTTGACCGGGGAGAAGGGAGATTTTGGACTGCCATGTCTGGAACCGGTTTCAACAAACTATTGATGCTACTGGGTGGTTAGATGAAGAAATTAAGTGGGAGAAAAGATTGCTAGAGGGCACAACAGGTCCAGATTGAGTGACGAGAGCTACTGGTGATCAGGAATCTTTTCCCTAAGCAATATGCTTATGCAGTAAGACAGATGAGCAAGAAATGGGAAAGGGTGGTGCAAACATTTTTAAAGAAATCACCTTTTGCACTTGATAGGCATATGTGGCGTATACTACGCTGTAAGAAGATCAAACATGACAGAGAACTAAAACAGTGTAAAGAAGGTAGCTGTGAGACCAGAGATGTCCACCCTAGCGATGCGTTAATAACATTTGAGGAAGCTCTGGACACCATTGGTGTCAAGCCAGGAACAATTTTACAATAGGCAAAACTATGGAAACTGCTAAAGAATTATGGCTGGGTTTCCCGAAGGATCGCTAGGTAACAGAGACCTGATGTCTATGCTAGCTTTGACATCGGAACTCGACTGGTTCACAACCTGTATGGTGCACTGACTAAGGACAGGGCAAAAACTATTATTCCCTGTTTGGGATCACTGGGAGCCAGAAAGTCTGGAACCAATTTCGAATAATGAACGTGAGAGGTCCTGTCACAGATTAAGCATAACTCAAGCAATGCTATATTTCAGTAAGCTCAGTTTACATACATAGTAGAACTTACTTGACACAGGTGAAATTGCCAAGGTTATATCCAGAGAAACCACCTAAATTCCCTTAATGTAGGGTGAATAATTCTGTAAACCTCAATACCTTCAGTATTGCGGTTAGGAAAAACATTTATGCTGGCTTCCTCGCCATGATATGGTCTTAATTTCTAGCCATACTACACCCAATAACAGGGTTGGATGCCAGCACTAACACCTAAACATGACTTTCTTGGTCCACAACCAAAACAAAAGAAAAAACAAGGTACAAATAAGCTACTTTGGGCACTGTATTCACAAAGAAGTGCATAGCACGGTATTGGATAAGAACAAGCGAGTCACAATTGAACAGCTGTATGAAAGATGCCGGAGTGAACCGTAACCAAGGAATGCAAATGAACAAGAACTGATGATAAGCTCACAGAGAATTTGTAGACTAAACAGTGATGAAACAAAGGCTGTCAGATCCCACTGAATCCAGGTTGCCCCAAGGTGCCTAATTTACTTTAAGACAATAATGTAAAGGAAGAATGTGAAGCAAGAGTAGCCACGTTTGTCTGGCTCAGCTAAGAATTTTCTGATTGGAACAAAATGAGTTATGTGAAAGCAATGAATGTAAATGTCTGATGTTTAACCAACATGCTATAATGAATTACATGTAGCAGTGCAGATTACTAATAAAATGGAGTATGAGTTACTGAATTTATTCTTTATTTGAAATTTGAAAAGTTTTATATGGCGCAAGCACAACCCGTAAGGGTATCAGAGCGCTGTACATAGAAGCAGACAAGATAAGCATGTAAAGGCGTAAATACTAAACATATAAGAAGTTAAACATACAAAATACGAAAAAAGAGCAGCCAACCGCGTAGTAGAATATAAAGTAACAACAACTGTATAGTTGATTGGGAGACCAGTGCTGTAAACAAGAAATAAAAGTTAGTTTGGGTGGCTTCAGGTCTATTGTAGCAGGTAGCTATTCAGGAGCAACCATTTGACTTCTGTTTTGAATGAGGTCGAAGGGTTAGATCTGATTTTGGGAGGAAGATCGTTCCATATTCTCAGAGCAAGACCGGAGTAGGCGCGGTTGAATTTAGACTTCTGTTGTGCCCTAAAAGATGATGCTCTCTATGGCAACCTCTTTATGATATTTTAAGATACTGAATAATGCTCTTTTGTTGATATCTCTGCTGGGTACATCAATTCATGTAGTTGCCTATGTCGACTTCTAACGTGAAGCAAAGATTCGGGATGTAACTAATTCTGATTCCTATTCTGTTCTATACATTTGCGCAAAAATTATAATGAAGTATTCATGCATACGCAATAGGCAGGTAACAACATCAGGAAAATAGTGCACCTTCTCTATCAGATGCAGTGGAAGGCAGTAGGCAGTGCTGGTTTGCCTGGATGCAGAAAAAGTATTTGATAGAATAAACTGAAACTATATGCAAAGGTTTTGAGACGGGGTTGGGATGGTGAAAATATGTTCACAAGGATGAGGCCGACTATGTAGCACCAAGTGCTATGATGCTTGCCATTTGAGACCCTACAGACTCATTTCAACAGCAGAGGGTAACAAGGCTGCTGTGCTCTTTGTAATACCGCTCTTCTTTGTGTTGACAACAGAATCGCTAGCGACCAGGATGCAGGAGAACAAGAGGATGTGAGGCTCATAAAATGTAATTCATTATGCATGATTTGACTATTAACTTTTGAGAGAATCAATGGATTAGCTCTAAGCCCTACTGTAAGTACATGTTAACTTGATAAAGAGTCATAGTTTGAAATAAATTATTGATATCAGTATAAGTGCTGAGACAAGGAAAAGATCCAGGCTGGGGTGGTATACCACCTGACCTACCTAGGAATCACAACAACTAGGTCTGATCTAACTGTGTCTCATCTAAAGGATCAAGTGGGCAAGAGCACAAGGAAGAAGTTCTATATTTCATGATTAGAACATAGAGAGGTAACCGAAATGGTTCCAGAGCTGCTCAATCAAATGACTTACTGTTAAAAACCACATTGTTGTCCTTGAAATCTTTCCACTGCTGATACCACTTGGAGTCTTTGTGAAGCACAACTCCCATTGCATCCCTGCAGCAAAGGAAAGGAAGAAAACTTAGTACCAGCAATAAAAATGCACTTATAACTTCATAGCCTAGAGGCAAGTGTTAATCCATTGTGGGGGAGTATGATGTCCTGTGGCATTTGCATGTGAAGCCACCCCAAGTCTACATCCTTTATTATTCTGTATCATATTAGCCATCAGGAATAATCCTGCATGGTATAGTACGCACTTGTGGAAAACCTTAGCATCACCATCTCAAGCACAACCAGGGGCTACAAGCTAATAAGCAGCAAGAACACAAATTGCGAGGTCTTTGAGGAGGTTGCTAGAAGAAGGCCAGACCCAGCCTGCCCTGGTCTCTATTGTTCTAGGTCTCTGCTCCATTCCTTCACTGGCAGAGCCACAGTTATTTTCAGTCAATGTGTGGGATGAAACAGGAACTGGAGGACTGGGGTTGGGACTTTTTCAGCAGTTGGGACAAGACATTTAATTGCTCCAAAAAGCAGGCAAATCTGCTTTTTTTCAGTGCCTCGTACCTCAAACTCTTACCCTAAGAGACAAACTGTGAGCATTTGAGTTGTGGCGAAAAGTCAAGGTGCCCATTACTCTTTCAAGCACTTTGCAAGACACAATCTCTCTGTCAGGCTGGAACTATGAGCAGAGTAAAATAGTAACAGAACCAACCTCTCCTTCAGTGGAGCTCAGCCCATGATGCCATGCAGGACTCGTCGTTACTTGGAATATATTTTATACATATAAATCTTTTTCATTTGAGAATTCAAGTTCATTTACACAGGACAGAAGCAGCCACAAACATGTAATAGTAAATTCCTTGGACACCTACTCATTTGCTTCAAATATTTTGTCTTCTCTTGCTCCATCTCCGGAGTAGTCGCTTCTTTTCCTCAGTCTTGCAGGGGGACGATACGCTCCTGCCTGTCCAAGGACGCTTTCATCAATCTCCTTTTTTACAGTTTCTACACCCTATAATTGAAGAACACAAAACTGAAGCCATGCATTGTGTTACTCAAGTGTATCTGTGTCAAAGGGGGTAAAGAATATTTGGCTTCCACCAATCTGAGAAGGCATCCGGGGAAGGCAGTGAAAGTGCTGGTTAACTACCGTAAACTCTTCCATGAACCACAATTTGCCATCCCTGGGAGGTGTCCGTAAACAACAGACACATTTGATTTGGCACCAGGAACAAACTATCGTATGAGTAAAAGTACCAGTGTAGTCCCCAGATTGGCCTTCAACCGACAAAGAACAAATCTGCCACTGTCCCCAAACACCAGTACCTACTTATAAGTCAAGAAACAAGACCTATTAATATATACTATAGACACCCACGGGTAACTTAAACCGGATGTGTGCACTTCCGCAATTATTCACTGTATTTTTTTAAGGTGGTTCCAAAGCCCTCAGTAAGTGCAGGGAGTGACAAGTGTAAAGATGCCGAGTCATGCAGTTGGAGGTAATCAAGATATTTTATGAACCACCTGTAAGGCCGGTCTGTCCTATGTCCTGGATGTTCACTTTCGACTGACATCTTGCAAACAATTTGCTGAAAACAGAAAGTTGCACTTCAGCAGTGCAAATGCCTGGTTTGTAAGCATTCGGTAGCAGACTGTCTTATGCTTCTTAACAGCCAGTGGATGATTGGATGTTCTCAATATGTGAACTAGAGGATTAACACTGCATTAAAATTAAACCACCTGAAACACGCAGGCAGCATGGAAGAGGCGCGTTTAATCCTCTGCAGAATCTTAGTCATTCTCCTTTGAGCCTTGTGTGCTGTGGTACGGTGTTCCAGAATGGTAAGTCGTTACAGTGAACTTCTTCCAAAACATTGGAATCTGGTCATTCATATGGCGACCACTTTGAACAAGGCTGTCCCTAGGCAAAGGGCTTTCCTGTAGGATAAAACTGGGTTTTAGACTGTGTTCTTTCTTCACTTTGATTACTACGACCCAAAATTAAGTTTGAGGAACTGTGCATAGACTTTCCTGCTCACATCTCTTCTACAGAATGGGCTTGCATCTTTTCGCTTCACATCGTGCCTTCTAAATGTTGAGGCACACATACAACTGCCTCACAAAGTAACCTGCAAGACACAAGATTTGTTCACTATTTGCACATGCAATTATATTTGAGAGGTGGAGGAGAAATACCAGGACCTCATACAGTGACGTGAAAAAGGAAGAGGCAACCTACAGCTCCACAAAGCAATATCTGAGGGAAGAGAATTAACAAGGACACTTTCATAAGAGTGAAGAAGAGTTGTCTTTAGGAGAATAGGGACGAAATGTAAGATTGTTGAAGTGTTCTCTTACATAAGTTACAATGATATACTTGACTGGTAAAGGATTAGTTGGTGCTTATGAAAGACAAGTGTGATTGCTAAGACTATATTTGGGGAAGAAATACCATGTGGATTGATGCTGCAGGACACTCACAAAGAATAGAAAAGAGGCCTACAAGCATTAACACTGTACCTGGGAGATGGCCTTAAAGGCAGCAGTCTTTCCTAGTTTTTCTCCTCCTTTGGTCACAGTCTCTGCTGAATGCTTAGCTGTTTTCGCCGCTTCTTCAACCCCTTCTTTAAATTTCCTTCCGATGTCACTCTTACTTACTTCATCCAAGCTCTAGAAAGAGAAAAGTCAAAAATACAATCATGAAATAGCATATCGGAGCTTTTCCATAGGAGAAAATATGTAAATGATGCTTCAGGAACCATTCATTACATGTGTCACAGGTAGAGCTGGGGATATTTTAATGACCCATCAGGACTCTAATGTCGATGCTCGGGAAACGTCTAAAGACCCATAAACCAGCTCTCCAGTCTCTATAGAAGATGAAAGTGGCAAGATATACCAAATGATAGCAAAGCACATTGCACCATTCATGGTAAATGCCCACTTTTTCTTTAGAACGAACTCTACATGTATGGACTAACTGGACCACTATATTTTAAGTTCACTGCACTCTTGACCATCACCTTTCAATTCTGGAAACAGATTCTTACAAAAATAAGAATAATAAGCCAACACCTTGCATGTCTTAAAGCCTTAGAAATCTACTTCCAATCACATAGTTCTATCATACAGATCACTGTAACAAAAACGATAGTACTCAAATGTGCGACTGCGTCCATAATTACTCATTGCTCCAATACCTCCACTAAGAAGCAGCTGTAAGATCATTAATGCCCGACTAGAGTAAGTCTCCAATCTTTACTCACCACAAGCAACCTTTCTAATATAGGACCACAACTCTACACCCTTTCAAGGATGCCGAAAGAGCCTCAATGGAACCTCAGGACTATCGGAGCATATGCAACACGGTCGTGGGTCTGCATATAAATTCTACAAAGCTATACATCAAAGTCAAGCAGCAATGCTCTCTCCTCATTTCAATCCTCCCATCCTCAAGCACACAGTATTCCCACTTGCATTTCCACAGCAATCAAATTATCAACATGCAAGCTCTCTTTCCTCCTGCCATGGGTTTGTGAACAAGCACCTCCTTTAATGTTTTATGCTATTGTTTTGACCCCTGCTTCATTCCACCAAACTCCATTTCCTCACATAAGCTTCCATCTTCCACAACTATTCAGGACATAACGTAGTCATCAGCGCATGTCCCCTTTCCCATCACCAGATGTGCTGCAGTTCTTTGCATCATCATGGAATGGACTGCCTTCTTCTAAGGCATACTTGACTTAGGGCCTGACTTAGATCTTGGCGGACGGGTTACTCTGTCACAACGGTGATGGATATCCCGTTCGCCGAAATATAAATCCTATGGGATATAATGTGATTTATATTTCGGCGGACGGGATATCAGTCACCGTTGTGACGGAGTAACCCAACTGCCAAGATCTAAATCAGGCCCTTAATTGTCTATTATCAGACTCATTGATGAACCTATTTAATGATTCCACCTCGTCACCGGGGTGGGAGCTAAACCCCATTAATCACCTGAACCCTAATATTTGATCACCGCAGTTTTTACCAAAATAATTTGTCTGTAGTTGATCAAGTGGTTAGAGACTACACTCATTAGGAAAACCTCATTTAGCAGAGTTAAACAGAAATAAAGTATAGTCAAAATGTGGTATAGAGAAAAATACACAAATTGCCATGAAAGCCCAATTACAGAAGTACAGATAAATGCAAAAATTATAAAACTAAAGCAATCCCTAGTTCGGCAGAATCTAGGCAAACATTCTGAGTATCAAACACATAAAAAGGACTGACAGCATCACCCGAAGAAAAATAAAAAAGAAAGGAAAAAAGAAAATTCAAAAGACAGAAACCCAAAGGTTTTTTAGACAAATCACACAAGCTATGAACAGATTCTGCAAAATCAGCATGGTAAGGTCGTGGTTAAGGTCGCATTGGCAAATCAGAAATAACGTAATAATTAAAAGCTACTCAATTATTTAACACTAACCCATTTCTTAAGGTTAGAGAAATCCTCTGCTTGCCTCCTCAGCAACTGCCCTCTGGAGATGTACAATACAAATGAAACATTTCTTAAAACAATGGCTCATAGAATAAACACGACTATCCTAAGGATTCTAGCGGAAGTCCTTGAAAATGATGCTTTGAGCACATGATGGAAGTTCCATCAACAATAGGTACTGTAACAACGGTGAATATCACTAATACATGTACGTCATTCACTGGATGCTCTGCGAAAACAAAGGAGAGATGGCTTTGCCGCAGGCCACTGATTGGGAGGGTGGATGAGCAGGAGCAAGTTGAACAAAACACCAGAAACTGCATCCACTTTAGAAATAATTGTGTGGCACATGAAAATGCGGCATAATTATTCATTGCATTATTCACACTTCTAACTGACCTGGGTAACTCCTATCACGTGCAAAATCATTAGTGCATCTGTTACAACTCAATGCATCATTAAAAATACCAATTATCAAAAATAATTTCCATACAATATTTGCACATTTGGCATATTTTGAAAACGCTACAACAATGGCGCAGAAGAATGCTGCTCTATTATGATGAATAATGCTCTTCATTTCTTCAGACCCAAAAGGCATTCTTTGATGCAAAACTGCACTTCCCCCTCAGATACTGGCTCCCTCGGCAAACTTCCTTATGCAAACAACTCTCATAGTACGAGCCACTGGAAGTGTTGTCACACAAAGTCCTGCACCAATCTGAAACTACCCCACTTGTCAAGGAATCCACAAGCCGGTGCACAATTTGCAGATTTTAAAAATGTTACGGCAAGCTGTTGAAAAGTGTTTAAAGTTGTTGCAACCGGTACAAAGCTAAAGCTTCAGATTCCAGCTGTTGAAAGCTGTATTCAGCCACTTACAGTGATGACAAATTTGTCTAAAGTATAAACATTCTCAATTGATGGACCTGGGAGAGGTTTTACCTTAATCAGGTAACATAATCCCATATTATATAAATGTAATTTAAACAGATTGAAATAATGGGTCCTTCTTTGCCATGCATCTCTTTCACTATTCACTCAAATCTAGAGCTCGGGCTTTCTTTAATTTCAGGAGGCAAGTACAGGATGGATGAAAAAAATGGATGAAGGATACATCTGCTGATTTTGCATTTACGGAATATTTGAGGAACACCATGAACTGCCCGTTGGGTAATGCACAGCACCCATGGGTCCATGTAACTCCTTCCGAAGAAGAGTAACAGAGGATTTTTACATTTTGTGGCATCAGCAATGTAATTCTGTCTTGAATTATATAGATCATGGGTACTCGCAAACATTTTCTAAAAAAAAGTACGGTCTGTGTCATGCCAAAGGGCTGCACTGATGCTAGCAAGGTGAAGGTCGGGGTGGTGTAAGATGGGGCGTAGGGAGAAGCGAAGTATGTACTTTATGTGGACAACAAGCCAGGCATTCATTTGGCTTCTGTCTGCCACCTACGCTCTAACCTAATGCTCCAAGAATTAAAGACAAACCATTAACTTTTGATGTAAAATGTAAAGAGAAAGAAATACTCATCTGGTGGCTGAATAGCACAATGTGAATCTAGAAAACCTGGGATCAATCCCAGCTTCCCCCACTTGACCAAATGGTGTGACCCTATGCAATAGTTTTATTTCACTTTGCCTCTTTTTTCTTCATTACCACACATGACAGAACCTTGAAGTACGAGTTCAGGATGCGTGCTGTACCAAACCTTCTCTAGTGTTTGATTTAATAAACGATATCATTGTTCAAATTATGACAACAACCCAGGCCACAGCCACACAGAGGCTCTGCCTGACAAAATTCTTGCCTTTTGGTTTACTTATGCCATTGTTGTCATGACAGAGGCGGCATGAATGGTTGTAAATTCATGTTCAGTAATTAGCATGTCTAATAAATGCCTTTCAATGCACTGATATAATCTGATGTACAAAAGCGAAATATTTCTGCATGTTGATAAAATAAATTTTTTGAATTTTGGAGAGTGTCTGATATTTTTATGTTTAGTGCAAGAAGTCTTTAAAAATGAAGGTGTTCCAATGATAGGATGTGCAGGACCACTTCTTTGATTAATTACTGTTACTTTAGTTAACATGTAAATAAATGCTTGCCCGTTTAACAGCTTAATGAATGTTTGCACTCTGCCAAGTAAACAGCAGCCCAGTGCTGCTGTTCACCATGGATTCACATATTGGGGAGAGGATGTAGCCTTACGGCCAGAGCGGTCGACCTCAAAACTGTGGAACCAGGTTCGAGTCTCGGCAGCGACGCTCAACATCCTGTGATTCTGGGCAAATCACTTAATCTCCCCGTGCCTAACAAAATGAATGTGTCCGTCTGTAACACAACTGATGCTCATGTAAAGCGCTCTGATACCCGATATCTCGGGTCTAGTTCGCGCTATATAAAACTCTAAATATATATATATATCTATCTATCTATCAGGAGGTCCGCATGAAGCCCCCGAGCTTCTTCGAGTATCCCTGATATAGATCGAGCCCAGTCGGCTCTTGGTGAGTTCAAGACAGTGTGCGCTGTCGTAAATCGATGGGGAGGCTCATTAGAGCTATCACTGAAGTGCAGCACCTTCAGGAGTTAGACTATTAATTTCAATAGTCTAATCTGATGGAAGCATGAAGATTATAGAAAGGGCTGCCACCCGAGGTACCAGAGAGCTCTGAACAAAACTTTAAACTCAACGGCTAGAGTGGTCGACCTCAAAGCTGGGGAACCGGGTACGAGTCATGGCAGGGACGCTCAACAACCTGTGATTGTGGGCAAATCACTTAATCTCCCCGTGCCTAACAAAATGAATGTGCCCGTCTGTAACACAACTGATGCTCATGTAAAGCGCTTCGATACCTTCGGGTCGAGTTCGCGCTATAAAAAAACTCAACAAAAAAAAAGTTCTCCAGTGCCTAAAAGGGAATAAGGTAGACTCACAAATCAGAAAACTAAATACATACACATGCATTCTTCACACAATGTGAGGCCAAAGGTTTGCATGACCAGCCACCACCATCACCTCTGTTTTAGATGAATTAGAGTAAAGCCAGCTCAACCCCCAAAATGTGCTCATGTCCTTAGTACACGTAGGCAATGTTGGGCCTTATCCTGATGAGGGCCTTATTTTGGTTTAAATGTTTTGAAAGTTAGCACAAATCACTCTTGAATTCTGCGAGTTAATGCATTAACTTTAGACAGTATAAGTGGGAAACAGAGAGAGGGAATTACTGCTCGCTGTTTTTCACTTATCTGCATTTCATGTAATAATTTTTTTTTTTTTTAAGTTATATGTATACATTTTAGACATCTCAAATGCAAAAAACAGGCATGCAGCTCTACTCTGAGCCAGAGAAGCTCTTCATGGTACAGTCCCTGTTGACGATCTTGACAGTCCACATCCACGAAAGAAGCTACGTATCATTAGGAGACATAGAACAAAAAACAGTTTGTCTGGTCAAATGTTTCAAACCTCAAACTAGTCAAAGACCATTTTTCCAATATCTCTGGTGCCTCCTGATCAACTGTCAAACACAGATCTCCCCAAACCGCTCAAATGATGGATGGGTGACTCAATGTTGATCAAATTTTATCAGTAATTCAAGTAGCAAAGAACGGTCTTCTAGAAACCAGAATGCCCTTAGTGATAGCGGACTGAGGCAGATCGACTGAGGCAGATCGAAGATAGGTCTTTATTAAGAGAGATCTGAGGTTCCACTGTGGATTTTGGTAGAAGTTAAACAAAAAACACAAGAGTGTGTCTGTCTGTCTAAACTGGGGTCCTGTAACCTCCTGACCCAGCTCCCAACTCCAAGAATATCTGTGCATATCACCTTCCTCATGTGCTGGACACTGCAAGCCAGACCTTTTCTCCTTCCACGAGACATCTGCTGTTCCTACACATTGCTTGCTGTAAGTCATTGTACAAAACAAAGCGAAGCATTTTACTAATTACCGTACCTTAAGGAAGCTGAAGCTGTCTGTAATTGCAGGAAGTATTGCTACAATTTAGCTGTTCTTAACTTACAGGGAACCAGATGATCTCAGGACATTTGAATAAAGATTGGCTGTTTTTCGCCCTCATCGGGAGTCTGTTAGGTGATGGGAATCTCCATGTTGGTGAACACAACACTGTGCATGAAATAAACGTGCCTCACGCTTTACCTGAAAAGCTTCAAAAACAGTGGGTTTTTTCACCAGAATTTAGTGCTGGAAACTTGGAGGACCAGACTAAGACATTTTCGAGGTCTGCAGAGCAGATGATTCTCATCTGAACGACTAACGATAGAGGAAAATATTTGATTTGGATAAAACAGTGTACTGAGGGGAGCATTGGAGGCAAAGAAAGCGGGCCCCAAAGATTACTAGGGAGCATACCTTGATTGGTACATAGAGATGTCGAAGTGACTCCATGGGCCTTGAGTGCAGAGTAATAAAGATTCACAGGAATAGTTAAAAGATCACAGGAAGGAATTTAAAAAATGTAACAAATGCTTGATTGATGACATGGTGAATAGGAAAAATGCCCAAGACTTGACAGTTAGATATACTGTCGATTGTATCACACCTTAAATAACCCTGTATGCATCATGAGGGGACTTCTAAAGAAGTAGATTGTTTTGCGGGGTTAGCTCCTTCTCTTCCATCTGCTTATTACATCCCACTCGAGCAAACTCAACTCTCAAAAGAAATCCCCAGACAGCTCATCCTACAATTCTAAGGGTCCCTGTACTAGTGCGACCAAATAGGGTGCCACTTCAAAGCTCCAACCTCTCCAAATGGAGAGGCAATTTATAAATAACAAATGATCCACGCCATGTCTAGAACTTGCTCCTAGCCCTGACATCCCCTAAAATGACCTAACGGGTGACAGCAGAAGGTGACAAAATAATTTATCTGGCTTGGTCCTTCCCTTTTGCTTCGAAGAGGGGGTTAGGGTGGTCTAAAGTCAACAAACATGATGAACATGAAGTTGGTCCCCAAGTGACCCGCAATACTTTGTTCAACCTATACCAATGGACAGTGGCGTAATGAAACTTGAGGGGGCCCCCCTGCAAGGTACGTGGAGAGGCCCCCGCTCTGGATTTAATCAGGAGCTCTCAGGCCAGAGTACTGTGCTGAAGGGGCCCCCTGCAGCTCGGGGCCCCCCCGCACCGCGGGGGCTGCGGGCGCCTGTGATACACCACTGCCAATGGTGCGTAGATGATGGTGGTGAGGGAGAATTCTTTTGGTTGATAAGAACAGACCGGTAGAAGTTCAAGGTGAGAAGGGAATTCCTGCTATGGCCCCAGGGAAAAAGGATCTCCTGCATGAACTTCAAGATTTGAACGGGTCTCTATTGCCAGTCTCAAAGTAATACGAGCTGAATCACATGATCCCACCTGCACTAAATAGGGGAAAGGTTACAGGGCCCTAATGAGGGAGAGGGCAGCAGGGAGATGATGGGAGTAAATAGGTGCGTGAAGCTGGCTTTAGATAAGTACTCTCAAAGAAAGGCATCAGACTCCCACTGAGTAACAAGCAAGCTTTCAAGTTCTTGGACAAGGCAGGATATGTCGCCCAAGCACAATATGAGAGAACAGACGACTAACCAGACAACTGGGTCTTACAGATGATACAAAAAGGGTATACCCTACCCTTCTACCAGCAGCCCGTAGAATTCCTCCCTGAGGGCCTGTTCAATCAGAAGAACATCTGAGACCACTGCAGCAGAAAGTAGAAGCCCTGCTGCGGAACGGAGCAGTGGAGCTGCTGCCGGAGCAGTAAAAAGGTCAGGGGTGCTACTCTCAGTACTTCTGATCCCCTCAAAAAAGTATTTGTCCGATCCTAGAACTCAGGCTCTTGAATCTCTTCTTATGCAAGGAGGAATTAAGGTGCTGCCTCTAGCTCAAGTCCTTCTAGCACTGAATGCAAAAGACTGGATGGTATCTTCTGACTTGCAGGATGCCTACTTTCACATTCCAATCCTGCAATCACACAAGAAGTATCCACAATCTGTGTGTAATAGAAAAGTTCTGAGTTCACTGTAAGCTTGACTTCCATTCACACAATTAGGCTACGGTTTCTCGAAATCCGGCTCCGGTTAGTCCCTGATATTATAGCGGGATTTGAAAAGATGTTGATCCTGAGCACTGAGGCTTTCCAGTAGCGGCCTTTTCCATTTTCCCTCTGATGGAAAACTTCGAAAAGAAAATAGACTAATGCGGAATACATTACAGAAACTGTGGCATTTGTACACCATTGTGAATAGATAAAGGACAAAGAACAGGCACACTGTGACGTAATCAATGTAAAGAATTCACAGATCCGCCACTCCAGTGCGAACACCTGGGACCAATAATAGACCAGGAATAAAATGTACCTCTTTCACTGTATCTGTTATTTCGCCAAACTTCTTCCTAAATACTTCGGACGTCTTCACTGTTTCAGACTCAATATTTTTCTGCAACAGATATAAAAGATTGTGTTATAAAAATATATATCCTTATTTCAACAATCGTAGTGTTTAACATATGAAGCAATGTCGTAAGGGAGTGTGTTATAAAAAACCAAAGTTGGAATCCTAATCATGTATGAGGCTTACGAAAACTTCCATCAAAGTGAGGATCTTCAACAGGACTTTGTTAGTGAGGCTGGTACATTACTTGTAACTTAAAATTTCCTGGTTTAGAGAATGCTTTGGTTTTGTTAAGTACCAACAACATTTTCACCATTAGTCCTATCGATCTTAAACAATAAGAATGAAACAAACTTCTGATCACATTAGACTTCTTCAAAAGACAACATTTTGGTCTAATTGGAAATTCTGAAATAGTAGACTGTCATTGACAAATTCTTCTGGAAATAGTGATTTACTGGGTCTTTTAGACATTTGCAAACACTAGAATGCCCCTGTGCAGGATAATGTAGAACCTTTCCCTAGGCAAGGGTGGAGTGTAGATACTACAGATCTATTTTTACACCATCAACACTGACCTGAAGAGTTTCACACTGTAATGCTTCTCTTTTCAGATGGCAGAGATTAGCACCCATATACCATCATGCTAAAAAACACAATGATACCTATAAAAGCTAAATTAGTCATTAAATAATGTACGTTCAGCAACTGCAGTAGGTATCTGCGATGTTTAAATAGCCATGTAAGTAACCAAGTTGGACAGCTGTGTATACAACATTACAACTGAAAGAAACCAGGTAAAATGCAGACTGCCAAAGTCAGTTCTGAGAAAAAGCTGGAACACCCAAATTAATGCAAAAATCCCAAAAGGTCACAGCAGCAGTATCAATTTAAATGGAAAAATAATTGCCAGAGGACAGAGCCCTAACTTCCAAGAATTATCAAAAACCAGAATTTAAAAGTGTGTGCCAAAAGAGAGAGAAAAACTAAAGAGTTCAAAGGGAACAAAAATAAGATAGGGTCATTGGGTATGATAAAATAGATGAAGAGAAGTCAAGGAATAGCAGAGATAGTAAAATGAAAATAAAAGGTAAGAAGGCAAGAATAAAGGGAAACTTCAGGGGGCAGGACAAAAATAAAATAGAAAAGAGAGACACCAAAGTGAGAAGTAAAAGTGAGATTAGGAGAGTGGAGTATAGAAGGTGCACATGAGGAAGCTCAATACAAAGTATGGGACAAGGACATGAAAAAGCAAGAAAACAGGACTGAATGCCAGAGTGAGAGTAGTGAAAATAGCTTTCATGGAATATGATGGGAAGAAGGAAGGGGAAATGTGAGGAAGTGGGCCTTGTAGATCCGAAACAAAAATTGGGGAGTTCATGGAAATCGTCACGAAAAGTAAAATAAACCAGGTTTTAAAGACGGCACCTATGTGAACTCAGGACACACACTGCTAAACTATAGTTAGTAATCTTATCACACATCTTACCTATACTCAGTGACAGTGCTCTGCTTATTTTAGCAGCTATTTTCACAGAATTGGACAGCGTTTAGTGCAAACAAAACAGAGATGCTACGAAAATTGAATAGGAAACTTACATATTTTTGCCTTGCTTGCTGCAGTGCATCGGATTCTTCCAACTTTTTGGCTTCTTCTCTGAATTTCTTTAAGCTTTCTTTCATGTCTTTATTTTTTGCTAGCTCCTGTTGGATGTTTTCAAGGAGTCCTGATAAGAAACCTTTCCTGCCATCAGATGCATAGTACCTAACCTGCAAGGAAATTTAAAGAGAGGCACCAAGAGCGTGAATAGACATCAAAGACGATGCAGGAGTTCAAAGGGTATTGGTGTCTTTCAATTTCTCCATTGTGGCACGAGATGTCATACCAAACAGCTACAACCTTCAAAATAAGAAAAATGAGATTAGAGATTTCTCAGAAAAACTGGTGATGCAAAGTGACCATTCAAACAACATGGCGAATAGGCGTCTGTGCGTGGGGGAGTAAGGGGTTGGTGTACACCTACTGAAAACAAAGTAAATAGAGAATACGTTTTAGCCTATTGACCACTTTACGATACGGCAAGCAAGGGTAAATTTGAGTAGACATAATTTGATTGGCATAGTGAGTAGGCCTGCAAACTAAATGGGCAGGATGGACTGAAGGAACTGTTTGTCTTAGCTGTAAATACTGCTTTTACTCTTGTAGGAAAATTTACTCTAAAGTAAACGTGCATGGTACACCACAGACTCTTTAAGATCTAATAATGCATTGGTGTAAGAAGCATGGTCAGCGTTTCGTTGCTATGTTCACACTTCTCTGAGATATAAACTTGTCTTTTAATTAATTTGTCATTAGGTGTATTGCCTAATGCCTTTGGGTTGGTATCATTCCACTATCAGGCTGTACTTAAATTAACAACTTTGCCGGAAATCATCAGATAGACAGGCATAACGTTATAGCCTCCAGCGACCTACCCAAACATACTTTGCTTTTATAAACACAAATCTCATTTAAGTATTTTTCAACAATATTTTCCCAGCAGAGGCTAGCACGCGTAGTGTCTCACCAGAAGACATTGTCTGCTCAAACCTGTCTTCCACAATATCTCAAGTGACCGTATTAAATAGGGTATGCCGTTGTCAAAAAAAGACACAGGAGATTATGCAGTTTTGCATATCTCTACATGAAATCAAGTCAGCTATGTACTCAGGGACACAGAATGTGCACCATTACTGAATATGGTGATAGACTTTATAATGCCAGCATGCGAGATGCAGGTCCATGCAGTAAGACTCAAAATACAACTTTGTCCTTAAAATGTTATGATTATGGAAGAGGCAACTGCTTTTATTTGTTGAATAGTTTAAGTGTCCATGGTGTGTAAGTGACCTAACATCTTTTCTTCATTTGGGCACATGTTTATTATGTAATGTGTTAATCCGTGTGGCTGTTTGCTAGATGGCATTATTATGTATTGTAAAATTAAATGTTACTTTATGCTTTTGATGGATTACGTACACTGTCCTTTTTTAATTAAATATTAAGATTTCGAAGGAGATCTAATCTGGGATCACCTATTCGGAATGCCACTCTAATAATATATTTTACTTAAATTTTCTAATTAGATTTGTTTTGACATGTTGGTCCATCTGGAACATTTACACAGATTTATAATTTGAGACACATGAAGAACAAAGTGATTTGCTCCGAATCTAGAATTAGAACCCAAGTCTTCAGAGTCCATGGTCAGTTGCGAGTCAACTATTTCCGCAAACATATCTCCCCTTAAAGTATTGATATCACTGCTTCAGACTACTAAAAAAGTAAATTAAAGAGTGGAACAGATATTAGGTGAATCAGATGAAAGAACAAGTGCAGCCAACAAAGAAACAAGAGGAAAGAAACAGCAACCCAGCCAGAAAAGGAGGACACATTGTAAGGAGAACTACTAAACCTGGGGTTACAAGGGATACCAATGTAGAAAAAATTACATTTGAAAAAGTGAAATTTCCTATGGTCCTAAAATGTCCACATGGATATTGAAGTCACCCTGCAAGAAAGCTTGATAATTCACATAAGACACATGCATGATTAGAACAGCTTGACTCAAAAAGGCACCAAAAAGAGCAAATGCAGTTGCCTGAGGGAGTAAACAGAAGACCTGGTCAAGGAAAAAAACAAATAACAAAAGCATGACTGACAACTGGGATATTAGGAGCATTTACTGCCAAAGTGGAATAAGGAGGATATACTAGAAAGTCTTCCAAAAAGAGATTAAAATGGAAGAAAACACCCCGATGTCAAAGTGAGTTGAAATGAGTAGGTAAATCCATGCAAGGAAAAAAACGAATTAAAAAAATATGAAGGACTAGTTAATGATGGAAGAAGAAGCAGACCCATCTGATGATAGCCCATAACACAACATATAACACATAAAGGACCTCCATGCAGTGCAGCAACCGGACACAAATAATCTACCTGTGTGATAGTAGCAGAAGTGCACATGTAGGAAACAGAAAAGTGAATGCAAACCACTTGTAGCTTGAATGAATGATCGATCATACAGTAACCTAAGTTTAGATTTTCTCGAATAGCAAAAGCACAATACTCTTGGTAATCTTACCTGGTGTAATTCTACTGGCGGCCTACATATTCGATAAACACCGTTGATGTTAACATTGGATATAGGATATCTTGCTGCAAAAAGTCGGATATTATTCGCCATGCATTTCTAGGTAAAAACAAAGATTTTGAAATTACACACACTATCACAGACCAGGCATCTGACTAACTTAGATTATCAAAGCACCAGTACGTGAGCCAACATATTGAATTCTTCTACCAGTGGTGGAAGGTTGTTCCAAAAGATCACTGGCCTTTCAGTATACAACTGAACCTTGACAATACTCCAGAGCCCCCAAATGTAGCAGAAACCTTCCATTAAATGTGGCCTTCCTTCATCCCTGGGCCAGCATTACAAAATCAGATGAAAAAATCTGAAATATGGGGCCACAGAATAACTCATATGCTTGCCGCAGATTTCCAACTTCTTCTGAATTTTCAAAGGAGTTCCAGGAGAAGCCACATTTGTAACATTTCCACATGTGCAAGTCCCCTTGTAGAAGATATCCGAAAATTGAAACGCAACACAAAGCCCATTAGCACCTATACTTTTTCTTTTAGTTTCTACATACGAAGAAATTATTATGCAAGAATAAGAATCTTTTTCCCACACTTCATTAGAATATGAGGATGTTCACTAACCTCCTTTCCAGTCCTTCATACATACTCAGTCCTTCCTTTGACAAAACTAAATATGCATGTTTTCAAAGTTGATAAACTGCTTACAAATTGCCACACATTTCTGAGTAAATTAATTAGTGTTCACAAAAGATGTCCATTCATCCAGAAGTGCTCGTAATCCAGCCAGTGCTACAACGTAATTGTGAAAATTATAATTACTTAGCAAATGAAAAATTCCTCTTGACCCAATTATCTGAATACATTGAAACCTGAACCAATTAATCGAACCTTGGTTCACATCTGCTCAAGCCACTGGTTCACTCTGCTTATTCAATTCAGATGAGGTTTATTTTTATAATACCAAAAATACACCTGTATTAATCTACCTGGATCGGCATTGCATATGTCTGACATTAATGAAATGTCCATCAAGCTATATAAACTCCAACATCTGGGCAAGGGCTTGAGGTGCTTTCAGCCTTTCTTGAGCCACAGGATGGGGATGGCCCGCTTTTCGACTCTACCCCAAACCCCTTCCCCCAGATGCATAATACCAAGGCTTAGGGTGACTACTGAGGTATTGAAATGATGGTGTGGATGCTGAGACGCCACCCACTGAGACTCCTATGCAACAATAGTGCACCCGTGTGAGAGGACATTGACGCCAGAGACATTCAGCAATTACTCATTCACGGGCCGGACCGGTTCATTGTTTACTGTTAACAGTTTAACACCAGTTGTATTGATATTAGACTATAAGCAACATGACTTGAAGATTGGTGGGCCACCCTACAGAGCCCCGAGTACCATATAGATATTGTCATCCTGTGGACACTGACGACTCAGTCAGCCATTGAAACTGGAACTCTTGTATGACCATGCCATTATAGTTGCTATGGTGTGACCACATGTTTACATGTACAAAATTTTATAAATACATTTAGGGAAATAAACTTCAATGTCTTGCAGAGTCAGAAAAGCCTCATCGCGGAGGTCTTTATGTGTTACTTGCAGGTTACAAATTCAAGCACACAGTGACATCCCAATTTTTCATGCCTCTTAGGGTGATAACGGAGTATCAATGAGTTGTACCAATAGAAAAACGTGACATATACAGCACTATGACGCTGTCAAACATTCGGCAGCAAGAAATCTAAACAAAAAAAAACAGATTTGCAAAACGTATATTAATGCAAGCATAGAATGCACTTCCAACCCAATACGTATTTACGTGCAAATTGCCCCCAAGAATTTTTCTTTAGCTTCAGAGACTCCAAGCAAAGGCTGTGGATATTAAAAGATGAAGACAGCATCACTCCACATCTCACTTTACAGCTACAAGACGACATCTATTAAAGATGCTCAGCAGTCAATGACATGTCTCTCTCCTTTTAGGGGCTGACATTGCATGACAATCATATTACTTAATATGAAATACCTTCTACAGAAGCCTTCCTTCTAGGTTGGGGGAGATGAGAAGAAGAACTTTTTGAGATTGAAGAGTATGTGTGGACAATCCTAGCCTCCATACATGTTCTACTGCCTAATTTTGAATACAGTACCACGTCCGTGTACAGAGGATCTTGTGTGCACAGTGGCGTAAACGAGCCCCAAAACTATAAAAACGTAGCCAAACACTATTCAACCATTCATTACAACATGTGAAGCCAGCCTGGTTGGCTGCTATTTCCCAACAGGCGAACACCTTCCCCAAAGGCACGTCTCTATCTCTTTTGCAAGATCGACATACAGGGCCTCACTCTCATCACTGCTTGTAAACCTGCCAGCTATAACCTAAGGATGCTCAGTACTACCCAGAGACCCATATTTCAACCATCTGGTGATCACTGACGCCGCCTGCAGTCAAAGATGAAAACCGCCCACACGTCCTCCTACTTCAGATGGGCCTGTTTAAAATGCTTGATAGTTCCATCACCATAGCACAGGCATCACTGAGCATACACTCAATTTGTGAAGCTTGCCTAACGCAAGACCCAAAACCTCACACTCTTTATCTGTCCACCATGTGACACTATTTACAACAGACCTTTAAATATGAGACACTACCTTAACTATCGTCTACCCAACAACTTCCCCTTCACTGTTTTCAGTCTATATTGTATACTTAGCCAAAAACGTCTGGTGCATGGCAAAGTTTTGTATTGACCAACGGGATGGAGTCAGGAGGAGAGATCGCCTGTCCATTAGACGTACCCACTCCAGGAGTCTTAGGATGTGGATAATGCTTTCATCACTGAAAGGCTCTTTAGGCTGTGGGATGAAGGAAAAGACTTCTTCAAATGTGTGCTTCCAAGAGATGAATCAAGGTGGCCAACAATAGACTCCACAATCGTGTGACATTGCTGATATGCTGCTCTTTAACAACTCTGGGTTCTAGTTTCTAGGAATGCAGTGGAAATAACCCCGGGCGAGGGGGAAGATACAGCCTCCAAGCGTCACTAAAAGACACATCATCACCAGACTGACACCCAGAGAAAAGGCACAGACACACCTAAAAGGAAGGCATATTACCAAGATGGCTTCTGGATCAACTGAGAAGCTTTCATCGCTAGATTAATTTTGTCTCAATGTCCCTTAAGCTAAGTAGGCCCATGTTTTGTTTTTACATCTCCTACAGTTTTTATCCTGTTATTCTTACGTTCCTTGACAATGTGTCCCATGGCCTGGCCTAACACAGAGTTAGAAGAATGGAAGGAAAGACATGGAAGCTAGCACAGCAAGTGCCTTAATTAAATAATGATTCTTCCCGTTTGGAACTTCCAATTTGTAATCTATGGTATCAGAATCTAATGACATAGAACTACATTGTTTTTGTATTGTAGTGTTTGGACACTCAGCTAGTCCACTTTGTGTTATGTAAAGCCCAAAAATAAATTAAATAAATAAAACTTCAGCTGCACATACTAGTAAAGAGAGAAGATGCAGAAGAAACATGCTTGCTAGTGTCAAATTGCCCAGCTTGGAGGTCCCTTCCTAAGGATGACAGATGGAAAGTGGCGTCCAGTAGGACACACATCTTTGTCTCCGTTCAAATGCTGCTCCCAAAAAGACCCGAGGTGAGGATTTCAGACATTGAGAGGTTGCAACACCAAAAATTAGCTAAAAGAAGGGGCAGAAATGAACTGGCCTAAATCACTGGCGAAAACGCTACTGAAATAAACACTGTAGATTAAAAATTTTGAATAGGAAATCCTTGGGCCACTACATTCACCTTAATTTGAGTTCACATGAAACGAGGGGTGTATAAAAGTTATAGGAATGTTGTAACCAGTGGAGAGCATTTTTTTATGTTTCAAACTAACTCCCCAAAATTCTGCCTAATGCCCGTTTCAAGTCCAAAGGTGCCACTGAGCCGCTTGATATATTTTCAGGGTCATCATCACAATGAAACAGACAGCAGAAGCCACACTGCTTGCATATCTGTGGCAGTGATCATGGCCATGTGCTACATACCTGCGCTCCTTCAGTCTCAAAGGTGGCCACATAGATTGGAAACTCACCAGTAATGGGAAGAGGTAGATGGGTTATGTGGACACTACTGCCACGCCCCCACCCAGATGCCCTATGCAATCACCATACAGCAGAAGTGCCCTCATAGAATGCTCCACTATACTCTAATCTTCAAAACGTCTGCAGTTCGTTCTGCTGGTAATGGTATGGAGTCCTGGACATAGCAATCTTGCCGGCCCTTCTGGATTTCGAGAACTTGGCACGTTGAGGAGTTATGCCTTTGCCGCGGACACCCAGTTCCTTCTCCAGTAAAGTTAGAGATTATATCAAATGTAGATGGAAAGTTCTGGTGCAGTCTGGTTCTGTGACAAAACAGAACACTGCTATGCTCGGGGGAAGGGAAACAGCGAAAAATGTAATTGAGTAGATTAAAGACCCGCAATTTCCCATGACGTGTTCAATGCCCTGGATAGGTAAGCACAGCCGGAGTATGAACTGGCCTACTTGACCTGGTCATGGTGTCCGATTATTATTATTATTTTTAAGTGGCACAACTTTTCAAAATGTCTTATTTTTCAGATTAAACTATTATGAATACAAATTTAACTTATTTTTTAATTAACATTTTAATTACCCAACTCTTTCTATTTAATGTGTTTTACTACAAAATGAAATATCATGGCCAACATTTATTTGCTGTAAGGATTTCAAATACTGAATATATAGTTCAAAGATCGGTCGGGCGAGGGCTGGGGTCAAGCTGATACAGAACTGCAAAAATTAGGATGTAATGGACAAAAAAAAGAGGGCAATATTTTAGCTTGTACATATTTACAGCACTTACAGAACATCAACCTATATAAATCAGGGACTGCAGACAGGCACTGAAGGTTACATCTCTTAGATTTAACAAAGAGCTAACGACCTACATGAAAACAATTTGAAACAGCTGGTGTGGGATTTGGGGACAAAAAGCATAACTTGCAATTTAAAAATCGGGAGTCTCATTCCTCAATCAGGCGTGTTTTGTCGCATGTACCAATTGACATCAGGTCGTTCTCTGAACTCATTCTGAGCTAAGCACTCACAATCTTCCAAACACAAGATACTGGTGAACTGCCACGATGCACGGATATAGTGACGCGCAAGTGAACTGTGGCACCACTGACCCGACAACTTTAATCATCTGAAAAGCAAGTGTGATCTTCGAACTGAACTTCGTTAGCCTGATGTAACCACACGACAGGCAGCATAAAGTGACTTGAGGCCATTTATATATTTATATTGTTTGTGTCTGAGATAAATGAATTACTACTCACAGCCACCAGGGTGATGCAAGAGCCTGAAAGACATGATGAGGAGGCACTAAGACACATCTCCTAGTTTCAATGCCACAGGGGAAATGACATGGGGGCCCTGCCTAATGCTGAAGTCAAGTGACAGAAGGGCAGCAAAGCCGGTTTTAAGCTCCAAATCAAAAGCAATAAGAGTTTTAAAAGCAAAATGAATCCAGGCTAAAAGTAATACAAACAACCATGTGCAAAATCAATTGGTCTGGCCTTGGTCGTGTTTTTTTCTTCGCAAGTATATTGCAAAAAAAAAAAAAAAGAAGAACAAATGCTGCCTAAACATGATAGCCTTAACCCTCCAATAAATATTTAAAGTTAAAAAATAATACTGGCATATCATTTTAATAGAATAGAAGGGATGCTTCCTAGCAGGCTTATGTGCTTAGAAAAACTATGGAAATCTCTTTTAGTTTAATGCACATCACAGGAAGATTTGTTATTGGCACAAAGAAAAGGTACTATCAGTGTTGAAATACAGTAAGCTCAAGGCATAGTATAAAGATAAAATAGAAACTGAAAAAAATAAAAGGGTAAAGAACAAAAGCAAAAAGACACTGGCAAAGTAAAGTTATTGGCATACAAGCACCGACACTGATGTGAATTTCTTTTTAGACAGATGTCCATGTGACTAGGCAAAATTACATCATTCACAGTGCAAAAGAGCAGGGGCGGCTCATCCACTAGGGCGGAGGAGCGTCGATCCACTGCTTTCTCGCAGTTCGAGAAGCAGAAACATAGAATGATAATTACTTCCAGTTATTACCATTTTATGTTTGGTTGCGGGCGGGAGGGTGGACGGGGCTGTTCTGCAACCAGGGGAGGAGTGGTGTGCTCACTCCTGAGTGCGCAAAGACTGTTTGGTCGGCGTTCGGCGGCCGCCCAAACCAGTCATGCGCACTCTGCCCTTCTCCATGCAGGCTGCAATGCAGCCTGCATGGAGAACATAGCCTCCCCATAAGCCGCTGGCTGGGCAGCGTCCCGACCAATCACAACGCTGCCTGCAGCGTTGTGATTGGCCATGGGGAGGGAGCCTGGCTGCCTGCTTCCTAGGAAAGCAGGAGAGCAGGAGCAGTGAAGACGCGGGACTCGGCTGGCAGAAAGGTAAGTTTAATTTTTTTTTTTAAATTAACCCGCCCCCCCCCCACGCGCGCGACCTCACCTCGCAACCCTTCTCCCCCCCACGCACCCGCGAGCCATGCCAGCCGCGACTGCAAGAGAGCCAATGACTTGACTGGCCTGGACCACTGCCACTTGCTGCATACTGCCGTCGGCAGGAGTAGAGATGAATGACAGCTGAATAGCCAACGGATGAAAAGGGGTGAACACAAGTCCCTCCATACGTATGCATTTAGGTCTTGCCTGCGACAGCGCATGCACTCTCGCTTGCAAGAGATATTGTATATAAGGGGATTGCAGCCTGCCCATTGCTTACCATTCGTTGGCTTCACTGTCACTCTTATTTGCTGCCTTCTAAGTGACCTAGCACCTGCTGCCTTCACTTCCTATTCTTTCAGCTGGAGCATGGACCAAGTACTGATTGCTTCAGCTTGATTGCTGTCCTGCTGATCGCGCTGTGATTGAGGTACTATTTTTACTTTTTCTTCTTCCTTGTCGTCCTTGTTGAACTTCTTGCCATTTGTAGCTATGTTTTACTATGCCACAGGCACTTCAAAGAAGCCCTCTTCTCCTTTGAAATGGATGTTTATTGTTACAACAGATGTTATCTGCTTTTATTGTGACAACATAAGTTATCTGCTTCCAAATGTATTTTCACTAAGACAGGGACATGACAGCAATTGCTTTCTTTACGTAATAGGATTTTTGCCACGTCATATTTTTTTCTTTTTCACACAAGGAGATTAACTGATTTACTCAGAATCACACTGGTGTTGTGCAGTGACCTAATAAGCATTAGCAGAGCGAATAGGTCTTGCCTTTGAGACTAGTGGCTCTGCCATTGTCTTTTGCTCATGATGTGCAGCATGAGCATTGGCAACGTTGGCAATATGTAAGCATGCTGTATAGCAGCATGGCTAAAAATAGATTTAAAAAAGGACTATGATGCATGTAGTGCTAATGCAATTAAAAAAGTGCATTAGCCATGGCAGCATCATAGCGCCTTTTTTATTGAGTTTTAGCCACACTGCAAAGTATCCGCTCTGCTGTACAACATGGCTACAAAACATTGGCAAAGCTAATAGCTCTCATAGGTGAGACCTATTGGCTTCGCCACTACATGTTTTTATTTATGAATGTTTTTGAATGCATGAGCCTAGTAAATAAGCTACAGCTGTGTTGATTACAAACATAAACAAGCATTGGCATAGCCAATAGGTCTCGCCTTTGGGGCCTTATAAGTGTTTAGGCAGAGCTATTGACTTTGCCAATGTGTTTAAGCTGTGCTGTAGAGAAGTGTGGCTGCTGTGCAGCATGCTGAAAAGTTGTAATAAAAAAGTGCCAGAAGCATTTTTGTTACCTTATATATGACCAAAAGGCATTATGTCCAACAGAACGACCATATTTAAAAATTATGTACAATAAAAAATTTCCTCATTTTTCTTTTGTTCTTGCAATGCTGGCAACTTGTTTTTGCCTATTCCAATGGTTGTTTGTTAAAGTTTTTTTTGAGGGGGCATAAACAATTGGAGGTTGAAGGTTGTGAACTAGTACCTGTATTATAACACTAGCAGCGGCCAGACGCTAGGGGAGAATCAACAGATGCCAGATTCCGAGAGCAGGCTGAGGTGGTGTTGAGTGATGTTGAGGTGGTAGTGGTGGTGGTGGTGGTGGTGGTGGTGGTGGTGACTGGTGCTGAGACGATGCTGAGGTGATGCTGAATGATACTTAGGTATTGCTGAGTGATGATGATGTGGTGGTCTACTAGTGCAAAGGCGATGCTGAGTGATACTGATGTGGTGTTGAGTGGTGGTGTGGTGGTGCTGAGTGATGCTGTGGTGGTGCTGTGGTGGTGCTGAGTGGTGCTGTGGTGGTGCTGAGTGGTGGTGCTGAGTGGTGGTGGTGGTGTGGTGGTGTGGTGGTGCTGAGTGGTGCTGTGGTGGTGCTGAGTGGTGGTGTGGTGGCACTGAGTGATGCTGTGGTGGCGCTGAGTGGTGGTGTGGTGGCGCTGAGTGGTGGTGTGGTGGTGCTGAGTGATGCTGTGGTGGTGCTGAGTGATGCTGTGGTGGTGCTGAGTGATGCTGTGGTGGTGCTGAGTGATGCTGTGGTGGTGCTGAGTGATGCTGTGGTGGTGCTGAGTGGTGGTGCTGAGTGGTGGTGCTGAGTGGTGGTGGTGGTGTGGTGGTGCTGAGTGGTGCTGTGGTGGTGCTGAGTGGTGGTGTGGTGGTGCTGAGTAGTGGTGTGGTGGTGCTGAGTGATGCTGTGGTGGTGCTGAGTGATGCTGTGGTGGTGCTGAGTGATGCTGTGGTGGTGCTGAGTGATGCTGTGGTGGTGCTGAGTGATGCTGTGGTGGTGCTGAGTGATGCTGTGGTGGTGCTGAGTGATGCTGTGGTGGTGCTGAGTGATGCTGTGGTGGTGCTGTGGTGGTGCTGAGTGGTGCTGTGGTGGTGCTGAGTGGTGGTGCTGAGTGGTGGTGGTGGTGTGGTGGTGTGGTGGTGCTGAGTGGTGCTGTGGTGGTGCTGAGTGGTGGTGTGGTGGCACTGAGTGATGCTGTGGTGGCGCTGAGTGGTGGTGTGGTGGCGCTGAGTGGTGGTGTGGTGGCGCTGAGTGGTGGTGTGGTGGCGCTGAGTGGTGGTGCTGAGTGGTGTTGTGGTGGTGCCGAGTGGTGTTGTGGTGGTGCCGAGTGGTGTTGTGGTGGTGCTGTGGTGGTGCTTGGTGGTGGTGCTGAGTGATGCTGTGGTGGTGGTGCTGAGTGATGCTGTGGTGGTGCTGTGGTGGTGCTGTGGTGGTGCTGTGGTGGTGCTGTGGTGGTGCTGAGTGATGCTGTGGTGGTGCTGAGTGATGCTGTGGTGGTGCTGAGTGATGCTGTGGTGGTGCTGAGTGGTGCTGTGGTGGTGGTGAGTGATGCTGTGGTCGTGGTGAGTGATGCTGTGGTCGTGGTGAGTGATGCTGTGGTGGTGCTGGGTGGTGCTGAGTGGTGGTGTGGTGGTGCTGAGTGGTGGTGTGGTGGCGCTGAGTGGTGGTGTGGTGGCGCTGAGTGGTGGTGTGGTGGCGCTGAGTGGTGGTGTGGTGGTGCTGAGTGGTGTGGTGGTGCTGAGTGGTGTGGTGGTGCTGAGTGGTGTTGTGGTGGTGCTGAGTGGTGGTGTGGTGGTGCTGAGTAGTGGTGTGGTGGTGCTGAGTGATGCTGTGGTGGTGCTGAGTGATGCTGTGGTGGTGCTGAGTGATGCTGTGGTGGTGCTGAGTGATGCTGTGGTGGTGCTGAGTGATGCTGTGGTGGTGCTGAGTGATGCTGTGGTGGTGCTGAGTGATGCTGTGGTCGTGCTGAGTGATGCTGTGGTGGTGCTGAGTGATGCTGTAGTGATGCTGTGGTGGTGCTGTGGTGGTGCTGTGGTGGTGCTGAGTGGTGGTGCTGAGTGGTGGTGCTGAGTGGTGGTGCTGAGTGGTGGTGGTGCTGTGTGATGCTGTGGTGGTGCTGTGGTGGTGCTGTGGTAGTGCTGTGGTGGTGCTGAGTGGTGCTGAGTGATGCGTGGTGGTGCTGTGGTGGTGGTGCTGAGTGGTGGTGCAGAGTGGTGGTGCAGAGTGGTGGTGCTGAGTGGTGGTGCTGAGTGGTGGTGCTGAGTGGTGGTGCTGAGTGGTGGTGCTGAGTGGTGGTGTGGTGGTGCTGAGTGATGCTGTGGTGGTGGTGAGTGATGCTGTGGTGGTGGTGAGTGATGCTGTGGTGGTGGTGAGTGATGCTGTGGTGGTGGTGAGTGATGCTGTGGTGGTGTGGTGGTGGTGCTGCTGAGTGGTGTTGTGGTGGTGCTGAGTGGTGGTGTGGTGATGCTGAGGTGGTGTTGTGGTGGTGCTTGTTTCCTTGTCCTGCCACAGCTGCTTGTTCCAGGACAAAAAGTAATGCTACAGAAAGTGACTGGGGCACGATCGTAGCCTTTGGAAGCGGGTGAGCTGAGTCAGCGAGAACTGAAGGAGTGCTGCGAGGAGGGGTCCGGGTGGAGGAGCTGGAGCATAGCGACATTTATTTGTGCAAAGTGCCGAAATGCTACAAGGAGGTGCCGAAGTGAAGGAGCGCAATTGTAACAGTGTTAGTATATTTTCCGTAGTGCAATTTTATTATACAAATCGTCCCAATAGTTATATCTGGAAGGTACGTACAAGATTTAAGTACTGTTAAATATTGCAAAAGTACTTATTTCCAAGTTATAGTATTGCCGTTTACACAGGAATTCCTTTATCGTATGCTGCTTTCGTTAAAAAAAAAGCATTACACAGACTGTTAAATATTGCAAAAGTACTTATTTCCAAGTTTTAGTATTGCCGTTTTCACAGGAATTCCTTTATCGTATGCTGCTTTCGTAAAAAACAAGCGCGCGCGAAAAGCATTGGCCGCGCGGGCGCCGAAAGTTAAAGTGATCGCGATACACACATTAAAGTGACGGAGAAAACACAGATGGCGGCTGCGCACGTTCACGCGCACATGCACGCAAGCTTGACGCCAGCAAAAGCCTCTGGTAGCACTTTGAAAACCCCCTTACTAAAAGTCTCGCCAGAGCAGCGCATGCGCTGGCTCAGGCGAGACCTAAAAACGAGCACTCATGTGGAGTTCTCAAACTCAAGGGAAAAGGTAGCTCCTAAAATGGGAGCAGTGAATGGGCACAAGTACGTAGTCCATGCTCTGGGGGAGAACTAAACACAATAAGAGGCATGACACATGCCATGGACAAACGGGAATGAAGGATACAAGAGCGACGATTGAGTGAACAAATGGTAAGCCTACGGGTGTGCTGAAGCCCACTGAATTGTAAACAACATCTGTCTAGCCAAGACCTAAAAAAATAGCACCTTTTTGGAAAGTTTCATGGAGATTCGTCAGATGGTAGCAAAACCAAAGGGGATGATGGACGGAGTGTTGAACATTGCAAGCACTCACCCCCAGTCAACTGATCTGGGTTTAATCCATCATCATTCTTTAGCTCACTCCGCCACCCCAGTTCAGACATGGCCATATGCAAATCAGTCTGACCCTGTGCCTCATGGGAACAGTCCAGCCCGAACTGCCAAGCCATGTCTTCCCTGGACCGGAAACAAGCATCCTGGGACCGGTTTCTGGCTTACAGCCGTCATCAGCCAGGCTACCTTGAATCCAGTGGCAAAGTGAGCAAGGGACCCACGTCTGGGAATACCCTGCCAACTTAGGGCGAACATAGCAAAACCAAAGGGGATGATGGACGGAGTGTTGAACATTGCAAGCACTCACCCCCAGTCAACTGATCTGGGTTTAATCCATCATCATTCTTTAGCTCACTCCGCCACCCCAGTTCAGACATGGCCATATGCAAATCAGTCTGACCCTGTGCCTCATGGGAACAGTCCAGCCCGAACTGCCAAGCCATGTCTTCCCTGGACCGGAAACAAGCATCCTGGGACCGGTTTCTGGCTTACAGCCGTCATCAGCCAGGCTACCTTGAATCCAGTGGCAAAGTGAGCAAGGGACCCACATCTGGGCATACCCTGCCAACTTAGGGCGAACATAGCAAAACCAAAGGGGATGATGGACGGAGTGTTGAACATTGCAAGCACTCACCCCCAGTCAACTGATCTGGGTTTAATCCATCATCATTCTTTAGCTCACTCCGCCACCCCAGTTCAGACATGGCCATATGCAAATCAGTCTGACCCTGTGCCTCATGGGAACAATCCAGCCCGGTGCCAAGTTATTTGCAAAACAAAAAAGCGCTTTTCCTATGGAACAGCTGACCTAACTGTAAATAGTTAGTGGCGACCGCCACTAGGATAGAGAGATAGAGATAGAGATAGAGATAGAGATAGAGATAGAGATAGAGATAGAGATAGAGATAGAGATAGAGATAGATAGATATTTTTTTTTTATTTTTTTTTTTATCTATGTATGTACATATATTATACATGTTTAAAGTTTTCCACCAACTACTGCCGAACTCTTGATGGGCGGGTGCCTCCATCTGTGTGGGTGGACTCACAACATGCTACAAAATACAAAAGACGTGTCTGCTGAATAAAGAGTGATTTCTGGATCTATATGTACCTGCGAGTGCCTATCTTTTCCTTTTGGATGTTGTAACATATTATATATATCTATATAGATATCTATATATATATATCTATATATATATCTATATATATATAGATATATATATATTCCTTGATCATTGTTTCATTGTTCACCTTTGCCAGTTCTTGTTCTTAGAGGCCACAGCATACCCCTGCCATGTTTTACAGGATTAGGAGAGTGAACTCATTCTTGTGGTAAATAATAATTCTCTGATGATTTTAAGAGAACAAATTGAGTGCTTGATATGGATATTAAAAATGAATCCACACAAATTGGGACAACCCCAGAATGAATCTAAAGGAATTCTCCCGGATCAGTTTGCTCGGAACCTTGTGGTTAATCAAGTCATTTTAAGAATCACAGGACTTACTGCTATTCCTTTTCCCAAACCTAATTTGTACGAAATGTTTAAATTAGCTTCACTTTCCACATTTATTTCAAAAATCACCTCTAGTTCAGCGTACACCAGGATAATTAACTAGTTTCCTTCTGAAGCAGTAGGCATTATTGCTAATCATTTTGCCAAAGGGCTGAAGAGTCCTTGCACCGTGTCCTGTAGATACTTCCGAGGACTTCAGATCCTGGCATAAGTATTTGAACATCTATCTTCAGAGCAAGAACTGTTCCTAAACTTTCCAGACACTTAACTTTCACACAGACAATATTTTCTCTACTGTAGTTTACAAGTCCCATTTTTGCGAACTCCATGCTGAATTTCATACCAACAACAAAACAATTCTAAACAACCAAGAATTTATAAAAGCCCATTAGTTGCATTTCCTGAGATATTACAATTCAACAATTACAGCTGCATTTCCTGAGGTATTACAATTCAACAATTACTAACAAATTGCTGAAATTCATTGAACTACTCTTGTTTCTTCTCAAACTTGAAGTGTGCCTGAAATTATACTTAAATGTATTAGAAAAAACAGAAACTATAGTGGGATGCAGATCACTTGGAATGTTAAGAGCTATTAGCACTGCAGATCAATTAGGGTCTTTGACTTTTAATTGTTGCCACTCAGACTTGTCGCTGATCCTAACAAAAATGATAACATTTCTAAAGACTGGTATTTTCCGATTATGTGCTCGAACTCCTGACTATGGTACTCAAGCAAGAAGACATATATCTATATATTTGAACAAATTCTTGAACTTCCCGATATAACCTAATCCCAGTCACCTGGATAACACAAGCATTGGCATAGCCAATAGGTCTCGCATTTGGGACCTTATAAGTATTTAGTTATGCAGCACAATATCCTTACTGCAACAACATTAACTGTTGCATGGCTAAACACTTATAAGGTCCCAAAGGCGAGACCTATTGGCTATGCCAATGCTTGTTACGTTTTCCTATGAAAAGGAATTTCGGGCAGCATCCGGAATAGCATCATAGTATAGAAAAATCTACACAAACGTATGGCAAATTTTATTTGGCTAATTGTGAAGGCGCCATGTGATGTGTTTACAAGCTAGAGAGAAAGGCAACATTTAAAGTGAGCGTTCAGTGCCGCATGATGACGCATAAATGTACAGCTGTGCACATTCTCATTTCTCTGCACATACTTGTCGCGTGGTTGCTCGGCGGGGTACATGTGGCCGGTGCTTTGCTTTACTCAGCATTGTTGTGCATGTATATAGAAAGCTGTCTCTTCATAACCGTCATGGTAAACCCACAATCACGCCCTTCCCCGGAACAGGCGATTACGTGTGTTCTTTAATGTGTGTTTTACACAGTGCATTAAGACAAGCCGCTGACCTTACTAATGCGTGTTCTCTATTCCCATGCCGATTCCAGTTAAGTGAGCATTCTCCACATTAAATGCACTCGCAAAGTAAACAAATGTGTCCCCTGGCACAACCCTACTGTGCTAAGGGGCTTTTATGGCTCAGACGAGAGCACAGCAAGTATTACCTCAGGGCGGGGCGACAATAAACTAAGCCCTGGGAGTCAGCGCGACCTCGGCCACTTTCGAAATGTCAACATACGTCAGGCTGGGAAGCAGCGTGCCCTGGAGGTCTGGCGCGCGTGATGACGGAGCCACTGCAAAATACATGCGTTTTAATTGCAGGGCAGATGTTGATCATCCCGCACCACCATCCACCCCCAAAAAGCTAGTCTCTTAAGAGGGCACATGGGCAGAGCGCTGCGCTCTAGAGAAAAAGTGTCAAATTCTAGAGTACTGCACTGTACAAAAAAAATCTCAAATTGACCTGTTGGACAGTGAAAATAATGATTAATCGGGATCCAATGTTATTTAAGAACGTTAAGCAATGACCAGTGACGCTTCAGATGTCACGTTGAATTGAAAAAAAATCCTATTAAGCAAACCCATGGAATGATTCTTTGTATGTTTCAAACAATCAAAAGGTCTAAAATTGAATAAAACCAAAACATCACCTTGCTCCTATTATAGGGTAAGAGTGACAACAAGTAATTTTCGATTTAGTACTGTAGGGGGCACCTTAATAATGATTTTTTTTTCTTATTGATGTTAAATGCTCAATACGTTTTAGTGCACTGGTCGAATAATTTGTGGTAACGCAGTAGCTAGGTTCCGATGAAGCATTCTTCAAATAAGATGCCGCAGCAGAATTTATATTGAACAATTAAGTATCAGTCAATTGTTACTTAGACCCGGTAGCTAGTTAATATATATTGACTGTAGAAAATGCAGATATGCGCTGCTTGCTCGCTTGAAAGCACCCAGAAGCAGTATATTGTTCTGTGGGTGGAGCGGTGGCCTGCTAGGAGGGAGAATCAAGGTGCAATATGGTCTGATTAAAGCCCCAACCCACAGGAAGTGTTCAGTTGCCGCCTTGCTCGTGGGATAAAGGGTTACTTAATTCCTTTATTAGTCGCGTAGGGAAATTGCTCGGCCATAATAAGCGGTTAGTTGTGGCATGATTGAAAGAAGTGACTTTCTTAACTTTTGGTAACCCAGGGCGAATGTACTTTTTAGTTGGTGTGATCTGACAATCCGACCTGGTTTTCAGTGACTGAAGGTGCAGCTTTTTAATTGATAATGTTCGATTTGGATTATATATGGGCACTAACAGAAATTGGTTGGTACAAAAGAAGAAACAACAAGGGAGACCGAGAAGCGCGCGCCTCGCGCTAAAAGTAAAAAAAAAGACGCGCGGCCGCGAGACGCGCTCTCTGGTGAGGGAGGGAGGGGGAGGAAAGCCAGATGGCGCCTTAGCGATGAGAGGAATGGATGGCAGCTGTGCGCGTGCACGCCATCGTGAACGCAAGCTGGAGGCCAGCAAAAGCCACTGGGTTCGCACTTTCAAAACCCACTTACTAAAAGTCTCGCCAGAGCAGCGCATGCGCTGGCTCAGGCGAGACCTAAATATGACAGCAATACATCAAACAAAATAATCAAATATGGCCAAAAGACCAACTGCCAGTAAAATAACGGCAATATCTCTATCACCTGCCCTGACTAACTTACACCTCTACCCAAATTGCTTAACTCACTTGCCTACTGTGCCCCTTCTTTAATCTTTTCCTTCAACCCAGGCAGATGTATACCTCCAAGCTAATTGTAGGTAAAGTATCTGATGGATTAAAATCAGCAAGGAAGCAATGCTAGAGTACCGGGCTTTTATTTAACAACTGATTTCAGATGTGTTAATTCAATTGGATCGACTGACGTGAAAAAGGACTAAACCTCCCAGAATGCTTTAAGTTGTTAAACAGATACCCAGTATTATAGCACTGCTTCCTTGGTGACATGGAGTTATGCGTTAACATTACCAGCAAGACAGAGAAAATTTGGCACAACCGATTAACCCGATCCGTATGTGCATCCTTCTCCACAGTCCAAAAGAGCACACGACCGACATGTAAAAACTGGTTTTAAGTATACTGCATTTATCTTGGCGCTAAACGGAAAGACCAGCAAGGGTAAACAAACATTTCTAGAAGATAAAAAAATGCCCCATCCATGGAGTATGATGCAAATAGCTGTAAGACTGGCACTGCACTGTTGTGCTTTACACAAGATATATGTACTCACAATTTTTATCACCCAACCGAAATGAATATTCTTTCTGTCCATTGGAGAAGGATAAAAGACTGGATAGGCATTTCCAGGATGAAGATGCAACCTTCAGATCAGGGAGAAATCCTAGAAGAGCGTGCTTAAATGTCTGAACAATCTTACTGGTCTTACATCTTAATATTAAATGATTTAGCAAACGAGGGTTATCAAAGTGTCTCTGGTGGTCATTCATAGAAAGATGGTTGCAAACATTGCATCTGTAAGTTGGTGTCCTGAGTAAATTCAGATAGGGGGAGTTAAAGTGCCCAATACAACAACGTCGAATGGAAGTGTCTAGTAAATCTCAAATACTTTTTCCCAAGTGTGCTTTAACATCGACTATTTGACACATGTTTCCCAGAAATTCTGAGATAGAAACCCCTGCAACACTGTGTGAAATTCTATGCAGTATTGACCAACGTCCCTGTTAAATGCACATTAAAAACTAAATTTTCTACCAATCTCTCTAATTTCTCAAGCATTTCTTGGGACAGGACATGATAAATAATAGCAAAATGCCTTCTGTACTTTAAAATATTATCCTCTCATATCATTTATTTCCTGAAAAATGTGATGGGCAGACTTCTTCTGCATGATGCGTTATAAATGGGGACTATGCTCTCAAAATTACTGACAATGGGCCTAAACCCAAATACAGTGCGCATCTACCGCCCCATCTAATTCATGGAACACCCTCCCTGCCAACTCTCTTGTATTACACGAGTTGCAGTATAACAGTAAGAGCAGTAACATGCAGAGCTACACCACATACATTCTTTAACCAGGACAAGGCCAACTGACTGACCCTTTTCCTAACTAGTAGGAGTGATGCTTTGGTAGGATCGCTACTTGTATACAAATTAAATCCAGGAACTTTTATCCTTGGTCTCCAGTAACCAACAACAGTCCTCAAGGCTTTGACCCCATCATGGTGTTCTCTGCAGAACCCTTCCCCCCCTAGTACATTGCTCTCAATGATCGTCTTTGTCTCAGATCCGCTTATAACCCAAAAAAGCTACATGACAAACACTCGCTCCTGTTTTAGTACAGATTAATAGATATAAGATTGAATGACATCAGACTAGAGCTATGACCAGTGTACTACCTCAGACTACTTCAACTGACCCCCAAACAGACAAATGGAGAAGCAGAGTACTAAAATAGGCATACTATACAAAGATCTAACAAACAATGCAGGACAATGTATGATTCAAACTTTATCCGAGACGGCAGGTCGCACTACCTATATAGTTTGATCTTTAGTTATCACCCTACCATGCTGATCACATAGAAGGACGGACCGACACTAAATCCAGGCACATTTTTGACACACTCTTTTCTCGCCCACACACCTGTCCAGCCTCATAACATTGTAAGTGGTTCACCTAACGCTGCAACCAATACAGAAACAAGGCTGGAATATCTTTTATAATAACTATAAATACCACAAAGGTTCATGCACAGCCAATTCTGCCACCATATCTTAAACGTAAATCGTGGATCTATCCCTCACAACCCTTTCAATGCACCACACTTGTAAGATCTGCGTCCCCTAACACGATTACTACAGTAAGATATCTGTGTGCTGTCCTGCCAAGTACCACGCATCAGGGGTGAGACTAATGCATTTTACGGATGTTGTCCGCATCACTGTACTAAAATGCATTAGTCAGGCAGATTATAGCGCGCTTGGACTAACCCCACGAGGCGTGCAGGCGCTCTACAAGGAGCCACAGTGAGCTGAGCTGGCATTGAGCACACTGCCGTGTCTTCACACATCATCAATCATATACTCTGCTAGGCGCACGCGGAACGGGATTCATGCTCACTCACAATCAAGCCAAGTCCAGCTCTGAACATACCATGTTTTCTTGTCAGCACAGCGAGGTCATGATCATAAACATTATACAATTTGAACCCAGCAGTGCCCTGAGATGGATCAGGGTGCAGAGCCTTGCTTGTTGTTTTCCAGCAAAGCGCCTGGCCACTGTGACCACGCAGTGTCTCACTGGACCCCAGAGCAGCTCAGGCAGCAACTTTGTTTTTCATCCACTCTTGTCCAGGTCGACGGACTTACAGCAGTAGTACACTGAGCCCTGAGACACATTCTGACTGCCTATGTGACACGACACCGCCAGCAGTGAGCATCACAACGACTTCCTCATGAGGACCAGACTGGAGGTAATACAAATTCAACAAAGCTAGACACCAAGACAGATGAAGGGAGCCATAATAGTAAAATAAAACACACAGACACTTTCCAGAATAAAAAGACCAAAAGCCCACTTTTGATCAAACTCCATGACCATTTGCCAAGAGCTTGCGATTTCTCCATATCTTGCACATATTAACACACACAGAGCAGCAGAGTGCCAATCACAGCACAGGACATACCAGTGTCAATTGTACGGCCCTGTGTACTCAAGTCTCCACAGAGAGCTTGCGGACTGCATGCTCTTAAAGCTACATACTGTTTTCTAACTAAACGAGCCCATGTTGTAAGCCGTTAGGTACATCAGTGTAACTCAATTTCCCTTCTCCTAGTTTATAAATATCATAACATTTCAGACAGGAAAAGATTGCCATCATTCATTTTGCAATAGAATTTTTAAAAAGTATCAATTCGAGGATACATGGTAGGCCTTTAAAATCATATATATATATATATTTCCCGTAAAGTTACAGATTACCATAAACATCTCCCAACGATACACATTGTATAAATAAATATATATATTTTTAATTAAAGTACCTCTAGAATTGAGAGCCTCGAAAATGCACACAAAACAATCGTGCTCTGGTGTCTTGAATAAACTCCATGTGTTGTGTAAACTTGCACCAAGAAGCTATTCAGCACCATGAAAGTATTCAGCACCATATATATTGTAGCAGCCCTGCCAAGTGCCACACATCACAGCTCAGATTAACACAAATCGTTAATCTTTCCGCATATTCCCACACTGCAACAATGTCACCCAATTTTGAGAGCGCGTGTAAACTCAGTAGCAGTTGTTCTTTGTAAGTCATCAAGCCTAAAAAAGGTGTCAATAGGAAGAGAAAGATTATGATAACCAGCATTTAGATGCCATCAGTGTTTGCATCTCGGCTACAGGATAAGGAGTAAAGGAAAGGTTAACAGCTGTCATGGTGTGCACTGTGTGCGAGGCTCCTAGTGGGTGGTTGTAAAGTTGCTGCGTTGTGGTTTTTAAGAAGAAACAAACCAAGGCAGTTGAAGATCCAGTATTAAGTTTATTCAGTTGCACAGCTTATCCACGGGAGTGCGTCCATCCCCAACGAAGCATAGGCAGTTAATGAGTGTTCATAAACTGACATGCTTCGTTGAAGATAGACTTCACGAGCGATGCACACTTCAAACATAAACATGTTTGGAATGGCGCATGCTGAGAACATAGAATAGTAAGCATGTCATACAATTATTACATACAGTAAAGTGAATCAAAATGGAAGAGAGACTACAGACATTCAAGCAGGTAAGTAAATACATAATACAAACCCTTTACATCATCTCCCTCCCATAAAAAATGAATAAAAGATATAAATCAAGACATATAAAAATCCTTAAATCTAGCAGGAATGGAACAATTCCGATGTGTTCTGTGAGAACCTGAAAAAGAAGGTGTACTCTGAGGAGGCATGAAATGATCAGTTTGAGAATTTGATGAAGTATGAGAAGGATGATCAGATGAGGCCCCCAATGGAAAATGAGAACAATTAATATTTTCTTCTGTGAGAGTACACTTAGATGTAAGAATTTGAGAAGCCTGTTCAGGAGACAACTTGACCAGGACCCTCTTGTTCCACCACCCTTTTTTGTCCAAAATGAGTGAACCCTTGGAAGTTTTAAGAACCTGTACGGGTAAAGAAAACTTAGAGACACCTTTCTTGACTCTATTTGGATTTTTAACCAAAACCCAATCTCCAATTTGAAAGTCATGTAAAGTATTAGAACACGTAGAGTCAAAGTGTTTCTTTTGAATTTGTTGTTGCGCTAAAACCTTTTTTTGCATGTTGTGCTTGTCTTGACAAGCTAAGCATGAATCATCATTTTTTCTTAACACCTTAATCCAAGAAGGACAAAACTTCCCATTAGGATCCCATTTTTTTAGAAGTCTGAAAGGTGAAATACCTGTGGTGGTATGAGGGGTGATGATATATGACCAAATTTTCTTTTTGAGAAAAGCTTCCACAGGGAGATTACAAGCTAAGGCAGATTGTATTCCTTCTTTAATAAACCTATTCATCCTTTCGACAAGTCCATTAGAAGAAGGAGAATACAATGCAACTTTGAGATGCTTTATGTCATGTGTAATTAAAAAAAATTGCATGACAGAAGAAGTGAAATGTGTAGCATTGTCAGTAACAATTTCTCTGGGGAACCCTCAGATTGAAAAACTCTGCTCAAAAAGTTAATCACTGACAGAGTATTAGGTGTATCACAAAATTCAAATTCAACCCACTTAGAATAATAGTCAATAAGTACAATGATGTAGCGTTTGTCATGAGGAAGTAGCTCAAACGGGCCAGCTAAGTCAAGAGCAAGCTTAAACCACGCTTCTTCAGGAACACAATGGAGTGGGAGTTTAGAGGTTTTCCAGTGTTTATCAGAAAATAAACAGGTTTTGCAGCCTTCAATCCATTGAGAAATATCTTTGTCGAATGCAGGCCACCAGAAGTATTCTTTTACTTTTCTTGATGTGGCTCCTACACCTAAATGACCCTCATGAGCATTTTGAAAAATTTTGTAACGAAGGGGAAAAGGAGGAACGCATTGATCTCCACACATAAGGATATCATTAACAATAGAGAGATCATCAGAAACTTGAGCAAAAGATTTAAGTGAGGCAGGTAGAGAACGTTTCTTAGGCCACCCAGAAACAATAATATTCTTGACAGCCTGAAGAACAGAATCATCCGAAGATGCCCGAATCCAATCTGTATAAGAAAATGTTGAAGAAGAAAATAAAGTATCTTCAATGGACGCAACAACGCACTCAATGTCATCAAATTTGAGGTCAGGGTGACTATCTTCTAATGGTAACCTAGAAAGACAGTCAGCCCTAACATTGCGTCCTCCAGGAATATGCTACATGACAAAATTATACTCATGTAATCTTGAGAGAATGCGAACAAGCCTGGCAGAGGCCTTGCCAGTACCATTTCCATTAAGCAAGTGTAGAAGAGGTTTATGATCACTGTAAAGATCAAACTGTGTGCCCCAAATAAAAGTCTTGAACTTTTCTACAGCCCAAGAGCATTCGAGCGCTTCTCTTTCTATTGTACTGTAATTAGATTCAGCAATAGAAAGTGCTCTAGAAGCAAAACCTATTGTGTGTTCCTTCACACCAATCCATTGACAAAGTACAGCGCCTAAGCCAAGCTGACTCGCATCAACTGAGATGGAACATTTATAGCCTGGTGTGAAGGAGGACAAAGCAGGAGCTTCAATGATCACCTTTTAACAAGATCAAAGGCATGACTGACCTCTTGAGACCATACAATCTTGGAGTTTTTCTTTAAAAGAACACGTAATAGTAGAACAATTTGTGCATATCCTGAAATAAATCTCGAGTAGTACTCAGTCATGCCTAAAAAAAGACTTTAGAGAATCCTTGTCCTTGGGAATGGTAACCTTGGAGATGGCTTGAGTCAAAGAAAATTTAGGTTTTATACCAAAAGAAGAAATAGAATGGCCTAAGTAATCTATTTCATTAGCAAAAAATTTGCATTTATCTCTACCTAAAGTAATGCCTGCTTCTTTAAACTTAGAAATAACTTTTTAAGGTAGCAATGTGTTCTATTCTTGTCCTTGAGTAAATAAGTACATCATCCTGATAGGCTTGTACAAAATTGATATCTTTTAACAAATAGTCCATGAATTTCTGAAAGACGCTGGCCGCGGAGGCCAAACCAAATGGCATTCTGAGATACTTGAATGCTCCAAAAGGAGTTATAAATGTAGTTAAATCAGTAGAACAGGGGGAGAGGGGAATCTGATGGTATGCAGATCGAAGGTCAAGCAATGTGAAAAACGTAGAACCATTAATACCAGTTAATAAATCTTGTATCTTGGGAAGGGGATGACAATCAACAATGATGTTTTTATTAAGTGAGCGAAGGTCAGCACACAAACGGATACTAGAATCCTTTTTTCTGACGATTACAATTGGACTAACCCATTGGGATGAATCAGTAGGTTGTAATTTCTTAAGATCCTCTCTAACACTCAAGGGAATGGATCTTAATTTGGGTGCGACAGGTTTAAGTTTAATGAGATGTTCGAAGTTTGTAATTCTTCCTATAGAAGTATTGAAAACCTCAGGAAATTCTGAAATGATCTCTTGAACAATCGAATCAGAATGCTCCAAAAATTTGGAAACTGATATTTCATTGATCTGCACAGGGTTATCTGAACCGGGAACAAGTTTCAGACCCATTTTAGCAAGGTCTTGCCAACCTACTATGTTTTTACCTTTAATAGCAACGTATATTTTTGCGTAAATACATTTACCCAGACATGTTACATTTTCATAAAAGAAACCTGTGAGAAGTTGGCCTGGTATATGTTGTTCACTAATTAAAGTGGACACCTTGCACCAGAACAATTCGACTCTTATGGTAGATAGGTTTAAGACAACCTTTATAGAAAGCTATCCTAGTGGTAGCTGTGGAGAGCAGCCTTCAGGCTAAGTCTTGAAGGAATGTAAAGCAGCTTGTTTTACCACACAATCTCTTGAATCACCAAATGAAAAGACACCACACAGGTATATATATCAAATATATATGTATTTATTAATAAACACTCTCTACTAATCTCTTTATGAGATTAGAGGTCAGGAACATATGTACAAGTCAAATGTTATCACAATAAGTTTAGCACAATCGAATATCACAATCTTAGTTTGCTAGACCTAGGTCTAGGGCATCTAGAATCGAGGGACCCCCAAGAACCACCCCAGGTAGTTGTAGGAGACCCACAGGGGACGGACGCGGTGACCTGGCACTGGTGCAAGTACTGTGCGAGTCTATGCGTTCAGACGCGATTGAGATTTCAATGTTAAAGGTCCCTTGCGTGTTCGAGGCGAACACACCGATCGGTCCTTGTACGAGTCGAAGGACGCGGTTACAGATAGAGTTGCAAGGGAGATGGACGCGCTGTGTCTAACACAGACGCGAACCTTGTGCGAGTCAGTGCAATGGAGATCTCAGTGTTACAGGCCCTTTGTGTGTTCGAGGCGAACACCGATCGGACTCAGTACGAGTCGAAGGATACAGTTTTAGATAGTGTTACAAAGGAGATGGACGCGGTGTGTCTAACACAGACGCGAACCCTGGACGAGTCAGCGCAATTGTCGCACTTAGAAAAGGAGAGTTTTAGGACACTTCTAGGGAAGCTACAAGCAAGTCACTTACAGGGTAAGTAGTTCTAGGGCCCACACCCACAGGAGCACCGTAGTGCTGAAGTTACCTCACCCAGGGAGCCGGGTGCATAGGTGTTCTTTGGTGTCGGGTCGCGGCGTCGTTTTCAATGGGAGCCAGTGAAGACTTGCTGATTGCGGCGACAGGAGAAGTGTCCGGAGGAATCCAAGCCTGGATTCAGAAGATGGAAGACCTGAAAGCAGAGGGGACAGTGTTCAAAGTCACTTGGCAGTGACCCGGGGCAAGGAAGATGGATGCCCACCGTCGTCGCAAGATTCAGGTCGTTCGCGGTTGCCTTGACTTCAGCCACGAGGTCCAGGAGGCGTCGACGACGACCAGGAGCTGGATTCGGCGTGTCCCACGATGTCTGCAGCTTACTGCGGTGTCGGCGACTCGATCGGAGCCAACAAGCCTTGGTAACAGCAAGTCTCGGGGAAAGTACGAAGAGGCAATGGCGCAGACCAGCAAGGTCTGTGGGACTCACCCAGCGAGGGTAAGTCAGGGAAGGCCTGGAGCAACCAGGGGAGCCCTCTGGTGTCTTTAGAAAATCTTCTGGGGACCCACAAGCCGGTTGGCAAGGGATCGCGAAGACGCCTCGGGAGGATTCGCTCACAGGGGCCCACGGTCACTCGGGACGTGGTAGGCCTCTGATCTTCGGAGGGATTCCTGCTGGAGGCTAGGACCACACGTGGTCCAAAGCACAAGTTCGTGGAACGTTGTGAAGGGGTTGCACTCGACAATAGTGCACGGTACCCAGGGGTCGCGGTTCCTCGTTACTCTTGGGGTCCACTGGCCTCAGCTTCGCTGGGGACTCACGATGGCCTTTGAGAAGTCAGGAAATCCACTTCTTGGGCTGCAGGGACTTCGGGCTCCGGCGGGAGCGGCGTAGTTTGCGACCGTTGTTTGTAGTTTTTGGTGCCTGCCAAGCAGGGAGTCACTCCTTGACTCCAAGGGAGATTCTTCAGTCTTCCAAAGGTAGTGGAACGTCGAAGGTCCGGGATTCGTCTTCAGAGCGTCGTCCAGGAAATCTAGGGTGCAATGCACAGGTTCCCCCTCTTATACTAAAAGAAAGGGAGGGACTAGCTCTATGACCCTACCTATGGGAGGGTCAGGGGAGTGGGTGGCTACACCCACTTCCCTTTGTCCAGTTTCATGCCAGAGCAGGGACAGGTAGCCCCTGAGCCGGTTTGAACTGGCATATGCACAGAGGAGCCTTCTGCTCCCCAGTGCAGGACTTCAAAGCACTCTAAGAGTGCACCCACCCAGCCCCAATACACTAAACCCTGCCTGGAAGGTGGTCACACCCCCTTGGGACAGGATATCTATTGTTGGGCTTCCTCCACTGCGAGTGTTTGTCATCAGCAGGAGGGCAGCCCAGTGTCTGTAACTGGTGGCATCCATTTTGTGATGCCAGGGCTCTGCAGGATTCTACCGCGTTTCCACAGTAGGTACATGTCTATCCTCTAGAAGGGTGGAATGCTACCCCCGCCGCCAGGACTGGAGGGGGGTAGTATTCCAAGATGTTTGACACCAAACACGACATGTTTCGATGCAGCCATTCCAAAGTTAGCATTTTACCGCGAGGATATAATGCACTTAAAAGTATATGGTTTAACCGCATCCACAAACAGCACTAGAGAATGGACTCTGAGAGCTACAGAGGGGCCCTGCTCAGGCAGAGGCACCCCCTCACATAGAAGCCAAGCACCCTGCCCTCAGGATTGATAGGGCCAGCCTTAGGGGTGACTGATAGGTTTATATGGGATATATGATTAAACAACTACTGCCTAAACAACGACTTCCTTAACCACGAAGGCTAAACCACGAGCAATGCCAAACCACTACATTATTAACAACGAGTTCCTTAACCACGAAAATGTTTCATATTTAATGGCTTTCCAGAATCAAACATTCATAAAGCTTCAGTAAACATTTTTTTTATTAGAATGTTCTCATTTTGTTGTTTGGTCTTATAATATATGTGCATTTCTCCAGTAAAACAATATTTTTTTTTTTTAGCATAACACAAATTCACTCTTCAGAATTTAGATGATGTCGTATAGCTACCATAGACTCAAACCGCCTGAACAAATGTTTCCTTCTTTCATGCATAATAATGCCTGCATGGTCTTCCGATGCTTTCCGCGCCTCATTCTATCTTGGTAGGAACAAATGCCTGAAGGTCACCTTCGAGTGCTTGCTTGATTTTCAAAAGTATTGACTGAATGTCCGGAAGTTTGTACTGATAATCGTTGTTAATGACATCTTCAATGTAAGGATGACACGCAAGTTGCTCGAAAGGGATAGGTTCCCTTATCAACTGAGCCCAGTTCAAGGAAGATATGCGGTAACTGCTTTAAAAAAGTGGCATCTTTGTTCTGCTCACTGAAATATCTTTAGTTGTCTCCTTTATCACTTGTTCCTAGCGAGAACACTGTAAACAGAGCTGACAGGGAAATGAGGGTCTTTTTTGTGCTTGAAATAACTTCACTCCCTTGATGGTCCTCTTTTGCTGGGTGCAATTCGTCAATTAGCTAAAGAGACTTGAGTAACTCGCCATTCAAAGGAAGGCTTGTCATTGTAATTGCAATAGTGCCATCTATTGGCCAGTCACGATTTTTTTTTTCTCGTGGATTAGGAAAGTCGTTGTTCGAGTAAGTCGTAGTTAAGGATGTCGTGGTTAAGGATGTCGTCGTTGTTTAGGATTCGTTGTTCAGGTCAGTCGTTTTTAAAACTTCGTTATTAAGGCGGTTTCCCGTTTATATGTGTGTGTAGGAGAGATATAGGGGACCTATATCTCAGTGAGGGGTGCTAGCACTTCCTCACCCAGGCTGCAGTAGCAGGCCTGTGGTGTCAGATTTAGTCTGCTTCCCAGGGGTGGCATAATACATGCTGCAGCACCTGGTAGGCCTGTGGAGTACCTATGCCCTTGGTACCTAAGGTACCATATACTAGGGACTCATAAGGTACCACAGTATCCAATCACTAGTGCACCTAGAGTGCACTCCAAATCGTTTAGAGAGAAGAGAGAGGCTGGGGCCCTGATTAGCAGGGTCCCAGCCAGACTATAGCCAGAAACCAGTGTAAACATCAGAAAAAAGTGGGGGCAACATAAGAGGCAGATCCTACTCTCCTACACAACCCCCCAAACGCAGGGACACTAAACTAACCTTGACCAGTTGAGTCTTCGTGTTCAAAGTGGAAATACCTTGAGAGTCCATCTGCATTGGCATGTTGGGTCCCAGGTCTATGTTCCACTGTATAGTCCATCCCCTGTAGGGAAATGGACCACCTCAAAAGTTTTGGGTTCTCACCTTTCATCTGTTTAAGCCATAGGAGGGGCTTGTGGTCAGTCTGAACTATGAAGTTAGTGCCAAACAAGTATGGCCTCAGCTTCTTCAGGGCCCACACCACAGCAAAGGCCTCCTCTCTATAGCTGACCAACGTTTCTCTCTAGGGGTCAGCCTTCTGCTAATAAAAGCTACTGGCTGGTCTTGACCTTCATCATTCAGTTGAGACAGTACAGCTCCCACACCCAGCTCAGAAGCATCTGTTTGGACAATGAACTTTTGGTGTAGTCTGGACTCTGTAAGATGGGGGCAGTGCACATGGCCTGCTTTAGGTCTTCAATGCCTTTTGACAGCTAGCTGTCCACTGAACCTTTTTGGCATTTTCTTTGAGGTTAGATCATTCAAGGGGGTCACTATAGATCCATATCCCTTGACAAACCTCCTATAGTACCCAGTCAGGCCTAAGAAGGCTCTCACCTGTGTCTGGGTGGTTGGAGCAACCCATTCCATTATGGTTTGGATTTTGCTCTGTAAAGGCTGAACCTGGCCTCCACCCACAAGGTGGCCCAGGTATACAACCTGACTCTGCCCTATCTGGCACTTAGTGGCCTTGATAGTGAGGCCTGCTTTCTGCAGGGCCTCCAAAACATTCCTGAGGTGGACCAGGTGATCCTGCCAGGAGGAACTAAAGACAGCAATATCATCTAGATAAGCTGAGCAATAAGTTTCCATCCCTGTCAGAACTTTATTCACCAACCTCTGAAAAGTGGCAGGTGCATTTTTCAATCCAAAGGGCATCACCACAAAGTGGTAGTACCCACCAGGGGTCGAAAATGCTGTCTTGGCTTTTGCATCATCAGCTAATCTGATCTGCCAGTAGCCAGCTGTTAGGTCAAACGTGCTTAGATACTTGGCTGAGGCCAAAGTATCAATCAGCTCATCTGCCCTTGGTATGGGATAGGCATCAGTCCTAGTGACTGCATTGAGGCCTCTGTAGTCTACACAAAACCTCATTTCTTTCTTACCACCCTGGGTATGAGGCTTGGGTACCAGGACTACTGGGCTAGCCCAAGGGCTATCTGAAGGCTCAATTACACCTAGCTCCAACATTTTCTGGACTTCAGTCCTGATACAGTCCCTGACATGGTCAGGTTGCCTGTAGATTTTATTCTTGACAGGCAGACTGTCTCCAGTGTCCACCTCATGGGTGCACCAGGAAGTCTGACTAGGGGTCAGGCTAAACATATGTCTATACTGTTGCAGAACTTGTCTGCACTCAGTTTGCTGATGGTCAGTGAGGCTGCTTGCCAAAGCAACACCATCTACTGACCCATCATCAGGGTTCTGAGAGAGCAGGTCAGGGAGAGGGTCACACTCCTCCTCCTGTTCCTCATCAGCTGCCATGAGCAAGCCCATGTCAGCCCTGTCAACATATGGCTTTAATCTGTTGACATGGAGCACCCTCAGGGGGCTCCTGGGAGTTCCAAGATTCACCAGGTAGGTGACTTCTCCCTTCTGTTCAACTATTGTATGGGGGCCACTCCACTTGTCCTGGAGGGCTGCTGGGGCCACAGGCTCCAACACCCACACCTTCTGTCCTGGCTGGTATACAGTCAGTACAGCCTTTGGTCATGCCAAGCTTTTTGTAATTCTTGGCTGGCCTCCAGGTTTTTGGTTGCCTTTTCATGTATTCAGCCATCCGGGAGCGGAGACCAAGTACATAGTCCATCACATCTTGTTTGGGGGCTTGAGAGGTAACTCCCAGCCCTCTTTACCAAACACAGTGGACCTCTCACAGGATGCCCAAACAGAAGCTCAAATGGGCTGTAACCAACCCCTTCTGTGGAACCTCTCTGTATGCAAACAATAGGCAAGGAAGAAGAAGGTCCCATTTCCGCCTAAGCTTCTCTGGGAGTCCTTTAATCATTCCTTTCAAGGTTTTGTTGAAGCTGTTCAACTAAACCATTGCATTGTGGGTGATAGGGGTGGTGAACTTGTAAGTTACACCACACTCCTTCCACATTGCTTTCAGATATCCTGACATGAAGTTGGTACCTCTGTCAGAAATGACCTCCTTTGGGAAACCCACTCTGGAGAAGACTCCAATGAGGGCTCTCGCCACCACAGGGGCTGTGGTGGTGCTCAGGGAATTGCTTCTGGGTACCTGGTGGCATGATCCACTACCACCAGGATAAACCTGTGCCCAGATGCAGTTTGAGGGTCAAGGGGACCAACAATGTCAATCCCTACCCTTTCAAAGGGTACCCCCACCACAGGTAGTGGTATCAGGGGGCCTTTGTTGTGCCACCTGCCTTACCACTGGCTTGGCATGTGACACAGGCGCGACAAAACTCCTTTGTGTCCTCTGACATATGTGGCCAATGAAAATGTGGAACAAGCCTGTCCCAGGTCTTGTTTTGGCCCAAGTGTCCTGCTAAAGGGATGTCATGTGCTAGGGTCAAGAGGAACCCCTAAACTTCTGAGGTATTACCATCCTCCTGGTGGCTCCAGGGGCTGGGTCTCTACTCTCAGAATATAGGAGTCCCTCATCCCAATAAACTTTATGGGACCCACTAGCACTCCCAGCAGCCTCAGCAGCAGCCTGCTGTCTGAGGGGTTCAAGAGAGGGGCAGCACTGTTGCTCCTTACTCAGATCTTCCCTAGAAGGGCCCCCTGCCCCCAAGAACTCAACGTGATCAGGCTCAAGTCCCTCTGGGGCAGTTCCTTCTTCAGGATCTGCTTCACCTCCCTCTGGGGGTGAATCTGTGATCTGAGACAGAGGGGAAGGCACTGCCTTTACCCTACTGCTCCTCCTCTTGGGAAGCATCTGGTCCATTGTTCCAGGATCCAGAGCTGGTTCAGTGTTATGCATTCTTGCTTGTGACCTGGTCACAGCAAATACCTCTGCAGGGATGCCCAACATCTCAGCATGAGTCCATAACTCTACTTCAGACCAGGCTGAAGTCTCTAGATCATTGCCCAATAGACATTCGACAGGGAGGTCTGCACTGACTACAACCTTCTTGAGGCCAGTTACCCCTCCCCAGGAGAAATTCACAACTGCCAGACTATGGTTGGTCTTGACGTTGCTTGCATTGGTCACCTGGTACATTTCGCCCAGGATGATCTGTCCAGGGTCCACAAGGTCCTCTGCCACCATGGTGACACTAGCACCTGTGTCCCTAAATGCCAAAGCCTGTTTGCCATTTATTACAGGCTGCTGTTTGTATTTGTCCAGATTACTGGGACTTACTAGGAAGGACATATTAAGGTCTCCCTCACAAATCAGCATTGCCTGAGTGGGCACTCTGACTAGGTCAGAGTCCACTTCAGAACCCAGGGTCAACCCTACTACACCCTTATTCTGAGTACCACCTCCACCAGTAGCTGAACTAGGGGGAACAGTTGCCTTAGGGGCAGGAGTGGTGGTGGTTTGGTCTTTGAACTTGTTACAGTCAGAAGTCCAGTGCCCTTTCTGTTTACAGAATTTGCACCAGGGCTTCTTTTGGCCTTTTCCTTGTTGGATTGTGACTCCCACCAGATGCAGATTTTTGGGGCCCTTGTGAAGACTTCTGGTCTTTTGACTTATCCCCACCTTTCTCAGAGCCCTTAGAATCTTGCTTCTTGGTGTCACCCCCTTGGTTCTGGGGTTTCTGCCTCACCCTGGTTCTGACCCACTTGTCTGCCTTCTTTCCCAAATCTTGGGGAGAGGTCAGATCCGAGTCCACCAGGTATTGATGCAACAACTGGTTCTGGCAATTATTAAGGATCTGTTCTCTCATCATCAGATTATACAATCCCTTGAAATCAGTAACCCTACTGCCAACCAGCCAACCCTCCAGAGCCTTGGTTGCACAATCAACAAAGTCAGTCCAGTCCTGAGTCTGTGCCTTCTGGGTGTCTCTGAACTTCAACCTGTACTGTTCAGTGGTTAAGCCAAACCCATCTATCAGTGCACTCTTCAGGACTTCATAATCATCAGCATCCTCTTCTCTAACAGTGAGGAGCTTGTCTCTACCTTTATCTGAAAAGGAGAGCCACAAGATTGCTGCCCACTGCTTTTGGGGGACCTGCTGTACTCTACAGGCCCTCTCCATAGCAGTTATCCACTTGTGGATATCATCCCCACTCTGGTAGGGAGGAACAACCTTGCTCAGGTTCCTATGGTCTGGAATAGATTCTCTGCCTCTAGGGACACTGTTGCTGCCACCAAGGGGTTCTAACCCTCTCTTCTAGAAGCTCTCTGGATCTCCAGGGCTTCTCTATCCAGTGCCAACTGCTTGGTTCTGAGGGCAACTCTTGCTTCCTCATACTGCAGCAGTTTGCACATTCTTTCAGAGGAGGTCTCTCTTATGGGAAAGTATGAGTTCCTCTGGTGGACAAATTCTCTGCCAGAGTGATAAGAGTGCTCAGATTCCCTGTAAGGGGACCTATGCCTCTCATCCACTCTGTCAGTTCTCTTAGGAGAATTCCTCTGTCCTTTTCAGGCCCCTTGAGGCCTGGCCCTTCAATCACAGAGTCCTGGTCATTCTGATTTTCATCATCTGACCCAGATACTGTAATTGACCCACCCACTGATTCAGACCCATTAGCTCCTAGAGCCAATCTAAGATCATCTGCTGTCAGCAGATCTATCAGGTGTAGGGTTGAGGGACTCTGTCCTAGCCTCAGGTGTCTCTCAACACACATGGCTCTCAAGTCAGAGAAAGCCATGTCCTTATACTGAGGCTGAGTAGATCCACTGGTTCCACCCTTTAAGGACATTCTAGTGTTGTGCAGTGTTGTACTACCTACACTAGTTTGTGGCCTACTGATACTAGCTTGAGCTGTAGAAAGGGTGTGCTATCCCTTGGCACACAGCTCTAAGTTCAGTAGAACTTATTGATACTAAGCCTGACTTTATATGTACCTTGAGTACCTATAGTGGTTTTCAGTTAGTAATTCAAATAGAGATTTTCTGGTAAAACAATAGCAAGCTGGAATCCCACCGCTGCCACCAATGTGAGAAGTTGGCCTGGTATATGCTGTTCACTAATTAAAGTGGACACCTTGCACCAGAACAATTCGACTCTTATGGTAGATAGGTTTAAGATAACCTTTATAGAAAGCTATCCTAGTGGTAGCTGTGGAGAGCAGCCTTCAGGCTAAGTCTTGAAGGAATGTAAAGCATCTTGTTTTACCACACAATCTCTTGAATCACCACATGAAAAGACACCACACAGGTATATATATCAAATATATATGTATTTATTAATAAACACTCTCTACTAATCTCTTTATGAGATTAGAGGTCAGGAACATATGTACAAGTCAAATGTTATCACAATAAGTTTAGCACAATCGAATATCACAATCTTAGTTTGCTAGACCTAGGTCTAGGGCATCTAGAATCGAGGGACCCCCAAGAACCACCCCAGGTAGTTGTAGGAGACCCACAGGGGACGGACGCGGTGACCTGGCACCGGTGCGAATCCTGTACGAGTCTATGCACTCAGACGCGATTGAGATATCAATGTTAAAGGTCCCTTGCGTGTTCGAGGCGAACACACCGATCGGTCCTTGTACGAGTCGAAGGACGCGGTTACAGATAGAGTTGCAAGGGAGATGGACGCGCTGTGTCTAACACAGACGCGAACCTTGTGCGAGTCAGTGCAATGGAGATCTCAGTGTTACAGGCCCTTTGTGTGTTCGAGGCGAACACCGATCGGACTCAGTACGAGTCGAAGGATACAGTTTTAGATAGTGTTACAAAGGAGATGGACGCGGTGTGTCTAACACAGACGCGAACCCTGGACGAGTCAGCGCAATTGTCGCACTTAGAAAAGGAGAGTTTTAGGACACTTCTAGGGAAGCTACAAGCAAGTCACTTACAGGGTAAGTAGTTCTAGGTCCCACACCCACAGGAGCACCGTAGTGCTGAAGTTACCTCACCCAGGGGAGCCGGGTGCATAGGTGTTCTTTGGTGTCGGGTCGCGGCGTCGTTTTCAATGGGAGCCAGTGAAGACTTGCTGCTTGCGGCGACAGGAGAAGTGTCCGGAGGAATCCAAGCCTGGATTCAGAAGATGGAAGACCTGAAAGCAGAGGGGACAGTGTTCAAAGTCACTTGGCAGTGACCCGGGGCAAGGAAGATGGATGCCCACCGTCGTCGCAAGATTCAGGTCGTTCGCGGTTGCCTTGACTTCAGCCACGAGGTCCAGGAGGCGTCGACGACGACCAGGAGCTGGATTCGGCGTGTCCCACGATGTCTGCAGCTTACTGCGGTGTCGGCGACTCGGAGCCAACAAGCCTTGGTAACAGCAAGTCTCGGGGAAAGTACGAAGAGGCAATGGCGCAGACCAGCAAGGTCTGTGGGACTCACCCAGCGAGGGTAAGTCAGGGAAGGCCTGGAGCAACCAGGGGAGCCCTCTGGTGTCTTTAGAAAGTCTTCTGGGGACCCACAAGCCGGCTGGCAAGGGATCGCGAAGACGCCTCGGGAGGATTCGCTCACAGGGGCCCACGGTCACTCGGGACGTGGTAGGCCTCTGATCTTCGGAGGGATTCCTGCTGGAGGCTAGGACCACACGTGGTCCAAAGCACAAGTTCGTGGAACGTTGTGAAGGGGTTGCACTCGACAATAGTGCACGGTACCCAGGGGTCGCGGTTCCTCGTTACTCTTGGGGTCCACTGGCCTCAGCTTCGCTGGGGACTCACGATGGCCTTTGAGAAGTCAGGAAATCCACTTCTTGGGCTGCAGGGACTTCGGGCTCCGGCGGGAGCGGCGTAGTTTGCGACCGTCGTTTGTAGTTTTTGGTGCCTGCCAAGCAGGGGAGTCACTCCTTGACTCCAAGGGAGATTCTTCAGTCTTCCAAAGGTAGTGGAACGTCGAAGGTCTGGGATTCGTCTTCAGAGCGTCGTCCAGGGAAATCTAGGGTGCAATGCACAGGTTCCCCCTCTTATACTAAAAGAAAGGGAGGGACTAGCTCTATGACCCTACCTATGGGAGGGTCAGGGGAGTGGGTGGCTACACCCACTTCCCTTTGTCCAGTTTCGCGCCAGAGCAGGGACAGGTAGCCCCTGAGCCGGTTTGAACTGGCATATGCACAGAGGAGCCTTCTGCTCCCCCAGTGCAGGACTTCAAAGCACTCTAAGAGTGCACCCACCCAGCCCCAATACACTAAACCCTGTCTGGAAGGTGGTCACACCCCCTTGGGACAGGATATCTATTGTTGGGCTTCCTCCACTGCGAGTGTTGGTCATCAGCAGGAGGGCAGCCCAGTGTTTCCACAGTAGGTACATGTCTATCCCTCTAGAAGGGTGGAATGCTACCCCCGCTGCCAGGACTGGCGGGGGGGGGGTAGTATTCCAAGATGTTTGACACCAAACACGACATGTTTCGATGCAGCCATTCCAAAGTTAGCATTTTACCGCGAGGATATAATGCACTTAAAAGTATATGGTTTAACCGCATCCACAAACAGCACCAGAGAATGGACTCTGAGAGCAGCAGAGGGGCCCTGCTCAGGCAGAGGCACCCCCTCACATAGAAGCCAAGCACTCTGCCCTCAGGATTGATAGGGCCAGCCTTAGGGGTGACTGATAGGTTTATATGTGTGTGTAGGAGAGATATAGGGGACCTATATCTCAGTGAGGGGTGCTAGCACTTCCTCACCCAGGCTGCAGTAGCAGGCCTGTGGTGTCAGATTTAGTCTGCTTCCCAGGGGTGGCATAATACATGCTGCAGCACCTGGTAGGCCTGTGGAGTACCTATGCCCTTGGTACCTAAGGTACCATATACTAGGGACTCATAAGGTACCACAGTATCCAATCACTAGTGCACCTAGAGTGCACTCCAAATCGTTTAGAGAGAACAGAGAGGCTGGGGCCCTGATTAGCAGGGTCCCAGCCAGACTATAGCCAGAAACCAGTGTAAACATCAGAAAAAAAGTGGGGGCAACATAAGAGGCAGATCCTACTCTCCTACAAAACCCAACATATCTATATCTTTATCACCATATACCTTAGGAATTATGTCAGTGCATTGCAAAGAAATGGAGGAAGACTAATGATTTTTTAATATGGTATCTGAAATATTGGTGACAGGGGCACCTGAGTCCGCCATCATATCAAGACTGAGGTCACCAATTTTTACTTGACAAGTAGGATTCTTGGCACGCTCACTTAAGGAAAATTGAACATTGGAATCAACTGAGAGAATAATCTTTTGTGGTAAAGTATGAGGAGTTAAATCAACAGAGTTAATATTGAGACTTTGTAAAGGTGTGTCAATTGAAGACGTATTACAATCAGGATGATCTTGCGACATAACAGAACTAACTTGAATTACCGGTTTGCTTCTGCAAACTGACTGAAAATGTCCAATTTTATGACAATTAACACATTTTTTGCCAAGGGCAGAGCAGGTGGGGCTATTACAAGATGTGATTTTGAACCACATCTGTAACACATGGATTTGTTCTCCTTTGAAATGGTTTGGAAAATCTGCTTTTAAGAGCAACAGCATTAACAGAGGAATCATTTTGAATAAGATTAATGGGAGAAACAATGTCATTAGAAATACACAGAGGAAATGATAGAACTTTCAATGCTCTTAGGCATATCAATTACCTCCGATAAGGTTGGATCTCTACAACTTAAAATGCGTTCTTGTATCTTTTGTGAAAACAACTATAAATAAATTGGTCTCTAATGTGCATGTCAAGAGAAGCACCAAAATTGCAATCTGCTGCTAAGTTCCTTAAAACTGAAATAAATTCCTCAACTGTTTCGCCGGGATCTTGCTTCCTTTTCATAAAATTTAATCTTTCCAAAATAACATTAGGTTGCTCTAAAAACTTCTTATTGAGTCTTTGGATGGCATCAGAGAAGACGTTCCAGCCATCACCATCACCAGCTGGTGGAATAGAAGGAGGAAGATTATCAAAGATTTGACGTCCAGCACTGCCCAAATGACTGTATAAAATTGCTAATTTGCGTTTGGGAGAATATTCATCAGCGTCAATAGCAATAAGATAACTCTTAAAACTGCTAAACCAAATTTTCCAAGGTTCTTTGGGTTTACCAGGTACTGGAAGAAAATGATTTAGGTGAACAATTTGTTGAATGGAAGACATGGCAGCTTCTTGGTGTTATTGAGCAAGAATAAAGTTGAGAAAGTTCCTTAAAAACAATGCTTTTAAGCAAAGAAGTCTTTTGGAAAATGTTTAAGAAGCCTTTAAAATTCGTTTTTGTAAAAACAATAAGTCTCTTTGAGAAATATTATGAAGAGTTAATGAGAATGCCACAAGAGTAAAAGCATTTAAAAGGTAGAAACCAGTAGAATTACCTTCTTTTTTTTTTAATTTGGTGGAAAATGAGCTCGGTGAAGAAAAAGTTAATCCTTGAGTGTCCCAGCAGAAGATCGTTGAAAATAGAAGGAAGAATTTCTTGACGATGCAAAAATTGTAATCCAAGATGGCCACCGTTGCGTGAATAGCGTGATGAGGTAAGAGTAAGCATAGAGTGAAGGTGTACAAATGCCACAATACACCTAAGATGGCCGCCAAACGTTGCGTGATCACGTTCGATGAAGACGTGAAGGCAAGCGTTGAGGATGACGTCCATGGGAGAAACGTCGGAAACCTTCAAAATTACTTAAAAAACTGTTCTGGAGGTCAGAGACAGCACGGAGTAGAAGGACCTTGCACGATAATGAAGGAGGAAACATCCGAAGAGAAGAAAAAGCAGGTCGTCGCGGGAGGAAGGCTGCGGAGCGGAAAGCTCAGACAAATGCACAAAATTAGTGGATAAACCGCAGGTAACTCGTCGCCAAATGTAAAGTTGTTGCGTTGTGGTTTTTAAGAAGAAACAAATCAAGGCAGTTGAAGATCCAGTATTAAGTTTATTCAGTTGCACAGCTTATCCACTGGAGTGCGTCCATCCCCAACGAAGCATAGGCAGTTAATGAGTGTTCACAAACTGACATGCTTCTGATGGAGCAAGGACTCACAAATGAGACTTGCTCGGGAGCAATCCTCTCACAGTATTAATCTTTGTAATGTTCGTACTAACCAATGCACACACGAATACAAGTAGAAGGAAGCTTGTCTATGTGTTTATACTAACAAATAATGCTTGTCTAAATCTAAAATGTCCGCTAAAGCGCGGGAACTTCTTTGCGCATGTGTCAACCATATCACATGGTGTGACGTCTTTCTTTGCTTGGAGGGAGATCCTTGCTTCTGCGCAGCGTGTATTAAAATGGCTGCTTAATGTTTTCACGTGCTGCAGCTTGCTTACATGTTGCAAACAAATCGTGACATTTAACGCTATTAATGCGGGATAGAATTTATAATTAAAGGGGAATAGAATAGAAAGAGTGGGTATACAGTGAAACAAGTTATTTGTGATTTTAACATTTTCTTCTTTGACTTTTAATAGTTCGTAAATGGGCCTGGGTTTGGGTGAACTGAAAACTCGAGAGACAATGGTTCTGCACATGCGCCTTGCAAGGCTACCCAGAAAAGAGGATGAAGTCAACCTGGACGTCGTCCAAGGCCGCGACCTGATGGCCAACCTTACTGTACCCACGATGTCCTACCAGAAAGAAACAATTTATATAAACGTTGTCACAAACTTTGTCATGAGACGGGTGGGAAATAAACCAAATGTATTAATTGTGATGGGCGGTATTTTAAACAATGGGCTTAAAGAAATTGAACCAAATCAATATGGTGTGAGGATCAACCCCCTGTCCCCGTCCAATCAGAAGTAGTGGGCCCATAATTCTGCAACATTAAGGGGAGGTACATGGGCGTAGAAGGGTATAATAGATATAGTATTTGCTAATTAGGTAGAAGAGAGACGAGAGAAGCCAGACGAGACCAGACCAGAGAGAGAGCAGAGCCCAGACCAGAACGCAGAGGAAGAGAGGAAGTTCGAGGGAGTGAGTTCGAGGTTCGAGATCCACGCAGACTGAACCGCTGTCCAGAGAGGTCCTGGGGTGGGGGCGGCGGAATCCATTAGAAGGAAGACACGGGAGAAGCGAAGTACCAGAGAGGGGAACGACGCAGGCGTCGTTGATAGAGAGGCCACCGGTCCTGTCCTGAACCTGGAGGAGGTCTTTACTCTTCATCCTTCCTGGGTCCTATCTTTCCAACTCCTTGGCCAAGGGGTTTGGTTCTCGCACTCTTAGGTAACTATAAATGCAATCTTAGTTGCGCTGCTGTCTCTATCTTCTCCTTTTCTAAGGGACTGTCATTAATCGATAGTTTACCATTATGCTTCATCCTTGATATAAGACTTAAGTATCATGTGGTTCTGTATTTTACTCTGCTAAATCTTTAGATAAACATTTTTAAAACTTCCTGACTCAGTGATTATTTCAGGATTATGATGTGTAAGGAATGTTACTCATTTTAAACTTCCCAATTAGCAGGGGTCCATCGGTAAGTCATTACTCTTCAATCAAGAAAAGTAATTGGTAGCAGGGATTTGATAAAGAGTACAACTGACCCACCAGCGAAAATTGCTAGCGTAGTATGAATGTATGGGCCCAAGTGAGTATTTGGTGTATGAATGCTTGTTGCTAGTAACGCGCTGGATCAGTTTTCTGGTTATCAGAGGATGATTCTGGTTATGGTTACACTTTGTTAATTGGGTAATGAGAATTTTATTTTTATGAACTAACATCCGTATGTTTAAAGTCTGTTTTATGTTGTCTAGAAAATTCCCGAGGGAAAGAATAGCGGATGGTAAGTGGAAGCCATACTGCAGTGAGGTTATCTGTCAGGCAGAAATAGTACTGAAAAGTTAAGCAGGGCTATCAGTACTAGTTAGGGACTCTGTGTATGTGAGTGACAGCAAAGGAGTATGCTGGTGAAAATTGGATGTTATATCACCTAGAAAGGGTAACATTGAAGTAGCTGGTATTCCGGAGCTTAAGTGAAGAGTAAACGGAAGTGTTTTACTCGTAGTATATGATTAGTAAACGGAAGAGTTTTACTAAGAAGTGAGAGAATCTATTTTTCAATTTAGAGAAACTGGCACGATAGCGAATGTTTTATGTGGTTACTGAATTTTAATAAGAAGCGTAGAGAAAAATAAAGTTTTGCGTACGATTTTGTAAAGGGAGGGTCAGCAGCCGGGGAGGAAGCTGACGTCACAAAACGCCGCGCTGGGATTGGTTGAAACTGCGGGCGTGGAAAGACTCTTGTAAAAGAGGGGTCAGGAGTAATACTGACGTCACAAGTGTCGCGCTGGGATTGGTCGAAACAGCGAAGGACAGAAAAGTGCGGATTGTAAAGGAGGGGTCGTCAGAAGAGACGTCACTAAAAGGCCGCGATAGGATTGGTGCAGAGGCAAATGTTAGCTGGAATCTAATTGGTTGTCAGCATAGAAATCGAAATCTTAGTGGACAATGAAATTATATGTTGGAACGCGATCCAACTTTAATAGGAACTCGTCCAGACAGGAGATTCCTAGGATTGGCAGAATATAATTCGATATATAGATATTTACCCAAAATGTACGGAGAGAAGAGGAAAAATGTCCTTCTTACAAAAGATTAAGAATTATTTTAAAAAGGATAAAACAATCAAAACTAGAGAGGGAATTATCATTCCACCAGCAAAAACGCCCGCTTCATTTATGATGATGGAGAGAGGTTATCATACTTGCGTATGGTTAGAAAATTGGCTAGAATATACCAAAAATGATGGAATATTAGCATTTCTTGAGAATGGTACTTTCAATGGAAGAATTCTTCAAAATTTGAGATTGAGGATGAATGACTTAGAACCCAGACCAAGATTAACTCAATACGAAGCCTTAGAAGAGTGGGAAACCGAGGCATTCGAACGTGACCGAGCGAGAAGCAGTAGGGGTTATCGGGGATTTTTCCCTAGATATCAAAATGAGTCAAGGGACGGTCAAATGAAACAGTGGAGAAGAGCGATGCTCACAGAGGGTTTATATCCAATATTAATGGCAGAAGAATCGTCAGGGAATAAATGCACAGAAAAGACAAAACATTTGACTAGATTTGGAGATTCAGAAGATGAATTTATGGAAGAAATATTAAAGAACCCACCACCATATCAGGAAGGGACAAGTGGATGCACCCAAAGTGCACCACTGTTAAAGACACCATTGGTACCACAAGTATTGCATAATCCCTCCGTTAGTAGAGTACTACAGGATAAGGAAAAGGAAGCAATAGATAAAAACAGAGCAGATTTAATACAGAAAATAACACAATTGAGTGTCCATCCTGATTCGCTGACCATACCTGTGACAATTGGTCCAGTGGTTCCCTTATATGGTGACAAAGTAAGTTATCCGAAAACCTTAGTAAAACCCATATCTGAAGAAATCCCGAAACCAGATCCTGTAATAATTGAGGACCAATTTAGTGATTGTGAATCTGTGATATCCTTAATGGATTTGCCTATTCGAGGATCTATAAATAGTACTCCTAGAAGAACAACACCTGGCTGTTTCAAAGATGTAAATATAGTGACTTCGTCTGGAATTAAAAGTGCCACTGTAGTTACACCAGAAGATTTAGAAAGGTGGGCACAAGGATCAGACAAACAGAATTCACCTCCAAAGATCATGGACATTTACAAATTAAAGGTCGAGTTAGAAGAAATGATAGCAGGAAATGTAGGAGTAGATCGTCTAAATACTTATGAGGAAGAAGAGCTATTATTTGTATGCCTAAGCATTACTAGAAATGTAAAAATGTTTCATGAAAAATTATCGGATTTGGCTGTCCAGATGGGAATTGAAATAGGGAAGTCAAAAGTGTTACAGAAACCCTATAGAGCAGATTTTTCTGACAAAGATTTAGAAAACATGAATGCCTCTGGTCGAAAGTTACAAGTAAAGGAATTAATGACAGTTTTACAGAAATGGGGAGACCTAGATAAATGGAAAATTAGATGGACAAAGAAAAAGGAAGAGGCACGATATAGTAGAACAGCTTCAGAATATTTAATGAAGGAAACGGGGAAAGCAGATCAAATGTACCCAATGCAAGAAGTTCCAGGAGGAGGATATGTACATGTTCCATGGAGCAGACAGGATATTTTGTCATTTACAAATGATTTCCCCAAGTTGAGAGAAAAGCCAATTGAATGGTACAAGCAAGTTGAGAGGTTTGTGAAGGTGTCAAAGGTATTGTTGAAGGATTTAGATGGACTGTTTGACATAGTGGTACCTGCCGATTTATGGACAGATTGTAAAATCACAGTTGATTGGCCAAGTGAAGAGTATCCTAGAGATCCAAAGACAGGTGCCCCGTCAAGTGATGTAATGAAAAAGTATCAGCAGGTAATAACTTACCTGAAAGGGAAAATTCCACCAAAGGAAACAGATTGGGTGAAAATAGACAGGACTACCCAAGAAGCCAGTGAATCGGTACATGCCTATTATGAGCGTTTATTGCAGGTATTCAAACAGTACAGTGGATTTGAGGATATTGGAGATAAAAACATGAGTCAGTTCGTTTACCGATTTGTTTATGGATTAAAACCAGAAATTTGTCAGATGATTAAGCAGCACATGTTGTGCTGGCAAGGGAAACCCATTGACGAAATTTTGAAGTATGCCAAATATTGTGGAGATGATATCGAAGATAGGCATAAGAAATTGCAAGAGAAAGTGATGTGGGCTCAGGTAAAAATGGCTGAGCGACAGGGAATTAATTTGGATAATCCAAGTGATAATCAGGGAAAAGATTCTGGAACGAATGGTGACACTGGAAATGGTGGTAAAATAAGAGGACGAATGAGCAGAGAAGAGGCTAAAAAGAAGTTTCCATGTCATGGGTGCAGAAAATTGGGGCATTGGAAGGATGAATGTAAAAATATGCGGAATAATAATGGCCCAAATCAAAATTTAAATCCACAGACGCAGAATGACTCACAGCAGGGTGTAAATCCTCAGAGTCAGTTACCACCTGCACCTATACAGGGTAATGTAAGCAGAGCAAAGCACGGTACAGACGTCGGATATCAAGGAGGAAGTGGTAAGAATGAGTATGTAACCTCACAATTTCTTTTACAGGACGACTTTTGTCCCTATAGTTCATGACGGTGCCTAGGAGAGGGGAAGAAGGAGTGCGTACTTGGTGCATCCTTACCGGTAGATCAGGCAGGTCCATATGTAGAAGGGAGTGTGAAAGGTAATGATAATACTTTCCTTTTGGACACTGGCGCTACCAGGTCTACTGTGAGAACAGCAGACATCCCAGACCTTCCTCTCTCTGGAGAAGCTATCCAAGTTGTGGGTGTAGCTAATCAAAAAATTAGAACACCTCTTACCGAACCAATGGAAGTAAAAATTGGAAATTTTAGAGAAATGCATCAGTTTGTAGTGTGCGATTCCAGTCCAGTAAATTTATTGGGCCGAGACTTGCTGTGCAAAATGAACTGCACAATTGTTTGCACACCGGATGGTGTTGCAATTCAGACCCCGGTTGAAGACCATGTATATAAATTTATGATTGCAAAGCAAGGTACAGAAGTAGATGAGATGTTCTCTTTGATAACGAAAGACGAGTTGCCAGAAGAATTAAAAACCACCGTAAATTCCATGGTATGGGATTTCACGGGAAAAGAAGTAGGACTTATGGCAAAAATAGATCCAGTTAAAATTACTGTAAAGGAAGGTGCCATTTTCCCAAATATCAGACAGTACAAAATGAGTGCAGAAGTAAAAGCAGGAGTCATTGAAGAAATTAACAGAATGGTAAAAGAAGGCATACTAAAAGAAGTAATGAGTAGCCCTTGTAATTCACCGATCATGGGTTTGAAGAAACCTAGTGGAAAGTACAGGATTGTTCAGGATCTACGCAAAATAAATAAGATTGTGGAACCTTGTTGTCCTATAGTGCCAAATCCTGCAGTGATCCTATACCAGATTCCCTGGAGTGCAGGATGGTTTACTGTGATTGATTTATGCCAAGCATTCTTTTCAATACCATTGCACCCAGATAGTCAGTATCTATTTTCATTTAAATTTGAGAACAAGGTCTATGTATGGAATCGTGTTCCTCAGGGGTACACGGAAAGTCCTTCCATCTTTAATCAGATATTGAAAAAGTGTCTAGAAAAACTAGTGATGCCAGGAAGCTCAGTCTTAGTACAATATATAGATGATTTACTGGTGGCATCTAATACCAGAGAGGACTGTGTGATTGACTCCATTGCCTTATTAAATCATTTAGCTGAAGAAGGGCATAAAGTTTCACCTGAAAAGTTGCAGTTTTGTACAACAGCAGTTAAGTATCTAGGACACCAAATTGAGAGGGGAAAAAGAAGAATAACCTCTGAAAGAGTAAAATTAATAAAGAAAATGCAAATGCCTGTCTCCCAACGAGAAGTAAGAATGTTCCTTGGAATAGTGGGTTATTGTCGTCAACGGATACTAGGGTTTTCTCTGCTAGCAAAGCCATTAATTCAAATGACGAAAAAGAAGGCAAAGGACCCAGTTGAGTGGGATGACAAGAGTGTAGGAGCCTTTGTAAAATTGAGAAATCCTTTATGTGAAGCACCTGCCCTAGGCATGCCTGATTATAAAAGAAAATTTGCATTATTCTGTCATGAAAGAGAAAATTGTGCACTTTCAGTCCTAACCCAGAGACATGGTTTGGACAGACGTCCTATAGCATATTTTTCTGCTACATTGGACCCAGTGGCAGCCGCATTGCCAGGCTGCTTAAAAGCAGTAGCGGCTACATGTTTGAGCATTGAGCAAAGTGAATCAATTGTAATGGGACATCATGTCAAAGTGTTTGTTCCACATTCAGTTGTGATTCTATTGACAAGAACGCGAACCCAACATCTTACTCCTAGTCGGCTGACTAAATATGAAAGAATAATACTAGGTGCTGAGAATGTGACTATTGTAAGGTGCACCATAGTAAATCCTGCTACCTTACTACCAGACCCGTATCATGAGGAGGTTAAAGATGATGAAGAGGAGCATGATTGTTTACAAGTCACAGAATTGTGCACAAAACCACGTCCTGACATACAAGAACTACCCCTCAGGAAACCAGACAGGGAGCTGTTTGTGGATGGTTCATGCCAAAGGCATGAAGATGGTAAACTAACAGCAGCATATGCAGTATGTGAATTAACTGGAATAGTCGAAGCATCCTATTTACCAGGAGTAAAATCTGCACAAGTAGCTGAATTAATTTCTTTGATAAAAGCCTGCAAAATTGGGAAGAACCAGAAAGTAACTATATTCACAGATAGTCAATATGGTTACGGGGTTGTGCATGATTTTGGCCAATTATGGATGCAGAGGGATTTCATGACTTCTTCAGGATCCCCCATTAAAAATGGACAGTTCGTAAAGGAACTATTGGAAGCAATACAATCACCAAAAGAATTGGCTGTGGTGAAATGTGCCGCACATCAGTCAGGAGATGACTGGGTGGTAGTCGGTAACCGATATGCAGATTTGGTGGCTCAGCATTGTGCCAAAAACAGGTTGTCAGTAAATAAAAGGGTTGAAAGAATGGGAATCAGCTGCCAACTTATGATGTATGCACCTCCTGAAACATGGAATGATGTAAAAAGACTACAAGATGACGCTGATGAGAGTGAAAGAAATGCATGGATTAAAATGGGATGTTCACAGAGGTCAAATGACGATGTATGGATTTATGCAGATGGCAGACCAGTCATGCCCGACTGTTTGATTTCACAAATGGCCACTGTATCATGGAGAGACACATGTAGGGAGAGATGCAATGATCAGGCTTTTCAGACAAAATTGGTACAATCCAAGGTTTAGGGCGGTAGCAGAGAGTCTCTGCCAGAGATGTCTAACTTGCCAAATGCATAATCCAGGGAGAAAAACAGTCATTGGGTTTGGGAAGATCGGAAAGGCAGAGGGTCCATTCGTGAGACTGCAGCTTGATTTCATTCAGTTACCACCATGTAGAGGACTGAAATATGTACTCGTCATAGTGTGTCTGTTTTCAAAGTGGGTGGAAGCTTATCCAACCAGGAGAAAAGACAGTATTACAGTCGCAAAGTTGTTGCTACGAGAACTCATTCCTAGATTTGGTTTTCCAGTAACTTTGGAATCAGATAGAGGAAGGCACTTCAACAGTGATGTGATTAGAATAATATGTGAAGCATTCCAAATTGAGCAAAAATTGCACTGTGCATATCGTCCAGAGGCTTCTGGAGTGGTTGAACAAATGAATGGCACAATAAAATCGAGATTGGCAAAAATGTGTGCATCAACGTCGTTAGATTGGCCGGATGCATTGCCACTTGTTTTGATGGGACTCAGAAGCATTCCTGACAGAAATACCGGATTGAGTCCACACGAAATAATCATGGGAAGAGCAATGAGACAAGCACATGTCCCTATCAATAAACTGCTGAATATAACTGATGATATGGTTCTGGATTATTGCAAAGGATTGGCTGACCTAGTACGTTCTGTCTCTCACCAGGTTGGGGAAGAGGCAGTTTCCAGGCAGCCAGAACAAGAGCATGATCTGAATCCAGGTGACTGGGTGGTTGTGAAGCATCACGTCAGAGAAACGTGCCTATCACCCAGGTGGGAAGAACCTCGTCAAGTCATACTAGTTACGAACTCAGCAGTGAAATGTGCAGGACATCCTAATTGGATTCATGTAAGCCACACCAAAAGAGTACCAGACCCTGAAGAAGAAAATCCTCAGACAGTACCGATAATTGAGGAAGCTGAAGGTTGCTCAGCTGAAGAATCTCAGGTTCGAGATTCGAGAGAAGCTGAAGAAGAACAACCGAGCACAAGTCAGGACTGGATACCAGTGGTTGAAATACCTGAAGTTTATTACCGAACAAGAAGCCAATCAAATCTAGAAGAAATTGAAGAAGAACAGATAGGTGAAGAAGAAGCAGCTCAGAAAGAGGAAGAAGAAACAATAAAAGAATCTGAGCAGGATCAGGTAGGGAGAGGAAATTGGGCTCAAATCAACAGTGAACCAACAAACTTTGAGCAGGGACAGACAGGTCTAGAAGAACGCGGTCAGGCTGCAGAAGTACCAAGTGCAATAAGCCCTGATCAGAACAAGTTAGAGTTAGGAAAAGACACTCAAGGAGAAGATCATGAGGATCACAAGCATGAAGACATAAATGCTGAACAAGGTCAGTTGCTGGAAACTCACAGTGGGGCAGCTGAAGAAAAAACAATAAGACCAGAAGAAGAGCAAGTAGGAGAAACTGAAATAGAAGAAAACGAAATTGTGCCACAACTTGAAAATACAAGGATTTCTGAAAAAGAAATAAGCAGTGAAAAGACGGTGCAAACAAAGAAGGTCAGAAAAGGTGATCATTGGCCTAGTGTTATTAAAAGAGTAAAATACCACATAACAACCAGAAGTGAAGATCCAGAACAAGTAAATGAAATAACAAGTCTAACAGGACAAACGGGTAAAAGTGAAAGACGGAGAAGCAAAAGACTGAAACTCGTGAACAACAAATTTAAAGGTCCCGATTGGACTTTATAATCCTTGAAGACTACGAGAGCTCAGAGTCAAGTGAAAGTGGTGACGAAGGAACAAGTTCAGAACTGACTTATGAGAAAGAAATAAAACCACCTTGATAACGTAAAAGACTTGAAATTACGATAATTTCCTTGTCAAAAATGCAAGACGACAGAGTTACTGGGAGACCAAAACAGAAATGTTGTAAGAGATGCTGTGCTATATGCATATGTAATCTAGTAGTGGTGCTTATAGTATGGTTAGTCGTGATCGTAGCAATTCCTTACCTTATGATAATGGATAAAAAGATTAACAACGAAACAAAGGAGAGGACAGTTAACTTGAGAAGTAATAGAGTAGAATTAAAGGCAGAAGATGAACCAGACTTGCATCATGAAGTAACAGATAACGACACTAGTTTAAATGTTTTCACAAAATTATTGTTTCAATATGTAGATACCATGGAAGTTAGTAATTGTTATGTCTGTATGAAATTACCTGAATCAGTAGCAGAAGGATTAACATATCATCACTTGCCATTAACGTATGGCATATCATGTAGTGTATTGGCTAGTTTATTTTACAAAACAGGGAAACTTCAGTATTTTTATTCAAATATAGATGTGATATTTTCTGAGGTTCCGATTCGAAAGAATATGAATCCAGTGCTTAGTAGTAAAGATGCACAGTTTATGGGAGAATTCTTCTTGACGATGAAATCAATAGACATAACACATGCACATAGAAGCAATCTAACATGTTCATTACATGAAGAAGAAAAGGTATTTTTGAATTTAGTAGAGAATAGAAGACAAGATTTTCAAAAGAAAGCATCTGAGCATAAGGCTCATCTGCCACCTTGGGCTGAGAAAGAGGGTAGTTACACACCTGGCAAGGCTCAAGCTGCTATGGCTCTGGATTTTGTAAAGACAGGGAAAATTTGGCTACATAGATTAAAGACTGATTATAACAATATTTTCATTGGTACCAGTGAATGTGAACATAATTTCTTAATTCTTGGAGGTTGGGGACTAAAAGGAGGAACGGATTCTGTTTTTCCGGGAATCTATTATGTGTGTGGGAATAAGGCTTACTTTAGGCTTCCTGCACGGTGGTACGGAAGTTGTTATTTTGGGATAGTATTTCCAAAAATATACCACGTAAAAAGAAACACTGGGAGCAATGAAAATAATAGCGAATTAACACGTAGTAAAAGAGCTAGTTTTTCTGAAATAATAGGTGACATATTTGGTGCATTGATACCTTCAGTGGGAATAATTCTGAACTCAAGGAAAATATGTAAATTATCTACAGTGGTTGATCGTTTATCGACTGACACTGCTGGAGGATTTCTGATGATTAATGCTGAAATGGTTGCGATTAGAGATATGGTTATGCAAAATCGACTTGCTCTTGATATAATTTTAGCAAAAGAGGGCGGAGTCTGTAGATTATTGAAGACGAAACACTGTTGCACTTATATACCTGATAAAAGTGCAGAAATTGGAACATATATACAGAATATAACAAAACTTGAGAAGGAACTGAAACCACTGGAAGTTGATAGTGTATGGGAAAGATTGACAACTAGTATTACGTCAATTGGTACCTGGTTTGCTAATATAGGGAGAGGACTTATAGGTCAAATATTAGTACCCTTAGTAGGAATAGCAATAATAGTATTATCAATAATAATATGGTGCAAATGTTGCAGAAAGAATGGAGTGTATAATGTGACAGGAAAAGGAAAGAAGCGAAAGTTTGACGAAATCGAATTAGAAGATTTGAGAAGTGAATTATACAAGAAACTGAAAGGAGATGTGAAAAGTAGAAAGTGTAAAAATGAAGCTGAGACGATAATATGCTAAATAAGTTGGCATCTGGTTGTGGGTAATAGTTTGATGGCTCAGAAACGCCATCAGAGAGGGGATTGATGGAGCAAGGACTCACAAATGAGACTTGCTCGGGAGCAATCCTCTCACAGTATTAATTTATTAATCTTTGTAATGTTCGTACTAACCAATGCACACACGAATACAAGTAGAAGAAAGCTTGTCTATGTGTTTATACTAACAAATAATGCTTGTCTAAATCTAAAATGGCCGCTAAAGCGCGGGAACTTCTTTGTGCATGTGTCAACCATATCACATGGTGTGACGTCTTTCTTTGCTTGGAGGGAGATCCTTGCTTCTGCGCAGTGTGTATTAAAATGGCTGCTTAATGTTTTCACGTGCTGCAGCTTGCTTACATGTTGCAAACAAATCGTGATATCTAACGCTATTAATGCGGGATAGAATTTATAATTAAAGGGGAATAGAATAGAAAGAGTGGGTATACAGTGAAACAAGTTATTTGTGATTTTAAAATTTTCTTCTTTGACTTTTAATAGTTCGTAAATGGGCCTGGGTTTGGGTGAACTGAAAACTCGAGAGACAATGGTTCTGCACATGCGCCTTGCAAGGCTACCCAGAAAAGAGGATGAAGTCAACCTGGACGTCGTCCAAGGCCGCGACCTGATGGCCAACCTTACTGTACCCACGATGTCCTACCAGAAAGAAACAATTTATATAAACGTTGTCACAAACTTTGTCATGAGACGGGTGGGAAATAAAACAAATGTATTAATTGTGATGGGCGGTATTTTAAACAATGGGCTTAAAGAAATTGAATCAAATCAATATGGTGTGAGGATCAACCCCCTGTCCCCGTCCAATAAGAAGTAGTGGGCCCATAATTCTGCAACATTAAGGGGAGGTACATGGGCGTAGAAGGGTATAATAGATATAGTATTAGCTAATTAGGTAGAAGAGAGACGAGAGAAGCCAGACGAGACCAGACCAGAGAGAGAGCAGAGCCCAGACCAGAACGCAGAGGAGAGAGGAAGTTCGAGGGAGTGAGTTCGAGGTTCGAGATCCACGCAGACTGAACCGCTGTCCAGAGAGGTCCTGAGGTGGGGGCGGCGGAATCCATTAGAAGGAAGACATGGGAGAATCGAGGAGAAGCGCAGTACCAGAGAGGGGAACGACGCAGGCGTCGTTGATAGAGAGGCCACCGGTCCTGTCCTGAACCTGGAGGAGGTCTTTACTCTTCATCCTTCCTGGGTCCTATCTTTCCAACTCCTTGGCCAAGGGGTTTGGTTCTCGCACTCTTAGGTAACTATAAATGCAATCTTAGTTGCGCTGCTGTCTCTATCTTCTCCTTTTCTAAGGGACTGTCATTAATCGATAGTTTACCATTATGCTTCATCCTTGATATACGACTTAAGTATCATGTGGTTCTGTATTTTACTCTGCTAAATCTTTAGATAAACATTTTTAAAACTTCCTGACTCAGTGATTATTTCAGGATTATGATGTGTAAGGAATGTTACTCATTTTAAACTTCCCAATTAGCAGGGGGTCCATCGGTAAGTCATTACTCTTCAATCAAGAAAAGTAATTGGTAGCAGGGATTTGATAAAGAGTACAACTGACCCACCAGCGAAAATTGCTAGCGTAGTATGAATGTATGGGCCCAAGTGAGTATTTGGTGTATGAATGCTTGTTGCTAGTAACGCGCTGGATCACTTCGTTGAAGATAGACTTCACGAGCGATGCACACTTCAAACATAAACATGTTCGGAATGGCGCAGGCTGAGAACATAGAATAGTAAGCATGTCATACAATTATTACATGCAGTAAAGTGAATCAAAATGGAAGAGAGACTACAGACATTCAAGCAGGTAAGTAAATACATAATACAAACCCTTTACAGTGGTCTATGCTATGTGCAGAAGCAGGTAAGTTTAAATACAATGGCACTGACACAGTGAGCAGCATTACCTCAGAGCAAGTAAGTAAGTTGAACAAAAAGTAAGCAGTACTTAAAGTGCTTTATGTTGCGCCACATGAGACTCTTTCTGATCGGTTAAATAGCAATTAGATTTTGCTCTCCATGTCACACATAAGACGCAGAATGTCACACATAAGCACACTTAAACCATGATAATGTCACACATAACCAATCTGGAAACTTAGCAGCTATGCGTGTGGGCAAGTACTTCACTACCCAACTCAGGAGTAGTAAGAGCCATATAAAGGTGATATTATAACACCGTATCTTCCACCACCACACTCCGATGGTTGGTCTTCCGCATGCCTCAACCCCACACTCAAACATCTCTCCCTCCCTCCCAAAACCGTGCCCTCCTCATAAGTCTGACACTCAAAGATCCAGGTCTTACCCTTATTTACGACTGCCCCCCTTCAGGTCGTAATGCTACACCCACTGCCTGTCATCGGTCTATTCCGTTCTTATGTCTGCCCTACAGTCCTCTGTCATCTTATATTCCTTTTTCATCCCAAGGTTTTGGGGCCAACGTGCTACCGGTTTCTGCTGCTGCCGCCCTCGCTGCCACTGGGTTGCTGCTTTCATCTCCCAAGCCCTGTGCTCCACTACTGTCATCTGCCAAACCCCAACGACCCTCACTCATGGGTAAGGAGGCCCCCGTTTCCATCTCTTACCCGGTAGCACTGGCACACGGCCGCCGCCATCTTGGTAAAGGCAGAAGTGACCTTCGGCGCGCAGTCACACTGCTCGTTAGCCAGGAAACGATACCTAGTCACGTGACAATTCGCCGGCTTGCGCATGCGCACGACGCAGAAATCGCCCTCAGCCGTTCCAAGAGTCAGGACTTGGTCTCAGAGAGGTGACGGTATGTAGATTAAAGGAGTGTTTCTAGCCGTCCCAGAAGTGTCCCTGAAAAGCCTGAGAGTCCTGGGGAAAGTAAACTTAGGTTGGTGAGGTATGAATCTCATGGGGGTCGAAAGAGAACCAAAAAGGCGTTTAAGCAGAGAACTCTACGCAACACATGGATCTGTGTAGAGGTGGGCGAGCCAACAAGTTATTAGGAACAGCCGAACCAAGGGTCTTCGGGCTGGGCTCTAAGAGCCCGTGCGCGAGCCGAGCCCAGCAAATAGTTGGCATTTAAATTATGCGACAAACATCATGGTCTGATAACCCATTTATAATTAAAAAATATATATTTCTGCGTTTCATCTTAACACCCGATTATTTTTGCACAGTGCACGCTCTGAACACACGTATTGAAATGTTCTCTTATATGTGGTAATGAAGATAAACGAGGCTCTGTAGAATAAAATATTTGCCTAGGATCACACAATTTGCTCAAGTGGGAATCCAGAACTGGTACCAAGTTATTCTGATTTCACATCATGCAATTCACCCACTAGAGGGCTACCATCTTCTCTCAATTAGTTCAAGCATGCCACCCATCACTTTATTGTTTTTTTATTATTCTGCTTCAGCAGACTGGATTGGGCTACTGAAGGCAACCAAAATGAAGCCTGGTATCTTAAACACTCTGGGTCTTCCATTCTGTGCTCCTAACTTCAGGTTCAATAGTTCTAGTTCTTCCTCAACGAATTCCAGGTTTGAAGTGACAGGCCTGACATTCATGTTGGATTGTATGTCTTCGTCCTTGAGCTCTAACTGGCACCTTCTCTGAAGATTCGAGGGCAGCAAAGCTGTTCACTATGGCGCATGTGCAGTGATATGTAGTGGATTTGCTCATGGTATGTGGCTGGATGTGGACAGTCTCAATGGTATCCAAGGTTGAACAGGGTCTGTTGGTATCCCATACATGGGTTCCTCGTCTCCTTTGTCTTCTCTCTAGTCCTTTAGTTTCTCTGGTCTGCTCTATGCAAGTCCTTTGTCCCCTAAGCTAAGAGCATACATTTGTACTGGTGAACCGGTATGGCCCTGGTGAGGCACTGTTTGGTTGTGCTGTCCATCATACATGCCAACATTTTAGAGCAGGCGAGTGGGAAATTAAAAAAAGAAAATAGTCGGAAGAATGTATTTTCCCCACTGGTTTATATTGATTGAAGCAGAGGCAATCTGCCTCAATCGGGTCTATTGGTATGTATGGTGACAGAAAATCAGAATTTCATTTTTGGCAGTTTAATAACTCGAACAAAAACAGAGTTCTAAACTCTGGCAAACAAAAACAGATTTCTAAACTAAACTGCTTTTGTTTGCGCTATGTAAAACTGCCAAAAATAAAATGTCGAGTCCTGTCACATGCTCTAATCTCCCCCTCCAAGAATTAAGGACAAAGCGTTAACCTTTGAGGTCAGAGGTACTACTTGGAGAGGGAGATTGGAGCGTGCGTGACAGGTATCAACATTTTATTTTTGGCAATCTTACAAACACTCTGAATTGGGTTTCTGCATGCAGGAATCGGGAGGCTGGAGACTAGGCTTGAAATCGGTAGTCTCCCGCCTGACTCGGGAGGTTTGGTATGTATGCTGTCCATTTGTAATTGTACATTTGCCACTGACATTGACAGATAGAAGGCCTTCAGATCTATGGGAACTGCCCTCATTTCTGTCATGTTGATATGGCACAGGTTCTCCACTGGGCACCACCTGCCCTGAGCAGACAGGTCTCACAAGTGGGCTCACTAACCTTCAGTTGACCATTTGTACCAATTGAATTAGGAGTGATGCCATATTAAAAAGATAAAAATGGCAAATCTAAAACAGATATTTTGGTTCAACTGTTATTTTTGGTATGGCGATAAAGTGTTGACTTCAACTTCACTGGCCCCGAACTCCCTCTGGCCGTTGCTACACATCCTTCTTTCACGGAATTCAGCCCCCTCGCCCTTAATGCTACTCAGAAACATCTTTTTGCGATCCTTTTGTGACCAGTCTCATGGCTTCATCAAGTTGGGGAAACAGTCACCGGCGATGATGGAAATTTGCAGTGTTTCACTTTCTGACTGCCTGCAGGAAGAAGGACATCGTGTGTCCAGTGCTTAATAAACCCTCCTCTGACGTAATATCCTGAACACCTCTCACCCAATTTTAATTATTACTATTCCGTGGAAAGACTTTAGAGAAGGAGCTCAATCTTCGGATCTCTTTCCATCCTGAGGAAAGCCACATTGTTGACAACCGCCAATTGGTTTTGGGCTAGTGCGGAGTACGGAGACTGATTTCTGTCCATACAGGAGGATCATCGGCTCCATGTGAACCAGGGGGGCTGTGCTGCCCCAGTTCTCTTGGACCTTTCTGCACAGTTCAGTACTGTCTTACATTCAATCTGCTCCAGCACCTTAGCGATGCGGGCATCCAAGTTAATGCCCTCACTAAGATTGTCTTGTACCTTAATCAGGTGGTACATGCCCCCCACCCCACTGCTGCTTGGGCTTCAAAATCTTAACTCACGAAGTCCTCAGAAATCTTCACTCAGTGCAACATTATTTAATGTTCTTCCATTGGATAGCTTTATATGTTTTCAATAGCATCATGTGCGAAAGACAATCAGATTCTCATTTGCCTCGATGGCCATCTGGCTACCATACAGACCTTTTAATTCTGACTGGTTGCTATTGTATTATAGATAAGCAACGGTTCTTTAAAAATGACAGACAAAAAGACTTTTCCTACTGGGAAATGCTGAATTTCTTTGGTCTTCAAACTGATGGTTTTCCAGGCTCAGTCCGGATGATATACCATAATCGTGGTAAAAACAAAACCTGTGTTTACTTTGACAATTCTCTTTCAATCATGAGACAAATCAATCATATCTAACAAGCCATTTCTCACATCTTTGTTTGCTTAGGAAAGTTTCCCCGTTTATTTCTGGCGATGCTAGCAGTACTGTAAACCAAGCTGTCATTCTTCTGCATGGACTATTGCAACTCTCTCTACTTGCATAACCTCATATCCACACTGCAGCAAATTCAAAATGCTGCTGTGCAGTGACGTTTAACCTTCTTCGTTCAGCTCTAACCTCTCAGTATCTTCGGTTCTTGCACTGGCTCCCTGTTAACAGATTCTCTTGCCTCATGCACCTTGCCTTATGTTGTACTGGTCCTGTCTTTAGCCGTCCCGCATCATTCACTATCACCCACAACAGAGCTCTGATACCACCATGCCCCCAATCTTTTGACCTTCCTGACAATTCACCAGGCCAGTGTCGGTGGGCATTGTTCTCTACCCTTCCAGTTAAATATTAGAACTCATCACCCTCTGTAACATTTCAGACCACTCAGCATTCATCAAATCTCTGAGGTCCTGGTTCTTTGACCTTGACCTTAGTTAGGCCTGGACCTCTCGCAACTGCCTCCCTAGAAGCGAGTGCAAGGATACTTTTCCAGGTGATCACACGTTCATAAAATGCAGTGGTATGATATGGCTAATTTTATGTTTTTTCTTTTATAGGGTCTTATTTATGTTGATGTATTTAAACCATGCGGAAATTTACTACACCTTCATCAGCACTGTCATCCAATTTTCTTGTTTGTGTCGGCTATTCTCCGATTTTCGAAAGGGAAGGCATGTGCTTACAACGAAATTAGTGTACTTATAACAAGGACAACTCTATCTGCCCACGAGGACCAGGGTAACTGAATTTTAAAGGAGCGATAGTCACTTGAGACTCATTTGGTGCCGTAAACCTCATATATGCCTTTGAGGTATCCAAATTCAATTAGTATAGCAATCTCTTATCCAATTAAATCACTTGGGAAAATACAGGAGAAGATTGGTTTCTTTCAAAGATACATTGATCAATTTCAGATACAGCAAAGTGTGAAAAAAGTGTTCATAGTGCAGATGACGCAGTGCTCAAATTGTGGGCATATTTACAATAAAAATAACACAGGACACTGTACAATTCCCAATGGATGTATCTGTCATTTCCACAGTTCTCGACACAGTGTCAATCATTACTCTGTATCCTTGGTATTATATATCCATAGTCAACAAAAAAGGGAGGGTTTGTCTACGTTTCTACCCCATATAATTAGTAGGGTCTCATCAGGACATAGTCACCTGACTGCTACGCCCCTTTAGTGAGACTACAATGGTATTCCAGGAGTTCATCACTGAAACTTCAATTTTGTTTCACAGTTTGAAAAAACTTTGCATGGCCGGCTCTCCCATGGTTATAACGCGCCGCAATATCGTTGTTAGTCCACTAACCGAGAGTCCGGGTCTGGTTCGACCACTCGTTACTGCCATATTGATTTTCGAGGTCATTGCAGAGACTCCCAGCGGCACGATCATTGGTAGAGATCTATTGTAACCAGAAATTATTGTGTGCCAACTGTGACAAGATTGTAGGTAACAAGATTCTCGGTCCAGAGACATTTGACTTTCATAGAGCTGCTTCAGGACAGGGGACAGTTGCTGGCATGTCCCCTTACAACATGTGCGAAGGGGGGGAAAAAGAGGACAAGAGAGATGGTTTCAGAATGTGAGGATGAATATGCAAATGATACTGTTGACTGCCAGCAAAGGAGTTTCACAGGTCTCTTCATTCCAGAGTCACCTCCTGATGACTCTCCACAGGAAAGGGATTACCGGAACAGTTAAACCCAGTTTCTATTTTATGTATGCTTCTCTAAAGTCATTTTTGATCCGGTAGAGCATAAATATAGGGCCCTGGTTTCGGATCCTATAGTCTTAAAAGGTTTTCCCCCTGCAGACTTACTACTTGAATCCGCGGTTGCTAAGACGTTCCCAGGAAACTTGGTGCAATAACACCGTAGAACAGTCATCACCTAAATGTGCTGGGCAAGAAGGTGTGCACTCCAGGAGGTGTCCCTTAAAACTAACAGTGCAACGTGCATCTTAGGTGGAGTAGATAGGACAAGATAGATGCCTTCCTAAGGTACATTGTTGAAAAGAATGGAGGCTAATGCGTTTTTGATTAAGGGCCAGGCTGTTTCTGATCTGCGGATTTGTGCACTTGCAGGCAGTGCTGATTTGGCTACATGCCAAGTGGTCCATGGAGTGGTGATCAGGAGACACAAGTTGGTCAGGCTTTCAGCTCTCAGAAGATAAGCTCAGATGCAAAGCACTGGTCCACCATTTTTGGTGTCTTCTCAGTTTGGTCCACTTAACAGCGAAGAGATACAATGAATACTCCAGGGGAGAGGAGTTGGCCTAACGGCTAGGGAGTTCGACCTCGGACCTGGGGAACTGGGTTCGAGTCTCGGTAATGACGCTGAACATCCTGTGATTCTGGGCAAATCACTTAATCTCCCCGTGCCTAGCAAAAATGAATGTGTGTCCTCATGTAACATAACTGGTGCTATGTAAAGCGCTCTGATACCCGATTCGGTTGCGGGTCAAGTTCGCGCTATATAAAACTCTGCAAAAAAAAAAAAAAATGCGGAGTGACAGTGCAGTGGGGTGGAGGACACCGGCCTCCTCCTCCCAAACAGGCACAGGTCATCCACGCAACCGCAGTTTTGGCAATCCAATAGTGGCCAAAGAAGCACAGAAAAGGATCAAGAAGCTGGTTCAGGCAAAATTGCTCATAGAGGCGCCGACCACCGAAAATAAAGTCAGGTTCCAGAACCCCCTCTACTACAGCACCCGGTGGGAGTGTGGACCAATATTTTCTTCCCAGCGGGAAGACATCACTGTAAACTCTCACGAGCTCAAACCAGTCGCACAAAAGCCTGTTGTGTGGCTAGTATAGAGTAGCTGCATTAGCTTAATAAAGGCTGTAGCATACCCCTTCTACAAAATATAGTGCAGAGATAGTCCCACTCTAGTGATTCAAATGACTTGGCTGCATCCGATAAAACAGCCTTCAAACCCGGGTTCAATTGATGCATTGAAGCAAAGATTGTGCTTAGGCTGTGTGGCCTGGATCTTGTGGGCCGAAACCAGACTAATCAGGCAAGACCAAGTCTGCTATCATCGGCAGTAGCCTGTTGGCAAGGATTATAGCCATGATTTTAGTGTCTGTGCTGATAAGTGATAGTCTATAAGAGTCGCAGCAGTGTGTTGCTTTTCCCTATTTGAGGAGAATGAGAAAGGCCTCTCTCAGCAAATTGGGGAGAATTGCTCTTGGAATAATAACAAATGTGGGACTAGTATAGAGATACAGGCTTTGCAACATTGAACGGCAGCCAGTCAGAACCTGGTGCCTTGATGCGGGGCATGCGCAACCCCCACTATTTCCTTCATGCTCATGGGCTGTGATAGGAATTCCTGATGCCCAATACCGAACCAGGCCAGCGCAATGTTATAGAGATATTCAGTTAATAGTGCACCCTCTGTGTGGGATTTGGAAGTGTACTAGTCAGCATAGAAACTGATGAAGGATTGGAGTATACTTTTAGAATTGTGTTGCGCTTTCCCTTCTGACAAGGCTATCATTTCGATGTTAGCAGCAGCCTAAGGCCTTTTAAGTATGTTTGTCAGAGCTTTGCCATTGAGGATTTGTTTTAACATTCCCCAAATTATTCCAGGCATGGAGTTAGAATGGAAAATAAGCTTCCTCGACTATTTTCACCAAATATTCTAGGACTTTGACGACCTTAAATCAGCATTGCAAGCGCTAGTTATCCCCAGATTAGACTATGGGAGTGCTACCCTATGTGGTCTGCCGAGATCCAAGTTGGCTCCACTAAGGGCATCCCTTAACTCTGCTGCAAGGCTTATCACTGGATCGAAAAGGTACAGCCACATCACTCCAGATCTGAAGGCACTAAACTGGCTCCCTTATGAGGAAAGGATTCAGATGAAAATTGCTTGAATGACCCACAAAGCCCTACACTTCAACACACCGAAGTACCTAGATGACAAACTGGAACTATCCGGCGGTGGCAGATCATCTAGAAGCACCAGCACCTTACTGTTGAAACCTCAAAAATGTCGAAAAAAGAAAACCTACAACCGAGCCTTCTCCGGATTGGCCCCTAGAATCTGGAACTCCCTGCCCCCTGAAATCAGACTGATCACTTCATTCAAAAAAGAAGTCAAACTTCTTTTAATGAACAAATCTCTACCCTGACCCAAAAACTCTTTCTCTGTATACTGATCTCACACTGTTCTCCAAGCAGGGCTTGCACGCCGTCTGAGTACTGGTTTATAACTCACTGTCCCACTCCTGATTTGCAACCGACATTGTCAGCATTTATGTTTCTTGGTTATCTATTTTCTACTTATTGAACTAATCTGTAAAGCGCTCTGATACCCTTCTAGGGTCAAGTTCGCGCTATATAAAACTTTATAAATAAAAGAAAAAAATAAATCGGACTGGGGTTAGAGTAGTACATTTGACCTTCCAGTATCCATCATGCCCACTGCTGCCAAGGACACAACATTTTAGGATGGCAGGAATTCAAGATGGTCATTTTAGAGAAGGCATTATTCCTTTCCTGAACAGGGGCAATTTTAGGGTCACTATTGACCTTCAGAAGGCTTAGTTTCACTTCACAAAAAGGAAAGTTCAACATAGATACCTGGTTGGTGGCAAGGGAGTCCAGTTTTCAATTCAAGGTTTTCTTTTCAATCTGGAGTCTGTCCATAGGTTTTCGCAAAGTGCCTGGCAGTGGCGACAGCCCACCTTCTGTGGGGAGGCCTTCATGCCTATTCTGGTCGGTTGGGGCTTGAGATCTCACTGGCTCTTTTGAGGTTCAACTTTCAGGTTGTAGTGAATATAAAAAATATGTTTGTTTTTTTAAATCATGGAGAGGAGAATCATTTCAGAGGATGAATGCTGAGATCAGGGAGAAGATGCATCTCCAGATGCAAGAGGTGGCTTCCCTTATGGGGCAGCTGTAATCCTGAATTCCTCCCATCATTCTTGCCTGACTTTCCATGTGGCCTTCTCAATAGCATCACTTGCAATCGCAACAGTCAACTGATCAGATCAGATCACATTGTTTACTCATGCGCTCAATTCTTGGCCTTGGTGGTTGGACCAGACAGGAAAGAGTTACTAGAACAACCTGTTCCACTGGTACACTGGTCACATATTTACCAGCACAACCTGAGCTTGCTGCATGAATTTGGCAGCATAGTGTGTCTAAGACATTGCAGAACAGGCGTTTCAATTTGCCAAATAAATTTATGAACATTTTCAAAGAGGCTCTGCACCCTTCTGCCAGTTTGTGTTTTTTCCATTAAGTGAAGGAAAGTGGTGAATCTATCATAGGAATGATTCGGTGCATAGAGGCAGGTATAGTGTCATTTTTGCTGCAATGAGCGAAATCATACTCCTCAATGAGAGTTCACGTCTGCAATCACAGTTTACTGGAAAGCTCCTAATCAGATCTTTTTTCGAGATCCTAATGATTTTCCGAAGGGACTAAAAAGTGTTAATACTACTTTTTAAGCCTGGCCCTCTACCTCTTTCTCTCCACACTCGAGGTGTCTCCTTTGGAGCCAATGCTTAAATATGAAGTTTTGTCTTGTAAAGTTACTTTCTTGGTAGCTATAACCTCGGCCAAGAATGTTAACTAAAATACAGGAGCTGGCAGTGGAAGTTCCCTTTTCTGTGTTTCATAGGGACAAGATTGTTCATAGTTCTTAAGTGGATTTTTTGTTGCTGTTGTTGCCAAAAGTGGTCTGGAATTTCCATCTTAACTAGACCATTTACCTTCATGTATTCAACATTCAGCAGCCTTTGAATATTTATTTTAAAAGGACTAAGTCTTTCCAAGTCACCAGCACATTTTTGTTCTGACCGCAACTTAATGTCAGTGGAGCAATGTTGATTATATCAATTTCTCGATTGATATTTATATATGAGAATTGGGGACAGTCACTCCTGGCTCACTCAACCACGGGTAACGCTGAAAAGGCTCACTTTAGGGAGGTGCAGCACGGAATTTTTAGGCAGCAGCATGAAGGCCTGTACATACCTTAATCACATTACTGTTTGGTGCCAATCCCGATGCCCAGGTGGGGTAGGCATTTCTTAGGAATAATTTAGGCTGATTAAAATGTTTCCCCTTCTCCTTTTTGAGGAACTGCTTTGTGTGCAATCATAAGGTTCCAAATCAGGGAAAATTCAGTACAATAGTGAGAAAAGGTTATTACCTGCATTGGTATTTTTCAAATGCTTGAATTATTCCCAAACGGGAGGCAGTTATCAAAGCAGTAATTCAGGACTACAACTGCCATTGAAAACAAATTGAAAAACGGACATTAAACAGCCATTCCAACTCATTATACTACCAAAAGTCCTAGCAATTAGGTAAAGGGGCTCAGGGTTCCAACACTCCTAAAAAACTGTGCCAGATTTTAATAGCTTTTAATGGAATACTGAGCAGCCTCATGAACAGGTAACAGGGTAGGTGCATGTGAATCTATGAAAAATACTAATCCAGCAGAACTGCAGTAACAGGTAAGTAACTTTTTCTTCTCCAGCTTTGGATCTCTCAATGATGCACATACTTGAATACACATCAACAAAGCAGTACTTTTGGGGATAAAAAAAATAGGCAGAAATAAGGCCTAACGTTGTGAAAAAGTCAGCCTAACACCGCCTAACACCCTGCTGTTTAAGTCATTGACAGCGCATCTGGACAGTAGTGTCTGGCGAAGGTGTGTGCTAGACTGCAGGTATCGTACAGTGGCACTCTAAGGAAAAGAACTGCTGTTGCCACCATGCTGCTTGATGAATGTGCTTCTGTGTCTCAAAGGTCTACCTGCTTTAAAGTGGCTGCAAGAGATACAGGATATTACCCATTGAGCTATGCTCAGCTGTAACTGCTCACCACCTCTGAGTTTCCATAAGGTATAATCAACTGATCAGTCTTTCCAATATGCTTTTTTTGTCTATATAAAAGTTTAAACCTCTTTTAATGTCTAAAGATTTTTGTCTATATACAATTTTACACCTCTTTTAATGTCTAAAGATTTTTGCCTATATAAAATGTTAAACCTCTTTTAATGTCTAAAGATTTTTGTCTATATAAAATTTTAAACGTCTTTTAATGTCTAAAGAATGCACATAGCATTCAGCTGTTGTCAATGATTGTAGGAAAAAGGTCAGTGAACTAATATTTTTGTTTAGATGAAATGGCAGTACTTTAGGAATGCAGTTAGGGTTAGTGGCCAGTGTTTCATTTATATCAACCTTCAAAAATTGTGGTTTTATGTAGAAAGCCTGACTATATCCTACACGTCTTGCGTTTAGGAAGGACTGTATTCCACATTAGCATTTGAAGGGACGCTTTATATAAAGGTTCAAAAGGGTTTCATGTGTTGGCACAGTACTGTATTTAACTTCCACACTTTTGGATTTTGTTAAGAGAGAATACATTTGAAACAATCCACACCTTAATTTGTACTACCCTTGTTTAAAAGAAAGGTCATAGGGGTCTTACGTATGCTGACAAAGCTGGTAGACAATCTCTAATGGATACGTGCCTAAGATCCAGATTCAGCAGATAAGGTGAAACTTGCATGATAGTGAATTTTTGCTGTTCCTTGTAGCCCTAATGCAAAATCTTGTTGAGCTGAAAGGAGGTTTTTTATCATGGAAATGGCTATTGCTGCTTCCAGAACCTTCCGGGAGGCTGGCAGCAATTCAAGATCCTAACTCTAGGTCTGCAGCAGCCAAGTCAGGTGCAGAGATTCTGGGTTGTGATTCAAGATCTGGTCTTTGGTTCTTGGACAGCATGAATGGCTCCAGCTTGTAGTGGATCGGTGTCTGGATTGAGAGATCCCATAGGCTCGTGAACCAAATCTGCCTGAATCAAGCCTGACAATCAGACTGACTGTGCAAGTCTTTTTCTTCATTATCCGCAGAACCTTGGGTTATGTGGTGGTGGGGAGAGTTATCAAATCTTTAAGCAACAGAAGTGAAAACACTTCACCTTCAGTTTGGGATACAACCATCTGTGTGGATAACTTTGGCATTAGGTGCTAATCCGCATCACAAATAGATCCATATAAGGAACGCCAAATCTTTGGAAGACCTAGTTAAGTTGGTCAAGTCTATCTCCATATTTAGGAGACTTGGTTCAGTTGCTTTGAGTCTACCCCAGTTGTGGCAATCTACTCGTTTCCGGCTAAGAACTTCTGCCGTCTGGTTTTGCAAGGTTGGAACTTGCTATACTGTGAAACTGATGTTGTAACGTACTGCATTAGCTGCTACGCTTCTCTCAATATTCGTTAGATCTTGTTCCTCCTTGCTTTCGGATAGAATGTAAGGTTATCATATTGTCCGTTCTTATTAGTCTTTTTGCTCTATGATGGGCAAGAAAGCCTTCAGTATCAATTTGGCTGCAATCTTTTTCCTCTTTCCTGATAGGCCTTTAGTTTGTTTGACTACAGGTCTGTCGGCAAAGATAGTATCCTTCTTGACCGCTTTGGGATGTATTTCTAGTGATTTACATTAAGGCCGAGAAGCTTAACAGTTGTATCATCAGAGTGTCTGACACCTGTTGAAATGAAAAGGCCCTGAACAGCCAACCATCCAGGTAAGGGTTTACCTGTGCCACTTTACAGCGTAAACAAGCTGCTGCTGGAGCAAGAAGTCGAGTGGATTCTCTCGATGCTGATATGAGGCCAAAGGGAAGTGCCCTGAACTGGTAATGTCAGACTACCATAAAAGACAGCTTTTTACAATGACTGACTTATTGAAACTTGAAAATATGCATCACGAGATCTATTGATGCCATGCTGTCATGACGGTTTATGGTTTGCAACATATCCAGATTTTAACATTCTGAATGTCTGTTTCTTAACTAACTTGTTGATAGCCAAAAAGGTCTAAATAGGCCACAATTTGCTGTTCTTGCTGAGAAAAAGGAAATCTCAAATAGTAATCCATGTTATCCGATCTGATTTTCTACTTTGAAACCAGCGCTTCGGACTTCCAGTTTTACCAGTCTGGAAGTCTTGGCTCTAGTTGGTTAAACAGGCCTCTCTGCTTACATTGTCTTCCTTAGTCTATTGTAAGGTGTGGTACCCTGTCCCCGAGTGTAGTGACCTTGTCTGTAGAGACAAACAAGCATTGGCAAAGCCAATAGGTCTCGCCTATGCAAGCGCCATTGGCTTTGCCAATGTGTTTTAGCCAGATTGTACACCAGTGGGGCTGCTGTTCACCATGGCTAAAAGTTAGTGGCGTAGAGGAGAGTCACGTAGAGTGGAATGGCAAAGAGTAGAGTGTTATGGAGCGACAGATAGTGTTGTGTATTGGAGTGGCATAGTGTGGAGTTGCGTAGAGTGGCGCAGAGTGCGGTGGTGCAGAGTGGTGTAGAGTTGAGTGATGCAGGGGGCAGTGGAGCAGAGTAAAGTTGAGTGGCATAGAGTGCAGTGGCGTAGAGTGGTGCAGAGTAGAGTAGCTACGAGTGGTGCAGAGTAGAGTATAGTGCCATAGAGTGCAGTGGCGTAGAGTGGAGTAGCGAAGAGTGGAGAAGTGCTAAGTAGAGTGGCGTAGAGTTCAGTGGCGGAGGGTGCAGTGTTGCAGGGTAGAGTGGAGTAGCGTAGAGAGCAGTGGCATAGAGTTCAGTGATGCACAGTAGAGTGCAGTGGCGTAGAGTGCAGTGACAGAGTACAGTTGTGTAGAGTGCAGTGGTAAAGAGTAGAGTGCAGTGGCATAGAGTGGGGTTGCATGAAGTAGAGTCGCATAGAGTGCAGTTGTGTAGAGTGGTTTGTTTCAGAGTAGACTGGAGTGGAGTAGTGCAGGCTAGAGTCCAGTTGCGTATAGTGGCATATACTTTAATGGCATAGAGTAAAGTTGTGTAGAGTGCAGTGGCATAGAGTGCAGTGTAGATTAGAGTTGCATAGAGTGGATTGGCATAGAGTGCAGGGGCGTAGAGTTGAGTGTTGCAGAGTAAAGGGCATTGTCATAGAGTACAGTAGCGTAGAGTGCAGTGTTGCACAGTGGCATAGAGTGGAGTTGTGCAGAGTACATTGGTGTAAAGTGCAGTGGTGTAGAGTAGAGTGGCGAAGAGTGCATGGGCATAGAGTGGTACAGGGTAGAGAGGCATTGCGTGAAGTGGTGCAGAGTGCAGGGGTGTGAAGTGGTGCAAGTAGAGTGCAGTGGTGTGGAGTGCAGTGGTTCAAAGTAGAGTGCAGTTACACACAGTACAGTGGCGTGGTATAAAGTGGAATGGTGTAAAGTAGAGTGGAGTGGCGTAGAGTGGAGTATGCATGGTGTGGTCGCGCACTGCCATTACAGACAACACATATTGAAATGGCCACTACACTTGCACAGACATACAGTTTTACTAATAAAACTATACAGTGCACAGACAAAAATGTGTGGAAATTGCATCACCTCGGTGTAATGATTCAATTTGATCATAGTAAAAGTATTTGTTTCCAACACACTTCAGAAATAACCTTAAATGACCTTTATTTGTGTTCATAATTCTGATATATTCTGAAATACTTACACAGTTCATTTAAATGTTGTCCTGTGCTAGAAAAAAACTCTTTCCTACCCCCAATATCTAGCACGATTGTCACATAAATCCTCTCACTTTGAAGTCAGAGAAAGAAAAGTAAACAAGCCCCTCAGAAGACAGCATCTGACATTTGACCTTGGTCTTTGAATGCACAGCAAAGTGAAATATAAGAACAAGATTTATAGGCCTGTTTACAGAAAGGGAGCACTCGGAAGGATAAGACAGCGACAGCAAATTTAAAGTCAGAAAGTGTGAGCTACCAACCACAAAGCCAATAGTAATCAACAAGCGGAATGTATTCCTAGGTCAACTTTCTGAAAGTCCCCAAGATGTCTTTAGATGGTTTAGCGGCTGCGACGTAAAAATGGGTTCAGGAGGTAACGCATGACTTTTGTTGCATGATTTACATGCACCATCAACTCGTGTTATCGTACTTACTGTCAACTCAAACCACTGGCTCACCTTCCCTGTTAATTTGGCGCCTTCCCTACCTCTACTGATGCATGCTGAGCAGCACCGGACATTTCAATGCTTGCACTCCACAGCGGCAAAAACACAGCATGGGTTTGCAAGCAAAAAAATATCGGAGGGAATGAGCAGGGGGAGCCAGAGGCAGGGAAGCAGTCCTCTCTCCCCTTGCTACTTCTCTCCGCAAGTTCCTGTGCAACCCACAACACTCTCCGAAGCAGGGCTTCAGTCGGCACCCGGTACTTAGCACAAGTATTGCCACAGCCAAAATGTCTTGCCCTTGGGACCCCACAAGTATTCAGCCAGAGCCATTGGCTCTGCTAATGTCTTTAAGTTATGTTGTAGAGCAGTGTGGCTGCTGTGTAGCATGTTGAAAAGTCATAACAAAAAAGTGCTAAGTATTTTTGTTACCCTATATATAACCAAGAAGATATTATTTACAACCGAACGACCCTATTAAAAAAGAATTAACATTAAAAATGTCCTCTAGCTTTTTTGTCCCTGCAATACTGGCAACTTCCTCCTGCCTGCTCCAATACTTGCCCGTTTAGCTTCCACTTGTCATGCGGGGTGGACACAAACAGAGGGAGGGTGGAGGTTGGGAAACAAAACAAGCAGCATACGACCAATAGAGGAGAATCAACAGATGCCACATTCCGAGGGGCAGACTGTAGTGGTGCTGAGTGACACTAACTGGTGCTGAAGTGGTGCTGCGCTGATGCTGTGCTGATATGTTGCTGTGCTGATGCTGTGCTGAGTTGGTGCTGCACTGGTGGTGGTGCACTGATGCGGAGGTGGTGCTGTGCTGATACTGAGATGGTGCTGTGCGGATGCTGAGGTGGTACTGCGGGGGTGCTGTGGTGGTGTCGAGTGATGCTGAGGAGATGCACTGGTGCTGAGTGATGCTGTGCTGGTGATGCGCTGATGCTGAGATGGTGGTGCTGCACTGCTACTGAGGTAGTGGTGCGCTGGTAGTGAGGCTGAGGTGGTGCTGTGCTGGTGTTGTGGTGGTGCTCAGGTGCTGCTGAGTGATGCTCAAGTGGTTCTGCTCAAGTGGTGCTGAGTGACGCTGACTGGTGCTGAGGTGGTGTTGCAATGATGCACTGGTGTTGAGGTGGTCTGATGCTGCGGTGGTGCTCAGGTGGTGCTAAAGTGTGCTGTGCTGGTACTGAGTTATGCTGAGATGGTACTGAATGATGCTGTGGTGGTGCTGAGGTGATGGTGCTCAGGTGGTGCTGAGTGATGCTGAGTTGGTGCGGTGGTGATGTTGAGGTGGTGCTGTGCTGTTGTCCTGACAACAGCTGCGGCACCCACGCACATTCCGTGTGCTTCTCTGAGGATCTGGAAAGGGCTCATTTTGCTTTCCAGCATGGCTGGCTGCATGAAACTTCACAGACAATCCAATTAATTTAGAGTTCAAGCGGCTTCCTGGCTGGGAACAGCTAGAGGTCAATCACAGAACAGCTGGAATATCATTCCTGGCCACCATACCGGGCAGCCTAGCAAGAGAAACAAAGAAATCCCTTGCAGTGTAAATTTACAAGTTGCTGAGATTTACAGAAATTCTGATTTGTTTTTTTATTTTCTCAGCTTGTGTATCTGTGTAAGACATAACATCTATGCATGCTCTGTAAAAAATAACATATATATATATTTCGGTACATGTGTGTTCAAGTAGATTTATAATTGTTTATAGAACAGGTGATGCAAACTGAATTTTCTTGGCATATAATAATACGTATTTATCACTACCCATTAAAACCCATATTAACAATCTTACAATAGCAACATTTTGAGTGAAAACGTATGCCTCCGCAGGCTACATGAAGTCCTTTAAAGTGAGAACATGACTGGGTGATTTTATCAAGAGTGTAAACTTGCAGTTTCCACAAGGACCGCTGCAAGAAAATCATTAGCCCACCAAACTACTAAAATATTAAAATAAGTGGCTTAAACGTAGGGCTCTGAGGAAGGTACATTAACCCGCTGAGCTATTTTATGATGATTTAGGCCTGTCACCAGCGAGTGCACACCAATCTCTCCAGCAAATGCATTAATTACCAGCGTTATCTCACCAGCATCATACCCCAAAACCTGCTGGATGCACATGGATCTCCGCAGCAAGTGCCTTTACCTCTAAAGCTAGCTTGAAATGCAGTCTGTTAAATACAGAGTAAGGAAGCCAGAAGAGCTTGGGCCATCACATTTAGCCGTTGCCGCTTGGGGGCAGAATATGTAATTAAAAAAAATAAAAAATAAAAAAAATACAGAAGGTGACTGCAATTCACTCTGGTTCTCATTATGCTGCTTTTCTGGACTCGTCCCTCATCCCTCTGCTCCCTTATGCCATCAGACTCAAAATATCCGTTCCATTTTTTTCCATTTTCAGTACTGAGCAAAAACGCGTTTTCATGACATTTTTTAAATCTTCACAAGCAAACCTTCCCTTAAGAGCGACAATGGCTAGAGCGGCCGACTTTGAACCTGGGGAACCAGGTTCGAGTCTGGTGGGAGGCTCAAACATCCTGTGATTCTGGGCAAATCACATAATCTCCCCGTGCCTAAAAATGAATGTGTCCTAAAAATGAATGTGTCCTTCTGTAATGCAACTGGTGCTCATGGTAAAGGGCTCCGACACCTTCTGGCTGAGTTGGCGCCATATAAAACTGCAAAACAAAAAAAAGTGCCTTCATTGGAATGCACAAGGCACTACTCTAAATGTGAAAGTACACTTAGCTATAGTGCCGTCTGTCACATCCAATTCCCAAGCACATTGCTTCCAATCCCGACAGCATTGGCAAAGCCAATAGGACAGGCATCCATGTGATTAACAGCACCCACAGTGAACTGGAGGATTTCCCAGGCACAAACAGCCCAACACATGACACCCGACAAATGCATGACCACAGGCAGTGCCACCACCCTCCCACCAAAGGGCCTGCACCACTCTTAATCGGGGAAACCACAGCATTCCGACAAAACCACGTGAACTTTCATCTTGCATACAGTGCACCTCACTGCTCCCATAAAACGACACTGCAGGGACGCCAATGCCCCACAATGCTGTATGCGGGCACAAGCTCACATCAAGCACATCAGGCACTAGAACGAAGTACTGTGAATAGTCGTCGCCACTCACCAGCTCCTGGAATACGCCCCAAAGAGAGTTCCCATGCGTTTGACGCCTCCAAGCGATGTAAACAACAGGCGCCACGCAACTCAATGGCAGCCACCCCATCGACCCCAGGGCCCGAGCCTGCCCAGTCCTGCACTCAACACGTGACTCTCCCCCCCACCCCACCCTGTTTAGTGTAGACCACCACAGCTGTCTCCACCCCACTGAGCCCCGTTGCGGCCGCACTCCTGCCCCCATGTGTGTCCCGCAGCACGGCTGCATGCAACCCCCTCCTCCCCTACTCATGCCTGTGCGGGCGAGGTCCAGTGGAATGCAAATGCAGCTGGTCCAGTACACAGACCTGCCAACCAAACAAACCAGGGGGAAAAAACTACTCCAACTTCTAAACGTTCGCCTCGAACAAGGAAACTGTCAGAGAGAGGAACCATTGCAAACCAGTGCCGCCTGCAACCATACCCCACCAGACCCTCAGGACACGAGCACACACTGGGCGTGCCAAGGAAAACAAAAGAAGACCAAAACAAAAAGATGCTGACTGTCCCAGTGAGACGATGCGGCACAACATCAAGAGCCGCTGACCTCGGAAGTGGGCCCGAGTCCTGGCATCGGCTCCCCCTCGCCCACAGAAATGCAAAAACATGCCCATCTGAAATGCCAACAAAACCATGGCAGAAATTTTATCAGCACTGAAAGCTTACAGGAAGAAAAGCTGACACTTCAAACAAGCCGGCTGAAACAAAACAAAATGATGGAGGTAGTGAACACGAACAACAGGAGGGAGCGAGAGCAAAGGCAACATGGGAAGCGCTTGGAAACAGGAGCAGATCACAGACACGCGCAAAGGGAACGAGAGGCCGCGGGCAAGCAAGAAACGTTACAGGACCCCTCAGTGCAAAAAAAAAATTTGTGTGCCAAACAAACGATAAATAAATCAATAAGTAAGGACACATGCAACAGGGGCAGTGGCCAGGGAAGTGAAAACACACCCAAAGGCGGGACAAAGAGGACCGTTTCACCAATAAAATGAAAGCAATTTAGAAAGGCAGATGAAACAACAAATGGAAAGCGGTGGGCGTCGTCTAACTCCACAGAGGAATTACAGCATGCCTCGCAGCGCATGCGCGCTGCCTCTAGGCTCGACCTATAAATGATCTGGATTCCCCTGACTGGAACAAGTGCTCGGCTTACTGCTGCATCAGGATATAACTGCCTTTGCTGTAGGATTCCTAAAGGTTTAGTAGTGTCAGTTTGAATTATTTGTTAAAGTGTTTCACTTGTTTTCCAGAGATTTTGTAAGCGAAAGGCATATCAATAACTCAGGGCTGTACGCCCCCACTGGAAGGCGAGCCGCAAAGCCAACCACCATTAATCAAAAGCAGTATTTGAAGCCGCCAACGAGGTGTCAATAAAGGCTCATGGTTTTCTTTCAGACTACATTTTGCTTGTAACCTCCAATCTTTTGGTGACTTGGGATATCGTGCAATGCATTTCCACAGCTACTGGTCACTCAGTGAGAGAACTGCCCTGCACGGGCAAGCTTAACAGAGGTCACTGCAAAAATAGATTCTTTTGCCTATAGTGTCTACTTTCCTACTCTTATTTTATGGTCTGGCTTGACAGCACAGCTGTCGCCAATTATGTGATAATCTCCAGGAGAGGGGCTTTGGCTCTGCCATCATGTTGTTAGCCAGTTTTAATTGAACAGAAGTTGTGCACTTTCACAAAAAAGTGCTGGGCCTTCACAAAGCTTCAACCATTTTGTTTATCAAGCTGTCTGAGGTTAAACTTTCTGGGGCACACATATGACATTGTAAGAAAGCGTCTAAGATAACTAGATAATTTATTGGGTTTTTCTCTAGCGGCAGCACATATGAGAGAAGGACAGTCATTAACTTACATGGATTTTTAGGTGTGGCTTGACAGTGTAACCTGACCGTTTAACCTACACCAATATTATTCTACACGTTTTTGCTTCTACACAAAAACGTATCCATTCCTCTGCTACTTGTAATGCCACACTTTACCATACATTCTTTCTTTTAAAGCCAGACCTATTGGCTTTGACAGTTCGGGTTTAAAATTTGGACTGTACATGGCACCGCCAGGTTGAAAGATCTCTGTGCCACTTCCAAGATCAAAAGACATACAGATGATGGACGGAATGCATGGCAAATCAAACATTCACCCCCAGTCAAGCGATCTGGGTTAAATCCATCTGTGCCTCATGGGAACAGTCCAGCCCGAACTGCCAAGCCAGATCCACCCTGGACCAGAAACAAGCATCCTAGGACCGGTTTCGGAGCATCACCCCTGATCAGCCAGGCTAGCTTGAATCCAGTGCCACAGTGAGCCGAGACCAACGTCTGGGAATAACCGGCACACTTAGGGCGAGAAAGCAAAAGACACACAGATGATGGACGGAATGCAGAGCAAATCAAACATTCACTCCCAGTCAAGAGATCTGGGTTAAATCCATAGTTCTTTTGCTCACCATGCCACCCCAGTTTAGACCCAGCCATATGCAAATCAGTCTTGACCCTGTGCCTCATGGGAACAGTCCAGCCCGAACTGCCAAGCCAGGTCCTCCCTGGATTTAACCCAGATCTCTTGACTGGGGGTGAATGTTTTGATTTGTTCTGCATTCCATCCATCATAGTGTGTCTTTTGCTTTCTCGCCCTAAGTGCGCCGGGTATGCCCAGACGTGGGTCCCGGGCTCACTGTGCCACTGGATTCAAGCTAGCCTGGCTGATGAGGGGGTGAAACCCCGAAACCGGTCCTAGGATGCTTTTTTCCGGTACAGGGAGGACCTGGCCTGGCAGTTCGGGCTGGACTGTTCACATGAGGGACAGGGTCAAGACTGATTTGCATATGGCTGGGTCTAAATTGGGGTGGCATGGTAAGCAAAAGAACGATGGTTTATGTGGAGAAGTTGGCCTGGTATATGCTGTCCACTAATTAAAGTGGGCACCTTGCACCAGTCCAAACGAAACTTATGATGTATGAGGTCAAAGATAACCTTTAGAAAGCTATCCTAGTGGTAGCTGTGGAGAGCAGCCTTCAGGCTTAATCTTGAAGGAATGTAAAGCAGCTTGTTTTACTGGAATCTCACTTCTTGAATGATCAAATGAAAGGAGAACCACACAGTAGTTATGTAAAAATATGTATTTATTACTATAACACTCTCTACTAACCTCTACACGAGATTAGAACATAAAGCACACAATACTTAATCAATAGAACATACGTAAGTAGCAAAATGTACAACGGGCTCCAGGGGGAGACCAAACCATATACTAAAAAAAAATGGTATAACAATCACGACTTCAATAGACACTGTGCCTAGAGCACGTAGAATCGCTGGGACCCCAAGGAACCACCCAAGGCAGTGACACAGGGCGCCCACGGAGGACGGGTGCAGTGAGGAAACACGACCGCGTGCTTCGTGCAACTCTATGGGAAAGTCGCAGTTGGAAAATTACAGTTTAAGGACACTTCTACGAGGACATAAGCAAACCCTTTGGAACATAAGAGGTTCTAAGGCCAGCACCCTTGTGAGTACCGAGGTACCCGAGTTACCTATCCCAGAGGAGCCGGGTGCATAGGGGTCAAGTGGTGTCGGAAACCTCCGTCGTTTTCAATGGAGGGATGTGAAGAAGTACTGCTGCCAGGAAGGCGAAGAGTGTCTGGTGGAATCCAAGCCTGGATTCGAGGTGAGAGGAACCTGAATGCAGAGGGGACAGAGTCTGGGTCACTTCAGGTGACCAGGGGCTCGGTAGTCGAATGCCCACCGATGTCAGGTGCTTCAGGTGAAGAGAAAGGATGTTTGTCTCTGCAGCCACGGGGACCAGGAGATGCCGACGACGACCAGGGTCCGGATGTGAGCTGTCCCACGAAGGATGTCAAGAGCTGAGGGGTCAGTGTCCGGCTGGAGCACCAACAAGCCTTGGCAACGGCAACCCACGCAGACAGAGGAAACAGGTTACGGTGTGGACCAGCAAGGACCAGGGGACTCTCCAAGCAATGGAGAGTCGGGGCACGTCTGGAGCAACCAGGGAAGCCCAAGAACAAACGAGATGACCCTCGCCAGGACCAACGGACCAGGGATCGCGAGGAGACCTCGAGCAAATTCACAGAGCACTCGTGGAGTGGAGGCCGGATATCTTCGGTGCAAATGTTGCTCGGAGTCAGGACTACACGTAGTCCAATGCACAAGGCTCACCAACAAGCATATGCACTTGCAAAAAGACGCGGTGCACAGGGGTACGGGTTGCGCGGCCCCCACGAGGGATACTGGTCTCAGAATCGCTGAGGTCAGATCTACCTCGGGAACCCACCTCCTGTGTTGCAGAAATCTTCAGAGTCCGCAGGAGCTCTGGAGATGCAAGCCGGTCAGATGCGCTTAGGTGCCTGCTGCTGCAGGGGAGTAACTCCTTTACTCCAAGGGAGATTCTTCTATCGTCCAGCGAAGTGTAGACTGTCAAAGTACTTGGTTTCTTTGCAGAGTCTTGTCCAGGTATAATCTAAAGTCCTGTGGTCAGGTTTCCCACTTTATACCCAGGGAAGGGGTTGGACGAACTCTGGGGACCCTCCTAGGGGAGGGGCAGGACAGAGTGGTGGCTACACCCATGTCCTTTGTCGCGCCAGAGTAGGAGCCAATGGCTCCCAGAACTGGTTTGAGCTGGACTATGCACAGGGACACCAAATGTGTCCCCAGTGCAGACTTTCTGGCACTCTCAGAGTGCACCCACCCAGCCCCAATACACTAAACCCTGTCTGGGAGGTGGTCACACCTCCCTGTGACAGGATACCTATTGTCAGGCCTTCCTCTGCGCGAGCTTGGCTCAGCAGCAGGAGGGCAGACTCATGTCTGTGGCTGGCAGCATCCATTTTGTGCTGCCCAGGTCGAGAAAGCTGGTACCGGGTAGACCGGTGACCCATAGTAGTAGTTCTACAAGGGTGGAATCATACCTCCCACACCAGTTACTGGTGGGGAGGTATGATTCCAAGGTGTTTGACACCAAACACAACATGTTTCTAAGCAGCCGTTTTAAAGTTAGCATTTACCGCGAGGTTATAATGCACTTAGAACTATATGTCTGGCTGCATCACAGACAACCCCAGAGAATGGTCTCCGAAGGCTGCAGAGAGGATCTGCTCATGCAGGGGCACCCTCTCGCATAAAACCCAGCACCCTGCCTTCAGGATTGATAAGGCCTGCCATAGGGGTGACTGATAGTTTTTTTTTAGTGTAGTGATTTAGATAGATATAGTAAACCTATATCTAAGTAAGTGGTGCAAGCACCAGCTTACACAGGCTGCTGTAGCAGACCTGTTGTGTCATTTCGAAAGGCCTCTCATGGGTGGCATAATACATGCTTCAGCCCATGGGAGGCCTCTGGGGTACCTAGGCCCAGGGTACATGGTGTACCATATACTAGGGACTTATAAGGGTACCCCAGTATCCAATCTGGAGTGTACCTAAAGTACATGTATTGCAATTTACAGGAGAAAGCAGATAGACTGGGGTCCTGAATAGCAGGATCCCAGTCAGACTAGGCCAAAAACAGTGAGACATCAGCAAAAAGTGGGGGTAACTATAAGAAGCAGATCCTACTCTCCTACAGTTTAAACCCAGATCTCTTGACTGGGGGTGAATGTTTTGATTTGTTCTGCATTCCGTCCATCATAGTGTGCCTTTTGCTTCTCGCCCCAAGTGCGTTGGGTATGCCCAGACGTGGGTCCCGGGCTCACTGTGCCACTGGATTCAAGCTAGCCTGGCTGATGAGGGGTGAAACCCTGAAACTGGTCCTAGGATGCTTGTTTCCGGTCCAGGGAGGACCTGGCCTGGCAGTTTGGGCTGGACTGTTCCCATGAGGGACAGCGTCAAGACTGATTTGCATATGGCTGGGTCTAAACTGGGGTGGCATGTTGAGCAAAAGAACAATGGATTTAACCCAGATCTCTTGACTGGGAGTGAATGTTTTGATTTGTTCTGCATTCTGTCCATCATAGTGTGCCTTTTGCTTCTCGCCCCAAGTGCGTCGGGTATGCCCAGACGTGGGTCCCGGGCTCACTGTGCCACTGGATTTAAGCTAGCCTCACTGATGAGGGGTGAAACCCCGATACCGGTCCTAGGATGCTTTGTTCCGGTCCAGGGAGGACATGGCTTGGCAGTTCGGGCTGGACTGTTCCCATGAGGGACAGCGTCAAGACTGATTTGCTTATGGCTGAGTCTAAACTGGGGTGGCATGTTGAGCAAAAGAACAATGGATTTAAGCCAGATCTCTTGACTGGAGGTGAATGTTTTGATTTGTTCTGCAGTCCGGCCACCATAGTGTCTTTTGCTTTCTCGCCAAGATCATGGCACAAGTCTTCACTTGGTGGAAGAAGCATGTCGGAACTGTGTCAAACCTTATTTCTTTTCCAGTCTTCAGATGAGATGAACCTGTGGCAGGATTTCCCATTTAAAAAGGCCCTATTGCCACCAGTGGTCAAGTAGGGGAATGTTTATGGTGGATCTTTTATTCTTGTCTTTGCAATCTAATAGAAACTATTTTTTCTATACTATGTTTGTGGGTATATTAAAGGTTTGGGTTACTCTATTCACCAGCATGCAAATGCTATACAGTCATTCAATGGAATGGGCACTAAAAAACTCTTCTGTGCTAGGCACAATCCACCCTCTCAGTATTTTGTCTATCCCCAAGGTGTCTGAATCATGATCCTTTCCTTAATCTGCCGGATCCTGATCTTTCACATCTGAAGCTGTGCCGTGATAGGAACCTCTAAGTTGGTAGAGTATGTTGTATCAAAGTGACTGGACGTGGTATCGTGTCTTCAGGAGCCCAATGAAGAGGTTGCAAATGTGCTGGTGGCAGTCTATAAAACCCCCTGCATCATTTTCCTCCTCGACAGGAGGAAGTCCATGGTTACCTGACCCATCTGTGATGGTGGAGACAGATTAATGTCTGGCAGTTGATTAATGTCACACTCAGGTTCTTCATCAAAACAAATAAATGAATTGAATATCCGATTAAATCAGCCAGAGCGGTTCTTGTTCAGAAACATTTCCACCATGTAAAGACTCTGAAAAGGAATCATTCAGTAACGTTACTGGTGAATTGGTGAAACCAGTTGCAGAAATAGTATCTATGAAAAAATACATTTGTAGTAGGACCATGGTTATAGTAGTCATCTTGGAACTAGAAGTTGAAATTGTTGTTACTGTGTTTGTGTCTGAAGTAGAAATGTCCTTGAGTGCAGGAGCAGAAATTGCATTTTTGACCATCAACAGGAGTTTCCAGGGAACCGTCGATGGTAATGTCCTTATTGAAGTCCTAGTTGATTTGACATTAACAGGATTTTATTGATAAGTAAGTTGTTGGACCTGGCCCATTTTGCAGGGTTATCCCCAAACTTTTTGCCTTCTTCCTCCAATTTTTCTGACTGTTTTGTTGGCGTTCGGACTCTGGGCACTTTACTACTGCTAACCAGTGCTAAAGTGCATATGCTTTCTCCCTAAAATGTAATGGTAATTGGCCTATTTGATTTACTTGTTAAGTCCTTAGTATGATGCAAGGGGCCTGTAAATGAAATGCTGCAAGTGGGCCTGCAGCACTGATAGTGCCACCAACATGAGTAGTCCTGCAAAAATGTCTCAGGCCTGCCACTGCAGTGTCTGAAGTTTTACACTGCCATTTCGACCTAGGAAGTGCACCCACTTGCCAGGCCTAATCTTCCCTTTTATCAAATGTAAGGCACCCCTAAGGTAGGCCCAAAGTAGCCCCATGGGCAGGGTGCAGCGTGATTAAAAGGTAGGACATATACTGTGGTGTTTTAAATGTCCTGGTAGAAAATTACTGCTAATTTTGTTTATCACTCCAGCATGGCCTATCTCTCCTATAGGTTAGCATTGGAGCTGCCTTGTAACATCTTACAAGTGTATCTGCCAATTGGGAGCTAATAGAAATTTGGAGTCTTCGAACTCACAATTTAAAAAACATCTTTTAGTGAAGTCGGTTTTTAAATTGCAGGTCTGAAAATGTCGCTTTTAGAAAGTGAGCATTTTCTTACTTTAACCATTCTGTGCCTCTGCCTAACATAACGTGTATTTGTAAAGCGCAAGTTCACCCCCAAAGGGGCATCTTGGCGCTGAATAACATGTTTATTGTTACCCAACTCAATGGTACTCATTTTATCGACCTCAGAAAGGATGAAAGGCTGGGTGGACCCACCGGGATTTGAACCTGTGACCTTGAGGTCGAACACCGGCCCCTGCAGTGGATGCATTAGTCCACTAAGCCACCAGACCTGGCACTGTCCGGCTGATTACACGTCTGGGTTAGGATGACAGTTGGCCTGTTTGTGCATTCACTCTAGACAGTAACACAAAGGGAAGCTGAGGTGTGCCTTGCATATCCTGATGGCCCAGGACTAGGCTAATAGGTCTTCCTGAGCTAGAGTGGTGGGAGGAGTTGTCACTGACACCTGAATAGGGCTGTGCCTGTCCTCACACAAAACCGTCTCCAGCCCCCTATATAGTTCCTGGAGCCAAGGCAGGGTCTTGTGCACTACAAAGACTGCCCTCTGAAGTTTGCCTACTTCGTACACTTAAATGGGTATAAGTACTGGACCTATGACTCCATATCCTCAGAAAACTTCTGGGTTGAGGCAGTTGCCTCACCTGCTTTTTCGACGCTGCACCCCCCCCCCCCTGCGCCTCACATAGTCTTTGATTTTTGACACATCTTGGGTACTTTGTCCTAAACAAGCGCATCCATGGAGTACGATGGACTAAACTTGCTTAATCTTTTAAAAGTGATATTTTGACTTGTGTAGCACCCTCCCCCTGATGCCCCACACGCCATTAAGAACAAGCCAGCCATGAGGGGAAGCTGCTGAGCGTTCTCCTGGCCAGGCAGAGACAAAGAGACTCACTTTTTCAATCCTTTCGGTTCATGTGCCTTTTCCGTGGACCCGCGGCCCCCCTTGCAACCTTGGTTTCACTTTGATAATGAAGGCGGAGCCCCTGCACGCCTTCCGAGAAAACAGAGTTCCTGGTTTCCCTGTCGACGCTGTTCCAGCTCCCTTCCCAGTCGTCGTCACTGCACCCGACCTGCTCGTAGAGACGGGCATGTATGGATGAACGGCAGGGTGACAGGCTGGTGGTACAGCAGGCAGTTGGTATATCTGGCTGTGGCCATGGCTCTTGCATCAAACGGGGCATATATCGGGAAAGTACAATGACCCCCATGATTATTTTTTTATTGCACATCCTCTGTGGCCGTGAGGGGGGGGGGGAAGAGAGTTGCTGCTACTGGTTTAGACTATTGGGAGCCACTGAGACCAGTCAGAGTATAGCAAAGGCCCCACCATCACACTGCCCCCATAGCAAGCAAGAAGACTGGTTGGCCAAATATCAAATGTGTGGTCTGTAGTAGTGAATGAGTAAACCTACAGTCCGACCACCATCTTTTCATACTCGTGCATGTGTGGGTTGAGTCAACAAGAACAGGGGGGAGGCGGTATGTGGACGCTGTTATTGCTACTGCTCTTGCTTCTGTTGGCGCTGCTCTGTGGATTTTGTTTGTTGGACCAAGTGCTCAAACACTCAAGTGATATCTCCACTGTTCAAAACTTATCCTGCTGGTGCCTTAGTTGTCATTCCTCCGCCCCCATTCACCCTGGTGGGAGTCTCTGGCCCAGGGTGCACCATGCTACTAAATCCTGGGAGGCATTTTGCATGCTACCAAGCTGGGTCTTCTGCTCATTGCTAATTATTCCTTATATTGAATGGATTGTTCCTCGCTGCAGTGATTATTGCATGAATTAGCGTGGCCGGGCCATCCCTCTCGGCTCCATCTCCTGAAGGATTCAACAGGGTACTCTGAAAATCTTTGTATGGTGGTTTCATCAGGTGCTTAAAGTATTTGGCTGCCACCGGGGCCAACACCCATTGATTTACTGTTGGGTTTGTTCCTCCCTGAACTTCTCAGAATCCCAAAGCGCACCTCAGCTGCCCCTGCTCTAGCAACCCTTCATTGGCTGCCAGTTCAAAAAAATAATACAATGCAAGTCCCTTTGCCTGGTCCATCGAGCCGTACATAGAAAAGGACCGCTCCCAATCCAACGCCTTATCTCTCCCTATGTTCCCATACAAACCCTACGTTCGGAGGGTCAAGGCTTTTTTTCTGTGTCCCAGAATTAAAAAGGCGAGGTGGAAGCGCTTTCAGATTACTATCTACTAAGCTCTGGAACGAGCTCCCTTCCTACATTTTACATGGGAGGAATCAGAAACTTACTTTAGGAAACTACAAAAAAAACTATCTATTCTTGGGACACAAATATTCCTATTAAGAGCAAAGGTCTGATCAGCACCGAGGCCCGTTGGGTATCCATGCGCTATATACATTTTTGACATTTGAACTAGTAGTTTGGGGGGAATCGTAAAAACAACTCCTACGCCACCTGCTACTAGTACCACCCTGGATGGGTTTTTGCTGTGGGCGTAATAAAGTAAAGAAATCAAACATGCAGACAGAAGATTGTCCCAGTCTTTGCCATTGCTCCCCGGAACGGCCATGATACAGGAACCTGTAAATTGAGGAGGGGAGGCAGGCACCTCAGTCTCCCTGCTAATAATCCTCAACCCTTAGCCCTGAACGCAGGCGAGGAGGAAAAAGCAAAGTCTGAGTGAAAAGAGTAGAGGTTGGTACCAAATCAAACAAGCATTGGCATAGCCAATAGGTCTCGCCTTTGGGACCTTATAAGTATTTTGCCATGTAGCACGCAGTTTTACTTTACTCACTAATACTGCTCTCATCAACAGTAAGTAAAAATCAGTCTGGTGTTCGGAACGACTAATAAACATGGAAATTATCTGCATTGAAATTCACTGCATGCAAAGTTCTCATACATATTCAATATGCATACACAAAACCTGACGATTCGGTGGCTCAAAAAGCTCGGCCCTATTTTCACCCATTTCTTCACTTCAAATGCAGATTTGTTCAGATTTACCAGTTTTCGGTTTTAAGCTGACAAACAATGATTTTTTTTAAATCTGAGATATTGATCCCACAAGAGTTAAACTTTAACAATATTACACAGCCAGAGCTTAAGTTGTGGAGGGTCGGAGGCAGCAAGACACAGATGTATCATATGCAAATAGTAAGCACGATGGGAAGAAAAGGTGGCCGCTCCTGAGCTCTGCATAGTCTGACTTGAGCTTTGCATAGATCGGATTCTGCAAATGCCCCCTAATTTTCTAAACCTAAAAAAAAAAATGCGGTTTTAGAGCTTTGAGAGGCTTCGTTATTAACATGCGCAAATCTTTTTCCACTCGTGAGAAAGGGCCACATATTAAATCCCTAAAACTAGAGTTGTGTATAAAAACCACCTCTCTCTGATGTGTATTACAGCAGTTGCTTTGCCTTGAAAGGTTTCCAGGTTGTGTATAGCACAACATTACAGACATTAAATCAAAACGCAGAAACCGAGGCAGGGATTAACAATACCTGCGGAGTTGCATATGCCGGGCTACTCTGGGAAGGGTTTACAGGATTAAGATCAGCTATGGCCCCGCTCCCCCCAAAAACTTATAATTAGGCATGACGCAGTGTAAATGGAGGAGGGTGGTGTCTGGATGGAGGGGCCGACGCCTATTAACAGACAAAAGCCCACGACAAACTCCACGCGACTCTCCCGTCAGCTGTGCATTTTGCACATATTGTGCGAAAATGAAGATGCACGAGTCTGTCCAGACGGGACACTGAATGCAGCTGATGCTAGAAGCAGGCTGGGAGAATTATTAACTTTAAAGGCATTGGTGCCGAGGCCTCATGGGGCCGTTAGGAAAGCATGATCGGTATGTCACGTGTAAATATTTATTTTAAAAAAATCATCACTTGATATCCACCCTGTCTTAAATTGACCTGGAGCCAAGTTGTACTTCCACTGAGCCATCTCATTACACAGCAGACAGTCGTAAAAATGCCCTCCATCTCATGTGTGACCCCAACCAGTGCCGGAACTAGGAACACATTTTAGCCAACCGCGAAGTGCAGTCAGGGACTCAAAGTTTTGTTTTAACATTTCAAGTACTGGCTCAAATATTCCAGCATGCAGGACACACTTGGATAACAAGGAGCTTGGTGGGAGGGGGTGCAAACAGAGTGAAGGCTGCTAATTAAAACAAGCACATTTGTTTATGTAAGTCAAATGAAGCGCGGCCGCGAAAGTGAAAGCGGCCGCACTGGTTTATAATTAGTAACATGATCCAGGAATGCAGCTGGCACCCAGCGCCGCTGCTCACTCCCGAGACCCATGGGAGTGAGTTTAGGGAAAAGGCAGGACATGCACCCGCCTTTGGCCAATTGCGTGCTTTCATTTTTGAAAGCCACACGCAAAGGCCAATAGAATGTGACAACCACACGTACAAGCTTTCAGAAAGTCTGGAGTGATTCCAAGAGGCCCTCTCCTAGAGCACCACATGCACGCTGCGCTAGGCTCGACCTAAAAAGCAACACCTTGCTCCCCACAAAGGTTTGCAAAGCTCCAGTGAGGAGGAAGTTAGTCTGATAAATCAAGGGGGGCAAAAGCAGGGGTACAGACCCTTTAGATTCAGCCCAGGAGCCTCAGCGTAACCATCCACATGGGTCAAGGAATCCATCTAATCTACCTCAGTCAATCTCCTTGTGTCAACCTAAAGGTGTTCTTGAAAGCTTGCATTTACCTCTAGACAGTACTCCATATACGATGGTCCTTGTGAGAGTTCCACCTTTGACCGAAGGCACATACGAGAAATGTCAAAGTCTTCTGAATAAAGCTATACATTGGTGTACGAGGAATGTGGACTGCCATTCTCAGTCACTGACAAATTATAGCCCGCAGATCCCGAGTGTGTCCGTTTATTACCACACCTGAATATGATGAGCTCAAATTCGTGTAAAATAAAGGCATGCGTCGTAAGGATATTTTTACCTGGCTCCAAAAGGTTATATCCCCAGTGCTCTGCATAACCGAACACAGATCCTTGCAAAGATTGCCAACCCCAGCATCATTTGCTCATTCCAACAAATTTGAAGTATTATCAGGGCTTACAGAAACGATTGACATCTGGAGCCGCCCCCCCCCACCCCCCAGATGGAATGACTGGACCAACTAATGTAGCAGAGGCTGGGACTAATTTTCCTCTTTCTGCTCAGCTATCATGTAATGTAAATAGGGATTTAAAACCAATGCATTTTGGGCAAGGCATGCAGTTTTTCCTGGAACATTGCTGGGGCCCAGGACAAACTTAGTAACAAAGATTGGGTGGCTTATACTCAAAAGTTTGACATTATATGTTGTCAGGAAACTTGAGCTGCTGGGTCTATTGCAATAAAAGGTTTTAAATCTTATTTCTCCAACGCAATACCATCATCTATGGTGAGGCGGGGGAGGGGGAAAGAGATTTGGCTTTCTTGGTGTCTTGTGCTATTGGAAATGTGACAGGTAAAGTTGTAGCATCCACCCCATGGTGCCAAATCTTATATTTACAATTAACAAACGTGGTTTTAATAAATTTTTATTTTAACTTTTTTTCTTCACAGCCTGCAGAGATTGTTCAAGAAATGGGGGAGACACTCCTAGACTGAGAATAGACAGGGGAATATCAACATTTCAGTTATATGGGCAGGTGATTGCAATATCACCAAATGCCTCCATAGTGGGGGATCGTATTTGTGGGCTTACAAACATCCAGGGAGCCGCTATCAGTCACTTCATACATTCAACTTATGGAGAAGTCTTAAACCAGTTAATTTTAACAAATTACATTTATCAGATCTCCATGATCAGGGAAACCCAAAACCACCTACGTTCATGGCAAGGGGAGCACAATAGACTGCTCTTGACAACTGATCTTGCATGAAATCTCATGCACGGAGGTGGGTCCTCTCCCTTAGTGATCATAACCCCATCCTTTTATCCCTTGCCATTAATTTACACCCAGAGAGACACAAACAAGTTATGTTAGTTATGCCCAAAAAGGGGGGTCCAAATTAACTGGAGTAATGTCGAACCAAATACTTTTTTTTAGTAATTTGATCACTGAAGCCATTAACAACATCACTTGCTGCCTTTCGCTGGATAGGGCGCCAGTGTGTGTTCTGGAGAATTTTATTAAAATTAGCAGGACTGTGGCAAGCAATTTATATACAAGTAAACCAGTGAAACAGCGTCTTGCCAAGTCATGGTTTAGTCCTAAATGTACAGCTGTGCTTAAGGCGCTAAAAAAAGGCCACAAATAAGACTCCATGTAACCTAGAGGATATTAGAGGAGCTAGAAATAATTATAAGTATACTCTCGAGAATAGGAGGCAGGAAATTTGAAGGGATGGGAGGATTTAGAAAAAGCTGCCCAACTCAAAAGAAGTTTTTTTGGCAACAGGTGTTGCATGCAGCTCAGTAGAAGGTCTTTTGTAAAGCTGTACTTGTCACCTTTTTTGTTGCTTATTGCTATACATGGGTGTTAAACTATTGCTAATGAGGTGCAACCACAGACTGACCGTTTCTCTGGAGAACATTTATGGTAGTCAATCATGAGTACCAGGTTCTAGAATTTTGTGGGGAGGGGGGTCCTTACGCCTAAAAAATGATGGGGGGGGCTTGACATCAAAAAGTTTGAAGACCATTGCTCTAGAGTATAAGGAGTAAAGACTTATTTAGGTCCTTCAAATGCTCTCGTTTTAAGCACTACTTTTTGCTTAGCATTCTAAACTGATGGGTATCCGAGGAGTCTCCCTTGTGTACCTAGCCCCAATAGTTACCAGGGTCCCAATGTTCATTTTTGCTGGCCCCTCTATGTTGCCCTCACGTAGTATCTGGTGTCCCGCCCCCCCCTCCCTCCCCTGCCTCCAGCCCCATCCCTTGCCCTCCCAGTTTACCCAAACGGCATAATTTGAAACTCCTACTTACAAAAAAACGCTTTTGCAGTTTAATAAATGCTTCATTGTTCTTTTTTGGCAAAGCTTTAGTCGGATGATGTCTCGCATGGCTGGAAGCCATCGAAAAAGCAAATTATCCCAAAGACCTGTTGGCTTTGTAAATGCTGGTCGCATTTGCTGTCACTGTCAGTTGCTTTATTGAAGCACAGCTACGATAACATGGAGTACCCAGGGTTCCTGGTGTGCCACCAGGGACCCCAAACCAGTGACTAAAACATTCAATGCCGCAGAATAGTTCAACAAGACAGCTGCCCCAGAATTTTAACTGCCCTCCCAGCCTTCTCTAACAAAACTTGTGGATTACTTGCATTTCATGGGAAAATAACGGAGGAAAAATGGTTGATTTTGCTGTCATGAAGTAAGCCCTAGTAACTTTAGATTATTTTAAACACCTCTGAAAACCAACCTCCCAAGGCAGTTTAAAAAAAAAAAAAAAAAAAAGACTGATTAATACAATGTCAAAAGAATGCATTGAATATGGCTGAATTATTAGAGCAAAACCAAAGGGGATGATGGACGGAGTGTTGAACATTGCAAGCACTCACCCCAGTCAACTGATCTGGGTTTAATCCATCATCATTCTTTAGCTCACTCCGCCATCCCAGTTCAGACATGGCCATATGCAAATCAGTCTGACCCTGTGCCTCATGGGAACAGTCCAGCCCGAACTGCCATGCCATGTCTTCCCTGGACTGGAAACAAGCATCCTGGGACCGGTTTCTGGCTACAGCCGTCATCAGCCACTGGATTCAAGATAGCCTGGCTGATGACAGCTGTAAGCCAGAAACCGGTCCCAGGATGCTTGTTTCCAGTCCAGGGAAGACATGGCTTGGCAGTTCAGGCTGGACTGTTCCCATGAGGCACAGGGTCAGACTGATTTGCATATGGCCATGTCTGAACTGGGATGGCGGAGTGAGCTAAAGAATGATGATGGATTAAACCCAGATCAGTTGACTGGGGGTGAGTGCTTGCAATGTTCAACACTCAGTCCATCATCCCCTTTGGTTTTGCTATGTTTGCCCTAAGTTGGCAGGGTATGCCCAGACGTGGGTCCCTTGCTCACTTTGCCACTGGATTCAAGATAGCCTGGCTGATGACGGCTGTAAGCCAGAAACCGGTCCCAGGATGCTTGTTTCCGGTCCAGGGAAGACATGGCTTGGCAGTTCGGGCTGGACTGTTCCCATGAGGCACAGGGTCAGACTGATTTGCATATGGCCATGTCTGAACTGGGGTGGCGGAGTGAGCTAAAGAATGATGATGGATTAAACCCAGATCAGTTGACTGGGGGTGAGTGCTTGCAATGTTCAACACTCCGTCCATCATCCCCTTTGGTTTTGCTATGTTTGCCCTAAGTTGGCAGGGTATGCCCAGACGTGGGTCCCTTGCTCACTTTGCCACTGGATTCAAGATAGCCTGGCTGATGACGGCTGTAAGCCAGAAACCGGTCCCAGGATGCTTGTTTCCGGTCCAGGGAAGACGTGGCTTGGCAGTTCGGGCTGGACTGTTCCCATGAGGCACAGGGTCAGACTGATTTGCATATGGCCATGTCTGAACTGGGGTGGCGGAGTGAGCTAAAGAATGATGGATTAAACCCAGATCAGTTGACTGGGGGTGAGTGCTGGGGGTGAGTGCTTGCAATGTTTAACACTCCGTCCATCACCCCTTTGGTTTTGCCCTGAATTATTAGAGCACCATTCAATCCAAATCCAGGTTCAAGCACTATGAACACCATCCGATTAGGCAATTTCTCCGGACTCATAATACAAGGACAAATAATCCACAATAAGTAACTGATACAACATCCACCTGTGCAATAATAAAAAAAATAAGCTACACACCACAAGACATGCAAGCACCCCTCTTAAGTGTAGTTGCACACTATCAGCAACCCAAGCCATAAGACTTAGAGCAATGCGGTGATGACTGAAGCAAATGTCAAGAGCCAAATGTAATACTTGCGACAGTCCTGTGAAACGGAAGAAATCAATCTTGCCCCCTCCTGAAGACGGCAACAGTAGATCTCAAGCAGAGATTTCATTCCGGAGCAATATCTTTACATTGGCTCAATACCTGAAGCAGAAGTATTGCCTGTCTAGATATGAACAAGAATCTACCTACAGCAGACGCTTGACAGGATCAGCCTGTATTTCATCTTTACTCTACAAATCCATAACTTGGAATGACTAACACCAACCACTGTGTCAAATTTAAGGCTTGAAAAGTGTAAAGGCTGCCTGCTTGTCCATATGCAGTCATCCCACCTCGCCTGGCCTAGTAGTATTTGCCAACCACCAATGCCCTCACGTGGTCGAAACCTAGTACGAATCAAGGGAGTCTACCACTTTTAGCCCATGTTGAAACCACCCCCCCACAGACTACTGAATAAAATACAAAACACTGCATAAAGCACACCGAGGCAGAAGGTCCAGAGCTTGCAGTCTTCAAACTGTAGAATATAGAATTATGTATGGCATAGAAGCCATTTGACGTTTCAACCAATTCTGGCTGGACTAATTTTATACAGCTTTCGTTTCATCTTTCAACAGTTCGAAGTGAGTAAGTCTATGATAGTATTATATAAACATTGCATAAAGTCATGGCTCACAAGTGGAAGAAATCACTGCCTCAGCATGAGCATTCTCTAGTATATTACACCTTTAAAATAGGACGTCATTCCAAACGGGATAGATTAAAACATTTTACTGAAATGGTCTGTTACACAATCTTGGAAGTTAATACATTCTAAGGTAACATATGTGAATACTTCAGTATTTATAACGATATCCGGTTTGTACAGGGAATGGACTATCACAGAGACACAGTCTGCACATTTTTTTTTTTTTGAGGCAAAACAGTAAAATTTTACGTCTTTAAAAAAGTACAAGATATCCCCAAAAAAGCATTTTCACATTTTTTACATCCAGCCAACAATTAAAACAAAAATACAAATTGATAAGAAAACAGTTTAAGCATTTCGGTCCATGCGGACATCTATTTCTCGGCCTGCAAGTTTAATTCCGTTCATCAGTCTGCATGCTCGCTCAGCAACTTCTGGAGCCTCAAATTTAACTACACCACAACCTTTGGATTTGCCATTCTCCATCTTGATATCAGCATATACTACATGACCTACGGGAAGGGGGGGAAAAAACCAAAACTGGTAAACCATGGAGCCAATTTATTTAACTGCTACATCTCCCCTCCCATATTTACTACCTTTGCTTTATTTGAGCTTCAGAAAGGCCACTGACATGAGAAAAAGCATTACATTTATCTGAAATGCTACTTGTGTGCAGTATCTTACAATTACAAGTTTGAATATGCTCTGATAACACATGGTTACCTGCTCCACCTGTTAGTGAACTCAAAGTTGAACCTGAACCATTGCTAGCCAAAAGTTGATCATAAATGTGTTTTTTTTTTTTTTTAAATTCAGTTGCCACTTTACATAAGCATTGACAAATTTGAAAAGACAATTTGCTGCTTCAAGAACTGAACTAACATTTGCTTATTGGAAATATCACTTAATCTTAAAACGAAAAGCAGTTATAAACGATGAATATCTGATCAACATGCCATTATCCTTTTAATACGTTTTAAGAGTACTTACCACATTCGTTGAATTTGTCCTTCAACATTTTCCATGTGAAGTCGAAAGGAAGCTAGAAAGAAAACGATTAGATTAGTGTGCACTAGATTGTAGAAGGCATTCAAATTGCTCATTGGTTAAGAGCTTTGATTACATTGCACCCTCAAACTTATGGAACTAGGCAGTGTTTAAAAATACATAATGTACTGGCAAGTTCAACGCTATAAAAAGGCACATTGATATCTATATTAAATACACAAATGTGATTAAGTGAACTTAACATCTGATCATTTTTCATGTTAAGACATCAGAAAAGCTAGTCCTCATCATGTTTAATCAGTAGATAAATTATCCCACGTTACAAAGCAATTTTCACTTATCTGGAATTCCAAATCTTTTCAAGAAAAATTAAATGCATCCCATGAATCAGCAACGAGTGGAACTTCCACACTTATGCACCATTAACAAAGTAAATGTTTCCTGTAAGTTTCTTAGGTGGTAGAATGCTGGCCACTAGGCTTCAAACATTGAGCTTAAATTGTTTTAAAACAGGTCTTGGCATAGCTCTACAGGTCACATAATGGTATGACAATGGGAATGAATGTGTGTCAAAACAAATCTGGTTTCCTTTGAGCCATACTTGCTACTGTGTTTTGGATCACTACATTGTTGTAGGATTCAACTTCAAATAAGCTTTAGCAGTTGAACATATGGTCTCAGATTTTCCCCATTTGTTGTGATGCAACTAAGTCCTGCATCTGCAACGCAGGAACAAATCATCCCACAAACACTATGCAAGACAGTTTGCATGGAATTTGTGTGGTAAATCACGAGATCAGCTTGTAATGCATTCCATTTTTATTTAAAAAAAACTATCCCCTCCACATCTCTGGCTGAAAAGACTGTTCCAGTGCTTTTGCAATTCATTTAAGTGCTGTTTGCAAATATAATCCATGCAGATTTTTTTTTTTTTTTTTAGAGCGAGAGAAGGGCTCTCCTGGTTATACTTCCGTTAAAGCTCAACCCGTTGAGTGTTTTTCCTAATAGAATCAAACTAAATTTTTGTATTCACAAAGGCTTGCAGATCCCTGGATGTAGTTTTGGGATTTGCAATTCTCTAAGAATTGTTTCTTGCTGAATGAATATGCTGGGACACCTCCTGAGTGGATGACAACTATCTTGAACTTTCGCCATTTAAGACCTCGCGCTTGGAATAAAGGCCACTTCATTGTTTGGAGTAAATGGCTTTCCACCCTAACCAGCATCAGGGGCAACAAGGAAGAGTTTCTGTACCTGTAATGCCAGCTCTCCCCCTCCAGGGGAATCGTCCAAAGCACTGAATTGGCATATCCAACACTGGATCCCAGAGTGTTTATATATAATATTTTTGCTTTTTAACGAAACGCTGAATTGACATTTACTTTTTTTTAAAGCCATATGGTAATATAAGAAAAAGGTAACTAGTAAAAGGCAAAAGTATGCAAGCAGGAGGAAAGACCTACATACATCTTTGGCTACTATAACGAGACTCCTGCTCCACCCCAATTGATACCAGCTGGATAACAAATCTGTTTTTTTTGTTTTCTGTGAATAGGTCTAACTGTGGAAAAGTCCATATGAAAAGTCCACTCAAGAACTTAGTAATGCAAAATTAACTTGCCCCTGCATTCTGTTCATCTGGAAAGTGAACTGCTGAGATTGCCAAGTCCCGCACTATTAGCCATTTGCAGATAGCTTGTGTGCCCAGGGTGAGCAATCGGGAAGAAGATACTTTGAAACCAGACGGTAGCCTAAATTTCAAAAAGCTGATGTGGCAGGTCATCTTTACTGACCATATAATGTATACGGCATGTGAAGAATGCCAATATGTGCACCCCAACCCAGAAGAAAGGTATATCTGAAGATTGGCTATGCTGGATTTGATGAAAAGGAATCCCTTTGATGGGGTTCTAAGGTTGGGAGGGGGAGGGGGAGGGGGAGGGGGAGGGGGGAGGGGGAGGGGGGAGGGGGGGTCCTAGCAGCAGGCTGGCATCCGGCTATCTCAGTTGAAAAATGTTCTGATGACAGGACTGTATTTGCTGCTGAACCAAACATTAGAACCTAGTTAACTCACATTCTCAGTGGTAAACCGAGGTGGAGAATCTGAGCGTAGGCTAGTAGCTTTCTATAGATGGGTAGAAGATGGTGCAGCAAATATGACCATGTACTTTCATCGGAAGGCTTGGGTTGTCTCCGCATTAATCTACATGTTCAACACGTACCAAATGTGGTCAGAGGTGTGCAAGTTCAAATGGGAACTTCATTTTCCATGATTAATTCTCGAGTGCTAGCCTGAACTAGGTGGTAGATTTCACTGAAAAAACATCCGATGGGAGAAAAAAAAAAAAAAAAAAAAAAAGGACAGGATTATTGTTTGTAACTTAGTGAATCTCAGTGGAGGGTAAGCTGTATTTGTCTTAACAGAAGGCATCCCTCCAGTCAGCATATGCTGACTTTACCTATAAAGGCATAATGTCTATCATTCTCAAACGACACAAGGTATTTAGGAGTGAAAAAGCATGTCCAGCAGTAGATGCATACTCCTGGTTGTGACCCAGTGTTGGTCAAAAATTAAATGGATCTTGGCACCATCACAGGCCGGTCCGTCCAAGGTGATCCTCCACAACCTAATAGTTTTGATATCAAAGTTAAGAGGGGAAAGAAAAGGCAGGACTGGGTAGGTAGGGTACAGGGGCATTGAAAACACTTTATTGGAGAAGTGTTAGAATTCTTGACAGTTGCGATTTCCTGCAGTGGACAAGTCGTCCATTTCTAAGACCCTTTACTAGCCAATGAAGTTTAACTTTTCAATGGCCACATTTTCTATACTTAAAAGCAGATATTGACTGTAGCAACAGCAGGCTAGTTAGAACGAATTTAATGTTTTGAAAGGACCCTTAACCTACTACAATAAAATCTATTCAGATAAAACCTGCCTGAGGCTACCGGTGACCGGTCAATCTCGATTCCAAACAAGACCAACTGAAGAAACTTCTTTAAACCACCTGGAGAGCAAGGAGTCCCTAGTTAGATGCATGCGAGAGTACCACAAAAAGCTACATTGAGTGCAAATAAAATTCCTACCTTCCTGCTTTTAACTGCCTATTGTCCCTAGTTAAATGCATAATTACAAGCCACTTACATTTCTGACAAAGATTTGGCATCCTTTTCTTGGAACTCCTGAAGCTCCCGTAGCAGCTCCTCCAAAGCCACCTCCAAAGCCGGCGTTAAAGTTGCCACGCTCCATTTCCATTGTTCTGTCAAAACCAACTCCCATTGCAAGTCCCATGCGATCCATTCCTGCCCCCATTGGCTGTCCCATACCAGCTGCCATTCGGTCCATAGCACCTGCACTGACGCGATCTAGACCCATTCTACCCATGGTCCCTGATGCCAAACGATCTACAGGAGCAGACATTCGATCAATAACTTGACCCATACGGTCCATGCCAGTGCCCATTCGATCCATTGATGAAGAAACCATGCCGACACCCATTCTATCCATAGCTGCTGAGCCCATCCTATCTACAGATCCCATTCTATCCAAAGCAGAAGCTACACGTTCCAAAGTAGAACCCATTCTCTCCATCCCAAATCCCATGCCAGAGCCCATTCTCTCTGCAGAGGACATTCTGTCCAGGCTGTGGCTCATTCGTTCAACACTGGGAGCCATAGAATCCATACCAAGGGAGCCTAGTCTGTCAATCCCTGAATTTGCTAGCCTATCACCACCGGAACCCAAGCGATCTATAACTAAACCCAGCCTATCTATATCAGAAGGCACCCTGTCCAACCCATGTCCCATCCGGTCTACCCCAGACCCGATACCAGCACTCATCCGGTCTATTCCAGAAAGGCCACTCCCAGAGCCTGCAAAAGAAAACAAAACAGTACATTATAACTATGCGAGTGTTCCAACTCATTTTATATTTGAAAATTTCACCACAAAACAAGATACCAACATAAGCAAGTGGTTTGCAAGCAATGAAACATTACACCTACCTTTAGAATGCAAATTTGGTAATTAATTAAAACTTAATACTTTATCTGCAGCCTTTGCAGTAATTTAATGCTTCCTGATCTTGAATCTTGAGATTCAATTGCAGGATCAATCAATCAGGGGGTTTATAAAGCGCGCTACTCACTCGTGAGGGTCTCAAGGCGCTCCAGATCAGTTGAAGAGCCAGGTCTTGAGGTCCTTCCTGAACGTGTGCAGGGTCGGGGAGTGTCTGATGTTCACAGGGAGCTCGTTCCAGGTCTTGGCTGCGATGTAGGAGAAAGCTCTCCCGCCTGCTCTGTTCCTGCGGATGACCTCTGCCAGGGTGAGGTCGGCGGAGCGGAGGCTCCTCTTGGGAACGTGGAAGGAGACTCCCGTTGACGTATTTGGGTCCGATGTGGAGGGATTTGTAGGCGTGGGTGAGGAGTTTGAAGGTAACCCTCTTCTCGACTGGGAGCCAGTGGAGGTCTCGTAGGTGTTGGGTCATGTGTTTGTGACGCGGTGTCCCGAGTAAGAGTCTGGCTGCGGCGTTCTGGATGGTTTGGAGTTTGTGTAGAAGAGTTCTGTTGATTCCGGCGTATAGGGCGTTGCCGTAGGGTGACGGTCCTTCTGCAGTCGGTGGGGATCCATTTGAAGGTCTTGCGGAGGATGCGCAGGCAGTTGAAACTGGCGGAAGCGACAGCGTTGATCTGGCGGTTCATGGAGAGGGAGGAGTCGAGGACGATGCCGAGGTTTTCTGCGTTGTCTGTAGGGGTGGGTGGGTTCCCGAGGGCGGAGGGCCACCAGGTGTTGTCCCAGGTGGAGGGTCCGAGGATGAGGACCTCTGTCTTCTCTGAGTTGAGCTTCAAGCAGCCGTCTTTCATCCAGGCTGCAACGTTCTTAATTCCTTCATGGAAACAAGAGTCTGGTGTTTTCGTGAGTGAGGATGAGCTGGGTGTCGTCTGCGTAGGATACTATGGTGAGCCCATGCTGCCAGACGATGGCGGCTAGGGGGGCCATGTAGATGTTGAAGAGCGTGGGGCTGAGCGATGATCCGGGGGGTGGGGGGGGCTGAGCAATGATCCTTGGATGTGGAGTTAAATCTTAATACTATTATTTCTTCACATCAGTTAAACCTAAACAGTACGTTTATGTGCATCTGCCACAAGTTGAAACGTAGGTCGTTTGATTGGTAGATTGAGACCTACTCCTGCACGGACATCTTATCAGCACTTGAGTTAATTATTAGTTCTACCCCTGTAGTATAACTGGTTCTCCAATCCTACTGTTTATGCCACTATGCTTTTGCCAAAGCCTTTAAAAAAAGCTAGCAGTTAAGTGCACTCGGAGTCCAAACAAAACGTACAAATGTAATCCACTTTAAAAAGGACCGAACTTAACTACGAAGCAGATGCTAGGTCTAAGCACTAAGTACGTAACCAATGGAAGCTGAAACCAGCAAGAACCCATTAGCAAATAGCATGGTAACCTTAAAGGATACTCAAGCAGTTCTGCACACAAATGCAAAGGCCTCCTTTTTTTCTCCAAAGGTGGCAAGATGTGCACCGTACCAGGGAGATTGCTGTGCTTTTATTCATGTTGATGCAGACCTTAATCAGAAGGAAAGATTGAGTGCAGAAAGCGGCCCATCTTACAAATCCAATGGCAACAGTCACATCATTGAAGCAGTATTTATTTCATTGCCTGGCTAACACTTTCAGTGCACGGTCACAAGCCAATTAAAGCATGTTAAGCTTGTGGTCTGGGGATCCCTGGGGGTCCATGACACCTACTCAAGGGATCCTCCAATGCTTAGAAAATGAAAAATTAACAGATCGATCAAGAGTATATAACTAAATAAGCAAAAAGTTAAGTTTGGATAAGTGTTAAAATGTTCTGTAAATGTGAAGAAATTTGAAATTGGAGGCTAAAAATTAAGTTTGAATCATCAGATTGATTCATGGGAGCAGACCAGTACATTGTGAACTAAATGTCACCATTTGTGTATATGCTTGATAAATGCTGGTTTCTGTACAATTGTTTTTAAAATCATTAAAAATGCTTAGGGCCATCATCCCCAGCTTCTAGTAATGACTCAGTGAGGATCCCTGGATTTCAGTAATGATTAAGTGCGGGTCCACAGAAGCCAAAAGGTTAAGAACAATTGGCCTAGTGCAGTGGTTCCCAAACTTTTTCGATCCACGGCTATAAAGGGAACACATTTGTACACTCAATTAGAAGAGAAGTGAAACATCAGAAGCAAAGACTTACTCATCACTCTGTCCAGGGTGTCTCCAAAGCCACCAGGCATTCCCATGCCACTCCGGCTAAACTCCCTCTCATATCCTGCACCAGGTCCACGCTCAACATCTAGAAATGTAAAAAGGAGATTAACATTTCACTTCCAAGAGAACACAAAAGCACATCAATTCCCCAAATAAGTACACATTGAAGCCACAAGTGTACAAGGGGATGTTGATTAAGAACTAAAGCATTAGGACTTAATGCAGTTAATTAACGAATGGCTTTGCATAAAAATGCAGCTCCCCAGCATTGGCTTCTTATAGAATACATGATTACCAAAAAAAAGCAAACAAAAATCAGGAATGCTTGATAATACACAACTCTAAATTACTGTGTTTTTGCAGTTCGAACTGTTTTTCATCCATATAATCCAGAAACCGAATCCATCCTTTAAAATCTAAATGTGACTTTCTCCAGGTAACACATGAAGGTCATGTACATCTCGGGACAGACCCATAAATTGAATGGTTAAGATAATTACTCTTAGTTAATGGAGCTCAATAGGTTTCCTAATTTACCCATGAGCGAAGTGTCAGGGGCGTGGTAAACGCACCTGGAATCAGAGTAATTACAAACCTGATCGAAGGTCCAGTTGAGCAATCAGGTTTAGGGCCTGAACTGACGGAAGAAAATCCTGTTACTGGAACTGGTTGCTCATCTGAGACTACCTACCCAAATCTGTCAATTACTACCAGGGCTCCTATGCTTACAGGAGCTTCTACCTTTCAAACGTCAGAGCTTAGATTACCTCTACAACCTTAATACGATAAGTAATCGGACAGGCCTGGGGTGATGAAGGGGTGCTTGGTAGTAGGGAAAGTTATATCAATCTTCCCATCTAAAACATCAAAACAAAACTTTTAGAACAGCATAAAATAGCAAACTACACTAAGACTCAAAATTAATTTCTGAAAGTAGATTTTCTGCAGAGTGACATTTGAGGTTTACATGCCCCTATAATAGCTCAAGTAAATTTTCTCATACCAGGTAATCTGCCCATACCAAGTCCAGAAGCAGCAAAGCGATCAATGCCGCTACCCCCACTGCTGCCACCATATGGTCCATCCATACCTGAAATAAATTACCATTGTTATTTACAAAAGACAACAATTACATCAATCTAGAAGTCATGATACACAAAAAAAGAGCTGTATGAGGATAACAATTTAAGAACATAGAAGGATTGAAAACGTATAATCCAATGGATAAAGTGCTTCATAACCTAGTCAAGTATGAAGGAATACATAAATTAAAAATACTAATATCGCAGCTGCGATAAGGACAATACGTAAAAGTGTTTCGGAACAAAGATGCAGGGGCACTTCTGGAGAGATGCAATTTCCTACATCTGCAAGGTAATGTACAAAAACAAAGCCACATTTGTACTCTATTTAGTAAGCGTATTCTAGGCCCAACCGGCCTTATAAAATGCAACTTACAAAAGCAAGTAAATTTAAAACAAGTGGTCTACCCAAGCAAACATGAGCTTAAAATGGCCTAACAGACTGCGTGAATGAATTCATCCACTCATTGGCTCAGTCACCCAGCCTGGTCTTTGCACTTCAGTAACCATTTCTCAACCCCTGGTGGCAGACATTATGGCATGAACTCAGAAAAGGTGAAAGGTGGGTCATATGAGAAAAGACTAAGAATACAGCAGTTATAAACAGAGAAACACACCAGTCCCTGTATTTCTACGAATAGAAAAGTTAAACTACAGAGGTCAGTTTCCAGAGTAATGTGTGAGCAAGCCACGTCGGGTATCACAACCAAGAAAATATAAGACTGAGTAAGGGAGCACAATTTCTCCTCTATCTCATGCAGTGAGCAGGCAGGACCCCAGAATTGGGCATCTCAAATTAAAAGTAAATCACTGCCTCTCGCAACTGAAATAGCCTGAGGAAAGTCATTACACAGCAGATATAACTGTCAAAAGCCAAGATTTTAATTATAGAAAGGTTTCATTAGAAGTTGTGGTCAGTAACCTGGAATACAACTGGTATTAACATTTTTCTTAAGGGATGGAAGTGGCTGTAGTTGAGCGGAGTATGTGCCAAGTTAATGAAGCACTTCGATCACGTAGGCAGAACTGGTGAAAACGGGTTAAATAAATTAGGTGAAATACGATAAGGCAAGAATCACCGAAACTGACAACGCGGCGGGAAAAAAAGAAGCTGCTGCACACTGGTTTTGGCAAAATGCTGTGTAACGTTGACTTGGGGTGGGGGCTGCTTTCTACTTATGAAAGTGCCAATACTTCGGTAAACACTGGTCAAAGGCTTCACCTCCTATGTAAAAATTACAAAACTCACTACAACAAGCTGCAGTTTTCCTTTTCCTACTGAATAATTTGTTCCTCCCTAGCAACGTAATTCCAGTGGCCCTGTAAAGCGAGCTTCCTTCTTCATTAAAGATCTGCTCAAATAAATAGCCCTTGTGAACCATGTGATAAGAGGTGAATTAGGCAGCATTGCCACTTAAATTATGGCCCTCAACCGCTTTAAATTAGAGTGTCTGACTACACATCAAACCCAACTATACCACACAATGTTTTTCCAGACATGTCCACAGACCTTTTAACATATTTTACAATCGCAATCCTAACAGCAATATTTTGGTTGCCTATTTTCTGGAACTTCGAGGGACCAAAAAAAACAACAACAAAAATATGACAGGGAACACTTCCGTTTAAGATGGTTACCAAAAGCAAAACTTACCACCCATTTTGTTAATGCCATATCCGATGCCATCAATTCCTAAAATGGAGAGGAAACGGTTAGTCTTAAAATAACCTATGGCACTAGAATAAAAAATATTTGCCATACTATTTAATATTTTGAACAAGCTAAAGTGCACATACCGCCTGCTGAAGGGCCTAGAGCACCACCTCTATTTAGCAAATGAGCATCAATAGGTTGGCCACCAGGTCCTAGGCCCATACCAATTCCTCCTAGTCCACCTGCAAAATGAAGTATTGGATATTTAAATTTACCCTACTCAACAGCAATACAAGCAAGAGAAACATTCACCCCATGCTTTAAATATGTACTACCCAGATTCACTGTTTGCCTTATGCATTAGGTGCACAGCAACATACAATTAATATGAATAAGAACACTGCACATGCATGACAACCATGTCTCGGTGTCTTATATGGGTTTGTTTCTCCAGGTTACATAGGAGAAACTTAACTTGTAACAGGAATGTCTCCAGACAAGCATTTTCTCCATATTCTTGGGAGGGCTGGGGGCCTCTCCCATTAACTGCCCAGGACTACGCTTTGCAGTTGTGCTACTGAATGGACTACTCATTCACACCAATTCCTAAATAACACTACCAGAAAATATTCTTATGCAAAACACTTACGTGGGAGTTGAGATGGCCTTTCGGGGGAAATTGTCACCTTTTGGCATTGCTTTATCATCCTAAAAGAAAAGTTATTTCTTAAATATGCTGGGGAGAGACAGGCCAACCTAATGCGCCAAGGAAAAATGATAAAAATTTTTTTTTACTATCCACACCATGTTCTGAACAAGGCATTTTAAAGCGGCCACACTTAAAAGCATAAGAGCAGCAACAACCAGAAGGTTGCTTTCCACTGTACAGATGCGCCCAACTGCTGTCAAAACTTAGCAGCCATAACCTGCACCCCAACATTTCCAATGCACCCATTGTCTTTACATCTGGTGTTAACAAGAGTGGTTCCTAAGCATGTATTGTACCTTCCACTGACCTCATGTACCCAATATAAATTACCGTTTGCCATATCATGTACTACCTCGCTGGGAGTTTGTTTTTTGCTACTTTTCCAAGTTTTTTTTTGGTGCCTAATTGTAATACAATTCCACATGCAGAACTCATGAGATGTGATCCTAGAAGGGATAGCAACATGCCCTTTCCCTACGTTGGGACAGTTTACAGTAAAGTGAGAAGCCCTAAACAAGCATTGAAAATGCAATAGGTCTCGCCTTTGAGTAAGTTAAAGCCATTTGCTTTGCTAATGGTATTGTATAGCAAAGCAAATGGCTTTAACTTAATGAAAAGGCGAGACCTATTGCATTTTTAATGCTGGTTTCTTTCCCTCACTGCTTTGTTAATCTTTTTGCTGCCCCAACCCTCCCTAATGCAATGCAATAGGTCTCGCATTTACGAGAGTTTAAGCTATTGGCATTGTAGCACAAGTTACTACTTGTGTAACGATATATCTGTAAGAGACATTAGTTAGTGATAGATTCCTTACCTTAGAATATTCCCCAGGCGTCAGACTGGATCCGGAAAGTTTTTAGTTAGCAGTACCCCTGCGCGTCAGTAGGTGGCGTTGTGCGGCTCCGCGTCCGTCGCTGGCATCGTAAGCGCCGAGATGATGTCACGGAGACTACTTAGGCGCCACCCATGCGCGCTGACGTCAGTTCTGTACACTACTTTCCGCGCCAGGAACGCAGAGCCATGCAAGAAACTGACCATTGGTGCCATGAAACTAGGGCCCTGAAAGGGAGGACCTTAACCCTAGAAATCAGTTCGCAGAATGGGGAGGATGGGTGGGGCGGTAAGGAATCTATCACTAACTAATGTCTCTTACAGATATATCGTTACACAAGTAGTAACTTATGCATCTGAAAGAGACACGTTAGTGATAGATTCCTTACCTTAGAATAGATACCCCAGCAATACCAACCCCAGTGGAGGGTCTGCGAATGGATTACACCAGAAAGTCACAGAGAACAGAACGGCCAAAGAAGCCGTCTCTCCGGACCCGACTATCACGGCAGTAATGCTTGGTAAACGTGTGCAGCGAGGCACACATAGCTGCCTGACAAATATTCTGCAAGGGGACGCCGCGTCCCAAGGCAGTAGTGGCTGCTGTTGCCCTGGTAGAATGGGCACGCAGCCCCACAGGAGGCTCATTCTTAGCCAAAGAGTAACAGGCTTTGATGCAGAGAACGACCCACCGAGAGATGGTAAGTTTGTGCACAGCCCGACTTTTGGCGCCCGCGTAGCCAACAAAGAGCTGGTCCTCCACCCGGAACTGTCTAGTGCGCGTCAGGTAGAACGAGAGCGCACGTTTTGGGTCCAGACGGTGGAGCCTCTCTTCCTCTTTTGAAGGATGCAGAGGCGGAAAGAAGGTGGGCAAAGTGATGGTCTGCCCGATGTGGAAGGGCGGGACAACCTTTGGCAAGAAAGAAGGACGGGTCCTTAAAACCACCTTGTCCGGATGAACAGAAAGGAAAGTAGGTTTGGAAGAAAGAGCCTGGAGCTCACTCACTCTTCTGGCAGAGGTGATAGCTACCAGGAAAGCAGTCTTGAGAGTGAGAAGACGCAAAGGACAGGTATGAAGGGGCTCGAAGGGAGCACACATCAGATATGTCAAGACAAGATTTAAATCCCATTGAGGCATAATGAACGGCACGGGAGGAAACGTGTGCGTAATGCCTTTCAGGAAACGGTTAACAACCGGAGATTTAAACAAGGAAGGCTGATCTGGAAGCCTGAGAAAGGCGGAGCTGGCCGAAAGATAACCTTTGATAGTGCCCAGAGCAGAGCCCTGCTGGGCCAAAGAAAGAAGGAACAGAAGGACTTCGGAAAGCGGGGCAGAAAGGGGATCCACAGCCTTAGCTGTGCACCATGCCACAAACTTGTTCCACCTGCAGGCGTATACCGATTTAGTGGAGGGCTGCTTGGCTGCCAGAATGACATCACAAACTTCGGGAGGAAGATCGAAAGCGGTCAACTGTCGCTGCTCAATCTCCACGCATGGAGGTGGAGGCTGGACAGGTTCGGGTGGAGACTGTCCCCTGCTGCTGCGACACAAGATCCTCCCGAAGAGGCAGTCGTATCGGGGGATCGAGCGCAATGTTGAGTAGCTCGGGATACCAGTATCTTCGTGCCCAATCCGGAGCCACAAGAATGACTTGGGCCCGGTCGCGCCGAATCTTCAGCACTCTAGGCAGAAGTGGTATAGGCGGAAAGGCGTACAACAGACCGCAACTCCACTCGCAACGAAAAGCGTAGCCGAGCGAGTGCCGCCTTGGAAATTCCAACGCGCAGAACTGACGACATTGCGTGTTCTCTTCGGTGGCGAATAGATCCAACCAAGGCTCTCCCCACTGCAGAAAGAGACCTTGCGCCACGTCCAAGTTCAGACGCCATTCGTGATCCATCAAGCACCGGCAGCTGAGTTAGTCCGCCCTGGCGTTCAGAGAACCTGCCAGGTGTTGAACCACCAAGGTAATGCCTTGACGTTCCAGCCAAGTCCAGAGGCGCAGAGCCTCCTGACATAGGGTCCACGACCCCACCCCGCCCTGCTTGTTGCAATACCACATGGCGGTGGTGTTGTCCGTGAACACCTGCACTACACTTCCCCGGACAGAGGGAAGGAATGCCTTCAGTGCAAGTCGGATCGCCCGAAGCTCCAAAAGATGGATATGGAGCCGGGACTCCGCCGGAGACTAGAGGCCTCTGATCTCCGCCTCTCCCAAGTGGCCACCCCATCCCAGATGGGACGCATTCATCACCACTGTGCGCTCCGGTTGGGGAAGGGAGAGGGATCTGCCATTGACCCAATCGCGATTCGTGAGCCACCACTGCAATGGTCATGCAGTGCCCTCCGAGATCTGGACATGATCGGACAGGTTGCCCTGATGCTGTGCCCACTGGAACTTCAGGTCCCACTGCAGAGCCCCCATATGCCATCTGGCATGTTGCACCAGCAGGATGCAGGAGGCCATCAGGCCCAGGAGCCGGAGGGTCATCCTGACTGAAACCCGGGATAGAGGTTGAAAGAACGGAATCATAGCACATCCGATGTGATAGCGTGCCAGTGGGGGAGATGGCGGATCCTGCCACCCACTGGCGTGGGGTGCCCCCCAAAGCTCGGATTAGGAAGGTTTGGAGGCGGAGGTGGACTGACCCCCACGCTGATTCCCAGACCACTGGATTCAAGCTAGCCTGGCTGAAGGGTGATGCCCTGAAACCGGTCCCAGGATGCTTGTTTCCGGTCCAGGGAGGACCTGGCTTGGCAGTTCGGGCTGGACTGTTCCCACAAGCAACAGGGTCAAGACTGATTTGCATATAGCTGGGTCCAAACTGGGGTGGTGTGGTGAGCAAAAGAATGATGGATTTAACCCAGATCCTTGTGACTGGGGGTGAATGTTTGCATTGTCCAGCATTCCGTCCATCAATTGTTTCTTTTGCACCTGCAGAAACCGCGGCCGCGTTGAGGCTGGTTCTGCACAGGCTTGCTGAAGGAACGTGCCTGGGCGCCCTTTCCGTGGCCACGAAAGGAACGAAAACCAGGAGTGGCTGGGCTTTTCGTGGAAAGACCCAAGGACTTAGCCGTGGCCCGCGAGTCCTTAAAACGCTCCAGCGCACTGCCTTATCGCCAAACAGGCGAGTGCCATCAAAGGGCATGTCCATGAGCGAGCTTTGGACATCTGGCGAGAACCCGGTAGATCTCAACCAGGCGTGGCGACGAAGCACCAGTCGTAGAAATCGCTCTACCTAGTGAGTCCGCGGTGTCCAAACCACACCGAATGGCGAACTTAGCCGCATCTTTACCCTCGGCAACAGCTTGGGTCTCTTCAGGACACTGAGGCAACACCTGTGCAACTGTATCTCACACCGCGTGGGAATAGCGGCCCAATAGGCAAGCAGTGTTCACCGACCGCAGCCCCAAGCTGGCCAAAGAGAACAACCGCTTGCCAAACTGCTCCAGCTTCTTGGAGTCCTTATCCGGCGGAGCCGTGGGGAAGGCACTCTGGGACGTCGAAGCTTGGATGACCAGGCTCTCAGGCGTAGGGTGAGTGGTCAGAAAGGCAGAGTCACCGGGCGATGACACCTGGCGACGTTCTTACCACAGGGGCCTCTGTGGCTGGCCGCGACCAAGTGCCCAGCACGACGTCAGTGAGGGCGTCATTAAATGGCAGCAGGGGCTCCGACGAAGTGGATGCCGTCTGGAGCACCTCAGTGAGGTTAGTTTTGAGGGCCACTGTAGGGAGATAAAGGTTGAGAACCTCAGCTGCCCGGCATCCTTCAAATCGTCCGCCCAGTCCTGCTCAGAGTCACCCAGTCGTCCTCCACCTCCGCCGCATGTGGCACAGACCGCGGCGGTAGGGCAGGAGCCGGAGAAGGAACAAACTGGTCCTGGAACCTGGGCAAGGGCGGGACAAATGGCACCCACTGCGGCGCCAGAGGCGGAGCCGAGGGTGGCGCTGGGGCCGGAAGCGATGGACCTTGTGGCGCCGTGGCCAGAGCCAACGGCGCAGGATCCTGTGGCGCCGAAGCTGGATCTGCCGGTGGCCCAACAGGATCCTGACACGGGACCGCAGGGCTCGCCGGCGGGAGCCCGAGGCCTAAAAAGGCAGTCCATGGTAGCAAGAAATTCTTGCACCTGTGCGGGAGTCGCCGACGGACCCGGGAAGGTGGGTAGGCCGCGTGACTCTTGAGCTCCGAAGGAGCCGCATGGGCAGAACCCCTGTCCCCCTTGTCCGCATCCAGGGACCGACGGGGGGGACGTCGGAGAGCGAACACGCTTCTTCGACTTCTTTTTGTGTCGTCTTACCCAAATCCGAGGGTGAAGACTTGGAGCCCGAGGAGCGATGACTGTGGCCCCGCGAGCGTTCCCTGGAACGGCCCCTGGACAAGTGCCGGACCTCCAGCAGCTTCCGGTGCCGCTCCCTCAAGGCCTTCGGGCCATGGCCCGACAGGACCGGGAGTCGTGGTCGGTCTCCAGGCAGTAGAGGCAGACATCGTGGCGGTCCGCCACCGACATATTGCGACGGCAGGCCCCACAAGACTTAAATCCAGGCATCCCTACATGCACCAAGGAAACCAAAGCTTACAGGAGACAAAGTCTCAAAAAGGGTAGTCAAAAAGTGACTAAGGTACGTGCTCTAACCCGATCTGCGCTTACTGGCGCGGAAAAAGAAAGAACTGACGTCAGCGCGCATGGGTGGCGCCTAAGTAGTCTCCGTGACGTCATCTCGGCGCTTACGACGCCAGCGACGGACGCGGAGCAGCACAACGCCACCTACTGTCGCGCAGGGGTACTGCTAACGAAAAACTTTCCGGATCCAGTCTGACGCCTGGGTATATTCTAAGGTAAGGAATCTATCACTAACGTGTCTCTTTCAGATGACAATACCTTTTATTTAGGTTTTAAAACCAAAAATAAAAGGCATTGTTATTTGCAATTTCAACAGCTCAAACTCGTGTAAATGCGAGACCTATTGCATTGCAAATGCTGGTTTTAAAAGCAATTTCTGTAGTGTGTATTCTGGGAAGGGCTCCAGCATCCAGCTGCACTCCCCCTCACCTCTGCAACTGAGTCAATATAACGAAGTACCCCAAAAAACTGAAACAATGTTCACAGACTAATAAACTTGCAGTTCACTGTGATGTTTTTTACTTCTTACTAAGGGCAGGAAAGTGGCTCAGTCCATTACACTTTATGAAATTACATTAAACATTATCCGGTGAACTCACAGCAGCTTCCGCCACCACTAAGCCCCGATTTCAGAAAATGTGCCTCGTTGCAGGCCACGGCAGTTTGAAAAAGACTGCGGGAAGGCCACAGTCCTCAAACGTCTTACTTTCAGAGCATCTTTGAACGTAATCTGGCTCGATACACTAAAAGCTACTAAACAAACATGAAATGAAGTTCAACTAATGTTCAAAGGAAGAGAAAAATCACTAAACTACCAATTATTAAACTATTATCTATTTCACTATAATCTTTGGTTCCGGAATAGCTGCTAGCCGAAAATCGCTTCAATGCCTGGTTAGGGTTAGTAAGCACTACATAAATACAATTAGCTTCTTTTTACTTCTTTACTGTAAATGGGAGTCTGCACTGTGGTGATACTAAAAATCAAAGGTAAATTCCCAAGCAGGGACGCACAGACATCCTCAAAAACAGCTCCTCCAACGTGTGGAGGAATGGAGGTTGGAAAACGCATAAAAATAAATAGAAGGCGCCAAACTCGAGTCATCTACAAAAAGATAGGAGAAATCTGGACTCGTTTGAATTGAGTTGTCCTACACTTCGTCCGCGAAATAGTGCGTACGAAGTCAGTTTTCGGGCCGGGTCTGAGGGCCAGACTGAAAAGCAGCCCTGACAAAACCAGACACACTCCTTTCACTTACTCGGGCAGTCTCTATCCACATCTTATTTTCTCGGCTCTTTTCTCCCTCTCTGAACGCGTTATTTCTATCCTCTCTTGAAGCCTCCCAGTTAGTGTCTGCTTCAATGAGCGGCCCTCGGTTGTTAAACCGGCCCCCAGCACACTGGGGAAATGCCCGCTGGAATAAAGGGTCCGCCTTCCTTTCAAATATCGAATCTTATTTTTTACCATCTTTGATAGCACACTGGTTCAGTTATTGCTCGATGTGTGTCGGAGGGCTCACCTGCAGTTCTTTAACAGCCAACGCAGAGTAGTACATCCGGTCCAGGTTTTTTGTTTTGGCTTTGCATTCTGGGGTGTGCAGTCCCATTGTTCAATCTGGACTTCAAGTCCCAGAATGCAAAGCACCATTAACAAAATGAGCTACCCACGCCTGGACTCGGCAAACTACTTCGGTCTAATACATTTTTTCTGTGAAATGGGGCCCGCTAACAAGGCTGTGCTACTTTTCCTCAATCAGCTGCTCCAAGCCGGTTAAATAGGAGGCTGTTGCTTACCGGTTTCGCCGCTTCTTCAGTTTGCGTTTTCTATTCTCAGCACCTACAGTCCGCCCTCACTTCACTGCCCGCAGTGTCTCTCTCATCGTCAAACTTCCCGCCCTCCAACACTGTTTCTTACATGCTCTTTCATGGGTTTAGAGATGGTCTTTTTGCATTGTGGTGTCTTGCATAGGGATTCGCATCCGTTGTGAGGCCCCAAAGAATGCGCAGATGGTCGAGTAAGAGGTTGCTTTGTTTGCGGTGCATGGCGGCTTCCACTGGAAGACTTGTCGAAACACAGGATTCAAACCCGGTTATTCACTGCTTCAGTGTCAGTCAGAGAAAAGCAAGAGGTGTGAGAATGCGTGGGTGCTCTTTCACACCCCTCACCCGCTGCTCAGTCCAAGGCTGACCGTGAATTGTAACTCGCAATGGCGTCAGCTGTCCCAGCGCAGTCAGCAAGGGGACGCACCCCACTATCTGATCAGGAGCAGCGAACCCAGCTTCAGGTATGAGTGTACGGGGAGGGAAGGACTAGAAGTAGGGGGGGGGGGGGGAGGAAGAGAAAATATTCTAGGTATGTCATTTTGTAAACGTCGGGATGCGGCGGCGCAGAGGTTGGTGAGGCGGTGGGGGTTGACTCCAGCTTTATTTAAATATATATTTTTTCGGATGGGGCCGCTGGAACATGACCAGCGGGGTAGTGGGGGTGAACCTTTATTCCTGGCGACAGTAAGAGGAAGGGTTATGTCAGGTAAAACTCCTGTACCTCTCCACAGCTCAACAAGGGATCAGCTGAACAGAGGAAGGGGAGTTTAGGCAGAGGCCGCGTACGCAGCATACTACGTTGGTGGCGGTCAGTAATGCTGAAGTTTCCTCTCGATGCTCTAACAATTGAAAACTAGGGCTTTCCTCTAGCTCTCCAAGTGACGTCAATCAGATCCTCTCGATGGTACACTGCGATCCATCTGTGAGGTCAAATGTAGTGTGGTTGTTGGAGTGTGCGTTCATAGAGTGGCCTCTGAGCTAAAGGCTTTTGGTGTGTGGATTCGGAGACCTGTGCAAAATGTGTTCACAATGAGCCTGTTGCTGTGGTTAAACACGAAGTGAATCAGAGAGGGAGGCACATTTCTGTATACGTGATACACTTCCTTTTTAAAACAAGCGCTCGCCATTCCCGCTGTTTATTTTTGCATCGCGCTTTCACTTTAAGTGAAAGCGCAATGCAAAAGTAAACACGCGGCACCCTGTCTCCTTTTGGGACGGCCCATCCGGACTGGATCTCGAGGCTTGTTTATATAACAGCCTCAAAGATAAGAAATTGCTTCACGACAGCCGTGAAGCAGACGATCCAGTCCGGATGGGCAGGACCAAAAGGCCAAAGGGAGGCAACCCAAAAAGCTCATTTCCAATCGCAGGCCACCGTTTAGCATAAACGGTGACACCACTCAATGGAAATGAGGGGCGGGGCTTAAAGCCCTCTTCTGAAAATCCTCATTAGCAATAAATCTTGTCGAGCGAGCAGCGCATGCGCTGCCACGCTAGGCGAGACCTAAAAAGGGGTCAGATTTTATAGGGAGCACTGAAATGAACGCTAGACGTGTGCAACAAAATAAACTGTTATTTACGCTCTTGACAACCCCTTATTTTAAACGTTATAACACGAGTAAGCAATAGCCGCTAGGAACAGGATACAAATTCACAGTACTTCGCCCATATGAAGTGCACAATAAAATGAACTGATGAAATGAACACTTGATAAGCCTGTTACAGGCAAGGCAGCAATATATGTCAACAGTCCTATAAAAAAAATTAAAAAACGCTGCCGGCTTCACAGGACTTCGCTAACATCCAGCCGTTGCACTGCAGGCAAATACACTACCATCAAACATCTCTAGACAGTTTCATAACTTTTACCAGGACCATATATAAACTACCCCCACCCGACCCCCCCAAAAAAATAACAAACAATATGGACTGTATCCACATGTAACAAAACATTAGTTTAAGTTGCATTTTGACACCAACACGGCTAGCATACACACAATTTCACTTACCATCTTGACAACCATCGGCCTATCAAAAAGCAGCTGACCATTGAACATCGCTAATTTTAAATTAAGGAAAAATTAGGTTGTATTTACAATGTCTTTAGTTGCATTTAGAAGTGTTCAGATTTCGCCGCTCCTCAACATGCTCAGTTGATTTTCACAACACTTCTTTTATGAAGGAGTACTTTAACCAAAATTTTATACAAATTCAACACAAAAAACCTGCAGCAACTGGAAAGGAATGGAGGGTGCTTAAAGATTTGGGCCAACAACCCCGCAACTGCTCCCCTTCAGGGTAACCCTTCCCCTTATTCTTAAAAACAAGTACAAGTGACCAATACTTTAGTCTCAGATTCTTCGTGACGTTGTGCAACACTGCCATAGCACAGGATTATTTCAACATCCAGATTGTTAGGAGCGTCACCATCCCACCACCACACCAATAAGGAAACCCCATAAACAGCATTCTCATCAACTCTTTGAAACAGCAATAGACGTATTAGTATCAAGCAATAGACGTATTAGTATCAGAGGTGGATGTATGCATGCTACATCGATGAGTAACGGCCCCATTACTCAGGGGGTTCCTTCTAATGCAAAGCAATTATGAGCATTTATATGAGTGACACCCTGCAGTATTGCACAAACTTAAGACTGCACACTAAAGCAAAAAGAAAGACAGCCTTGTCTTTTTGAGCCAGAAAAGGATACAGATGGCCTGCACAGCTTCAATAGGTTGTTCATAAGTAACTGTGCCGATGCCACGGCTTTTTCCTTCCTTGTCTTCTAGAATATCGGCTCGAACCACAACGCCAGCCATTGCAAAGACTTCCTTCAACTTCTTCCAGCCAACGCTGTAATCCAACTAGGAAACAATTACATTCAACATCAACACTGAAAGGCTGTCCAAAATGGTGCAAATCAGATAATATAAAGGTGGTGTTCCGCTTCAAAATATTGCATTTGTACGTGTAAAATGCATACAATATTCTCTTTTCAATTCAGATAACCTTGTGTTGGTCTCTCAGAGCACAAACTCTTTACCATCACGACTGCCTTGCTTCTATGGTTCCACTACTTGCTTTAAGCACTGCTTTTTTTTTTTCCTTTTGGGATTATGCACTCCGTGAGTGCATATTTGTCTCCCTTGTATACTTCTCCCTTTACACTCCGTTGCTCAGTTGTCACGGATTCTCCTATGCCCACCTCATGTTATGATCTTCTCTTAGTGTATTCCACCCCCATTGCTTTTTCACCTGTGCGCTTCACTTTGCTCTGTTTTCCTCCTACAACTTCACCCGGTGCTTCTCCACTCCAAGTTAGTTGTTATCAACCGCTCCACACTGCTCTCGTCCATTGCCGCTACACATCTCACCCACCTCCACTTCTTGCTCAACACCCAAATTTAGTTTGAAAAGACACTCCTTGAGAAAATAGGCAAAGCTAGGTCTCTCGCCATGCTGCAGATCATCCGTGATGCTGTGCAGTGTGGCTCAGAGTGGGCTTTGGTCAGCCCACTGCGCATCACTGGTTGGCTGAGACAATCATTTGCTTGTTTCTTTATTCCTCCCGCATCTTATGCCTGTTCACCCACTGAAACAGATTTATCATCCTTTTGTTTGGGCAGTTTTTAGCCTTTCACTGCTTCCCGTTCATGTGGCAAACTATGAAGGTGAAGATAAAGCGAGCGAGGAACGACATTCATCCCATGATGAAACACAAAATTTCCATTTGTTAGTAGTGGAAGGATACAACAGACCTAGTACAAAAGAAATACTACAGAAGTAATACAACCAGGTATGAAATAAGGAGCAGGGAGTGGAAAGGCTGAAAAGTCATCCAGTTATAAGTGGGTGAGAACACCCACTGCTTTGATTTATTGTAGACTGTTCTTTGAAAACAGTTAAAAATCTCTTGGGCGAGACCTAGATGGTAACTAGGCCAAACAAATTGAAGATAGGACAATATCACAACAAATTTACTTACGAGGTTTTGATTTATAGAATACAAGGGAATTTTATGCATTATACCAAATAAATGAGGAACATTTGACTTACATTTGCCACAAACACTGTGCTCCCGAGTCTTCCAGCTTGCAAGGCATGGATAATTTCGTTTGCAATGTTTGGGTTATTGAGTATGCTTGGTGGGATGTGGACTCCAGGGCCAGCAGGACCCGGTCCCAAAGGACCACCCATACCATTGGGCCCTGCCATACCCATTGGTCCCGACATGCCCCCTGGACCACTCATACCCATGTGGCCGCCCATGCCCATTGGACCTCCCATGCCCATGGGGCCTCCCATGCCAGGACCACCCATCATTTTTTGCATTGCTCTTCTTGCATGTTCACCGTCGAGATCCTACAAAAAAAAAAAAAAAAAAAAAAGTTGAAAAATATTACCACTCACTACTGCACTATCACCATATATTGTACGTATAACGACTCGTATGAAAGTTTTAGAAAATATTTTAAAAAATTAAACAGAACACAACTGGTACTCTAGAATAAACTCAAGATTGCTTTTTTACATACACAGAAAGCTTTAGTGTCCACAATGCTAGCAGTCCACCTGGCCGCCGAAACTCATTCATTTGCAAGCCATACATTGTTTCCCCCATTCGATGCAGGAGTAGAGAACACACCTTAGCCCTCACAAACCAACACTGCAGCACCAACTACTGTCACCTATACTTCTGCCATATGAACAACCTTGACCAGACCAACCTTGCCAACTACTGCCCCATCTCCCTTCTTCCCTGGCTGAGCAAAGTTCTAGAAAAGCACATAAACTCCGTTCTGGTTGAGTATCTGGAATCAAACGTCCTCCTCCACCACTCCCAAACCGGCTTCCGCCCTCAGTTGGGGACCGAGACTGCCCTCCTCGCGGTAACTGAGGCCAGAAGGATACTGGACCAGGGAGGTACTGCCGCAATCATCCTCCTTGACCTCAGTGCCGCGTTCGACACGGTCAATCATAACACCTTGATCCTCAGTCTTAAGAGCTTAGGAGTATCCGGCACGCCACTAGCATGGTTCCAGTCCTTCCTCAGTGACTGCTTTTTCCAGGTGTTTGAAGGAGATGTTGTCTCCAATCGGCTGCCGCTCAGTTGTGGGGTACTCCAGGGCTCCCCCTTAAGCCCCACACAGTTTAACATCTATGAGACCCCTGGCAGAGATTGTCCATCCATTTGGCATAAAGAAAATCACCTATGCAGATGACACGCAACTCGTGGTGGCTCCAAGTCACCCGAGCGGTCATCTAGCACCCTAGGCACTTGCCTAGAGGAGGTCGCCAGGTGGATGGAACTCTACCTCAAACTGAACGGAGATAAAACTGAGCTCATGCTTCTCTGCAACTGTCCCTCCTTCAACCCTGCACTGCTATGGCCTCCGTCTCGGTCCGGCACCAGACTCAAAAGACCAGATCAAGAGCCTTGGCATCTGGCTTGACCACTCCCTTAGCTTTAACTATCAGGCTACTAAACTCTCAGCTTCCTGCGTAAGATCCTCCCATTCCAGGCGAGAAGAATCCTGGTCCAGGCCCTCATCCTCACTCACCTGGATTATGGAAATGCTCTTTATCTGGGAGTCCCTTTATCCACCATCTATAAGCTCCAGATCATCCAAAATTGTGCTGCCAGTCTGCTTCTTCAGATTCCCCGCAGGCAATCTGCCAAACCAGCATTAAGGAACCTTCATTGGCTCCCCATCAGGGCAAGGATCCTGTTTAAAGCCATGTGCCTGGCACACAAGGCCTTCTGGAAGTGTGGCCCGGCTATTTCCCAATCTCTGGTCACACCCTATCACTCAGCCAGGAACCTCCGTTCCGGCCTCACCTTCTCTGCCGTTACACATAGAATACGGAGAGCCAGATGGGCGGGCGCTCCTCTTTCAATGCTGCCAACTCCTGGAACTCCCTCCCTCTCCATCTGCGGAAGGAGTCCAACCTGTTAGCTTTTCGAAAAGTCCTGAAAACCCATCTTTTTAACATCCCTTTCTAACACTCGCTCCTGGCCCGCTTGATCCGTCCACAGCGCTGGGAGGCCTCAGGGTAGCCATGCGCTATACAAGTTTCACTTCATTCATTTCATTCATTCACCCATATGTGCTATTAAAAAAAAGAATCTGAATTAGAAAGAGGAGTCACCTCTAACTGTACTACGTGGCAAGTGAAACGCTATTGTCAGCCCTGTGCAACATTACATTTAACGAGTTGCTTTGTCATAACCCATTCAAATATTTACCTAGGATACTACTTTATTTAAAAAAGCATAACATGATGGCCATGTTAAACTGCATCTCGGGCAAAAGAGCGCTCATTTGGTCTGACTTTACGGCTACTGCTACCACCAACAAAGAGATCTTTAAGAGTACTACTACGAAAGGAGTTGAAGCTCCACCCGATGTTTGTTCCCAGGACTTGACTGGGAAAATGTTAGTGCTTACCTTAAAGCCTCTTTTATTTCACTTTTTGGCTTGTACCAGAGTGTACACTCTATACAGCTGTGGCATGCCAATGATCACGGCTATAAGCCTGATCTGTTTATTATGAAATGTTCTAACATCACTAGACGCAACATTTATTATGAAAAGGTGGTAAAAGTCAATAGGCATTTACGCGTGGGTTATTACTCTATTAACTATAGTAAAGCCTACAGATAGAGATTCCATGTGAAAAAGAAAGCCAACATTACTGTAGGAGGTAATGATTTTGGTGTTGGTTACACGTGTGTGACAAATCGTGGACACAACGCTTGCTTTGTGAGAATCTTTGCTAGGCCCTTTTAGTATTTTGGTTAGCTCACTAATTTTGATTATTCCTCCAATTTCGACTGATAGTTTCTTAAGGAAAAGCTTAAGTTAACACTGCAAGCCTGAGATGGTTATGCGCTATAGGCCCGATTTGTGCACCGGTAAACGTTCTGTCCTATGCCACAGGCCTGGTATGCTGATTATAAAACCATTATGACAAAGGCAGTTCGTCTGGCTGAATGTGAAAAGCATTTACTTAAAGCCAGTAAGCTTTTAACAGATGGGCATTACATTGCGCTACAGGATTTAGACAGGTATTTGATACATGTAACGTCACAGAGTGTAGTAGGCATGGGTTTTGGCATTAGCCAACCACTCTGGAAAACTGAGTTTTCACTGTGATTATTCTTGTTGGACTGAGTTCAGAGGGGGGGGTCTTTGTTTTGCTAGCTATATTTTTTACATATTCGTAATTTTATGTATGGTGGCTGCCAGTTTAGGTGCACTTAAATTGGGTGTTTCTTAAAGTGTAAAGCCAATAGATAAAGGCTTAATTTGTTCTTTGGGAAGTCACACCAGATTTCATGGGTTTGATCTGTTTATTATAAAGCATTTTTACAGAGCCAGTAGGCTGACCCAATTATTGTGAAAAGAATGTGTTCAAGAAAATAGGTTTGATGGGTGTAGGCAGGTATTTTGTTACATGGAATTACACAAACAGCGATAAGATCCAAACAAACTGCATGGATAGAAGATATGCACTATAATAATCCTTGCTAGGTAGTTTTGGGCGAAGTAACTGATATTTTGCATACATCTGTACCTTTAGGACTACGCTGCATACCGTAGGCGTGAGTTGGTTAAGGAGACAAGTCAATAATAAAGGCTATAGGCCAGACTGCTACTGAAGTTAGGATCAGAGGCAATAAGTAGAACATACAGGCCGTAAAAAGTTATCCGATTACATGTAATCTCTCAGATTACCAGTGTTTTGGTGCCGTCACCCACTGACAAACCCTGGGACTAGACTGTCACGGATTCTTCTTAGGTCCCATTGAGAGGATCTGTACATCATTTTGCCAACTGTAATTTTGAACATTTGTAATTTTATAAATGTATGCCTGATGATTGCCTGCTTACACAGCAGCAGGCTTTCATTGTGTGGCAGCACTTGCTGCATTTTTATAATTATAACTTGATCCATTTGATCTAGAAACAACAAATGACGTTAAAATCTATGAGATAGATGAATTATGTAACAATCCATAATTATGACAAAAACAGCACTGCATTATTCCAGCCGTCCTGGTTTTCAGCGGTGAATTGCTCTTGTATATGCTAAAGCTTTTAGGTAGGTATTTTGTTACATGAAATTTCAGATTACTATAGTCAGCAAAAGTTTCTTGCAGAATAGAGGTGTGATGGAGTAATCTGCACCAGAAATAGTATATACCTAGGACAACTGTATTAACCCAGAAATAGATGCCCTAAAGAACAGTTTAAGATTTGTACAGGACATTCCCACCACAAGCCTGAAGAGTGACAATAGGGAGCTATAACGCTAGGGCCTGCAAAGATTGCCAAAGATGTAGAACAGCTAGCCCAACGTGCTACTCACCTGAATTTTTCAAATGCCCAGGTGGAAATTAGGCAAACTACTCATTCACGTGTTCTACAAGGACAGCAGGGAAGGGTGTCTGGCAAGTAACATTTATCTGGACAGCCAACCCAGCTGTAGGTCACAAAAAAGGTGTAGTGGCAGAAGAGTATTCATCGTATAGACCCATTTGCACTGCTTAATATGTATGCCAAAATATTGGCAAAGTGCCGACCAATTGACCAGTGATGAAAAACGGATCACAAAGGATAAATCGGGTTTTATGCCACACAGATCTACTCGCCACAATGTCAGAACGTTGCAGTGTTAGCTGAGCATAGTAATAATTTGAGTAATAGTAATAATTTGAGACTTAAAATGCGCACAGCTACCGAGAAGGGTTTGCAGACGCAGTTAGGGTGTCCCAGAACGATGACAAAATAGCAAGGTCTTCAGACTTTTGCGAAAGGTGACCAATTACTTGCAGTTCCTAAGAGCATTGGGTAGAGAATTTCCACATTTTGGACCTAGGTAGGCAAAGGAGCAGCCATTCATACGGGTTAAACTGAACCTTGATACAGTAAACAGTGTTTGATTAAAGATCTCAAGCACAGAGTAGGCTGGTAAGGAACTACCAGTTCCTGGATATAACGAAGTGCCAAGCAAGTTTAGCCTTAAACATAACAGTGCTTCACACTCAATATGTTTGGAAACCTAAAGCCAGTGCAGTTCCTGAAACAAATGAGAAACTGAAGCAGATTTACATTATCAAAAGAACATCCTAGCAGCATTTTGAATAATCTGCAAGCAAAGGACAGAGGTCTTGTCTGAGACCAGGTACAGCATTGCCATAATCCAATCTGGATACGACAAGAGCCAGAATTACATAGGTCAGCCAAAGGGCAGAGATCCATGCTAAATAACAAGGGGCTCAGAATAAAACCCTGTGGAACTCAAGTCTGAGCTAGTGGTTTGGATCTTAAGTTAGCCAAGAAGACCTGAAACATACTGTCTTTTAGGAAAGGAACCAGCCACTCCATGGCTGAACTTCCAAAGCCTAAAGACTCCAGTCTGGCTGACAGGACGGGACACTGTGTCGAATGCCGCGCTAAAGTAGAGCGGAATGAGCATGGCAGTACCTCCCATATCCAGATGTTGTCTTAGATGTCCTGTCACGCCAAGAAGGGTGGACTCCGTACTGTGTCCGGCCCTAAAGCCAGACTGAGGAGTGGAGAAGAAAGTGGGCATCAACAAATGAAGCAAGCTGTGTGTGGATATGTTTTCCCAAAACTTTGGAAAAGCCTGGTAGCGGGGTGATAGGTTGAAAATTCGACAAGCAAGAAGGATCCAAATTGGCTTTTTTCAGAAGAGGGAGGACAAAAGCATGCTTACACTACTGAGGCACATACCCTTCCATCAAAGATTAATTAAGCTTCAAAATCGTAGTTAAGATGGTAGTATCTAGTAATCTGAGCTTGTCTGGTGGAAAAGGATCCATCGAAGATCCTGATTGAATAGACTGCAAGGCAGCCAGGAAGGATGCTGAATCCAAAGGAGACCATTCACTTAATTTGGGGGCGCACTCTGCCTTGGTTGCCAAGTGATTAGCCTCCACTAAAGATGCATTGGTTAAATCCATATTAAGGTTGGAATCTATATCCGCAGAATTATAAGTGAATATCTTCCATTTTGAGTGAAAAAAAGAGCCAACTCATCACAATGGAACTGTGAAAGGGGCGTAGGCGAGATGTTACTGGCATTCGATAATTCTTTCACCACTTTAAATGTCTTCTGACAATTATGAGCACGAGTTATTTTTCCTGTATAGTACGTAGCACAAGCAGACTTAGAGAGCATAACTTTTTAATGATTCCTGTATTGACTTAACCTCTGCAGTATATAACTTCGTCCAGCGTCTTTCAAAAGCTTTGCAGTGTTTCCTTTCTGATCTGAATGAATCAGTTAAACCAGGAGCAGGTGGGTCGTTTCTGCCCATACATTTAGTGGTCATAGGTAGAGTGATATCAATAGTCTCATCACGCCAGTGATAAATCATAGCTTGATCCAAACCGAGCTGTTGTAAAAGACTAGGCTTAGTACTAAGTAACTGCTCATTTAGTGCTAAGAGGTTAAGTTTGAACTAATTTCAAACTTTTGATTTCAGGGGAGGCTGTGGGAGAATGGGAAGAAATCCAAATCTTGAACGACAGCGACTGGGTCAGACCAACAGAGCTGAAGCGGCGGGTCTATCAAGTCCTTTTTGTTAGAAAAAAATAGGGTCCAGAAGATGTCCCACAACGTGACTAGGCACTGAATTTCAGAGTGCCAAGTTAACACCCAAATCCTCAATAAAGGACATATATCGAATGCTATTAAAGTCCTCAAGATGGAGATTAATGTCCGAGTAAAGTAAAATTAGCAGTACGCAAAATATGAGGGAGTAACAAGGTAGGGAGGTACACCGCTTTACCGGGATACCCAGGGGGACGATAGATCAAGGCCCCAAAAAATTTGGGAGTAAGGGAAAGAGTGAATGTCAAAGCTTCAGTCAGGGATCAGAAGTTGATCAATTTTGCATATGTAGATTTTGTTTCCTAAATGGATGGCAATTCCTCCACCCATTTTACCATGTCTATCATAACTAAAGAATAATTAGCAGGAAGTGCTGCAATATTGTCCGCAGAGAACCTGCATGTAACCAGGTATCAGTGAGGAATTGCGCATCTGGGTTGAAATCGCAGAGGAAATTAAATGTTGATGTTTAGGGAGCGAACTACAGTTCAGACTAAGAAAATAAAAGGTTTGAGTAAGATGGCACCCATCAGAATTCTTGTCGCAGTGAGGGCCATCATATCCCTGTCAGTCAGTAAGTGCTCAGTAGTCAGGGGTTGTACCGCATTAGCAACCCCAGAGTTAGCGTGAGTGGAAAAGGTAAAGTTGCAGGTAAACTATGTCGCCCCCGGGTAAATGACCTGACAATTCATATTACCAGTCGTTCGTAACAAATTCAGAAACGTTGCAGTACAAGACCTCACCTCTGGCTGAGATGGGCCAGGATTCCTGGCCCCGGTCAGACGCAGACGGGCTTGTCTTCAGTGTGCCAGCTGCACGCCTCCGGCCAGCCCCCCTTGCCTCCCCCGCAACTGGCCCGCAGACCAAGCCAGAAGTGAATAAAATGCACAATTGGCACAAAGGCGTGGTGGACCAAGGAAGGAGCAATGAAAACGAAGCAAACAATTAAAAAGGCAAGCATATGGTGCCGTTGTCGTTAGATGACGAAAAGGCACTGGAAGGGCCATATCGGATGGCTGTCCTCCCAAAGACAAACAAGCATTGGCATAGCCAATAGTTCTCGCCTTTGGGACCTAACGTTTTTAGCCATGCAGCACATTATTCTGGGTGCTTAACATTTACAGGTTTTACTACGTGTAGCACTGGGTGGGAGATTGCAAGCAAAACAAACTTACGCCGCATGAATGAGAAGAGGGGAGAGGATGTAGCCTTGCGGTTAGAGTGGTCGACCTCGAAGCTGGGGAACTGTGTTCGAGTCTCGGCAACGACGCTCAACATCCTGTGATTCTGGGCAAATCACTTAATCTTCCCGTGCCTAACAAAAACAAGCCAATGCCAATTATGGGCGGAGAGTGGGCGGGGCTTCTAGTTCATACTCCAATAGAGCATGCTACCGAGAAGCGCATGCGCTGCCCAGGCTCGACCTAAAAGGTGCTGGTACTTAGTACCGGCCTATTTAAAGCACTGGTTATAACCATAGCACATTGTTCAGACTGCCATCAGTGCAAAAACAAGCAACACTAGCTGCCTATGTACCCTGTACTGATATAATTATTATTATAAACCACCATTATCTAACAGGACACAAACTGGATATATTAGCCCCAGTGGAATCGTTAAAAAAAATGGACACAAATGATAGTTACATCTGTACTAGCTCATAGTTTGAGTGCACATTTGCTTGCGTCTGCAGTTGCTGTGCCCACCAGTGCTTCGCTGTTGGTAACAGTGACTGTAACACTGTTTAATTGCAGTAGTAACGCATTTAAATCATGAATTAATAGTGTGCATGATTGCCTTTGCCCCTACATGTAAATCTCCCTCCAAAAACACCTAAAGCACCTGGCACAAATATGACACTAGGGTTTTGTCGCATTTTTACATTTCATTATTGGCTACAAACTGAGTACAACCAGTTAGTACACATCGTTAAGTGTGCCATCGTCTGACGAAATGTCAAATGGTAAATACTCACCATTCTTGCCACACCAACCCCGCATAAGACGACCATAAATATGACTAATAAATACAAGGCTGTTTGCACTGCAACAAGCAAACTGAAAGCCTGATATCCGTCTCAGCAATAGTTGAGGTTCAGCCTGGCAGTCTGCTTCAGTACTCCAAAGACTATTATATGCATCATGGATCCTCTGGGACGTGCTTTATTCACCTGTTACTCCAAGATGCAGTCAGAAATTAAATGCCCACTTACTGCCACATGTAAAAGCCATCAGTCAGGCAGGGCAACAAGGAGTTGTCTTTTCCTCTGTATGTAGGCTCTCGAGCCAACAGACCAGCCACCACAAATCACCTTCGGCAGACTAATCACTGCACTAATTTGCTTTACAATTGAGGTTGAGTGCATTTTAGAAGACCGTCCACTCCGTCACAGCGCCTCCAGCAAGTGATGTGTGCGGCAGCCACCGCCGCCATTGTGACAAAAATAAAAGTGAAAGCCCAGAAAATGAACATATGAAGCGCCTGCCATTGCTCAATGGCAGCATCCCGCAAGTGTGTGGCGCGCACCGCGCCACTGAAAAGAATTAAAAACAAAACTTCAAGTGCGCACAGTGCAGAAAATAAACACGAGAAGCGCCCGCCATTGCTCAAGGGCAGCGTCCCGCGAGTGGCGTGTCTACCGGCACCATTGTAATCAATTAAAAATAAATCTGAAAGTGCGTACAGTGCGCTGAAAAAAAATGACAAGCAAGAAAATCAAAATGTAAAAAAAAATAAAAAAAATAAAAAAATAAAAAATTCTCAAACAAGAGCTGAAGAAACAAAGCGTAATGGCGCCTGCAGACGCGGAGGGAAGCGCAAAAAAACCAGACAGCGTTTCCCTTGCGGGAGCGAGCAGGGGCACCATCTGTTTGAAAGTTAATTACAAACAGATGTCGCCAAAGCTCGCTCCCGCAAGGGAATCGCCAAACTTGCACGCGTTGCCATTGAAAGCAATGCAAAGCGTGCACGTTTTTTGGGCGAAAAAGCTAATCGGTTCCTAAAGGTCTCCTCCTATGCAGCGCATGCGCGCTGCGTAGGCGAGACCTAAAAATTGGTAGGGCGTTTGGGCATGGATCTAGCAGCTATACTCACCAAATGACCAGAGAGTAGGTCAATGGTAAACACTGGCAGGATGGGTGCGACATGAAGCACTGGTGAGAGGCCTGCGCTGGGACTAAGGTTTGGAAGAGGTAATCTCCTTATAGGCAGATGACCTAGTACTGTATTGGGCAGAACCTCAATCTAGCTTGAGGGCTTTGGAAATGATTAAGACGTTTGTTAACTTGACAAATATTAATTGGCCCAAATATGGGCTTACTGGATGGAATCCACCATACAAAGCACAATGATGCCCTCAATATTTGGCTATGAAAAAAACTATTTGGAAGAAATTAAGGGAGTGGCTGTGTCGACAAGCAGTACCCAACACCAGAACATTGCTAAATGTTCAATAAATGTGGTAATTGACTCAAACGTGTATATGGAGGGTGCATTGCCTCAATTTGCACTGCCTGGATGAGAAGTTAGTGTCTATGCTGTTAGATTGATATATTCAGGAAATGCCAATACGGTTGATCAGTGCGGCATATCTGCTCCATGTACACGGAAATTAAAAGTGAACAGGACATGTTTTTAAAATAGGTTCTGCACTGCAAGATCATGCGAGGCTATCTTAGGAGAGATTGCATTATGTTCTGTCAACAGAATTGTGTGATTTTATTTATATGCCTCATCGTTGCCTTTTGGGAAAGTTTAAGAGCAGGCCTCAGTTGGTTGTGGCGATTGGTTCACAGCAAAATATTTCTGATGCCATAGGTCTGATCTGTTTATTATGAAAGGTTATGATAAACCCACATTGATTGTGGACACCTTATGTTAAAGTCAAAAGAAATTGGAGGGGGTGAGGGGATTTCTATCTCCGTATGAAGGCTTCATTTCATAAACAAGACCTATGGCATTGCCAATGCTTGTTAAAAGGAGACTATCTCAAATAGTAAATTGTAAGCATGCCAATGAAACAAACGTAACTGCAGAAGATTAAGAAAAACTCACTTCTTTCACTTTTAAGGGCCGCCCACTAAGCACATGCTTGTTTAAAAGGTTTACAGCTTTCTTCAAGTTTTCTTCAGTTTTGAATTCAACGGCACTATGGATGAAAAATATAATTCATTACTGAAACCAGTGTTCTTGATCTTCCATTGAAGTACCATTTGTTGTATAAAGAAAGGACTTACGCGCATCCCTGTATGTGCAGATTGACAGGTCACCAGATGTGGGGGGACAAGAAAAAACAGTGTAAGAAAGCAGAAGGTTAACACCTGTAAAGCTCATTTAAGAAAGAAAAAAGTAAAAAATTACCTAGCTTTTTACCTACAGGGAGGAATTTGCTGGTATTTAAGAATTAAGCATATTATTCTTTGGGATCGAAACTCATTGAAAGAAGCAATACCAGCAGTGGCCTGTTCCCACATATCTACACCCTCCAACACTGCAGTTCTGAGCCCTGAAGCCTTAACTCCTCAAACAATATACATTTTATAAATATGGCTCAAACGTGTCATACCGAGAGTTTCAAAAGTGGCCTAACTTCAAAAAACCTACGAGTCTACAACAAATGCACAACAGTAAAACAAACGCTGCTGGTCTCAAGTCCCATGCGTGATCTATAACCCATAAAATCCTGCTTATACCCTCCCCAAAAAATATTAAAGTATATATCAAATCTAAAACCCCAGCAACCTGCCTTCCCAAATTCGGCGCACCATATTTACATCGGTCATGTAGATAACCACAGAAGAAATGGTCTCACAAACACTTACCCTTGACTTTCCTTCTGCGTCCATTAAGAGTTCCACGTATGTTACCTCACCAACTACAAATCAGATTCCAGACGATATATACCAAGGGAGAAAAGCCAAGAAAATAATGGGAATTTAGAACAATCATCAACAACTTTCCTTGTTAGGAGGCTGGGCCAATAACAGCCTAGTACACTCCAAGAACCCTGATCTACCACGTTGGACATTACAGGTGTGCAGTAAACTCACGAACATGTCAACATGTCCTCCAATTTCAAAAACAAAAAAACAAGCTACTGGCAAGTCCATACCAACCATCCACTATTGATAGGTTAATCAATCAGAACCAGCGAAAGTTTGTACAATCAAAAGCAAATATGGCTGCTGAGTTGCAAGCTGATGACAAGAAGTTACGGGTGTAGATGGATCGCTTGTCACCAAAATTAACACCAAGTAAGACCCTCAATCATGGAATAAAAAAAAATTAAAAAAAAGTGGGGTGTCCCTCTACCACAAAGTGTGAATGCCTACGAGTTGCCTCTTGCTGGCATCTTTGGATACATAAACTGGTGTGCTGTGTTCCAAAACATGATCAACCTTGTGTCTTTATGTAGGATGGAGAGTTTCCATATAGCCAACAAGCACTCACTAAGTGTTAGGCTATAAGATGTGGAAAAGGTATAATCGTGTACAAATGTTGGCTCACTTAAATTAGAGAGCACCTAGTATAGGTGTAATAAATGTACTAATATGTAATTAATGTGGTGCTTTACTCATAAGATGTCTCAGCTTTAACATTCCAACATCTCAAAAACAAGAATGAAAGCACCATGTATCATCTGACTAATGAACAAAACATACCAATGCTTTCCTGCAAAAAGGCAGTGTAGACCGAATTGATAATTGATTTAAGTGAAATGCAGAGAACTTCAAAAATAAGCCCAGCATGAGAAAATTGACTAACACTGGTTCAGAAGCATATAAACCATTAAGAGAGAACCAGTTTAAGTGTTAGATAAAGAACCCAGACTTTGGTACACTCATTTTAGGGGCAGATGCCCTTGTAATTGCGTTTTAAAGGAGATTTACGCTTCGGGATGGGAGCAATTTTCCAACAAAAAGATGCCTTTTTCTTGAATGACTGCTTCTCCACAGGCTGGTTTAAATTGTGAAAAAAGAAGAAAAAAAAAAGTGACGCGGTAGCCATTTTTAAACAGAAGCAAGACAACAGCAGCAGCCATTATTCGCAAAAAGAAAACCAATCTGTTGAATGAACTGCAGTTCTTTTGCTAGATCGGCACAACAAGCTAATTTTCCACAGCCTGCAAGGACAACAATCATTGAGAAAAATCCAGAGATACCAGATTCCCACATGTCCCCCATAGTGCCCATGGCCATAATCATACCCGGTGCTTCCTTCCACTGATTGCACGAAGCACACTAGTTTAGTCAAGAAAGAATTCAGAATCCTTGTGACTTCACGGAAGTACCAAACCCCAAGGAAAAAAAAAAACACTTGGGCTTCTCCTGCACTTGTGAAAACCTTCTGTATTTAGAAGAAAAAAAAAACTTGTATTAAAAACAGGATGGTTACTTCAATAAAGTAATCCACTGAACATTCCAACAAAGACCATTTGAAGTTAGCAATAGCGGCCAGCCTTAAAGTCAACAGAACAGCCGGAGACCAGCCTCTTTCTTCCCCATATGGGGGCCCCATTCAGAAAAGTTTTTTAAAAAAGTCACTTCGGGCTAAATACACTAATGTCTACCTACAAGTACGCAAGAAAGCACTTAATTTACATATCGACATTGCTAAAACCTAAGATTTAAGCCCAATGAAAGCCCTGAATTTCAATCATAGTCTGGAAAATTGTCTTGATGCTTCTCATGAAGTCATGAGGAAATTGAATTGTCCCTTAAGAACTCGAGTACACAAATGGGTAGAACCTTTCAACAGTAGGATATGCACTGGTTACACAACTAATTTAAAAATTGTGCTGCCACATGACGGTTTGGCATCCCAAGTGTAAACAACCAAAATAAGCGCCCACAACGCATCCTCATTCTGGGGCAACATTTTAAAAAGTAAGCATAAAAAAAGCTGTCATCTACTGCACACCTGTAATCCAAATCAACGCCGAATGACAATAAGTGAACCAGACATTTCTCTGAGCAACATGCCAACTTTAATTTGAAATAGAATCTGTTTCAGAGCTCTCTACATCCATTGCACTCACATTTACACAGAACATGTATTAAAACTGATAGGCAATGATCAAAACTGCTGATCTACAAGCCCACTAACAGGGTACCACCATAAGAGACATGGATTTTGAAGGCAAATCTCATAAACCAGATATAAACGGAGAAAGCAACATTTGTTGCCTTTTCAAATCACCTTGGGCAGTATACAAGCATTAAAGGTTCATCCTTGAACGTAAACCGTGACAAAAACAAACCTTTGAGTAGCACGATTTACGTTTCTACGTACAGACAACTTACGTTCGACTAGCCAGATAAAACCCAGGGGCTCAAATGTCTTTTAGTGAAGGGGTCTGACTCTCCCGCTGAGCATGCCATTCCGACTAGTGTCTCTTCCGTGGACACTGCAAGAATGGAGTAAATTCTGCACAATGCCTTGCTGTTGAAACTTAACAGAAAGGATTTTAATGGGAGGCGCAGTGCGTGGTTTAGGCGATGTGCTAGATTGTTCGCAGGAAGACTAAGATTTGGTGAAGTCTGTTCCTACATACTGTTCCGCCTAACAATCCAGACACTGAAATTTTAACTGTTCCAAATAATTATTTTGCTTGTAGTGTGGTATGTTACCTACAGATGAAAAACCATGTTGGTCTTCATAATCCACTCTTGGACCTTACAGCAAAACTATACATTTGGACAGCGTTGTCCGTGTTCATTAACAGCTATTTTGGCACATCCACCGGGGCACACCTACGTGTGTTTGTGAATTGGCCCAAAACGTCCCTCAGTAAGAGCACAGTCCTTTCTATTAAGCCTAATTGTACATGAATATCGATGTAATATTCACATTGCCGATTTTTGGTCCTGATCAACAAAAGGGTGTGATAGTAGGTAAACTACAAAAGTATTTTACGCATAGATGCATGCAATTGTGAATCATCCCCGTTTACAAAATGTAACGGCCTCTTTAAGGGGCTACTGTGACAAACGTTTGAAGCCAATCTTGGCACAATAGCTTGTGTGATGGGCATATTTTTTAAAAAGTAAGCTAGGTGTTATACGAGTGGACAATGGCATTTTGATTACAACGTTTCAGCTAAAGGTTTACAGAAATTAGCCATCAAAAACCATGTCAATACAACACATGTCAACTGATTTAGATACTGACAAAGCCTCAGTGTGCGGAGAGGTATTGAAAACAAGCCCCCTTGCTGTACAAATGGGATTGACTTGCCCCATTAAAGTGACCTTTTGCAAACTATTAAATTAACCTTTAGCCCATTGCAGATTTTATGACAAACGTCTGACTATGTGATCCACATATTACATGAGCAACAGTTGCCACAGCTAAGAGCCAGCAAGCGTTGATGGTGTGTATCAATATTCTGCAAGCTGTATGCTGGCACAGGAACCAGTTAACACATGTAAGAGCTTAACTGTGAAGTAGTCAGATCTGTCACAATTCATGTGCCAATGCCAGTAAGCAAACACTGCAAGTAAACACGATTTCGAAAGTCCTCCACAATTAATTCATGGCTTCCTTGCCAGTTATGAAAATAGCGCCTTGTGTGAAGGTATACAATACACTAAAGCAATGTATACATTGGATGCAAAGAACTCCTCCCCTCAAAATAGCAAACATAACTAATATTTTGAAACCACCACTAAACAATCTGAATATGAAGGAGCCCTGCAACCAAACTGAAGAGTAGTCAGATTCCATTGTGCCCGTTTGCAGAAAGGCGGGTATTATCGAAGTCAGGAAACAACCCATTTGTTGGAAATGTTCATCCATGTGCACTGAAGAGAAACCACAAAAAACTGGTAACAAACGTGAATAAATTGATAAAGTATATTTGCATTCCAGTACAAGAGTACTACACGGCAGACGATTTTAGGAAGTAACTTAGAAAAATCCATTACAAACGGTTTTGCTATTGTAATATAAGAGACTACTACCCACAAAATCAATTTTAACAAAAAATGGTGACTATAAAAAAAATAAAAATAAAAATTGGACCAGGATTGGTCAACATCTCAAAATTGTGAAGCATGATGCTTACTGGTTGCAATTCAGATGACGAAATAAATTATAATTTTCCACTAAAAATTTGGCCACCCGAAATTGAAAATCGTGATTAATTTTAAGACAATCTACAAGGACTACAAAACTGTACTCCATCACATACATAAGCCAAACAGCCACACGTTGACATCAAAACGCGCGCACACCAAGTGTGACTGGTGTAATTTGACAAAAGTTAAGGAAACCTCATTCCCACAAAAAAAAAAAAAAAAAAACATAAAAACCACCAATCTATGAAAGACCTTTAATAGGCCATCAGGACGAGCAGGCGGCAGATTTCCACGACCAAGTTAGCCGAGACATCCACCGGAATTCCAGACCAGTTCATCTGTGGTGGGACGTTAAGAACCGACGGGTATCCTATTGGAAAGGTAAAAGTAAAACCTACTTGATGCCTTACCTAGTTCTTTTATCAAGTCCTTCAACGCTTGCCATTTTACGTCAAATGGGATGTTTGAAATGAAAATCTTGTTTCTCCGGTGAGGCTGGCCGTACGGTTCGAATCGGTTGAATTTCTTGACACTTCTCTCTTTTCTTCTATCATTTTGGTTTGAGCGGTCATTTTCACTGCAAAAAAATAAAAATAATAAGTGGTCAACTGAAGGAAAAAAATAACCAATGCGACCAAGTGATACAGGACAGCCAATCAAAAATGAATGTAAGGGAGATCAAAATTACCGTACATTACGATGGATGTAACCTCCAAAATGGGTTATTACACCATGCCCGTTTCCCCTAAACGCATACAAAATAACTAACAAACCGCTTACAAATCGGCGAGGCACAGAGGCCTGTAGCATGTCACTCTCCAACTGGATGAAAGAGGAATCAAATTACTACAACAGCACAGACCATAAGCACCAAATGCTGGACAAAGATGGTCACGAGCGTTTTGCCCGCCGCCAGTGTACATACAATCCAACATTTAACAAGTGGGAGATTTAAAAAATATATATATATTGGAATACTCCCCCCCCCCCCCTTTACAAACATTAAACAGGGGCAATTTAATGCTTTAAACATAGCAGCCAGCACTAAAAAGCGTAGCAGAGTAGGCCATTCCTGACCTCCTCCCCCCCCCCCTTTCCTGGATGCAAAGGGGGGGGGCACAATGCGTGCGCCAGTAGAATCAACACCGAGTCAGTGTCAGTGGGCATTTCCTTCAAGGGCTGTTGGGATAGCTTGTTAACGCTGCAGATCAGCTGTGGCAGCAGATGCACATCGGTATTACCCGCTCTAAGCGACCTGAAGATGTACAAGTTTCCGCAATCTGACCCAAACAAGGACCACGGGATCACCGAATCCCCGCGCATTCAAAACCCATGTACACCAACCCCAGAAAAAAGGCGAGATTTTTCCTACAGCCTCCTGCCGAATCCCTTCCCAAAGGCTCTGACCAATTCGACCCGTTTCAATGCAATCCCCTACGCTCCCCCAGGCCTCTCCGCCGCTGGATCCCACCTCTGCTGGCCCGCAGCAAACACTCCGGTTCTTGACTTCTGGCCGACGCCCAGACACAAATTCGGTTGTGATTTCCTTAACGTTACTTCTACGGCACCGGGAGCTCAGCCACTCCGAACATACCGTTGTTTATTCTACCCGTTCCGGCTCTCGAACCGGGGTAACACCTTTCTATCGGGTAGAGGGCCCTTCATCAGGTTGCAGGTGTCCCTGACCTGCAGTCTTCGTTGGCACTATTTATCCCGCTGTCCTGGTCCGCCCTCTGATCCAGACTGCCCCTCAGGCTACGCTCCCTTATAAATATTTGTGAGGCGGCTGTCTCCATCAAACGTTAAAGCCTCGTCACCAGAAGGCCAGCTGTCTTCCCCAACCACCTTTTAATTTACCCTGCTGCCCTCCGTCCCCCCGAGTCTGGCCCCATTTCAGTCGCCTCACCTCTTCATGCCATCCTTGGCCCCTTTGCTCTCGCCTTTGCCGTCGGACGCCATTTCCTGCCTGTTCCGTTTAGAGATCAGAAGGTAAAATGGAGGAATAAACGCGCGAGGAACAAAGAAGAAGCCGCTGCGAACTCTGGGAAGGCGAGTGTTACGTCACAGAGAAAGGGGAGTGGAAAGACAGTAAAGAGAGACAAAAGACGATCATGTGTACTAAAAAAAATAGTGGAAGCTACCATGGTAACAACGGATGATTTGAAAACTAACATAGGGCGTATGGCCGTTTTGACTATAATAAAGATGTACATTTTTAGCAATGTAAATATTTGTATTAAGGTTACAACTTGAACATATATTCAGCAGTGATAACAGCATGTATTGAAAAAAAACAAGCATTGGCATAGCCAATAGGTCTCGCCTTTGGGACCTTATAAGTGTTTAGCCATGCAGCACATTATCACCCACCGGGCAGATTTCTGTAATGGAATTAGTACTTATGTAAAGTGCTTTGATACCTTCATTCGCGCTACATAATGCAAAAATAAAAAGGAATGAAAGGAGAAGTGCTTGCAGATTTCTGAGGTGGGGGAGCGAAAAGATAAGTTAAGATTGCATTATATAATGCCAGTACCAAATCAGAAAGCGAGCACAGTAGAGAAAATCAGGAGCCGAATTGAAAGGAGGCGAAAGTGAGTTATCCCAGTGTGCAAGTGAAGGCGGGGCTGGAGTATGCTGCATCTTGGTGCCGAGTAACAGATGTTTATTGCCAACCAAATGAATGTTAATTAGTTCATCGGCCTCTAGTAGGATGAAAGGCTGAGCAGACGCGCTGGGGTTCAAACCTGTAAACTGAGTCCGTTCCAGCTGCAACGCTGCAGGAACCTTCATGTACACTGCACACGTGGATGAAAGGTCTGCTGAGGTGTCACCCTCTGGCCACATGCACAGCCTGCATGCACACGTTGCCAAAACGTCATGCGCAGCTCCTTTACCTGAACTGAGGGTTCTAAGCGCCTACGTCTTTAGTAGAGGCTACGCTGCCCCGATGTCCCTCCCTGCCTCCTCCTCCCCTCTTCGTTTAAGTTTAAAAGACATCCTGTCGGGGTCAGCCAATGTGGTAACCAGGGACAGTACACAGCAGAAGCTGTCACTCGTTTACCACCTGTTTCTGCAGCCCCTCTTGCCCTGTCTCCTGCAGCCCTCCTGCCCTGTCTCCTGCAGCCCCTCCTGCCCTCTCCTGCAGTCCCTCCTGCCCTATCTCCTGCCCTCTCCTGCAGCCCTGTGCCCTGTCTCCTGCAGCCCTTCTTGCCCTGTCACCTGCAGCCCTTCTTACCCTGTCTCCTGCAGCCCCCCCTTGCCCTGTCTCCTGCAGCCCTCCTGCCATCTCCTGCAGTATCTCTTGTCCTGTCTCCTGCAGCCCTCTTGCCCTGTCTCCTGCAGCCCCTCTTGCTCTGTCTCCTGCAGCCCCTCTTGCCCTGTCTCCTGCAGCCCCTCTTGCCCTGTCTCCTGCAGCCCCTCTTGCCCTGTCTCCTGCAGCCCCTCTTGCCCTGTCTCCTGCAGCCCCTCTTGCCCTGTCTCCTGCAGCCCCTCCTGCCCTCTCCTGCAGCCCCTCCTGCCCTCTCCTGCAGCCCCCCATGCCCTGTCTCCTGCAGCCCCTCCCGCCCTCTCCTGCAGTCCCTCTTGCCCTGTCTCCTGCAGCCCTCCTGCCCTCTCCTGCAGCCCTGTGCCCTGTCTCCTGCAGCCCTCCTACCCTCTCCTGCAGCCTCTCTTGCCCTGTCTCCTGCAGCCCCTCTTGCCCTGTCTCCTGCAGCCCCTCTTGCCCTGTCTCCTGCAGCCCCTCTTGCCCTGTCTCCTGCAGCCCCACTTGCCCTGTCTCCTGCAGCCCTTCTGCCCTGTCTCCTGCGGCCCCTCCTGCCCTGTTACCTGCAGCCCCACTTGCCCTGCCTCCTGCAGCCCTCCTGCCCTGTCTCCTGCGGCCCCTCCTGCGATGTCATCTGCAGCCCTTCTTGCCCTGTCTCCTGCAGCCCCTGATGTCCTGTCTCCGGCAGCCCTCCTGCCCTCTCCTGCAGCCCCCCGTGTCCTGTCTCCTGCAGCCCCCCGTGCCCTGTCTCCTGCAGCCCCCGTGCCCTGTCTCCTGCAGCCCTCCTGCCCTCTCCTGCAGCCCCCCATGTCCTGTCTCCTGCAGTCCCTCTTATCCTGTTGCTGCAGCCCCTCCTGCCCTGTCTCCTGCAGTCCCTCTTGCCCTATCTCCTGCAGCCTCTCCTACAGCCCCAGTGCCCTGTCTCCTGCAGCCCTCCTGCCCTCTCCTGCAGCCCCACTTGCCCTGTCTCCTGCAGCCCATCCTGCCCTGTCTCATGCTGCCCCTCGTGTCCTGTCACCTGCAGCCCCACTTGCCCTGTCTCCTGCAGCCCTCCTGCCCTACCTCCGGCAGCCCCTCCTGCCCTGTCACCTGCAGTCCCTCTTGCCCTGTCACCTGCAGCCCCACTTGCCCTGCCTCCTGCAGCCCTCCTGCCCTGTCTCCTGCGGCCCCTCCTGCGATGTCATCTGCAGCCCTTCTTGCCCTGTCCCCGGCAGCCCTCCTGCCCTCTCCTGCAGCCCCCCGTGTCCTGTCTCCTGCAGCCCCCCGTGCCCTGTCTCCTGTAGCCCCCCGTGCCCTGTCTCCTGCAGCCCTCCTGCCCTCTCCTGCAGCCCCCCATGTCCTGTCTCCTGCAGTCCCTCTTATCCTGTTGCTGCAGCCCCTCCTGCCCTGTCTGCTGCAGCCCCTCCTGCCCTGTCTCCTGCAGTCCCTCTTGCCCTATCTCCTGCAGCCTCTCCTACAGCCCCAGTGCCCTGTCTCCTGCAGCCCTCCTGCCCTCTCCTGCAGCCCCACTTGCCCTGTCTCCTGCAGCCCATCCTGCCCTGTCTCATGCTGCCCCTCGTGTCCTGTCACCTGCAGCCCCTCGTGTCCTGTCACCTGCAGCCCCACTTGCCCTGTCTCCTGCAGCCCTCCTGCCCTACCTCCGGCAGCCCCTCCTGCCCTGTCACCTGCAGTCCCTCTTGCCCTGTCACCTGCAGACCCACTTGCCCTGTCTCTTGCGGCCCCTCCTGCCATGTCACCTGCAGCCCTTCTTGCCCTGTCTCCTGCAGCCCCTCGTGTCCTGTCACCTGCAGCCCCACTTGCCCTGTCTCCTGCAGCCCTCCTGCCCTACCTCCGGCAGCCCCTCCTGCCCTGTCACCTGCAGTCCCTCTTGCCCTGTCACCTGCAGTCCCTCTTGCCCTGTCACCTGCAGACCCACTTGCCCTGTCTCTTGCGGCCCCTCCTGCCATGTCACCTGCAGCCCTTCTTGCCCTGTCTCCTGCAGCCCCTCTTGCCCTGTCACCTGCAGTCCCTCTTGCCCTGTCACCTGCAGTCCCTCTTGCCCTGTCACCTGCAGACCCACTTGCCCTGTCTCTTGCGGCCCCTCCTGCCATGTCACCTGCAGCCCTTCTTGCCCTGTCTCCTGCAGCCCCTCCTGCCCTGTCACCTGCAGCCCTCCTGCCCTCTCCTGCAGCCCCCTGTGTCCTGTCTCCTGCAGCCCCCCTTGCTGTGTGTGTGTACATTTAGGAACGTGCGTGCGTGTGGCTTCATATGCATGTGCGTGTATGTGTCAGAGTGCATATCTGTATGTATATATCTATAGTGTAAGCATGTGTGCAATGACTGTGGATAAGACACCGTAGCATTGGCGTGCATATTGGGATCTTGGACACGTTTGTTTCAGCTCTTACTTTAGCTTGTTTTAAACTAGAAATGACAAGCGGGTACCTTGGGATAAAATTAGAGTATATTCAAACAGTGTTTCATGCTGATTGTACGTGCTTGTCCAGGGTGATTGTGGGGACACGGCTATATGACATAATTTCCTTAGTTGCAGACAGCACTTTGTTGCGGCTGGAGTGGGTGTTTTATGACTCACGAGGCAGCATGTTTTTTAATAGATTCTTCATGAGATCAGAACCTGAAGGATCGGTGTAAAATATTATCATTTGTATAGTGCTGAATGGCCATGCTATGGCCTCGCAGCACTGTTGGACACAGCAGTGCACGCTTCCCGGAGCTACACTCGGGAGAGTAGACCCATGTGGAAGAGACTAGTGCTTAGAAGTCAATGTGCGCACAACTGTGCGTTCCATTAGGTAACACACAACATCCACCAGAACACATTACATAGAACACGGAGAACACAGCCAAGACATGCTCAGATGCTATAGCTTTGTATTACAGAGCTCACAACAGTAGCAACCATAACCGTAAACAGTCACAGCCGAACACATTAAACAGGACACTGTGCACCGTGACGCCACACACAGAGACACCATACAGACCTCAGCTTGTGAGATCTAGGTAACATTTATATGGTCCCATCCCAGTATCTGGCCAATCAGATTATGTGGTTGAGTATCCATTTGGGAGGGCAGAACATGAAAACGAAGGACTTCATGCGGGGTTTCAAACTTGCAGTGCTCAGCAGCGCCTGTATTAGCTATCTTGGCTACTTTATGAAGATTAAAACCTGTGACCAGCAGATTATAGACAGATCTCTGTACTGCGCATTACCCAGCTGTGACATATAACCAGTAATGGAAGCTGTAAGAATGAGGCAACGAGGGCCATCTAAACAAGCGTGCGCGCCTGAAAGTTAAAAGCGCGCGGCAGGAGGGGGCCTGCGCGAATCCCTTGCGGGAGCGTGCAGCAAGGCGCGATGATTGTGACCATATGGCACCACCATATGGCGCAGCGCGCTCCCGCAAGGGAATCGCCAGACGTGCACGCGTTGCCATTGCAAGCAATGCAACGCGTGCACGTTTTTGCCCCCAAAGCTGTGCCGATAGCTAAAGGTCTCTCCTATGCAGCGCATGCGCGCTGCGTAGGCGAGACCTAAAAACCACCACAATCACGACAACATTGCTGCTCGGCTAATCGAAACATTTTAATAAGAATTTTCTATTGTATTAAGGACAAGTAGACGAGTATTATGATTTATCCTTCCTGCTAGCTATTTAGCAGGGGCCAACATGAGTATCAATAAAAATTTAAACACAACTAAATAACGATTGGCATGTCTGACCAGCATACATGTCAGTAGACCCTAATCAGGCAGGAGACTGAAAAAGTTTCTAGCTGACGCACCAAGAATTTTCAATTCTATTAAGGACAGGGAGGCGAGGATTATGCTTCTCTTTCTTTACTGAAGCAATTACAGCAGCCAATAAAACTTTAAACTACATAACCCAGAAGGCATAGCCCACCTTCTCTCCACCAATCAGCATTCACCCATCCGGGTATATAACATGGTAACGAAAGTCCTTCCTCTGTCCTTGCAAACCAGTCAAATTAAATCCATGTACATTGAATCTAAAGAACTAGAACTTCGTCGGTCCTCCGACACCATCTCGTCACCAGTTCCACGAATAAAAGGAACTCCCCCGTCGTGCACCAAAACAGCGGCCATTGTCCTTCAAGACCCTTCAGGTCGTCTTGGTCTCAGTTCCTGAAAAGAAAACAGAAGCCATAATATCTCATGTCTAGGAAAGTTGTCATCAGCACTTGGAGGGAATGCATAACAAATCACCATAACGTGTTAATATAACAACCAGTAACCCATATATCAAAGATAAGTCAATAGAACAACACATCAATTCTCAGGGAAGGATAATCCTCGCCTCCGTGTCCTTAATAGAATTGAAAATTCTTGGCTCGTTAGCTAGAATTTTTTTTATGCAATGTCAGAAAACGGAGGCGTCTGATTATGCTGGTTTAAAGTTTTGCAACCACGTTAGATGCTACATCAACAATTGGTTTATGATTAAATATTTTAAATGTAGAATCAGAAGACCAATCTGCCGCAGCCATAATGTCCTCCAAATGAGAACCAGTTATAAAAGCCTTTGAAGCCATGGCCCCTCTTACTGAATGAGCCCCAAAGATGGAGACATCAATACTGCTTCACCCAGCATCCACTTAAACCCATCTGGCCAGAGTCGCTGACAGCACTGGGCGGAAAGATTTCTGTAAGGATATCAACAATTGACCTGTCACATCGTTTCTTAATTCAAGAGTACAATCCTCGTAGTATTTCAAGCATTGGATTACACATCAATTTTTGTGATGTGGAAAAGCAGGATAACTCACACATTTGAAATTAGTCTTAGTCCGCTGAGAAATTGTAAAAGACACTCCTGAAGGAGTAAATACTCTACCTGCCAAATCCAAGGCCCGTACATCCGAGACCCGTCTGCAGGAAATGAGACACAACAACAGAGTAAGTTTAGCTGATAACTGTTTGCGTGAAAGCCCCTCGTTCGCGGCCCACTTCCATTACCACATCCCACACCGTGGAATATCTAGGTTTTGGTGGTCAAACCAATCTAATGCCCTTCAAGAGCTTACAAACAAGAGGATGCTCCCCCACAGGTTTCCCAGCCACGTGCGGATGGCCCACCGAAATCGCGGATCGAAAATTCTTAACACTCCTATACTCCAGTTCCTGGCTGGCCACGTCTGAAAGAAAATTTACAATCATATGAATACCGGATCCCAAGGGATCCACCTCTCGTTCACCAGTGAAACCATCTACACCAAGCTGATTCGTAACGTTTGTGCATAGCGAGAGCCCAAGATTGTGACAGAAAAAACATTGCATCTTGCGAAACTCCAGTCACTTGCCAGCCTCTCCGGAAAGTCTCCAGGCTATGAGGGACAACTGTAAATTAGAAACTCGGAATGTGGGCAGTGGACCAAAAACACAAACAGCACCCAAACCGTTAATCACCTATACTGTTTGTGACCGAAAAGTATGTCCTTGTGTGCAAATCTTCCAAATGTACCCCCCTGCCCGAAGATGCCTCCCTTCTCAAGGGAGTATAGAACAACAATACACAATAGGAGCTGCACCACAAATGGACACACAAATAAATAGAAACAAAGTCAAAGTAACACGATCCAATGTGACACTTCCTTATGAATAACAGTGTCTATACAGTCCATGGGTATTGTTTCTTCCTTTATTATGTTATATTCCATTCATAAAAAACCATCAGCCAAGCGTTTCGTCCATTTAAACAATGGACTTCTTCAGGAGCTGTAAATTAAAATAAAATACACATACAATGTAAAACAAACTGTGCAGTGTTGACAATACATACATATATACACATATGTTCAACAAAGATCCCTAACACTTATATATAATATATACACCTATATACATCCTAAATCTGTAATATTTAAAAGTAAATGTAGACATATATTGACAAAACAGAGACATCCCATTTCTATTAATCAAAGGACTGTGAGATTATTTAAGAACAACATAGACATAGCAACACAAACTTAATGAATTTAGCAACTGTAACAAAACTAGGCATAGTACACAAATATACAAAGCCAAGGCTGAATGGATGCATCAAAGACGTGAGGGCTCAGTAGAACCCTGTGTTATCCGTGACAGAACCTTGCAAAAACCCCGGGTGCTTTCAGACCAAAAAGGAACCAAACGATATTATTGTGTGTTGGTAAACCTAGACCATCCCTTCACCATGTTTCAAAGGACAAAGAGTTCCCAAAAGTTCACATGGGTCACGCAAAAAAGTGTGGCCCAGAAAGGACAAGGAGGGCCACAATCACACCCAGTGCAGCATGGTGGAACATATGTAACGAAAAACGTACCAGCTATGATGTCAATCGCCTATTCCAATCGAAAGACTATGCACCAATGGTCAAGGTGCAATTTCAAAACCAGTGCCGGAATATGGCATCTGCAGAAAGAGGACATCAAGCCTGTAAAGTACAATCCATTCGTAATAAATTGGGATTATTTATATATACCCAAAAAGTAGGGGGGTGATTCCTACCTGTTCAGGACTGTGCCACACGCACATTTTTGTGAGGCCCTTAGATCCTCTATATGATTCTACTCACCATTGTATATATATTTTTTCCTGTTTCGTGCCGCAGATCCTCTGTCCTCTTGTGGCACACTCTGTCCACCCTGCATGGTTTTTGCAACTCGATAGGTCCCTATATATATATCTTTGCAACTAGGCTCTCTGCACAAATTTTCTATTTATTTGTGTGTCCATTTGTGGTGCAGCTCCTATTGTGTATTGTTATGAGGGACAACTGTCCCTGAATCACAAGCGGGTGTGGGAATCCCATCGGATCCTGCAAAAGCTCCGAGAATGGTAGATGACGAACCGGAGGGGCACAGGACAGGGTTAACGCCACGGAAACCATGACTGCGTCTTCCAATAAGGAGTGATCAAGACTACCTCCACTCCTTGACGGCGAATCTGCGCCAGTACTCTCTGAATCATGGCGAACGGGGAAAATGCATAAAGTGTGCCCGTCCAGGATTGAAGAAATGCATCCGAATTGAGCACCCGAGGATCCGGTCGCCAACTGTAAAACAGGGGTAGTTGGGTGTTCAATCGAGTCGCAAAAGGATCTATTGTGCACGCACTCCCCTTCAAGTTCAGTTGTTGAAACACCTTGGGGTGAAGTCTCCAATCGCTGTAATCCCGGAGAAAACAGGAGTTCCAATCTGCCACCACATTGGAGCTGCCCGCAATGTATTCCGCCGTCACTGAGAGGTGGTGTTGAAGGCAGTAATGGCAAAAGTCCTTGGCTATTTCTGTCATTAGATGTGACCTCTTGCCAGCCCAAACGATTGATGTATCATACCGCTGAGATATTGTCCATTCGCAGAAGGATATAACAACTCGTTTTCTGCGAGTATAGAGTCCGTATAGCAAAAGAATCTGCCAGGAGTTCAAGGCAATTGATATGCAGTTGCAGTTCCTCCAGGGACCAGCCCCATTGACTGGCATCCGATTCTATCACTACTTCCAGTGTCGAAGCAAAAATGGCCTTGCCATTCCAAGCATCCATATGATCCAAAAACCAGGATATTTCTGTCCTGCCTTCCCTGGATAGAACAATTTGCTCCGAGTAACTCAAGCCGTTGTGAAGACGCAATATCTTTAATCGCTGCAGAGCCCAATAATGCAGAGGGCCTGGAAATATCGCCTGAATCAAAGAGGCCAAAAGACCCACCAGGCGAGCCAGAATCTTCAAGGATATAGTCGGAGAGGCAAGCGCTCTCCTCAACTCTTTCTTGATCGAAATCCACTTTTTCAAGGGAAGCAACAGCTGTGTCAACAAACAGTCCACTTGGAACCCCAGAAATTCCATCGTCTGGGAGGGGACCATGACTGACTTGTCTGTATTGATGACAAATCCCAGATCCTGGAGGAGTTGGGTCCTCCAAGATAAGTGGAGTAACACTGTCTCCATGCTCTGCGCCACGACAAGAACGTCATCTAAATAAATGATCAGGTGGACTCCCCTGTCCCAGAGGTATTGTACTACCTGTCTGAGCAACTTGGTGAAACACCAAGGGGCGGAGGAGAGGCCAAAGGGCATGGCGATAAACTCGAACCATCGATGTCGCCATTGAAACTGTAGAAACCTCAGATGAGGCATGAAGATAGGAACTGCCAAATACTCGTCCTTGAGGTGGAGTCGAACCATCCAATCTCCCTCTAATAACAGATCCCTCAACAAGTGTACGCCCTCCATCTTGAAGTGACTATACACAATCCAGGAATTGAACTCCTTGAGATTTAAAACAAGACGGAACCCTTGATCCTTCTTTGGCCCCAGACAAAATGATGCTGACAAAGCAGTGAGGGTGAGGAACTGATTCTACAATCGCCCCTTTATACAACAGTAACGCAACCTCGTTGTCTATAAAATAGCTCTCTGTTAGGGAAAAAGGAGAGGACTCGGTCTCCAATTTTGGATCGGGGAGGAGTAGAATTCAAGGTGAAAACCCTGAACTGTTTGAAGGACCCATGGATCTTGCGTTAAACTCTCTCAATTGTGAAGAAACAAACCAATGCTTCCTCCCACCAACACCTCCCAAGGTGGAACAATCCGTACCTGAATAGGAGGTATCACCAGAGTTGTTTCCTCCTCTATAACCACCACGGTTTTTCTTGCCTCTACCACCTCAATTGCGGGTGGGGTAGAAATTGGAGCACGGGGCTCCACCACATCCTCTAGTCTCGTATCCTTTGGAGGCCTGATAGAGTCCACGGTCAGGCGCTCGACCCTTGAAGAGTCCGGCCCTGGCAAAAAGGCCACTATGAAAAAAAAAATTAAGTGAAGTTTGGGCCTTGTTCAGGGCAGAAAAGGTGGAGACGTATTTCCCCAGATCTTTGATGAATTTATCGCCAAACAAAAGACCGTTGGCCAGAGAGCCCACCTCCATAGAGGCCTAGTCTGCCAGTTGAGGGTCAATCCTCATCAATAAAGGATTTTCTACGCTCCATAGACAGCGCACAGTTGGCGCTCCCTAGAAAGCATAAAGCTCTCTGTGCCCATTCAAGAATCTCCGTCAGGTCAAGATTGGAATTTGAGTCCTTAGCCCGGACTGCCAGGTCTAAGATCTTGGTGAGGGGCCCCAACACATCTAGGAGTTTGTGTTGGCATCCCCTCCACGCTCTGGCCAGACCCTTTTTAGGGTCTTTAGTGAATTTCTACAGAAAGGTAGCCATATTAGGGTCCAATTCTTGCGTGTCCGTTGCCTTACCTAGTAGGGTAGGGCGAGGGCACTCCGATTTTAACGTGCTGCGCACTTCGCGCTCAAAGCCCTGCCTCATGTTCTCTTGCACGTAATGTGCAACCTCAGCGCAGGGTACCCATTCTGTAGATCTTGGGTGGATAATGTTTTTGGGATAAAAAACAAGATTTTTATTGGAGGGGCCCTCCGATCCCACATAAAGTGTTTTATGCTTGTGTTTGGACACTGGACGCGGTTTCTCTTGCACCTTATCTGAATCCGAAGTATCCTGTGAGGAAGGAGAAGACTCCTCTGCCCCCCTGGGGTGGAAATGGAAGCGGTACCTAGAGTAACTGATGGATAGGAGCTTCCATGCCCATGGTCTTTAAGGACCGTTGAGGTCACCTGCGACAGTACTTCCACCGAAGAGCTGAAGGAAGACCTCTCTCGGACAAAGCCCTGCTCACCCAACTGTACATTTTTAACTGAGGATTCCCCTAAAGGACCTCCAAACACTTGTGTGCCATAATTCTTTAAGGGTTGGGTAAAAGGTTGTAAGGCCTTAATCAATGCCCTGTTCACCTAATCCTGTACGTGTGAATCCAGGGCCTCCACAAGTTGTTCCTCCATATGGTGTTCGTAAGGCACCTCTTCAAACTCAGCGTATTCAGTGTAATCGTCTGCCTCCTCGGTGAAGTACGCCATCGTAGTAGAGGATGGATGGAGGAGATTCAGGGGGAGAGAAAGCCCAGGGGTGATCAAGTCTGGGACCATCACAGGCCTAGAGCCTCAAGTCATCAAACTTAGATCTATGAATAAATATAGTAAAGTAAAGCACCAGCCTGCTCAAATGTTTAAATGTGGAGGGAACCACCCAAAACTCTCCTAGGATAGTGCCCTTTATCATTTTTGCACCCCGTCAGGCGTTCTAGGGGCCGAGGAACAAGCTGCTCGTGTAGGACAGCGTGAGGAGCCGATCAGAGTGTAATTATCTCCGAACGGCTGCTCGCGCATTCACGAGTCAGTCAGAATTGAAATGGGACTTCCTCGTTTAACCGCACGAAGCGTGTCTGTCCCTCTCCCACTCCACTAGCACTTACGGGATAATTGGATCGAGCGATCCTAAGCGCAGCACCAGAAAAAACACCAGTAAACATACAAATGACCAATCACATTATATTAAAGAAATAAAGGTACACTTAGCTCACTGCTGCAGCAGCAAGAAAGAGGAAGGACTTTCGTGTTACGATGTTATATACCCGGATGGGTGAATGCTGATTGGTGGAGAGAAGGCGGGCTATGCCTTCTTGGTTATGTAGTTTAAAGTTTTATTGGCTGCTGTAATTGCTTCAGTAAAGAAAGAGCAGCATAATCAGAAGACTTCGTTTCCTGACATAGAATTATGTTTCTCATACTTTACTGTGACAGCCCAATGTCCCCTCCAATCATATATATATATATATATATATATATATATATATATATATATATATATATATATGCTCCCAAAGGAAAAGAGCACGCACACGAAGATAGCAGGAATACAGCTTCTTTATTGTGATGGACCTCCCACGAACCAGCTACCAGGAGAGACGCGTTTCGGCTGTAACGACAGCCTTTGCCAATCTGGTAAGCGCCATTTTTTTCTCTATATATATAGTTGCATTTTCATAGATACTGTAGACATACTGCATGCTATTACAACATTATAAACAGTGCCTAATGCATCAATGTATTTTGTAATGTGTAAGATGCTACAACAAATCATGTGGAAACATAGTATGGCTATATGAATAAAGTCAAATAACTACACCATTAGTTAAATTGATTCGCCAATACCAGTTACATGTCATTTAAATATTATCACACATTACACTTAAACGCAAGCATGTTACAAACTTTTAAAAACGAGTTGCAAATGATAAAACCATTTCTATTGTCATATTTAAAAAAGGATTAGCGCAAACCACCTCGGATAGCACTAATTGAGCAAGTGGGCTGACAGCATATATATCATAAAGTGGACACGGGATGCCTTAGATGTTAATCTGGATGTTACTGCTCGTCTCGCTATCGCTAAACAGCCTGTTCAGATAACAATCAACACAGATTGCATGAATTCCTCTAAGGCTCAGAAACGATACAACAAAGGCCTGCTTGTTTCTCAGTGACAAAACCATAACTGCACACACCAACATTAACGTTGCTGAATGTCTTCTCACTTTCTCATTTTAGCTGACAATGTCACGGAGGCCTACTAGTCCCATAATGCATTAATAAAGCATCATCTGTTTGAACATGACGAACTTAAAGTTCATAGCTTGGAAAACAGTGTTTGTTTAAGCATGAACAAACTGAGCATATCGGAACACTTCAAAGCATGAATATATATATATATGTTTTCCACAAACGCGTCGTCCCAAATTTCAATGAACAACACACCACGGCCCAACTTCTTTTAGCGTGATTATTTATTTTAGCAATGCAACTCTACGCGTTTCGGAGCGTACGTTCCTTGTTCACGAGTAAAAATGTTGCAATTACGGGTGGTTTTTACTACATCATGTGACACACCTCTGTGTAAACAGTGAAAACAGACCCCACTATGGAAAAACATTCTGGACTACAATGTGACACTGCAGTGTAGCACTGCAATAATGATTAAACAAAATACATCAGTCAATACAGTGCATTGTCGTCCTTTGCAAGTGTGACAACTTTATATTAATATTGCAAAAAAGTTTTTTTAATAGATTACAGGACCAGTAGTCTTCACTGCTGCATTCCTTACGCCTTGTGACAATAAAGCTTTTTGAATTACAAAGCTTTATCGAAACCGCACCACTGAGTCTACTTGTGGGGATCTAAAAGTTATACACGCTTCCCTGCATAATCATATGCCATCTGTACTTCCCCAAAACACATCGTAGATTGTGCTCAATCCCCATTGTTAAATTAAAGGGGTTGCAGCGGGAGGTCTAGAAGACTTAAAAACAATTCTGCCCCAGTGGGCTTAGATTCCCTATTTTCGGTTCATCCTATTTCACTACCCATTAAAGAGTCCTCTTGTTTATATAGAAACCCCATATTGTGCCCAAGTGGGCATCGTAATTCATAATGGTTCAATTCGGTCAAAAAATGCAAATAACCCATTGATTGGCGCGATCTCTAAAAGTGTTCACAATTCCTTTTCCAGTTGAAAGATATTTTGCTCTTTTTGCCTTCCACTTGCATCTCAATAAACACTGGAGATCTGTAAAATATCAAAAATACATACATAAATAAAACTTCCACATAATCAGTGCAACAAAAGATTTTTAAACCAATAACAGTGAGGATAAAAATTACCATTTAAAATCCAGAGGATTTTTCTATTCTACGGCTTCATGTCAGTTATTTCGGCTGGAGGTAACATTCTATCCTCAATGAACCGACAGTGCCTCATTGCCATTATGTCCCATGGGGTACATTGTGTGATATTGTATTATGACAAAAGGTGGCTATTTTGATTGTGCTGAGCTATGAAGTGCCGAGCGATGGAATACTGCTTGTCATCGTTTTTTATTGCTCTGATGTGCCTATAGCAGCACTATACATAGAGCTAAAAAACGGATCCTTGAGCACCCCAGAGCAATAAAAAACGATGGCAAGCAGCATCCCATCGCTAAGCACTTCAAAGCTCAGCACAATCAAAATAGCAACCTTTTGTAATTTTGTGTTTTAGACATGATCCCAGTGAGAGAAAGAGGGGGAGATCGCATTCAGGAATTGAGGCGCTTAGAATCAAGATTGATAATGCAATATCACACAATTGCAATAATAATATAAAGTTGCCACACTTACAAAGGACGACAATGCACTGTATTGACTGATGTATTTTGTTTAATCATTATTGCAGTGCTACACTGGAGTGTCACATTGTAGTCCAGAATGTGTTTCCATAGTGGAGTCTGTTTTCACTGTTTACACGGAGGTGTGTCACATGATGTAGTAAAAACCACACGTAATTTCAACATTTTTACTTGTGAACAAGGAGCGGACGCTCCGAAACGCGTAGAGTTGCATTGCTAAAATAAATAATCACATGGAATATATATATATTTTAGGGGTTCGCCACCCCGCCCCGGCCCGCCATCGTTAAGTGACTCGCGTCTTGTGCGAAAAACGATTGTTGGAATATATACATATATATATATATTATAAAACCTGATTCCAACAGGAAACTTCAGTCAAACATCAACATGCCCAATCCAACAGGCGAAGACGAACTTCCTTCGCAGCGATACAAATGATCAACCACCAGCAACACGGTAGCCAGCTTTAAGTCGATTTAACATCCGTTCCTGAAAAGAATCGAAAATAATATCGAATTCCTTAAAGATATTACAAACAATCACAGGTGAAAAAATGAGAAAGCAATAATAGCAATAAAGCAATGCAGCACAAAAAACAGCAATACCATGTAGAAGGTAGAGGCCACAGTTAAACAAAGTTTAGTTTCCTAGGGTGGGATAATCCTCGCCTCTGTGTCTTTAATAGAATTGAAAATTCTTAGCACGTCAACTAGAAAATCTTTCATTCTATGGTAGGACCGGGGGCTTCGGATTATGCTCGTTTAAAGTTGAGCCACCACCATTGATGCAAAATCCACAACAGATTTATGATAAAACACCTTAAAGGTGGAATCAGAAGACCAGTTCACCGCAGCCATAATGTCCTCCAAACTAGAACCAGTAGAAAAAGCTTTAGAGTCCATAGCCCCTCTCGCAGAGTGAGCCCCAAAAATGGATACATCAATATCAGCCTCAGCCAACAACCATTTAACCCATTCGGCTAAAGTTCTGTAGAGAAATAAGCAATTGCCCCACAGAATCTCTCCGCAACTCACCGGTACACTACTCATAAGATTAAAGGCATTTAACCACACATAACCTTTGATTATGAGGGAAAGCAGGATAACTATTTCATCTCAATGCAGTTTTAAAATGCCTTGAACTAGAGAAAGACACCCCAGAGGGAGTAAATACTCTACTTGCTAAGTCCAAGGCACCCACATCCGAAACACATCTACATGAAATGAGACACAAGAGAAGCGTCAGCTTTGCAGACAGCTGATTGCGAGAGAGATCTTCCTTTGCAGGCCAAGCTCCGAGAAAACACAAAACCATGTGTACATCACGTAACATGGAATACTTCAGTTGAGGGAGACGGACCAACTGAATACCCCTAAGCAACTTGCGTACTAGGGGATGTTCATCCACTGGTTTGCCATCCAGATGAGGATGTCCAGCAGAAATAGCAAAACGGAAGTTGTTGACCATCCTATATGCTAAGCCCTGAAACGCCAGTTCAGATAAGAAATTCACAATCATATGGACATACCTATCAGCGGCAAGCCGCCTCATATCGTTTGTGTGTAGAGGGAGCCCAAGACTGTGACAAGAAGAACATAGCTTCCTGCGAAACTCCTGACACTTGCCAGCTTCACCTGAAAGTCTCCATGCCATGAGTGCCCCTGAGTCACCAACGGGTGCGGAAGACCCATCGGGTTGGAGAGACGATTCAGGAAGGACATAATCCACACTGGTGGTGCGCAAGACAGCAACATCTCTTCAGGAAACCAAGACTGGGCCTTCCCTCAAGGGGTCACTAAAACCAACTCTGCTGTCTGCCGACTCACCTGCGAGAGTACCCTCTGGATCATAGAGAATCGGGAAACGCGTATAGAAGACTTGTCGACCTGGACTGGAGAAAAGCATCTGAGTTGGCCACCAGAGGATCTGGCATCCAACTGTAAAAGATCGGGAGATGGGCATTCAGGCAGTATGCAAACAGAAGGATCGTGCACAGACCCCAAAGCAGATTCAACTCGTGAAAAACTTGGGATGGAGTCTCCAATCACTGGAATCGTGTAGGAAGCAAGAGTTCCAGTCCGCTATTACATTGGACTGACCCAGAATATACTCCGCTGTCACAGAGATTTGATGCTGGAGACAATAATGCCAGAAATCCTTGGAAATCGCCACCAAAATACGGGATCTTGTCCCGCCCAGACGGTTGATGTATCCTACCGCTGATACATTGCTCATTCTCAGAAGAATGCAACAACTCGTCTTGCGCGGGGATAGAGTGTGAACTGCAAAGCACCCTCCTAACAGCTCGAGGCAATTGATGTGGAGATAAAGCTCGTCCGGGGACCATCTGCCCCCCATCTCCACTGGGCCACACCAGACCCTCCAACCCCATCAGCTGGCATCCGCTTCTAAGATCAACTCTAGAACCAATGCAAAGATGGCTTTACCGTTCCCGGTATCCATGTGATTGAAATTGTGCAGGAAGAACTGTATGATTTCCCACACCACAGCCTCTGAAGTTGGGATAACTCTCACCTGATTAAGTGGCATCTGCGGCATTGTTTCTGTGCCTATACCTGCCTCGCTGGGTGCGGGCACAGCCTCCTCTGTTGCAGGTGGGGTAGAAGTTGTTGGAGCCGGAGGGAGCACCTCTGCCTCTTGGTGCATATCCACGTGAAGCCTGGTTGAAGCCAAGGTCTTGTGCACAGCCTCAGAAGTGCCCGGCCCTGGCAAAAAGGCCACCTTAAAAGATTTTTCTCATGGATGTTTGGGCTTTAGCCAGGGCCGGACTGGCTACCGGGCTTTCCTTAATAAACAATGCAAAACAAATGTTTTAAAAAGTAGGCTTTAAAGCTATTTGTTTCGCATTGTTCATTTGGAAGCGCCGGCAGCTCCCCAGCAACAAAATCGGCCCCTCTGCAGTGAACCTCGGCCCCACCCTGCCACCCCAGCAAAAAACGCCCAGTAGCCAGTCCGGCCCTGGCTTTAGCCAATGCAGAGAAAGTGGCAACATACTTGCAGAGGTCCTTGACTAATTTGTCCCCAAATAGTAAACCATTAGCCATAGTGTCAGCCTCCATAGAGGCCAATTCCGCAAGTTTCAAGTCAATCGGCATGAGGAAGGACTTGTGCCATTCTGTGGATATCGTGCAGGTAGCGTTGCAGAGAAGGCACAACACCCGCTGCGCCCATTCAAGGACCTCCCCAAGATCCATCTGGGAATTGCCTCCTTCGCCTGTACAGCCAGATCTAGGATCTTAGTAATTGGCCGGGAAAGATCCAAGAGTTTATCTTGGCATCCACACCACACCCTATCCAGGCCCTTTTTGGAGTCCTTCACAAACGTTTTGAGAAAGGTCGCCATATTGGGGTCCAATTCTGGTGTATCAGCAACTTTGCCCAGGAGAGAGGATCGACGGCATTCAGACCGCAAGGTATTACCCACCTCACGTTCGAAACCTTTGCACAATTTAGATTTTTCACAGCCTGGTGGGCAGAAAATCTGGATTTTATTAAGGATACAGAGGCTAAGATTATGCAAATCTCCTTTATTGCCAGCTCACAGCAACAACAATTGAAGAATATAGAACTTTAATAACATTCTAGTAGGCTATAAGATCCCCCCACACGCAATATTCTCCCTTCTTTGCATTGCGAACAAGATAACTTCTGTGGTCATTAACTTCCAAACGACAACTTTTTTTCCATCGGTGAAGGAGAAGTCTCTTACTCTGGAAGAGTAAAAAAATCTGTATATTTAGTTACTTTTCTCCACCAGGGAGGGTATTAATGAGGAGGGATAATCTTAGCCTCCGTGTCCTTAATAAAATCCAGATTTTCTGCCCACCAGGCTGAGAAAAATTTAAATTTTATGGCATGACACGGAGGCTAACATTATGCAAGTTTAAAGTGCATTTAATACATTGTCAATTTTACTTGTAACAGGTCTAAAATAGCAAGATTTAAACATACTTTCATTGGACCAATCCGCGGTCCTAAGGATATCCTGTAAACCTCCTCCCAGGAAGAAAGCTTTGGAGGCTCAAGCACCCCTAAGGGAGTGTGCCCCAAACATAGAAATATCTTCACCTGCTTCTTTCATTACTTCTTTCACCCATCGTGCTAAGGTGGGAGAAGAGACTGCTCTATGAGGTGTTCTATGAGATATTAGCATTTGCTCCGTATTTGCTCTCAGATTCGCAGTCCTCCTCTCATACTCCATCAGCCACTTCACCATTTCATTCTGTGCAAAGAAAGGGTAGAAAATGGAAGTTACCATGGTCTTTGTGTGTCTTTTTAGATAGAAGCAAACCCCTTCGGGTTGGTAGGCTCTGTTGGTGATGTCTAGTGCACTCACATCTGAGGTCCTTCTAAGTGATACTAGACCGAGTAGGACAGTTAATTTATAGGAAACACGTTTTAGGGATAAGCCAGAATTCTCTCTCCAACTCAATAGGACCTGTAGGACGTCTCTAACGTCCCATAAGGCTGTGTATTTTGCAGAAGGTGGGTTTAGTACCTGCATACTTCTCATGAGTTTTTTAGTCAATGGATTTGGTCCTATGGAAATTCCGTCTATAAGGTTGTGACCTGCTGCAATAGCCGATCTATAGACATTAACTGTTCTATAAGAGAGTCCTGATGTGACTAGTTTGGATAAGTAATTAATTACATGTTGAAACGGAATTGTAATCTTGTTGAAGACACCAGCGAACACATTTCTCCCAGGCCAGTCTATATGCTTTCTTTGTGCCAGGGGCCCATGTCTCCGATACGTGTCTGAAAGCGTCTGCCGAAAGGCCTGGGATTTGCCACTGTCGCCAGAAATCCTCCAGGCCATCATTGTTAGAAGGCCCTGCTCTACAAGAGGGTGCGGTTCTCCTTCTGGGTCTCTAATTATCTCCCTGAAGGTTAGGATTAGGATTGGTAGATCTATGCTCACTTCCAAAAGGATTGGGACCCAGGCCTGTGACATCCAGAGAGCAGTTATCACTACCAGGTTTTCCTTGCTCCTGCGTGCGTGTAACAGGAGTCTTGGTAGCATGACAGATGGAGGGAAGGCATAGGGTGCTAACCCCTTCCAATTCCGAAGGAAGGCATTCACTCCCTGGGCTTGAGGGTCTGTCCTCCAGCTGAAGAAGTTTGGTAGTTGGATGTTCAGTCTGTCTGCGAAGAGGTCCACCTTAAAGGGTCCCCATCTCATTTGGATCTCGAGGAAGATTCCCCTGTTCAATCTCCAATTGCTGGAGTCCTTGAAGTTTCAGGAAAACCAATCTGCAACACCATTGTTTAACCCCGGGATATGTTCTGCCACTACTGAAATCCCCTTGCTTAAAAGCAGTACCCCCAAAAGGTCTTGGCCAAGTCCGCTAGTCCCTTGGAGTGAGGGCTTCCCATCTTGTTGACATATCTGACTGCAGAGACGTTGTCCATGCGTAACATCACAGAACATTTCATTGTGTTCTTGGTGAAGCAACGAATTGCAAAAGAACCTGCTAGTAATTCTAAGCAGTTGATGTGCAATTCCTTCTCCTGATCTGTCCAGCGCCCTCCTGTTGATGAGTCGCCACATCTCGCACCCCATCCTTCTAAACTCGCATCCGATTCTTTCACTATCTCTGGTTCTTCTCCAAAAATGGCTCTCCCATTCCATGCTTCTGCATTCTTCAGCCACCATACTAGTTCCCTCTTGGAGTCCGGGTCTAGACAAACTGTTTGAGAATAGGATTGGTTTGTTCTCAAAGCTTTTGCTTTGAGTCTTTGTAGTGCTCAGTAGTACTCAATAGTGTAGGGGACCTGGGTAGATTGCTTGAATTGTTAAAGACAGCAGACCTAGGATCCATGCTAGAGCCCTCAGGCGGAATTCCTTTCTCGCTAGGATTTTTCTCAATTCCTTGCAAAGTTTTCGTAGCTTCTCCCCTGGTAATTTCAATTCTGTCCGTATTGTGTTCACCATAAATCCCAAGAATTGTATTTCCTGACATGGTATTACTCAAGATGTTTTCTTGTTTATGACAAAACCCAGGTGTTCTAAGATTTCATTTCAAGACCGGAGGCTACCATTATGCATTAAAACCTTTAATTGCCACTCCGCAGCACCTTTAAAGAATAAAAACACATCAAAACACTAGAACTAGAACACAGCATTCCATAAATATCCCTGCTCCTTAACATTCTTCCTCTTTTAATTGCTGCTCAGGACGAGATAAGTACCTTTTAATTTACTTCTTACTACTTATATTTATGTATATGTTTTAATAGGTATGAATGAATGATAAGCTGTAAAGAAATTTATGTTGTGTTTGTACACTCCAGCTTCTAATTTATAGGAGCTGCAGTGTAGGTATTGGTTTATTTGTTTAGTTTTTGGGCTAGAAGTAAGGTTTTGAATTCTGAAGTTTTTGGAAGGCATTTGAGTGTGTTTGAGCGGTTTAAAAAAAAAATGGTATGTTTCAGAATATTTGATGCTTATAGGGGAAGCATCTTTTGAATTTGAGGTCCGCTTACCGTTGGAGAGCACGAGAGGTCGCGCGGAATGCGAGATTGACGCGTGCAAGGCCTGTGAATATTTTGCTCGCGGCCAGGCATCTCTAGCGTTCTGTAATGTCGGGTCGCGTCTAGAGCACGCGGAAGTTGTTTGACGAGGACGCGCATGTGCCGCACGTTGTGCTTTGCCAGCGCGTAAGGAGAATGATTGGTTGGTCGCGCATTGTGCAGCACGTTATTACGTGCATGGTCAGCGCGTGATTGAGGATATCGCGAGATTTAGGAGACATATTGGATTGGGTTAAGGATGATTCTGGTGAATAGAACTCATGCGAGCGTGGTGACAGTTTAACGGACGGAATGATCAAGGTGAAAACGGACAGAGGAAAAAATAATTTGAGAAGACAAGGGGCATCTTGTGAGGTGTTTGGTTTTGTAGGAGGTATTGTTTGAGGAAGTTGGTAGAGGAATATTTGGAGGAAGAATTAAGTATGTCAGAAGAGCAGAACAATAGTGTTATTGTTTCAAGTGATATGGTGAATGAAGATGTGGTTAAAAGATTGATTCAGCATGAAATGAAAAAACAAGTTAAAGAAGCAGTAGATGGGGTTTTAAAAAGTAGAAAGAGAGAAAAGGATTGTGGAGAAGAGTATTTTTCATTGTCTGATGGAGAAGGAGTAAGTGCTGAAGTGGGTAGAAAGAGAACTAAGAAGACAAGACATGTAGAAGATGTTTTGATTTCAAGGAATGAGGGAATGAGTACAGGAAAAAAAGTAGGTGTCCGTGGCGGCACACAGCAGAGAGGTGTCCTTGGCGGCACACAAGGAAAGGTGTCCTTTTGCGGCACACAAGAGGAAGAAAATTTTGAAGGTATTGGAAATAACAGAGGTGATGGAAATGAGAAAGATATGGATGAATATATCTTTGATTTAAATCAGGATGAGTTTTTGGATGAGGAATTTGAGGATGTTGAAGGGTCAACTTCTAGTGACCGAGTTAAGGACCCTTTTGGGGGAGAAATGTTTACACCTCTTAACATCAAACATCCACGAAGTGGAGAGTGGTGGCCAATGGAGCATGTGGCAAAATTTATTAAAACATGGATAGGAAAACCCCTGGATAGAGAGGTGAGAAGGATAATGAAATCTGAATGTGCAAGGCCAGTAATAGAGGAGAAGGTATGCAGTACTCCTAATCTGGATCCAGAGCTGATCAGTTTTTTATTTCGACTGGGTAGAGATCCAAGGAAGGGTCTTGAAAGGTCATTGAAGATCTGCCAGGATAAGCTCCTGGATGTCTTAGGACCTTTAGCTAGGATCTTAGATATGGCAGAGGAGGCGTATGCAAATGAGGAAGCAGTAGACATAGAGCTGCTTAGAGGTTGCAGCCAGAGGGCTTTAGTGCTTTTGGGAAATGCTAACGCAGGTTTATTATCGGAGCGTAGAAGGGCTATCTTAATGAAGATTAGTCCAAAGCTAGGTGATCTGGCACAAAAGGAAGGGAGCGAGGATGCGAAAGGACTTCTCTTTGGAGAGGGACTTGTTAAGAGCATCTGCAAATATGTGAATACTTTCACAGCGCTTGATAAGGCGCACGTCAATATGAGAAAAGTCTTTGGAGGAAGTGTTTTTGGTAGGGCCGGCAGAAGGGGACTATCTGCTGGCCGAGGTTTTCAGAGGTCCCAGTATAGTGGACAATATTATAGCCAAAGCGGGAGTAGCTATAGAGGAAGAGGCTATGTTCCAGGAGGTTTCTTCCCAAGCAGAGGAAGATTGGGAAGAGCAGGATGAGGAAGTTCATCAAGAAGACGGGGACAGTTTCAAGGAGGACAAGGTGAGTATGGAGACTTTAACTGGTTCTACCCCAAGAGGAGTTGGAGGTCGGCTGAGGTATTTTGTAGAAGAATGGAAGAAAATTACTCAGGACCCATGGGTATTGGAGACAATACAGGGGTATGGAATAGAATTTTCGGAGTTACCCAGTCAAAGAGAGGAGGCAAGAGAGATAAGTATGTCAAAAGAACAGGGGGAGATAGTGGATTTAGAGATAGTATCGCTAATAGAGAAAGGAGCTATTATCCAGGTGAAGGAAGGAAGGAAAGGTTTTGTGAGCAATTTGTTTTGGTAAGAAAGAAGGAAAAAGGATGGAGACCAGTCATAAATCTGAGAGATGTAAACAGATTTGTGATACACAGACATTTCAAAATGGAGGGAATCCATTGCTTGAGAGATCTCTTGGAGGGAAAGGATTGGTTGGTGAAATTGGATCTGAAAGACGCGTATTTTATGATTCCAATGAACAGGGAGAGTCAGAAATATTTGCAGTTCAGGTGGAAAGGGATGCTTTATCAGTTTTTATGTCTACCATTCGGCCTTTTGTCGGCACCATGGTGTTTCACAAAGGTGATGAGAGTAGTTGTGTCTTTTTTTCGGAAGAGAGGAGTGCGAATGATAATCTACTTAGACGACATTTTGTTGATGAATCAAGACAAGAGAGAGTTGGAAAAGGATTTGAGGAGTGTTATCAAGTTGTTAGAGAAACTAGGGTTTGTGGTGAACCTGGAGAAGTCTGTTCTGATTCCGAGTCAGACCATAGAGTTTTTGGGTTTTCAGGTGGATACAATGAAGTGTATGCTTTTGTTGCCAGAAAGGAAAGTGAAGTTTATAAGGAAGGAGATAAAGTTGAGCATGAGGAGAGAATCTATGACATTAAGAGATTTGGCAAGAATAGTAGGTTTATTGTCTTCTTCAATACAGGCGATATTTCCAGGTCCCCTTCACTATCGTGCTTTGCAGAGGGTGAAAGGGGAGGCTTTAAGGAAAGGTTTATGGTATGGAGATCAGATCTCGTTGAGCGAGGAAGCAAGGGAGGAATTGGAGTGGTGGTTGTGCAATCTGGATGCGTGGAATGGTCGTGCGATTTTTGGAAGAGGACCGAATTATGTGTTAGAGACAGATGCAAGTCTGAAAGGTTGGGGGGCACGTTAAGGAGAGGAGCAAACAGGTGGAGTTTGGTCAAAGAAGGAGAGCTCAGGACACATAAATTGTTTGGAGCTGACTGCGGGTTTGTATGCAGTGCAGAGTTTCAGGAAGATTCTGAAAGGTCAATCAGTGATGATAAGGATGGACAATGTGTCAGCTGTGGCATATATAAACAGGTTGGGAGGAACGAGGTCCAGAGGACTGGCAAATCTGGCTATGGAGTTCTGCAATTTCTGTTTGGAACACAAGATAGAAGTAAGGGCAGAGTATTTACCAGGAGAGAAAAATCAGGTAGCGGATTGGAATTTGAGACATTTGAGGGACTACAGCGATTGGAAGTCGGATGTGAGGAGTTTCAGAAGAATAGACAGTTTGTTGGGTCCTCTGCAGGTAGACTTGTTTGCGAGTCGTTTAACCTTTCAGCTGGAGAGTTATTTCAGTTGGAGACCGGATCCTTTGGCGTTAGCGGTGGATGCATTCCAACAAGTTTGGAAGGGGAGGAGGGCGTATGCCTTTCCCCCGTTTGCGATGATTCAGAGAGTCTTATTGAAGGTGAGATAGGAGAGATGTCAGATAGTGTTAGTGACTCCTTTTTGGGTGTCACAAGTTTGGTTTCCGTCAGGGATGGAGTTGGCTTGTGCAGAGCCTTACTTGATTCCGGCAAAAGAGGGTCTTTTGAGGAATGTGGAAGGAGAAGAACATCCTTTAGTGCAAAGCAAGGTGATGAACCTTCTTGTCTGGAGAGTGTCAGGAGAGGTAGCAGTTTCAGAGGACTTTCGGATAAGGCTGCAGAGTTATTGGAAGAATCATGGGCACCAGGAACCAGGAGTAGATATAAGGGAATTTGGAGAATTTGGGTTAGTTGGTGCATGGAAAGGTGTCTGGATCCCGTGGAGGCGCCTATAGTTGAGGTGGTTAATTTTTTAGTGGAGAAGTTTGAAGAAGGTTTAGGTTACAGAACAGTAAACTGCTATAGGTCAGGAATCTCAGCAGGTCATGCTCTAGTGGACAACAGGTCAGTTGGTAGAAATATTATGGTTTGTAGGGTTATGAAGAGTATGAGGTTGAAGAGACCACCTAGAGCAAGGTATAATGTGTTGTGGGATGTCAATGTGGTATTGAAGCTTTTTTTTTGCAATGGCCAGCAAATAGGTATTTGGAAATTAAAAGGCTTTCAGGGAAGTTAGCAACCTTGTTGTGCTTGGTTTCATGCAGAAGAGTTTCAGATGTTCGAGCTTTGGAGGTAAATAACAAGGTTTTGGCACCGGATGGGGTGTTTTTTGAGATATGGAAAAGAACCAAGACGATGTCGGAGACAATTTTCTACCCAAAATATGAGGAGGAGAAGAAGTTGTGGATTGTAGGCGTGAGTATGAGAATAGGATGTTGGAGTTTAGGAAACATGGAGAGAATCAGTTGTTGATATCTTATGTGAAACCTTATGGAGCGATAAGTTCAGCGACCATTGCTAGATGGGTTAAGAACGTTATGAGAGAGAGCGGTGTAGATGTGGAATATTACAAGGCACATTCTGTGAGCGGTGCTAGTGCGAGTAAGATGTATTTGTGCGGGGGCAGGTTGGAGGAGATTTTGAAAGCAGCGGATTGGTCTAATGTTGGAGTTTTTGCTAAACATTATTTTAGACCAATTAAGCATTTGTCTAATGTGATTATGAAATGCTTTCAACATGCATAATGGTAGCCTCCGGTCTTGAAATGAAATGGCGATTCTACAAACAGAGTGATATGAGAATCAAGATTTCATTAAAGACACGAGGCTAACATTATCCTTCCCTCTTCGCCCTAGGGAATTAAGTATAGTTTTTTGTATAAGAGTTTCTGGTTATAGTTGATATTATATTAAGGTAGTTTATTGATTAGTTTTGCTTTATGTTTGGAAGCAGTTTTATTGCGGGTAGAGTTATGTTAATGGTTTGTTTCTCTAATCTCGATAGATTAGTGTGAATGAATTCGGAGAACATGGCGGATTGAAGAAGAGGAGAAAGAGAAGAAAGAAGAGGATGTTCGCGAATTAAAAGAGGAAGAATGTTAAGGAGCAGGGATATTTATGGACTGCTGTGTTCTAGTTCTAGTGTTTTGATGTGTTTTTATTCTTTAAAGGTGCTGCGGAGTGGCAATTAAAAGTTTTAAGGCATAATGTTAGCCTCCGTGTCTTTAATGAAATCTTGATTCTCATATCACTCTGTTTGGAGAATCGCCATTTTTATGGTAAATTCTGTGTGACATGAAACCATCTTCCTTGTTTGGACCATAATTAGAATATCGTCTAGATATAGGATTAGTCTCACACCTCTTGCTCTGAGCCAACCCGCTACAGGGCGAAGTACCTTGGTGAAGCACCAGGGGGCCGAGGAGAGTCCGAAGGGGAGGCTGCAAAATCGCCACAGTTTGTCCTTCCAGGTAAATTGGAGGTATTTTTGATGGGGTTGCCAAATTGGGATAGTCAAGTATGCGTCCTTTAGATCTAGTTGTGTTAGCCAGTCCCCTTTCCGTAATATATCTCTTAGGAGATGTACTCATTCCATTTTGAAATGGTGGTAGGTCACCCATTCGTTCAGCTCTTTTAGATTTATTACTAGTCTCATCCCTTTGTCTTTCTTTTCCACTAAAAAGATGTTGCTGATGAAGCCTAACTCTGTCACCTCTCGAATTGCCCCTTTGGTCAATAGGTCCTTTACCCCTTGCGAATCTAGGGTTGAGTCTTCCTGTGAGAAGATCATTTCCAAAGGAACTTTCCTTTGTATTGGTGTACCTATGAATTCTATCTTGTACCCCTTCAATGTCTCTAGAACCCCTGGGTCCTGACTCATCAGGTTACAAATTCCACAGAATTAGGCTAGGCTGCCTCCCACCTTTATAGGGGTATATAAAGGGTCTTTTGTAACTCCTACCTGTTGAGAAGGTTCTTTGTCTCCGCTCTCCTCTGAAGCCTCTCCCACGGAACCTCTGTTTCTGGGGGTAGAAGGTTGAAGCGAAGCTCGGGATTGAAAATCTTGGGCCACGTCCCAGGTAGGGTCTTGAGGAACTTTGGCCATGGCCGGGGAACCGACCCGGTGTTCTCCCGACCCTGCCAAATACTCTATCTTGGAAGACTTTCTAGATGTCTTTCTGGGACTTCTGGATTGAACTGAATGCTCCCACGTATTCGGCCATGTCTCTGATAATCTCGTCCCCAAAGAGTAGGCCCTGGCAGGTAGCTCCTCCTTCTTTAGTGGCCAGTTCCACTAACTTGTGATCTATTTTGAGAAGTATGGTCTTTCTTCTCTCGCTGGACAGGGCAGTATTCGCGTTCCCTAGAAGGCAAATCGCTCTTTGTGCCCAGTGGCGGAATTCTTTTGGGTCGATGAGTGTGTCTTCTAGGTAGGCTGCCTCAGCCATTTCAAACATCTTTGTTAGTGGCCCTGTGAGGACTAGTAAGCGGTCCTGGCAGGACTTTAGTCCTTTAGCCAGACCTTTTCTAGGGTCTTTCCCTCCTTTGGCGATGAATGCTACCACCTTGGCTTGTAGGTCTGGTGTTGATGCGACCTTATCTGGGAGGGAGGGGCGTGGACATTCAGATCTCAGGCGGGATCTGACTTCTTTCAGGATCTCCTTCCTGAGCCAAAAGGATAGGTACTCTGCAGTATGTTGGGAGGGGGTCCACTCTGGGGAGAGGGGGTGTTTAATGAGGAGTGGGTCAAACATGCTTTCTCCGAATGGGTCCATAATGCCCATTTTTGACCCAGAGATCTTGGATGCCTCATCAGTTGTACCCATGTTTCCCACCTCTATCTGTTCGACATCCGTGACAAAATCAGAGGAGTAGGAGAGGTTAATTTCATCCGCTAACCCCTCATCGCTATAGATGGGGATGGGTAACTCTGGGCCTTCTTCCTGCCCACCTGAAGTGCCCAGGGCACCATCCGTGTCACCGCCAGAGTGTGATGTCATTTCGTTTGACCCTTTGTATTTTTCATACCCTTTTGGATCATTTTCTCCTTCAGCTCTTTTCCTCTGGGCCTTAACTGCCCTTTCTGCCCCCTCGGGTGTCCAGTGCCAGCAACTGGCCAACCTTTCTTGGAAAGCATCTCCAATTTTTTATTAATTGTGTTGTCAAGTGACCCCATTACCTTATCTAGGGCTTTATTTATGAGGCCTTCCAGTTTGTCTTCCATAGTATTCCCTGTGGGATCAAGGGACATGGTAGGAGGTGAGTATGTCGAGGTTCCTGGGGCTCTTTGCAATTAAGCAGCTGTTCTCGCAGTTGGTCAAACTACAACTCAGTGGCGGTTTCTCTATGAGGGCGACGACGTTGCACGGCCAGTCATTTATTTAAAAAAATACCCATGATCAGTTTATGAGCTGCCAAAAAATGCCTTGAACGCGGGGCACTGTACACCCCACACTCACTCACCGATATGTATCACCACTAATGTGAGTCACGTCAGGTGACTCACCCTGCCTGCCCTGTTGTTTGCTCGCTAAGGCTACGTGTTTGCCGGCTGAGAACCTCACAGCCCTGAAGGCTGTGATGTCATCAGCTCGGCAAAGACCTAGCTGCAAGCAGTAGGGTCCACCCCCTGATGGCGTGGAGGTAAAGTTAGCCCCGAGCGTTTTCAATACAAGCCCGGGATTGCTAACCCTCCACGTCAATCAGAGAGAGTGGAGCTTGTCACCACACCCTTTCCCAACCCGTTACAGGGCATGGGTGGGACCCCTCCCTGTGACGAGTTGGGAAAGGGTGTGGCAGGCGGGAAGCAGGAATCGAGTCTGCGCAGACTCGACCACCTCAGGCGTTCCGCACATGAGTCTGCAGTGACTGTGGCAGTTGCCGGTCGGAGTTCCTTTTGTGACTGCGTCATCAAAGTAACGAGGTAACACTTGCCGCTCCCAGGTCTGCCCCATCTTGCTTTGGGTCCCATTTCAAACCTCTTCGACATCCTGCCCTTTGCCCGTCGTCTCTTCCTGACTTTCTTTCATCTTTCTCCCTTTGTATTTGCCCCTTCCAACTGTAATTACTCCTCAGTATGACCGCCATCCCCCCCACACTAGGTCTACCCATTTAAAATCTGCCCTTTCCGTGCCGTTTATCCACTGCCCGGCCCCGTTTATCATGCCCCCTCCGTCCCGTGTCTGCCCCTCCATCTCAACGCCGGCTTTCAATTGAGAGGATTACTCTGGGCCTAAACGACATGGAGCTCGTCCCATTTTTCTGTGGCTTTAAAGAGAAGGAGCGAGAACCTGAGTAAATCTCTTCATACTGTACTTTCATAAAGAGATAATTACACTCTGCCCTCAGGCCCTGACTGGCTGCTGAGACGCGCAGACACTTTCAAGAGGCGCCACGAATTGTGTAAGGCTCCGACCTGCTGGGGGGGGGCTGGTTCACATCACAGCGATCTCCGACGGTTTTGGCACGGCCAGGTGGGAAGGTGCCCTGGGAGAGGAAGAGATAGAGCGAGGAGGAAGCTAAGTCTGTGGAGGAGACGGAGTCCATCGCGCAAGCCAGTGGATGCGCAGCAGGAGGTGTCCCTAGACGTCAGGGTCTCCAATAGTTCAGTAGGTCTTGGGACGGAGTCAGTCATGTGTTAGTTGAGTGCAAACGTGTTATTTTAGGACAAACTGGCGTCTCTAAAATAGGGTTAGACAGATTATTAACTCAATCTGGCAGTTTAAGGCTGCTTCACTCTAAGCCTCTCTAGCAGATTTAAAGGTAAAAAGTGCGTAAAAAGCTGTGTATTGCAGTACACCATATATGTTGTAGGTTAGTTCCCACTTTTACCATGTAAACAAACTGGTCCCTCACAGGCACCTATGCGCTGCTTATGTTTGCAGAGAGTCAGGCCGCGAGACAGGCATCCAGCCTAGACTCCAGAGGAAACCCGCCACTGCTCTAGGCCTCGGAGTCGGTTACAGATCAGGTGATGGGAACCGTGTACATTTCTAACATGCCACTGACTTCACAAGGCCAGTAAGCCTGGACCAATGTCAATCACGTCAGGTTTGTGTGTGTATCTAATCTGTAGATCTCTCTTTCGAATTGTTCCTCAAGTGAGATGGCAATTTCTCGATTTCTGACTTGTAATAACCTTGAGAACCCCTTGTGACAGTTTGTCGATGCATTTCACTCAAGTGAAATAATTAGGGTACAGTGCCATGCTAGTCGGTCAAAAGCAAAGTTTGTTTGAGAAAAAAGCATTTATATAGAGATGGTAGGTGCATTAGGCCCTAAAATATTTTTGATGATAGCGTTTAGGACGTTTCTCAGGTACAAAGTGACTATCAGTAGGAAAGATGACGACTTTTTATGACCAGTTCGCTAAATACCATTACCTCATGATATTTTATTTATTGGTATTTTATTTGCACTCGATTTCATCCCCAATCACTCCCGCTCCTTGAATGCACTTTGGTTTATGTTTCAAGATCCTGGTTGCCCTTCCTCTCATCTGCACGTCTTCCCCATCTCATAGTGACGTCAGGCTCCGCTTGTCCCCCTTTACTTTATGCTTTCAGAGATACAAAAAACGGGTTGCAGAACTCAGCCCCATCCGGTAATGCTGTACACCATTAGAGTACAGAGCAGTGAATTGCAGGTTTGTTTTCTGCCTCCAAAATTGAAACAGAGCAAAGATTAGCAATGCAGTATCGTGCATGTGTAATGACACACATTCTCGCTCTAATGTCTGTTTAAGGAACTGTTTTCAAGTTAAAAATCCATGTAACAATCTATTGTGGGAAAGTTGTCAGATTTTCAGTAAATTATTTTCCTGTTGTGTCTGAACGAACAGGGACAGGGTGCACTGATGACGTTTTTCATGTTGAATAGTTGCAGTTTATTTAGCGCCCACCAAGAATGCGCATTGCTTCTTGGCTCTTTTATTGAGGCGTTATTGTTAGCTGGAACAATGAATGGGAGGGTTCAGTCGTGATTGCAGGCGACCGCTAGGAGAGGGTAGGTGCTGAAGAGCCAGCACCCGACGTAACCCACATAGGGTGCGGGCACCCGGCGGTCAATAGCCTAGGGAGACTGTTCCCGGTTGAAGCGAGGGTACTACCATTGCTTGGGTAAATCTACTGTCTGAGATTTCCATACCACTAATTGAGGAAACTCTCCTGTGGTGAACCCCAAGCCACCTTTGATTCACGTGGGTTACCATTCCTATTTCTGGAACCCTTCTTTTAGTGCACATCTTTCATACTAGTTAGGTCCTGAAGAAACGCCATTGATCATTCAGACAACCAGGCGTGAAACATGTCGACCTTTTGTCAAGTTACACGGGCACATTAGGCCTTATAGTAACTCACCAACCTTCGGGTTTTTTAATCTACCAGGGGCACCACGCTATTAAAGAACTTCCGTGTGGATACCCCTAGGTATTTTTAGCCACCACCTTTGCACGCACTTTTACACTTTTTTCACTGGATCCAACCCACACACCCGCATTCACCTTACGGCTTTTCTCTTAAAAGATCTCCGTGAAAGTGACCCTTCGGGGGCCCGTCAGGCATTGCAGCACCGGCCCGACGAGGAGCAAAAAAGCCCGATGATGAAGCATGACATCCTTCGGGGTGTGTGAGGGCTACTAAGAGGCTAGACTTGGCCCTCCCCTTCGGGACTGGATCCTTGATACCGGGGATGAACCTCTGCCTCTTTCTCTTTCTTCTCCCTCTCTCCTGACCTTCGATTCTATTCTTTTTACTCTCTCTCACTGACTGGGTGACATTTCGCACCCTCCATTTGGAACAGTGTCCCTTTTGATTTAAAGGGTTCAGTCGTGACCTGCTGTGTAAACAACAGTGCATGCATGAACTTGGCAAGCTCTTTTACTGAGGTTCGAATCTGTGATCTGCTTGAGTGAGGTGGCACGTGCGTTGATCTGGCGAGCTACCTTACTTGGGTTCAAGTGTGCAACCTGCAAATTAAAGAGGCAGATTCAGCTCGTGGGGGCAAGGCGCCGGCTGCAGTCACATTGGGTGGGATTGGTACGTGTGGCTGCAAGGTTCACGTGGATTTATGGCGCAGGTGTATTAACCCACTGAGCCCCCACACGCTGTGCGGTTAAGGAAGGAATCAGACATTACATTGACTGGCTTTGAAAAATTGTGTAATGTAACATGGCTGCGCATTTGACAATGGTGGTAAAAAGGCCTTTTTAGGGGCACACTTGCACGCAGGATTTAGAAGTATTGCGTGGTTAATAAAGAGTATTATATTTTCATGTATGAATTTCTGCTTTCAGAAGAGTAAACTCGTTCTATGTAGAGCACACCCTGTGCCTCACCTTTGAATGGGAGATGTGGTGACCTTAGGGCTTCCAGTGTTGCACTGGTGGTGCTACAGCCTCTGGCTTTATAGATCACTTGTGTATTCCAATTCTGAAGTTTAATAAACGGTTGTTTTTAATACAAGTTCAAAAATGTATCATAGCTATACGTCTGTTCCAGTTATATTATACTTTATTCTCCTGCATATTCTTTTAAATCTGTATTTTCACAGGGGGGGTTGGAGGTTTATTGGACCCTTACAATATGGAGGAGTTCAGACCAGGTCTCAGCAACGTGCCATAACACTGTCTTTATCAAAAAGCATTTCTATGACCCGGATATAGTCTATGTTCCATTAACAATTGACAGTGTCCACTGGCACAGAGGAACTCTATGGTCAAAGCGGAGAAGGTAATGCCCTTTCCCAGTGGGCCCAAAGCACCCATTAGACCCCAGGGGCAAACCCACTGATTTCTGCTTGATATTGGACACTCATTGGCAACCACAGACTGAAGCCCAGCTCCTGGACTCAACCTCGTTCAATATCCGGTTGACCTCTGTAGTATTCTATAGTTGTGCACAAAATAAACACACTTGCAGTTGTACATCTGCTTTAACCGTACATTTGTGCTCTGGCCAGACCATGTGCTGGCAGCCTGCAGTGGAATTAATTGTAATTCATACCTTACAGTGAGTCATTTCATAGTAAGCATGGGTCTCTTCCATACCAAAGTGCTCAGGAGAATGGTGCCTGCTCACAGTATTCCTGGAAAGTCACAAAAACGCCCCCTCCCCTGCTCCTAATGCGCCAGGCCCTCGCTGTGCGATGTGGCACAGGGTTCTAGAAAGCCAGGTTTATGAGTCACTGCTCTCCAGGTTCTGGGCAGCAGCATGTGTGTTATTGTTGGAATTCAGCGGCGACGGTGGTGCAGGAGTGCCAGCCAAGGTAGGCACCGTGCCAGCAGAATGTGCCAGTATATAATGTACCATCTTATTTGGCCTCCTAGAGGACGTCATGCAAACTTAAACTTCCAATTATATTTGTTTGTATAGTGCACACTGCAGAACTTAATTGATTGTAGGCGCTTCAGAGAGCTTTAATCTGGGGTTAGGGGTCACGGCTACCATAACTGACCCAGAGCTGGAGGCTGTAAAATGAACACTAACCAATATGATATTCAATTCTATGTGGAATAAGTAGGCATTTTACTCTGTTGGGCCATCTTGAAGGCCACTTTATCTCACGTAGGCAGTGGCTCAGTAGAGAGATCCAACCTATTTATGCAACATTATTAAAATTAATTGTGGTTTATTGCAATTTAGAATGGCTCATTCATGAGGCCTTGGAACTGACGATAGTTTGATGGGGAGGCAGTGGCCTGTTTCTGTTTAGCACAGTGGCTCCCAAAAGTCTTGAAAATGCACCATTTGCCCACTCATTTTTCAAAATTTTCTCGGGGGGGTAACCCCCCCGAACCCTCCCTAGGTCGTTCGGGCTCGCTCGCTGCGCTCGCTCGCCACAGTGTGCTCCACCACTAACTTTACGCCCCACCACTTTCAAATTTCACCAGCCGCCACTGCTACAACTGCCAGAATTCAATCATAATCCCCAACAAGGTAAAATGGCTCTAGTTAGGGAATTGTTCTTTTCCAATCTATTAAAATGGCTACCCGCTTGGGTAGAGTGTGATTGCCCATTTCTTTGTTTTATTGCCCTTTGGTTTTCAACACTTTTTTTTGTATTCTTTATTGAGCAACGTGTGTCGCGTTGTTCTTTTTGCTTATTATGCGCTCCGGCAGCCGCTGTGAAGGAGGAGGGCTGCTGGAGTCCCTGATAACATCTTTAATTCCCACGAGGCCGTGCACGAGGTGAGTCGCGTTTTTTAGCAGCCTCGGGAGAGAGTGCTCGATGGTCTGGGGGGGGGGGGAGCAGTCTCTCTCTCGTGAGCTAGTCTACAAGTAGGGCCGTCTCGCGGGAAAGTTGTGGGAATACTAATGAGCTCCGCTGCTATGTGTAGCAGGGCGCGGCTCAGTTTATTAGCCTCACGGGGTTGCCATTGTTATGGCGTTGTCATGGCAGCTGTGCACGAGTTCGGGTTGGCAAAGGAGGCCGGCACACTGCGGGAAAGGCACCAGGGCCGGTTTCGAAAGAAAACACTGATGCCTTGCAAGGGCTTATTTCTCGGCCTTAAGGGAGCCGAGGGAAACACCCGAATTGTGTCGGGTGCAGAGGAAAAGGACCTCCGGCCCAACACTGAAATGAAAAAGCGTAAATGGCAACAACAACCACCCTCCTTTCGGGATTAACTATTAATTAGGATTATAGTTAATAATGACTAATTATGTAGATAACTTGGTTAGGTTATTAGTACCAGGCAGAAAGAAGACAGGGTATTATAGTTATTGTTTATAGATGAGGGTGGGATAGTTAAAGACAATAGGTAAAAACAGAATAAGTCTTAGAATATAAAGACTGTACCTTTCTTGAGCAGCAGCAACAAAGAAGGGAGAATACTGCGTGTGGGGGGGATCTTAGAGCCTACTAGAATGTTATTAAAGTTCTATATTCTTCAATTGTTGCTGCTGTGAGCTGGCAATAAAGGAGATTTGCATAATGTTAGCCTCTGTCATGCCATAAAATCTGTCTTGGACGTAATTCTCAACTTCCATACAAGGTACCCACTCGGTTGAATGGGGGTGAACTATATTCACTGGGTCAAAAAGTAAATTTCTATTGGCCGGTACCTCAGGCGCAGAGTGGTGTGCTTTACGCTTGGTTTTGCTGCAGGTTGCTGATCCTCTTGGGGAACTTCAGAGTCAGATGAGGGGGGAGATGACGCCGAGGACACATTCACCACTGAGGGCGTTGAAACCATGGAGATCCCCGAAGGGCCTTGAGGAGGCATGCACCCATATTCATGATCCCGGAGGACCGAAGCAGCAATTTGCGAGAGGACCACCGCCAAGGAAGAACCCACCGAAGAGGCTCTCCGGGCAAAGCCCAGTTCATTGGTTGTGATGTCCCTAGGTAAGGAGTCCCCAGAGGGTCTAACCAACTCACTCCGCCCAAAGCAGGTCAAAGGTTGTGTGAATGGACTCAGCCCTGATGTGAGCCCTATTAACTGAATCTTGCACATGGGTATCCAGTGCCTCCACCAACCTCTCTTCCATTTGATGTTCATAGGGTACTTTGGCATATTCCATATAGGCTGCTTCCTCGTTGGTGTAGTACGCCATACTGATAGTGTAACAAGTCTCCACGAGGATTGGAAGACACTCAGGGGTGGAGCAACCCCAAAAGCAGGTGTACAAGAAAGGCAGAAAAAAATACCGCCTGGCCAGACAGATTTAATCTGTGGAGGGAGCCACCTGCGCCTTTCCCAAGGGCAAAGCCCAGCATATGTTTTGCAGTCCCGTCGGGTGTTTCAGTGGTACAGCTGTAATGCTTGCTCCGTTCGAAGCGCATGAAACTGATCAAATGCACAAAGTGCCCAGATCGGGTTTGCGCGCATGCGCGGAGCCAAACAAGAAAAAGAGGATAGCGCCTCTATGAAAGCAAAGGGCATGCTCAAGTCCATGCTCCTGCTCCACGCTGGCCGATGCGACAGGGGTAATCAGGGAATCCCCATGGAGAGGAAACCACTCAGTCACTTTAATAAAATACAGTGTAATAGCAATAACCACATTCAAGCATACATGAAAAATATGAGAGCACTTATCTCGGCCACTGCAGCAGCAAAGACTATGCTCATATTGAGATATATAGGGATGGCCCTGTGGAAGGCTACAGCCGAAACGCGTAGGCCACCTCACGTTACTGGTGCACTTGGTGTTATGAATTTAAGGTTATAATAAACCTGTTCTGAAAATTGAGTTGGACGTGCCGTGTTCTGTCTTCTGAGCCGATCGAATTGGACGTTGCAAGTCCTGGCGAAACAGTAACAGACCTATCATGCATAGGTTATATATATATATATATATATATATTCACTGAAAAAACCATAGGTTTCAGACACGTTATAGTTACAAATTAGCATTTAAAAAACCTTTGAAATTCACTGAAAAACCATAGGTTTTAGGGACAGTTTTAGTTACTTGGACATTGCACTCGTACAAAACCCGTGAAATTCCCCGTTATAGTTAGTTCAGCTAACTATAACTTCAGCGCTCCATAATGCACTGCTGATGACGTCACATATTACATCACTCATGACATGGTCAGTGACATCACTGATGACATCACTGATGACATCTCAAATGACATCACTGATGACATCATCCAGTGACTGTGTGTTTCTGTAAAGTTTAAATATTTTTAATATATATAGGAAAAGACGTATTGAAGAATGAGTGGGTGTGTAAGTGTCTGTATGGATGATTTAGTAGGTGCGTGACTGACTCTATAAGTGAGTGATTTAACGTATCTTACTGAATGCATGGGTTAGTGACTAAACTGGGTGAATGTCTGTATCCGTCTGTCTGTTGCTGTGTAAGTGGCTGCATGTGTTTGTGAATAGCTAAATGAGTGTCTATATGAGTTATTGAATGCTTGTCTGAGTATCTGTATGGGTGCCTGAGTGTTTGTGTGGGAGGGGTGTGTGCAACTCTGTGCATAGATGTGTGAGTGGGTGATTCACTGGGTGGATGGTTTCAAGAGTGCATCTGTGATAGACTGTATGGGTGGGTAAGTGTGTGTAGAGTGTGTTAGTGAGTGAATGTATGTCCCAGTGGTACATGTGTGAGTAACTACATATGTGAAAGGCAGTATATATGTGTGTTGGAGTATATAAATAGCTATAAGCAAGAGTGAGTGATTGTGATAGTGGCTGTATGGATGAGTGTGTGCTTGTATCTGTGATTGTATAAGAGCGTAACAATGTGCTACTATTTGTATGAGTAAGTGAGCTGGTGTGTGTATAACTGTATAGGTGAGTAAATGGCAGTGTGTTTAATTATTTGCATGACTGACTAGGTGTGTGAGTATCTCTATGGATGAGTGGCGTTGTTTGAGTGTCTATATAGGAGTAAGAGTGCATATGATAGTCCTGTACTGAGTGACCGTAAGTATGAGTGACTGTACGGGTGAGTGAGTGGATGTGTGTGTGTAGACCTAAGAATCAGTGAGTGGGTATGTAGTTATTGGTGTTGGAGTGTCTATGGTTTTGCGAATGGCAGTCTGTAATTTAGAGTGGGTGTATCAAAGGTTATATTAGGGTGTGAGGAGGTGCATCAGATTATCACGTGGATGATGTCATCAGTGATGTCATTTGAGATGTCATCAGTGATGTCATCAGTGATGTCACTGACCATGTCATGAGTGATGTAATATGTGACGTCATCAGCAGTGCATTGCGGGCGCGAGTTATAGTTAGCTGAACTAACTATAACGGGGGAATTTCACGGGTTTTGTACGAGTGCAATGTCCAAGTAACTAAAACTGTCCCTAAAACCTATGGTTTTTTCAGTGAATTTCAAAGGTTTTTAAATGCTAATTTGTAACTATAACGTGTCTGAAACCTATGGTTTTTCAGTGAATTTCAAAGGTTTTTAAATGCTAATTTGTAACTATAACGTGTCTGAAACCTATGGTTTTTCAGTGAATTTCAAAGGTTTTTAAATGCTAATTTCTAACTATAACGTGCCTGAAACCTACGGTTTTTTTCAGTGAATTTCAAAGGTTTTGTAAATGACAATTTTTAAATGTATTAATTGTTATATTAATTTTTTTCATACTGATTTACTACATTTTTAGAAACAATTTTTTTTTACATATTTTATTTTTTAAATTACATTGTAATTACATTATACATTACATTACAAAAAATACTTTCTCAGAATGAATTACTTTAGTTTAAATACTTTGCAGATAGGCAATAGACTTTTAAGTACAGTAGTTACAGTTGTTGCAATGGGCAACACATTTTCAAACACAATGCAACATTCAGCTCAATGTGAATTTCTAGTTAAATGCAATTAGTTACTTTATGGATTACTTTTGTAACCACAGGACTGGATCCTAGATTCAGTCCTGGTACATCTCCTGTAAACAGTTGAGCAAAAGCGTTTTGGTTACAGTCGTGATTTTTAAGGAATATTATTGTATTTTAAAAGTTGACACTTAGAAACTTTTTCTCATAGAATCACCAATGTTATCCTATGGAAGGAAATTCACTTAGCAGGTAAAAACTGTTATCGTTACTTTTTCTTACTCAGTGTTGGATCCTGGATCCAGCACTGGTGCATCTCCTGTAAACAGTTGAAAAAATGCGTTTAAGTCATACAGGCGATTTTAAGGAATATTTGTAGTTTGTGAAAATCAACACTTTGAAACTTTTTGCTGAAAACCAGTCAATCTTAGCCTATGAAGGAAATTCAAGTTACCGGTAAGTACGGTTAAAATTACTTTTGAGGATCAGTACTGGGCTGAAAGATGCAGCACTGAGGTCTCTCCTGATAACAGGTGAGTAAATCGGAATTCGTATTTCGGCTGATTTTAGAGGAATATTTTAAAGTTCCAAAACTCCACACTTAGAAGAATTTCCAAGTGAAACCAGTCAATGTTAGCCTATGGAAGGAAATTCAAGTTACTGGTAAGTACGGTTAAAATTACTTTTCAGGACCAGTACTGGGCTGAAAGATGCAGCACTGAGGTCTCTCCTGATAACAGGTGAGTAAATCAGAATTTGGATTTCGGCTGATTTTAGAGGAATATTTGTATGTTTCAAAAATCAACACTTAGAAACTTTTTCAGCAAAAAGCAGGCAATGATATCCTATGGAAGGAAATTCAAGTTACTGGTAAGTACGGTTAAAATTACTTTTGAGGATCAGTACTGGGCTGAAAGATGCAGCACTGAGGTCTCTCCTGATAACAGGTGAGTAAATCGGAATTCGTATTTCGGATGATTTTAGAGGAATATTTTAAAGTTCCAAAACTCCACACTTAGAAGAATTTCCAAGTGAAACCAGTCAATGTTAGCCTATGAAGGAAATTCAAGTTACCGGTAGAGTACGGTTAAAATTACTTTTCAGGATCAGTACTGGGCTGAAAGATGCAGCACTGAGGTCTCTCCTGATAACAGGTGAGTAAATCGGAATTCGTATTTCGGCTGATTTTAGAGGAATATTTTAAAGTTCCAAAACTCCACACTTAGAAGAATTTCCAAGTGAAACCAGTCAATGTTAGCCTATGAAGGAAATTCAAGTTACCGGTAAGTACGGTTAAAATTACTTTTCAGGACCAGTACTGGGCTGAAAGATGCAGCACTGAGGTCTCTCCTGATAACAGGTGAGTAAATCGGAATTCGTATTTCGGCTGATTTTAGAGGAATATTTTAAAGTTCCAAAACTCCACACTTAGAAGAATTTCCAAGTGAAACCAGTCAATGTTAGCCTATGGAAGGAAATTCAAGTTACTGGTAAGTATGGTTAGAATTACTTTTCAGGACCAGTACTGGGCTGAAAGATACAGCACTGAGGTCTCTCCTGATAACAGGTGAGTAAATCGGAATTCGTATTTCGGCTGATTTTAGAGGAATATTTGCACAATGGTGAAGGGAGGGGCGGGGCCTGAGGTTACATCTGTGCAAACGCGCCCCGTGGCGCGTTTTAAGTTGGGGATTAAGTCCCCTTGAATCCTGAGGGTCCCTAGGGGCCAACTAGCCCACCAGGAACCTCCAATATGCGCCAGGGGCTGCGTTGCAGAGACGTGTAGAGAGGCCACACCCCTTTTACACCTCTCTGCAACGCAGCTCTGTGGCGCTTTCTGGATGTACCTGTTGGGCTAGTTGGCCCCAGAGACCCTCAGGATGAAGGATTTAATTCCCCATCTTAAAACGCGCCACGAGACCTGTTTACACATGTCACCTGAAGCCCCGCCCCTCCCTTCACCACTGTGCAAGCGCGCCCGTGGCGCGTTTTAAGTTGAGGGATTAAGTCCCCTTGAATCCTGAGGGTCCCGGAGTCCAACTAGCCCACCATATACCTCCAAAAGCGCCACAGAGCTGCGTTGCAGAGAGGTGTAAAGGGGCGTGGCCTCTGTACACTCTCTGCAAGGCAGCCCCTGGCGCATACTGGAGGTTCCTGGTGGGCTAGTTGGCCCAAGGACCCCCAGTATTCAAGGGAGTCGTTCCCCTCTGCAACGCGCCAGGGCGCGTTTGCAGAGTGGTGAAGGAAGGGGGCGGGGCCTGCGGGCCCGATCGTTTTTTTTTTTTTGTCCCCTGAAGGGGGCTGTGTGGCCCCCTTCCTTTTTCTGTTTTTGGGCCCTGGGGACCCCATCCCCCAGGGCCTTACCCCTTTTAAATTTACAAAAAAAAAAAAAACGGGGAAGGGGCCGCGTGGCCCCCTTCCCGGGCCTGTATTGGCCCGGGGACCCCATCTCCCGGGGCATGGCCTCTATTTTTATTTTTAATATTTTGAGGGGGCTGCGTGGCCCCCCTCCTCTAGCCATCTTAAGGCCCGGGGACCCCATCCCCGGGCCGGCCATACCCTTTTTTTATTTTTATTATTTTCAAAACTTTGGGGAGGGGCGCGTGGCCCCTCCCGAGCCCTACTTGCCCAGGGGACCCCATCCCCCGGGGCTGGCCCTCTCGTTGGGGACTGTGGGGGGTCCCAAACCCCCACAGTCCCGCCGGCGCCCCTGTCCTACGGGAGCCGGCATTGCTTTACACATGGGGAGCAGCTAACATGCTGCTCCCCATGTGGAAAAGCAATCGGCTTTGGATATTGGAAGAGAGAGCAGGTTTCCTGCTCTCTCTTCCAATATCCAAAGCAAGTTTGCAATGACAGGACGGGAGCCGCGAGGCTCACGTCCTGTCATTACAAGCAGCAGTGTCCCGAGGGTAGGCACCCGGGACACTGCAGGAGCCGACCCTGGGGGTGGCGGTCCCCAGGGCCACCACAGGCTCCAGGAGGGGGCCGCGCGGCCCCCTCCCATCGTGTGCACAGCCCGGGGAGGTGGTGGTCCCGGGGCTCTGGAAGTCGTAACGGACCCCCATATTTAAATGTTTAGTGCCCGGGGAGGTGGCGGTCCCGGGCGTGTGGGGAGGCTGGAGCCCCCACACAGGTTTTTCATTTAAAAAAGAAGCCCGGGGAGGTGGTGGTCCCGGGGCTGCGGGAGGCTCAGAGCCCTCCCGCACCATTACTGCATAAAGCCCGGGGGTGGCGGTTCCCGGGGCTTGGGGGCCCTTAGAGGCCCCCACACATAAATTAACCCCCCAGCATGCCCCGGGACTTGGCCCACCCGGGGCCAGTGCTATCGAGCGCGGGAGACCGCGCTTTGATTTTTCGGCAGGATTCGCGCACCCTGAGCGCATCCTGCCGATTTTTTTTTTTAAATGCTTTTTTGCCCAGGGGTCCTTGTGGGACCCCTGAGCAGAGCCTAGGGGTTAGGGTGTTTCTACCCTGCCCCCTTTGTGCGTTTTGCGCACTTGTTTCTTTTTTTCTCGGCGGGATACGCGCACCTAAGCGCATCCCGCCGATTTAAAAAAATATATCTTTTCTGCCCAGGGGTCCTTGTGGGACCCCTGAGCAGACCTAGAGAGTCAGGGTGTTTCTACCCTGCCCCCTTTGCGCTTGCGCACTTGTTTCTGTCCTCGGTTCTACCGAGGACAAAATAACTGCCAACACTTCTTGATTTGGAGTGTTGACAGCCAATTAACATGCAGCTCGTGATCGGGAGAGTGCAGCGGATCCGGCGCACCCATAGATATATATGTGATTTTAATTGTGAATTTCTCAGGAACTACTGAGCGGATTTACACCATTTTAGCAAAGGCACCAGTCTGAACCAAGGGCTACCTCTTTGCCAAATTTGGGGTAATTCCGTTCAGCAGTTCAGAGCTGTAGCTGCGACTAAAGGTTCCTATGGAAAAATGAATGGGGAAACGCGTTTTGGGACCCCCTTTTTCTCGGCCCCCGCTTGACGTATCACCCGAGACTTTCAGGGTAGGAGCGGACCGGAGCGCCCCAACAAGTTGGAAGCTTTCAGCGAAGATTCGTCAACCGACGCCAACGTTATTGCAAATAGAATGTCGCGGATTTCCTATGGATAATAGGTTGTAACTATAACTATCTACTGGCGACCGCCAGTAGATAATATATATATATATATATATATATATATAATCAAACTGATCGAAATTTTGCGAAGCAAGATGATGGAATCAGCAAAACAACACCGGATAGGGCCTCTGCCTCAGACTTGAGCTCTGCGCTCGAGAGTGAATCAGATTCAGAAGGAAGTAGAACAGCAATAGGTTGGGTCGCTAGCCTCAACATGCTAACCCTGGCTGAAGAATTGTTTTTTTATGGCGCGACAGACGTCAAATACTCCGACCGAGAGCTCAAAACGTCAAAGTTAACAGAGGAGAAATGCAAGTCGCAGAGAAAGAAGAAAGCATAGCAGGACAATCAAGAGGAAAGAAACAAGCTGGCACAAAGTGGAGACGCAAACAAATATAATACAGCAAAATAACAAAACAGTGATCAATTTGTCCAGTATGGTATTGGATGAAGCAGAAAAATAACTTCGTCATTAGGGCTTTCTTATTGCCCTGAAAGTTCTTTCAGTTATAGCAATACTCGAGTGGACATCTACACGTATATACGCAAACTAAAACTGAAAAAAACATTTTCTACAGAAATCCAATGCTCAAATCACAAGTGTTCCATCAAGATCGGCATTAGCAAGAAATTCTAATATGGACAATTTACAGATTTCAGATATCCATCTGATGCAAAAACTTCAGGAATTACAAAATGAAAATTTGCGGGACAATCACGAACCATCCACTCAAGCGATTGTACTACAACAGGAATTAGACACATAGCAGCATTAAAACTCCTTTCAAACCTAAATTCACTTTTACTCCTGTGATGCCTCAAGATAATATCGATGTATTCAACGATAATATAATTGAACAACTTAAAAAACTGAATCAAACAACTCAGAGAAAACGCAAAGGGAGAGTAAACACAACAGGAGTTACCACAACCTGATCAAGAAACTACAAAACAACAATCAGATTGTGATTAGCAACGCAAACAAAGGTGGTAATATCGTGATTTGGTCAAAATATGACTACGTGGTTGAAGCATACAAACAATTGGATGACATCGAATGCTATAAAAGAAGCAATGTTCTAGTGGTCAGAACAGTATACAATGAATATTATGCTAAATTAGCGACATGGCAAAATGGTGTATTGACTTTTGAGGAACACAAATATTTTCACAATGACTACCTTAGGATACCAGTGATTTATTTCATCCCCAAGGTGCACAAGAGTATGTCATCACCTCCGGGCAGACCAATAATTTCAGCCAGGAAGAGTTTGCTGGAAAATACCTCACAATATGTAGACTTTTTTCTACAGGAGTTTGTTCGAAGTTTGCCATCCTTCATCAAGGATACAGGGGAGTTTTTGAAAATAATATATAATATTCCTTGGAGTCAAGGCTATCTGCTCATGACTTTGGATGTAACGACTCTATACACAAGAATTAACCATAGAGATGGCCTCAGAGCAGTAGAGCATTTCCTAAAAAGTAAAAAAGTAGACCTCTCAAACTGTATGAACATAGTAAAATGCTATTGTGCATGATGCAATTCTGTTTAGACAACAATCTATTTTCTTTCAACAAAGGCATTTTCCAACAAGTTCGGGGAGTTTCCATGGGGGCCTGCTTCTCCCCCAGTTACAGGTGCTTGCACATGGGCTGGTGGGAGGAGCGGGTCCTCATGGTAGAGCACAACGAGAGTTGGGATAGACACGTAATTTGTTGGCTACGATACATTGATGATTTATTTATAATCTGGAAGGGTCTAAGGATAGTGCAGACAAATTTGTAGCCGAAATCAATTGTAATAATGTCATTTTTAAGTTTACAGCACATACAAGGCCACGGGCAGTGGATGTTTTAGATTTCCATGTATATTTAAACAACAACAGGACTGAAACTATTACATTGAAAAGAAACAGGAGGCAATTCAACACTCCATGCCAGCAGCTTTCATCCACGACATCGAATCAACAGTATCCCCTGTAGTGAGATGCTCAGGTTAAAAAGAATTTGTAGTTGTGAGGAAGAACTTAAAAAGGCCCAATTTGAGTTCAAACAAAGATTCTTGCTCGTGGTTACTGTGCCCAAGTTATTGATCAAGCTATTTTAAAAACAGAAAAAATAAACAGGGAGAGTTTACTATTTGACAGGCAATCGAACAGCGACCCCAAACAATGAGATCCAAAAACCACAGATGGGGAAACCAGGCTCATCTTGACTTATAGCAAGCAAGAGCAGCAGCTAAGAGCCATAGTGAGGAACCAGTGGCCATTGATTTTAAGGGATCCTATCATTGGCACGCTGATCCCAAAAACACCTGTGATTACTTTTAAAAGATCAGTATCAATGAGCAATGCCCTTTTCAGTAGTAGCCCAGAATTGGCGGAGGCATGTAATTGCCTTTCTTCTAAAAAAGGTTTTTTCAAATGCAACGCCTGTAGGGCATGTCAGTTCGGCATGAATATGTCACAATATGATACCCCATTTCATGATAGGCCTATTAAAATAGACAAACCTCTCACTTGTAAGACAGAGTTTGCTGTGTATGTACTTGAATGTACATGTCGATTGCGCTATATAGGGAGTACCAAATTGCAGGTGTATAAAAGCATCTTACAAAACATTCAGGCAATAACCAACATGGATCCCTTATACCCAGTAGCGCGTCACTTCAAGGGGACACACAACAATAATCTTAGTCACCTCAAATATTTCGTAATTGACACAGTACCAAAGTTAAGATGAGGAGGCAATTGAGAAGCAATATTGCAAAGATTGGAAACAAGATATATTTTAGATCTAGATACAAAAAATCCTAATGGGCTCAATATCAGCGAAGATTTGTATACGTGCCTGTAGTAGCTGGTTCATAATCCTTTCTCCACATGACACCCTAAAAACTGCATCCCAATTAAATATACTGGCCCTGTTCCTCTATGGGGTTTTCCTTGTAAACTATGATATCCATTATAAACCTCTGATGTTTGAAGTGAAAAATAAGGGGGGTTTTTACAGGAAAGTTTATCTGAGTAAGCAGCAAATGTTTCATTCAACTGCATTTTTTTAAAAACACGTTGTTGGCACTTTATGAGCACTTAGTCACTTTAGGGGATATAAGTTCGGCTGTCAAACTCTGCCCACATGGGCGGTATTGAGGCAAGACATAGGTCACAAAAACGGAGCTCATTAAAAGATTGAGCTGCCATAGAAAATCAGATAAGACACACTAAAGCAACACTTATAAAGAAAAAACATACAAATCAAGAAATAAATTAGTATGGTGGGTTGTCTAAATAATGAATTAACAAATGGCACCTAATTAAAATATACAACAGGCCTATGCACTTTATATTGCAGACTTTGCACCAATGTACTATTGGGCTCTTGGATTTAAATGAAACCATGGTAACAGCCATCTTTTAATGAAATAATCGCCTATATTGCATAAATGCGTAATTTTGCACGTTAGTGACTTATTAATTGGTGCGGCTATGATTATTTCAGCTATGGTAACTGGCATTTGTTTTTAGTAACAAGATCTTAGCAATTTTCTCCAATATAGATGTTGGCTATTTGTAATTACATTTATACCCCATATATGTTTTTCAATTTGATAGTAATGTCTTTTATCTTGAGAAAAAAGTATAATAGATTGGTGACCAATGTGGTGATACATTGCATCGTTATTTTTACAGCCAAGGTATGCCCCTTTGTATGTTTTGTTTGGTTAAAAGTCTTTTTTCTATATTTATAGAATTAGCAAGCACTGTCTCACTTTAAATTGGTGTAAACCTCGCAGAATGTCATGTGATCAAGGCCAGGTTGGCCGAAACGCCTCATGGCGGATGTGCAAAGAATAAAAAACTGCACAAGAACTTTGGGTCTGTGTCTCGACGTCTCCTTGGGGGGGATTGATGCAACGGGTATTTAAGTGTATATATATATATATATATGGCAAACACACGGTGACTCACTCGAAAGCACTCGGGAAACGTGCAAGGTCACCAACCTAAAATAAAAAGATATTGACAAGTTCAGGAGGTGGTACATAATTGGCAGCCTTTCTTTTAGCCTGACACGTTTCAAAAATTTCTTCCTCAGAGGCTCAAGAAGGTAGGTGCTCTTTCTCCTCCCCCAGCAGCATTTATAACATGTCCCGCCCTTGAATAGGGCCATCGTCATTCTTTGGCATTCTGGGAGTTGGAGTACTAAATCTTTCAATATTGTTGTGCACAATTACTGCTTGCGATAAAGCCCAGATTTGGCCCCAGCCGCTGATCAAAGTCATAATTCTGCAACTAAAAGAAAGGCTGCCAATTATGTACCAGCTCCTGAACTTGTCAATATCTTTTTATTTTAGGTTGGTGACCTTGCACGTTTCCCGAGTGCTTCTCGAGTGAGTCACCGTGTGTTTGCACATTGAAAAGCGGCCGCTCAGCCGCTGAGGATCACCACCCCAGTATCCAGAGGGGCCGCGTGGAGTGATTCACCCTCCGCATATGCGGGGAAACGTTGCAGAATTATGACTTTGATCAGCGGCTGGGGCCAAATCTGGGCTTTATCGTAAGCAGTAATTGTGCACAACAATATTGAAAGATTTAGTACTCAACTCCCAGAATGCCAAAGAATGACGATGGCCCTATTCAATGGCGGGACATGTTATAAATGCTGCTGGGAGGAGAAATAGCCTTCACCTTCTTGAGCCTCTGAGGAAGAAATTTTGGAAACGCGTCTGGCTAAAGAAAGGCTGCCAATTATGTACCAGCTCCTGAACTTGTCAATATCTTTTTATTTTAGGTTGGTGACCTTGCACGTTTCCCCGAGTGCTTCTCGAGTGAGTCACCGTGTGTTATATATATATATATATATATATATATATATATATATATATATATATATATATATATATATATATATATATATATATATATGCCATCAAACAAAGTGCCTTGAGATGAGGATGCATTCGGCAGCTAATTGATTCTTTCGAACCTTTATTAAAATGAAAGCCAGCATTTTCATTCAGAGTCATCTTGTAATTCCCTAACGCGTTTCGGAGCCATGCGCTCCTTACTCATAGGCTGACACTGGCTACATGGACATGCTCGCTGGTACCATTACTGCATGCACTTTAATGGCCCCTCGTGGGCCTTGCAGGTGAGTTACATTCTCCAATTGCATGCTGGGACCTGTAGTCTTTCTCTCAAGCCGATAATTACCCCAGTGGGTTCCATGTGCTCCATTTATATAGACTGGATGGGACGGGAAACAACCTTTACAACGCGGACATTACTCTGCGATACCTTCTGGCAGCGGTCGTTACAACGACCGGCGTTGTTCTAACGCAGTGCCATTACAACACAAGTCGTTACAACAACTTGCTCTAGATGGCGCTCTAGACTAAGGAATAGTATGATTTACTATTCCAACACCTTCCCTTCTGTTGCACACACTGGAGTTGGAATAGTAAATCATACTATTCCTAGAGTCCAACGCGCCATCTAGAGACAAGTCGTTATAACGACTGCGTTATAATGGTACTGCATTGTATCTAACGCGGTCGTTATGCTACCAGCGTTGCTGAAGCACGTGATGTAATGACTCGCGTAGTAAAGAGTCATATTCGGTTGGGACATTGGGCTGTTAAGGCTCATGGGATATGTAGTTTAAAGTTTTAAGTGTTTTGAATGGCTTCGGTCCTGCCCTAGAATCCCAATTTTATCCGCTAAAATGGCTTTATTTCAGCTGTCTCCCATCTAAAATTGACTGCTTCAATATAGGTCTATCAGGTAATTACATTTCCCCATTTGTTTTTTTTTAATCTTCCACTTTACTGCTCTAAAATGTTGCCATGTAGCCATAGTTCTCAGAAGAAAAAACACAACTCCCATGTGAGGAGTATATTAAGCAATAGCCAGGGCTGGTCCTAGGACTTTTGAGGCTCTGGGCAAATAGGCAAGATGTGAGGCCCTTCTAAGTTGCATGCGATGTGACATCACAGGAAGTGATATCACAGGACTATAAATCTTCTTTGGCATCGCTAAGTGACCTAGTGTGGATATCAGTAACACCAGTGGGGGCTGGCTTGTACCGAGGGTGGTTGGGCAGAGATTCAAAAATTTTTAAATTTTAAATAAACTTACCTTATGTTGCAGCGGGACGTTATATGACCCCACACCGTATACAGGCTACATTTGGAGGGGAACCCAGAGAGTGCCCAAGATGTAAACAGTTGGATGCAGACTTTCTCCACATGACATGGAGTTGCGCAATCATACAGGGATATTGGGACGCGGTGATGACTAAAATTAATAATACTCTGGGTCGTACACTAGCCCATTCCCCTGAAGTCTGTCTTCTGGGATTATACCCCAGATCGCCTAAACGCAAAGTGGGCCACCGATCTATCGATTTGTCCCTTGGCCTGGCCAAGAGCGAATCTGTGATCGCATCGAAGTCAGTAACGGGGCCGCAGATAGGGGTTTGGAACCAGGAGGTGATACATTGGGCGGCAGCAGAGGGCAGAGCCTTGCATAAAGAAAAGCTGAAGGGCATACACAAGCGCCCTATTGTGGACGGGTGGAGGGAGGTACTATATAATTGGGAACATCCGAGCTGCTCCAATAGTGGAGAAGAGGGGGAGGGAGATACATCGACTGGCTCGGATGGATAGGCCCTGTACATGATAACTCTCCCCATTGGGGGCTTTCCCCCCCTTCCCCCCATGCGCGTACTTTCCCCCCCCTCCCCAACCACCCACCCACCGACACCACTGATGCTTGCCAGGACCTTGAGATATACGTAATATTAATGAGTGACGGATAGCAGCCCCCCTTTCCCTTTTGCTCTCTCCCCCCTTCTCTGTCGGAGACTCCCACCGCGGTCCCCCATGGGGACACACACCGAGATGATACATTCCAATGCGGGAGGAGGGAAAGGTGACCATGCCCACATGCACAGACTGACACCGTTTTAATTGTTTAAGTTTGATTGTTTGTTAGGTAATGGCGTATAGACTGCGTTAGTAAGTGAACGTAACACTAGATAGCATGTGAGAACTAATCGCACGGAGGCCCCAGGACCGAGGAAATCAGACTATAAGGCACATAAGGATGAGGTTAAAATGGAGACACAACCCAAATATTAGATACACTGACACGTGGCTAATTACCTAGGGGGATGGGAAATGTGAGATATCGGGTCAATGTAGATTGAATGTTACAGTGGTGCCAGATATATTTCCATCATCCAAGTGAATAAGAAATGATGTATACATATGCAATACTTCATAAATCTTGTGCTAAGTTATGAAAATGTAAGAATGTATGATAATAAATGCCAATAAACATACTTAAAAAAATAAATAAATAACTGATCTTGCAGCGCGACATCCTCCTTCCTTGGGTGTCTTCTCTCCTCACCGAAGCTCCCGATGCAAGAAACTTCACTACCCAATCCTGGCACTGCTTTCACAGCATGAAAGCAGTGCCAGGATTGGATAGAGGGGTCTCTTTCAGTGCTCCTAAGAGCACTGGAGGCCAGCACTTTCTCTAACCCAGTTAATTGTCTAAGACAGCTGGGTTAGAGAACTTTAAAATGCGCATGTCTGGCTGGCCAGCCAAAGAGACATGCACATTTTAAAGAGCATAGCTCTCTGCTGCTACCACTCGGCATCGCTGGCCCCACCCCGTCCTGACACTTAGTTCAGGATGGGTGGCTGAAAAATAAAACAATAATAAATTAACTTTATTACCGTTTTATTTTTCAATTCTGGGGCTTGTGGGGCGACGCTCCTCTGCTCAAATGGAGGAACCACCCCTGATTAACACATACATGGCAATTGACCCAATTCAGGTAGGAGACTCCCAAATTGTGAACCTAAAAATGGCTTAAAATCAAATAAATGTTTGTTTTATTAAATTGAAACCATAACAATTTGTCCCCTGTGTGAAAAAGGATCGACAATAAAAATATTTTTTTGTTATATCCTAAAACCACAAAAACTTTTTGTTATCCATTAATAATATTCAAGTATGTACAAAAGTGTGTAATAAACAATTAATAGGTCCTAAGCATTAGTTAGTCCATGTTCCACTGTATAATCAAAAGGATACATTACTGACATAATTCTAAATTGACAGACGATCTCTCTCAAGTTCCGGCCAACCTTTTTTCAGCATTACGGGGCAATGGCTGGATGTTCAGTTTTTAATGCCCGCTCCTGTGAGTTAAGGAACTTTATCAATTGACAGTTCATTAAGGTGTCAGTCGGGTCCAGCCCTGCTATTATAGCAGGTCTGCAGGTCCTTATTCTTCTGATGTTCATTGCAATCCTCAATAAAGTGACTCGTGTTTTTAAATGTTTGGGAGACACACAGACTAAGTGGATGAAGTCCTCTTTATCGCTGCCGCATAGTCGGCATTCTTTCGGCCCTTTGTGGACCCAGGTTGGCTGGTCCGCGATGGAAGGTAATTTGCCGAAGCGAAGGGCCATCAGTTGTTGCTTTCGATAGACCGAGAATGTGATGTTTAGGTATAGTGCTGGCACAAGGGTCTTATAATTGTTGATTACCATCCAAGCATGCTTTCTCTTGCTGAAGATGTTTTTGTCCATTAACAAAGAGTGAAATTTTACAGTTTTATTTATCCCTTGTTTGAATGTTGGGTAGGTCAGGTTGGTGTTCCAAAGCTCTCCTGTGCAAGTTGTCAATAATGCTTTTTGGAGATATTGGTTGTATGGAGATTTTTTTCCTTTTCTAGTTCCGCCCACAGAGCTTTGTTCAATTCTGAATCTGCTGTATTTTGTTTCAGTCTGTACCATTGCTTAATGGTTGCATACATCCTCCCCAGTGTTTCGTTAGTTACGCCAAATTCTAGTCTCACATGGACTGGAGATGTGGATTGATGAGTCTGGAAGACCCTTTTATATGTTGAAACTAGCAGTTTGTTTAGGAGGTCGGAGTCTTTCCCATGTAGCGCAATACTGCCATATGTTAACATTGGTAACATTTTGGTGGTTACTACTGCTAACAAGGGTTTGAACGATGGCCCCTTCAGTTTTTTTGCTAGAGTCCTAAAGGCAAACAATAGGGCATTTGTTCTCTGCAGCATGTATGCTTTTTGCTCTTGATTGTTCTGCCTGTTGTCTATATACAAACCCAGGTATTTATAGTTGGAGACTTCCTCTAGCAGGTTGCCTTCTAGTTGTATGCTCTGTTTGGCCGTTGGGTAACTGCTGATTAGCATTGTCTTGCTTTTCGATGTATTTATTTCTAGCCTATTGTCTGTTATATATTCCAACATACCGGTGAGTGACCTGCGGAGGCCGATCTTGGTTAGGCTCATCAGGACTACATCGTCCGCGTATGATAGATGCGATAAGGATAACGTTCCCAATTGGGGTGGATGGGAATTGATCTTGTTGAGCTTGTGTGCCAGGTCCGCCATAAAGAGATTAAAAAGGTGCAGTGCCAGCACGCACCCTTGTTTCAGCCCTTTTGTGGTGGTCACCTTCCTTGATAATCTTGAGCCATCTCCCAGCTTTGCTCTCATCCATGTGTTGAAGTAAAGTAACAGTATTCCTCTGAATATTTTCTCGGGAATGTTCCAAGCTTGCAGTTTTTCCCATAGTATGTGACGATCCACACTATTGAATGCCGCCTTAAGGTCTACAAAACAGAGGTGCAGATGTTGTTTCCTCCGTTTGTACTTATCGGCAATTAGAGAAAGTGATAAGATATTTGTAGTTGTCCCGATTCCTTTTCTGAAACCTGTCTGGTTGACCGGTATCAGTTTGAACTTGTTTGACCAGGTAATCAGATCTTCCAGTATCAGAGAAGCATAGTACTTTGCGTCAACGTCCAGTAATGCGATTAACCAGTAATTTGACGGGCATGTTCTATCGCCCCCTTTATAGATCGGTGAGATTATTGACCCTTGCCAGCTCGACGGAATTTGCTTTAAACTCAACTTCTGGGGCTTGGCCAAGATGGCGGAGTGAGCGGACGCTTTCTGCCTGAGCTCCGCTCCCGCCGGGCCTACAGCACTTACTAACGCACCTTTAGCACCCGGACCCCCCGCCAGAAGCAACGAGACCTCACGGCGCTCCGGGCCGGGAGCGGAAAGACGACCTACCCACTCGACAGAGGATGGACAAGCGGCCTCCGGCCTTCCAGCGGCTCCGCGACACAAGGCGGTGAGGTGCTAGGACTGTCGCGAGGGCCGACTGCGCGTCTAAGGAGGCTGCTGGCCTGCGCAACCCACACTCGTGGGCCTCAGAAGGCTTACCGCCGCAACCTACACTCGCGGGCCCCAGAAGGCTTACCGCAGCTGCACCTCGCCTCATGTGATTCCTGGCCCGCGGAGACGCGAGAACGGCCCCGGACCTGCAGGGTGGCCTACGGCGTAAAGCGAGCACGCTGTGTGAGGCCTGCTTAGCTCCCCGCTGTTAGAGGGGCCTGATCCAGTGCGTTGCCGCATCCGAGGGTCACTCAGTGAGGAGCGGGTGCCCTCCGGCCCCACTTGCTGTCGCATCAGTGCCCGTGAGGCCTACATCTGCTGGGTGTGGCCCGCTCGGGGCCTGTGGAGTTCTGGAGGGCCGCGGCGGAGGAGGCGTGCTGGACCAGTGAAGACTCGGGCTGCACGAACGTAGTGCCCCGCGGCTCCCCTGCTGAGCACTTACCACCGCGACGGAGGGAGATGCCGCCCTGATACCCGTGGTCAGACGGAGGAGGCCCAGGGCTGAGTACCGGTGAGGCCTACAGAGCTGTGGAGGCGCCGGAGCCTCTTATCCCCTGCTGGGTCCCCTCTGTGCAACACGCCGGCACGACAGGTGAGGGACGCTGGGTTGCACTGGATTCCGCTGGTGCTTGGTGCCGCTCCTGTGGGACTGAGGCTTGGAGGTGTCTGTGGGCGGCAGGGCGGCGTACCCGGTGGAAGCGCCGGTGCCCCGCGGAGTCCGACTTCAACCACCCCGGGGGGCAGACCGCCCCCGGGAGTATCACACGGCCCACCGTCTACCGCCGCCACGTGCTAAGGGAGTGACCGGGACTCGGCCTCATTGCAGCAGAACATCAGTACTTCCTAAGGAGCACCTGGATACGAGCAACAACTCTTCTGGGAGCAAGCGCGCATATTCACCCAACCAGCAGCCGCCTGGTAATAGCATATCCCTTCTTCTGGGCCCGTCCTCGACTCTTGGGCGGGCCGGCCTCAAGGTCCCACAATGGCCGACGGCCAAAAGAAAGAAGAATAGGTCCGTCCAGGACCTCCTCCTGAAATCGGCGGGGGACGCCTCAGGATCTAACGCGACGCCAGTGGGAGACGGCCCGGATGGTGCGGTCACAAGGGAGTTCCTGGAGGCCCTGTTTGCTTCCCAGAGGGAGGATATCCTGGCCATTAAAACGGACCTACAGGCAGACCTCCGGGAGGTACGAAGAGATGTGGACGCTGTGGGGGAGCGAGTGGTCGCCCTGGAGGACTCAGCAACCGCCAGGGATGAAGAGATCGCAGCACTTCAGCAAGAAATCCTGCGGCTGCGGGACCAGCAATTGGACCTCCAATCGCACTCAGAGGACCTGGAGAATAGGTCGAGGAGGAACAATGTCCGTAAACGTGCAGTCCCAACCAGGGCAGAAGGGGAAGATCTCGTGGGTTACGTGCAAGACCTCTTCCGAGCGGCTCTGAACGCCCCGGCGGAATCCACCGTCAAGATCGACCGATGCCACTGAGTCGGCCCGCCACGTCAACCGAACCGCCCCCGCAGACATCCTAGTATGTGTACACGATTTTACAGTGAAAGAGGAGATCCTCAAAGCAGCCCGCTCTTGTCAACCTCTACGCTTTCGGGACCACTCTCCACAGCTGTTCCAGGACCTGGCAGCCAGTACCCTTCAAAAGAGAAGAGATTTTCGCCCCATCACTAACCACCTCCGCTCGAAGAGTGTATCATACTCCTGGGGCCGTCTGTTTCACCTCATTTTCCGTTGATGAGAAGTTGCACCAAGTCCACTCCATGACCGAGGCTTGTAAAGTGCTGAACTTGAATCTCGACGAACTGCCTGCCCAGCCGGATGCCTCAGAGCCGGGCACACAGAAGCCCCCGAGGCGCGGGCCCCGGGGCGGTCGGGGCCTGGATCGCCTCCGCCCTGACCCGGCCACAATCATCAAAGAGCGGTCTGCAGTTCTTCGGACCCTTGCTGGCGCAGAGGGGGGAGTCCCTGGACTCTAATGATTGAGGGTAACATGCTTATGGGTTTGTTCTATCCTCTTTGGGTCCGGCGGGGGGATTTTTCTCCTCACTAAATAAAGGGAGCCCCTCACTCTTTTGGCAGTCCCCACTTCCTACTGACCAGATTTCAAGATGGACTTTGTGTGCTTGCCTTTGTTGTTGTTTTATTGTTTTTGGGTTTGTTTCTATTGTTCTGGGGTAGAGGGGGTCCTCTCTTCGGTGAGCTTTTTACTTAGGGCTCCCCTGTCTGGGTTTGTCCGGTTACACATGTACACGTGGTCCCTTCTGAGATCTGTCCCTCACCACTGGCCTCACTGCTTTAGTCACAGCGCCCGACGGCTCTTCCCCAACCAATGGAAGTCAAGGTAGTCAGCTTTAACGTCAGAGGCCTTAACAACCCCACTAAGCGGAAGGCAGTGCTCTCATTGCTCGAGCACACGGGGGGATGTGTGCCTACTCCAAGAAACTCACCTCCTCCCCAGCGACACACACCGCATGCAGCAGAGAGGGTTTCCCTTGCAGTTTTGGTCCTCGGGGAAAAGTAAGAAGGGCGGGGTGGCCATTCTGCTTTCCAAACACTTTAGAGGTTCCATAGTGGGTTCTGTGGCAGAGATCAAGGGGCGCCTCCTAGCGCTGAGGCTACGCATTGGGTCCTCCAACATCACGATAGCCTCAATCTACTCCCCAAATGAGCACCAAGAGAAATTATTGATGGACGCTTTGGCCAAGGTCCTTCATACACCCGACTCCCTGGTGGTGGTGGGTGGTGATTTAAATTTAGTTATGGATGCAGGGGTGGATCGTTCCAGCCCGAGGTCAGGCGGAGCAGGAGCTATATCGGGGAGAGGTAGGGAGTGGCTGGATGACTGTGGGATCAAGGATGCATGGCGCAGCTTACACCCCGTTGAACGAGATTATTCCTTCTATTCGGCGGCCCATAAGTCCTACGCCCAATTGGACCACTTCCTCGTCACCCAAGCCGCATGGGCATGTACCAATGCCTCTACCATCGAGGCCCGATCTCTCTCGGACCATGCACACATAACTCTGACACTGCACCTGCCGCCCACGCAATCGTCCCCACCACACTGGCGCCTGAGGGACTCCCTGCTACGGTCCCCGCAGGTGGTGGAGGACCTTCGACATACACTGACTGATTACCTAACATTTAACGACGATGGTTCCACGCCTTTGGCCTCCGTCTGGGAGGCTCTTAAATTGGTCGCGAGAGGGACCTTAATTGCCAAAGCGGCTTATGATAACAAAACCAGGCAGGCTAAACGAGAGGACCTAGAAGCTAAAGTTAAGGAACTCGAGGCAATCCACAAACGCACGGTTGCTCCTCGAATCTGGCATCAGTTGGAGAAGGAGCGGCTCCAGCTGAAGCGTTTGGACCTCGATAGGGCTGAATACGCGGTGCTTTCGGCTGAAGCATAAATATTATGTGGGTTCTAACAAGGGCGGTCGCATGCTAGCACACTGCCTCCGCAGTCAACGAAAGGCCCAGGCAATTAAAGCGGTGCTGGAGGAGCGGGGTTCTGAGGTAACGGACGATCCCGGCATAGCAGCGGCTTTTCGGTCCTTTTATGCGAATCTATACTCCACTGAGTCCCCTAGCCTTGCGGACCCTCGTGAGTACCTACGCGGTGCAGCAGTCACCCCTCTTCTGCCTAGCGAAGCAGACGGTCTGGAGGCTCCCATACGGACTGAAGAGGTGATTTCTGCTATTGCCCATCTGAAGACCCTAAAAGCGCCAGGCCCGGACGGCTTCAGTTCTCTTTTTTATAAGACTTACTGTGCGCAGCTGGCTCCACTGCTCACTCGATTATTCAATTCCTTTGCGGACACGGGCACTCTCACGGCTTCTATGCTGCAGGTGACAATCTCGGTCATCCCCAAACCAGGGAAGGACCCGGTGTTCTGCAGCTCATACCGGCCGATTTCCCTGCTGAATATCGATGCTAAACTGTTCTCTAGCATTCTGGCCCATAGATTAAACCCCCTCATGGCCGGCTTGATCGATCCGGATCAGTCGGGCTTCATCCTGAGTAGACAGTGCGGGGACAATACCAAAAGGATTTGCCACTTAATTGACAAGGTACACGCTCTAAGGAGGAGGCTTTACTGCTGGCAGTCGATGCCGAGAAAGCCTTTGACCGCGTGCATTGGCCGTATTTGTTTGCCACTCTGGAGCGCTTCGGCCTGGGAGTCAAGTTCCGCAGTTGGGTGGCAAGCATCTACAGCACCCCAACTGCTGCAGTCAGGGTAAATGGAATACTATCGAGCGACTTCGTGGTGGGGAGGGGCACCAGACAGGGTTGCCCTCTCTCCCCCCTGCTCTTCGCCCTGTACATGGAGCCCTTTGCCCAGAGGCTCCGGTACAACCCGCAGGCGCAGGGTATCCCATTTGGGGCTGACCGCCACTTAATTAGCCTCTACCCCGATGACGTCAATTTCTCGTTGGCACGCCCCTTGACTTCTATGCCGGCCATTGTGGTAGACCTGCAGGTCTTTAGTCAGGTTTCTGGATTTAAGATAAATTTGCAGAAGTCGCAAGTACTGAACTTTACTGCAACGCACACAACAGTGGATGCCTTGCGTGCCCAATTTGACTTTGATTGGGTGACGGATGGTATAACATATTTAGGGCTGGTCCTTCACAAAAGTCTGGACAAGACAGAGGAAGTAAACTATACTACTCTACTTTCTCGCATCCGAAAGGATCTCGCCCAAATGCGGCGTCTGCTCCTGTCGTGGCTTGGGAGATTGGCCGCGGTTAAAATTAATGTCTTACCCCGGGCCTTACACCTCTTCCAGACTCTTCCCTTATTGCCTCCACCGAATTCGCTCTCACACAAACTGAGATTGAGCGTTTCATTTGGGGCCCGGTCTCTCCCAGGCTGCAGAAGACTCTGTTGCAGCGCCCTAAGAAGGAGGGCAGCCTGACCTTGCCAAACATCACCCGCTATTTTCAGGCATCGCTGCTGCGCTACCTCGTGGAATGGAACCGTCCCATGACGGAGAAACACTGGGTATTTATGGATCAGACGGTGGCTGGCCACCATATCTGGAGGGAGGCCTGGCTACCTAGGTCGTCGCGTTCCTGGGGACTATACTCCTCGCCAGTCACTCGCCCCACTATGCTAGTTTGGGACAGAGTGTCCAAACGGGCTAATCTTACAACATTCCCCTCTCCCATGTCTCCAATCTTCTCCAACCCCGATTTCCCACCCAGGATGGATAAAGGGGTGGGCACTCAGTGGTTGGAGGGCGGGTGTAAGCGCCTAGGGTATTTGTTCGACCTCCAGGGTCATATCCCCTTTGAGCAGCTACGGGCGGATTATGGCCTTGCAGGCGTAGACCTCTTCCTAAATATGCAGATGCTGCACTGGGCGACTGGTCCCCTAATACGACCCCTGGTTAGTAGGCCGATGCTACCATTTGAAAAGTGGCTTTTCTTGAAAAAAGATGACCGCAAACTCATCTCCGGAATTTATACGTTCCTCACCCAGGGCGCTAAGGGGGCTCAAACCGCGGGACAGAGACGGTGGGAGGCGGAAATAGGTCGCACCCTTTCGGACAAAGAATGGGAGGATATTTTTTAAAGGACCCATCATACCGCTCACTCCATGGGCCATACGGAAACTGCATTTAAAATTGTATCTTACTGGTATTATACCCCGGCTCGCTTAACCAAGTGGAACTCCCAGTGCGACGGCCTCTGCTGGTGTGGCTGTGGAAGCCCAGGTACCCTCCTTCACTTGCTGTGGAACTGCCCGAAGCTCACGAGACACTGGGACAAGATCCTCGATGCAATCGATAAGGCATTTGACACTACCATTCCTAGATTCCCGGCTTATACTATTTTAGGATTGCCCAATGCACTGACTTTCCCATTGCGCTGTATCAAAGGCAGGCAGATTGCCCTGGCGCTGAATGCCGCGCACCGGGTACTTCTAGTGGGTTGGAGGACTGTCAGGATCCCGGACCACACACAATGGCTGCACCAATTGTGGTCCCTTTTGGGCATGGAGAGATTGTCTATGGCCACTCTAGGGGACAAATCCGAATACACCAAGGTCTGGGCCCCCTTTATCTCAATTCTATCCACGGAGTTTCGGGAACCATCATGTCCCGCCTATTTACGGATTTTGAAACTGATCCTGAGAGTCAAGAGGGTGGCTAGCGTGAACAGTTCCAGATGGGTTCATTGGGTCCCCATGGAACCGGTAACCATCACACTGGACCATACCTGTATGTAAAAGTGTATTTTTTGGCTCACCTGGAGAGAGGGGGGGGTGGGGGGTGGGTAATGGGCTTTTCAATTTTGACTTTGTTACTGTTTTGTCTGCGATTCCCATTTTTTTCGAAAAAGGCAGACTTTATCGCCTCAAGTTGGCCATAACGAGTCTTTGGTTCCTTGTCACATGCATGCTCATAGTGCAATAGACTTTCTTCTTGTTCACATTTCGCAGAGCCAAGATCGTTTACTTTTATCAAACGCGGCCGGCCTAGGATGGGTTGTAGGCGGCATGCTGTGTCAACTATCTAAACAGACATCCTATGAACCATAGGCCTCACCTTTCTTTTCTAATTGTGATGTAGCCGGCCCGTTGGGTTGTAGGCAGCGATGCACTGTATTTTCATGCTACGTGTTCTGCTAATAAAAACTGATTTAATTCTAAACTCTCAACTTCTTCAGACAGATACATTAGTCTTCCACACCAAAAATCTGGTGCAAGTTTGAAGATTGCTTGGGGGATGCCATTTGGTCCTGGAGCCCCATTTCCTCGTCCTTTCAGAATTATTCTCTTTACGTCGTCCATTGGGTAGGAAAGGCTTTCAGATCTAGCCCTAAGACAGAAGCACTGGTCTCAGAACCATTCCTTTGTGCTTCGTCCACTGGCAGCTCAGTAGTTGGGTATCGAGGCGTGGTGCTGTTTGTTTTGTGTCTGGCGGCAATGTCCTTGTCCTTTAATTCCACTTGGTCCTGATTGTTTATGCACTACTTTTCCTTGTCTGCTAGGAGATCCGGGAGTTTGGTGTCTGTAAATCTTTTTGTAAGAAACGTTGCCCAGTCTTGTTCTTGTACATTTGAGGCTAAAGAATTGACAGGCCGATTCAGGCTGTTTATTGTTTCCCAGAATGTCCCTGAATTGTTTTTTTTTCACGTTATGTAATAGTTTAGCCGAAAAATTGTCCTCACATCTTCTTTTGTGTTCCCATAACTTCTTTTTATATTCCTTCCTAAGATTACATACGGCTTCCCAACCTGTGGGGCTCTGCTCAGTTCTTTTTAGTCTCCTGAGAGTTTTTTTCAGTTCTCGTTTCAGTGTGAGGACCTCAATCGGTAATGGCGTGTTGTTTTTGTATCTCTGCGCCTGTTTTGATTTGCCAGCCATGAGTGTTGTTAATTTATCTGTGAAGTTTACCCAATCTTGTATCTTATTTTGACCACTATTTTCACTTTCCATTTTGAGCCTCTGTAGTTTGACTTGGAGCACCTCGATGTTCTCTTTTGTCCATTTCAACGTTTCAAATCGATAGAGAATATGCATTCCTCCGTTGCCTGACTAATCTGATGCTTTGGTAGGTTTAAATTAAAATAAATATGTTGGTACGAGTGGTCGCTTCTGGTGGCAAATTCAATAACGAACTGGGTAAGAAAGGGCATTAATGGTAATGATATTGCCATATAGTCAAGCCTTGATCGCGACTCCCTCTGAAATAAGTGTGCTTTGGTGGGGTGTCTTCCAAAGTTCTACTGTTTATGATTCTCAAACCCAGGTATTCAAGCGTTTTCACCAGATGTTGCCCTATAAGATCAGAGGGAGCAGACTTAAACTGATATTAAAGTTGTACATTCCAGCACTTATTATCTGCTGCTAGTTTCTCATCTTCTTCTGGTGTGTAAATTAAGTTTGAGTTAAAGTCTCCTGTTACGATAATATCCCAGAGGGGGTTGGTGCTTCTTATGTCAAGGATTATGGTTGTTAACAAAGCATTAGGAGCTTTCTTCTTTTGCACCGATGGATGTGCATAGGTATTAATTAGTAGTACGACTCTTGGTTCCTCTTTAGCTGGTAGCGAAAATTTTATTAATTGCACATTCGGACCATAGGGGGCTATCTGCTCTGATCGGATATTGATGGCTGTTGACACAAACTGCTAGACCACCTTCTGGACGTCCATGTCTCCTATGTTTCTCAGCTGGTGTGTTGAAATGTGTAAATCCTGCAAGAGGCAACTCATCCAGTGCCCACGTCTCCTGGAGGGCAATTATGTCATATGTCGTTCAAGCTTCTGGGGGGCTGCCATCTTCTAGCCAATTTTTCGCTCCAGCTATGTTCCACGAGATAAGGTGTAAAGTCCCATCATGGTGGTTCATCACCTGTTTAAATGATGGTCAATTGTCCTTCACTTTATTCAGGATTCCTGGGAGCCAGCTCCAATGGTCGTTGTCAGGTTCTGTGTTCGCCTTTTTATCCGAGATGGCCTCATTACGTTGTGTTGCCGGTGGGCTCCTTCCTTTTGCTTGCCGGAGGACTGAGTATGCCTGTGTTTTTACTTTATCCTGGCTATGCCCTGCATTTTCCTTCTGGGTGGAATTTTCCGCTAGCGGGCCAGGGTAACGTGGTATAGCGGGTTTGAACAGCCTTATGCCCCATATGTCAAGTTGTTGGTTTTGGCTCATAATGAGTTGGGCGACTTCCGCTGTTGCCATTTTGTGATCGTTTGTTCATTTCCATTTACCTTCTGGCAAAATTCCACTGTCAAAAGGTGGGTTGACTTTAGATGTTTTTGAACGGGGATGGTGGTTAGTAATTTTAGTATATTGCCCCTGTTTAGAATGTTATGCTGCCCCTGGGACTCGTACTCTGGTGTTAGTAATATTTGTTGTGGTAATAGTCCGTAGTGCCGGGTGGTGGTGCTAGTATCGACTTCTTGGTCTTTTCCCACTGCAGTAGACTTATGTGATCTATGATTTCCCTGGTTGTACTTACTACCCTTTTTGATGTATTGTGCTGGAGTAACTAGCAATGGCATGTTGTTCTGATTGCTCTCTATATCTCTTACAGTTATATCCTCTTCTTGAGATCCCGTCTCGGTTTCGCGAATGGCTGCCCTTGGCCAATTCCCTTGACTGCCTTCCGAATGGTTCACGTTCTCATGATTGTATATGTTAAATCTAAGGTTTTCATGTAGCTCACCCTCCTGGCAGATGTAATTGCCACTAAAAAGGCTGTTCTGATAGTAAGCAGCTGGGGGGGGGGGCAATTGTGCAGAGGTTCAAATGGAGCACACATTAGAAAGGTGAGAACCAAACCAAGGTCCCACTGAAGCATAATGAAAGGAGAAGGTGGGAACATATGTACAAGTCCCTTGAGGAATATAGTTACAATGAGAGATTTGAATAATGAGGGTTGGTCTGGCAGCCTCAGGAAGGCAGACAGGGCAGAAAGGTGCCCTTTGAGAGTGCTCAGTGCAGAGCCCTGCTGGGCAAGGGTCAAAATAAAAAGCAAAACATGTGAAAGGGAAGAAGAAAAAGGATCAATAGACCTCTCTGAACAATATTTTACAAATGTATGCTACCTGCAGGCATACACGGACTTGGTAGAGGGACGCCTGGCTGCCAAAATAACATTACATACTTCGTGAGGAAAGTTGAATGCTATCAACTGCCGCCGCTCAATCTCCACACAACAAGGCGTAGAGTTGACATGTTCGGGTGGAGAACCCTCCCCTGCTGCTGCGACAGACAATCCTCCCGAAGGGGCAATCTGATGGGAGGATTGATGCTCAGTTGGAGAAGCTTGGGATACCAGACTCTCCGTGCCCAGTCCGGAGCCACAAGAATGACTTGGGCCCGGTCGCTCCTGATCTTCTTGAGCACTCTGGACAGGAGTTGTGTAGGCAGAAAGGCGTACAGGAGGCCTGAGCTATACTCAAGACGAAAAACGTCTCAGAGCGAGAGCCACCTTGGAAACTAAAGCGCACGAAAATGCTGACATTTCATGTTCTCGGCGGAGGCGAACAGATCTAACCAAGGTTCTCCTCACTGTTGAAAGATACCTTGCACCACCTCCAGATGGAGACGCCATTCGTGATCTGCTAGGCATCGATGGCTGAGTGCGTCCGCACTGGCGTTCAGAGAACCTGCCAGGTGTTGAACCACCAGTGATATGCCCTGCTGTTCCAGCCATGTCCAGAGATGCAGGGTCTCTTGACAAAGGGTCCACGACCCCAGCTCGGAGACCAGCGCCCTCTGATCGCCACCTCTCCCAGATGGCTGCCCCATCCCAAAAGTGACTCATCTGTCACTACTGTGTGGTCTGGTTGGGGAAGGGAGAGGGAGAGGGGTCTGCATCTGACCCAATCACGGTCAGTTAGCCACCACTGCAGGTCCTGTGCAGTTCTCTCCAAGATCCGGACCATCTCGGAGAGATTCCCCTGAAGCTGCGCCCACTAGAACTTCTAGTCCCACTGCAGAGCCCGCATGTGCCATCTGGCATGATCAACTAGCAGGATGCAGGAGGCCATGAGGCCCAGTAGCTCAGTCATTCTTATCAAAATCCAGGATACAGCCTGAAACATCTGTATCATAGCCTGAATATCCTGGACTCGCCGTTCGGGAGGATAGTCCCGAAACTGCACACTGTCCAGAGCAGCTCAGATTAAAGGGAGCGTCTGCGAGGGAGTCAGGTGTGACTTTGGCACGTTGATAGTGAACCCCAGTGAATGCAGGAGAATCGCCGTAGTCCTGAGGTGGGAGACGACAGCCTGGGGCGAGCTCGCCTTCAACAGCCTGTCGTCGAGAAAGAGGAAAACTGGCACCCTTGAGCTGCACAGATGAGCTGCGACCACTGGCATCACCTTGGCGAACACCAGAGGGGCGCTGGTAAGGCCAAAGGGGAGCACAGTGAACTAAAAGTGTTCGTGGCCTACTGTAAACTGCAGGTAGCGCCAGTGAGCAGGCAGGACGGGAATGTGAAAATAGGTGTCCTGCAAGTCCAATGCTACCATCCAGTCTACTGAGTCCAGGGCAGACAAAACATGAGCTAGAGTGAGTATCTTGAACTTTTCCTTTTGGAGGAAGTAGTTGAGGGCTCTCAGATCTAGGATACAGTGCAGGCCCTTTTCCTTCTTTGGGACCAGAAAGTAACAGGAATAACAACCACAGTCTACTTCTGGCGCCGGAACCCTCTCTATGGCTCCCTTGGCCAAGAGAGTCATGACTTCCTCCTAAAGCAAAGTCAGGTGATCCTCCGTCAGCGGTTGTACGTTGGAGGCATGGAGGGAGCAGTAGTCTTGAAGGGGATTGAGTAGCCCTTCGGACTATCGGGAGCATCCTCCTGTCCGGGATGATGTTCTGCCAGTGGTGGAGATGATGGCTGATCCTGCCACCAACTGGCCGCCCATGATCTTGAAAGGCTGGATTAGGAAGGTTTGGAGGCTGATTGCAGGGGGGTGGTGGACTGACCCGACCTCTGGCAGCATGACCCACGGGCTCGGAGCGAGCCGCACTTACGGCCGCGCAGAGGTTGTTGAACTTGTAGCTGGGGTATGGCTGGCACGGCTGAAAGCCTCTTCGTAGCCACAAAAGGGGCGAAAGGCAGATTGGGGATGAGTAGCCACTGAGAGGCCCAAGGACTTGGCCGTAGCACGTGAGTCCTTAAAGCGCTCCAGCGCCATGTCTGCCTTGTCTCTGAAAGAGACGGGTGCCATCAAAGGGCATGTAAATGAGAGGCCTGGACATCCCCTGAAAAGCCAGAAGTCCTCAACCAGGCGTGGCGTTGAACATCCACCGTAGATGAAATCACTATGCCTAGCAAGTCAGTTGTGTTGAGACCACAATGAATGGTGAACTTTGCTGCATCTCTCTCGTCTGATAGTACTTGGGAGATGATGACCCGGGCCTCCTCTGGAAACTGTGGCAGCACTTTCGCAACCGTTTCCCAATAATGGCCCAATAAGCATGTGGTGTTCACAGACTGCAAAGCAAGACTGATGGAAAAAAATAAATTTCTTACCCAAACTATCCAGCCTCTTGGATTGGCTATCCTGTGGTGCGGAAGGAAACGCAGCCTTCGGAGATAGAGGCTTGGACCACCAAGCTCTCGGGGGTAGGGTGGTTGGTGAGGAAATTTGGTTCACCCGGTGCAGGGCGATGGAGGCAGGCAATTGACCTTTTCACAGGAGTCTCTTTGCTGGGCTTGGACCAGGTTCCCAGTAGGGCATCAGTTAAGGCCTCATTGAAAGGCAGCATGGGTTCCGAGGAGGAGACACCAGGCTGCAGGACCTCCATCAAGATATTCGTCTTGACTGCCACAGAAGAGAGCTGAAGGCCCAGGACCTCAGCTGCCCTTCGAACCACCATAGCTTATGATGCTCCCTCCCGCATAGCCATGGTAGGGGGAGAAAGCAGGCTAGAATCTTGGGAGGTATTGAGTCCGCTGGCCTCACCCAATTCCTCATACCAGTCCATTTCTTGGTAAGGCTGGTCTTGTAAGGGGTCCAGCAACTCCTCCCAATCTTCCTCCATTTGTAGCCCTTCAGAATAGGGCTGAGGAAGCGGCCTAGAACCTAAGGGTTCTATCGGCGCCGATCCGGCTCAGTGTCGTTGGGGTTAAGGATGGGGCTGGTGCGGACAATGGGCGCCGGCGGCGTTGGGAGTCTCGGTTTGGGGCAGGTGCCGGGAAGGTCGCAGTGGCACAACCGGCATCGGTCCAGATCCATCACCGGATCCATGGGGGGCTATCAGTGCTGGAGCCACCGGCACGGAACCTAATGGAGCCCGCTTTGAGCCTTCGGGGCCCGAAGGTGCGCGGGTAGGGTCAGGCCGCCCAAATACGAGGCACATGGCATCATACAATTCATTATATTACCACACATAGGGTCTCTAAAGGAGCATTTTATCCTACCAAAAACGTACTGCTCCCAAAAGGACAGTCTTACACACCATTTGTATGTTTTGTAGTATACCAGAGGAGCATTTAGCTGTTAAGGACGAGAACCCTCACTCACCCGAAGGTGACATCCTTCATCATATGGCTCCCTACTCACACAAGGACCGCAAGGTACCTGGTGTTGGCTATAATTCCTGAATGCACTGGGAGGAGCGGAGGTGTTTTTGATGAGCAGAATGGTAATGTTGATGAGTGAGGGGCAGAGTGCAAAAAAGAAGAGAATTACAGTGTTATAAAACTATTTCCAGGTGGGCAAACAACAATTTTATTCTGGTGCCCCCATGAGATAGGATTTCTTAGATGAGAGAGCCCTTGATAATAACAGGGAGGCCCTTCTAGAAACACATCCAAGATCGAAAACAGAGAGACTAGTATGTATGTGTAACACCTCTGCTCCTCCTAGTGCATTCAGGAGTTGTAGCCCACACAAGGTACCTTGCGGTCCTTGTGTGAGGAGTGAGCCCTATGATGAAGCATGTCACCTTCGGGTGAGTGAGGGTTCTCGTCCTTAACAGCTAAATGTTCCTCTGGTATACTACCAAACGTACAAATAGTGTGTAAGACGATAATAAAATTCCTTGTCTGGATCAGAAAGAAAAGAACTGACATCAGCGCACCGAGGTGGTGCCTATATAGGTGACAGGGACGTCACAATGGCGCGGAGGATGCTGCCGACGTCATGCAGAGCCGACCGCCGCCATCTACCGTTGAGCAGGAGTATTACTTGAAGAAAACTCTTCTAAATCCATTCGGATGTTGGGAAATTCAAAGGTAAGGAATCTATGGCTAGATGTTTCTATCAGATAACGTACGTTCCTGTCTGTAGTAAGGTTGTTGTTGCCAGGAAGTTGGACTGCTAGCATCAAGATGTTGTTGGTCAAGGTAAAGTTACAAAAGCCCTTTGCAGTGTCCATTAGGACCCGAGATCTTATTCCTCACAAGTGGTTGATATATTGAACCTCTGTTGCATTCTTCTCTGTATGGATAATAATTCAAAGGGAACTCTTCGGAGTTAGAGAACAGATTGCAAATGATTCCCCCTAGAAGCTCCTGACAGTTAATACATAACTGTCTCTCTTCCTGTAACCATCAGCTTCCAGTGGAGTCCTCACTGTAGCTCGCTCCACAACCATGAGGCTGGTGTGTGATTTGATCAGTATGTCTGGGGCCATCGTAAAAATGGCCCGAACATTCCAAGCTTCTATGTGGGCTAAACTACCACTGAAGCTCTTGTCTCACCTCTTGAGATAGGGGAATTGCTTGAGCATATGAAAGTTCTTTTCTTAATGCAAGATTTTCAGTCACTGTAGTGCCCTGTAAAGTAGCAGACCTGTAAAGATAGATTGGATGGAGGCATATGGTAATCTCACAGACAAATAATTCAATTTAGGGTGACTTTGTCCTTTACTTGGTTATGGCTAATGTCTGGGCTGTAAAACTGTCTGCCATCAGGCAGACTGATCAGAGCAATGTCAGAGGCTCAAAACCACAGCCAGAGTCTATATCGCAAAGCAGTAAGGCAGCTCAGGTGGATGAAAAAGGGAGGCCATCGAGTAGGCAAGCGCAAGTCCCCTCCAGGTCAGACTCCAATTGCAGGTGAGTTGAGAGGTATACATAGAGTGTTTTCGGTCAGCCCTCTCCATTCATTGGTATGTAGACTGCCATTTTGCTTCAGACCACCACAGCATACAGCATCGTGCAATGGGTCACCCTCTTGAGTCTTTGGCTCACTTGTACTTGAGTGACCACATTTATGCCTGATCACTTGTGCACATCTGCCTAAAAAGTGTACTTCAGTAAAAGGTCTGGTGGGCCAATACTTTACCAATTTTTTTCTTTCCATTCTTTATCATTTTTAAGTATCACCTGGAGATAGTTTTAGTCTAGTGGAGACATATGGTAACCAACACATATTTAGGGTAGGCATTGGGTCTGTTCCTTGGTTATTAAAACCGCTCCATTTGCTGTTAATTCTGCTTAAGAAATAGAGACAGAAAACCATCTAGTTCTATGCCTGTATTTAATTTGTAAATATTTATAAAAAGCAAACAAGGTCTTTTTTCAGTGATTGGTAATGTTTTTTTAGTCATGTCTGCCATGTCAATTGCTTTGCAGTTTGATAGGCTGTAGAATGAATAAGAACAAGAGGTTTCCCAATGGCATAATCAGCTGGAGATGTGCACATGTTTTGACTACAATGCTCATGTTTCATATGTGTGTTAATGTAACACATCTGGTACATATATTTTTAATGTGAATCAGACATTCTGGCATGCATCTGCACTTATTGCTTAAATAAATACAATAATGTAATAGTTGCAGATTTATTTTTTTCACAAGCCCAATATATATTTGGATAAATACAGATAAAATGATCAAGGAAAAAATATGGGTAAATACAGACGGAAATGTCAGAAAAATTAATATCAGAAAACTGGGAGCCCTTTTCATGATTCAATGACTTTCTTGTTGTCTAAGTTTCCTGCTTCCGATTCAATAACTTCCTTGTCGTCTAAGTTCCCTGCCCCTGATTCAATGTCTTTCCGCCCTAGTCTTATATTTGAACCGTACAAGGAGCATTTCGTTTTCATTGTTTTTCGACTGGATGAGTTATACTCCTTCCACTCCTGATGTCAGGATCTTGCAAGAGAGACTAGGACTATTTTTTCTTCCATCTCTTTTTGATATACCAGCTCCCTCCTTTTTCCTGTTCACATTATGTTAAAAAAAGCCACACTACCCTAGCCCCTGCTTGCTAGTTTGTACATCTAGCACCCCAGCTCACAGCTTTCACTAATAAAGCGTCAGGTGGAAAGCTTCTATGGTATTTAAACCATTCTAAGATGGTGGTTCTTGCATGGACACGCACAGCGGCTATGTGTGAATGATTTTAATTCTGTCGGAAGACCTTTCCTTGATGGCTGACATGCATGTAGGCCAGGGGCGGCAGGTAACATATGAAAATGTGGTGGGGCCAGTGAAGTAACCCACCACTTCCCAAAGTAGACAATAAAACAAGCATGCAAAAAAAAAAAACACAGACTGGCATGCATTACAATGAAATGAAGAAATAAAATAAATGAACTTACCCAGGCTGCGTCCTCCGTGTCCTGTCTGGCTCCGAGCACGATTCAAATTGCAAATTTCCCCAAGTAATCCTGACGCTGCTCATGAAAGCAGTGCCGGGATTGGATGGAGCGGGCTGGTTAGACGCTCCATCAGGCTCTGGAAGCCTGTGCTTCGTCTCCACCCAGCTAAGACAGCTGGGTGAAGTCAGGCTGGCCATCACAAGACAGCCGGCCAAACTGACATGGTACTTGGCAGTGTCTGGCCAGCCTTCCTCTAGTCCTTCATGCTGCCAATCGGCAGTAGAGGACAGGACACGCCCCCAATTCTCTGGCTCCCTGAAAGGCAGACTGACTGATGGCTGCAGCGCGCCTAGTGAAAAATAAAATGGCAATGAAATCATGTAATTGCCATTTTATTGTTCACATATACCGCAGCTCACAGCGGGCAGGAGGGTGACGCTCCCCTGCCCTCAAGAAGAAACAGTCACTGATGTAGGCACACACGAGTAGCTAGCTTGTTAGGTCTCGAAGACCTACTTTCTAAAATCAAATAATACTACACTGGGTGGGCGTTGGGTGAACCGCTTGAACATGAGTGGGTGACTTTATTGGCTATCTCAGTTTGATGGCACTAATTCAGTGTCTTTTCTTTGTATTCTTGTTTTTGACTAACCCTTGGAGCATAGCTTCTTAGTCATCATTTTAATGGGATGAGATGTATCTTTCTTCTGCTAATATGGAGAACTGTTTTTCATTTGTCTTTTAAAACTCAAAATTAATGGCTTCCTAGCTCTCTTGTTTGTTCGCTTACCACCCCTTTTTGCCATTGATCCCCCACTCTTGTGCTTCCATGTTTTTATATGTATTGTTTTGATTTTAGAAGATTGCTTTAACAAGGGCTTGCCAGTTAACTTCTACTGAGCCCCTTGCGTCCTTATTTTTAAATATCTAACAGGTCTCATTCACCTAGCCTTTTAAAAAATGTTTTTATATTTTTTTGAATGTTCTCACTATAAATAATGAGATAATTCCCATCACGAGCTCTGCAATAATTCCATCTTTACCTTCCAAGTACACCGGTTTAGGGCAAGCCTTCTCGGTTTTCACACCATGATTTTGGAATGGCTTGCCATTGAGTTTTTAAACCCTTAATTACCACATGAATCACCTTCAGGATAAAACTTTAGATTTGACTAATGATGCTCCTTTTGTTGCATCCCGAGCAACCAGAAAGGGAAAGTAAGCGATTTAGAAATCAAGTATATGTAAAATATTATTTTTGCAGTGGTCCCTAAACTGTATCTAAATTTTTCTAACGCATCTACAGCATACTTTAATCCGACCCCCAGGATTTTGCGGCTTTGGTTGGCAATTTTTGCTGCAAAAAAAATATAATCAAAATTTGCAGCCCAAAACCTCAAAATTCGCTGTATTTTTGCGGTAGGCAAAGAATGTGCCCACCACAAAAATACCAAAGGCTTGTGCTCTGTCACTGCTGGAGACTGTGCTATGTCACAGTCTATAACTTTGCACAGTCTCCAGAAGCACAGCGCATGGAATCAGAGGGTGTCTGATGTCAAAGAGAGCAGATTACAATAAGAAAACCTGCTCTTTCTGCCATCAGACAACCTATGCGTGCAGGGCAGCAGGGGTGGAGGCAGAGAAGGTTCAGGGTGGGTAAAAAAAAACAACAACAGGAGACATGTGGGAGGTTAGGGCAGTGGTTCCCAAACTTTTTCAACCCGTGGCTCCCATGACCCATTGCCCGTGGCTCCCCACTGTTACTTTTTTTGGAGGGTGGGGTGGATGTAAGCCCGGCCTCGGGAGTACTTGCATTTTTCTCCCTGAAAATAATTGGGATGAAGCTGATGAAGATATTATAATCATATACGCAGGGTGTTTCATATTACCAAGGCGACTCTTCTAATAAAATATTCCTAGTTACATGTCTTTTTTAGAGTACCCTCTCAAACTTTTTTATCCCACTTACAGTGCTAGATAGCACCCCTATGCATGTAGGCCCCATTGCCAAAGTGTTTCTGTGCTTGAAGAATATTTGCAAGCACTTCCATTTCTACCCATGTCATACGTGCCAACACACCTGTCTCAGGAGGGTGACTCACGATTCTTTAAACCACATACAGCTTTATTTTTGCTGTCTCCTCCCTAAAATTGCCTCCAAATCAATGCAAGTAAAATAAATTCCTCAGATTTTTTTTTTTTTTTAAACGTCCCTCTTTCTTGCTTCCAAATGTTGGCATTATGCCGTATATGGTGTTTTACTTCCCTGTGCTCAAGGAGAGAGCAGGCCTGTCTGGAAATGTGTGTGTACTGAAAGAAATGTGTGCTGGAAGTACCTATGATTCAAGTACAAATGTCAATATTTAATAATACTTAGGGGCCGATTACAATGTCGGTCGGAAAGGCTCCGAACGGGATTCGGAACCTATGTTTCCGACCGAATCGGAAACCGTTTGGCTGTCCGATTCGGTTCCAATCAGCATTTGGACAGCCCGAGCCGTCTGGAGCCGAATCGTATAGCTCTATGGATACGGTTTCCGACCGAGCGATTACGATGTCCAGTTCTGACAGCCGTTCCGAATGGGTCTGCCCGACACAAAAATGGCTGTCGGAATCTGACTTTGTGGGCCCGTAGCAGGCCCCCCTTCACCCGTAGGCCTCCGGTTGGGGCCCATGGGGGTACCCAAGGGACCCCTCTTTCCAACCATGCCCAGTGTGGTAGGCACCATGAGGTGCCTGCCACAGGGTTCAAGGTTTTCCCCAACCACCCCTTTTTTCAATGGGAGCCTGTGTTCTCGTTCGGAACACAGGCTCCCATTGAAGTCAATGCGAGTCCAACCGAACGATGTTCTGAAGCATCATAATCAGTCGGTCGGACTCGCAGAACCCGATTCGGTCAGAAACAATTCCGGAACTCAGCCCCTTAGTGTGTTTGATATACAGGACAACTATACTTTCCCGATAACTTTCATTGGTGTAAAATGCATTTGGAAAAAAACGAAACTATCGAGTCTAACAAAATAAATCAGGCATCTTCCGCTTATTTTGGGAGTGTTTGAACGTGGGGATCCAGTGAAATATGGAGGTCATCTCCCTCGACATGCCATCAATTAAGCACTACATTTACAGCTTTAGGCATGTCACTTACAAATCATCGACATCATGCGTTTAAGTCTAATTAGTTTAACTGAAGCCAACAGACCCTTCAACATTAAATGCATTAAATTGCTTGGTGCACGGCTCCCCTGGCTAGGTTTGACGGCTCCCCAGGGAGCCACGGCGCACAGTTTGGGAACCACTGGATTGGGGGTTAGTCCGCAGGGGGCACACAAACGTGTGAGGCAGCAGGCTAATTGCTCAGGAAGGGGCTAGGTGCAGTTCAAAGGCAGGCAGCAGAGGCATTTAACACCTCTGCTGCCTGCTGCTCACCCTCTCTTTACTGGCTCAGTGGCAGCACAGAGCCAGTAAAGAGAGGATGAACAGCAGTTTTAAAATAAAAACATATTTTGTGGGAACATTTGCAAAAATCGCTGCATTTTTACAAAAGTGCTGATTTTGCAATTTGTTTGCAAATCGCCAAATCATAAAATCCTGGGGGAGGGGTGTGGTTGGGGGGGGGGTCTGTTTAATTTCTTAATTTACTATTCCAGAATGGTTGTTCAGTGTCTTTAAATGATAAATTAATAAAGTTAAAAAAATCCAAGGTGGCTGTTGTGCATAAACATGACTGCATATGAATGCACTCGTAGCAATGGCCATCTTGGAATGATTTTTTGTATACTTTCAGTTGGGAGTATATTTTCTTATGATAGGCATTAGAACTAAAAGTGTTTCTATACCTGCTTTAAGTGTCATGCACCCATATGTTCTATGAAAGTTATACACGATGGCAAATTTTCTGTCATACTCATGTTTTTTATCTTCTTTTTATTTTTGTGGCATGTCTGTTATAAAATTTGAAAGGAAAATTAACAATCACAGCAGCTTGACAAGACCAGTCATATTAGCTTTGCCAATGCTTGTTTTATTAATGAGAGTGACAACAAAGCCAACCAATACTAAGTAGCGAGTGGGGTCTAAGTAAATTTTTAGTACAGTCCACGGGAGATTTTTCACAATCAGCTGAAATAACCCAAAAAGACCATGTATCAAAATCTGTAGTGATCAACTATGTCAACATGACAAAATTCCCCTAAAATTCACCACATTTCCAGTAAGCAGTATAGTCCCTCAAATAATTTATAATGTTGAAAACATGCAAACTGCTTCTTTTGTGCATATGCATTGGTTTTGGCGCTGTCCATTAAGAAAAAAGATGCCTATAACGAACTAGGGAGACTAGGATACTTGTACCCAAGAAATGTATAATTTTGATGAGTTAGGAATTGAGGAAACATCTCCAAATGAGCACTAAGCTCCACTTTGATCTCCAGATTTCCCTGTGTGGATGAGGTCGGAGGAGAGCAAAAAGCTGTGTCTTCTCTGCCAAGGTTTTCGAACAACCTATTTTGATGCAAGCCCTTGGGAGTGCAGCAGACGCTTATTTGTACAATGGTGATTTATAGGCAGACTGTGTGCTGTTTTCAGGTCACACTGCCCATTGGCCTCTTGCAGCACCGCCATCCTCCCTGGGACACAAGCAGGAGGGGTGGGAATGAGGCAGGGCTGCTATGATTAACTGCTAGATGTTCCAACCTAGCTTTTTGGGTGTGGCTTGACATCGCTGCTGTTGCCAGCCCTCATGTGACTGACAAAAAAGGAGCTTTCAGAGTGATACTGGGAGATGGGCTTAGGCTCCATCCATACACATATGTTGATTCTTCTGAGTACTGGATTTGATTGGACAGAAGTTGGTTGCTTCCACTGAAAAGAGTGCTCGTATTGTACTTTCTGGCTTGTGGCAAAGCTTAGACTCAACAAAGATGGCCTGAGTAGGAATAAGTGCCAGGGCTCTCGTCAAGAGGCAGCTTGCACCAGCCCATTTCTCCTGTTAGCGCCACCTAAAAAGAACCAACTACTAACCATGAAAGTGGGGAGAGAATGTGACGTATTGGCCAGAGCTGCCGACTTCGGAGCTGGGTAACCGGGTTCAGTGTCGGCTCAACATCCTTTGATTCTAGGCAAATCACGTAATCTCCCCGTGACGTGTCCTTAAGTGATGCTCATGAGAAGTGCCGGTGTTGATGATTAAGTGCTGGTGCTGAGCACAGAAGACCACCGGCTCAAATTAAGCATTGCCCTCTGTGACAAAACGTGGATATATGATTTGCTCTGTGATAATCCTTATTAAGAGATTTTAGGAGAGAAGGTATCGCGCTACAAACAGTATAAATACCACTCTCACTCTGTCAGGGGTTTGGTAAAGTGAAAGAAAATGTACAGTGCTCACAAGTTCCTCAAAGAAGGATGGGTTAGAGCCGAGTAGACATCCATGTAAGGTAGTCATACATGCCAGTAGACCCGAATCAGGCAGGACACTCAATTTTTGAAGCCAAAATTGGTTTGATTTTGGCTGTCTCCCACCTTCAATAGAACTCAATGTGGGAAAAACATTCTCCCGATTATTTAAAGAAAAAATCTCCTACTTACCTCTTCTAAAATGCTCGAATGTATGGGTAGCGATAGGAAGAATGGATACCTCAAGTGCCCCATAGAAGATAGCCCAAGAAGAGAATGCATGCATTGCATTGACGTGCACAAAGAATAGCTCACACGATAGGGACCACTTGCATGCATCATGGTATAGAGGCATGAGCAGGCACTTCTTGAGTCTGATTGGTGTAGAAAGCCCTAAAGTGTGATACCCACTCACCAGGGTGTTTGTGGACCTCAAGTCTCACAGCCTTATTGTGACCCTGTTTGCTACAATATGGCAAAATACTTTTGTATCCTTTTGTATGGCTGCTTCTAAAAGATCTTCCCAAATTTCAGTTTTATACAAAACAAAATCTTAATGGCAAGAGATAAACTTTGTCTTAGGGTAAACACCTCATGCAACCTAGAAGCTCTTTTCAACAACTTATGATCTTTTGCAAAGATCTCTTTGAGTTCAGAAAGTAATGTAATATTGATATCTGTAATTTTATAAATTAGTGTGGTGTGGCTTAAATGCTATCCACATAACCACTAAAGCAGGTAAAGACAGGAATTAGGGACTCCTAGATCGATTTAATAGTGGTTGGGCAACAAATAATGTCCCCCACCCCACTTTACAATCTTTCTATTACTTGTGATGACCAAATCAACCTCTCTGGGTTTAACTCGGTCTGCCAAGTCATCGATCTTAGAACTAGTTAAATAGAGAACTAAAGGGTTATGATCACTCTCATGTCTGGGGATAACTGACACATCAATCAACCGTGTCACACTAGTGATGAAAATCGAGAAGGTAGTCAATATTATTACAGTAATCGCCCCTCCGAAATGTGGGAACTGCCATTCTGTCTGAGGAGCAACAGCCAATGCATGTCCGTAATCCGTATGACAATGTCATGTCCACATGTTGCAGGGCAGACCTACTCAGTTGCTTCTTGGAGGGTATGATTAACATGGGGATGCCCAATAGCCATCCGCTTCCTAAGTCAATACCTTAATAAACCAGAAGGCTCAAACGACGTGCTAAAGTCACCTGCAACTATAACAAGGGAATCCCTGCCATAGGACTTTAAAATATCGTCAAGGATTTGTAATGTTGGAGATTCTGCATTCCTACTACCGCTACGGTTATAAATATTAATTAGGAGTGTTTTACAGTTACATGGGGGAGATCATCACACCCAATACATCCAGAGAACTCATGGAAATTTGTTTATTGGTTCAAGAAATGTTTTTTTTTAATTTTTTTTAACCCAAACGCCGATGGCACAACTAACGTGCAAGGTCAAAGCTTCAATGTAAAAATTTTAGTAAGCCAGTCTTTGGACGCCATCAGTGGCCTGTTTCTTGAACTAAACAGAAATCAAAGCTATCTACAAACGACCCACATTCATTGCCCGACAGCTTCAAATTTACCGAATTAATCTGCAATGTTCCAGCTGATCATAGAAACGTAGAAATGTTTTTGAGGGTAGTGAATTTTGGGTGCCTACTAGTTGCAAAACTAATTGCCTTTTTAGCATCACACGTGTTTGTTGCCGTTTCAAAATTATTATCCCACTCTTCAGTTGGAACATCAGCTCTATCAGCTGCAACATATGCTATCAACAGATGCAACAAAGTACTACTCTGTTGGGAAAGGCCTTTGTAGTATGGCTGCCAATGGTGAATCGAGTCGCAGAAGTCTGTTTCCTGTTTCAATTAGCGGGTGGTAATTCTTTGGGAGTAAAATCTCCAGGGGTGCATTGGGGTGGGCAGTGTGAGGGATTCTTGTGCTCCTTTGGGTCACCATTCTCCTCTCCAGGTAGTCAGTGAATCTCTTTAGAAGCCGTCAGTTGGTTTCTCTTGTATATACTTGCCAGTTTCATAGACTATTTAGATGTAAAATCTGACCGTTCCCATAAACTTGGGCTTGTTTATGGGTTCATTTTAAACTGCATCTCAGATCCGAAAGGCGGATTAGACAGAGATCCAGTCTATGGTTACTACTTATCGGTGTGTGGAAGTGGGTGACACACTGTGGAGAATGTAACCCGTACCTTGTGGGATAAACCACATATTCCCATCCACACCCACCAAGATCTAAGCTGTAGCTAGCTCAGCACTCAGGACGCAGAGTAAAGTTCCGTCCTCAAACTCCCAGGCAAGAAGCAGCAGGCCAACACAGCAAAGCAAACAACAAAGTGGCAGTCCCTCCTGGCAGCACAACAGCTCTTCTTCCTGGCAGAATGTCCTCAATCCAGAAGAGTTCTGAGTATATGGTGTCAAAGGTCCAGTACTTAAACCCTTTTTGGTCTTTGAAGTAGGGAGACTTCAAAGAAATGTCTTTGTAGTGCACAAGACCCTGGCTCCAGACACATTACAGGGGAGAATGCAGCTCTTTGTGTGGGGACGGGCACAGCCCTATTCAGGTGCAAGTGTCAGCTCCTCCCACCACTCTAGCTCAGGAAGGCTCATCAGCCTGGTGATGGGCCATCAAGGTATGCAGGGCTCACTTCAGCTCCATTTGTGTGCGACTGTCTAGAGTGAATTCACAAAGCCCAACAGTCATCCAACCCAGACGTGTATTCTAGGAACAGGCAGAGGCACAGAATGGTTAAGTAAGAAAATGCAAACTTTCTGAAAGCGGAATTTCAGGCCTGCGATTTACAAACCAACTTCACTAAAAGATGTGTTTTGAAATTGTGAGTCTGGAGAGACCAAACTCCAATTTCCTATCTGCTCCCAAATGGAAGATACAATTATAAGATGTAACAAGGCAGCTCCAATGCTAACCTATGGAAGAGATAGGCCTTGCTGGATTGAAAAACAAATGTAGCAGTTTTTCACTATCAAGACATGTAAAAATCATGAGTATATGTCCTATCTTTTGAATACACTGCCCAGGGGGCTACCTAGGGCCTACCTTAGGGGTGCCTTACATGTAATAAAAGGGAAGGTTTGGGCCTGGCAAGTAGATGAACTTGCCAGGTCGACATGGCAGTTTAAAACTGCACACACAGGCCCGGCAGTGGCAGGCCTGAAACAGGTTTGAAGGGCTACTCATGTGGGTGGCACAACCAGTGCTGCAGGCCCACTAGTAGCATTTGATGTACAGGCCCTGGGTGCACACAGTGCACTGTACTAGGGACTTGTTAGTAAATCAAATATGCCAGTCATGGAGAAACCAATTGCCATTACATTTTAGACACAGAGCACATGCACTTTATCACTGATTAGCATGGGTAAAGAGTCCAGAGTCCTAAAACCAGTAAAAATGAAGTTCGGCACACAGTCTAAAACAGGAGGACAGAAGCAAAAAGACAGGGGAAACCACGCCAAAGGATGCCAGGTCTTTTAACCCAGTTGTGATTCAATAATGCATGGAGCTACATAAAATAAGGAAGTGAGTGCTAGGTGGCCTCCTTCTCATGACCAAGTAAGTGGTACTTACATATAATCATTTTCAAATATAAAAGAACTTGGGTAGTAGGTCCATTAGCATACTACCCTAGCCTTTTTGTAGGAGTCCTACTGACGACTGAACCATTGGTGCTCCAAAACTTGGCTAATATGTGGCCGTTCTGGTACTTTTGATTCAGCAGGGACAAGATCAGATTTTCACAAGAGCTGCTGCATCTTGTCGAAGAGGGCAATTTCAGTTGCTGGTTCTGGGTCTTCTGGAAATGAGTAAGGTTCCAGAAGAAACTACTGTCAGGCCATAGAGCCAGTCACCATCACAAATACCAAGACTTCATATATCGGCTTTTGAAAGGATCATAAGAGCTTCCCTTCATCAGTTCAGGAGCTGTGTAGTCCAATATACCACACTAGTGGACTTCAGGTTCTCTTCATTTCCATTAATGGATATGGAAAATGCATAGTCTGCCAATTTTAATAAATTGCCTGATGTCAGCGGGATATTTTCTGGATTGAGATCTCTGTGTTAAAGAGCCTCGGCAACCTGCACAATAAAAGGTTGAGATTCTTCCTTGGAGAGATGGGCCTTGTAGTCCATGCATTCAAAGAGATCAGACTAGGGTTCTTCCATAACAAGGCATACATAACAATTTGTGGATACCATGATCTAAAACTTTGACTATGCTTGGAGGGGGAAAACGGGGTAGTTATGGCAAGTTACCTTGGAAGGAATTTGCTCAGGCAATCAGGTGGCGACTTATGAACATCAACTATTTAAATGGCAACGGCCTAGTGACATTTTTGAGACAAGGCCCTCTTATCTGTTAACTAGGCATTTTCTCCCAGAATCTCTCCAAGGTCATCCCGTGCACTGAGAGCAGTGGAATATTCTATTTTATGATTTGTCACCTTTGACTTTCCTATTGCAGAACTGTCTTCTACGTTCAATTCCAAGAGCATATGTACCAGACTGAGTTTGTGAATGCTTTCTAGAACATCCATATTTGGTAGTCCGAGCAACTGAAAGAATCCAATACGGCTGAAAGTCACATTTAGTTTCTGCTGTGCAGATTATACGTAACAGGGGTGCAACTCTTCTCCCTAAGCAGGCACATAACTGTGGTAGAAAAACAGGATGGGAGAGTTGATTAGTAGATTGATGTACCTTTGTGCATGCCCACCGTCAGGCTGCAGTGCCGGAATGGAGTTGGGAGAAAGGGAATAGGAAACGAATCTTAGACTGCCCAAGACATGACATTACCTGCCAAATCACATAAATGTATGTAAAATTGTAGTATCATATATCTTAGGTATTTCTTTACAGCATGTATGATTATCTCATTTGTTTAGTCTATTGGTTATGTTCCTTTTGATACCTTCCCTACTCATCCGCAATTCCAGAGTGTCCAAGCTGTTTGATTCTTTCTCAGATGCTGGACGGGATGAATGACTACTTTTCTGGGCTTTTTTCATTAATGAACTCAACTTGTTTTTTCGTTTGTTGCCTGTATGATTTCAAACTTCTCCTAAAACCCTACACTATAAACACTGGTTGTTCGGCAGAAGTTGTGATGATTATGAAATGCCTACACAGGAGCCTAATGTTCTTCTTTCTATCGTCTTTATGGAAGTGCAAATCCATTCTTCCCCCTTAAACGGTTAACAGTTACCTGATGGAGAGCATCATAGAGGCATAACCTATATCCACTGATGTTCTACCTACTGATGGATAATTGCAACAACACAGTCAAAAACAGTTACAGCAAACAAAATTCTTGGTTGCTTCTATTTAGCAAGAGGCTCTGGCCAATAAATGCAAAATAGCCACTGCTGATCAACTGCTGTAGTAAATGAAAGAGCACCGCATGCATGTAGCCCAGGCAGCAAAGCGTGCCTTAATAAGTAACGTGTTATACTGCTCAGATAGGTGCTATCAAGTAAAGTCAGAACTGTTAAGAGAATACACTTATACAATAATGCCTTATTTCATGACTAATTGTAGAGGTATTGTCAAAGCGTCTTCTGCTTTTATAAAGTTTCTTAATGTATGAAATATTCTTTCTACCTCAACTACGGAAAGAATAAAAAGAAGCAAGCACTACTTACCTGCTGGCATTCTGTTAAGCACCCAAGGGTGCTAAGGATAATGTTACTTAGACAGTAAGCATCTGTTCATGGCATGTAACGCTGTAGAATGTACATTAGCTTGTTGCCTCGTTAACACATCTACACAATAGTGCTTGGTGAATGTGTGCTGTGTAGACCATGTTGCTGTCTTACAGATGTCAGTTAGGGCAATATTCCCTAAGAAGGCCATAGTAGCCACTATCTTGCGAGTGGAATGCACTCTATGGGGTATTATCAAAGTTCTTTTCGCTTTCAGATAATATGTCTGGATACATTTCACGATCCATCTTGCAATGCCCGATTTAGATATGGAATTACCTTTGTGTGGTGGCGAAAAAGCAACAAAAAGCTGCTTTGTTTTGTGAATTTGTTTTGTTCTTTCCACATAATATAGTAGAGCTCTTCTAACATAAAGTGTGTGTAGAGCATGTTCTGCTACAGAATCAGATTGAGGAAAGAACACAGGTAACTCAACTGATTGATTGATATGAAAAGCAGAAACTACTTTAGGAAAAAATTTAGGATTGGTTCGAAGAACCACTCTGTCTTTGTGAAGCTGAAAGGCTCTTGTATAGTAAATGCCTGGAGTTCACCAACTCTCTTTAGTGAAGTGATTGCGATGAGAAAAGCAACCTTCCATGAGAGGAATTGTAATTGACACCTATGCATTGGTTCAAATAGTGGACCCATTAGCCTTGTAAGGACAATGTTTAAGTTCCATACTGGTGCAGGTGGAACTCTTGGTGGTATCACTCTTTTTAATCCTTCCATAAAGGCTTTAATCACTGGTACTCTGAATAGAGATAAGTGCTGTCTGTTTTGTAAGTAGGCAGCTACTGCTGCTAGATGTAAGCGAATGGATGTATAGGCTAGTCCAGATTGCTGTAAATGTAACAGATGATGTTTTGCACAGAAGCATCAAGAGGATTGATATGGTTATTGTTGCAATACATAACAAACCGTTTCCATTTTGCTGCATAACATGCCCTAGTAGTAGGTTTTCTAGCCTCTTTTAGGATATTCATACAGTCTGGTGGTAATTGTAAATAACCAAACTCTATGACTTCAGGAGCCAAATCGCCAGGTTAAGTTCCTTGGGATTTGGATGTCTGATTTCTCCATGGCTCTGAGAGAGGAGACTGGAGTTGAGATGCAGCTTTTGGTGTGGAACTACTGAGAGCTCCAGCAGGGTGGTGAACCAAGGTTGACGTGCCCATATGGGAACTATGAGAATCAGTTTGAGGGATGTTTGTCTGAGCTTCCGAACTACCAACGGAATGAGTGGGAGAGGCGGAAAAGTGTAGGCAAATATTTCTGATCAGTTCATCCATAGGGCATTGCCTTTGGAAAGCGGGAGTGGGAACCTGGAGGCGAAGCTTGGTCATTTTGCGTTTTGAGCTGTGGCGAACAGGTCTATGTGAGGAAATCCCCATTCCTGAAAGTAGGGGAGGAGAATTTGGGGATGAAGTTCCCACTCATGGATTTGCGGTCTCGGTCTGCTGAGAAGGTCTGCAATCTGATTGTTTACTCCTGGAAGATGTTCTGCCAGGAGATAAATCTTGTGGTGTGTAGCTCATTTCCAAATGGCTTGTGCTAGGTGCGACAGTTGGAGAGAGTGAATCCCCCCTTGTTTCTGTATATAATACATAGCGGTCATGTTGTCTGTGCGGACTAGGACAGCTTTGCCCATGAGGTAAATTTGAAAAGCTCTGAGTGCTAGAAACAGTGCTAGTAGCTCTAGGTGATTTATATGGAGACTCTTGTACTTAGACTCCACAACCCTTGGATTGTGTGATTGTGTAGGTGAGCACCCAAACCAGTGAGCAATGCGTCTGCTGTTAGCACTGTCTGTGGAACAGGGTCGATGAAAGGCTGCCCTTTGGATAAATTTTGTGGGTTCCACCACTGCAGAGAGCAATGGGTGCGGCCATCTATCAACACTAGATCTGTCAACTGACCCTCCGACTGGTTCCACTGACTTGCTAAGCATTCTCAGGGCCGTTTCTACCATAAGGCAAGACTAGGCGGCCGCCTAGGGCGGCAAAAGGGGGCGGGCGGCAAAAATCTGGTCACACCTCAAGCACTCGCTGGCTGCGTGCTCCGGCATTCACAAATTTCAAAGCTAGTGGGTTGCCCTTCTTCTAGAAGCGTGTGCCTGCGGCGGGGACCGCCCCTTGGAGGCGGCGCTTGGCTGATGCCACCTCCCTTGCCAATAATATTCACAGAGGAGGAGAAGCAGAGAAGGGCTCGTTTTAGTTACCTACTCTCCTGTTTCAAAACTTCCTCTGGTGCCACGAACGCCGGCTGCTGCGTTTTCAGCCAGTTCACCTGCCAGGACTAAGAGGCGCAGAGCATCAGGGAGCCGGTGCACCCGCCTCGGGGTAAGTCTTAGAGGTGTGCGCTCAAATTCCTGCAGAGGAGGGAGCGGGGACTCAGGGCAGGCGCTTCTTGTCTCCAGCGCCTCTCTTCGTGTGCGCTGTACGGCCGCCGAACAACTTATGCTTATTTCCTACTCGCTCCGATAACTTATAATGTTTACCCCCCTTTGTTTCTGGTCAGATTTAGTTTATTCCTACGTGGCTACAAGGGGAATTAACGTCAACGTTCCCGGCTCACGGGTTCTGCTACGTGGGCCACAAATTTTATTTTTTCAATTTATTGATGATTCCTGTAAAGACACGTTATCCAGCCGAATGTATGAGGATATGTGTATTCGTGCCTGCCTCAGTGCCTCACGTGACACAAGCTCGGCCTGTCCAGGGGTTGAGCTCGAGCTCTCAGCTGAGGAAGCTCCCAGGCTAGCCAGGGTTTCCACAGTAATTAAGCCGGACAGGACTCGATACCGGAGGTGGGATTTGTTTTTCTGTCGCAACAGCCAAGCAGAAGAAACGCGCTTTCTTAAGGGTTTAGGGCTGTCGAGTTACCGTGCTGGAAAGGGTTCATTTTACACAAAAACAGAAAGGGATTCCAGAGAAAGCTTAGTGTCGTCAGAAAGGTATCTATCATATCTTGCCAAGAATCGTAGTAAAGGAGTGGATTTGTTTTCCTAGAGGGGGGCTTCATCTGTAATCATTGAAGGCGAGTGGCAGGAGTAGCAGAGGAAAGTGTTGCCTTCCCTGTAGCGGTACTTATTGCACACCAGAGGCCAGCAACGATTTCTTTTAAACATGGTAACAACATGTCAGAGTAGTTCCAGAGTATTTAATAACTAACACGAGTAATCTACTAAATATAGTTTGTTACCCATAATTATAATGTGAAAGAAAGGCTGAGTGCATGTGAGACATGACACAGAGAGCACGTGATGCACACAGTGGTTAAACGACTGTGGCAAAGAATGTCCATGATAGAACTTACTACTGAGTGCACAGTATTTAGCCCCTGAAATGAAAGGAAATATTTATTTAACAAAGGTAGGCAGCAAAAAAGCTCAATCATACGGCAGGCATCATCGAGGGTTTTTATATTCTCTACACCTTTAGATTTATCACTTTCAAAGCATGCCAACTACCTCGCAGAGATAGCAGGATAGAAGGCAGAATATGTATGTGATTATTAAATATCTCATGGCGATATCTAGCTTTGCCTCACAAAGTTTCTTTTAAAGCGACACTTCCCCAACCTTATAACAGGTGACGACGGCCTCTGCCACGCCCTTTCCATGTTATTCCTAGTCTGTGATTTCCTGACTTTGATTTATTGATGATTCCGGACTTTGATTTATTGATGGTTCCTGACTTTGAGACGGCGCGTAGGTAGGGCTCTGCGGGGCACGGGGACAGCTTCCAGGGTGTCCCCATTCTATCTCATGCTTAACCATAGTAATGAGATGGTAGGGGGACATTACGCCACTGCTTTGAGACTTATATAGTGCGAGCAGGAGAGACTGCACTCAAGCTCTCATACTTCCTTACACCTAGGGATGCCACTGTAAATTGGGCCTCCTTATTTTATCATGTGTTGCCCCTGACCAGCGCTCTGTCTGGGTTTACCTATGTGTTTTAGGCGTATAGCAGAGCGCCGTACACGTCAGTTTGCAGTCACCGCAGATTGTGGTGGTGTTGCTGCACTCTGCACAGTATTTCCCTAATCGAAAAAGGGTTACAGAAAAGTTAGATCATCGCCCCGCCAGCTCCTAAAGCAACCTGAAAATGATTCGCTGACGTATCACTGGTTAGTTTCTGCTAATTTGTAAATCAATTTGTGCGTAGCCGGCTTTGCTTAGCTAGCTGACGTCAGATCAGATTATTCACATGGCGTGGACAGTTGATCGATGAAAGCTGAACGCATCTGTCTCATGTTTTATCGCTGCCGGGGGAAGAGCTGTACCCCAACGCTTCCAGTACCAACCGTAAGAAGGAAGATCACACCCGGGCAGGAGGTTGGATACAAGTTCTAAAAGGGAGGGGGCGGCATTTTTCAATTCTCGCCTAGGGCGGCGAAACACCTAGAAACGGCCCTGAGCATTCTTAAAGGGGACAGATTTGAAGTCTTGAGTGGGGAACAATTATGATGCAAGACGCCATCATTCCTAGCAGTTGCATGAATACTCTTGCTGGTAATGATTGGTTGGGCTGAAAATAAGTGCGAAGGGACTGAATACTGAGAATTCTGGCTGCAATGGGAGAGGCTAGAGCTTTTTGAGTGTCTATGGTGGCTCCCAGATAGGTTTGTGTGTTGGAAGGCTATAGATGAGACTAACACGTTCACTGTAAACCCTAGTTGGTGTAATAAGTGAATCGTGGCTGGAGTGTGTTGGAGACAGTTTTGGTAAGTGCTGGCTTTGATGAGCCAGTCGTCCAGGTATGGGAAGACATGGATGTGCTGTCTTCTCAGATGAGTTGCGACTACTGCCAGGCATTTGGTAAATAACCTGGGAGCAGTGGTGACTCCAAACGGTAATACTTTGAATTGGTAATGATGACCCGCTATCACGAATCTGAGGTATTTGCGTTGAGCGGGATGAATTGGAATGTGGAAATACGCATCCTTTAAGTCTAGAGTAGACATAAAGTTGCCCTGCTGTAGAAGTGGGAGCACTTGTTGAAGTGTCACCATGTGGAAATGCTCTGACAGTATGTAGTTCTCTGACGTTGAGAATAGGTCTCAAGGAGCTGTCCTTGAGCTCTATTCAAGGACAGGGAGTACACACCTGACCTTTGATATTGTAACTGTACAGGCTCTATGGCTCCTTTTAGCAAGAGAGACCAGACTTTCTGTTTCAGCAGGTGTAAATGTTCTGGTGACATTTTGTGAGAGAGGGGTGGAATGTTTGGAGGATTGTTGGTAAGCTCCAGGCAATAACCATGTTGGATAACACCTATTTGTCTGTGGTTATGGATTGCCAAATGGGGAGGAATTGTAGAAGACGTCCCCCGACAGGTGTTAAATGATCAGGGGAAGTGTAGGCAAGTCACTGCTTGTTAGGGGAGGGGGAATTACATGGTGTGGAACCTTTGCCCCTACCTTTGCCGTTGTTACCTCTGTATCCTCCTTTAAAGAAGCACCCCCCAAGATAGATGGTGCGACGAAAGGAGCCACGATTAGAAGGAGACTGTAGGGCTCCCATTGACTTAGCCACTTCCGTATCTTTCTTCATTTTCTCTAATGACTTATCTACTTCTATTGGTGGGGAAGGTGGTGTAGGGGAATGCGGTGGAAGAGGAGGAGAGAGGTTAGTACCGACATTCTTCCTCTTCAAAGGAATTTGATAATGTGTGTCGTCTGACTCAGGTTTGCGCTTCTGAGGCGGTTTAGTAAGAACATGTCCTGTATCGATATTAATATAAAGTTCCTTTTGTTTTGGGTCCGATTTAGGGGGTCGAACGTCGAAAATCGGATCCTGCAGCTTCGGAGGAACATTTTTCAGTTTCGGCACCGAGGACTTCGGTGCCGGGGTGGAATGACTTTTTGGCGCAGAAGATTTCAGTTCCGAGCCGTCTTTGATTTCGGTGTCAAGGGTTTCGGCTCCGAGGCAGTTTTCAGCTTCAAGCCTGAAAGTTTCGGCTCGTGCCTGACTTTGGGCGACTCGAACCCGAGCCGGAAGGCTTAATGACGTGTTTCGGAGCCGAGCCGGAAGCGGAGCATAAGAAACATCTTCTCAGTGCCGACCGAGGCCCGAAGGCGGGTGTGGAACCGAAGCCGTTTGCTTGGTCTGAGTTGGATTTTGTGGCAAAGGGGTGTTCGGTACTCACAGGACGTTGACCTTGCGGTATGTCGTCTTCCATCTCGGAGTCAGATTCCGGAATGGATATAAGTTCTTCCTGTTCTTCTTCTGCCCCTTGCGATACAAAAGGGGATGATGGACGGAACGTTTGAGCCAATCAAACACTCACCCCCAGTCAACTGATCTGGGTTTAATCCATCATCATTCTTTAGCTCACTCCACCACCCCAGTTCAGACATGGCCATATGCAAATCAGTCTGACCCTGTGCCTCATGGGAACAGTCCAGCCCGAACTGCCAAGCCATGTCTTCCCTGGACCGGAAACAAGCATCCTAGGACCGGTTTCTGGCATTTCAGCCGTCATCAGCCAGGCTTGCTTGAATCCAGTGGCAAAGTGAGCAAGGGACCCACGTCTGGGCATACCCCCGCCAACTTAGGGCGACCAAAGCGATACAAAAGGGGATGATGGACGGAACGTTTGAGCCAATCAAACACTCACCCCCAGTCAACTGATCTGGGTTTAATCCATCATCATTCTTTAGCTCACTCCACCACCCCAGTTCAGACATGGCCATATGCAAATCAGTCTGACCCTGTGCCTCATGGGAACAGTCCAGCCCGAACTGCCAAGCCATGTCTTCCCTGGACCGGAAACAAGCATCCTAGGACCGGTTTCTGGCATTTCAGCCGTCATCAGCCAGGCTTGCTTGAATCCAGTGGCAAAGTGAGCAAGGGACCCACGTCTGGGCATACCCCCGCCAACTTAGGGCGACCAAAGCGATACAAAAGGGGATGATGGACGGAACGTTTGAGCCAATCAAACACTCACCCCCAGTCAACTGATCTGGGTTTAATCCATCATCATTCTTTAGCTCACTCCACCACCCCAGTTCAGACATGGCCATATGCAAATCAGTCTGACCCTGTGCCTCATGGGAACAGTCCAGCCCGAACTGCCAAGCCATGTCTTCCCTGGACCGGAAACAAGCATCCTAGGACCGGTTTCTGGCATTTCAGCCGTCATCAGCCAGGCTTGCTTGAATCCAGTGGCAAAGTGAGCAAGGGACCCACGTCTGGGCATACCCCCACCAACTTAGGGCGACCAAAGCGATACAAAAGGGGATGATGGACGGAACGCTTGAGCCAATCAAACACTCACCCCCAGTCAACTGATCTGGGTTTAATCCATCATCATTCTTTAGCTCACTCCACCACCCCAGTTCAGACATGGCCCTATGCAAATCAGTCTGACCCTGTGCCTCATGGGAACAGTCCAGCCCGAACTGCCAAGCCATGTCTTCCCTGGACCGGAAACAAGCATCCTAGGACCGGTTTCTGGCATTTCAGCCGTCATCAGCCAGGCTTGCTTGAATCCAGTGGCAAAGTGAGCAAGGGACCCACGTCTGGGCATACCCCCGCCAACTTAGGGCGACCAAAGCGATACAAAAGGGGATGATGGACGGAACGTTTGAGCCAATCAAACACTCACCCCCAGTCAACTGATCTGGGTTTAATCCATCATCATTCTGTCGAACTGTTCTTGCTTGGATCCTTCACCGAAGATGTCCGGCGTGTATTCGATCTTTTGGCTTTGCATTTCAAGACGTCGAGCCAGACGATCGCTGAGCGTTTTCTTAGGCCGAAATGATCTGCATGCGTCACAGTCCTGTTCGTTGTGCTCCGGAGATAAGCACAAGTTGCACACTTTGTGTGATTCGGTGCGTGGATATTTCGCATGGCACCGAGGGCAGAATCTGAATGGAGTCCGTTCCATCAAATGCGAGGTGGACCGACGCGGTTAGGCCCAACGGCCTTCCCGGATACTTGGAGAAGTGGGATACGCGTTCGAAACATTACCGACGTGGGTAGAGTGGATTGCGCACCGAGGGGAACCCGAAGAACGGTTTCGAACCGGAGCACAGCAATACACGTCCGAACCCGATGGCGGAAAAAAGTAATGTAGCAATGGAGTCGATGCCCATGCGCACTTTCACTGAAAGGAGGAGTCACCTTACCTCGTGACTGTAAAGACTTCTTCGAAGAAAAAAAACTTGCAAACATCCAGACCCACTAGATGGCAGGAGTATGCAAAGCATGTGATCCACAGCTCACATGCCTCGAATAGTTAAGTTTCTGTACAACATGAACCAATTTAGTTCAGAGGACTTCAATTTATCACACAAAGCTTGTCCTTCGTCTGAGAGTTTAGCTATCCATAGGACTTTGCAGTGTCTGGCCAGAGCCCTCTCCGTTTACCCTGAACATAACACATGTTGGAGTGCAGTTGTATGCATCTCAGTGGTCACAGAAGAGTTCTCTATTGCTCCTTGTCACTTTTTTTCCCCACTAGGGTACTTTTTTCCTCTCTTGCATTGTATTTTGTCCACTGTAGTTATTACACATTTCATCACCAAATGTAATTTTTTAGTTATCGTGAGCCCAAAGATTCATTGTGGAAAAACAATTTGTATTTGTCAGATCCGCCAGAAGAGTTATATAGTCTACTGATTCCATCCACCTTTTAAACCTATTAAATTTGTTTATGTAATTAGTGGACCTGCAAATCTATATGAAGCTGGCATTCTCAACACCAGTTAACCAGTCGAGAATGGAGGCATCAGAATCAGGTACATGACAGACCCATTCACTCTGAAGCCCATGTTATAAGTAAGGTGCACATCGCAGTGCTTTTGCTGCCAATGCATAGTCACATGTTCTTTACTGTCTGACGATGATGGTGGGGCGACAACAGTGTATGGACAGTGTCACACACCAACAGTCATTAGTGGACGAAGGGGAAAAAGGAAACTAAAAAAAGAAGTGGTAACCTGAATTCAGATAAAAAATTGTTCAAAACTTCTCCAACATGTTATTACTCTCCCGATTCCCTTTCTCCACATCTACATCATTTATATTTGCAATCCTTACCAACCACATTCAGATTTGACAGTTTTTTCTGTTTCACTGCCGTCACTCTTTGAGGATTTCATGCAGAACCCAACCATGGTACTTCAGCACCCTCCTAACTTTAAGTGGGTCAAAATACCAATTGCTCCGTTCACATTTCCATCAGGTAGTTTTATACTTGCCCATCTCTCACATCTGAGTCCTTTGCAATTTCCTAACATTTACTAATGCTCTGCGCACCTTTCCTAGTGTTTCACCCATGACCCTACTTTCTTCTCCACACACACCATTTTACTTCTATTCATCTATCCAAGACCTAATCTGCAAATGTGTTTCCTTCATCTCCAACGGAATCAATCATTGTACCATTCACAATGATCTACTTCTGTTTTGTTGCATCACTCCTCCATTCCACTGGCCTGCAGGTGGTAAAATGCTGCAAGCTTGTGCTTTATAACATTAGTTGTCAGAAAAACCTCCATCTCATGGGACAAACATGTACACGATCTTCACGTAACCACTCAATAGGATAGAATTCTCCAAAGAATATCGTATCTAAAAACATAATTATCTTTCACGACGCTACACTTTGGCCATTTGGAATAACCTAAATGTTTGAAATAAGAAAAAAAATTATGAAGTGGCAGTGCACAACAACCTCAACAGATAAAAAGATTTGACATACAAACAAAAATCACCACGTAACAGAAAACAAGGTATTCAGTGTAGAACACCAACAGTGCAACAGAAGGCACCTGACATAGTCCCTAACACAATCCTTCAACAATACCACCTCATTCAAAATGGTCCTCAATATAATCTTCCGAGAGTCCAAAATCTATATATTCTCTTCTTACTTCCTATGTCCAACAGCAACACTGGAACTTGGTTGCAGAGACAGAGGCTTCTCACACCTTGGACTCCAGTCAACGATCTTCCTAAGGTTTCTGCAAATTCTCTTGTCACAGAACATAAAAGTATATCACACACGTACAGCTGCCGCTTTTAAACTGTCACTGACCTTAACACTCCAGCCGCTACTCATCATCTGTTAAATGTTGGTTGAGGTTCTCACTTCTACAGCTGCAGCTCTATCTTTCAAAAAGGCTATCCTGCTTACAGACCTGCTGAACTGTACAGACTCATGCATGTTGAAAAGGTCACAATAATTCATTTAGGATCAGTGAGAATGCAGTGTGTTCCGGATATCACTATCGTCACAATATTCTAACGTTGATCGAGGATAGAAGCAACTGGCTCACACAAGTTCTACTGCAGTGACTTCTAAACATTTGTGAAATAAGTACTCCATTCAGCAAGGACACAGCTTAGCTGTACTACTAGTATGGAAAAGAACAGTACTTATGTCACAATTTCTTATAAACGCCTGCCTTACCGATCGTCACTCATGGCACTGTAGTCAATATGTCGAGGCTCTTGTAGCCGTCATCAGCAGTGTTGAAATGATGCACTAGAAGCAAGGTACAACTTTAGAGAATCACATAAATATTTAGTTTCATACGCAGTGAAACCCTCAAACCACCACAAGGCATCTTAAGTCTCCGGTGGTCATGAAACAGTTACATCAAATTCAAATAGTAAAGAGGGCTAAGAAATTGAAAGCGATTCCAAGGAGTGTGACAGCCTACAAAGGAGGGAGAGCTGAGAGGTATGCAATACATCTCAACTCTCTCTCATTTAGAGGGCGTCACTCACACTTGTGTGACTATGCTGGAAACATTATGGCATTTTAGTATAGGATGAAAAAAGTATTGTAAAATGCACCATTTTTCCTAATGCCTTTGAACATTTAGTGGGGCACAACCCAGCAAAACCCATTTTTGTGTGTTAAGCTTCATTATTTTACCAACAAATATCACTTTTTCTTAATTTGGTTTGACCCATACAATTTATATTTGTTTAACTGCAGTGTTTATTTTTTTTAATTGCTGGGTTTTACACTACAGAGTAACTCCTTAAAGCACAGTCCATGCTACCTGCAAATTAAACAATGATTTTTCTTTTAAAGAGACCTTTGATTAGGTACTCTCGACCATTCCAGACAGGGTTTGCATTGGGTGTTTAGAACTTGTATCAAAATCTTTACCCATTCTCTCCCTTATCCTGCCAGTGTGTTTTCAAAAATCAACAATTGTAAATGTAATTTAAAACTACAAACTAAATTATAGATTTTTGTAGATGATATAATGCTTAATATAGACTAAAAGGTCAGTACAAAATGATGTGAGTAGTACTAGCCACTCTTTAGAGGAATGGCTGTATTCCTCACAAAGCAGAAGTACTACCATCTGTAAATTACAGGTTCGCTCATCACGCATACTGCAATATGGGTAGAATGATAAAAAGAAGCTGCAGCTTAAGACTATAGGAATCATCAAAGATGAGCATTGAGGAATCTAAAATGGCAGCACGTGTTATGTGGACATTTTTGCTTTCATTACATTCCTTAATTTTTACAGTGTTGTCGGTAAGCAATATATGCACTTGTATTATAGTTTTTAAATCTTGAACCTTCATCTTCACATTATGGATATTCAAATAACACATGCCTCTATGAAAGACATTACCAGAGAAAAAGATATAATTTTGGGCACTTCAAATTACCAAACAGGAGACAGGAAAAGCATTACAATATTGTCTGAAAATATGGTATTTGGAATTGTTCCTGGTCGTTATATGAATGTATCACTTGTCTGTTTATTCAAATGAAATATTCAATGTATACATGGAATACTTTTATTTATTTTTCCAAAGTATGCTTAATACAGTTATGTTCAATCATAGTCTGTTGAGGCCACTTAAACCATGTAGCTCCTTACAGATTAATGATCTGTGTGGAATATTGGAAGAAAGAAATGTATTTTCCAGTAATCGAATGTATAACTCCTCTTTCATATGAGAAAATCAGAGCAATCGTTAAATAGAATACACAATTTTTCTAGGCCTCAACGTGACACTTTTGCCAAGTGTACTCCATGGAGAGAACAGCGTGAGAATGAATTGTTCTCAGGATACAGCAGGAACTTGTTTTCAAATGTGGGATCTTTATACAGAAACTTAAAAGGAATTTTATAAGAAATGTGAAAAGATTAAAATACTTAAACAAATAAAATAAATATTGGTTTACACTTTTTTCATTTGTGTTTTTTAACACAATACAATTTCTATAAAGAATAGCAATATAATACATGGAAATTACATTGCCTCATAACAAGATGCATTCAATGCAAAGGACCATTGGATTAATAGCAACAATAAAGATTATCAGCTACTTGACCTCTACTTTTTCATTGTGAAAAAGCAACAAGACACCTCTAAATAAGTTCAGGCAGTCTGCTTCTATACTGAAGCTCAAATAAACATATACAGAGATATACCATACAAAGTACTGAAAACACAAAAATCTAAAACATGAAACTGGGATTCTACCCACTCATGTTGTAAGAAAAAGAACTGTAGCTTCATGGCCTTTCTTGCCATTTTTGTCAAAAAAGTGCTAATGTCACAATGGATTTTGAAAACCAGTAAAAAGGGCATTCATCCACGTAATCATCCTTTGAGGGTGTCCTCACATTAAAATATGTACTCTGTTTTAAAACCACTGATTTGGCACAGAGGCAGTTTTATTAGTGTCTTAACTTATACTGTTATATATTTGTAAGTCAAATGATGTGTAAGGTTAAATAGGCTCTTTATAATTACTTTTCATCAAATACATGTGGTTGTTCTTAGCTAGTTTGCCACTTTTAGAGAAAATGGCCAAAGAACAAATCATACTGTAGTTTCATCCGCATTCTTCTTGATCAATTTTGCTGACAGCAAGGAATGCTGTGTCGTATGCGAGTTCTTAGAGTCTGGAATCAGTAACAGGACTTTCTGATTGGTCCTTCTCCATTCTGAGTATAACTGGCAATGATAGCGAAATGAAACCTGAAACAAACATGTAATAATTTTACAAATAGTTCACGTAATCTTTAACAACTTTAATGGAACAAATGACTTGCATAGTCCTACAATTCTTTTATGGATTTAGAAGTGAAGTAATGTTTTGAGACAAGACATACAATTTCTTGAATTGATGGGACTAACCATAAACTGGGCCAAGTATTATGAGTAACTACTGTACTCCAAGTCCTACAGAGCGGTCACAAATCAGGCTAATCGCTAACCTTACGGTTTTGCTACCGCTTTTTCTTATTTACTAAACCCATTTAGAAATTCAGATAAGTGTTTTCAAAATGCTGAAGGAATTTTGAAATGTTTAGAAATGGTTTCCGAATCACTATTCGGTATGCTGTATTTTGGGCCTTGCTTCTAATTAGCGATTCAGACTCGGATGTAATTCCGGACACTAACCACTGTCCTGTTAAAGACTCCAAAAATGGAAAACAGTAACTTGACCTTTGCATAAGTTGATCCCTTGAGATACGAATGAACATTGTTTGCTTTATAGTTCCTTCACAATAAGGTAGTCATTAGGTGGCCCTTAGTCATTTTTAACACCCCACTGTTTTTCTCTAATCTACACATTCAGCACTCTCATTTGCAGGCTCATTAAGGCAAATCACTTTAAAAGATCTCCAGCAAAGAGTCCCCCTCGATGGGCTCATTGGGCATTGCAGCGCCTGCCCAATGAGGAGCTACCCGATGATGAAGCATGCGACCCATTTGGGTGGGTGAGGGCTCTTGCTCTTGAATATTTATATTCCACCACCATTCTTGGCATGAGTGGACACTAATGGCGTTCCTTCATGAGATGGATTTAGGAACTGCATAATCTTTCTGCATTGATTATGGTAACTTGATTCACAAAGTGAAAAGGGTCCCCTTTGGACCCATTCACCTTTGGGAATCATGGTGGCAACTTTAGTTAGAGTAGGCGGTGGTCCTGGGGACCACCGCCAACTCTCACTGAAGGTGTTGAAAACTTTTTTTAAAAATTAAGCATTTCTAGTTCCTTTAAGGAAATTGGGCTGCTTAAAAAAAAAAAAAAAGTTTCATTTTCAAAATGCAAAGACTGGCACGGTGGTGCTCAACTGCCATTGCAGGCCACCATCCCTATCTTTGCAGCCAAATGGAGTGAATGGCAATTTAAGACATGCCTAATTAATATTTATTAGGCAGGTAATTCTATGACCCACTCTGATTCAGTATTTTGCAAACCGTCCTATAAGTACGTAGGTCTGTTGTCAAAATTGGATTGGATTCGCAAAAATCGGAGTCCACATTGTAACCGCCAATACTCCACCTGCACCGGAGGATGTGCCTTCTCTAGTTCACCTAATTTTCTCAACATCTACACCATGTTGTAATCATCCCAACCGAAAATGGACATGTATAGTAGATGCGTGAAAGACCTTAGGACTATGAGCATGTAGACTGAGGAATATGCATTTACCTCCACATTATAGCCTTTAAAAGTGGTTAAAGAATGTAAAGCATCAATACTACAAAGACAAAAGACAGCCAAAGAGTACTCTGGTGCCCTTGCAAAAAAAAAAAAAAAAAAAAGCTTGAACGCCAAAGACTATTTCTGCCATCATTGCGTTTACATGCACACAGTTTTTGGGAGGCATCATGGACTCACAGTGTAGAAATTCAGGTTACAGGAAACAATGTACATACGGTACCATCAGGAATGAGAATGAAGCCACTGTGAGATGTGCCAACGGAAATGTGAGGCCGGCAGATTAAATGTTTTCCAACGTTGAGGCTGCACATGTGATTACTACTGCTTATGTACATTAATTGAGAAAGAGGGTAAAAATACAGGATTATATTTTTTAGATTTTTGAACAGCAAACGTCACTAATAAAAAATAAAAACAAATAATAAAAACTCTTTTTAACCAGGCAAGCCGTAACTGAAAATCAGCTGCCATAAAATAAGGTTTACTAAAACATTAAAGCAGACGGCTCATACAAGTCTCCAGAAGAAACAGTAATCCATCAGCTATGCAAAGGTAAAAATGATAACTACGGTGAAAGGGGCTAGTTGAGTGGCAAAGAGTGAGGCTTAGGAGTGGACCGAGCCACGCACTCTTTTTTTTAATTTTTTTTTTTTAAACTTCTTGCAGGGGGCCATATCTCATTCCAAATATAGACTCTGGCTTGTTCTAAGTCTCTGTGGTACTCTCGTTACTGCCTTGCTAATCTCGAGCGAGCCACACACTCTTACGTTTCTTAGATCCTCAAGTATCCGTGGACTTGATCCGCGGTACCATCCTATGGGCGTACTTCTCACTGACAGATTAGAAGGGATGGGGATGCAGACCATGACATGAGCAGCCTGACTGGCTGCATGGGACACTGGGCAATTAAAGCCACCCTGGAGAAGGTGAATCAATCTGTGAACTCAAAAGTTTCACTTTGGACCCTTTTTCCCTACTTCCATTCACAACAATCTTCAGGAGGGGCAGCAGATTTCAGATGTATCATAGGTCACTGTATGGAGTTCATGCACAGTATGAGATACTCAGTGAAGCATTTACAAGGCGAGGTCAACATCACACTGAATCCATGTGCCGGCACACAGAAAGAGGTATTATTATTGCAGCTGGAGAGTGATCGAGAAGGTGAAAGGAAAGAGAAAATCATAAAAAGAGAGGGCAAAAAGAAAAACTCTAGACGAAATTTAGGATACAATGAAACAAAAAAGAAAAGTGAAATAAAACTAAGGGAGATAGCAGATTGATAAAAAAGTTAATTAAACCAAAATACTTCAAAGTAAGTAAATCATCACATCTAGGAACACCATAAAATGCTAGTAGATACATAGAGCTCTTCCTTTAATATATCCCAGATGTCTTTATCAGTGGCCTTGAAGCTATTTATACAGAGACTCGTGGAGTAAGAAGGTTTTCAACAAGTACTAACAAAGTCAATGGGTCTCTCCTTTTGGCTTTGTCAACAGGACCTATTTGATTTGCAGTGCATTTTTGCCAATGTTGTTCCATATCAGCAAAAAGAAAAACACCAATGCTTGCCTGCCGATGCTGTTCAGTAAAAAAAAAAAAAAACAACATTGATGTGCATGCATGTGTCATCACTCATGTGGTGTGGTGACACAGCTGCAGTATTTTTTACATGTGCTATTGGAAGATGGGAGGAAGTCCATCTCAGGTTGATTAGTAACCAAAAGAATTTACAAAATAAACGTAAAGAGCATCTTAAAAACGAACAGTCCACATGCAAATTGCAGAGTGGATGGGGATAATGCAAACGCTGTAGAGTGGCGAAAATAAGGGCGATGCAACAGAGGAGCGAGAGGGTTAAAATATAAAAGAAAAGAAAAACGGAGTGAAAGGGAGAGGAAAGTGGAGGTGGAAGGTAAAAAGGAGCTTGGGGAAAGGTAAAAATATATGGTTGATGTGCATTAAAAACAAGTATGGGAACTGTGTTGTTGCGCTCAATGGGGGCTGGGTGAGTGAGTGTGGGGTCAAAGGCGTGGCTAATAAAACTTCAGTAATTTCTTTCAGTCTTTCACCTTCAGGTGACTACATATAAAATAACACAGCTTAAATGAAACAAGCATTTGCAATGCAATAGGTCTCGCAGTTGTTAGATTTTGAGCTATTGGCATTGTAAATGGCAATGCCTTTTATTTACGTGTTGGTTTTTAAAACATAAATAAAAGTCATTTACAATGCCAATAGCTTAAACTCTCGCAAATGCGAGACCTATTGCATTGCAAATGCTATGCAATAGGTCTCTGGACTACACAGCATTTGAGCCCTGTGACCCCTCTCTGCCCTGGGACTACCAAACAGGTTCCCACAGTTACAGACTGTATTCTATCATTTCAAGTAGGGACGCATTTTAAAGGACAGTGTAAAACCCTCATGCAGGGATCCGATGAAACTTTTTTTGATTGAGTAGGGTACCAAATATCAAATGCTTAGATGTACTTCAAACAGGGAGAAAAGATGATTTTATTTTTGTCATGAAAATGCTTTGTTTCAGTATTCATGCAAATTAATTTTTTACATCATGAACGATATTCTTAAAGCAGCAGGCATCTCCAGAAGGATGTGTTAAATCTATTTTAAAGTTCAATGTCTGGAATCCTTAAGTGCCTTCTAGTAAAACACAAAGGTGCGTGATTCAGCGGCCGGGTTACTCCGGTGTCACTGCTGTCCGTCGTAATACAAGTACCACTGAATGTAATGCACTTGTAATACGGCGGACGGGATGGCCTTCACTTTGTGACGAAGTAACCCACCTGTCGAACTCTAAATCAGGCCAGGCGCGCAACGCCATTTGGGCTGAAAGGGCTTCAGCGCCGCCCCCCCCCCCCGTGTGTGGCATCCCGGGCTGAGACAGCTTCCCGGGCGCGCACACAGGCGCACCCGAGTACTTCACAGGTCTTCAAAAGACCATTTACTTGCTAACGAGGCTTTGTTGTTTTTTTCACCCCTTCTTAGAGCCCCTGCATCCCCACTCTGACAATCACTGGAAGAATTAGCCCCCCCCCACCCCGATATTTTTTGTAGACCCCCCCCCCCCGAAATGTGGCTCTATTTGCGCCTCTGAATCAGGTCCATACATAACAAATACTTGACGTACATTACTTTGCTGTAGGGCTGTTAATGAAAGTATGCCCTTGTCCTTCCATACAAGAGACAGTTAAATGTTGGTGAGTGATATTTTGAATAGAGTGTACAATACTTTCTAAAGAAATCAGCGTTTTCTTGGCACGGAGATCTCATTTGTAGCGGTGTGTGGAAAAAAAGTAAATTAGCTTCAGAACATCGCCCCAGGCAATGTTGTATAATTTGCCTTTAATCGCATTACATGCTACATAATTCGTTTTTCCATGCCGTATAATTTGTTGCAAGATTGCCGCACTATCCCTGTGGTCCTGCCTATAATCTAGAGCCGGAGGAGTTGGGAATTTTACTAATTCAACCTAAATCAGCAAAAACGCTGCTTTCGTTGTCCCTTGGCAGTGATTTGTATGTCTCTAGCGCTGAGAGGCCATCTGGAAAGCATGCGAGCGCTAAAGCTGATAAAAAAAATAAACAATTAAAAGACTTACGGTTAGGCGAACGAAGACGACGAACCCTGGGGGTAGGTTTGCCAACACCATAAACCTACCCTAGGTTGACCTACAATTCTTCTCCCTCCTACCCAAATATATACCTAGCCAACAGGTAGGGCTGCGAGACAGACATCAGCTCCTGCGCCGGGTGGAGGGGGGCTACCGAGCGCAAGGGGAGGAGAGATGAACCAGCAAGATAAGAACAAGAGAGGGGGTCAGGCAGGAGAGGAGAGATGGATACGAGGGGAAGAAAGAGAGAGAGGGGGGGGGTCAGGCAGGAGAAGATAGACATGAGGAGAAAGAGGAAGAGAGTCAGTTAAGAGGAGAAGGAGGAAGATGGAGGGATAGGAGGAAAAAGAAGATGCTGGAGAGGTAGGGGACAGAGCGATGGCCAGGCATGAGAAGGAGAGAAGGGGCAGCCAAGGAGAAAGCGAAAGATGGACTTAGAGAAACGAAAGCGTGATTAGCAGACACAGAAAGAAACGAGCAAAAGGGAAAGCGAAAGCGCGCCATGAGACAGCAGCGAGCAGACGAGGAGTCCGGGTGGGCAGGGCCTTTGGGAGACCGGGCGGGCACCAACACCACTTCCAAGAAGCCCGGACAGTAACACAGCAACAATAGATCTCGCCAGAGCGCGAGCAGCGCGTTCGCGCTGCCAACGCTAGGCGAGACCTAAAAATGACTGCAACTTAAGTAAATCTGTGGTAAATGCACTATTGTACTTTATGAAACCTCTATTAGTTAATGCACCTCAGAAGTCTATGTCTGCAGCCAGAGGGCCGCAAAACTGAAATATGGTTGGCGCTGTGGAGAATAGTGACTTGTGTATGTTTAGTGCTACGTGGTCCCAGCCCGTGACAGAAAGCAATGTGAACAGGGCCGAACTGGCCGTAGCAGGCACTGGGCGTTTTCCCAGTGGGTTGGAAGGGTGGGGCCTGGTTTTGCAACAGTGCTGCAATATCGGCCCCCTCTAACAAAAGCGGGGGCCGTGCTTCTCACTGGCAAACCCCCCCACGCACTACTGGGGCTGGTTAAGCAGGTTGCCAGGGCTGGTTGCTGTTCCCAGTCCGGCTGGAACTGTGAATATGTAAGTCGTTGTTTTCAACTTGCAATACACACAGTATAAGACAGGTTGCTACAAAATGCACAAACATGTTTTAGTTTAAAAAGGCCTTTCAAAATATAGATTTTAGTAATACCCAGACAGTGTGTAGTACAGTTATTTTTATAACTGTTCTTTAAAAAGAACACACTTCACAGCTCAGCTGGTAACTCCCTTACAATACCTCTCAAAAATAATACATTTGTGCCATCAGGAAGCTTCAAGTGACTATCAATAAAAGCCAGTGCCAGCTTCCAGGCACCTTTTACACTTGCAGAGTGACCAGTTGCATATATTTACATTTCTTTCAGGCAGCAGGCGCCCTGGCAAGATTGCTGGTTTAGCGGTCTGCCCCTCCCTCGGTTTCACAGCACAGGCGACTCCATGCCTTACACTTCAGCTGAAGCATTTCAACTCTCGGAATTAAACCTCCTGGGACGGTTGACTTTTCCCAAAAAGTAGGGGAATTGTTTTACTCAAATTTAAAAAGTATAGGCACGTCGTGCCCCTCAGATCCCGCCCACTTCGACTACTGGGGAGAAGCAAGGGACAAGCTGGAGGTAGGGGTAAGCAACATGTATAGCGGGGATGAACTCAAAGGAGAACAACACAAAAGGCAGAGAGAAAGAAAACACATGAATTCCCACGGAGTGCCAAAATAAATGAAAACCGTTCCCTGAACGTGAGCACTAGAAGGACACAAGTCATCCACTAAATAGATGCAAACCCAAGAGGAAGAAAAGTCACTGAAAAAGAAGCAAGCAAATGAGGGTGACACAAAAGCCTGCTAAATCAATGAGCTTGCACAAAGTCCACAAAAGGTGAAGTGCAAACTCCCACAGGCCGTCCACTACACTACGAAAGAGCATTTCGGTGATCGGTTAAGTCTGATGAAAGAGTCGAGCCCTTACAGCTTTCTGTTTTCTTTGAGGAGTAGGTCCATTTCCTGAGTCTTTAAAGTTCTGCATTTAGATATGCCTGCCAAATAATGCAGTTTTCAGAGATGATTTGTTCAGACTTTGAATCGCCTTAATGCTTTTGAATATAACTCGTTCTGCAGTGTCCTCTTGTGGAATAAAAATACCGCACAGCTTTCTAAACGTCTGTCAGTCTGTCGAAGAGGAAGACCTCTCTTTATCTGGAGTACAGCACTCGACCGGCCTCTTAGAGATACTGTAATTGTAAATGTATTTATATAGCGCTTATGACCCCTGACGAGGCATTGAAGCGCTTTTTGCAGCGAGAAGCTGCTACTCCAGGGCCCAATGTTAGTAATTATTAAGTTGATACAATTTTTTTGTTTTGTTATTTTTTTGTGCGGTAGTTTGTGCTCTTGATTTCTTGCGTGCTTAGTAGAGTTTGGGGAAGGGAAACAATGATTGGAGTGGATTTGAAAAAGGGAAGTAGTGAGTTGTTTTGTAAGTAATGGTCATTACCTGCAATGGGTTGACTGAAAAGTGAGACTCCCAGATAGGATTTTATTTTGGTGGGCTCAGTAAGTCTCGCTCTCCTTCTACGTAGTAAGGGCCAGAAGTTTCAAAAAGCTGACGTTTGACAGCCCTTCAAGGATATCCTGTGTAATATCTATGGATGCTCAGTATTTGGCCCAGCGCAAGGAAGCAGATCCTATGCAATGCCCCCCAGATTGCATTTGCCTATACTGCAACATTTTGTTTATCGCTGGCTACCCCAATGCTGGGCGATAAAGTACTTGCCTACATGGACAGCACTCTACACCGTGTAGGGTGTTTATTTGAAAGTGTGTTGTCTTTGTTTTGTTCCAGTGTGGGAAATGTTTCCATGTCGTGAGAACAAGAAAATAGAACCTAAATGAGGCTGTGAGTCACTGAATAAAATAAAAAAACTAACAAACAAAAAAACGGTGAACAAAGCATCTAATAGCTAGTCCCACTGCTTCAGCTATCTTGATTTGTTAAATGCATGGGACAGTACACTTCTAGAAACCAAGGAAGGAGAAAAATAAATAGTGGATTATTGTAGCTTACCAGGAGTGGGACTGAATAAGAAGGAAAAGACACTTACCTGTAATTGTGGTTGTTCATCATTGGATTTTTAATTAAAAGAAACAAGCAGTGAATAATCTGTTCCAGGTGTGGGATTCCAAAGCACCCTTAAAAGATATATCCTGTTGCAAAAAAATAGTTTTTCGCAAACCTATTTGCAAGCGACATTAACTAAATTTCATATTCAGTTTTATTTTAAAAATAGGCGATTCAGATAAAAATACCCCAAGTTCAAAACAAGGTGACTGAATTTAACTTCCCCGAGTCATTTTAAAGGGCGGCGAAATGGCAAACTGAGAGTAATGGAGCCATGTAAGCAGCAGCTCAATGCATCTAAATATATGAAACTACATCTTTTAGATAGCCATCCACCCTTGTATCCAATTCTAGCTTGCCTAGGGCAGCTTGGTTTGATCTTTTTTACGGCTCTCTTGACAGGACCACTGAACTTTAATATATATTCATGAAAACCTTCTGCTTCTTCCATGTTATTCAATCAGCATCACCTTTTGCTATTTTGTTTGCTATTTTGTTTTACCGGGAAAGAATATTTAAAAAATGTTTTCTGCAGGATGAGAACTTTACAGTCATGCCTTCGATATTTGAGAAATATCCTTAAGGTGGCGATTAAAATCAAATCAGTGAAGGGCCCACACACTCTGTGTTTTGTGTTCCCAGCTGACACCTACTCTATTAAGAAACACACATTTTATCAAGGCATGTCAGGAAGGACATTGAGAGGCCAGAAAGGTATTAGACATGTTCCTACAGACCCTGCACAAAAGAATCATACTGAAAGTAGATTCTCGGTCCACTGACCAGCTCAAAGGAGATTCAAACTTAATGCTGGCCACATCCTACTCTGATTCGCCTGTCAAGAGCTGGGAGGAGTAGCGACGTTGCAGAAAATCTTGCCAAAAAGCTGACTTTAATGCCCGGTCGCCATCTCCTCTAATCAAAGAAGTCAGAAGTGCATATGAAACTTAGAAGTACCTCAAATCAACAAGCACAAAGCCATCAATAAGCATATCAATGCTCAGCACCAACACACGCCAATGGTGAAAGGACACATGCTGCTGAAGGAAGCATGAAAAATGCAGAGGTGTTGCCTATTAAGGATAGTTTGAAAAAAGAAAGAAAAAAAAAGTTAAGTAGCCTCTTTAGGCGTAAAGTCTGTCATGTGGTTCATATGGGTGTTTCAGGCATGGTGACGGCTTGCTGAGTGAAGTGTGCAATGGAGCACCATGCATTGCGTAGGTGAGATGTGCAAATTTCTGGGTTTTTGACTATACGAAATTCTTAAAAGGGTGACTGGTTATCAAAGGGGGGGGGGCAGAAATGAGTAAGCACACCAAAGTCACCCAGTCCACGGGTGCGCGTTGCAGGCTTGGCTCCGGTGGATGGGGGCAGCTCTTGGTAGTGTGGCGCCACACTTTGCCGGCCGCTCCGCCCGCGACCCGTCCGCGGGTCATGCATCGATGCGGGGCGCCACAGCACTGAGCCTGTTGGGGGGTGCTGGGTGTCATTAGCCTCTTTGGCACGTAGGCAGTGCGTCAGTTTCACCACACAGAGGTCCTGAGAGCTCGGGGGGACACGTGGCTGTTCCGACCGGAGTTCAGCGGTGAGTGTCTTGATTCCCTGGGGCCGTCAGCTCGGGTGACGCGGTGGCCTCGCCACAGAGCACTCGTCGGTTTGGGGCCGAGCTGGTGGCTGCGTCCGCCCGGTTATGTTGTTTTCCAGGTGAGGAGCAGTCTGGTGCGATGGAGCGGGGGAACAATTAAATGTGTTAATTTACCTGTCCTGGGCTCAATGGGAAGTTAAGAAGAGAAGTGAGTTCGAATGTTTTTCCCTTTGCCTCGTGTTGAATGTGGCTGGTATGCCACTCCCCTGGGTCAAGGTCTGCTTTTGCAGTGGTGCCGCGATTGGGGTTGTCTGGTTTCGGAGCCTGGGTTTGGCTTTCCTGAAAAACAGGGCAAAGTGTGGAACCTCGATAATCACTACTACTACTACTGAGGACAAACCCCCGTCCCGACAGTTTGTACTAATATCGCCCGCGGCTACTTCTCTTTACTGCTGTTCGCCTTTTCTCCTTTCTCGCTCCAGTTCCTTGCCCGCCCGGGTTTCAGGCCGGGCAGTGTGCCAGTTAGGACTGCGCGGTCGAGTGCAGCTACGGCTCAGGGCACTCTTCTGACCGTAGGCGCGGGGCACAAGAGCGAGGATTGGTGTGGGTCGTGGGACTTCTCGGGGGTTGCCCTGTCGATTTTTGCGAGGTGTGGTTTTGTGTTGGAGGGTTGGTGAATTGACCAGCTATCGCCAACGTGGACTTTGCTGGGCAATGGCAGCTTTTTTTTTTTAAATCCTTCACTCTTCTATCCCTCCACCATCCTTTTCAATCGTAATAAGACTAAAATGTTCACTTCTCAAATTCCATATTCCACTATACTAACTCACCACTAATCCTTTATGGGTTCCAGAGTAGCGTGCTACTCGCCAATAAAGCGTTTCAACACCCCATCAGGGTTACAAGCGCTATATAAATGCAAACCTTTTTCCCTTTTCTACCCCTCCCCAACCCTTCTCAATCCAAATAACTGACTAACATATCCACCACTCAAATTAATTTCATGTTTCACCATACTAATTCAACACTAATCCTTATGGAAAAAAGCGCTTCAAAACCCCATCAGGGGTAGCAAGCGCTATATAAATACAAACCTCTTTCCCTCTTCTATCCCGCCACCTACCCTTCTCTATCCAAATAACTGAATAACATATCCACCACTCAAATTACTTCATATTTCACTATACTAATGTTCAACACTAATCCTTTATGGGTTCCGGAGTAGCGTGCTACTCGCCAGAAAAGCGCTGCAACACCCATCAGGGGTAACAGATGCTATATGAATGCAAACCTTTCTTCCCCTTCTATCCCTCCACTATCCTTCTCACTCCAAAATAACAGACTAATATCCACCGCTCAAATTACTTTCATATTTCACCATACTAATTCACCACTAATCCTTTATGGGTTTCCGGAGTAGCGTGCTTCAACACCCCATCAGGGGTAACAAGCGCTATATAAATACAAACCTTTTTTCCTCTTCTATCCTTCTGCTATCCTTCCGAATCCAAATAACTGACTAACATATCCACCACTTAAAATTTACTTGCATGTTTCACTATACTAATTCAACACTAATCCTCTATGGGTCCTGGAGTAGCGTGCTACTCGCCGAAAAAGCGCTCCGACGCCTTGTCAGGGGTAGTAAGCGCTATACAAATGCAATTACAATACAATACAATAATCAACCAAATAAGTATGATGCAAGAAAATATATATTACTGCACTAACGCTTCCTGTACACCCACCCATAGTGTGGCACAATGAGAGTAGCATGAGCAAAACACAAAAACTAGAAACATTCCTGGCAGCCACAGAATTCTCTCATAACACATACATATTCTAAATGGACTAGTTTCCACAACATTTTGTAAAAACATTGAATCATGAATTAATATATTGCCTTGTGAATTCAGGTAGTGGACATTTTTAATGGTGCTCAAAAGCATCATACTCCTCTTTTTTTTTTTTTAATAACAATGTATCTAGCTGGTTTGAAAAAAAATGTGTTTCCTTAGTTTACTTACCAGTGTCCAAAGAACGTAGATAGTAAAAAGTGCTATAGTAAGTGCTACAAGTCCTACAGCTTCCAATCTGCTGTTAAATTGTAAATGATCCTGGGCACCTCGAAGACACAACCAGCCTGAAATTGCTGCCAATGGAGTAATGAATAGAAAGCACACCATATCACAGAATAGTGTCCTTTTCTCATTTCGAGGTCCTGGATCCTTCAGCCACTAATTAAGAGGAAAACATATTTCAGAATTAGAAATGTAACTCAGATACATTTTATACGAAACCTACATCTGTTTAGCTTTAAAAAATTTCAGACCAGAATTTAGTAATATATCTTAGTGCTAAATTATACACCAAAGAACTCAATTTAGCGGCCAAAAATAATTTTTTATACTTAAACTCCATCTGAATCTATAGTGAACAGAAAACCCCCCAAACCGTATATAGATACCTGTCCAGATAACATTACCCTACCAAGAATCAAACCGATAAAGACAACTATTAACAAGTTAATAGAGGTTATTCGCACCACTAGCACAATGCCCTGAAATAAGAAACACGCAGTCTATCTTGGTCTAAAGAGCTGATCTCAACTCTAAAAAGGAACCTTCTAAAGCTCTTTCAAATACACAATCAAACATCTAAACAAATATTATGACACCCACAGTCAGACACCTTCAATCATATCAGACACCCATAACCTCAACATCAGCCTGGCATACACATCACACTAAATACTCACAAACACACTATCAAACAGACATGTACACCATCTGACAAGCACACCAGGACTAGGCACCTGTATGCACGTACATACATATATACACACATATATATGCATACATATACATATATACATACATACATACATATATACATACATACATATATGGATTAAAACGAGAGACGGAATTGCCAATGCTACCCCTGTGTCGGTGTCCGATTCTTCAGGGGGATTCGGAAGTGGTGTTTATACACACATATATATATATATATATATATATACATACACACATACATATATATATATATATATATATATATATATATATATATATATATTATCTACTGGCGGTCGCCAGTAGATAGTTATAGTTACAACCTATTATCCATAGGAAATCCGCGACATTCTATTTGAAATAACTCTCTTGCCGGTTGACGTATCTTCGCAAAATTTTCAAACTTTGTGGCCCGCTCCGGTCCGCTCCTACCCTGAAAGTCTCGGGGGATTCGTCAAGCGGGGGCCGAGAAAAAGGGGGTCCCAAAACGCGTTTTCCACATGCAATTTTCCATAGGAAACTTTAGACACGGCTACAGCCCGAACTGCTGAACGGAATTACACCAAATTTGGCAAAGAGGTAGTTCTTGGTTCAGAAAGAACCCTTTTGTTAAATGGTGTAAATCCGTTCAGTAGTTGCTGAGAAAATCAAAAGTAAAAAGATAGTGATATCTATGGCCGAGTAGGGTCCGCGTACCCTCCCGATCACGAGCTGCATGTTAATTGGTTGTCAGCTGGCTGTCAACATTCCGATTCAGGAAATGTTGGCAGCCATTTTGTCCCTCGGTAGAACCGAGGGACAGAAACAAGTGCGCAAAGCGCACAAAGGGGGCAGGGTAGAAACACCCTGACCTCCTAGGTTTGCTCAGGGGGTCCCACAAGGACCCCCTGGGCAAAAAACAAAACATTTTTTTAAAAATCGGCAGTATGCGCTCAGGGTGCGCGAATCCTGCCGGAAAAAAATCGAAGCGCGGTCTCCCGCGCTTTGATGTTAATTGGCCCTCGGGTGGGCCAAGTCCCGGGGGCATGCTGGGGGGGGTTCATTTTATGTGTGGGGGCCTCTAAGGGCCCCCAAGCCCCGGGGACCACCACCCCCGGGGCTTTATGTATGATGGTGCGGGAGGGCTCTGAGCCCTCCCGCAGCCCCGGGGACCACCACCTCCCCGGGGCTTCTTTTTTTTAAATTAAAGACCTGTGTGGGGGGCTCCAGCCCCCACACGCCCGGGACCACCACCTCCCCGGGGCACTAAGAAAATTAAAATGGGGGTCCGTTTTGGACCCCCAAGCCCCGGGACCACCACCTCCCCGGGGCTTTCAAAATGTAGGGAGGGGGCCGCGCGGCCCCCTCCTGGAGCCTGTGGTGGCCCTGGGGACCGCCACCCCCAGGGCCGGCTCCTGCAGTGTCCCGGGTGCCTACCCCCGGGACACTGCTGTTTGCAATGACAGGACGGAGCCTCGCGGCTCCCGTCCTGTCATTGCAAACTTGCTTGGCTATTGGAAGAGAGAGCAGGGAAACCTGCTCTCTCTTCCAATATCCAAAGCCGATAGCTTTTCCACATGGGGAGCAGCACGTTAGCTGCTCCCCATGTGTAAGCAATGCCGGCTCCCGTAGGACACGGGGAGCCGGCGGGACTGTGGGGGCTTGGGGACCCCCCACAGTCCCCAACGAGAGGCCAGGCCCCGGGGATGGGGTCCCCGGGGCCATAAGTGGCCACGGAGGGGGCCACGCAGCCCCCTCCCCAAAGTAAAAAAAGGAAAAAAATTTTTTAAAGTGCAAGGCCGGCCCGGGGATGGGGTCCCCGGGGCCTTAAATGGCCTGGAGGAGGGGGCCACGCAGCCCCCCTCCAAATAAAAAAAAAAGAGGCCATGCCCCGGGGCCAATACAGGCCCAGGGAAGGGGGGCCACGCGGCCCCCTTCCCGCTTTTTTTTAATTTATTTTAATTTTTAAAAAGGGGGTAAGGCCCTGGGGGATGGGGTCCCCAGGGCCTAAAAATAGGAAAAAGGAAGGGGGCCACACAGCCCCCTTCAGGGAAAAAACAAACAAAAAAACGATCGGGCCCGTAGGCCCCGCCCCCTTCCTTCACCACTCTGCAAACGCGCCCTGGCGCGTTTGCAGAGGGGGAACGAATTCCCTTGAATACTGGGGTCCCTGGGGCCAACTAGCCCACCAGGAACCTCCAGTATGCCCCAGGGGGCTGCCTTGCAGAGAGGTGTACAGAGGCCACGCCCTTTTACACCTCTCTGCAACGCAGCTCTATGGCGCTTTTGGAGGTATATGGTGGGCTAGTTGCACCCCAGGGACCCTCAGGATTCAAGGGAGTTAATCCCCGACTTAAAACGCGCCACGGGGCGCGTTTGCACAGTGGTGAAGGGAGGGGCGGGGCTTCAGGTGACATGTGTGCAAACAGGCCCCGTGGCGCGTTTTAAGATGGGGAATTAAATCCTCTTCAATCCTGAGGGTCTCTGGGAGCCAACTAGCCCAACAGGTACGTCCAGAAAGCGCCACAGAGCTGCGTTGCAGAGAGGTGTAAAAAGGGGTGTGGCCTCTGTACATGTCTCTGCAACGCAGCCCCTGGCGCATACTGGAGGTTCCTGGTGGGCTAGTTGGCCCGTAGGGACCCTCATGATTCAAGGGGACTTAATCCCCCAACTTAAAACGCGCCACGGGGCGCGTTTGCACAGATGTCACCTCAGGCCCCGCCCCTCCCTTCACCATTGTGCAAATATTCCTCTAAAATCAGCCGAAATACGAATTCTGATTTACTCACCTGTTATCAGGAGAGACCTCAGTGCTGCATCTTTCAGCCCAGTACTAATCCTGAAAAGTAATTTTAACCGTACTTACCAGTAACTTGAATTTCCTTCCATAGGCTAACATTGACTGGTTTCACTTGGAAATTCTTCTAAGTGTGGAGTTTTGGAACTTTAAAATATTCCTCTAAAATCAGCCGAAATACGAATTCCGATTTACTCACCTGCTATCAGGAAAGACCTCAGTGCTGCATCTTTCAGCCCAGTACTGGTCCTGAAAAGTAATTTTAACCGTACTTACCGGTAACTTGAATTTCCTTCATAGGCTAACATTGACTGGTTTCACTTGGAAATTCTTCTAAGTGTGGAGTTTTGGAACTTTAAAATATTCATCTAAAATCAGCCGAAATACGAATTCCGATTTACTCACCTGTTATCAGGAGAGACCTCAGTGCTGCATCTTTCAGCCCAGTACTGATCCTCAAAAGTAATTTTAACCGTACTTACCAGTAACTTGAATTTCCTTCCATAGGATATCATTGCCTGCTTTTTGCTGAAAAAGTTTCTAAGTGTTGATTTTTGAAACATACAAATATTCCTCTAAAATCTGCCGAAATACGAATTCCGATTTACTCACCTGTTATAAGGAGAGACCTCAGTGCTGTATCTTTCAGCCCAGTACTGGTCCTGAAAAGTAATTTTAACCGTACTTACCAGTAACTTATATTTTCTTCCATAGGAATCCATTGTCTGGTTTTCAGCAGAAAAGTTTCAAAGTGTCGATTTTCACAAACTACAAATATTCCTTAAAAATCGCCTGTATGACTTAAACGCATTCTTTCAACTGTTTACAGGAGATGCACCAGTGCTGGATCCAGGATCCAACACTGAGTAAGAAAAAGTAACGATAACAGTTTTTACCTGCTAAGTGAATTTCCTTCCATAGGATAACATTGGTGATTCTATGAGAAAAAGTTTCTAAGTGTCAACTTTTAAAATACAATAATATTCCTTAAAAATCACGACTGTAACCAAAACGCTTTTACTCAACTGTTTACAGGAGATGTACCAGGACTGAATCTAGGATCCAGTCCTGTGGTTAGAAAAGTAATCCATAAAGTAACTAATTGCATTCAACTAGAAATTCACATTGAGCTGAATGTTGCATTGTGTATGAAAATGTGTTGCCCATTGCAACAACTGTAACTACTGTACTTAAGTCTATTGCCTATGTGCTAAGTATTTAAACTAAAGTAATTCATTCTGAGAAAGTATTTTTTGTAATGTAATGTATAATGTAATTACAATGTAATTTAAAAAATAAAATATGTAAAAGAAATTGTTTCTAAAAATGTAGTAAATCAGTGTGAAAAAAATTAATATAAAAATTAATACATTTAAAAATTGTCATTTAAAAAACCTTTGAAATTCACTGAAAAAACCGTAGGTTTCAGGCACGTTATAGTTACAAATTAGCATTTTAAAAACCTTTGAAATTCACTGAAAAAACCATAGGTTTCAGACACGTTATAGTTAGAAATTAGCATTTAAAAAACCTTTGAAATTCACTGAAAAAACCATAGGTTTTAGGGACAGTTATAGTTAGTTGGACATTGCACTCGTACAAAACCCGTGAAATTCCCCCGTTATAGTTAGTTCAGCTAACTATAACTCGCGCCCCGCAATGCACTGCTGATGACGTCACATATTACATCACTCATGACATGGTCAGTGACATCACTGATGACATCACTGATGACATCTCAAATGACATCACTGATGACATCATCCACGTGATAATCTGATGCAGCTCCTCACACCCTAATATAACCTTTGATACACCCAATCTAAATTACAGAGTGCCATTCGCAAAACCATAGACACTCCAACACCAATAACTACATACCCACTCACTGATTCTTAGGTCTACACACACACATCCACTCACTCACCCGTACAGTCACTCATACTTATGGTCACTCAGTACAGGACTATCATATGCACTCTTACTCCTATATAGACACTCAAACACCGCCACTCATCCATAGAGGTACTCACACACCTAGTCAGTCATGCAAATAATTAAACACACTGCCATTTACTCACCTATACAGTTATACACACACCAGCTCACTTAATCATACAAATACTAGCACATTGTTACGCTCTTATACAATCACTGATACAAGCACACACTCATCCATACAGCCACTAACACAATCACTCACTCGCTTATAGCTATTTATATACTCCAATACACATATATACTGCCTTTCACATATGTAGTTACTCACACATGTACCACTGGGACATACATTCACTCACTAACACACTCTTACACACACTTACCCACCCATACAGTCTATCACAGATGCACTCTTGAAACCATCCACCCAGTGAATCACCCACTCACACATCTATGCACAGTCGCACACACCCCATCCACACAAACACTCAGGCACCCATACAGATACTCATAGAACCAATCAATAACCCATATAGACACTCATGTAGCTATTCGCAAATCCATGCATCCACTTACACACCAACAGACGGATACAGACATTCACACAGTTTAGTCACTAACCCATGCATTCAGTAAGATACGTTTAATCACTCACTTGTAGAGTCAGTCACGCACGTACTAAATCATCCATTCAGACACTTATACACCCACTCATTCTTCAATACGCCTTTCCCTATATATATTAAACATATTTAAACTTTACAGAAACACACAGTCACTGGATGATGTCATCAGTGATGTCATTTGAGATGTCATCAGTGATGTCATCAGTGATGTCACTGACCATGTCATGAGTGATGTAATATGTGACGTCATCAGCAGTGCATTGCGGGGCGCGAGTTATAGTTAGCTGAACTAACTATAACGGGGGAATTTCACGGGTTTTGTACGAGTGCAATGTCCAACTAACTATAACTGTCCCTAAAACCTATGGTTTTTTCAGTGAATATATATATATATATATATATATATATATATATATATATATATATACACACACACATACATATGTATATACACACACATACATATACACACATACATATATACACACATACATATACATACACACATACACACACACACACACACATACATATACACACATACATACATATACACATACATATACACATACATATACACATACATACATATACACACATACATATACACATTACTCCACACGACCAACAGCGTAAACAGGAGAGCACGCACAGGTCCTTACTTAAAGTTACTTTATTCGTGCAGAACCCCCCCCACTGACAGACGCGTTTCGGCAATCTGCCTTCCTCGATGTCGATATACATACATATATACATACATACATACATATACACACCTCTCTCGCCGCCGCCATCCCCCTGTCCCCCATCTTCTGGCTAGACATGACAATATCCATCACTGAACGTAGGCATCACCATCATACAACCACACATACACCACCAATCGACTATACGCACACGGTCAGAGACTGATGCACACTATCAGAAACCCACTCATACTAGACCTACATACCTCCATCAGACGTCCACACAAGCACTGACACATACGATCGGGAACTCAAGCGTACACAAACCCACTATCAGATGCCCATCTACACACAAACACTAGACACCCACATTAAAATAGATATCCATGCACTTTCAAGCACCAAACACCCAAACAAATAGACCATCAGAAGTCCACACACCAACCAGACAACAAAGCATTCATCCAGAGAATTCATCCACTCACCAACCATTAGACAGTATCAACCTCAATATCAGAAGCCACCACAATCACGCTCAAAAGGCCACACACATCACACCAAACAGCACAAACACATCAGATGCCAACATACTAACCACACACCGTCACATCCCATCAAAAACCCACATGCCTACACAAGCCTGGAGAAACCAAAACATACACTGAACACTGAAACACCACCATTATCGGGGACCCTTGTAAGGTTCCTCGGTCCTCCTTGGCTGTCATTAATTTTCAGCCCAAGGATGGGAGGGACAAGCGGCAGCACACAGGGACCTGCTCCAGGAAAACTTCATCCTCCAAAAAAGCCTGGGACAGTTCGCCTGGCACACTATTTGCAATAGCAAGCAGGCTGTTGAAGGAAGCACTCAGCTTCCAAACCATTATGTAAGGTGTGTATCTACAAAACCAATTATATTTTGCACGAGAGTTAGAATTAAAGAGAAAGTACACAACAATTTGACCAGTAACCCTGGTGCCTTGTCTGCCCATAATGCACCAATACAATAGGTCTCCGACATCATGTGTATTCTAACTGGACACCAACTTAAAGAAGAAACAACATTATACATGTCGCACACCTCGATTAGCATTAAAGCCTTGGACATTTTAAGGTTTGAGTTTGTGTAGTGACTGATTGCGCTTCGTTGATGAGCATTAATGGGCACAATTTTAGCAGGGTTATGCTAGAAATGCTAGAGCTCTGCATGTGTGTTTGGGTTTCCTAGAATTGTTTCCTATAAATGTTTCAAACAATTACTAGCTGTAGGAGAGTAGGATCTGCCTCTTATGTTGCCCCCACTTTTTTTCTGATGTTTACACTGGTTTCTGGCTATAGTCAGGCTGGGACCCTGCTAATCAGGGCCCCAGCCTCTCTGTTCTCTCTAAACGATTTGGAGTGCACTCTAGGTGCACTAGTGATTGGATACTGTGGCACCTTATGAGTCCCTAGTATATGGTACCTTAGGTACCAAGGGCATAGGTACTTCACAGGCCTACCAGGGGCTGCAGCATGTATTATGCCACCCCTGGGAAGCAGACTAAATCTGACACCACAGGCCTGCTACCGCAGCCTGAGTGAGGAAGTGCTAGCACCCCTCACTGAGATATAGGTTCCCTATATCTCTCCTACACACACATATAACCCTATCAGTCACCCCTAAGGCAGGCCCTATCAATCCTGAGGGCAGGGTGCTTGGCTTCTATGTGAGGGGGTGCCTCTGCCTGAGCAGGGCCCCTCTGCAGCTCTCAGAGTCCATTCTCTGGTGCTGTTTGTGGATGCGGTTAAACCATACTTTTAAGTGCATTATATCCTCGCGGTAAAATGCTAACTTTGGAATGGCTGCATCGAAACATGTCGTGTTTGGTGTCAAACATTTTGGAATACTACCCCCCCGCCAGTCCTGGCGGCGGGGGTAGCATTCCACCCTTCTAGAGGGATGGACATGTACCTACTGTGGAAACGCGGTAGAATCCTGCAGAGCCCTGGCATCACAAAATGGATGCCACCAGTCACAGACACTGGGCTGCCCTCCTGCTGATGACCAACACTCGCAGTGGAGGAAGCCCAAAAATAGATATCCTGTCCCAAGGGGTGTGACCACCTTCCAGACAGGGTTTAGTGTATTGGGGCTGGGTGGGTGCACTCCTAGAGTGCTTTGAAGTCCTGCACTGGGGAGCAGAAGGCTCCTCTGTGCATATGCCAGTTCAAACCGGCTCAGGGGCTACCTGTCCCTGCTCTGGCGCGAAACTGGACAAAGGGAAGTGGGTGTAGCCACCCACTCCCCTGACCCTCCCATAGGTAGGGTCATAGAGCTAGTCCCTCCCTTTCTTTTAGTATAAGAGGGGGAACCTGTGCATTGCATTTCCCTGGACGACGCTCTACAAGAAGAATCCCGGACCTTCGACGTTCCACTACCTTTGGAAGACTGAACAATCTCCCTTGGAGTCAAGGAGTGACTCCCTTGCTTGGCAGGCACCAAAAACTACAAACGACGGTCGCAAACTACGCCGCTCCCGCCGGATGCCGAAGTCCCTGCAGCCCAAGAAGTGGATTTCCTGACTTCTCAAAGGCCATCGTGAGTCCCCAGCGAAGCGGAGGCCAGTGGACCCCAAGAGTAACGAGGAACCGCGACCCCTGGGTACCGTGCACTATTGTCGAGCGCAACCCCTTCACAACGTTCCACGAACTTGTGCTTTGGACCACGTGTGGTCCCAGCCTCCAGCAGGAATCCCTCCTAAGATCAGAGGCCTACCACGTCCCGAGTGACCGTGGGCCCCTGTGAGCGAATCCTCCCGAGGCGTCTTCGCGATCCCTTGCCAGCCGGCTTGTGGGTCCCCAGAAGACTTTCTGAAGAAACCAAAGGGCTCCCCTGGTTGCTCCAGGCCTGCCCTGACTTACCCTCGCTGGGTGAGTCCCACAGACCTTGCTGGTCTGTGCCATTGCCTCTTCACACTTTCCCCGAGACTTGCTGTTACCAAGGCTTGTTGGCTCCAATCGAGTCGCCGACACCGCTGTAAGCTGCAGACATCGTGGGACACGCCGAATCCAGCTCCTGGTCGGCGTCGACGCCTCCTGGACCTCGTGGCTGAAGAGTCAAGGCAACCGCGAACGACCTGAATCTTGCGACGACGGTGGGCATCCATCTTCCTTGCCCCGAGTCACTGCCAAGTGACTTTGAACACTGTCCCCTCTGCTTTCAGGTCTTCCATCTTCCGAATCCAGGCTTGGATTCCTCCGGACACTTCTCCTGTCGCCGCAAGCAGCAAGTCTTCACTGGCTCACATTGAAAACGACGCCGCGACCCGACACCAAAGAACACCTATGCACCCGGCTCCCTGGGTGAGGCAACTTCAGCACTACGGTGCTCCTGTGGGTGTGGGCCCTAGAACTACTTACCCTGTAAGTGACTTGCTTGTAGCTTCCCTAGAAGTGTCCTAAAACTCTAACTTTCTAAGTGCGACAATTGCGCTGACTCGTACAGGGTTCGCGTCTGTGTTAGACACACCGCGTCCATCTCCTTTGTAACACTATCTAAAACTGTATCCTTCGACTCGTACTGAGTCCGATCGGTGTTCGCCTCGAACACACAAAGGGCCTGTAACTCTGAGATCTCCATTGCACTGACTTCGCACACGGTTCGCGTCTGTGTTAGACACAGCGCGTCCATCTCCCTTGCATCTCTATCTGTGACCGCGTCCTTCGACTCGTACAAGGACCGATCGGTGTGTTCGCCTCGAACACGCAAGGGACCTTTAACCTTGAAATCTCAATCGCGTCTGAGCGCATAGACTCGCACAGGTCTCGCACCGGTGCCAGGTCACCGCGTCCGTCCCCTGTGGGTCTCCTACAACTACCTGGGGTGGTTCTCGGGGGTCCCTCGATTCTAGATGCCCTAGACCTAGGTCTAGCAAACTAAGATTGTGATATTCGATTGTGCTAAACTTATTGTGATAATATTTGACTTGTACATATGTTCCTGACTTCTAATCTCATAAAGAGATTAGTAGAGAGTGTTTATTAATAAATACATATATATTTGATATATATACCTGTGTGGTGTCTTTTCATTTGGTGATTCAAGAGATTGTGTGGTAAAACAAGCTGCTTTACATTCCTTCAAGACTTAGCCTGAAGGCTGCTCTCCACAGCTACCACTAGGATAGCTTTCTATAAAGGTTGTCTTAAACCTATCTACCATAAGAGTCGAATTGTTCTGGTGCAAGGTGTCCACTTTAATTAGTGAACAACATATACCAGGCCAACTTCTCACACTAGCTCTATGCATCTTTAACAGGCCACCATTGCATAAAGCCCAGATCACAGTCACTTTGCTTTTGACATAGCTTTTAGTTGTAAGTATGGGAAATAAATTATACTCGGACCAACCCCTGACTTGCACATCTTTTGCAAACAATAGTGCAATTTATGAATCTGCAAACAGCAAGAGAGTGAAAAAATACATAAGCACGGACTGATACCTCTGTCAAAGGCCTTGGTCTTCTTTCGACAACAAATTCTGTGTGACACAGTTCACAGTAACTTGTATTTGAGGAAGAAAGCCATTTTTCCAGGCAGCTTTTGTGAACTGTTCCCAGTGTTCCTGTGCAGTCACATGGAGAGAGTAGGCCTTCTCCACTTCCACCTTCATGGCATATGCGGCAAATAGGGCCATCACTAAAGTATGCACACCAGAAATGAAAACAGAGCATGAGGACATTTTGCGATGACAAAAACTCTGTAACAATGCAGAAGATTGTGAAGTAGCAAAAAGAAACGAGACAACCTCCATAAACTGAAAAAAAACAAAGAGGAAACAAATTCTTTGCACAGTTGAAAAAGTGAAAGAACGCGAATGCAAAGCAATGCACAATCCACAGAGTCAGTGAGAAAATTACAAACCGAGTAGGCTAAACATTACCCTCTTTGCTTCAATAGTACAACATCCAAGTACCTGCTCCTCAGATTTATATGGTAGAACAGCTTCACACAGCTAACCGGTTTAGCTATGATATCCCAATATTTATCCTTGCAGATTATACTTCCAGCGTTATTCACCATTTTGTTCCAACCTAAAGTGAATTCTCCAAGAAATAACCCCTTCTCAGCTGTTCACATTCACAACATTTTTTTCAAAGATTTAGGTACATCTAGTTCAGAAAACTGTGTGCTCTTGGTTATAATCACTAATCTCGTGTCCTTTTAATACCTTTCTTTCTAACTAATGGTCATAATCTTTGCAAAACTATTCAGAGGATTTCTTATCAGAGCACTTTATTTGTTAATGGTTCATCCTTTATATTTAGGAGATTACGCAATCTATATTTAGCTTTGTCAGCATTTGTAAGGACACAATAGCTCCAGTAATTTGAATTCAATGTTAATATTTAATTATAGAGATCGTTTGGCGTCAGAATTATTCGTTTGCTACTTTTTTCAATAGGCGTTTTCTTAATTTTGCTTTAACAGTTCGTAGCTCCGATTTAGCATACAGATGAGTCAATTTTACTTATCTTTTTAGAGTCTTCTAGATCTCTAATTTTCTGAAAAACCTCATAGTATTTAGAGGCCTAATTTACTGAAGTAAATGTGTCAATGCCAGGTAACACTTGGTCTCAAATTTTGATTCATTTATCACTTTGTGCATATCAAATACATTTGTTCACTGTTGGTTTAAATACACTTTTACATAATTGGGCCAGAGCAGTTCACGAGTTCCCACTTTCAAATGCTTAATACTATGAAATAGAAAACATTCCCCTACATGTCTTGCATTTTTTGTAGCATAGGATTCTTCATGAAGAAAACTGAAATCTTTCAATAACAGTCTCGTAGCCTCTTTATCCGATGGGATCATCGAACTAAAAGTTAAAAGTCTCCATCTTCTAACAATCTACACTGAGTAATCGTAAGTGGGAAAGTTAGTCTCATAGCATCTGCTTCAAAGGTATTGTGGAGGATGGGTGATTGACAGGCTTCTGTGACAGTGATGGAGGCGATAGGCTCCAAAACAATTTCAATAACAAACTTGAGGTTAGCACATAACCTAGTATGTCATCCAGCCTGGTTTTGCTACCCATAGATGTATTTAAGTTCAGATTTACTATAAAGTCTGGCAAAAGGATACAGCATACATAGACCCTGAAATGTATTAGGTGCAAAGTAAAATATTAACCAATTCCCCCAAAAACCTTAGTTTGGCTGCTGAACCAATTTTGTTATTTAACCTTTATTTCCGGACCCGGGGGTTGTGAATGTATCAATGGCAATGTAACTGAAGTGTTTCCAATTGCAGTGAAAACATCTCAAGTCATAAGTCCCTAACCAAAGGACTCATGGTCTGGATCTTAATATAATGCCTAGCGAGACAGACTTGTCGTTTGCGCTTTTGTAGGAATACCGCTAGTGAAATAGGAAATTTAAAAAGTTATAAATAACTTTATTAAGCAGCAACATATGCAAGTAAACTTTAGGCATATAGTATACATTTTCTGCTGTATAGTAATAAAGTCAGTCTCTAGCCCTTTTCAGGGAACTCCTGCTTTACTTAATGATAGTGTAACGTAGCCTCCTGTCGGCACTGGGTGCATGCACCCTACTCTGATGATTTTCTCATTACACCTTGTGCCAAATACTGCACTCCACCTGCTGTGCTACCATAGGCCAGTTCGGACTGTAGTGTTGCAGTTACCAGCTGGGCACTCTCTGTGCTCGCCTAATGCAGTGGGCATCAGCATGCAATGAGACTGGCGCATCCATTGCCCCTTTGGCCTAGCTAAGCTTGCAGCACCTTAAGAGAAACCGCAGCTGGCCGACTCCAAGGGTCTCCACACGCTGCATGCAAAGTTCCACAACATCCCCCCCCCCCCGATTCCAGCACAGGAGCTCTCCCACACATGCTTCAAGGTCATAGAGGACACGCGCACAAATGAAGCACACGAGCTCTAGGATGCAGCCTTGACACAAACAACTACGGTAAAATCCATCCCAGGTATTTCAGTTTAGGAAACATGCAGACATTTTTTAAATTAACCATCTTGGTCGTTTGCTTTATTGAAAATAGTAAACACTGAACCACAAGAACTAATTATCCAAATAAATGAAGAAAAAAAAATAATATATATATATATATATATATATATATATATATATATATATATATTTATTAGGCAAATAAATGGAAATAAATAACTTTTGTAATGGGATGCGAGTTGGAGTTTGCTTCACTTTTTTTTTTATTTAACATTTCCTAAATTTCCAAAGACAGCCGAACTTGCATTTATATTATATATTCTTTTTCCATTGCTGTCTTTCGTGTTTTCACGGTTATTTCTGGCCAGATACGACCCTGATCTTCCAACCCTTTCTAACCCATTTAAAATGTAATGAGCTACATCTCTGTTATAATTGGTATTAAATCAATTTTTCAGCTGAATAATGGCACCTTCTTTCTTCATAGGGCCCCTCCAGGAACAATGTCGCAACGGTCTCAACGCCCAACCGATTGAACGAAGGAATATTCTGGCTATCCTATATTTAATGATATTTAATGATGGTTATTGAGGCAGGAATGGGTCAAGGATACTGTTTTATATCTGTACTCGAGTGCCTCTTAAACAATAATAGCATGTCATTTAGCTCCTTTGTGTATCCAATTTTGTTTGCATTTCCAAGTGCTGTGGGTTACATTACCTCTGTGTACCTAGTGCTTTAATCACAGTTGAGAGGAGCCGTCCATCTTTCGCCGTGACTTGTGTGACGTATTGAGGACGGCCGATGTCCGTTTCCTCCACCGTCTTAAACAAAGCTGCATTGCCAGTACAATCACACAATGAGCCAGGAAGGTGGCAGCAGTCGCCTGTCGTCATGGCAACAAGGAGTGCCTAGCCTTTCAGCACCCAGCTTCTCCATTCATGATGGATCTAGAAAAGAATGAAAAAAGACTAGCATTCCAAAGCGAATTATACACATATTTGGAATAGATGATCTGTTCCCATACTGTGATTTTGAGAACTGGACCAGGACACAAAGTCTATTAAACAAAACTAATATGGAAACATTTATGGATAGGTGTTCCTGCAGAATTGATGGGCATGGATTCAGCAGAAATGAATTTAAGATACACAAACAGGAGTGACAAGACATTGTACTGTAATTGCATTTATATAGCGCTTATTACCCCTGACGAGGATTCGAAGTGCTTTACGCCGGGCAGCACTCTACCCTGGAACCCAAGGTTAATGGTTAGTTCAGTGTTATTGGTTACTGTTAGTTATTGGGATTAGACTTGTGCACTCAGAGCAAATCATTCCATGCAGTCATTTCATTTTATTTTTTAATGGTGGACTAAAGTGATAGTGGTTGGTTGTGTACAAGAGTTCGAGGAGATTGAGTATTGTTAGGTTGCATAGGTATGACTTTCAGCAGAAGGAGACATTATGATCTTGTAAATGAGTTGTGGGAAATTTGCTGAAATAGAGAATAGTCAAACTTGCATGTGTCAGAGTAGGTTGTGCTCAGAGAGAGGAGGCATTCAGAGGATGGAAGAGAAGGAAAGGAACATTGAAAGAAAAAAGAAAAAAGGAGAGGCAACAAACAGATGTTTTAATTAAAGGACAGTTTTTTAATGCCGGATTTAAGGAATGTAGTGAATATTTTTGTGACAGAATGCAGTTTAAGGATGCAAGAATGTAGAAAGAAACATTATTTACTTGTGAAGATTGTGATATTTTGGGAATTTTTAATAGGTACTAGAATCAGGTAAACCATCTCTCCGCTGCTAGGCTACTACTAGACCACCGATCCAGCCAGCTCAGTTGAGCAGTTCAAGGGTTGCCAGTGAAAAATAATGGATGGGCGCATATGTTGAGAAAATACATGGGAAATAATGTACACAATGAAAAAGAGATTCTGCTGTTCATCCTCAGATTTGACTCCGTATTAATGGCTGCTGTTTAGACTTCCTGAAGCTCTGCCCTTTTTGTAGATGCTATGGGTGAGTTGGGGTGGAGCTGCAGGTTGGAGGGGACCCTTTAGGTGAGGCCAAGCATTTGTCTACCTTAATCACACTTCAGTGCAGAATCCTCACACCTCTTTGTGCCTTTGTTGTGGATGCTCAATGCTGGAGACAGCACTGCTGTGAGGGGCATCACTACACAAAGGCTGTGTCTGAAGTGCAGTCTGGAAGACATTTGAAATGTAAACGTATTGAAATTTACCTCTCCTATATCAGTAATGGTAGCTGGCTCCATCCTTGTGTTTTCCGACATGGGCAATTTTAAAGGCAGGCTAACAGTTAAAAAAATATGCAAAATACACTCAGAACACCCCAGCATCACTGGTTAAAATGCAGGAAGTCACCCAAGAGCCTCTACACAGCGAGTCTGCAAATATGGCACAAACGTACATAGGCATGCAAGGGAAGCGCAAGACACAACATATCCAAAATACACTCAGAACACCTCAGCACTACAGCGTTAAAATGCAGCAAATCACGCACCCTTATACAGCATGAATGCGTTGTAAACCATTGTCGATGTGGGTGAAACTAAGAAGTTCCCAGCGCCCACCAACTGTTTAACTCGGAAAAATACGCTGAAGAATTAAATACATTACAGGGAAACAGTGCACGTCGACTTCTACTGACCACATTGTTATAGTTAATTTACACTCAATTTGTTTTTGCGCAATTACGTGGAATGTCAGAAAAAGCATAACAGCTCGAATTCTGGTCATTTGTGTAGATCCAGATCCTTTATAATGCACTCCATCAATAGTTTCAACCAAGTGATTTTACGTGTGTTGCAGCTAGAAATTCAGGCACTCTGGAGCCTTGCAGGACAGGTTCTACCTCACGAATAAAGGAGCGTACTTAAGGGCTACTTCTATCAAATCTTGGTTATACAGGGTTGCTACAGTCCCAGAGAAAAATACAAGCCATCTGTTAGTATTTTAGGATTCTGCAATGATCAAGACATATTAAATAGAACATGATATGAAATTGGAATTGTTTTTAACATTACTTTTCTATCTTTGCTTTAACTATCACAGCGATCATTAAATCAGTGTTGTAGAACACATTTTAAAGTGTTTCCTTCCTATATTTAGTCTTACAAATATGTACTGTACAATATGTACAAATATTGTGTTTTAGTAATTTTCCCAAATTTTGTACCAGCCAGGACATTAAAATACATGTCATGCCGGTTTAAAAAAAAAAAAAAAACTGACAGTGTTGCAAACCCTTGGTTTACACAATGATTTGAACAGAGGCCAAAGTGTACTTGGATAGAATTCAAATTTTCATTGATTATTATTGGATAAATCTCAGAGATTGGATAAACTAGGAGTGGTGCTTAGAGCTATGGACGCAGATGTAACCCTCGATGGATAGCCATAAAAATCAGGATGTGGGTTTCTAGGAACAATCAACACAAGCAGTAAATCAAAATGGAGGGCACTGTGATGTTTTTAGTTGCTATAAATACCCACTCTAATACTTAGTTTCATAGTTCTCTCTATAACTTCGACTACTGTAGTAAAACAATAAAATATGTTGTCTTGATTTATCTCTCGCTAACCTTGGCTAATGTAGTAAATACGTATGTATTGTCCTGCTTTACCCATTTCAATGCCGAAAATTGGGATATTCATAATGCTTTATGTATACAACTGTATTGAGGTCTTAAACGTTTTTAGTATTTGATATCCATTTTGTAGCGTCTCTGATGAAGAACTATTAAAACCGAAACTAGCACTGGCAAAGCCAAAAGGTTTCGCCTATGCAAGATCTACTGGAGTGGTCAATGTTTTTTCTAAATGTTGCACATTGGTGCGAGCTGCTGCGCTTCATAGCATAAAGAAAAAAAACAAGCGATATGATGTGTACAGACCGCGTCATAGAGTTTATTTTTACTTTAAGCAATGCACATACAAACAAGTTAAGCTATATAAAACAAGCTATGCGCGGGGGGGCAGGGGCATGCAGTGACGGGAGTGAGGTGGTGGCAGAGACTGGCAAAGAACAGAATGCAAACGCTGTAAATAAAATAAAAAAATACAATTGAATGTACAAACATGTTAAAATTGTTATACTTAATATGCAGTTTATATTCTTGAACAAATCCCATTGCAGTTACCAGCGTGTCAAAGTGTAGCTACCTGGAACACTGAGCATGGAGAGGCTGTGGTGTAACGGCCAGAGCTGCTGGCTTTGGAGCTGGGGAAGCAAGTTTGAGTCTCGGCGCTGGCTCAACATCCTGCGTTTCTGGGCAAATCACTTAATCTCCCTGTGCCTGTAAAAATGAATGTGTCCTTGTGTAACGTAACTGGCACGCGTGTAAAGTGATCCAAGTCCTTCCAGTTGACTTTGCGTCATATAAAACAAGCCATGATGGAGGTAGGCAACTAGTGACGGGGTGAGGAAGAGGCATGCAGCAACAGAAGTGAGGTGGTGGGAGGGACAAGCAAGCAACAAACAGGATGCTGCAAAGTAAAAATATTAATAAGGTATGTTACAAGTGCGCGGCCAGTGGAAGGACACTGGCCACCGGAAGCAGTATTTGGTCCAAGCTCCACAGAAAGGACGAAGACATGAAGTCGAGCAGGAGGCGGCGCTGACCAACCGGAAGAAAGGAAACAAGAGTGATGTGGGAGCCAACCAAAGGTAAATAATCGACGGCCTCTAAGCCCCATTTCAGATTTATTTTTTTCGTTTCAAGAGATTTTGCAAGCACCGTGTATGTGAAACACAAAAAACGCATGCCTTCGGCCTTACACGAACCAGCATTGGAAATTCGAATATTGAATTAGAGAATCAATCTCTACTGAGAATTTGGATTGCCTGTTCCCTACCACTGCCACAACCTTGCATGCAGCAATCCTTTTCTGTGGCTCCTTAACCACCTCACTCAATCCGCATGGGCTGCTTCCTGCTACAGCTTAAAAGGGATCTAGTTGCATCCATCTTGAGGACTTCCACGGTCAGCCATTAAACTACCTTCATAGTATGTCTTGTAGAAATTGCTCTGCATTTAGAGATCACTTTCCAGAGCTAGAAGTTGTAGTGTCAGCTTGTATCACCCACTTTTTTCGGTCTCTGCTTCCAGTTTCTGGAACATGAATTAATGGTGGCGGGATCTATAGCGTCAATTAATGTATTTTGCCAGTAGCACTACGCCCAGCCACCTTAGGTACCCTGGCTTTGTGGCAGTTTGGTGGATAGTCCTGCAAGGTATAGTTTTCTCTAAATCTAGCAGGTTCCTGTTGGGACCTGACCACTTTACTGATCTGCCTCACTTTGCGGGTGGCTGGGTGGAGACACTGTCCTGCCACTGCTGTGAAAAGTTGTAGTCACTTGGTTCTGGTATCATCTAACCATTGTCTCCCATGGAAGTTTTCCTCTGTCAGATTCTGCATCTGGTCATTCATTGAGCCTCCTGCTGTCCAGTGATTCAGCATCTTGTGTTCTTTGTCAGCTGTGTTATTATTCTAACCTCTGCACTGGCTGGCCGACAGACTACTACAGTGTCATCTCACTGTGCTGGTGTATTGAGCTTCACCACTGTGGCACTAAATTCACATTTAACATCCTGGAACTGCAAAGTTTGGATGTTGGATGATATGATTTGCTTATCTATGTCCCGGAATTGCCGCCCCACGTTAAACTCTGTTTTGCTTTAAAAGTTTTACAAATTGACCACTTACTTGTTTAGAACATAAAAATGTGTGCTTTATTCTTTGTCCTAGTCACTATTGTTCATTTACATCTATTTACTTGCGTTTTATTTCTAATAAGATTAACATGCGCCATCCCAGGTTATTTTGTAAAGCGCTTTGGTGTAATGTGCTACAGAACTACCACACAATAAAATACACACTTAAACAAGTTTTTTGTAAAAGCAGTCAACCATCCAATTGGTCTAACGAGATATAATGACTTACAATGCTGCTTCTTACATACTGGCCCATATACGTAACACGACATCTGCTCCCCTTCTCAAATACCCTGCACCAAACCAAAGTGGAACTGACACGCTAAGGGAACATGACAGACCTGGACATGCTGGAGCACTATGGCACCAGAATATTGTGCACTAAAATATTGCATCATACATAGTGTTTACAAAAATAATGCCTTACGGGGGTTAATTGAAAATCTATCCCAAATGGGACAATATTTATGTACTCAATATTTAGGACAATACTACTGTTACTCTGCCATTTCCATCAATGTTAGTCAGACAGACGACTGCTGGAAGGTAGACAATAAGAGTTGCCTAGCTCCTCCAGCAAGTTGCAGCCAAAAAGAGTGACCACAGTGGATGGGATGGAGGTTTGATACTGTAGAAGCTATTTTCTGATTATAATCATATGTGCATATTAACATGAACCTATTGAAATTGAAACAAAACACTAAGATGTATAAACATATTTTTCTGGCTGGTGCTTAACTAGGCCTCGTCTCCATTTTGAAAAACATGGCTGCTGAATCATAATAATCGTATGTTTATATTTTCTCATTCTGACACCGAGTGAAAAAAAACGTGGACTTATTATGCATTGATATGCTATTTTCGAAGAAGTCCAGCGGAAGCCTTTGCTACTTTCAAGGCTCTTCCTGCTTACACGCTATAGACACAACATCTGTGAGTCTTCTTTCCATTGCTTACTGTAACACATTTGTTCGGCCACATCAGATGACATTAGGTCAGAGTTTAATATATTCATATTAGGAGACAGTACTAAGATGGTGGGTTTATAGACGTTTTATAATGCTCAACTGTGATTTGCTCCTGAAAAGATACATTTGCTCATCTGATGTCGACTGTGCATTTCTTCATTTATTCTATGCAAGAATTTGTATGAAAACTCCTTAATGTGAGGGTGAGAGAGAACTTTTCTGAACCTCTAGGAATACTGCCTGATTTCCTGTTGATGTGCAGTACATCTTGAGACATTGGTTGTATTTTTCTAATTTTGCTCATTATTACATCTATTTCTAATGAGGAGAGCTTTTATGGCAAATAATTTTCTATGTCCCTTGACTGGTTTACTGAACTGAGCTATATTTTTTTTTTTACTTTTGCATTGTGCCTTAGTATTTTTTAATAAACCTTCATGGTTTTCTCTGAATTACAGATTCAGAACTACTTTTTTGAGTCTATCCTTTCTTTCATATGGACGGTACTTTTGCTGTCTTGAATCATGTCTTTAGGGGCACATTGCATCACCGATTCTTAAGGTCAACGCCACCTCCGACCCCTCATCTAGGCGCCACTGTCATGCAGATTGTCTAAGTGACATAGCGCCCACAATACTTTGACACCAGCTTTGAGATAAAAGAGTGCAATGCTCAGGTCCCAATTCACTTAGGAGAAGGAGCAACCTAAATCCTGGTGTCACGGCTAACTAGAAATCAATGCACATTTGGGGAGAAGGATGTCACAAAAACCAGTCATTTGCAATTGAGAGTACAGGCTGATAAAGCGGACAAGGGAAAAGTAAGCTACGAATTTAGAAAATTTGTGGGGCAGGGAAACTACATCACTAAATCAACAGCCGTAAGAAAAGCAGGTTCCAATCTCATTGACTCGTTATTAATTACTCTGAAAGAGAACACAGTGCATCTCTGTGCAGCTGAAGATAGCATAGCTGCACAGAGTTCATGTCACATTTTCAGTATTAGTCGCACAAAGAGGTGCCAGGGTAACCACATGCTGGAATTAGGGATGGCGAGAGACCTTGAATGTCTCTACTTAGGTCTACTAAAAAGTGTTCCCCGAGTCCATGAATAGACTATATTCAGTGCTCATGAATTCAGTGAAGTTACCTAAGATGGGGACTCCGTATTACAGGTAACTCACTTTCCTATAACCCTATTAAAAACATACCAGCCCCGTGTAGAAGCACTTGTACCATCCTATTAAAAGCATGGAATGCCATGAGTGGTCCACTATACTTTGAATGACCATGGCCCACAGCAGACCTGCTAGTCGTCGTAACTTTTACTACCTATAGGCCTGCTGCACTACGGTCAGAGCATTCCACAGTAGATGGAGCGCATTATGTAGCTCGGACACACGTTACAGACAATCCTCAGAATAATACTGACAAAACAAATTAAGGGAGACCATTTTGATTGATTATTCCAAAATGGCCTTCGTTATATTTTTATACAAATTTAAGGAAAATACGTACACAAACTAAGCATCACTGTGTAAGTGGTAACTGCAGGAAAGGAGCTTCTATACAAGCCTGATGCAAAACTGGGTAGAATGCGGACAAAGCAAATTTGGCCACATTGTCCAAAAAGTGTATAAATAATGCAAAATAAAATTCACCACTATGTCACAAACTATTGCCCTTTTTAGGAACAAAGTTGAACCTTGTTTAAGTTTATCAATACGCAATAAACTTCTTATACACTCCTGTTGTCCATTTTCCAAATGTACCTGCTGTTAAGCGCTTGAAAAAAATAATCCATGTTTGAACAAAGCTACAACTTTAACGCGTACCTGACTGCTGTCATCTTCCCTATGGCAATCTTCTGAATTCTGCCTATGCACATGTTCTTTTCTTGTGCGGTAGATTTCATCACACCACCTGAAACAATAATGGAGTGTTGGGTCTGTGTGTTCTGCAATGATTTAGGGCTGAGAGTTTCAGCAGGCATTTTTTCAGATTTCGCTGTAAATCCGATCTCTGATCTATTCCACCAACAAACAAGTTAAATTTAATTCAAAGTTAGCTTTTTGCACATGGCCGATTGACTCTTAAGTGGAAAATACTTTGCAAAATTGTCTAAACACGGGATATTTCCTAAACAGATACAATCAATTCATTTTCGTGTACTAGCCAGAACTGAAATGCTACTGTTCTTCCATTTATTTATACGCACATATCATTGATTGCTAATGATCAAACAAAGAGTTTCACAAATCCCAGATTACATTCAACGTGATGTTTACACAGGATCAGAACTGCTGTAAGGCTCAAAATATGCGCTGAAGTTAGTGAGGACAGAAGTTGCTGGAGGCAGAGGGTTGTGACAAGAGTACACAGCTAAAACCTTTATCCTAGTTTTCACAATCTCTTTAGAACCAGAAAGGTATTTCCCTTTGAGAGCAGAGCCAAGCAACACCCCAGCCTCTTCCCTGCTTAATGTTTAACAGGAAGAGGCCAGGAATGGGATTCACTTGCTGGCTTTGGCCCCGGTCTTAGTAAAATCTAAAGGGAAACAGTATCCGCTCCAAGCGGTTGTGTTCACATTCATTGAAAAAGCAAGATGGGTTAGCTTCAAGAAAAGACGTCAGTAAACTATTTTAGTGTACTTCTGTTTGTAAACTTGCCAAAAACGGAGAAAGAGTTTGGAAAAACAAGATCCAGTCTCTCATCAAACCACCCAGGTATTTTCCTGAACACGTGGTACACAAAGGGCACTTTAGTCACGAGAGGCCCGTTGAACTGAAAATGTATTGCTGTTGTAAGGAAGAAGTGCACTGAAAAGTCATATCTACGTAGGAACTTTGGCAAACACTGAAGAGGGCCATTGAATTTTTGACATGAAAACTGCTGCAGAGTCATTTTTCAGTGCATTCAAGGACACCGCGCGGAGTCCTGTCCCGGGGGCGTGGCTTCCATTGGTGCGGCAGGTGCAGTGGTACCGGGGTCCACTGAGCTGTGATTATTGCCGAATGTTATCATTCAAGCAGCAGCCAGGCGTCAATGTCCTTCCATGCCGTGGGGCCGATGACACACCGGCTGCACTACTGCCTGGGAGCGGAGAGCCCGGCCCCGGCGGAACACTGACTGCTCCGTGCCCAAGCCGGACCCGTAGGGGCAAACAGGCACTGCGCACCAGGTCCAGAGGTTAATTTGGTTACCTTTGTTTACCTGCAAGATGTGCCAATGGAATAATGTGCCGGCCTGCTGCAGAGCTGCGCCTGGATGTTAAAGTGATGACCAAGACGAGAAGCGACCCACACCAATGCCTTACCAGTTATTCCAAGTAAACTCAAACAAAACTGGGTGTTCGACCGTGTTGGATTCAATTGAGAGGTCTTAGAGAATAATTATGAAGGCTATAATCCTTAGAGTCCGGAGTTAGATTGGTGACATTTGATGTCAGAGTTCTACTCTACATAGATATTAACACCATTTTCAATACTTCCAACCACCACCTATATTCGATGGAATCTTAAATTTTTTTTTTGTTTAAATCTTTTTTTATTATTTTGTTAACACACATTGAAGTTTCAACATCATCACATTTGCTACGAGTACATTCCAAATCTACAAGGGACCTTTCATTATTTCACCGTTACATTTCAGCCTTCCATAGAAGTACCCTCTCTCTTAGACTATGTCCGATATGTACTGCGATGTCCCTCTCGCTCTTTTAGGACATACAAAAAGAAACATACAAAACAACCATTTAAACTGAATCAAACTACCCTCCCTCCCTCCCCGGTATTCATTTCCTTCCATTAATGGGTTTCTCTAGGGGTCCACAGGCCTTTCATTCTAAGTTCCCTCTGCATTTGGGAGTGTTTGGTCCGCTTCTGTTAACTGCAGCAAGCGAAGGTATTTCGGGCAAGTAATTTCATTAAATTCCATCGATAGGAGTGAAAGGAAAGGCCTCCACACTTCTTTGAATGCGGTTTCGGAATTTGTCAGCGTAGCGTTGATACGCTCTATACCTAGAATGTACCACAACCTATGCAGCCAGCCTATATATGTGGGCTTTGTGTCCCCCCAATGCGTTAGTATATTTTGGAGAGCCGCACCTAGCGCCAGACCCATCTGCCTGCCTCTGCGGGATTTTAATGGAAATGTGATTGCACCACGTACGCTGGGAGTCTGGGGATCTGTGCTTCAAACTGATGGTCAATTTCATACAGAATTCTAGTCCAATATTCTGTCAGGACTTGGCATTCCCACAATAGATTCACTAGAGTCCCCTCTTCCTCGCACCCCCTCCAGCATGTAGGGCTGCGGTCTGGATTGCCCCTATTGAGGCGCACTGGAGTAAGGTACCAATATGTAGCGATTTTGGTGCCCGTCTCAATGCTGGGCACGTTACGCGCTGTATGCTTAGCCCTATAATATATTTCTCCCCACTCCTTTGTGGATAAATCCCGTCCCAACTCCTTCGCCCACCTTTTTTGGCTGGGTGTGGGGTGCAGTGGGGTCGATTGTTGCAGCATAGCACAGATTTCGGAGATCAATCCCTTATCTTTCTGTTTTGTAATCAGCCATATTTCATATTTCGTTAATTTACGGCTAACCTGCGGCCTTATGGTTGGGTTGAGCAGCCAATGCCGAATTTGCAAGTATCGCAATCTTTCTGCCTCTGGCAGCCCATAATCTTGTCTTAGCTGTGAAAAGGGGATAATGCCCTCCGTGTCGAACAAGTGTCCCGCTGACTTGCAGTGTGATGCTTGCCAGGCCATGAAAGCCTTGTTCTCCATTCCTGGGGTGAAGTCTCTATTCTCTAAAAGTGGTGTCATAGGTGATGGGAATGTTGCGAGCTTCCTTTTGACAGCCACTTCATCCCATATCCTCATCACGGTCTTCGTGATTGGGGACCTCTGAAGGCTTTTCGGCCTATCTGATTTCTTTAAGAAAGGGATTTTCCACAGTGAAAGCCCCGCTACTGCCCTGTCCTGAAATAGCCATCTCTTCTCCGAATCAGTCCTGCTCCACTCAACCAGAAATCTCAACTTATCCGCTTTATAATAGTCCATTAGGTTTGGAATCTCCAGTCCCCCATTCTCCGCTCTCAAATACCCCACCTCTCTACGCATACGTGGTCTCGGTCCACACGAAACGCAGAATGTCCGCCTGCATCGAGGCGATGATACCTTCCGGAGGAGAGACCGGTAAGGTCTGAAATAGGTATAGTGCTTTAGGTAGTATGGACATTTTGATTGCTGCAATACGGCCCAGTAAAGTTAAATGTTGGCGGGCCCAATCCCCCAAATCCTTCTTGATCTGCTTCGTCAATTTAGCGTAGTTCAACGCCACTGTCTGTTGGATAGTGGCTGCCAGCTCGATCCCTAAATATGGAATAGATTCCACCACCCGAATCCCCGGGGCGGAGATCCTTCCCGTATCCGAGTGCCAGGTGGAGAGGTTCAGACTGAGAATCTGTGACTTACTTACATTTACTCAGAACCCTGAAACCCGCCCAAAAAATTCCAATTCTTCTAAAAAAGCAGGGAGTGATCCTTTGGGGTTCTCCAGTGCTGCTAAAATATCATCTGCGTACAAGCTAATGGGGTTTCATTCTCCCGCAAACGAAATCCCCTGAATACCCGGGTTCTCTCTAATCTTTTGGGCCAGCGGTTCGATGTAGAGGGCAAACAGGAGGGGCGACAAAGGGCACCCCTGCCTCGTTGAATGAAAAAGGGGCTCGAGGAGATGCCGTTGACTCGGATTGTGGCTGTGGGAGTGCTATAACAGCTCTTTACCCATGCACGAAATCTGTCCCCCATCCCGAAATGGGACAATGTATGTTCCAGGAAACTCCAATCGACCCGGTCGAACGCCTTCTCGGCGTCCACCGTCAACAGGAGTGCATCCATATTGGTGTGGTGTGCCTTATCAATTAAGTGGAGTATTCTTTTGGTATTATCTCCAGTCTGCCGAGATTGAATAAACCCTGCTTGGTCCGGCTCTAATATGTTTGGCATCAATGGGCTTAATCCTGTGGCTAATATGCTCGTGAACAATTTCAAGTCCACGTTAAGAAGTGACACAGGTTTGTAAGAGCCGCATAGTGGTTTGTCCTTCCATGGTTTCGGTAGCAACACTATTGCCGCCGCTAGCATATTCGAAGGAATCGTTCCCGGCCCGCTAAAGGAATTAAACACTCTTGTTAATATTGGGGCTAGTATGTGATAACATTTTTTATAGAACCCTGCCGAAAATCCGTCCGGTCCTGGGGATTTAAGGAGTTTCAGCCTCGATATTGCCGTAACCACTTCCTCGATTCTTATAGGGGCATCAAGCGTTTCTGCCTGGCCGGGAGTGATCTTGGACGTGTGAATATTCTGTAGATATGCTGTTATTGTACTCTTGGCTGGGGTTTCTCTATTATATAACTCCGCGTAAAAGTCGCGGAAAGAGTGCGCCATGTCCTCATCGGATGTGATTTCCTCCCCTGCATGCCCCTTGAGAGATTGTATCTTTGTTTGTTGCCTTTGAGCTCCAAGTTTGCTTGCCAGCAGACGTCCTGTTCTATCTCCCCCAATAGAATAGGAGTGCTTTAAACGTAGCGCTGCATATTCTGCTCTATCAAGATCTAACCCAGTTAGCTGCGCTCTCGCTGCCTTCAGTTGTCTCCACACCCTGGGTGTCCCTGGGGCACTTGTAAAATGTCTCTAAAGAGGCCTTGCAGATACCTCGTTATGTCCGATCCTTCTTCTTTAAGGGGTACAGCTTTGACTCAAATGTTCCTACGAGACCGATTTTCCAAATCTTCTGCGTGGGCTTGGATATCTGCTGAGCTCGGAGGCGTATGACCTCCTGTTGGAGTTGCTCTATTTTTTCATCACGAGCTAACTCATGTTCTTCGATACTTGCCACTCTCTCCCCCACCACGTCCATCTCCTGTCTGACTTCTTTCATCTCCTTTGAGAAGTCTCGACGAAGGGACTGCAGGTCCTCTCTAAGAGTGGTGAACAGTTGCTCCAAAAAAAAACCCCGTGTGTCCGGCTCTTCCGCATTATCGGTGTCTTGTCCCCCTTGTGGGGCGGTGAGGTTCCTCCCTCTCCTCCGCTCGTTCCAGATATCTTGGAGAACATTTCTTTTACATTCCTGTCTTTTTTCCCCCGTTGACATAGTTGTTCTGTACTTTCACTCTCGTCTCCTTGCTGCTCCTTATGGCCGACCTTAGTGCAATCCAGTCGCTGGGCCTCCCTCTAGGGCTCTATGTGCCCCCCTGTTGCTTTTCCGCCTCTCCTTTTGGGATTGCGTCGTGGAGGTTCCCCTTTTCTTTTTTTTTTGGCTTGTAGTGCCTTGTCCTTCTCTCCTCTCTCGTGTGGCACTTTATTTATGCCCTTGCCTGCGAAGTGCACTCCGCTCGGCGGTTCTGGTGTTATGTGCTGGGGGCCAAATTTACCTGTTACTTTTCACCTCCCTGCCCAGCGGGCTTCAGCTTCTCCGTGTTATACCTGCAGCCTACTTTACTGCGTGTCTCTAGCCCAGATCACTCTGACCCCCGTCTTTCTCCTTCAGGGTCTGAGGCACTGCGGGTACCTGCTGCTTTCAGACCTGGGACTTGCAACGCCGTCCCCGGGAGCTTCTGTACCCCGGCCGTTCCTCCTCAGATCTGTGCCTCTCTTGGGGGGCCGCTGCTCATGTTCCGTCTGCCCCGGCCCCTTTCTGCGCGGGCCAACTGCCCCGAATGCCTTAGTGTGTCCCTTTCTCTCCTACCTCGACCTCTAGACCAGCTTCACTGGCTCCGGCCCTCTGCCCGAATCCTCTTCTAAGGGGCTCGGCTACGCGGAGAGCCAGGTGCTTCACCCTATGGGACTTTTTTCTCTCTTCTCTTCGACCGCCGCCTTGCTCTGCCTTGTCTGGGTGCTTCTTCCCGGGCTCTCCCCCTCATTAGGCTTAGGCCCGTTGGTGGATTCTCTGGCCCTCTGCTCTGTTATTCGTACCTCCGTTGGACACCTCCGTTCAGTCGGCCATCCGCACCCTGCACCGCGCACTTCTCTGTCCTCTTCCTGCCTTCGGCGTTCACTCACGAACAACGAAGCTCGCCGCCATCTTGCATCCCCGCGCTCGTCATTTCGGTGTTGCCCAATGCAGCTTATGGGTGTGTCAATCCCGCCTTTTAAGGACACCGTTGAGGTCACGCTGTCGTCCTCTTCAATCGGGGGGGCTATTCAATCTATTTTTGTGCCGGCAGAAGTCGCGGCGGGCGGATGGGAGCGGGGAGACGATCCACCCGGTCGTTATCTTGGCCACGCCCCCTTAAAACATTTTTAGGTCTCTACCCCATTGTCTCGGCCCACCAAGATGTTGCCTATGATCAAAAACAAAACTTGAAATGTCTTAGTCTAGAACATCAAGAAAATGGTTGTCAGTAGCATGCTGGCCAAAGGTTAATGGAAGTTTAAATGGCTTTACAGAAAGAGACGGACGAAAGTGGATAGGATAGTGAGATTTTTTTCACTCCCATCTTTAGATAAATTCTTACACACCTGAGAATCTCAGACCAGGGCTGATATGGATTGGTTGGAAGTAGGGAATCCAGGAAGAAATATTTTGGTCCTTTTATCCAAATCGATCAGACCATGAAATTCAAAACATTATCGGATAGGTAGGTCTTAGTATGGCTAATCCAGTTATGAGGTTAAACGTTTAGCATAGTGTCAGGACTATTTTTTCAACTAGGCTGTTTAGCACAACTTCAAATATTTTGGACAACCGATACAGGAGTATGGATAGTTAATGGTGCATTACAGAAATGTGTTCGACTGGACAGAAAACTAGGATTTAGGGATAAAAACATAAATTTATAGTTTATGCCAATTTTATCAGACCTCATCTACAACCTACATCCAGGGTCATTCACGGGTAAAAGTATGGCAGTGATGATGTGAAATTTTCTCAGACTACTAATTTACTGAAAAGTGCATGGGTGATTCTGCCTCCTGACTGCCTAACTTTCCACTGGAAGCTATCATTTGGATTCTCTCTCTCATGAAACTCATTCTATTTACTGCCTTTTCCCTACCTTTGGTAGCCCTTGGCAATCGGGATATAATGTTATTTCGCCTGCCTCTGGATAATCCATGCACCTATAAAGTACTTAATGTTGTATCCGTGAAGATGATCACTACCCACGGTCTCACCACTGCAACAAGAGGACAGGGCCACATGGTTTGTGCAATCCTCCACAAGCCCACTTCAACATGCAGCCTTGTCTCACATGCCAGTCGGCTAGTCTTTAAGAAACCAATCTGTAATGGCGACTTGAAGGCAGACTCCTGTCTCTGGGTGGGGAGGGGTATCCAGTGACATAGGAAATAAGGAGGATCAGGTAGGCTGGTGGTAAGGATATGCTGCAGTTATAGAGCTCAACCAGGATAGGGCTCTCTTTTAGTTTTGCCACTAGAGTACACAATAACGACCCGACCCTACTTTATACTTAAAGACCTGATTTCATTGTTTCTTTGCTGCACTCCGAAATGCAATACATTAACTACTCACAGGGTCTGTCAAATACTTTTTTCGGCCTTTACTAGCCTTACTTTGAGTGGATGACTAAGAGCTAGAGGTCCTTCACTAGTACCACCTTTAGTAGAGAAAGACCAGAGATAAAGAACGATAGGTTACAAAGTATTGGTATGTTTGGTATAAGGTAGATTTCTGCCCTGCCTCTGGACAAGAAAGCATACCAGCGAGGCAACAGTAGTACTAGACAAATCCCAAGAATGCTACCATAGGAGTTGGACAAGCATAGGTGGATTGAGTGGTTTTGGGCAATGGCGTCATTTCTACAGTATCCCTTGCTCTGGATGTAGGACAGGAGGTGAAGCCAGCACAGGTTGTTGGCATGATGTGGCAACAGCCTTCTCATCTTTTGTTAACCTTTTTGGAGCAACAGTGACGGGGACTTTTACCTCATCAACAGTGGCTGGTAATGCTGGCACATCACCAAAGAGATCAGGAATAGAGTTGGGGCTGCAGAAGCGCCATCCCCTATGAAGACAAGAAGCTAATCCACGAGTCAGCCACCTCCTCTAGGCCTCGTATATATCTGACTGGGGTCTCTTTTTAAACACTGCCACTATGGGGCCTGCAGAGCCCTACAACAGGTAGTCAGTGTCCCCTCGTCCTCCACGGATGCTTGGCAAGAATATGTAGTGTGGCACCACGATAAGTTTGCAGAGGAGAAAGGTGGGAAAAACATCTGGTTATTAGCAGATATTGTTGCTATCACAACAGCCTCGCTACTGGACAGACAAAAATATTATGCTCTGATGAAATGCACCCAAAATCCTTTCTTACAGGCCGTTCAACCATGGCCAAGCTCACACGTGAACTAGAGACCCTAGTGAATTCCTTTTACTTAATTTACCACACAGAATTTCATTCTAGCTCTCAATGGCCACACTTCCAATGGACATAGTTTAACAATCACAGAGCAAAACAAGACGAGGCTTAAGATGGGACAGAAACAGTTAGAGCTCGGCCCGGATGAGTAACAAGAATAATAGGTTTGAACGGAATGCAAATTTAATTAGACTTTTAAGGAAGGAGCTGAAGATTTGAACAAATATAACAAAACTTTAGAGTGGCACGCATCACCATCCATAACCTTGGCCTTCCAGGCACCAATAAAACTAACAGATTACTTCTGGTCTGTGCTTGTTTACTACTTGGGAGGTCAGTGGAAAAACATGGGCTAGGTAACATTTCAAGTCCTCATTTACAAACACATCCTAAAGAAATAAAGGACATTTTGTATATAATGTTGGGTGTAAGAAACTAATACATGTTCGCCAGACGAAGCAAATTGTTAACCAGAGGGTTTTTATGTACTGTTTTCAATTGCTTTGCAGCACAAAGAGTGACTCACATGGAAAGAATTTACATACAAGTCCTGGCCCTGCTTTTGGAAACTGGAACCGATTCAAATATTAGGTTTAGTCAAAAGTTCAATTTTTAAAAGCATTGCTGGGCTTCCCACATAATTCAGATTAAACACTCGTCCAAACAGTAATCTAATAAATCACATACAAGGTCACAAACCAGGTTGTGGGGTGCTGAAAAAATACTAACACTTCCATAACAACGAGAATTGACAAATCTAATGTTTGGCCCTGGTATAATACAAGAAAACAGAAACGTACACAGCTAAAAATACATGTACGAAAACACCACCACCTTCATGGAGTAAATACGAGATTGCCGGATAAGCATGTCTGTGAATACCGTCTGCTGAGGCACCATGGGCGGAATACCAGATATGAACTATCAATGCACCAGACAACTGGAAAACAAGCCCTATGAGAAAGCCGAGACTGATAATATCTACAAGTTCTTCTAGCTGTGTTCTCTTTAGTCATCTGCGTCAATCAGTGGATTTTTTTGCAACAACAGAACACAGCAGAATGTCCATTTTCTTCTATATCCGATAAAAAGTGAGAATCAGCACCTGACAAGATACATTTACTGTCCTAACCTGACAAGATACATTTACTGTACTACCTGTGCAAGAAAGTATGGCGACATAGAACATGCCTTCATTATCTACTTCATTATTCACACCACAAATGTATTTTTGGCAGTGTATACAGCCACTACACTACAATATCCTTTACTGTTCACGCCTACTGTGCCTGAAGCTTCACCCAAAGGCAGACATCAAGCCTCTTGAAAATAACCCCCGCTCCTCACACTAAACCATGGTCCAGAGCTCAGGAGTCAGATCCACTCCGCATCACCTTCACGAGGTAGAGCCAGGGGTGTGGAATTTTCAAAATAATCTACTTGTCCAAGGGACAAAATGCCACTGAGATCTACATGTCCTGTAAAATCCACTTGTCCCACCTACTCCCGTCCATACATCAAACATAAGGGCTGACAGAGAAACGTAATATATTTTTGTTGTATTAAAATTAATAAACCATTAAATGCTTTGCAATAATAATGCTAAGAAAAACTTGACAAGCAATATTATCCCATTTATCCAAACATATAGAAATTGTATAGAAATACAAGTTACAACAAAAAATGATCTTGCATGGCAGGCTGCTCTAAGACTCATATTAGCAATACTTCAGTAGTTATGATAGATGTGGCCTTTTTTGTCCGCACACATGCTTTGTGCCTCCTGTTGTAAACCAGAGATCAATAGCACAATAAAGGAGGGAAAGAATGTCTTGCTTCTCAAGGTTATCCATGCTCCGAGCAGATGGCCTGTGCCCTCAGCCACTTGCACTGTAGGTAGTGCGCACGCACTTTAAAGTGGCGTTTGGTGCTTAAATAAAAATGTAGGACATTCTTTTTCTTCACCCTATGGATCAATGTGAATTTTAATATGGCCTGAATACGCTTGCATAAGACCTTGAGTGCTAATAAAAGAATGGCATTTTTTTGCGGTTTTATATAGCGCGAACTCGACCTGAAGATATTGGAGCGCTTTACATGAGCGCCAGTTACATTTACACAAGGACTGTCACATTCATTTATTTCTTAAGTAGCACTATTAAATTGGCGCAGCTGCACAGGAAATCAAATGTGTTATGCAGAGGGGACATTTAGGTTGTAGAGTCCCAAAATGCGCCTTCTAATCCAAGCTCACATCCCCACTTTACCAACGTGGTGTAATCTGGACAACCTCTTTATCTATTAATTATCCAGTGTCCTTTTACAGTTAAAGTTAGCAATGAAGCAAGCCTGGCAGCTCAAGAAAGAAACTGCAGCGCCGCGGCAGCTTAAAAGAAATGCGTACAACGGGCTTAATTATACCCACTAAAATACTAGGCACTGGCCAATTGAGGCATTTTCTCACACAAATGGGAAAGATATCGCCCATTTGTGAGGGAAATTGCCCAGTATGGCAATTCTGTGTCACACATCTGGTTTGAAAGGGAGTTCTAATCAGCTCTCTGCACAGCAATGGAAACGTGCGCAGTTGGCACGATTTACAGCACGGCTCCAATAACAGCGGTTGGTCACATCTGCTTCAGGTGTGGAATTAACTGAATTCTGGGGCTCCCGGAGCTAGGACACTTACGCCGAACAGCATGGGCAACAAAGACAACCGTTCCTGATATGTCGTCAACAGCACAAAACGGGGGAGGGAGGGGGGGGCAGGGGCACAGTGAAGTTGAAATGCAAGGCCGAAAGTGCCATATATTAATATTCAAAACCCTATACACAGAGGCAGCGTAGTGCTTGGAGGATTTGGTAAAAGGTCACAAGCCCTAGTAAACAGGCAGTGACTGGGCCCCAATAATAGGGACTCAGTGGGTTCTTGGTCAGGTCAGGCTTGAAACCCGATAATCTTTGAAGTGCAATATCCACCCTGCTACCTCGCCCTCCTCCCTTACATTAACCAAATGCATCAGGTTCATTTAGCTTCAGGCTAGACACACTCCTCCCCCACCCCCTCCCCCCCGCTTGCTTTTGGGTGTTGCTCTATTCCAGTGACTTGCTCTTTAGAATATAGGTGACGGCCCCACCTCACCCCCTGGCGTGCACACAACCATGGAGGCGTTAGCTAGCTGCAGTCAACATGCAGTTTTCGGACAGGCTCGTGCGCCCCATCATCATCTTACAGGTCAGTAACTGGAAGGTAGGTGGAAGAGGGGGTTGGGGGGACAGGGGGTAGGGCTGCAGCCTCAAAGCACACAGATGGAACCGTCCTACCTGAACCGATAAGACAGGGGCAGCAGCGTGAAGAGCTGTTGGCTGGTAAGGCCGATCCGACTCCCCACCTTACTGTGGTTGATGCAAATGCAGCATTATCCGGATCCTTTGGCGGGCTTCTCTGGAAGTGGAAACCAGTGATGTTTATGGTGGTCTGCTAGCGCCTCGGCCACAGCCCCTCCAAAACCCAGCAGTCGGCTCTCGCTCACTCAACCCCGAAGCAACGAGGATAGGAAGCCGGCGGCAGCAGTGATCTCCGGGTGCCCATGGGACAGGAGGACTAGGTAGAGGCGGCGGCAGGGTCCTGCGGCATAACGGGGGTCTCGTGTAAACAAGTGGGGGCAGAATGTCATCTGATTTGCGGATCCCTTGGATGGTTAGGGGCGCTTGATAGTGCCACAGTGTGTGGAGTAAGTTGAAGTTAGCGTGGCTGTGGCAAAGGGACAGTGACTTCTCTTGGACAGTGGGATATGGCCTCCCAGCTAATTCGGTCTGCAGCTTGTTTCCAATACTCTGTCTCTGGCCCGATCGATCGGCAGTCCCTCCCAGGCCCACAGGTCCTTGGTCAGGCCGGGGCGAGTTACCTCTTTTTCGGATCCCCCAGTACCGCGGCGCCGCTTTACTGTGCCCTCTGCTTTAGCGCCCCCACGTTTTATGCTGTCTCACGCTCCAATAGCAGCGATGAGAGCCCGCGCTTTCTGGAACCACAAGGTTACACACGGTCTCTCACAGCAGGCGCACCAGTTCTATTCTAATTACGGACCGATCTGCAAGCTGAGCCAAATAGAACCCTTTTGAACACTCTACAAGTGCTATGGCGGGCTTTATGGTAGTGCTTATTTTACCTTAATGTACTGCCTCACGGCGGCCACGAACTCCTGCTTGCTGAGACTGAGTGACGTTTCACTCCCTCAGCCAATCACGGTCTAGATTGCCAGTTATGGGCTGCTAGCCAATCAGAAGCCTCCAAAGGCTCCTGACACGCTTCTCTGATTGGCTGTGAGCCCCAGAGTGCCCACAGCCTGTTTTATTTACGTGATTTAATGTCTACTTGTCCGTCGGACAAAATAGACATTAAATCTTCTTGCCCACCGATAAAAACAACTTGGTTCGGGCGTCGGGCGATATGATTCCCCCACCCCTGTAGAGCGCATCAGTTTATGGATCCCGTAGTGCACCACAGGGCTAAGTCTGAGACTCATTTGAAGATGAGGGGAAGAAGAGCGGACGCGGATAGCAAACCCCCAAAAATCAAGATTTTCCAGGCCACATCAGAAAACAATCTTACACGATCCAGAGTGGATTCGAACACACTGACTGATTCATTCAAATGCACTATAATTTAAGGGAGCCAGACTTCAATGAACAATCAGGAGTTGACCCTGGAGAGAACTAACGAAACCTAAAAAAGGAAAGATACTGAAATGCTACAAACGGACAGCCCAAAGAACGGGTCACGTTACCACCATCCAAACTCCCTATATCTGTCCATCACTAAGGTGATTCACACAAAGCCCAAATCTAGAGAAGCCTAACCGAACCCAAGTGGTGACGAAAGAGATGACTAACCCAACTCTTAAGAACTAACACAATGTTGGACCTGTGTATCATAAAGATACCATGTGAAGGCTGAACAGGATCTCCACATGGATCCAATGCCTTCTTTAGCATTTCTTCTAGAAATCTCTTTTCATGCTGGACGCCAGAGAGGATAAAGGTCTTGTGGAGAACATGGCCGCAACATCTTTCTATGGACAAGTCAAACCCAAGCCTCGAAGTTCAATGTGCCGCTTCTAAGACGAAAAATCGACAACCAAGCCCAGAGAGACATCTCATTGAGAGCACGTAGTACAAAACACATATTTGCTACGCTATGATTTACCTTCTCAATCCCTGTAAACCAAAAGGAATAAAGGAAAGCTTAAAGTACTCTTCTCCTGAGCTACATTGCATTATTCCATCACCTTCAACTGCTTAGCAGTGTTATCCCTTTTCTGTTCCATCTGCACAAAATCATCCTTGAAGAACCCTCTACCCATTGCTCTGTGAAAATTCCTCATGCATACCTCAGAGAGTGCAGAACCATGGCAACCGGGGCATCAATGCACAAACAATATATTTCATTATGATAATTTTAACATCTTTTTTAGAATAGAAAATTCCCTATAAGGCATTACAAGATCATTATAACATAGAGAACAAAGCAACAGAGTCCAATATAAATTGGAAACAGGCACATAGATACAAAACACAGTAGCTCTTGCAATGAGGAAGAAATCCCTAAAACATTATGAACAATGTTCTTAAAAAGACAAATCAAAATAAAAGCTAGTGTTATGGGAAGGAATAAAACTTTTTCCAGTTCAAGTGTCAAGAATTTTCAATTCTATTAAGGACTTGGAGGCAAGGATTAGGCTTCTCAATCTTTACTGCAAAACTGACAGCAGCCAATAAAAACACTTAAAATACAAAACTGCATTTCCCAAGAAAACATGTACACTGTCATTAGCATGTGGGCCTGTGAGCAGGGGTGGCTACTCCACAAGGGCTGAGGAGCGTAGGCCCACTGCTTTCTTGCAGTGCGAGAACCAGAAACATAAAATGGTAATAACTTTCATTTATTACCATTTTATGTTTGTTTGCGGGCGGGTGGGGCTGCTCTGAGAGCAGGCAGGGGAGGAGTGGTGTGCCTGCCCTCTCCAGAGTGCGCAAACACTGTTTGGTCGGCCCCTAGGGCCGCCCAAACCAGTCATGCGCACTCTGCCCTTCTCCATGCAGGCTGCAATGCAGCCTACATGGAGAAAATGGCCTCCCCGTAAGCCCCTGGCTGGGAGGCGTCCCGACCAATCACAACGCTGCTTGCAGAGTTGCAATGGCTTAGGGGAGGAAGGGAGCCTGGCTGCCTGCTTCTGCTTTCTGTTCCTGGACAGCAGGAGAGCAAAGAAGACGCGGGACCCGGCGGAAAGGTAAGTTAAATTATATATATATTTTTATTAAATTAACCCCCCCCCCCGCGCGACCCCCGCCCCAGAGTCATGCCGGCCGCGACTGCCTGTGAGTATTTGGCAGAGTGTGTGTTCTTAGGTTTTACTGCAACCCATGCTAAGCTAAGGTGGTAGAGTGGAATAACCTATGAAAGGAGCTCTCTAGTTGAACCAGGTTTCCATTAGGAAGAAGACATCACAGTTGTGGTCTAGGTTAATGCAAGAGTTTGGTATTAGGAATACATGCAGTTGTTGAAAAGAAATTGCAGGCAAACAAGGACTTGGTTCTTTTGGAACGCTTTAGATTGGTAAATTCTGTATTGTGATGAGGATTATTATGCGTAGTGTTCTAATGTGGGGATGGTTGATGATTCTTGGGATGATAAGGTAAGGATTGAGAAAAGACTTTGTGCCCCCCCTGCTTCGTTTGCTGTTTTCCGTTCTACTTTCAACTTTGGCTCGGTTTTGATTTGCTTTGCCTCCGTCTAAGGGGTTACAAACCCACAGTTCAACAAATTAATATATTACATAACCAGAGGCTCGATACGTTTCTTTCCACAGCAGAATCACATTTCATTGGTTGACTTTTACTGTGTTGCAGTCTAACACTTCACAAATAAGAAAACGTTAGTGTTCTAGACATTCTATAATAGACAAATTACATTTTCAAGATCGCTGCCAGGAGTGTGTGTTACCCAGCCTCTCCGTCCCCCGACTCCAGCTTGGTATGCTATAGTATATGAGAACCATTTTCAGACTGCATCAGAACTGGGTGTAGAGATAGATATGATTTTATTTTTTATGCCTAGAAAGCGTGTCACATCGGATCTGAAGTGCCACAATCAGAGTCATTCTGGTTGTGCTTTACATAAGGCAAGGTTGAACCATCAGCGAATCCAGTCAGTCTGCCTAAACGGCTCAGCACATAGCTCTGCACATCCTTCTCTGCCTCATGGGCCCTGACGCACTGGTGTTCCCTTATGCTTTCTTCACAGTGCACCAACCACAGTATCAGGCTTCTGGAACTAGGAGCCATTTTATGAGGGCACCTGCAATCGAGTAATGCTGTGCATGCCACTCTAGAACAGTCATGAGTCCACCAGAAAGCCTTTATTGCATGAAACCTGTATGGGCAATTTATAGACTGCATCAGAACGAGGTGTAATTTGCAATTTAATCAGCATTTCCGATAAGATGCATCTTAAGAAAAGAAGGCCAGATGGCCACATTGTTTATACAAAGTGGTTCGTTTTGTGCTTAAAGAAAGCCACTTGCTTCACCAATCAAATCCTTTCATCGAAGTCTGACACCTTGATCCATGTCTTGACTGTAAAGCCTATAGGTCCTCCTTGGCAATAAAGGATCTTCCTACAGTGCAATATTGAGCTCCCATCGGTATACTGAGAAGATTCCTCTTGTAAAGTATGTAGCAACACAAGCGTATTGTACATCTCCCTCTTGTACAGTGGGATTTCCTTCTGCACAGTAAAGACTTTCCTCCTGTATATTGTGGCAGGCTATTATGTATAGAACAGAACTGCGTGTGTATAGGATGGAGAGATCTCTTGCACAGGTTCCCACCTGGCTTGCCATGCCTTGAATAGTGTGAGACGCCTCATCTATGCTAGGTCTCTCCTTGTAGGTTGTAGATTTCCCTACTCTGCAGGAGTGATCGATCTCTCACCTCCCCAGTTTGGTGTGGATTTCCTGCCTGTGGATTCTGAAGCCTGCAGTTCTGTGCCTCTCTTACAAAACATTCTCATTTTGGCTCAGTATCAATAATTGAACAACCCGTTTCCTTTTCCTGGAAAACAAATCATAAGTTCTGCTTTAAAATGTCGAGTCGAAAATACTCTGTTCAATATTGGAATGCTCCCACTTTCCATCTCAGTTCCACCACCTTAAAACATGCCTCTAGCTCTGGTGCACTCCATCCAAGTGGACCCTGGATTTAAATCTTTTTCTACATCTTCCACATTTTGTAGGAAGGAAGTTTACCGCATTTATACTGGATTCCATGCAGTCCAAACATGTTCTCGTGGACAAGGATTTTGAGCTGAAGTTGAACACTCTGATCAAGCACAGCTGGAACGGGGAGGCCATGAGAAGTCCCCACTCCCTCCTCCTAACATACCAAAATCACTCCTGCTCCAGAGTCAACTATTCTTTAACCCGGCCATGGCTCCAACCTGGAGGAGATATGCAGGTATTCCCGACATATGAGAGTTCAGTACTTTGAAAGAGGCAGTACACTAAATTATGCAACCCTTGCATGTGGGTAGACTTGGAGAAACGAAGGTAGAATTCTTGCAAGTCTAGGCATTAAGACATTGGCCATAGGACTTACAAAGAACAGAGCCTATACCAGAAGACCTGATGGGGCAGGAAGAGGTTATTCCATTTGAAGGATGTAGCCATTCGTTTGAATTTTAATTAATTAATTGTTGGCTTAGAAAACGCAACTTGCACCCAACTGGGCTTCAAAGCACTACACAGAAGGCACAGTAAACCAGGTAGAAAAAAAGTCAACCATGCACTGAGTGGTAGCATTAAAACAGATTGGTGCAAAGTCAATACAGATCACGATAATTACAGTGGTAAAGAAAATTACAAGCAAACACACTTTGCCACTGGATTCAAGCTAGCCTGGCTGATGAAGGGTGTTACCCAGAAACCGGTCCCAGGATGCATGTTTCCGGTTCAGGGAAGACCTGGCTTGGCAGTTCGGGCTGGGCTGTTCCCATGAGGCACGGGGTCAAGACTGATTTGCATATAGCTGGGTCTGAACTAAGGTGGCGAAGTGAGCTAAAGAATGGTGATGGATTCAACCCAGATCTGTGACTGGGGTAAGTGTCTGAAAAGTTTCAGCGCTCCGTCCATCATCTCCTTGTGTTTGCAAAGAAAATTACAACACATTAAGTGTAAACAAAAGCAATAAATAAATAATAGGAAATAAAAGCATCCAACAACACAGATTATATGTAAGTATAATCGAAAGCAAATAAAAACTTGACAATTCAATCATTATTGACTGCCAGCAAGTGATGACTCACTGACACTTTAACGCGAGCAACGGGTAATACCTTTTTATTCGGTGATGCCATAGTCTTTACAGGATAAATATGTGTATGTATGGATTGATGAACGCCAAGCACTGCAGCTCACCAATCTTTCTTAGGGGAACATAACCTGTGCGAAAAACACTGTATCTTCACTTTGAGTTCTTCAGCACCTTGTGTGTACAAATAAACAAATGCTACATCAACAAAGGCACTGTAAATTAAAAGCATCAAATCTTTGCTTTGGTCTACACTTTGTGATTTTTGTATATTTTTTTAACCCCTTAGGAGCTGGAGATTTGTGCTAAGCTCTTTTTCGATGTTTGAAGCAATCGGCACTTAAGCTTTCTTAATTGTTTTTCCGCAAAAGGCATCCAAATCAAATCTTCATCCCTTCCCCCCCCATGTGTTGGGGATTCTAGAGATAGCCAATGTTTGTTTACTACCCTGTAGAGAATGTAGAAAACGGCCAAAACTGAGCCAAATTTTGAGTTTGTACTTAAAATGGAGAAATAGTGCGAGTAAAAAAAAAAAAAGTTACTTACATTCGGTAACGATATTTTTGGTGGATACTCGATCTACCTGCTGATACCTCACCTCTTGATTACTCCTCCAGACAGGTCTGGAAAACTAGAAATAGAAGCTGATCCCTGCCATAGACCTGAATAGGGAGAGGGAATAACAGGAGAGGACTGGCGGAAGACAGGACATACCCCTGTTCCTCAATTTGTAGGACTCAATGGTCCGAAGTTATGGTTCTCCAGGGCTGTGGAAAAGCAGACACCTGGCCTCTCAAATGACCAGAGTGTCCCGACAAGGCAAACTAGAACTGCGCCCGCCGGTGGTTTGGGAAGGGGAGGAGGCAATGGCTGGCTGGGAAGAGATTAGACCTTTTCCCTTTCCACAGCCCCTATATTGTCGCACAATGGTACTGTAGGCCTGTTGGTGTGCGTTAGCTGCCTGACACTGGCAAAAGTTGAGGCCTTCTTGCAAAACCGCAAACATTTGCAAAATCCCTTGTTGTATCTCTTTTGGGCAGCAAATTCGAGGATTGGGCAGTCACTGAACTGGTCTTAAAGCGTTCCAGGGCTGTGTTCGAATTGTCACAAAAAGCTTAAAGGAATCAAACAGCAGGCCCATTAGGGTTGACTTGACATTATTAGAGAATCCTGATGTTCTGAGCCATGCCTGTTTACGCGCCACACTTTTGGAAACAGAATCGGCACTCTCAAGGCCAGACTGGATCACCTGACCCACAGCAGCCTGACTATCACAAATGATGCCAATAAAGTGAGACTGAGGATTATTGGACAGCTCAAGTGCTATTAGACTGGCCATATCTCATAAGGCACAGAGGTAACTTCTTAGGAGGACTGAGGCGTTTAGACAATTTAGAGCTAGCCTCTCAGAGGTAACACTTTTTTTGGACCAGACCTCAAACCACTTGGATTCTATTTTAGCCGGAGCCGAAGGGAAGTTGCCAGCTGAGAATTTGGAGGAGAAGAGACCTGTATGACCAGGCTTCGTGGGTAGGGTGCTCAGAGAGAAACTGGGGGTCACTCAGTGCTGGTCTGTATCTTCCTGCTATGGTCTTGTTAACAGCTGGAGTAGGCAATGACTTCGCCAAGGCGAAGAGGGCAGGATCCAGCAGGGCGTCAATGAAAAGAAGAGGACATTCTGCCAACTGGTGTGTAGTTTGTAGGACTTCTGATAAAATGTTTGCCTTGGTCAATACTTTTGAAAATCAGCCATTCGTGCAAAAGTTCACATATGAAAAGGTCACCAATTTCTAATTTTTCCTACTCATTTTCATTATTTTTGGGTCCTCTCTAACCAGGTGCTGCCCCCTACCACAAGGCACAAACATTGAAATCACCTCTGCCATCTATAAAGACCAAAGCAAACTATAGCCCCCCCAATAACAAAAAAACTGAAAAAATATCACTTTGAAAATTCTTTGTGGTTTCTACCAACTTGCATTATGAGGTGGAAATGGGTGTGAAACCCATGGGTGAACTCGGAATACTATATATTTATGAAACTAGACAAAATTCGGAATTCCTCATGGGGTCATTTATTTTGCAGATTGCCCATAATTTTCTCAAAGAAACTAGATGCTGGAATAAAAAAAAAACATAATGAAAATAAGTAGTAATGTACCATTAGGTCATACAGTCTTCCCATCCTTCAGTACCATCCCCCGCTAATGGAGCTCCACACAACCAATCAACCCTGGTGAAAAAAATGGAGAAAGCCACTGATTAGGCACAGGTGTAGCTCATTCCAAATACGTCGAACACACAGATACGCGGAAGAGTTCAATTTGCTTTCACCTCCTTAAGTTTAGATGGCAAAGTTCTTCCGCTGAGTCTGCAGACCTCAGTCTACGTCGGTCTCTCACACCACTCTAGGCCATGCAGTTAACTGCAGTTTGGATTTGTATTTCAGATGATGCAGGATAGACACATGCAGTTGTCCTGCATAAGAGGCTCTTACACCAAAGGTGCTATGGGTGCGCCTCGCTCAGTACTTGAATGCATGGAAATTTTAGGGTGGTGGCTTTCATCTTTGGCAGTAGAAGCCATCCGAACCTGGATGTTGACAACACGATGGATTGAAAGATACGATCTCCAGGCATGCCCTGACCAAGTGGACTTCTTCAGCAAATTGAGCCTCCAGACTGATAAGGAATCGCATCTTGGCAACAGAGTTCTGACTACAATATTGGAAGTACTATTCTCTAAGCCACAAAGCAGACTGCCAGTCTCACAGGAAGCTTGTCACTTGTTGGAAGTGTGTGTTGGGAATCTGCCTTTTCTGTGTATTCACCCTGACTTTTTGCCTTTCGCTGGACCATATCATTTTGCTGGCTTTAGAACTCTGTGCACTTTACTTCTGATAACCAGCAGTAAAGAGCCTGTACTTCCCCTTCAACAATAGTTAAATTGGCTTTTTCCAGATTGACACATTTAACTACCCTATAAATCCCTAGTATATGGTGTAAGAAGTGCACTCAAGGCAGGGAAGTTAAATACCACCAAGGACTGCAGTACCTATTGTGCCATCCACTATAGTGGCAGTGCAAACACGGCTTCAGGCCTACACTGTGTTGTCTCACTGTTGCAGTGTAAACATTCACTGCGACCTGATAAAATAAACCCTTTTTGACAGTTAAAAACCTCTGTTTAAGTATTAGTAAGTCACCCTTTTGTAAGCCTTGTAGCCCACAAGGTAGGATGCATGATATTTAAAAGTGGGACATGTAGAATATTACTTTACCATGTTGTGACAGTGACAAGGTGCCAAAAGCTATTTTGACTGTGGCAGGTGCACCTATGGCCCAGTCTACTAGGACCATTTACTATCATTGGTGCATTGTGCTTTTGTAAGGTTATTTCTACATATAAATGTATATCTCCGGTTCCCCTTATTGAATTTTTGTCAGTCTGTTTATTAAAGTTTACTCTATTTTTAAAATTCAGTTTAGAATTTTTACTGTTTTGCATTTTGACGTTGTTAGTGTTTTGGCATTGCATAAATACTTTACAAATTGCCCTAAGGTAAGCTGGTCTGCTCCGTCCACAGCAACCAGGGGGGTGAGCTCAGGTTAATTTTGTGACTTTGAGGATTCATCCTAACAAGGCTATGTGTTTCTATCGTAATTACTATATGAAGTGGACAATCACCCTCCTTAAATAATAATTCAGTCTCATACACAATTCACAGCCAAAACCTCTCAAAGAGACCCAGGGGACCCCAACCCACAAGGGTTGCGACTGGATTCGCTCTCTCATAGTCGCTTGTTTTCTCTACCAGATGTGAATGCCCTGGGCTTCTCTTCCTTAGTAGTCTTGCCTTCAGCAGGGTCGGGCACACATATGGGCTTTGGGCAGACCCTCAGCTCCTCCAGCAAAAAAGTGCAGGCTTCAATGTATGTACCTGATATCTAGGGGACTGGGTGCCATCCAGGCCCCAGCCATGTTCACAAAGCAGTTCTTTGGGTACCCTCCAGAGCACTCCTTAACTTGGAACTGAAACAAAGTGATTTGGATCCAAATTTTATACACAATTTTCAGAGTGGGATTGTCTAAGGTTTCACAGCCGGTGTGTGTTTCCTTTTTCAAATGTAATTTTCGGTCTTTTTTTCCCCAGACACCGCCTTTTACAAGATGATGGCTGTCAGGAGGTAGCACAGATACTGGTATCACACACACACACACACACGAGTATTCAATACAAGGGGAGGATGAAGTGTTATATCACTACACCTTGCTGTCATTAACCTTCCCAGAAGGTACAGGGGTGTGGAATTTTCAAAATAATCTACTTGTCCAAGGGACAAAATGCCACTGAGATCTACATGTCCTGTAAAATCCACTTGTCCCACCTACTCCCGTCCATACATCAAACATAAGGGCTGACAGAGAAACGTAATATATTTTTGTTGTATTAAAATTAATAAACCATTAAATGCTTTGCAATAATAATGCTAAGAAAAACTTGACAAGCAATATTATCCCATTTATCCAAACATATAGAAATTGTATAGAAATACAAGTTACAACAAAAAATGATCTTGCATGGCAGGCTGCTCTAAGACTCATATTAGCAATACTTCAGTAGTTATGATAGATGTGGCCTTTTTGTCCGCACACATGCTTTGTGCCTCCTGTTGTAAACCAGAGATCAATAGCACAATAAAGGAGGGAAAGAATGTCTTGCTTCTCAAGGTTATCCATGCTCCGAGCAGATGGCCTGTGCCCTCAGCCACTTGCACTGTAGGTAGTGCGCACGCACTTTAAAGTGGCGTTTGGTGCTTAAATAAAAAATGTAGGACATTCTTTTTCTTCACCCTATGGATCAATGTGAATTTTAATATGGCCTGAATACGCTTGCATAAGACCTTGAGTGCTAATAAAAGAATGGCATTTTTTTGCGGTTTTATATAGCGCGAACTCGACCTGAAGATATTGGAGCGCTTTACATGAGCGCCAGTTACATTTACACAAGGACTGTCACATTCATTTATTTCTTAAGTAGCACTATTAAATTGGCGCAGCTGCACAGGAAATCAAATGTGTTATGCAGAGGGGACATTTAGGTTGTAGAGTCCCAAAATGCGCCTTCTAATCCAAGCTCACATCCCCACTTTACCAACGTGGTGTAATCTGGACAACCTCTTTATCTATTAATTATCCAGTGTCCTTTTACAGTTAAAGTTAGCAATGAAGCAAGCCTGGCAGCTCAAGAAAGAAACTGCAGCGCCGCGGCAGCTTAAAAGAAATGCGTACAACGGGCTTAATTATACCCACTAAAATACTAGGCACTGGCCAATTGAGGCATTTTCTCACACAAATGGGAAAGATATCGCCCATTTGTGAGGGAAATTGCCCAGTATGGCAATTCTGTGTCACACATCTGGTTTGAAAGGGAGTTCTAATCAGCTCTCTGCACAGCAATGGAAACGTGCGCAGTTGGCACGATTTACAGCACGGCTCCAATAACAGCGGTTGGTCACATCTGCTTCAGGTGTGGAATTAACTGAATTCTGGGGCTCCCGGAGCTAGGACACTTACGCCGAACAGCATGGGCAACAAAGACAACCGTTCCTGATATGTCGTCAACAGCACAAAACGGGGGAGGGAGGGGGGGGCAGGGGCACAGTGAAGTTGAAATGCAAGGCCGAAAGTGCCATATATTAATATTCAAAACCCTATACACAGAGGCAGCGTAGTGCTTGGAGGATTTGGTAAAAGGTCACAAGCCCTAGTAAACAGGCAGTGACTGGGCCCCAATAATAGGGACTCAGTGGGTTCTTGGTCAGGTCAGGCTTGAAACCCGATAATCTTTGAAGTGCAATATCCACCCTGCTACCTCGCCCTCCTCCCTTACATTAACCAAATGCATCAGGTTCATTTAGCTTCAGGCTAGACACACTCCTCCCCCACCCCTCCCCCCGCTTGCTTTTGGGTGTTGCTCTATTCCAGTGACTTGCTCTTTAGAATATAGGTGACGGCCCCACCTCACCCCCTGGCGTGCACACAACCATGGAGGCGTTAGCTAGCTGCAGTCAACATGCAGTTTTCGGACAGGCTCGTGCGCCCCATCATCATCTTACAGGTCAGTAACTGGAAGGTAGGTGGAAGAGGGGGTTGGGGGGACAGGGGGTAGGGCTGCAGCCTCAAAGCACACAGATGGAACCGTCCTACCTGAACCGATAAGACAGGGGCAGCAGCGTGAAGAGCTGTTGGCTGGTAAGGCCGATCCGACTCCCCACCTTACTGTGGTTGATGCAAATGCAGCATTATCCGGATCCTTTGGCGGGCTTCTCTGGAAGTGGAAACCAGTGATGTTTATGGTGGTCTGCTAGCGCCTCGGCCACAGCCCCTCCAAAACCCAGCAGTCGGCTCTCGCTCACTCAACCCCGAAGCAACGAGGATAGGAAGCCGGCGGCAGCAGTGATCTCCGGGTGCCCATGGGACAGGAGGACTAGGTAGAGGCGGCGGCAGGGTCCTGCGGCATAACGGGGGTCTCGTGTAAACAAGTGGGGGCAGAATGTCATCTGATTTGCGGATCCCTTGGATGGTTAGGGGCGCTTGATAGTGCCACAGTGTGTGGAGTAAGTTGAAGTTAGCGTGGCTGTGGCAAAGGGACAGTGACTTCTCTTGGACAGTGGGATATGGCCTCCCAGCTAATTCGGTCTGCAGCTTGTTTCCAATACTCTGTCTCTGGCCCGATCGATCGGCAGTCCCTCCCAGGCCCACAGGTCCTTGGTCAGGCCGGGGCGAGTTACCTCTTTTTCGGATCCCCCAGTACCGCGGCGCCGCTTTACTGTGCCCTCTGCTTTAGCGCCCCCACGTTTTATGCTGTCTCACGCTCCAATAGCAGCGATGAGAGCCCGCGCTTTCTGGAACCACAAGGTTACACACGGTCTCTCACAGCAGGCGCACCAGTTCTATTCTAATTACGGACCGATCTGCAAGCTGAGCCAAATAGAACCCTTTTGAACACTCTACAAGTGCTATGGCGGGCTTTATGGTAGTGCTTATTTTACCTTAATGTACTGCCTCACGGCGGCCACGAACTCCTGCTTGCTGAGACTGAGTGACGTTTCACTCCCTCAGCCAATCACGGTCTAGATTGCCAGTTATGGGCTGCTAGCCAATCAGAAGCCTCCAAAGGCTCCTGACACGCTTCTCTGATTGGCTGTGAGCCCCAGAGTGCCCACAGCCTGTTTTATTTACGTGATTTAATGTCTACTTGTCCGTCGGACAAAATAGACATTAAATCTTCTTGCCCACCGATAAAAACAACTTGGTTCGGGCGTCGGGCGATATGATTCCCCCACCCCTGCAGGTAGTAATCAGGGACAGACTGCCTAGAAACGTCATCACCTTGAGCAACAGAAACTGCAGTCACCGCTCCTAACCCCTCCTATCTATCAAATGGCAGCACTCAAAAAGAACTAATCAGCAGCCCTTGCTAACAAGACCCCCAATTTAATTTCTAATAGGAGCCTGTCTCCATAATCCCTCACTTAAGTGCCTTAGCCTACACCATCCAGCCAATACACTTCCACTGTCTGTGGAAGATGTGTCCACCCTCTATCTTGTGCCATGCTAAACCCAGGGCTATCAAAAATTGGTTGTTATGGTAGTACTCAGACTATTACCACACACTGAGTGCTTTCACCATACATGGCGCGCTGCGCACACACACACACACACACACACACACACACACACACACACACACACACACACACACACACACACACACACACACACACACACACACACACACACACACACACACACACACACACACACACACACACACACACACACACACACACACACACACACACACACACACACACACACACACACACACACACACACACACACGGTCAACAGACCACATCATCTTTGACGCAGAGAAAAAATATCTGGTCACACTAATGATTCACACAACTCAGTACACTCCCACCACCGCTTTGTGACTAACTAAGGGAATGGACCGTAGTTCTACACTCACTATGAGGGTATGCTTAGTGTGGCCCTCTAGATCACAGACCGGGTTCTAAACAGGCTAGATTAGTGTGACACACGGCCAAAGAAAAAGTCAGGATACAAGTTTCATGTACATATGGACACTCATGGGTACAAGCCCTTTTACTATACAGGGAACATTCTCATCCCAACAAACAATATTAAAACTTAACCCATTCAAATGCCATCAACGCAAGACACAAACTTTTATCCCCAATTTAAAACATGTAGTAGACCAGTTCAAGACCTGACAAAACAAGAAGGCAGCTTTACTAGATACAGTTCCATTCACTAAACAATATGTTTGTAGTAAACATATATGCTCTCCCAACGGAGCTGGGCAGCAACATTCAATATGTTCTGCTGTTTAATTTTTATATTGACATAATCTACAAGCACCAAATCCCAACTGAAGGAATCTGAAGGGCAAGAGGTGCATTTGAAGAAGGGTAGGCCTATTGGGTGAAGTCATAGATTCTAGCAAATACAATCAGACTGCATGAAGCTAACATGCTTTTTCTGATCATCACAAAAATTAAATTCCCAAAGAATTCCAATGGCTCAAGTTACCAACTTTGTTCCCTACGCAACAAAAGAAGCACGAACATCACTAGGGATCATAGCCATCGCAACCAATGTGTACCATTATTATTGAGGAGGTCGTGGAGCAGTTTACTAAAATCCTCAGGCGTGTGTTAAAAAAACTAGCTGCCTCAGAAGAGATACGTTTAGAGAAATGTTTTCCCTAATCCTTTTTGACACAGTTAGGCCCCTAGTAACTGGTCAACAAAAGGCAACCTTGGGATGGTTTGGATATAATCAAAGAAGAATGGGACACCCAGTCTCAAACCCTAGACCTAGTTTATTTTGTACAAACCCAACAGAAATTAATAGAAAAGGTATGATTGGTTGTACCTAAAATAAAAATAAAAAAAAGTTACGGTCAAAAACAAAAACCTACAAAACTAAAACAGATTACAGTGCTTCCAAGAGCATAACTTGCTTCTGAGCCTTTTAACTAGCTTTGACACTTAAACTCTTAGGTTGGGTACATCCTATCACAGATGTAGTAAGCAATCACCTCCATTCTGCACATCAAGCTGATATATTCAAACGGCCAGTGCTACATATAAATCAATTAAAGCAATAGGTCAATCCACAGGTTGAGGTGAAGTGATGACCAACAATTATGTTTCAAAGGTGGTCTCACAGGAATTCCACCATTTTAAAGTCATGTAACTCTTTCCTAGGGGGGGTCTACAGATCTCATTGAAATCTAGTCAAGTAAGAAAATGGGTCATGTTGTTAAATACGTTTAAAGTCCCTCCAGGTCTGGTGTCCTTAAACAAAAAGGAAATATCTAATGTGTGCCAGAAACAAAGGCACTTGAAAAAGATGAGCATGTGCATGGTTTGGTACCAAAAGAGATGTCCCCACAGAGGGTTGCCCTGACTGTAGTAAAGAAATGTACAGATGTGTGTTCAAAGAAAGGTGCTGCTTAGCAAAGCAGACCAAAGCTTAACCGTTATAATCCTACAGCTACCTATGCTGATGCACCTCACCCACCTCGGGCCTAGTAAACCAGACATCTGGTATTATGTTGCATTGTATGTTTACATATATTTAATTTGCATAATGCCGTAGTGCCAGTAGTAAAGCCTCACATCATAAGAATATCTAGGCTACAAACACAAAATGTTTTGAGGAAACGAAAGTGTCCCTGAACGTAAGTGAACCCCACTCAACAAACACCACAGGGCCTGGTAGCTACAAGCAAAAACATCAGATCCACGATGTGCATGCTACATGCTGCTCCTTCCACAGTAAAGTCATAACTGTTACCAAAGTATTCTGGGCAAAACTGCTACCATAAACAGAAAATCCCAAATTACAACTTACTACAGAATCCAAGTCTTGTGTTTCCACTAACAAATCCTGCAGGCCCTGCTTTAGTTTTTACCCAAGAGCATTAGAATGTCCTCAATTGAACTTTGTGATTTGCAGCTCTGCTTTATCCTCTGACATTTTCTTTTGTCAGTCCTTCTAATATTTCTTGCCATTTCTATTTTAGAAATATGGACTGCCTTCACACAAAGCACAGCAAAATTACTGCAGTGCATATTTTTCCATACTCTGAGATTAAAACCAGTAGGCAAATAGAAGTACTAAAATTGTGGGTTTCCTTCTCTGAAATTATTTCAGGACTTACATTCTTGGGATTCAAACATGGTCGGATGCGAGGACTGTGATGCCTATCACAGTACGCGATTCGCAAGGCAAAATGCGGTATTCAGCAAAAGATAGTGTTGAGATGTGTTGTGCTTTCACAGAGCATGATTTGTAGTACACAACCTGCAGACTACTACTACTGGTATATGGCCTGCATAACAACACTGAATAGTCTTGGGTAAAAGGCAAGTTAGGTCAATGGGACAGCAATGTGAAAAATATATTTAAATTATAGTGGTGTGTGTGTGTGTATGTACCATAGTAAACATTCTGGTACTGTCCACATTATCACAGAGGTGCGGCGTAATAATATATATATATATATATATATTTTTACTGAAAAACCCATAGGTTTCAGGGACGTTATAGTTAGTAATTAGCATTTATTTAAAAAACCTTTGAAATTCACTTTTAAAAAAACAGGTTTCAGGGACGTTATAGTTAGAAATTAGCATTTAAAAAACCTTAGAAGTTCACTGAAAAAATACACAGGTTTCAGGGACGTTATAGTTAGTCTGACATTTCACTCGTACGAAACCAGAGAAATTAGGCTGTTAAAGTTAGTTGAGCTAACTATAACTCGAGCCCCCGCAATGCAGGGCTGATGACGTCACATGTTACATCACTCATGACATGGTCAGTGACATCACTGATGACATCATCCAGTGACAGTGTTTCTAAAAAGTTTAAGAATGTGATTATATATGATAATTCAGTTTGTGACTGACTGTATAAGTGAGTGATTATACGTGTCTGGGTGAATGTATGGGTGAGAGGCTAATCTGTGGAATGTCTGTATCAGTCTGTCAGTTGGTGTGCAAGTGGCTGCATGGGTTGGTGAGTAGCTACATGAGTGTCTATATGGGTTAATGATTGGTTGTCTTAGTACCTGCATGGGTGCCAGAGTGTCTGTGTATGTAACTCCCTGCATGGATGTGTGAATGGGTGATTCAGTGGGTGTATGGGTTCATGAGTGCGTCTGCAAGGGGCTGTATGGGTGAGTGAGTGTGCGTATTGCTGTGTTGGTGAGTGAATGGATGTCTCAGTGGTATATGTGTGAGTAACTACATATGTGAAAGGCAGTATATGTGAGTGTTGGAGTATATAACTGACTATATGTGAGAGTGAGTGATTGTGAGAGTGGCTGTATGGATGAGTCTGTGCTTGTGTCAGTGATTGTAGAAGAGAGTAAGTATGTGTTAGTATCTGTATGAATAAGTGAGGTGGTGTGTGTATAACTGTATAGGTGAGTAAATGGCAGTGTGATTGATTCTTTGGGTGACTGACTAGGTGTGTGAGTAACTCTGTGAGTGGCGGTGTGTGAATGTTTGTATGGGTGCATGAGTGCATATATCAGTGGCTGTATTGATGAGTGACTGCGTGTTTGAGTGACTATATAGGTGAGTGAGCGGATGTGTGTGTGTAAGCTTATGAATCAGTGAGTGGGTATGCACTAACTGGTATTGGTGTGTCTATGGTTTCGAGAATGGTAGTCTGTATTTTAGAGTGGGTGTATGAAAGGTTATATTAGGGTGTGAGGAGGTGCATCAGATAATAAGTGGATGATATCATCAGTGATGTCATTTGAGATGTCATGAGTGATGTCACTGACCATGTCATGAGTGATGTAATATGTGACGTCATCAGCAGTGCATTGCAGGGGCGCGAGTTATAGTTAGCTCAACTAACTATAACGGCTGAATTTCTCTGGTTTTGTATGAGTGAAATGTCAGACTAACTATAACGTCCCTGAAACCTATGGTTTTTTCAATGAATTTCTAAGGTTTTTTAAATGCTAATTTCTAACTATAACGTTGCTGAAACCTATGGTTTTGTCAGTGAATTTCAAAAGGTTTTTTAAATGCTAATTACTAACTATAACGAAACCTATGGTTTTTTCAATGAATTTTTAAGGTTTTTTAAATGCTAATTTATAACTATAACGTAGTAGTCGCGTTTGCAGAGTGGTGCAGAAAGGGGGCTGGGCCTCCGACCAGCGCTCAGCAATTCTGCTGCGTAGGACTTACAGGAGGTACCAGGAGGGCTACTTGACCCCCCAAAGTCCCTCAGTAGTAAAGTGGACTTCATCCCCCAGCCCGTGGTGTGCCAGGAGGCGCATTTGCAGAGTGGTGGAGAGAGGGGGGCGTGGCCTCTGAAGACCTCTTAACAATACCACTGTGTGGGACTTACTGGAGATAACAGGAGGGATAGTTGGCCCCATAAGGATTATACAAAGTAAATCATGCTGCGATCATGGGTAAACTGAAACAATTGTTAAAATCATCATAAATTGATAATAGTTGTTCATACTATAGGAGGAACTGTATTTGTTAGAGTTAAAACATTTAATTATCTGGGTATTACTTTTGATTACGAGTTGAGATGGGATCATTTCTTGAATCTAAGAACACAGTCGCTGGCCACAGTAAATGAGGCCATTTTTAGGTTTGCGTCTAAATTAGGCCATAAACCCATAAAGAAAATGTTACAGCTACAAAAAAGCAAAAGTATCCCGGTGGGAACCTATGAGGCAGGAGTTTGGGGGTGGGGGTATGTAAATCCGGGGTGAAATCAGAGGATGGAAAATAGTTTCTTAGTCAGACTATTTTGAATTCCAAATAGTACAGCAAGTTATATATGTATGTCATAATGAATAAGGCAAGACTTTTGTGGAGGATACTATAAATATGGCTCCCTTACTACTCTGGAGTAAAATCTAGCAACCTTCTTGAGGTTAATTGCGAAGGACTGTGTCGCCCTAGATTATTAAATTATCAGGATTCCCTGGTTAAACTACGTAAAACAATCTTTTGTCGAATTGGGTATGCCAGAATATTTCCATTCCCTAGATCTTATTAATGCAAGCTCGAAATATAACATCAGAATTTTTTTTTTGGGGCCATTTTTAGGTCTCGGCCTGCACCAGCGCTTGCGCTGGTCTGGCCGAGAGTTTTAGTAAGTGGGTTTTGGAAGTGCAAACACTGGCTTTCGGCTGGCGACCAGCTTGCGTTCACGATGGGCGTGCACGCGCGCAGCTGCCATCTGGGTTTCCCATCTCTTCCTCATTTCCTCGTCATGGCTCATTAACTCTCTGGACTCTGATGTTTCAATCGCAGCAGCAGCTCACAATACCAACTGACGGCCCTGGACTACAGTCACATGAAAAACAACAGCGTAGCATTGAAATGCAAGCTTTTTTTTGTCTAGTTAGAAATATTGCTTCGGTGGGTTGATATCACCTTATATCACTATTTGTTTTATATTGGGAGTCACAGCCTAATTACCAGTATTTTTGTCTCACTCTGTTTTTTTTATTTATATTTATTCGCGCAAAGCACAAAGCTATATTTAAGGTTACTTTTTCCGCGTCACTTCTTCACTCTATTTAAACTCCACACCCCCAACTCTTATTGTCTCTCTCCTTCTCTCCCTCTCCCCTCTCTAATTCTCTCTCTACTTAATTAACTCTCCCCTCTCTATCTTTTTTAGCCTTTCATTCTCTCACCCCTTTATCTGTTTCTCTTTCAAACTCCTTCATTCACTCTCTCTCCCCTTCTTTCTCTCTCTCTATCCCGCTCCACTCTTTATTCTATGTACACCCTTTCTCTCTCTTTATCTCTCACCACCCTCTCTAATTGGGCATTATATCTTCACTCTATCTCTCACTCGGCAACACCACAGCATCACCACAGCATCACTCAGCGCAAGCACAGCATCACTCAGCGCCAGCACAGCATCAATCGGAGCCAGCACAGCATCAATCGGAGCCAGCACAGCATCAATCGGAGCCAGCACAGCATCAATCGGAGTCAGCACAGCATCAATCGGAGCCAGCACAGCATCAATCGGAGCCAGCACAGCATCAATCGGAGCCAGCACAGCATCACTCGGAGCCAGCACAGCATCACTCGGCGCCGCCACAGCATCACTCGGCGCCGCCACAGCATCACTCGGCGCCGCCACAGCATCACTCGGCGCCGCCACAGCATCACTCGGCGCCGCCACAGCATCACTCGGCGCCGCCACAGCATCACTCGGCGCCGCCACAGCATCACTCGGCGCCGCCACAGCATCACTCGGCGCCGCCACAGCATCACTCGGCGCCGCCACAGCATCACTCGGCGCCGCCACAGCTTCACTCGGCGCCGCCACAGCTTCACTCGGCGCCGCCACAGCTTCACTCGGCGCCGCCACAGCTTCACTCGGCGCCGCCACAGCTTCACTCGGCGCCGCCACAGCTTCACTCGGCGCCGCCACAGCTTCACTCGGCGCCGCCACAGCTCACTGGCGCCGCCACAGCTTCACTCGGCGCCGCCACAGCTTCACTCGGCGCCGCCACAGCTTCACTCGGCGCCGCCACAGCTTCACTCGGCGCCGCCACAGCTTCACTCGGCGCCGCCACAGCTTCACTCGGCGCCGCCACAGCTTCACTCGGCGCCGCCACAGCATCACTCGGCGCCGCCACAGCATCACTCGGCGCCGCCACAGCATCACTCGGCGCCGCCACAGCATCACTCGGCGCCGCCACAGCATCACTCGGCGCCGCCACAGCATCACTCGGGCCGCCACAGCATCACTCGGGGCCGCCACAGCATCACTCGGGGCCGCCACAGCATCACTCGGGGCCGCCACAGCATCACTCGGGGCCGCCACAGCATCACTCGGGGCCGCCACAGCATCACTCGGGGCCGCCACAGCATCACTCGGGGCCGCCACAGCATCACTCGGGGCCGCCACAGCATCACTCGGGGCCGCCACAGCATCACTCGGGGCCGCCACAGCATCACTCGGGGCCGCCACAGCATCACTCGGGGCCGCCACAGCATCACTCGGGGCCGCCACAGCATCACTCGGGGCCGCCACAGCATCACTCGGGGCCGCCACAGCATCACTCGGGGCCGCCACAGCATCACTCGGGGCCGCCACAGCATCACTCGGGCCGCCACAGCATCACTCGGGGCCGCCACAGCATCACTCGGGCCGCCACAGCATCACTCGGGGCCGCCACAGCATCACTCGGGGCCGCCACAGCATCACTCGGGGCCGCCACAGCATCACTCGGGGCCGCCACAGCATCACTCGGGGCCGCCACAGCATCACTCGGGGCCGCCACAGCATCACTCGGGGCCGCCACAGCATCACTCGGGGCCGCCACAGCATCACTCGGGGCCGCCACAGCATCACTCGGGGCCGCCACAGCATCACTCGGGGCCGCCACAGCATCACTCGGGGCCGCCACAGCATCACTCGGGGCCGACACAGCATCACTCGGGGCCGACACAGCATCACTCGGGGCCGACACAGCATCACTCGGGGCCGACACAGCATCACTCGGGGCCGACACAGCATCACTCGGGGCCGACACAGCATCACTCGGGGCCGACACAGCATCACTCGGGGCCGACACAGCATCACTCGGGGCCGACACAGCATCACTCGGGGCCGACACAGCATCACTCGGGGCCGACACAGCATCACTCGGGGCCGACACAGCATCACTCGGGGCCGACACAGCATCACTCGGGGCCGACACAGCATCACTCGGGGCCGACACAGCATCACTCGGGGCCGACACAGCATCACTCGGGGCCGACACAGCATCACTCAGGGCCGACACAGCATCACTCAGGGCCGACACAGCATCACTCAGGGCCGACACAGCATCACTCAGGGCCGACACAGCATCACTCAGGGCCGACACAGCATCACTCAGGGCCGACACAGCATCACTCAGGGCCGACACAGCATCACTCAGGGCCGACACAGCATCACTCAGGGCCGACACAGCATCACTCAGGGCCGACACAGCATCACTCAGGGCCGACACAGCATCACTCAGGGCCGACACAGCATCACTCAGGGCCGACACAGCATCACTCAGGGCCGACACAGCATCACTCAGGGCCGACACAGCATCACTCAGGGCCGACACAGCATCACTCAGGGCCGACACAGCATCACTCAGGGCCGACACAGCATCACTCAGGGCCGACACAGCATCACTCAGGGCCGACACAGCATCACTCAGGGCCGACACAGCATCACTCAGGGCCGACACAGCATCACTCAGGGCCGACACAGCATCACTCAGGGCCGACACAGCATCACTCAGGGCCGACACAGCATCACTCAGGGCCGACACAGCATCACTCAGGGCCGACACAGCATCACTCAGGGCCGACACAGCATCACTCAGGGCCGACACAGCATCACTCAGGGCCGACACAGCATCACTCAGGGCCGACACAGCATCACTCAGGGCCGACACAGCATCACTCAGGGCCGCCACAGCATCACTCAGGGCCGCCACAGCATCACTCAGGGCCGCCACAGCATCACTCAGGGCCGCCACAGCATCACTCAGGGCCGCCACAGCATCACTCAGGGCCGCCACAGCATCACTCAGGGCCGCCACAGCATCACTCAGGGCCGCCACAGCATCACTCAGGGCCGCCACAGCATCACTCAGGGCCGCCACAGCATCACTCAGGGCCGCCACAGCATCACTCAGGGCCGCCACAGCATCACTCAGGGCCGCCACAGCATCACTCCAGGGCCGCCACAGCATCACTCAGGGCCGCCACAGCATCACTCAGGGCCGCCACAGCATCACTCAGGGCCGCCACAGCATCACTCAGGGCCGCCACAGCATCACTCAGGGCCGCCACAGCATCACTCAGGGCCGCCACAGCATCACTCAGGGCCGCCACAGCATCACTCAGGGCCGCCACAGCATCACTCAGGGCCGCCACAGCATCACTCAGGGCCACCACAGCATCACTCAGCGCCAAGACAATATCACTCAGCACCACCACAGCATCACTCAGCGCCAAGACAATATCACTCAGCACCACCACAGCATCACTCAGCGCCAAGACAATATCACTCAGCACCACCACAGCATCACTCAGCACCACAGCAGTATCACTCAGCAAGACCTGAGTATCATTCAGCATCACCTCAGCATCGTCTCCGCAACAGTCACCACCACCACCACTACCACCTCAGCATCACTCAGCACCACCTCAGCCTGCTCTCGGAATCTGGCATCTGTTGATTCTTCCCTAGCGTCTGGCCGCTGCTAGTGTTATAATACATGTACTAGTTCCCAACCTTCACCCTCCGATTGTTTATGCCCCCTCAAAAAAAAAGCTTTAACAAACAACCATTGCAATAGGCAGAAACAAGTTGCCAGCATTGCAAGAACAAAAGAAAACTGAGGAAATTTTTTATTGTAAATACTTTTCTTAATATGGTCGTTCAGTTTTACATAATGCCTTCTTGGTCATATATAAAGTAACAAAAATGCTTCCGACACTTTTTTATTATAACTTTTCAGCATGCTGCACAGCAGCCACACTTCTCTACAGCACAGCTTGAAGACATTGGCAAAGTCAATAGCTCTGGCTAAACACTTATAAGGCCCCAAAGGCGAGACCTATTGGCTATGCCAATGCTTGTGTTATCCAGCCACTACTAAACTGATGGCAGGTGATGCAGGAAGATGGGGCCCAAGTATCATGGGCTACCATTTTATGATACCTTTTGCAGCTGCCCTCTGTCCCTCAGTTGGTGAGTTCAGCTATTATTTACAGTCATTTTTTAACTTTAGGTATCTGCCTTCTCTCTGTTCCAGTCCACTCATGAGCGGATTTAGACGTGGTTCAGAGCGAAATGTAAAATGAGTTTATTGCAGCTGCTATAAGTTGTGAGATATGTAAATAGAAATCGACCATTCCATAGAAAGCCCACCCCAAAGGCAGTGCATATTGCCTTTGGGAGAAGATGAAATGGCTTTATCAAAGGCCGAGGGAGAAAAACTGTTCAAGGCAGGTCATTTAATAGATCACAGGGACCTCATGGGCAGCATCGAGGTGTGGTTAGGTGGTGATAACAGAGCAAGAGAACCTAAAGTCACCAAATGATATCACAACATACGCAAAGACCCGGGTGCAGCAGGGTCTACTTGGAAGTGGTTTGGGGGTTCTGCATGTCTGCATCTTTTCTATAGCTCTCAATGCTAGAGGTAAGGCTGCAACTGAGGGCTCCAAATTTGATGAAGGTGTGGAGAGATGAAGTGATTTGCCCAAGATCTAACAAGTTTAGCAAGTAGAGAAGCAAGGAGTGTAAACCAGGTCTTCTGGTTTCCATAGTTGACAATTTGCTTCTAGGTCATTCTTAACCAAGATGGCGGCTGGAAATAGCTCTGATCAACACCAGCAGAGAGCCAGCTGTCACATCGGACCTTACCCTGGCCCTTTACCATCGAAACGAACTGACTTTACATGCAAACTAATAAATACTACAGAAGGAAAGGTCCTTCCCAAGTACTGTTAATGTTCAGTATTCCACACTCTTCTCTCTGTCGCATAAACCATTGTAATTGCGTACAAATTACCGCAAGCTTGTTGCAACTGGGCATCTTTAAATCTGTTTTCTTATGTGCTTTCAAATCAGAAATTATGTTTTAGAAGTCAAAAAGGAAAACAAGCATTGGCATAGCCAATAGGTCTCGCCTTTAGGACCTTATAAGTGTTTAGCCATGCAACAGTTGATATTGTTGCACCAAGGATATTGTGCTGCATAACTAAATACTTATAAGGTCCCAAAGGCGAGACCTATTGGCTATGCCAATGCTTGTTCTATTAGCATTTGATACCAAGGACATTTGTGCAAATACATATACAGTAGGCATCCTGGGCATTTTCCCTGAGAAGATAGCAAATTTGTTTCACATGTCAACACACCCTGGGTACTTGACATGAGTGTTACATTCATAGCGCATAATGTTGATATATCACCCATAATACGGATTATAAATAGCATATTGACATAGATAATCTCGCCCAAGACAACTGAGCACTTGTCCTTGATCACTATTAAAGTGGACATTAATATATTTCGACGTATTGCGTTGATTCATGGCTCCCTTATCTGTAGTAACTTAACAGAATAATACACAACTTTCGGCAGTCATTGGTGGTAGCGGTACAATAGAATAGCATTTGCAACATTTAGATGTACCCGTGCATATGTTAGCAGCTGTCCCCCCACCCCATCCCCTTTCAGAGAGGTGTGGCCCCACTACATTCTGAATAGGGAGAGATGATGCTGTGAGGGTCTCTATTAGATATCCAGTACCAGGCAACGTAGATCTAAGACAACTAATTCAAGTAGGCATGGAATGAAAGGGTGCGCCAGTTGCGTCCCACCTAGAACCCACAAGAAAGGAATGCAGCTGGGGTATGTGGCTCTACTCCCGAGGTCCCCACCCCCACTCCGAAAGTCAATCCGCTCATCTTTTAGCCACCATCACCCTCAGACAACGGGGGAGTCTTCAACGGCTGCACCTGCTGTGAGTGGGTCACTATCCGGTGTAGGTCTACTGTGCATCCGCTCGGCTGATCAGTTGCCTGTAATCGATCTAGCATAATACCCCATGTCTCCAAGTCTCAGTCATCATTTTTGTCTGTGCGAACAGAGCGCAGACAGCGTTCCTCTGCTACCCCCTATTCACACATTTCCGCCTGCCATTTAACCAAACCAGGGGCCGCAGACAGTGTTCAGTGAAAAGCGATACAGCGCCTCGCCGACACCAAACACAGTGAAGCAAATTTGCACTGCATACGGGACTTTGATTTCGGGCCGGTAAAACTCCTAAAAGGCAGTGCTTGATCAACATTTCGACTGGGAGTCTAGTTGCGTCTCGCAACAATTCCAGGATCTCCGTCAGAAAATTGTTTATTGAGCAAAGGGGTAACACACATGTGGCTCATGTGGAGAGGACGGTAGTGCAACACATTGCTCTGATCACTACCCCAAGTGTTGAGTCACATCTATTGTGGATTAGATCCTCATAGCACAGTTTCTACCTTACCTGTCTTCGATTAAGTATGGCGCACTTTCTTTTAGTGTTCCCGCAACAAGGCATCTGGCTTTTAAATATTCTAGAATGCCGTTGCGATAATACTTCTGTGCAGAGCACCATGCATTTTATGGTGTTTTGTGCCTTATATAAGAGTCTGCGCTCACAATTTCTTCTGATTTTTTTGCACGGCAGAGATTAGAAATTACAAGGTAGGTTTGGTACACCTACAGAGTCTAGAGTCACAAGCTACTTATTATGTAGTTATAAATTATATATGTGGCGCTCTAGCAATCAGGAGAAGCTACTGAATGTTTTAATAAAACAGTAGTATTTAACGGTATGTTTCACTGCACTTTAGAGTCCTTGTGACAGATGATAGGTCTCAGAGGGTCACTTCAGGAAACATACCCAAGAGATCTCATTTGTTATTCAGTGTTTATTAATTTATATAATGTAATTCTGTTTCTATCGTATGAATTTTAAGTATTTGTTGTATGTTTATCTATGTACTTTTATGGCTACAAGCCGAATAAAGAAACTTGACTGACTGATAACACTTGTTTTACATTCTTAGTACATATGCAGTCTCGATATTTCACTTCTGTTTGTCAAAGTTTTAGTCACACTACTCTTAAAACATATTTCATTCATGAAAACTTCTGACACATTATTATAAATCACCTTAAAAAGGGTCGCTCTGTGAGTATGGTCGGCATTAGTGTGCCCTCATCGGACATAATGGCATCCTCTATTTTATTAGTACTATCATGGTTTTATTATTAAAAAGAAATTACAAAACATTTTCTTATTTACGCCAATTCTTAGGCATGAACATTATTTCTTTATTCGTTTTGCAGAAAAATGCGAAGAGACGCCAACAAAGATCTTCCGGAGACGATCTATCATGTGCCCTCACTGTGGCATAGGGATATGCGGTAGCTTACATTTAACGACCTGGTCAGGAGTATATATCCTTCTATCAAGTCAAGCTTTCAAAAGATCTCTTCCATTTAAATAAGATTTCATACCGTACTATTGCATACTAAGGCAATGGAGATTTATTAAATACCCTCATTCTTCTGATTAGATGCTTCCCAATTCTACGTAAAACTAGTATTTATAGTAATGTCTAAGAAAAGGTTTATATAAAACGTGATTATTAAATAAAATCCTGTAATAGTTGTACGGATTGATCTATTTGCATGATGTTTTAAAAGTCGGACGCTTACTCGTTACAACATCGACTGCATGATATGAGGAAATCTAGGATTGTTACACTTTTCCAAAATAAATATATCAGAGCGAAAAAAATCTAGAGCTCTCATTGGACGATTCTCCGAGGCCCAATCTTGACAACAGCTGGCAACAACCGGACTAAATAGCATTCATTTTCAGCTCGAGGTATCTATCACCTGGCTGGGCACCGAGACGCCTATGGCAGAAGCAGAGTAAGTGACAGCGGCGCTCGCTGACAACAGCACGCTATCATCTTACACCTGAGCCTGGGTGCGCAGGAAATGACGCAAGGATGCTCCGAACGTGACGTCCCGCTTATTTCCTTACCCTCCGTAGCCGCACCATACTTCGTTGGGTGACTGCCACCCGCGGTGCGCGCGCCTCAGTGCGCGTGCCGCGGAGGTTGTCAGCTCGTGCAGCCCCAGGGCGCGCCTTTCGCCATGGGAGGCGGAGCCGGTCTGTGACGCATTACAGCTACAGCAGTAGGGAGTGGCAGGTCCGGGTGGAGCCCCACTTACCTATCCGCTCCCGCCTTTCTCTTCACCGTCCGGCCCCCTCCAGCCTTCAGTACGGCGGCTCCATGGTGCAGACTGCCCTCGGTTGTGGTCAGCCTCAGCTGTCACAAGCACCAGCGTAACAGGCGCAGCCACGCGACCAGCGGCGCAGGCTACGTAAAGAAGGCAGACCATTGTGAGCAGCAGAAGAGAAAGGCGGGCGGGTGGGTGTCTGATGGACACTAATAGCATCCAATGAGAAAGACACAATCCTTACACCGGCCAATCCCAAGGCGCGTAGGAGAAGTGGGCTCGGTTGTCTGCAGAGGGACGAGTCTATTTTTCGTAACAATGACGTCATTGTGTATACTGGGAGGGAGACGGGTTTGGCGCTGGGTAGCGGGTGCTGGCACGGTTTTGCAGACAGGAAGTGCTGTATATCATATTTCGAGGGCAGATGCCCTACTGTGAACGGAGCGCGCTTCTTGGCTGGCAGCGAATGGGAATGGATGCGAATACGAGTGGTTAGAGAGATGTGGCTGACATATTGTGACTGGCGAGACCGTTGAATATTTTAAATGAGGGCTGGATGAGCTGTCTGGCGACCGAAATGGTTACAGGTGGTCTTGACCGCGAGCCTGCAAGGAGGGACGAGTGTGTATGACAGATTGCAGTGATATGTTCTCACTTGATGATCAGAGGGTTTTCTTTACATTTTATTAATGACAGCTTTCTGATGGGCGGAGGACGACGAGAGGTGAAGGACATATTGCGGCTTGAAAACTAGCAAATGGAGACGGCAGCTGCCCAATTTGTAATTTTGCTGAGCGGCCTGGCCTATGTCAGGGCCACTAGAATTATGCGGCAGGTTGAATAAATTATGTAGCATAACTTGGCACATTTTTTGATAGAATTACTTCATTATTTTGTAATATTTACACATGGTAATACTCTCTGGGCAAAGATTTCACCTCATTAGTACCAGTTTAACAACCAAATACAGAAATAATCAACTGAACAGGCCCGCCGGTTCCAGGAATTTTCATCTGGATGGGCCAAGGGTTCGTTTGGGTGGGCCAATGTGGGCTCAATTTTGTCAATTCTGGAGGTAGCCTACAAGCCCTATATTTACTTCATATCTTCTTCCAAACAGGCATACAGAGAGTTATTTGAGAGTAAGAGCTGATGTCTATACTCATCAACCCCAACCCATATAATTTCCAACGGGCCAAGCTTCAACACAAGCACCAGGATTAAAGGCAGATTGTAATAGTAGCTCAAGCTTAAGGAGGACGCTGTTACCACACCTAAGCCTTGACATTTTGCACTAGGAGACTGGCTACTTACTCCTTGCAATGCGTTAAAAACATATTTCTTTGCACTTTGTGAACTTGGTAACTCTTTTTTCATGTCATACTTTTGTGGTGTACTTTGATTAATAAAAAGGTTTGAAAAAACAGCAACACATTTGGAAAAAAGAAGGCAGTATTTTTGACAACTAAGAGCAGTTTTCATATCTGACAAGTGTAAAACACGGAATCGCAGTCAAGCAGGTAACCTTTTGGGTCCGTATTACACAGAGTGCCCCTGTTACAGAAGGGTCCGCAGAAGCTTGTGCGGCCCTTTCTATAATACTGATAGCGCTGGCACACATGTATAGCAAGCGCTATATTCTGAGGGAGTTCCCTCATTTGCATGGTGCGTGACTTCAAGCAAATGAGGGAAAAACGATGCCTCTGAGCCCGTCTCATATTAGGGATGTGGGCGCAGAGGCAAACAGGCACACACACAACATGGGAAACATAAGCAATCATCCAGACTAACAGAATACTTGAGCCATGATTGGGTTTTGTACCAGTCTGAACTGAATGCTCTGTAAAGTACATTTGCTTCTCACGGGTCAGGTCATGTCATGTTATTTTGATCTGTAAAGCGCTCTCACACCCAGACGGATATCCTGGCACTGAGCATGTGTGAGATTATCCAAGCCTAATGTGACTAATCGAAAAGGGAGGTCTTCAGCTTCTTGTGGAATTCAAGACGTGAGGAGGAGGCTCATATGTATAACAGCACCTCATTTCACACTTTTAGGAGCGACGTAGAAGACTCAACCACCAGATCTGGTTTTCTGAATGTGTATAAATAGGGGTCCTGCCGAGCTGAGGTGTCTGGAAGGTTTGTGAAAGCAGATGGTATTGTTGAGTTATGCTGGGCCAGAGTACCTTGAAAGTTTGGGTGAGGAGTTTGACATGTGCTCATTTGGGTATGGGTAGCCAGTGTAGCTCCTTGAGGTGAGGTGAGATGTGTGTTTGTTGTGGGAGGTTGAGCGTGATTCTGGCCCCTGAGTTCTGGATGTTCTGCAGCCTCCTGATGAGGTGCTTGTTGATCCAGCGTAGAGGGTATTCTTCTAGTCTAGTTGCTGGTGGCAAGAGTGTGGGTGATGATTTTCCGGGTGTTGCCTGGGAGCCATTTGAAAATATTCCTCATCATCTTCAGTATGTGAAAGCGTAAGGCAATGATGGCGTTGACTTGGGCTGTGATGTTGAGTTTGCACAGTCAATGACGATCCGAAGGTTCTTGGTGTGGGTTATTTAGTTCTGAGGTAAGTCTAGATAATTAGCATTAATGCCACCATGTGTATATCATGCCACATTGCATAACCTGTGGTAGCCCTTTATTGAACTGAATTATGATTAGTCCCATGCAAGTAGATGTGGTTAGACAAAGAGTATCACTATAAGCAGGTCCACTGAATCTTACACAAACTAAAATACATAAACACTCTCATAACCCTCACACAGACCATAATCGAGGTGCAGAAGGCCATTCACAGGCCTGGGCCCTGGTGTCACTGTACCTGCTTCATCATTGGCATGTAAACCTCTGTCCCCACTCTCCCAACTAGAGATGAGATCCCCACTGAAAGCTTGAGCCCTGGCTCAGCACGAGGTCCTGTTGAAACTTCAAGCCCATAACGAGCTGAGCTTTCATGTACCTTCTGCCTGACACCCTCAGTCTACCCAGTATGTGGCGTTACTGCCAGAGCGTTCAACTGTGTAACTGAACTAGCCAGGTTCGAGTCTCTGCGTCGTCTCAACACCCTGTGATTCTGGGCAAATCTTCGGCACCTAAAATAAATGAATGTGACCTTGTGTAATGTAACTGGTGTTCATGTAAGGCGCTTTAATACCTCCAGGTTGAGTTTGCACTATATAAAAACTGCACAAAGAGGTAAAAACAAGGAATTACCATAAAAGGAGAGACACATAGCTGTTTAGTCACTGATTTGTACAAAGTGAAACTATAAAACCTGGATAAATTGCAGATTCCCCACTTAATTTGTGTGACCATTGGCAAATATTTTATTTCACCAAAACTCTTTTTGCTTCATATTTGCGCATGAAAGCACGTTCAAATACGTGAATCAGAAAACCAACGATACAAAAACATTGTGTTTGAATTAATAGACTAATGTTGCTCTATAATAATCTGGGCCACATACAGGTCCACGTGACAACTCTCTTGCCTCTTGGTTCACTAATGGCACTGTCACCAGTGTGAGGACTGAGGCAGGAATAACTGTAAATTCATGTTTAAAAACTATCACTTTTAATAAGTACTTCTCAGTGCAGCATTATTATGTAATATAGTAATGTCAAAGCTTTCATGTGTTAAAGAAATAAAACTTTTTTGAATTTAGAAATCTTTATCATATTTTACCTGATGTTTGTTGTATGATTTATATAGCAAACATTTTCAGGGCTCAGCTCATGCACGGGCTCTAAGAGCCAAGCCAAACCCTTGGTCAAAGAGCCAAGCCACACACTTAGTTCGGCTCTGGCTTGGCTCTTCATGTTTATTTGTTGGCTTGCCCACCTCTACCCCAACACACACCACTCAATAGCAGTTTGCCGAGAGAGACCAGCTAGGGTTCCCACCTGGACGTTTTTTTAAATCAACATGACCAGTATTTTGGTGCGTCAGTCAGTACAAAAACAGAAAAAAACAACTAAAGCCGGTATTTTCTCCCCTTATCAGTACATACTTAAAATGCAAATTATACAAACAAAGAGCTTTTAAATGTGTTCTAGAGGTTCCTTAATGACCCCTGACTGGTAATTAAAGTAAAGACAAGGAAAAAACATCTCAATGTTTCAACGTTGACATGGAGGAAGCACTTAACAGGTCCCTTCTCCATGGCCTTTTCTGCCGTGACTGGGTGGGCCAAAGGTCAAGTGTAGGTGGGCCTGGCCCACCCAGCCCCCCTGCTAGAACCGGGCCTGCAACTGAAAGATGATCAGTTAACCCTTTGTGAAGGGCCTTCCACTGCACACGAACACGTTGCCACATTTTTAGTAGTTTTTGTCCGTTTAAACTAGAAACATTTATTTTTGTTAAAACCTGCAAATTATGCAACAGATGATGGATTATGTGCCAAAACCCCAATTATGTGAAAAAAGCAGCAGATTCTCATAATTTCAGTTGCCCTGCCTTTAGTGTACATTATAGATAGTTACCAGCTATTTTGAACACAGAGAGATTAGCTGATTTTCCAGTTTATTAAGTATTGCCTGATAAGGGTGGTACTGGTGACAAGAAAAGGGCAAAACGTGCAGTAGGTGCCTTGACTGATTGAGATCCAAAATCACCTGCATACAGTGCCATTCCCGTACGTGGCTATGCTTTTATGGGGGTTACAGATTACATTTCACCTCCTGTGATGTCAACAAAAAACCCTAATTATTACTCGCTCCTAAGAATAGTGAAAACTTGAGAACACTGCTTAGAATGTTGGTAGGCTACCCCCCACTAGGTACTGATTTCTTAATTTGTCGAAATTATTATATTATTCCTCAGCGATGGGCTCACTCGATAATTGCAGTCATTGCAGTGATCAATGTCTGACCCTGATGGTCACAGTTCCATATGCCTGTGGGGTCACTTATGCCGTCATTCTTCAGAGATTGATAAAATAAGTACCAGTAAGTTAAGAAACAATGAATATCCTTTGCATTACAATAGATTCTAGATGCCCTCTCGGGGAAAACATGCTGTATAAATACCCCTGTTCCATTTACATTTGCATAATTTTCAGCAGGAGATTGATTGGTGCCCTCGACCCCTCGCAGTCCGGGTTTCGGGCCAACCAAAGCACCGAGACCGCCCTTATCGCAGCCACCGACGACATCAGAACCCTAACCGACAACGGGGAAACAGCTGCCCTCATCCTCTTGGACCTCTCCGCGGCGTTCGACACCGTCTGCCACCGCACCCTAGTGAAGCGCCTCAGCAACATCGGAATCCGAGAGAAAGCACTGGAATGGATCATCTCGTTCCTCGCCGGAAGAACCCAGAGAGTCCGCCTCCCCCGTTCAGATCCGAAGCCACCGAAGTCATCTGCGGCGTTCCACAAGGATCTTCACTCAGCCCAACCCTCTTCAACGTCTACATGAGCCCCCTCGCAGCCATCGCACGCCAACACAACCTCAACATCATCTCCTACGCCGACGACACCCAGCTGATCCTCTCCCTCACCAACGACCCCACCACAGCCAGAGCCAACCTACACGACGGGATGAGAGACGTCGCCGACTGGATGAGGAACAGCCGCCTTAAACTGAACTCAGACAAGACGGAAGTCCTCATCCTGGGCTCATCACCCTCCGCCTGGGACGACTCCTGGTGGCCCCCGGCCCTGGGCACCGCGCCCAAGCCAACGGACCACGCACGCAACCTGGGCTTCATCCGGGACTCCTCCCTGTCGATGACCAGACAAGTCAACGCCGTCTCATCTTCATGCTTCAACACCCTGCGCATGCTCCGCAAGATCTTCAGATGGATCCCCACTGAAACCAGGAAGACCGTCACCCAGGCACTCGTCACCAGCCGACTGGACTATGGGAACACCCTCTACGCCGGAACCACAGCCAAACTTCAAAAAGACTCCAGCGCATCCAGAACGCCTCCGCACGACTCATCCTGGACATCCCCCGACACAGCCACATCACCGGACACCTGAAAGACCTGCACTGGCTCCCCGTCAGCAAGAGAATCACGTTCAGACTCCTCACCCACGCACACAAGGCCCTCCACGACCTGGGCCCAAAGTACCTCAACGACCGCATGACCTTCTACACGCCCACACGCCAGCTACGATCAACCAGCCACGCCCTCGCCACGGTACCACGCATCCGCAGAACCACCGCCGGAGGAAGATCCTTCTCCTACCTGGCAGCCAAGACCTGGAACTCCCTCCCCACTCACCTTCGGCGAACCCAGGACCATCTCTCCTTCAGGAAGCAGCTCAAGACCTGGCTGTTCGAGCAGTAACTTACCCCCTCCCCCAGCGCCTTGAGACCCTCCCGGGTGAGTAGCGCGCTCTATAAATGCCGTGATTGATTGATTGATTGATTGATTGGTGCAGAGAAATGCCAGAGTCAATCATATATTTAATTGTGTTGTTCAAAATAGGAAATGTAAAGTAGTTGCAACATGTCTGGGCCGTGTGCTCAGTTCATCAGACCTGCAGTTCCTAACACGTCTCTGTGACTCAATAGACACAGAGGCAGCACCCAGCTAGTTGTGAGCATAGTGTCAGACTCTGGTGAGATACTGGAACCAGGTGGCATACCTAGTAATGTCTATGGGTTTGTTGTGGAGGATTCTGAGCCTTGGAAAACAGAGATATTCAGGGGAAGGTGCAGTGCCAAGCAGCTGAGAGAATGCAGGAAGGACCTCAACACTACAACGAGGTCACGGGGAGGGGAAGATCTCTTCGGCAATCCAGTTTAGATTAGTGGTTAGCCCCTGAAACTCATAAGATCTTTCTTCTCTCTCTTGGCAGTTCATGGCATGGCAATCTGAATCTTGATAGGAGATGCTGAGAGATTGGGATCTCTGAATCTGGTGCAGTGTGTCTTTGGTTGGCTTGCGGAGTGACAGCAATTGGGTCTCTTGTTTGTCTTTATTGCTGACCTCATGGCAATGCTCAATGCAGCCGAGCCTTCATTGTTTTAGTGGAGCGGGTTCTTAGTATCCCCAGCAGCCTGTGTCCTCTAGTCAAGAAAACAGAATGTTTTTGCCCTCAGTCCAAGATCCTATGTGGGACTCTTAAAGAAGAACAACATACTCCTGGTCTGCCCAGAGGCCAGTTCTTTTCTTTCCTTTCTTTTGTGCTATGCATAATAGGGCTTCACTAAAGTAAAAGTTTTTTTTTGAAACTCGTTCACTGGGCCGGCTTATACCAGAAGTTAATGGCTGTTAGTTCCAGGCCAACCAATCACTCAAGTCTTGTACAACACTTGAAGGAATCCACCTTTTGTCTTCACCGTACCCTCTCCCATTTATTCTCCATTCTCCCCAACATATCAGTTTTTTCCCATACTTGCAAATGGTTCCACAGATTTCCTCCTGCAGGATATTTGATTCTCTTATTCCGCTACATTTCGTTTTTTTCTCTCCAATCTCAACTTTTCCCCTTAAATGTACCGACGTTCTTCTCTTCTTTTTTTTAAATTTTCTTTATTGTTTTCATTGAACAGTCATTCTCTTACATTTATGGCTAGAACAGCAAGTGTGTTATTTCTCTTATCACAGTTTTACATTTGTTTTACATTACATTCGTGTCAACTTTTCATGTATTGCTCCATACACGCAGAGAACATGAATTTAACCTCCCAACTTCCCCCTCCCCCAGCTTTCCTCTATCTGTTGTTTCGTTAGGTACATTAGGTGCCGATTCCAAGAATCATTATTCTAGTACAGCTCAGACTACATTCCCTTCATTCAGTATCTTTCCAAATATTACTAGTTTGTACATTTATCCTCTGGCTGTCCTCCGTTTCCTGTCCCACTCCCCCATCAGGGTCTTGTTGTGTGTTTGGGGCTAGTCCTATCAGCTCTTGTATCATCATTGCCCAGGCCTGCAGCACTCTGGTAGTTTCTTGTCCCTCCTAGTTTTCCTCATGTGCTCCTCCTCTGCTGTTTCTCATTCCTTAAAGTATGCTCTCCACTTCTCTATGGTTGGGCCCTGCGGGGTTAGCCAGTGTATTGCTATTCGTCTCTTGGCCAACATTAGCCCCAGTATTAAACAAGCATTGGCATAGCCAATAGGTCTCGCCTTTGGGACCTTATAAGTGTTTAGTTATCCAGCACAATATCCTTGGTGCAATAACATCAACTGTTGCATAGCTAAACACTTATAAGGTCCCAAAGGCGAGACCTATTGGCTATGCCAATGCTTGTTTACAGCTTGTTGGGGTCTTACTGCAAACTATTAGCCAGTCGCCCCTGGTGAAACAATTGAAGATTTTTTTCAAACTTACCCAGAAAGAAATTAAACCGTACAAGAAGAAGCCTAAAAATGCGAATGATTTAACCAGGGTGGCCAGCAGGGTAACATAAATATTAAAAAGAGTGGGACTCACTGAGGAGCCCTGTGGGACTCCGCACAGCAGGGGAAAAGGTTTCGATGTAAAATCACCTAAGATGTCAGTTTTGGAAAGCGAATGCAGATCTAACTGATACCCGGATTCCAGAGAGAGCCAAACACCTCTGGCCAGCAGACTTGGAATTAATGGAAGAACGAATAAGCTGGCTATTTTAGTCACAGTAATTGCTCAATAAATGATGGCCTTGTATTAAGCGAGGAGTTTTTTTCTTTGATTCATAATTTAATGCCTTAGCAGGTTGGGTTTTTGGGAAACTGGGGAATTATCTAGGCGGGTCTGTGCTGAGGTACAATCAATCTTATACTGGGCTGCCTTTGCATGTGCCCAGTCTTGCTGTTCCTGCCTGTCTCGTAGAGGATTCTGCCACAAGAAATGTCTATTTAAAATGCACTGTGACTTTTAAGTCATAGACTGGGTTTTAGATAGCTTTTAGGTCTGGCTGAAGAGGGCCTAAATGCACAGAGTGAAGTTTAATTTATGCCTGGGTAATTATTATTTTTTGGCAGTTTTATATAGCGCGAACTCGACCAGAAGGTATTGGAGTGCTTTACATGAACACCAGTTACATTACAGATGGACACATTAATTTTTTGTTAGGCACAGGGAGATTAAGTGATTAGCCCAGAATCACAGGATGTTGAGCCCACGCCGAGACTCGCACCTGGTCCCCCAGCTCCAAAGTCGGCAGCTCTGCAATTGAGCATTACAATTGTTAAACAAAATAACTGAGGTTATAGCATGGCGCCATATCAAGTAACTAAGGCTTCATTCAGTTAAAAATCCTCTCACAGGAGCAAGGAAAAACGTAATGAAGTGAGCTCAAGTGGGTGTTTGCGTCAAATGTGATTTTCCTTTTTTTTTTTAAGCGCAGCGCACCGAAAATGGATGCCAGAATGCATTTTGCACTATAAATAAATAAATAGTGCAAAGTGCCGACGCCGGCATTTCATGCAATAATGCTGAATTTGGTGTGACATTTTGCATACTTTATGCAAAGTACATTATGCAAATTTCGCCGGGATCTAGTTCAAAAAGGACTCTGTGCAGTGGCAGCAGCCCAAATCATTGGTCTTTAATGTGTCGTAGTCATTGACTCACGTTGCACAATCACTGGTGGTTGAGTTCATCTTCTGTGAAATAATTTGGGGCTGTGCGCGTCCCATTTGTTTCTCTCCTAGGATGCAAAATCCCTGCCTACATCCTCTGAGCCCTGTGCAAACCCTTTGCTAGGCAGTGCCATGTCAGAAGGAGACAAAATCTAGTGCCTAATGTTGTTAAACGGGAAACAGAGAACAACTCACCAACGTGAGAGACAGAGGGAAGCTTGCACTTGATGGTGCTGCCTTCTGCTGAGTGTCTGTGCATAGGATATTTGTGTAGGTGTGTGTCTGTGCTTGTAAATGTGTCTGTGTGTGCTTTTTATGTTGCTGTGTGCTTACATCTGTGTATCTATTGCATCTGAGTGCCCACAGAGGTCTGTGTTCTTGTGTGTCTGCTGTTCTGCTGTGCGTGTGTGTTTGTGCATGCATCTGTGTTTGTGCTTACATGCCTGCCGGTTGTCTGGTTGTGTCTCAATGCTCATGTGTGTTTGCGTACGTGTCTCTGTATCCACATGTGTGTATTTCTGTCTGTTTACGTGTTGGTCTCTGCTGTCTGTTTTTCCGTTGTGTGCACAGTTGTCTACTTGTGTGTCGTGCATATGTTTGCCTGACTTCCGGTATGCATGTGTGTGTGGGAGAGAGAACGAAAAAGACTTAGAGAGAGAGAGGCATAGAGAGTGAAAGACCCCGTCACACCGCCTTTCCTCCTTTCAGTGTGTGTCAGTCCCTCGCTGGAGCTGTGCATGGATTTGAATAAGGGAATATTGGGGATGGTGGAGGGCAGCACAGAGGAGGAAAGGGAGAGCTAAACTGAGGTGCACTGGTAAACACTTGCGTTCCCTGTTCAGAAAGCAAGATGTCTGAGCTTGTCAGGCTAGAGGTCCACTGATAGAGATCAGGACTTATGCACACTGCGACTGTGATTAGGGCGTCACATTGAGAAAGCAAGGGACGCTGCAAATCAGGACTGAGGCACATTAGGAGTAAGTGCAGCTAAGCACTGAAATAGTTGGTGAGCTGCCAGATTTAGTCGCAAATGCCGAACTGCCTGTGGGTCAAAGTATACAAGTAGAAGAGGCAGGATACAGATCAGAAGTGAGGAAGAAAATGCACTTCTCAGCCCACTACCCTGCTGAACAGATATAGCTGCACGGGTGCAGAGGCATGAAAACATGGCCAGCATGTAGGCCTGCGATGCTCTTTAGCACCAAGTTGACATTTTGTGAGAGGAGCTCCTTTCTTCCCTGGGAAGAACTAGTTGCGTATGTGGACGCTCGAAGGGCAAATGTAGTGGCACTGAAGGGGGGAATACAGCAACAGCCCTCTTTTAATGTGCCGTAAAGGAAAGAGGTGGCTAAAAATACCTCTACGGCTAGGAGGAGCCAAAATATGTCCCACGCGCTACTGCAGTGGTTCTTAACCAGTGGGGACAGAACCACAAAAGCGTGCGTCCTCAATATAACTGGCTACCAGCGGAAGAAAACAACTCAAGCTACATAACCGACACAGTGGGACGTGCAAAAAAAAAAAAGAAAAGTAACGCAGATGGCCAAAACCAGCTTTTCACTAATAAAATCACTAGCACACAATTTAAAATAAAATATCACAACGTACAAAATGAGTGAAACATATTTGTGCACATTTATAAATATAAAAAATGCCGTATAATTTTTAACTGGTTTGTGTCTCAGAACAAAAAGATGCACCGGCCTACAGTGCTATGGACACAATGTAATAACATGACAGATAAAGGGGCTACAATGCACCCTTTCTAGGTACTTTATTCATGTACATGTTAACGTGTCAGAATCAAAGGGAACTGTAATGTAAACAAGCGCGCGCCTCGCGCTGAAAGTTTAGCAAGCCCGGGAGTTGTGTGCGCGCGCGCAAAAAGGAAATTTAAAAAAAGCACGCGAGTGGTGCGCGCGCGGCAGCAAAAGTGAAAGCAGCTGCAGCGTCCCGCGAGTGTAAGGGTGGAAAGCCAGATGGCGCCTGTGCGCATTACTGTGCGCGTAACCGCACGCTCTAGGCCACACAAAAAGTTGTGGTCGGCTTTTTGAAGCCCACTTACTAAAAGTCTCGCCAGAGCAGCGCATGCGCTGGCTCAGGCGAGACCTAAAAACGTCTAGTGGTTTTACTTTTTGGGTTTCTAGCTAACAATCCCAGGAGACAACTCCTTATTTCTAATACAACCTTCCACTCCGTCACTCTGCAAAGTTGCTCTATTACTCCTGTCCAGTAATCTTGTATTATGGGGCAGTGCCATACCATATGTATGAAATCGGCCTCCATGTATCGGCACCTGGGACACCTTGTGGTTGTTTGTGTTCTGGAGCCTCTGGGAATGTCGGCCAGAGCTGTCGCGCCGTAGCTGCCAGTTTTGCGTACTGCGAAATTGCCCCTCGCCCAGCACAAAATGCTTCCATCGCGTCCTGGTATGTTATGAACCTGCCCTCAGGGTATACGTCTGCCAACATTAGGCAGCCCCCTTCTTTCCATTTCTCAACCGACATTGTCTGCGATACCTGGGCAAACTGTGGCATGATCCAGATGTCTAAATCTGGTGCCTAGGGTGTTTTCTTAATGACAGTTTGTACCGTCCTATCCCATGTCCTTGCCAGTAGCCGTATCAGTGAGGGAAGCGATTCATGTATACCCCTTCCTTTCATGAGCAGGGTCCCTAGTTGTTGCCTTCCGCAGGTGCCTGAGAACAAGGTTCTCTCCCAGGAGGGATCTGTGTCAGCCATTGTATTGCATGCTGTAGTTGTGATGCGAGGTAGTATAGCTCCAGGTCTGGGATCTCCAGTTCCCCTCTGTACCACTACCACTTCATTACATCTAGTCCTACTCTGCAGCGCTTCCCATTCCATAGTAGCTGTATCAGCAGGGCGTCCAGTTCCTTGAACACTCGACATGGTATTTCGTAGAAAGACCCTTCAATGACATAGAGGCATCTTGGCAGTACCACCATTTTGATCAGGGCTACTTTACCCATCAAGGACAATTTCAGTGTGTTCCAAAACCAATGCTCCAGTGTAACCCCTTTAGTATCCTTCCCATATTCAATTCATAGAATCGGTCTTCCTCTCTAGTGACATGTATGCCAAGATATCGGACACTGCCCATTGTCAAAGGGAGCTCTAGCTGTGGGAGCAGTGATAGCGCGAGTCCCCCCCGTTCCGCCTACCGGGTATAACTGAGATTTAGACTTACTAATTCGGAGGCCCGAAGCCTCCCCGAACTTTGAGTGCTCTCATTAACACCAGTGTTGAGAGCGTCGGGCTGCTCAGGTATCCTAGGGCATCATCAGTGTAGAGCGATACCACGTGTTCCAGCTCACCAATTTTTATGCCCCATCCTTTTAATACTAATGTTAAATGGCATGCCAGTGGCTCAATTGCTATAGTGAATAGCAGCGGGGAGAGCAGACATCCCTGTCGCGTCCCTCTTTGAAGTGTCATACTTTCGGACACGTATCACCCTGTGCACACCCTAGCTGTTTGATTTGTGTACAGTAGTTATTCCCATCTAACGGAATCAAAAGCTTGTTCAATTTCCAAAAAGGTCAGTGAGCATTCTTCTTTACTCGGTTCTAAGGCCTGCATGACATGCATGACATGCGCAAGTCTGCGAATGTTCCTAAGGGTGTTCCTGCGGGGTATGAACCCCGACTGGTCTTCGTGTATAAGTTGGGGGAGATATGGCAACAGTCTTTATGCCAAGACATGGCTTATGAGCTTGAGGTCAACATTTAGCATGGAAAGTGGCCTGTACGAGTTTGGTGATGTTTGGTCTTTCCCGGGTTTGGGGACTACCATTATTGGCTGTCATTGCTGTGTATGTGTACTATGCTCCCCCAACGTGCATGTCTACTCAGGTTTTCGGTGCAATCTCCTACGATTTCTAGACCCACCCTATGTTGAGTTCTCGTTTCCTTTTTCCTCATTACTCTTCTGGGGTCCCATCAGTCTGAGTCTCTTGTACCAAGCTGAGTGGGGAGTACTGGTATCGTTGCCAATTCTGCCTGTAATGTCCCATCTGCGCCTAGCAAAATATGCCCTGTAATCTGCGTTTCTTGCGCGGTAAGTCTCTTCTTGGCTGCGTCTCGGCGTCGCCTACGCTGTCTTCTGTGCCTCCTTCGTTGCTCGCGCCATTCTTGATTTTGGTCTGGTTTGCCTAGTCCTAGGGAGTCCATCCAGTCTATTGCTTCTTGTGGTGTTTCGTGAAAGTGGACCCTGCCATCATATTGCAGTCTCGCAGGGAATATTAGGCTATATTTGATGTTGTGTTCCCGCAGTCGTCATTTGACTCCCAGAAAACCATTTCGGAGATCTTGTACTTTCCTGGTTTAGTCTGGATATATTTAGATTGCACAATCTTCATATTTAGGAGGACCGTTAGCACCGATGTGTTGGAGTATTATATCCCTGTCCCTGTAATTGAACAGGCGTGCCATCAGGTCTCTGGGCGGTGATCCCATGCGCGGTGGAGGCCCCAGCGCCCGGTGGGCTCTTTCTATAGCAAAGAATTTGGAGAGCCTGATATTGTCAAAAGCCGTAGTAATCCAGTCTTCCAGGAATAAGTCTGCTGCCGGCCCTTCTGCCTCTTCAGGAAAACCTATAAATCTGAGGTTATTTCTTCGAGACCGCCATTCAGTGTCTTCCACTCTGTCTTCTGTACGATTTGACGGGGCTTGTAGGGTGGTCACTGTGGTGCAGAGCCTCTGGACCTCTTCACATAGTGTCACAACCTCCTCCTCCGTGTTCGTGACGCTTTCCGCTACCTTGCGAAGGTCAAGGCGTAAGTGATTTATGTCCATTGCCATGCTGTCCATCTTAGTCTCCAAAGCCGATCGAGAGTCTCTAGTAGCCTCCAGTATGTCTGTCTTGTCTCATGTCAAAGTGCCTTGGTTGGTTGGATCTTCTGAGTCTCTTTTCACCTGTTCAGGTGGTCCAGGACTGTGTATTGAATACATTTATTAGCCTGCGCGCCTCTCAGTGGTTTGTCCTTGACCATATTCTGTTTGAGTGTTTCTGCCTTTTCTGTTCCTTGCGTGTATGTGCACTTTGCTGTAGTTCTCTGCGTAGCTTAGTGTTCTGAGTTGCGTTTGAGGGGGGCCACCCTGCTCCTCTTCATTAACTCGCCGCTGTGTCCCTGCGACAGTCTTCCATTTTCTGCACCAGTTACGACTGTTCTGGGCCTCACAGTCTCTGCCACGCTCCCAGCAGCAGCCGTAGAGGGTACTATCTGCGCATTTAGGAGTTAGTAGCTGTGTTTAGCCTGTGCACCCCTGATTTCCAACCACTGTCTATGTATTTAACAGGATGGGCAAAGGAACACTCATAGCGATTAGTAGTTACCTGGGGTACCTGTTGTCTCCCGCTTCCAGTATCACCTGTATACTCTTTTTAGCCCTGGGGGTCTCGACGCTTCTTGCCCCTCGTGTCTGCCCTTACCGCTGTGCCTTCAGTGTATTCACTAATGTTCATGGGGCTAGAGTGCTCCTTCGTCGTCTTTCTGCAGGCCCTTGCACTTCACTCATGATGTTCAGTCGGGGGGGCCCCTTCCCGTGCCTCTCCCGGTTATGGGGCCCCGCCTCCTCCACCACCGTGGTCTTACGTTTGCGGCTGCACTTACTTTCACTGATTTGCAGCCTCCAGCAGTTGTCGGCGGGCCCGCTTACACTTCCCGGCCTGTCTCCGATGTTACTCGCTGCAGGCCACACCTTTCTAGGCCCGCTAATGCCCAGGACATGCACGTTCTGTTCCAATCAAGCGAGCAGCGGGGCACAGTTAATTGCCCTCACACTGTCGTCCGCTGGGGCCAGACTTACTTCTCCCTCTCAGCTGGGGTGGCTGACGAAGCTCAGTTATGGGCTGCGCAGCAGGCGTCTTCAGCCGCATCAATTTTCTTCGGTGGTAGAGCCAGGCAGCACCATTTCTACCTCTGGCACATTGCTCATCTCTCCCGAACTTCAAGCTCCGTAATTCTCAGTTTCTCGGCAGTGACCCTCCGCTTTCATTGTTGACAGTGCAGGATACCTTTCAACAGCTCTGGGTATAAGTTTTACGCCGGTTCCGCCAGGATTTTAGCAGGATTTGATATTTAGGGGCAGGAGCTCCGCGCTTCCGCGTCTACTCTGCCATCTTGTCAGGCCACGCCCCGAGGTGCTTCTCTTCTTATTTGATTACTTCATGCTCCATTCTTCCAACCTCTGCACCTCTTCATCTCCACCAAATGTCCTTGCATTTCACTGCCACACCACACTGGTGCTACTTTGAGAATCTTCCTCTTCTTACAGTCTTTGTCTATGGGCTGTCTACTATTATCCTTCAGCTTATTCTAGCTCTGGTCTTGTCTGTTGGTCTGGTCCTCCACAAAAAACAAAACAAAAAAAAATCACCATGCTTTTTCAAATTTGACCTTGTTTTGCTGAATGTGGCTGGCACTTTCACCAACTGGTACCGCCTAATGATGGCAGGTCACACTAAATATGGATCATCTCTGTATACATCAGGTCACCACCCTCAGTACTCTAGGACCTTCCCTCATCCTGGCCTCACACTTCTAGGAAGAACATATGGATACCTAATTCTCTCTTGTGTATTACCTAGAGGGTGCTCATTTCTAGCACCTTTAAGTCGTTCTATTTCTAAGTAATGCTGTCATGCCTTGGGAAGGGGCAGACAGGATACATCTCATTTAGAATCTCATTTAATTCACTTTCAATCATCCCGATGGTCCCTTCTCCACTATTCATTAGTTATTGGGGTAGGAGGCAATCTCACAAGGCTCTCCAGTGTACAACATTTTTGTAACTGAATGAAAGTTTTGCCTATTCGAAGCAATTTAGCTCAACTGAACTTTACTTTTTGTTTCTTCATTATTCCGTAGCAAGCATTTCAATTACATTCTGGCGCCTCAGACTTGTGCTGCCCTTCTTAAATCTACTCCCCTTTTTCACTCCATATCGAATTGGCACGTACGTCACTCTGGAATATCCAAGTGAGGTATATTATCACTTCATATAACAATAAAAATTAGTGGATCGATTCCCAACATTTTAGACTCAGCTGTTTCACTGACCGAAAGGCCCACCTCTACATCAGTTTTTGCCTTGTATTGGTATCTGTGTATTTGCTCCCCCATCCACAAATTTGCTTGCACTTATCCTTATTTCCTGACCATCCTTTCACCACAAAAAAAGTAATAAAAGTTCCTAGTTTTACTGACGCCATAGTTTTCTCCCTCCTGACCTGTGAGCTAGTGCTACTTACATTTTGCTTTTCATCCACCAGGGTTTTGGTAGCAATCTCTCAAGCAATGTATCAACTTCTTCAACAGTTTCATGCATCCTCTGGCACCAACAAAATATGTAAGTTGTTTCTCCCTCTTTTTGATTCTAAAATTGCCCTCTTTTGCCCAAGTAGCCATTTTATCTTGCTGCTTAGACTTAGCTTATAGTTCTTCAGTCTTTTTGTCTGCCAATTATTCTTAATACCATTTTATGATGGCTTCCTTCCATCAATTGTATTTCTTTTTTGGTTGTTGCATTCTCTGTGACAACATTTTGCAGTTGGTCTCTGGTTCTTTTAATTCCCATGCGAAGTTTGTGTCCTTGAACCATGGTCTGGTGGCCACAAGGGTAGCTCAGCAATCTTCAGCCTTCTTTCAGTGTCCCGGAGTATCTTTAGTTTCAGTGTTTTTGCTGTATTCTTCTGCTCCTGGTGAGCATCTGTGCAATCCAATGGTGTATAGGGCTAGTTCTTTTTACAGCTCACCTTCGTGAAGCTTATCCTCGACATTTCATTTAGTTTATCAATACTTCTTGGGCTTTAGGAAACTGCCACATCCCTTCAGCTGTGCTGAATCGCCAACCATCTCATAAGTGTTATTGCTTGAGTTACGATCTGCCTTTGAAGTGAATTTCCGAGTGGATGACGGTGAAGAAAACAGTTTTGAGAGCCAGTTGGAACCAACTTTGTATTCATGAATTCAGAGGAGTCTTTTATATGGGGGGGGGGGGGGGAGGTGTAGTGTATAACACACCTCAGAAGGCCTCATATATTATAAAACTGATTGAGGTTTGGCAGCAATGGCATTGGAACTAGTGTAGTCATTTTAGAGAGGGTGACAGCAGGACCACCCGATTTATTCATTCTAGAGCTTTACAGGTTCCTGTGTAAGGTTCTCAAACCGCACTTGTGCTGTTTTCATTACACTGGCCTCCGCAATGTTTACTTGATTTCCCATTGAGTCTGCATGGACTCGATCCTCCGATGACAGACACCTCAACACAGTCGCCTAATGCACAAGTTACTACTTGTGTAATGATATATCTGTAAGAGACATTAGTTAGTGATAGATTCCTTACCTTAGAATATCCCCAGGCGTCAGACTGGATCCGGAAAGTTTTGCTAGCAGTACCCCTGCGCGCCAGTAGGTGGCGTCGTGCAGCTCCACATCCGTCGCTGGCGTCGTAAGCACCGAGATGACGTCACAGAGACTACTTAGGCGCCACCCATGCGCGCTGACGTCAGTTCTGTACGCGACTTTCCGCGCCAGGAACGCAGAGCCATGCAAGAAACTGACCACTGGTGCCATGAAACTAGGGCCCTAAAAGGGATGACCTTAACCCGAGAAATCAGTTCGCAGAACGGGGAGGATGGGTGGGGCGGTAAGGAATCTATCACTAACTAATGTTTCTTACAGATATATCGTTACACAAGTAGTAACTTGTGCATCTGAAAGAGACACGTTAGTGATAGATTCCTTACCTTAGAATAGATACCCCAGCAATACCAACCCCGGTGGTGGGTCTGCGAACAAGATTACACCAGAAAGTCACGGAGAACAGAACGGCCAAAGAAGCCGTCTCTCCGGACTTGACTGTCAAGGCAGTAATGCTTGGTAAACGTGTGCAGCGAAGCCCACGTAGCTGCCTGACAAATGTCCTGCAAGGGAACGCCGCGTCCCAAGGCAGTAGTGGCTGCCGTCGCCCTGGTGGAATGGGCACGCAGCCCCACAGGAGGCTCCTTCTTAGCCAACGAGTAACAGGCTTTGATGCAGAGAACGACCCACCGAGAGATGGTCCGTTTGTGCACGGCCCAACCTTTTTTGGCACCCACGTAGCCAACAAAGAACTGGTCATCCACCCGGAACTGTCGCGTGCGCTGCAGGTAGAACGAGAGCGCACATTTTGGGTCCAGACGGTGGAGCCTCTCCTCCTCTTTTGAAGGATGCGGAGGCAGAAAGAAGGTGGGCAAAGTGATGGTCTGCCTGATGTGGAAGGGCGTGACAACCTTTGGCAAGAAAGAAGGACGGGTCCTTAAAACCACCTTGTCCGGATGAACAGAAAGGAAAGGAGGTTTGGAAGAAAGAGCCTGGAGCTCACTCACTCTTCTGGCAGAGGTGATAGGTACCAGGAAAGCCATCTTGAGAGTGAGAAGACGCAAAGGACAGGTATGAAGGGGCTCGAAGGGAGCGCACATCAGATATGTCAAGACAAGGTTTAAGTCCCATTGAGGCATAATGAACGGCACGGGAGGAAACGTGTGCGTAATGCCTCTCAGGAAACGGTTAACAACCGGGGACTTAAAAAGAGAAGGCTGATCTGAAAGCTGGAGAAAGGCGGAGATGGCCGAAAGATAACCTTTGATAGTGCCCAGAGCAGAGCCCTCCCGGGCCAAAGAAAGAAGCAACAGAAGGACCTCGGAAAGAGGGGGCAGAAAGGGGATCCACAACCTTAGGTGTGCACCATGCCACAAACTTGTTCCACCTGCAGGCATATACCGTTTTAGTGGAGGGACGCCTGGCTGCCAGAATGACATCACAGACTTCGGGAGGAAGATCGAAGGCTGTCAACTGCCGCCGCTCAATCTCCACGCATGGAGGTGGAGGCTGGACAGGTTTGGGTGGAGGACGGTCCCCTGCTGCTGCGACAGAAGATCCTCCCGAAGAGGCAGTCGGATCGGGGGATCGATCGCCATGTTGAGTAGCTCGGGATACCAGTATCTTCGTGTCCAATCCGGAGCCACAAGGATGACTTGGGCCCGGTCGCGCCGAATCTTCTTCAGCACTCTGGGCAGAAGTGGTATAGGCGGAAAGGCGTACAACAGACCGCAACTCCACTCGCGACGAAAAGGGTCGCCGAGCGAGTGCCGCCTTGGAAATTCCAACGCGCAGAACTGATGACACTGCGCGTTCTCTTCGGTGGCGAATAGATCTAACCAAGGCTCTCCCCACTGCAGAAAGAGACCTTGCGCAACGTCCGAGTTCAGACGCCATTCGTGATCCATCAAGCACCGGCGGCTGAGTTCGTCCGCCCTGGCGTTCAGAGAACCTGCCAGGTGTTGAACCACCATGTCCAGAGGCGCAGAGCCTCCTGACATAGGGTCCACGACCCCACCCCGCTTGTTGCAATACCACATGGCGGTGGTGTTGTCCGTGAACACCTGCACTACACTTCCCCGGACAGAGGGAAGGAATGCCTTCAGTGCAAGTCGGATCGCCCGAAGCTCCAAAAGATTGATATGGAGCCGGGACTCTGCCGGAGACCAGAGGCCTCTGATCTCCGCCTCTCCCAAGTGGCCGCCCCATCCCAGGAGGGACACATCCGTCACCACTGTGTGCTCCGGTTGGGGAAGGGAGAGGGATCTGCCATTGACCCAATCACGATTCGTGAGCCACCACTGCAATTGTCGTGCAGTGCCCTCCGAGATCTGGACATGATCGGACAGGCTGCCCTGATGCTGTGCCCACTGGAACTTCAGGTCCCACTGCAGAGCCCGCATGTGCCATCTGGCATGTTGCACAAGCAGGATGCAGGAGGCCATCAGGCCCAGGAGCCGGAGGGTCATCCTGACTGAAACCCGGGATAGAGGCTGAAAGATCGGAATCATAGCCTGAATATCCCGGACTCGCTGCTCGGGAGGATAAACCCGAAACAGCGTTGAATCCAGAACTGCTCCGATGAAGGAGAGCCGCTGAGAGGGACACAGGTGCGACTTCGGCACGTTGATGGAGAACCCCAGCAGAAGCAGGAGGTCAGCCGTAGTCTGAAGATGGTTGACGACTGCCTGGGGCGAGCCCGCCTTTAACAACCAGTCGTCGAGGTAGGGGAAGACTGACACCCCTGACCTGCGCAGATGAGCTGCGACCACCGTCATCACCTTCGCACTCCCTACTTCTGGCCCAGGAACACGTTCGATGGCCCCCTTGGCCAAGAGGGCCGTGACTTCCTGCCGGAGAAGTGCCAAGTGTTCCCCCGACAGGCGGTGGAACTGAGGCGGCATGGTTGGAGGGGTGGACTGGAAGGGAAGGGCGTAACCCTTGCGGATGATCTGCAACACCCACTTGTCCGAAGTGATAGCGTGCCAGTGGGAGAGATGAAGGCGGACCCTGCCACCCACTGGCGTGGAATGCCCCACAAGGCTCGGATTAGGAAGGTTTGGAGGCCGAAGCGGCGGGGGCGGAGGTGGACTGACCCCCACGCTGATCCCCAGATCCGCCCCTGCGGAAACCACGACCGCGCTGAGGCTGGTTCTGCACAGGCTTGTTGAAAGAACGTGCCTGGGCGCCCCTCCCGTTGCCACGAAAGGAACGAAACCCAGGAGTGGCTGGGCTTTTCGTGGAAAGACCTAAGGACTTGGCCGTGGCCCGCGAGTCCTTAAAACGCTCCAGCGCATTGTCGGCCTTATCGCCAAACAGGCGAGTGCCATCAAAGGGCATGTCCATGAGTGAGTTTTGGACATCTGGCGAGAACCCGGTAGATCTGAGCCAGGCGTGGCGACGAAGCGCCACAGTCGTAGAAATCGCTCTACCTAAGCAGTCCGCGGTGTCTAAACCACACCGAATGGCGAACTTAGCCGCATCTTTACCTTCTGCAATGGCTTGGGACAATACAGCTTGGGTCTCCTCAGGACACTGAGGTAACACCTGCGCAACTGTGTCCCACACCGCGTGGGAATAGCGGCCTAATAGGCAGGCGGTATTCACTGACCGCAGCCCCAAGCTGGCCGAAGAGAACAAACGTTTTCCGAACTGTTCCAGCTTCTTAGAGTCCTTATCCGGCAGAGCCGTGGGAAAGGCACTCTGCGACGTCGAAGCTTGGATGACCAGACTCTCAGGCGTAGGATGAGTGGTCAAAAAAGCGGGGTCACCCGGCGCCGGGCGATGACGCCTGGCGACATTCTTATCCACAGGGGCCCCAGTGGATGGCCGCGACCAAGTGCCCAGCAAGACGTCAGTAAGGGCGTCGTTAAATGGGAGCAGGGGCTCCGACGAGGTGGTAGCCGTCTGGAGCACCTCAGTAAGGAGGTTAGTTTTGAGGACCACCATAGGGAGATCAAGGTGGAGGACCTCAGCTGCCCGACAGAGCACCATCGTGTAGGAGGCGCCCTCCTCCATAGTAGGCGGGGGAGAGGCAAACCCCAGGTCAGAAGAGACGTCGAGGTCGCCGGCTTCCTCCAAGTCGTCCGCCCAGTCCTGCTCGGAGTCACACTGACGCGCGAGAGAGTCCTCGGACCCCTCCCAGTCGTCCTCCACCTCCGCCGGTGGTGGTGGTGGTGGTACCGACCGCGGCGGCGGGGCAGGAGCCGGAGAAGGAACATACAGCGCCGAACCGGCGCCGTGCCCCAATGCGGATCCCAGGTGGGAACAAAATGGTCCTGGAACCTGGGTAATGGCGGGACGAAAGGCACCCACTGTGGCGCCGGAGCCGAGGGCGGCGCTGGGGCCGGAGCCGGCAGCGTTGGACCTTGTGGCGCCGTGGCCAGAGCCAGCGGCGCAGGATCCTGTGGCGCCGAAACTGGATCCGCCGGCGGTGCCAGCGGTCCAACAGGATCGAGACACAGGACCGCGGGCGCGCCGGCAGGAGCCCGAGGCCTAAAAAGGCGGTCCATGGTAGCAAGAAATTCTTGCACCTGTGCGGGAGTCGCCGACGGACCCGGGTAAGGCGGGTAGGCCGCGGGACTCTCGAGCTCCAAAGGAGCCGCAGGGGCAAGGCCCCTGTCCCCCTCATCCGCATCCGAGGACCGGTGGGGGGACGTCAGAGAGCAAACACGCTTCTTCGACTTCTTTTTGTGTCGTCTCTTACCCGAATCCGAGGGTGAAGACCTGGAGCCCGAGGAGCGATAGCTGTGGCCCCGCGAGCATTCCCTGGACCGGGAACAGCGCGGGGACGAGTGCCGGACCTCCAGCAGTTTCCGGCGCCGCTCCCGCAAGGCCTTCGGGGACATGGCCCGACAATCCGGACAAGACAGAGTCGTGGTCGGTCTCCAGGCAGTAGAGGCAGACATCGTGGGGGTCCGCCACCGACATGTTGCAACGGCAGGCCCCACAAGACTTAAATCCAGGCATCCCTACGTGCACCAGGAAACCAACTGGAAAAAAGGGAGACAAAAGTCTCAAAAGAGATAGTCAAAAAGTGACTAGGGTACGTGCTCTAACCGGATCTGCGCTTTCTGGCGCGGAAAAAGAAAGAACTGACGTCAGCGCGCCTGGGTGGCGCCTAAGTAGTCTCCGTGACGTCATCTCAGCGCTTACGACGCCAGCGACGGACGCGGAGCCGCACGACGCCACCTACTGGCGCGCAGGGGTACTGCTAGCAAAACTTTCCAGATCCAGTCTGACGCCTGGGGATAGTCTAAGGTAAGGAATCTATCACTAACTTGTCTCTTTCAGATAAGCACAGTATCTCACAGCATTCTCAATTCTTGACAGGATATCCACGACTGAGGGTCACTGTGGTGGGATAGTCCACCAATTACTCAGGAAGACCTTAATCCGAACTTCTCTCAATGGCTATACAAGACTTTGGGACAAAAATAAGTGTGCTCCTTTATCTTCTGAGTACTGAACTATCCCAAGCAAATGGTTGAGCTTGCTCCAACTATCGCTCAATCACTTGTCTGGTAATATTGCTATCAAGAGTTTCTGTGCTCCAGGCTTTTATTGATTCAAATAATATCCTGCACCTAATTCAAGCCAGGTTTGCCAACCAAGAGAAACAGGTCCGTGATTAGGTCGTTCCTCCACAACTTCCAAATTTTCAAGGCGGTGGTGGTGCAGAGGTATCAGCACCTTAATATCACCAGAACCTTCCTGATATTGAGGCAGTAGATGATAAACTCTTGATTAGCTGGCATCAGTAAGGATAAGTTACTTACCTGTAATCCTAGTTCTCTTCGAGGGGTATCCTCATCAAAGTCATAAGCACATGAATATTCCCGCCCATGCGCGGGGACCCCGGAAACATATAAAACATATGTGGAAAAACATATGTAGCTCTATATATATATAACAATAAACACAATGCAGCCTTCCATTCACTAAAAAGCTGAGCAAGGTTGAAAGAATTTTCTTTGCACATATATACAATTCCAATAAAGCAGGGAGAAAGAAAACACATTTGAAAACTGCTTTAATGCACAATAGAAATCATAACCCTGCAAAGAGGAATGAAAAAACATTGCCAGCCCGTAGGCTGCATTGCAGAAAACATAAGTGTAGAAAGCTGAAAAGCTAACCCACAGAAACACATAGAATAAAACTGGCACCGTGCCTTTAAGGCAGCCATGACCCCTAGCTTCCCATCATGCCTCAGGGGTGACAGTTACGTCAGTTGTTCTTTGCGGAGACCCCGAAGGCCAGGGCACAAAGAGATGACATTTACCTTGATCATTTGCCAGGGGAGGCGGGTGGGCTGCTTATTACTTTGATGAGGATACCCCTGGAAGAGAACTAGGATTACAGGTAAGTAACTTATCCTTCTCTTCCAGGGGATCCTCATCAATAGTCATAAGCACATGAATAGAGTAGCCAGCCCATCCCCTCTTCCTGCGGGCAAGCGACAAGCGTAAAATAAAGTAGACATTGTTAAAAAACATCAATGACACCAATCAAGTTAGCATTGGAACAGATTCCTCAAGGAGGCTTGGCCTACTTGGGTATCCGCTCTGGAGTCAGAATCCAGACAGTAATGCCTAGTAAACGTGTGTACCGACTTCCAAGTTGCAGCCTTGCAAATCTCGGCCATCGGTACATTGTGTAAGAAAGCTATTGTAGCCGCCTTTCCCCTAGTAGAGTGAGCTTTAGGGGAAACCAACAGAGGCTTGTTCGCTAATTGGTAAGCCAATTTAATACAGGACACTATCCACCTCGAAATGTATCGTTTGGAGGCTGGAAAGCCTGTCCTAACAGAGCCATAGTTTACAAACAATTGGTCAGCCTTTCTAATGGATTTCGTTCCCTCCAAATAGAATTTGAGAACCCTCTTGAGGTCTAGTGATTGAAGAGACCTTTCTGCTGGTGTAGCAGGATTGTGGAAAAAAAGAGGGCAGAGAAATCGTCTGGTTGACATGGAAGTCAGACACCACCTTTGGTAGGAAAGAAGGGTGAGTTTTCAAAACCACCCTATTGTGATGGAAAACCGTATACGGTTCCTTAGGGCAGAGTGCCTGGATTTCACTCACTCTGCGTGCTGATGTGATAGCCACCAGAAAAGCTACTTTCCATGTAAGGTGCTGTAACGTGGCCTTATGAATGGGTTCGAAAGGAGGACCCATCAATTTGGACAAAACTAGATTCAACTCCCAAGGAGGAGAAGGAGGTCGGGCAGGGGGATAAACCTTCTTCAACCCCAGAAGGAAATCCTTGACCACCTGAAGCTGAAAGAAGGAAGGTTGGTTAGGTGATTTTCTATAGGCTGCAATGGCCGCCAAATGAACTTTTATGGAAGTGTACTTCAAACCAGATTTGGCCAATTAAAGCAGATACGGCAAGATTACCTCTTCTTGCCCGCTAGTCGGACTCCAACCATTACGCATACACCACAAGTAAAATCTTTTCCATTTAAAAGAGTAAGAGCTCCTTGTGGATGGTCTCTTTGACTCCCTCAAAATGTCCATACAGTCCTGAGGGAGATTCAAGTGTCCATACTGTAGGACCTCAGGAGCCATGCTGCCAAGCTCAGCAAGGGAAGGCTGGGGTGCAGAATCTTCCCGCCCATTTTGGTCAGAAGGTCCGGCCTGCACGGGAGCCTCCTGTGCGGACAGATCGAGAGCTGTAATAGGTCCGGATACCACCATTGGCGATGCCAGTCCGGTGCAATCAGGATCATCTTCATCCTGCATCAGATGAGCTTGGTCACCACCTTCGGGATGAGAGGATGGGGCGGAAAGGCGTATGCAAACATCCCGGACCAGTCTATCAAAAGAGCATTCCCGCTCGTTCCTGGTCGGTAAAATTTGGACGCGAAGGCGTGGCATTTTCTGTTTAGATCGTCTGCAAAGAGGTCGATGGATGGACGACCCCATTGATGAAAAATGTCTGCCACCACCTCGTCGTTGAGCACCCAGTCTTCTTGTTCTTCGAAGTGCCGACTGAGAGAGTCTGCTCGCACGTTCTGTTCTCCTGGCAGATGCACCGCCGTGATTGAGAGGTTCCTGGCCAGCAGCCAGTGCCAGATCGCTTGCGATTCCAGTGACAGAGGGCGAGAGTGTGTTCCACCTTGTTCGTTTAAGTAATACATGGTGGTTGTATTGTCCGTTTGTATTGTCCGTTTGTATCAGTATCGACTCTGACTGAATCGATGGATGGAATGCCTAGAGGGCCAAATGAACCGCCCGCAGTTCTAACATGTTTATATGATAGGTCTGCACCTTGTTCGACCATCTGCCCTGAGTCTGCAGTTGACCCAGGTGCGCCCCCCATCCCTGAAGAGACGCATCTCTGATCAGGGATTGTTTTGGGAGAGGTTGATGGAATGGGACTCCCAGTAGAAGATTTTTTGGCTGAGTCCACCAGACAATGGACTTCTTCGCTGCTTGAGAGAGGAGAATTCGGTCTTCCCAATGCCCTGAGAATTGGTCCCATTTGTCCTCCAGATCCTGCTGTAACGGTCTCATTCTCAATCTGGAGTTGGGTATGAGAAATATGCAAGAGGCCATCGACCCCAGTAGAGATGCCACTTGTCTTACTGATGGTTGATGTGCTTGAAGGATGATATTGCATTTGTTTCTCATTGATAACAGTCTCTCCTCCGAAGGAAACACTTTTCCTAGGCCGGAGTCCAGGGTGGAGCCCAGATAGTGGAGCGTTTGAGTGGGCTGTTGAACTGATTTTTCCATGTTCACATGAAGGCCCAAGCGGTGAAGTAGATCTAGGCAGGTCTGATAGTGGTTCTGTACCATGTGAGGAGATGACCCCTTCAACAGCCAGTCGTCCAGGTATGGATACACAAACAGGCCTTGGCGATGTAATGCTGCCGCCACCACTGCCATGCACATCGTGAATACCCGTGGGGCAGATTTGAGGCCGAACGGTAAGACTCTGAACTGGTAATGCTTCGCGCCTACCATGAATCGCAGGAACTTGCGATGCCGTGGAGCAATTGGAATGTGGAAGTACGCATCTTGGAGATCCACCGAACACATCCAATCCCCTTTCTGCAGATGTGGAAATATTTGATGGAGCGCCAACATACGAAACTTCTCCTTTCGAATGATCTTGTTCAGAGATCGGAGATCTAGAATCGGTCTGAACTTGTTTGCTTGGTCTTTTTTCGGTACAAGGAAATATCTGGAGTAGACTCCTTTTCCCCGTTGAGCAGGAGGGACCTCTTCTATGGCTAGTTTCTTCAGAAGGGTCGACACTTCCTGACGCAGCAAATCCAGGTGTTGAGGACGTGATCTTACTGGAGGAATGTCTCTTGGAGGCGTGCAGAAACGTAGCGCGTACCCATTGTGCAGTATATTTAGCACCCACTGATCTTTGGTGATGTTGCGCCACTCTTTTATGCAATTTGAGATACTTCCTCCCACTGGAGTGCGCAACGGTGCTAGAGGAAGTGGAAACTCATTGCTTGCCTGGAGTTTTAGCTGTGGAGGAGGATTGCTGTTGATGTCCTCCTCTGCCTCTCGAGGAACGACGGCCTTGGTATTGAGATTTGGTTTGCTGCTTTTGCGACCATTGAGGGGTTTGAACCCTCTGATGGTAGTTCTTGCGGTTATAAGGCCTGTAGCGCCGCCTGAACTCCTTTTTCTTCTCTAGGCCAACGGCCTTCAGTGTATCCAACTCGGCCTTCATTCTGGCCATCTCCTCGTCGGTATGCGATCCAAAAAGGGAGTTACCAGAGAACGGAATGTTTAAAATACGCTGCTGAGCTTCCGGTTTCAAAGCCGTTAGGCGTAACCAGGAAGACCTCCGTGCGCATATTCCATGCGCATACAAGTGTGCAGCCAAAGAAGCTCCATCCGCTGCTGTGCTGATCACTTGATTGGCTACCAGCGCCCCTTCTTGGAGAATCTCTGCGAAATCTTGTCGATCCTCCTTTGGCAGTTTCTCTTTAAAACGCTCCAAAGAATCCCATAAGGACCTGTCGTAACGGCCCAGCAGGGCAGCAGCGCTAGACACCTTCAGAGAAGATGCTGCAGAGCCGCAGGCCTTTCTCCCTCAACAATCCTGAGCTCTACTCTCCTTGTCTGGAGGAACTGAGGAAGATGAAGTAACCGCGTGCGTCTACTTTGCTGCTGCGATGATAACCGAATCCGGTGGAGGATCTGATTTCAGAAATAAAGGATCCGATGCAGCACGTTTGTACTTTTTCTGGATCCGAGCCGGAGCTGCCTTAATCGAGGATGGGGTGAGAAAGATGTTCATTACTGGTTGAAGGAGACCAGGGACCAGAGGGAGCAATGGCCTAGCCGCAGTCCGCTGATGGAGAGTCTCAAAAATGACTGATGTGGAGGTCTGAGGAGCCGACATATCTATGCTCAGCTTCTGCGCTCCTCTAGCAAGGACATCATGGAAGGTGTTAACATCGTCGATGGGTGACATTCTTGAGGGAGGGCTATCCGTAAGGGTAGGAGATTAGTCCCTTTTGGAAGAGTGAGTCGAGGAAGACGACCAAGATGGCGTCTTTCTTTTATGATGAGCATGAGTTGGTCTATGCTCCGGAGATTTGTCTCGGCGATCCCTGGTCCGAGTAGTAGGAGAGCTGTCCACCTCCTGCACCAGTCGTTGTAGTGGAGACCTGTGCAGTGGACTGGAATAGTCCGTAGGCCGCTGAGCTTGGCCGGAAGGTTCTTTCTGCCAGTGATGGATAGGATGAAGCCATCTTGGCGAAAGATGAACCGAAGGAGATTTCTGCCTCCGTGGAGAGCCTCTTGGAGATCTTCTTGTCTGCTCTGGAGACTGACCAGAAGAGCTTCCTGACGTTGAGAGCACCTGGGGAGAGCTCATAATTGAACGAGAGGACTCTCTACCGGTCTTTGGAGACTGATCGGCGTCTTGATGAACGATGTGACGTCGACCGACTATGTGTCACCAGAACTGGTGAACCTTTAGAGAGGGATCTTCTCTTCGACGTCGACCTCTCCTTGTGTTTCGACGTTGAATGCTCCGATGTCGAACACCTGGACCTTACAGACTTCGCCCTAGACGTTGAGCGTCTAGGAGAACCCAACAAAGTGCGAATCAACGGAGAAACCCTTCTCGACGTTGTGTCGTTAGGCCTCTCGGATCTCTCTCTCGACGCTGAGCGTCCAATGGAAGCCAGCAGAGCCAAGATCGGGGCACTTCTCGACGTCGATGGCGACCTCCGCCGTCTCGACGTTGAACGTCGCTTTGTATACTTGACACTAGGTCTTGACGACGAATCCTTCTTCGTCGTCGATGAAGATCTAGCCCTCGACGTTGAACGTCGCCTGGTTGACGACAACGGAGGAGACCGCTTGGACGTTGAATGTCTTGCCTCTGGTGACAACGAGGCACGTCTCGACCTTGACCGCCGCCTGGTTGACGGCAACGGAGACCCCTGCTTCGACGCCGATGCACCGGCGGAGCATGTCTCGACGTCGAACGCCGTACCGACGGCGACAACGGAGATCTATCCCTCGACGTTGGGCGAGCCCGCACCAACGGAGAACGACTCCTCGACGCCGATCGTCGCCGGGTTGATGACGGCGGAGGATCCGACGTACCTGTAGTCTTCGTCGACGACCGGTGTTCTCTCGACGGCGAGCACCGCCGCCGATGGTCTTTTCGTCGACGTTTTCGCTGCCGATGAAGGTATTTTTGGCGCCGAGCCCGACGCCGATGGAGAGCAGACTGGAACCTTACTTCTAGATGAAGATCTGGCTCTCTCTTTCCTCTTCTTCACCGGAGACCTGCCTCTTGAAGGCGTTTTCCCCTTCTCAGCCAGCCCATAGAGGCGAATCCTCTCTCTGTCCTTCAGAGTTCTCTTGGACAAGGACTGACAATGCTGGCAAGTCGTGGGAGCATGATCATTAGGAAGGCAAAGGATACAGACCGGATGGGAGTGTGTTTTAGCCTTCTTTTTTTCACAGGAAGGGCAAGAGTCAAAAAGAGAGGGCATATTTGTGGAAAATTATGCTCAACTCTCTCAAAAATAGTAGAAAACTACTTCAAACAGCAAAAAGACGTCGAAGTAAAAAGCTTTTGACAAAAAATAAGTTGTAATTTCTGACAGAAATCAGAAAAAAAAGCTGAAGTTACCAGGGTCCTGACAGAAGGAGCCGGAAAGAACAACTGACCTGTCACACCTGAGGCATGATGGGAAGCTAGGGATCATGGCTGCCTTAAAGGCACGGTGCCAGTTTTATTCTATGTGTTTCTGTGGGTTAGCTTTTCAGCTTTCTACACTTATGTTTTCTGCAATGCAGCCTATGGGCTGGCAATGTTTTTTCATTCCTCTTTGCAGGGTTATGATTTCTATTGTGCATTAAAGCAGTTTTCAAATGTGTTTTCTTTCTCCCTGCTTAATTGGAATTGTATATATGTGCAAAGAAAATTCTTTCAACATTGCTCAGCTTTTTAGTGTATGGAAGGCTGCATTGTGTGTGTGTGTATATATATATATATATATATATATATAGAGCTACATCTATGTTTTTCCACATATACGTTTTATATGTTTCCGGGGTCCCCGCGCATGGGCGGGAATATTCATGTGCTTATGACTATTGATGAGGATCCCCTGGAAGAGAAAGGGTCCTTATCAACTTGCATTGAGATGATATAGTTAATTTTAAATAAGAGATTTTCTTGCAAATAAAAAAAAGCCACATATCGCAGGTTTCAGCACCCTATGTATTTCATGATTTCCATGTTCAAATATCTGAAGCCTGGATCCCTGCAGACTTTCTAACTAGCATGGTCACACTGTGTGTCACACAATATCTGCTTCCTTCACACTGTCTTCTGAGAAGAGCCAATATCAAATGGTGAAACGTAATTCAAATAGAAACAAAGTGTCCTGGAAACCCTAGCATAATGTGGGTATCCAGCTCCCATTCGGGGGCTCTGCATAGCGGGTGTCCATTCCGGAGTGTGAAACCTCCCCAGACTTCATCTGAACCACAATCAGGCTTTCACTTTCTCACTTAGCATACACTTAAACATTGATTCAGAATTGAAAAAGAAGAACCTGATGTTTCATGAGTCAGTGCCAATTTACTTTGATGCCTAGAGATTGGCTCCTCTAGAAAGATCTCAAGGTTGCTTACTTAATGGTATAAAGCTGTCCAATGAAACACATTCATCCTTGTTCCGACACATTTTCCTTTTCTGCGAAAAAGAACCTGTCCAGGAAAAAGCAAGCTAGGAGAAGGATCTTGAGAAATGTATAACATTTTAAATAAAACATTCTACCATTTCCATGTTCTTTGAAGCAATGATTTCATTTTTTCCCTTAAATGAGTAGCAAAGTAGAATTCTTGGACTGCACAACAAATGGGTCATTGACTAAAATTCTTTGCTCAAAGTACATTATGACTAATTTTTGCAGAGAAAGAGGAACTTGCCCCTATTGGTAACACCATATAATGTATAGGTTGAAGAATTTCAGCTACATTGCGGGGAAAGATGGAAAATTGTCAGGCTACTACTTTCAACTAGATATGGAAATACATCGGATAAGGTGACTGGTACAGTTACACTGTCATATTCCTTATCCAAGTAAAAAATAAAAAAATATTTAAATCACCCCCATTACATGCGTATCCAAATGGAAGAAGATTATTCCCACTTTGAAAAGTCTGTTTAGAACTTGACTACAGGTCACTTGGGGCTAACATCACATCAAAAATGTGATTTTAGTCAACTTTCACTCTGGGTGGGGGCATTAAACTAGGGTGCAGTCTTTGTATTAAAACAATTTCACATTACTTTGATTTATTTGTTGGTGTTAGTTTTTGATACATATGTTTTATAGTGGTCCGTTAAACTCAAGACCCACATAGCGTTGCACATTTGCATGCTTCCAACTGTCTACATATTGTTTTGCAAAGCAGACATGAGCAATGGTACCCATGGTCAAAAGTGGAGTACATTCAGCTCATAGGTAAAACGATTAAACCCAAATTTGTGCTATTTGGTTCCATTACACATAATGAACTCGTGTACATATAACCCAAATGTATAAATAACACAATATTGCTTCATGAACTCGCATATTTCAATGGAGAGAATAGATACTGCGGAAGAGACTAAGGAGGCACGAGGGGTGCAATCTAAATGTTGACTGCAAAACAAATGCACTGCAAGAATTAAAAAGTTGTTAAACTACATACATTCACACTTCCTGTACAGAAACAGTCAGAATGTACTTAACAGAGAGCCAAGAGTACATAAACATGGACGCCAAGCCGTAGTTCAAGGATACAAATCGTATTTAAACAAAGTCATACTTCAAAGTATAGCTATGCATTATTATACATAAATGGATGGATGCTATGCATAAATCTTATGGTGTTCCATGCTCCACCTAAATAATGGCACAAAAATACTCCTCAATCAAAACATAATACTGCAGGCAGACAAAAACTGAATAAAAATGGCCTTTAGTCCAAGTTTAAGAGAACAGGGACCACATGTGCATCCACTGAAAATGATGCGCATTACTGAATTGTTTGTTATATATAACTTTAATTTGGTAGAGTAGCATATTTTACCCTCCATTTTTATACACAAAACATTATGCACTGTGATCATTAAAACATTATTATTAAGTAAAATTCTTACTATCAGAAAAAAAACAACAAAACCTTTCTTCTTGTGTTAATAATCATGTCTTCATTCACTTTCCACAAAAGACCAACATCTGAAGAGAGAGCAGCAATGTAATATCCGGCTGCATATGTTTCCACACTTTGATCCGTCTAAACCCCCAAACACGTATCAGGTCAGTGCCAACATTTCAAGCCCAAACATCATCACATTGAAAGGGAGTTTTTACAATGTACAGGATACTGATCCTAAAACGAAAGACAAAGAGGAAGGGCAGGTGAGTGAGGAGTCACTGCGTTACAGGGTGCACTTGAATGAAGCAAACACATGGTTCTAGTTGAAGTGCATGTGGAAGCGAGGAGGAGCACACACAGAGTGTACTGTACAAGAGGTCACAGGTTCTGGCAGCACTGGAGTTTGTTGGATTTTTGTCCGTCAGTTGTTGGCGGCACACTGATGTCAACCACATTGTTGCCTGGTGATTCGTCATGTGCAGATCGGTCTGCTATTTGTTTCTGCGATACTATGCGATAAATTTCTGAAACAAAAACAAATATTTATGTGTGTATATATGCCATTTAAAAAGAAATATACATATGTTAAGTTCTTTGTATCTACTCGAAATAAAAAAGTGAAGATTCTTCGCTGATGGCCGCATTGTGACCATGGGCACAAAATTTCATGCATAGGTTTTACGATCATCATTATGCTTGCCTATGTAGAGGCCAACAAACTCGGTTTAATAAAACAGGTAAAAGCAGTATAACATAGTAAAAGGAACTGACTAATGTTTGTTCATTCATTTGTATATTTAACAGCAGTTAAGCATAGATCAGGCTACTTCGACATTTTAATATGTGATCCTTATAATTTGTGTTTACCATAGTACGCTGTGGCAACATCCAGCAATAGATCTTACAAGTTCAGAACGAGAGTACATTGGCATATGTAAAAATCAGGCAATTTATTTTACAGTTTATATAGCTCTCCAGCTGTAAATTGGAACTTTATATTCTAATAAATATAAAGGTGCTTTCTAATTTAACTACTGATGGATTAAAATGAAGAAAAACAATCGAATAATTGATACATTTCCTACAACGTAGGACTATTAAACGCAATAAAATAGGTTTTAAAAAAAAAAAAGATGAAGGAAAACAACAAATGTTGGAGAGAGAAGGAAAACCCCAGGAAATATAGGTTAGACAATCTTTTTAGACACAGTGACAATAGTTGATACCTATTGTCGTCTGAAGAAAAGAACTGAAGGTTGGTCCATAACTTTGCGGTCAGTGAGGTCCAAAAAGAGGTTGCCACTCCAAAGAAGAATGAAAGCTGAACTAGGGGTTTTTAAGGAGTATCGAGTGCCCTCCTCTCAATACTCTTTGTCTGATAAGCTGAATAAGTTGGTTTGGTAAGTCAGCACATTCAAGGGCAGCCCAGTTCATATTACAGTGTCACCTCAATCCGTAGCCAGTGCGAATAGGAGAGGATGTGGTAATAGTACTGAATTTCCTAGTTGTAGAAATAAATCGGCCACCTGCATAAATGCCTTGCCTCCCACTGCACTGATCCATCATACACTTCAAAAGTTCAAGAACTCATGAAAGGTAAAAATGTGGCTTTATGGATCTTCCTCAAATTTGTTTTGTGAACTTCTCCTTTGACCAAGTCTTTCGTCCAAGCACAGATTCCATGTCTCTTAGTTTAGCTGTGGGGCCAATTATTCACCCTCCCTTCTTCTTCAAGGTTACTTATAAAACTAAGCATACCACAATTATGGCTCAGGTTTTGTTGCAGGTCTCCTAATAAATCCACTGTTGCAGGCATCCTTAAAAGACATACCCGTGTTTATGAACTACCCGAGTGACAGATCTCTATAGATTCCAATAGGCACTTTTTTTTACAGTGAATCTGACCTTCCTTTCCTGGGCTTCATTTATTTAACACCTGTTGTCTGAGATTCAACAATGCAATCGGATCTTATGTGGTTTGAGCATCTATACAACATCTTTTGAAAATGCTGTTTCTTGCAACATTACTTACTGACTTGGATGCTAGCTTCTCTGGTGTTAGTCACCTCTAAAGAGCTCCACCTTGTTTTCCATAAAAAGAAAGCGGAGCCTCAGATTTTGCATAACAAATATTTTATGTCCTTAACCAAAAGCGCACTTGCCTTCTAGGGTGATAAAACGCCCCAAAATCATGTTACTTTCAATGCCTTGAAATTGTATTTGGAAAAAGTGCACACAGGCATTTACTTGTAAATGTAATGACTCACAATATACTCACTGGTAAACACGTTTTAAATGATTCTAATAGTGTATCATATATTCGAAACTATATAATCTGTACTATATTCTAAATTACTTTTATGGATTTAAAAACAAATTATCCGAATAAAGATTTATTTGATTTGGCTCACAATATGCAATAAAAGCTATTATCACTACAAACGTAGTCTTGTGTATCTCTAAATCCTTTGAGGAGTCCAACGCCCTCCAAGACTTCAACCATATTCTACCAGAACAAAGGTAGCTTTAGTGGCGTTCAAAAGTGAAAACAACCATCACAGGCAGTTATGATTTATTAATTTTGAACAATAACCCACTGAAAACATCTTGCAAAGATGCAGCTGGGGCAAATAATTTACCTGCAATCCTTTTCCTAGCTATGTGGTCTACCATTTCCAGGAAATTATGGACTGGCAAATAAGGTTCTCCAACAAGTTCAGAAGGAGGGTAGGCAAACAATAAGGTAAGCGTACGCATAGCTTTTGATGATTATGGCACTTTAAGTCCTTGACCTCCAACAACTGCTTCCATTCACCATTTGGCACGCACACTACATGCTCCACCTTTGGCTAAGAAAAAAACATTTGTGACCAAATGTGGATGTTGGTACACAGGGTGTCTCAAGGTGGATGGAAGGTGACACTAACATGGAGGTTGCAGTAAAGATTTAATGTGCCTGCATTCTTTACTGAAAGCATTTTAGCTCCCACCTGCAGCGCAGACAATGCCAAACTAGTTTTAAAGGTAGGAAAGCATGGACTAAGATTTTGTTGGTGCAGGGGGGAGAAACTGTCTTAACTGTCTATTTCTGAAAGTAGGTGTTTCCCCACTGAATTAGCGTTCATGGAAAGTTTCTCGCAAGGTAGGTGAGGAGGGGGAGGGTGTTCTGATGTTCCTTACCCCATTGACTGACAATGTGACAAATATGCACAAAAAAAAAAAGAAGAAATCACGACAGTACACTCTAATGATGTACATATATCACAAGGCACAACCATGAAACAGATTGTGCTAGAAATGCTTTCTCGAGATCTGTGCATGCACTGGAGAAAATATCTAACATAGGAGTGCAAAGGCAAGCCAGCAGCCATATTGCCGAAAAAAAGGTGATGCAGTAGTGGGTTTAGGTACCTGAAACAAGCAAACTATTGCATGTCAGAATGCTTTCAGTCGATAAGTGTCGTTTAAGGGAGGTCCTTCAAAAGTACAGTTCTAAAGTTGACTCCCAACCGGATCTGTTACAGCTCCACTTTGCGAAAATCATTAGTATGGATGTAACTTTTAGTCTGCTTAAATTGGGTGATTTCTTCTTTTTTCACAGTGGATGTCCCGGTAGAGTACCGTCATTCAGGAAACTTAGGGACTTGGGTACTTACATGTGCCAAGCTGTTAGAAATGGGATCTCTAGTTGGCAAGGGCTTGCACCTTTGTCCAAGTAGGGACCCTTCTTCCTAGTCAGGGTAAGGGTTGTTACACTCGTGAAGTAACCCCTGCTCACCCTCGTGGTAGCTTGGCACGAGCAGTCAGGCTTAATTCAGAGGCAGTGTGTAAAGCATTTGCACATAACCAACAGTAATACAGTGTAAGCACTACAAACGGACACCACACCAGTTTAGAAAAATAACCAATATTTTATATACTCAAGACAAGACCAATTACGACAAAAATCCACAATACTGTACTTTGAAAATGAATGCTTGATACGATAACTTCTTCTTTGCAAGAATAGCACAAAAGCAAAGTTCGTACGAGTCGGTAGCTCCGTCCGAGCCTACCGTGATGCTGAAAACCACAGAGTCTAACAGTTCCAGCCGACCGCGTCGATACGGGCCAGCAGAGTCATGAACAGACTCGGTCACAGTACCTTTTCTCGTTGTGGCTGGTACGGGGTGTACGAGCCGGTCGGCGTTCGTCGCGGTTGCGGTGCAAGACGGAGCGATGCAAGGTGCGGTGTCCCTCGATGCGGTGCAGGCAGCGGCTCGATGAGCGTCGGGCAGACGGAGTCGGTGAGTCCAAGGCGTGCGATGCAGGGCGAGACGATGCTCGATGCGGTGCTGACAGGTTGCGATGCAGGCGACCTAGCCGGAGTGCGGGAGCTGGCGTCGGACAGCGGTGCGAGTCGGAGCGGTGCGTCGCAGACGTGCGAGCGGTGCCCCAAATGCGGTGCGGTCTCGACTCTTGAGCCAGTTGCAGCGACAGTGTCGGTCTGGTCCGGCTGGCCCAGTGAAGCGATGCGATGCGAACTGCGGTGCCCACAGGTCACGGTGCAAGCAGCGGCTCGATGTTGGCGGCGTCGGACGTCGCCTACGGTGAGACCAGGGTTGCGATGCGAAGCGGGGCGATGCGGTCTGCGGTGCAAACAGGTCACCGGCCAGGGATGGATTCGGTTGACGGAGTCGGTTGCAGTTCCCTTCCTCTGTGGCAACTGAAACAGCGTTCCAGAAGCGGTACCCAGAGGCTTGTGAAGTCTTTGCAGTCCCTGAGACTTCTTAACAGGAGGCCAGCTCGGTTTCTGGCCCTTGGAGATACTCAGCACAAGTTTGGAGAAAGTTCAGTCCAGTCCTTTCACTGCCCAAGGCAGAAGCAGCAGCTGCAGGCCAGCCCAACAAAGCAACAACACAGCAAAGGGGCAGTACTCCTCCTGGCAGCTCTTCCAGCTCTTCGTCTTGGCAGGTTCCTTGATTCCAGCGAGATCTAAATTCATGGGGTCAGGGCCCCAATATTTATATCCCAAATTCCTTTGTTCTCTGAAGGCAGAGAGGCCTTTGCCTAGTCCAAACCAGTTCTGGAGCACTTTGTTGACAAGTCTCCGTCCCTTCTTTCAGTGAGTAGGCCAGGGACATCAGACGCACCACAGGAGGTGGAGCCAGCATTGTGGAGGGAAGGCACTGTCCTATTCAGGGCCCAGGTGCGACCCCTCCCACCCATCTACAGGTCGATCTGGCTATTCAGCCCTGCGCTGACTCACCCTGCCTCCTGGCATCCCCCAGCCCCTGTCACTCACATTCCAGACACGGAATACACAATCTCGCAGAGGCAGGCTTGGATGGTTAGGCAAGAAAATACCCACTTTCTAAAAGTGGTATTTTCAAACCCAGAATGGTAAAACCAACCTTACTAAAAGCTGCATTTTATCATTCTGAGTCCAGGCATACTAAACTCGAATTTCTACCATGTTCCCGGGGTCAGTTAGGATTATAAGCTGTAATAATCAAAACCGCCCGTTCTGGCCTAGGGGAACAGGTAGCCTTGCAATAGTGAAAACGAACTAGGCTGTAATTCACTATCAGGACATGCCGCACACACCCGGGCATGTCCTACCTTTCGCGTACAACGCACCCTGCCCACAGGGGTACCTTGGGCCTACCTTAGGGGTGACTAACATGTAGCAAAGGGAAGGTTTAGGGACTTGCAAGTGTGTGCACTTGCCAAGTCGACATGGCAGCCCCAGGCTGCGCACAGGCTCTGCGATGGCAGGCCCGAGTTACACTTTACGGGCTGTTTGCGTGGGTGGCACAATCCAGTGCTGCAGCCCACCAACAGCATTTGGTCTATAGGCCCTGACACTCGCAGTGCACTTTACAAGGGACTGACACATAAACCAAATAGGCCAATCATGGAAACACCAATCCATAACACATTTTATACAGGAGCACTTGCACTTTCCCACTGGACCGCAGTGAGGAAAGTGCGCAGAATCATCACACCAGCAAAAACAGAGTCAAAACCGGGAGGTCAGAAAGCAAAAAGTCAGGGGAAACACGCCAAAAGATGCCAAGTCTAACACATGTCCCCTCCAGCTGAAAGTAGGGAGAACTACCCAACCCCATGGGAGTTCTCTTCACTAAGCGGAAGAACCTGGACAGACCATCTGCGTTGGCGTGTTCTGTACCAGGACGGTGTTCCACCGTAAAGTCCATTCCCTGTAGGGAGATGGACCACCTCAGCAGTTTTGGATTCTCGCCCCTCATTTGCATCAACCATCTGAGGGGCCTGTGGTCTGTCTGAACCCGGAAGTGAGTCCCAAACAGGTATGGTCTCAACTTCTTCAGCGCCCAGACCACAGCAAAAGCTTCCCTTTCTATGGCATTCCACCTCTGTTCCCTGGGAAGTAGTCTCCTGCTAAGGAAGACTACAGGCTGATCCAGGCCCTCTTCGTTCAGTTGTGAGAGCACCGCTCCCACACCATGCTCTGAAGCGTCAGTCTGCACGACGAATTCCTTGGAGAAGTCAGGTGCCTTGAGCACGGGCGCCGTGCACATGGCTGCCTTCAGGGCATCAAAAGCTTTCTGGCAGGACTCAGTCCAGATCACTTTCCTGGGCTGCCTCTTAGAGGTCAGCTCTGTTAAGGGGGCAACGATGGTGCCATAGCCCTTAACAAATCTCCTATAATAGCCGGTGAGACCTAAGAAGGCTCTCACCTCTGTCTGGGTCTTGGGGGCTCCCAAGCCAGAATGGTGTCAATCTTGGGTTGTAGGGGCGCCACCTGGCCGCTTCCTACCTGGTGTCCCAAGTACACCACAGAACCCTGCCCGATCTGGCACTTACTGGCCTTGATCGTGAGGCCTGCACCTTGCAGAGCCCTCAACACTTTCTCAAGGTGCTGTAAATGTTCTTCCCAGCTGGAACTGAACACAGCAATGTCATCCAGGTAGGCGGCACTGAAATCCTCCAGCCCAGCCAACACCTGATTGACCAACCTCTGAAAGGTGGCAGGGGCATTCTTCAACCCAAAGGGCATCACCCGGAATTGGTAATGACCTTCTGGGGTTGAGAATGCGGATCTCTCCTTGGCCCCATCGGTTAAGGCAATCTGCCAGTACCCAGACGTCAAATCAAACGTGCTGAGGAACCGGGCAGCTCCCAACCGATCAATGAGCTCATCCGCTCTGGGGATGGGGTGCGCGTCAGTCCTGGTGACGGCATTGAGCCCACGGTAGTCCACACAAAACCGGAGTTCTGGAGTGGCACCGGGCGCCGCAGCCTTTGGGACCAAGACCACTGGGCTGGCCCAAGGACTGTGGGAGGGCTCAATCACCCCTAACGCCAACATCTTAGAGACCTCCTCCTTGATGCTGGCTCTGACCCGGTCAGTCAACCTGTAAATCTTGTGCTTCACCGGATGGCTGTCACCAGTGTCCACGTCATGGGTACACCAGTGAGTAACACCGGGGGTCAGAGAGAACAGTGGGGCGAACTGTCCCAACAACTGGCGACAGTCCCCCTGCTGCTCCTGAGTCAGAGTAGGGGAGAGGATCACACCCTCTACTGACCCATCATGCTCCTTGGTAGACAGGAGGTCAGGGAGAGGCTCGCTCTCCTCTTCCACCCCATCATCTGTCGCCAAGAGCATACTCACTTCGGACCTCTCGAAGTGGGGCTTGAGGCGGTTCACGTGAAGGACCCTCAAAGGGTTCCTTGGAGCCTGCAAATCCACCAGGTAGGTGACGTCACTTTTGCCCTCCTTTACCTCATATGGCCCAGTCCACTTGTCCTGCAAGGCACAAGGTGCTACTGGGGCCATGACCCACACTTTTGTCCAGGTTGAAATTCGACCAGAGTGGCGTTCTGGTCATACCATCTCTTCATTTCTTCCTGGCTTGCTTCTAGGTTCGCCTGAGCGAGTTTCCTGAAGCGGGCAGTTTGGTTTCTAAAGGCCAGCATGTAGCTAAATACATCCTGGGGAGTTTTCCTGGGAGCTGCCTCCCAGCCTTCCTTTACCAAACTCAGAGGTCCTCTGACAGGGTGGCCATACAGGAGCTCAAAGGGGCTGTACCCAAGAGACTTCTGAGGCACCTCCCTGTACGCAAAGAGTAGGCATGGCAAGAGGACGTCCCACTTACGCCTCATGGGTTCTGTTAGACCCTTGATCATGCCTTTCAAGGTCTGGTTGAATCTCTCCACCAGACCGTTTCCTTGTGGGTGGTAAGGAGTGGTGAACTTGTAGGTTACCCCACACTCCTTCCACAGGGATGTCATATACTTCGATATGAAATTGGTCCCCCTATCAGAAACCACCTCTCTGGGGAATCCCACACGGGAAAAGATCCCCATTAACGCCCGGCCCACCACTGGCGCCGTCGTTGTCCTGAGAGGGATTATCTCCGGGTACCGGGTGGCATGGTCCACCAAGACCAGGATGTACCTGTTGCCCATGGCTGTCTTGGGATCCAGTGGCCCCACAATATCCATCCCTACCCTTTCAAAGGGTGTTCCAACAACCGGAAAAGGTTGGAGAGGAGCTTTGACCTTCCTCCCACTCTTACCACTTGCCTGGCAAGTTTGGCAAGACCTGCAGTGTGCATCTGACTGCCTTCGCATTTGGGGCCAAAAGAAGTGGGTGACAAGCCTGTCAAAGGTCTTGTCCTGCCCCAAATGTCCTGCCAAAGGCACGTCATGAGCCAGACCCAGTAGGAAGGTCCTGAAGCGCTGGGGTACCACCAGCACACGGGCTGACCCAGGCTCAGCAACCTTAGGCTCACTGTATAGGAGACCACTCTCCCAGTAGATCAGATGTGACTCGGACTGATTACCAGCTGCCTGGTCTGCAGCCTGCCGCCGCAGACCCTCCAGAGTAGGGCACTCGTTCTGCTCCCTGCAGAACTCCTCCCTGGTGGGACCCCCTTCTTGCTGCCAATGGGTCAGCTCAGAGATGTCTCCCAGTTCGGCTACTTGCTCCCCTGTAGGCACCGGGCGTCCCCTCGAGGTCCGCCTCCTCCCGGTCCGTGGGAACTTCGGGGGCCGGTTTCCCGCGCCCCCTGCCCTTTCTCTTGGCAGGGACTTGGGCCACTGTTTCAGGCTCCAAGTCCTCTTGATCACCCTTTCTGGCCGCCATTGACCGAGTAGACACGCATGCCCACTCTGGCAACCCAAGCATCTCCAAGTGAGACCTGAGCTCAACCTCCTTCCATGAGGACTGCTCCAGGTCGTTTCCTAGCAGACAATCTACAGGCATGGTAGGGCTCACAACCACCCTCAAGGGACCTGAGACCCCCCCCATTCAAAGGGAACCTGCGCCACCATACACTGGCGCTCAGAGTTGTCGACAGCAACTACTTGGTGGAATGCTCCTGGGACTACTTGCTTCTCAGACACCAGGTGACACCGGACTGAGGTCACACTGGCTCCAGTATCTCTGAGAGCCTCTACCCTGTTCCCATTAATGGTCACCCAGGTGCTATATTTCTTTGTGTTAGGGGGCACCTGGTTTCCTGGGACCATCTCACTGTCCCCGAGTGAGACAAGGGTCATTTCTGCGGGATCCCCACCCTCCTGTGGGCACCCCTCCTCCCCAAGCGCTACACTAGCCAACACTTTGGACTGTCCACCGGTGGGTGGCTGTGTCCCCTTCGGGCACTTGGGGTCCCCCTTAAAGTGACCTACCTGGTCACATGCATAACACTTTGCGGGGGCCGGTCTCAACAGGCTTCCCTGTAGAGACCCCTTTCTTCTTATCACCGGGGGCTGGGAACCTTTACCCTGGGTACTAGTTTGGGGCCCTTTGGAGAACTCCTGTGCTTTACCCTTGTCCCCCCACCTTTCTGCTGGGGACCCTGCCCACCTTTGGCTGAGTCTCCCCAAACGCTTTCTTGTGGACCCTGGTACTCACCCAGCGGTCCGCTTCCATAGCAAGCTTCCTAGGGTCAGTTAGCTTACTATCAACTAGGTGCTGGCGCAGATCTGCAAAACATAGACTAGACAAGTGCACCCATGCAATCAAGTTGTAGAGCCCCTGAAAATCTGTTACACTACTGCCCTTCACCCAACCATCCAGAGACCTGCAGAACACATCCACACATTCCAACCAAGTGTTGACATCAGACTTCTTACTGGACCTGAACTGATCCCTGTACTTTTCAGGAGTAAGACCATACTTCGTGAGAAGGGCATCCTTCATGTCAGCATAGGTGAGGTGATACCCCTTACCCAAAGCTATCAGAGCATCCCTTGCTTCTTCCGGGAAAAGTGGCCACAATCCTGCTCCCCAATTCTCCTCAGGGACCCCATTCATGTGTATGGCTGCCTCATAACCCTGGAACCACCTTTGTATGTCATCCCCCTTCTTGAACTCCTTGCCTACGTTCTTGGGAATGTGCACAATCCTGTCTGCCTTTCTGGACGAATTGCTGCCACCATCTGAGCCTGACTTACTCCTAAGTTCTAGCTCCTTCAGTTCTCTCTCATGCTCTAAGAGCATCTTCCTCTCCTCTATGGCCAATCTCTTCTCCTCCCGCTCACTCTCCAGCCTGAGCTTCTGCAGCTCGAACTGCCTTGCCTCCCGCCTGTCCTCCAGCTCCTCTGGGGACAGACTGCTGCTGCCCGACCTGGCGGGTTCCCCCTACCCAAAAGCACATCCACCCTGGAAATAGGCTCCTCCGCCTCCTCACTGAGATCACCAGGCTGCCCATTGGCATGTCTGGCTGCTACCCAGGCCCTCAGCGCCTTCTGTAGCTCCTCCTTCCTTGTGAGGCCTTTAATTTGGACTTTCAGGTTTTTACAAATCGCTCGTAACTCCTTTACGGCGTAGGATTCCAACCTGTCCTCCTCAAAGATAACTTCCAGAGATGCAACGGATGATGCAATTGATTCAGGCATGACAAAAGTCGTGAGTTGAAAACTGGCAAGATCAAAAATAGGCCAAAAGAAAAAGAACCAGTATGTGGTACGTAATGGTCTGCGATATGGTAGTAGTGCACACCAATCACTGTAAGTCAAGTGCAAACGCAAGTCCTATCCTCACCGCTGACAACCAATGTTAGAAATGGGATCTCTAGTTGGCAAGGGCTTGCACCTTTGTCCAAGTAGGGACCCTTCTTCCTAGTCAGGGTAAGGGTTGTTACACTCGTGAAGTAACCCCTGCTCACCCTCGTGGTAGCTTGGCACGAGCAGTCAGGCTTAATTCAGAGGCAGTGTGTAAAGCATTTGCACATAACCAACAGTAATACAGTGTAAGCACTACAAACGGACACCACACCAGTTTAGAAAAATAACCAATATTTTATATACTCAAGACAAGACCAATTACGAGAAAAATCCACAATACTGTACTTTGAAAATGAATGCTTGATACGATAACTTCTTCTTTGCAAGAATAGCACAAAAGCAAAGTTCGTACGAGTCGGTAGCTCCGTCCGAGCCTACCGTGATGCTGAAAACCACAGAGTCTAACAGTTCCAGCCGACCGCGTCGATACGGGCCAGCAGAGTCATGAACAGACTCGGTCACAGTACCTTTCTCGTTGTGGCTGGTACGGGGTGTACGAGCCGGTCGGCGTTCGTCGCGGTTGCGGTGCAAGACGGAGCGATGCAAGGTGCGGTGTCCCTCGATGCGGTGCAGGCAGCGGCTCGATGAGCGTCGGGCAGACGGAGTCGGTGAGTCCAAGGCGTGCGATGCAGGGCGAGACGATGCTCGATGCGGTGCTGACAGGTTGCGATGCAGGCGACCTAGCCGGAGTGCGGGAGCTGGCGTCGGACAGCGGTGCGAGTCGGAGCGGTGCGTCGCAGACATGCGAGCGGTGCCCCAAATGCGGTGCGGTCTCGACTCTTGAGCCAGTTGCAGCGACAGTGTCGGTCTGGTCCGGCTGGCCCAGTGAAGCGATGCGAACTGCGGTGCCCACAGGTCACGGTGCAAGCAGCGGCTCGATGTTGGCGGCATCGGACGTCGCCTACGGTGAGACCAGGGTTGCGATGCGAAGCGGGGCGATGCGGTCTGCGGTGCAAACAGGTCACCGGCCAGGGATGGATTCGGTTGACGGAGTCGGTTGCAGTTCCCTTCCTCTGTGGCAACTGAAACAGCGTTCCAGAAGCGGTACCCAGAGGCTTGTGAAGTCTTTGCAGTCCCTGAGACTTCTTAACAGGAGGCCAGCTCGGTTTCTGGCCCTTGGAGATACTCAGCACAAGTTTGGAGAAAGTTCAGTCCAGTCCTTTCACTGCCCAAGGCAGAAGCAGCAGCTGCAGGCCAGCCCAACAAAGCAACAACACAGCAAAGGGGCAGTACTCCTCCTGGCAGCTCTTCCAGCTCTTCGTCTTGGCAGGTTCCTTGATTCCAGCGAGATCTAAATTCATGGGGTCAGGGCCCCAATATTTATATCCCAAATTCCTTTGTTCTCTGAAGGCAGAGAGGCCTTTGCCTAGTCCAAACCAGTTCTGGAGCACTTTGTTGACAAGTCTCCGTCCCTTCTTTCAGTGAGTAGGCCAGGGACATCAGACGCACCACAGGAGGTGGAGCCAGCATTGTGGAGGGAAGGCACTGTCCTATTCAGGGCCCAGGTGCGACCCCTCCCACCCATCTACAGGTCGATCTGGCTATTCAGCCCTGCGCTGACTCACCCTGCCTCCTGGCATCCCCCAGCCCCTGTCACTCACATTCCAGACACGGAATACACAATCTCGCAGAGGCAGGCTTGGATGGTTAGGCAAGAAAATACCCACTTTCTAAAAGTGGTATTTTCAAACCCAGAATGGTAAAACCAACCTTACTAAAAGCTGCATTTTATCATTCTGAGTCCAGGCATACTAAACTCGAATTTCTACCATGTTCCTGGGGTCAGTTAGGATTATAAGCTGTAATAATCAAAACCGCCCGTTCTGGCCTAGGGGAACAGGTAGCCTTGCAATAGTGAAAAACGAACTAGGCTGTAATTCACTATCAGGACATGCCGCACACACCCGGGCATGTCCTACCTTTCGCGTACAACGCACCCTGCCCACAGGGGTACCTTGGGCCTACCTTAGGGGTGACTAACATGTAGCAAAGGGAAGGTTTAGGGACTTGCAAGTGTGTGCACTTGCCAAGTCGACATGGCAGCCCCAGGCTGCGCACAGGCTCTGCGATGGCAGGCCCGAGTTACACTTTACGGGCTGTTTGCGTGGGTGGCACAATCCAGTGCTGCAGCCCACCAACAGCATTTGGTCTATAGGCCCTGGCACTCGCAGTGCACTTTACAAGGGACTGACACATAAACCAAATAGGCCAATCATGGAAACACCAATCCATAACACATTTTATACAGGAGCACTTGCACTTTCCCACTGGACCGCAGTGAGGAAAGTGCGCAGAATCATCACACCAGCAAAAACAGAGTCAAAACCGGGAGGTCAGAAAGCAAAAAGTCAGGGGAAACACGCCAAAAGATGCCAAGTCTAACACAAGCCCAACAAATATACCACTCTTGCTTCCTCACTACTTTTTTTTACTTCTGCTACATGGATGATACATGCATACAGGAAGAGAGACGATGGTGTGTGAGCAAATAACGTTTGGACGAACAAGTTAAGATTCCACAGTTAAAATAGTGAATAACTTCTACATCTTCATCAAGGGGTCATCTTAATTATCAAAGCTCAATACATTAGTCTGTTTTATGGATGCTCACAAACTTTTTCTCGGGGGCCAGAATTACAGTCTGGTTTGTGGCCGAGGGCTGCACAGATGGGCCAACCGGTGGGGTCACCCCCTTTTCAAAACATTGCTAGACAATGCTGTATTTCACAACGCGATATACGTATGTACCCCTAATAAATATAGTCAATATTTTTATTTTTACTGGGGTCCGTGTGTTTCTGACCATAGTTTGCCATATTTGCCTTGTTTTGACAAGCACCCAGTTCCACTACTCTTAGCAGGGCCGGCGCTAGGCATGGGCAGTGTGGGCAGCTGCCCAGGGCCCCGTAGTCAGCCCTCCAAACTTGGGGCCCCGCACCAATGAGGACACACCCAGGTTATGGCATCAAAGATGCAACCTTGCAAGTGCGCCGCCGTCACCTTAGGGGGCACCCTCCCCTGGCCTCGTTGCTTTGGTTTAGGGAAGCGAACCTGTGAGGGGGGGGGGGGGCGGGGGGGAGTCCCAGTTGCAGGGAAACACATTCCTCCAGGTTTGTCCGGCAATTAGGTCTGTTAAAGATTGCAGGAATCGCTGTTAGCATGAGCTGAAAGCCATTTTGTTCTTGGCAGCCATTTTAGTTAGCCATGTGCTCGCCATGTGCTTTCTCCCTCTTCCAGAGTCTTGCACATGCTCAGAAAGGCTTAGCTGGTAGAATGCACCTGCTCCTAGTATAGAACTGTCAGGCTATTCTTACTGATGTAAGCAGTTTAGTCTCCCCTCCCACTTTGTGGAGCAAGCAAATTTTGTATACCCATATTAGTCAATAAGCATGCTTGTATGTGCTAGGACCTCCCCTTGATTTTATGCCGACTATGTAACAAATGCATATATAAGGACCCTGTTCTCTGCACTCATTAGAATGCCTCCTACAGTGGCCTGCGGGTACCGTATGACGCAATCTCCCTCATCTGAGGTTATTAAAATATGTTTTTTGATATTACAGCTTCCGTGCCAATCTCTTCTTTGTTGGTTCTAAGGACCAGGTGTATCAGTGAACCCCTAAAAAGGTTTTTATTTCTACAGGTCTCCACCCCCCACCCACGCAGAGGCACAGCGTGATGGCTATTGTCCCTCTGTTTAGCTCCCTGGCAGTCTCTGCAGATAAGCAACCCTCACACCTCCAGCCCTTTATGAGCTGTTAAGAGGCACTTAAGGAGAGGGAGGGGCTGCAGCTTCAAGGAGCAGGGGCATCTATTGAGATGCAGGCAGCCCTGAATGTGACATGTCTATGCAAATTAGAGGGGCCTCACAAATTCCCTCTCTGCCCAGGGCCCCCAGAATCCTAGAACCGGCCCGACTCTTAGGCCCTCTATTGCACCGAGCGGATCTACCACGTGATCAGCAATAAATCTTCTCTCTTACATTCACAATTGACTTAATTGGTGCGCGCCTGCCACCTAGTGGGTTATTCTGGTCAGTAAATTCATGGCACTGATGGAAATGTGAAAATTAGTAGTTTTGGTGAGAATGCGTCACTCAAATAATAGTATACCTTCCACCAGGGGACAGAATTGGGGAAAAAATGTTGCATGTTATATACAAGGTCGTATGTAAACGAGCACTCTCTGAAGTTAGTCAGCCTTCTAATTATGGATGTTGCAAAGCCTTGCACAATGTAATCTGCGTTTCCGCCTTCACCCCTCCTACCCCAGTGCCTTAGGAAGTCTGATCTGCCGGCCCATATCCTATCAACGTCTTGTTCAGTGACCTTCCATCTCAGGGGATTTGAAGCAGTGTCAATATATTTTTAGAGCTTCACATAGCTCAAAATGGTGTAATTTCCAATACTTATCTTTTCCCATGGACTTCATTGCTGTGGTTTGCTTGCAAGAAAGTGTCACTCTAAGTGGCATACATTTGGTTGTGGAACAGTACTCATAAGTACACTGAAACCTTGACAATGGCACACATATACAATCTGAAAATGTGGCAGCTATGTCCTCACTGGCATTACTTCACACATCAACAATAACACACTTTTGCCCTGCTCTAGATGTAGCAGTCGCGATCCATATAAATCCTCAATGGCGGCAGAGAATACTCGGTGCAGGAAGCGTGAGAAGAGACTGCGTGAGCAAAGTTGGCGGAGAGTACTGGCTGCAGGTGGCGTAATATGAGCAGGCTGCAGGCGGAGACGTTGTCGGCAAAGTCGGCGAAGCACGCTGACCTCGGATGGAGACGTCAGCGAAGGCAGTAGGAAGCTTTCCAAAAGGCCCTGTAAAAGTCAGCTGTGAACGCAGACTTTTAAAGGGCAATTGCTTCCCGCCAGTGCCAGGCACATGACATTACAAGGACTCCAGTAAATACAGAAGAGGGAAGCGGAAGCATGCACATTGAAGCTGGTATCACGCATTCTCCAGCGACCCTCTTGTGTTTACGGACCCTCTTGTGTTTACAGGCTACTACACCACAAGGTCCACGGGCCGCCAAGAAATGTCTGCCGGGCTGCAACACAGACCACCAATGTCCCACAGTCTCTTTATTTGGAGGGTTGGGCATCCCTACTCCACCAATTCCCTCCGTTGTCCCTTGGTGCCAGAAGTAAGTACCCATATTTTTCACAAGGTACCTGAAACCTAATCCAGATTGCTGATATTTAAAGGGTAAACCTTAAGAAAACAAGTATCAACATTAGAAGCAATAGATTAATTTCTGGTTTACAGCTCCAACAATCTTTTCCTCGAATCCCTTGTCAGTCTGTTAAAGCCCATCTAAAGCATGTTAAAAAGTCTCTGGGATTCAGTCTGGCAGTATGATGACAACTCTGTTGGGTACATGAAAATTGAAAAAAGAAATAAAATGTCCACAAGATCAAGCGCTGTAACAGAACCAGACATATCAGGTGCATTTCAATATGTCTTCATCTATTCACCATGGCCAGGTCACACCCACCCAGCGTGGCATACATGGAAATGCTTAAGGGGACAATGCAAATATAAAAAGCGAACACCAAATCAGTAACAAATCTCCTGAAAACAGATTGTCCAAACTATACTTAAGAGAAGCCTCATAACAGGAAAGAGGCCAAGTATCAAAAGAACACATAAAAGTGTGAGTTTTGGGAAAGAGTATACTAACCACTATCACTGTTAGAAATACAGGGCCACAGTTCAAGGATTCAAGATGTGAGCTCTTATTTAGTTTAACCTACTCGCATCTAATTAAACGATCCTTAAGTGCCTCAGGTTACGAAGAGGTCAACTACGACACTGGTAGCAGATCAAAATCCGATAACTTTTCAAGCAGAGCTTCCCTTGACAAGTCCATGCAATTTATGCAGTTGATATGGATGAAGAAGTTCCACAGTAAGGTGCTTGCTCTCCAGTTGAAAACTCTAAGCAATTAAGACGAATGAGATACAGTGACTCTGGGAAGATACAGGATGAAGAAATAGCAAAACTCTGTGTTTTTCATAGTCAGAAGAAAGACTGACTGGCAGATGACTTAAGTGACCTGTCAAAGATGAACCTCATCCAGTGATTCCCAGAAATATAAAGGCATCAGAGTTGACTGTACAGCCAGCAGCAGCAGCAAGCATCAGATAACAGGCCCCTACACAGCATATGATGGAACTAAATTCTTATTTGTGCAGCTAATACAAATCCGAAAGATTTAATAGTTGTAGCAGTCCCACAGACTGCAACACTTAGGGCCATGCTAAGCCACTAACAGTCGCAAATGTTGCAATTCACTAAATCACAGGGTTTGCGACAGCTAAATTGCTTTTTAGTATATATTAAACCCATTTTGTGATTCAGTAAATGGTTACATTGCAAAATGGGTTTACAAATGTATAACTAATCACTATCTTGAAAGGCGTCCCTTCCAAATTGCAAATCTCAAAGCAATGCATCAATGGTTTGGAACCAACATTGTTTTTCGGTTGCAAACCACTGGAAAGTTAGTGACTCCTCAAGATGTGGCAACCGACTGTGAAAGTTTAAAAAAAAAAAAGAATTATAGTTGCAGTAGTCCCCTGGACCACTGCCAACTCACAAACTTAAAAAACCCAAAAGTAAACTATTTTTTAGACATGCAGTCCCATTTCCTTTAAGGAAAATTGACTGCTTTTTAGAAAAGGTTTATTTGAATGTGATTACAGACATGGTAGTCTGCTGACGTCAGCAGGCCACTATCCCTGTGACGCCATCCAATCGGAGTAAGTCGCAATTTGTGACCAACCTTGTTAATTTTCATAAGATAGGTTGGATTGCTACCAACTTAAAAAGGTGATTTTGCAAAGTGAAGTAGCAGAACATAGGTCAGTTCCCAAAATCTCATTTGAGTCACAAAAACATGGTGCACAATTTGCAACCAGTTTTTACAAATCGAATGGTAGTACATATGGCCCTTAGTCCAGACTGTCCCCACTTGGCAACAGTTGATTAAACGCAACAACCTACTTTTTCCAAGTCAAAAACACTAACAGGTAATGGAAATTTGAAATCAAAATGTTATATTCAGGCTGGTTAAAACCCATAATATCAATCTTTTAATACCGACCAAATGAAAAACTGATCAATAACGTACCCAAAATTACAAGCGGAGAACTTTTCAAGACCCTTTGTAAAGTCTTAGCATCACTAAAGGTCAAAGTGGAGTGGGCATGATCAGTCAGCGGAATGAAGAGATTAAAAAGATTTCACATTCCAAAACAATCAGAGAATGAATTCATTATCAACAGCTGTGGAAACAAATTTGCAGGAGACAATGGTGAAGCAATAAAATGGGCAGTAAGTGTTTGAACCTTAAGTTCATTGTCAATCATACTTTTCAGGATCATCCATTTTGTCTACTGCCGTTAGAAGAGTTCACATTTTCAATTTAATAAATGCTGCGCATCTCTGAATCTGTCGGACTGCACTTAATAAAAGTTTCCTATAGCCAATAATTTTTTTTCTTAATTGCTTAGACCATTATATTCTAATTTAATTTGCTTTAACAGGTCGGTCTTCTTATCCTCCATGCGTGACAACTTCATTTTTAGGCCGAGCTTGGGCATCGCATGCGCTGCTCTACAAGGCATGCTGTACGGAGGTAGGGACTTGAACCTCCGGCCACATTTTTCATTGGCTTGTGTCATTGTCCACTGCAAACTGTGGCTGTTCATTGGTCAAAAGGCTAAGTAGTCCCTCCTTAGTACCGCCTTGTCTCATTTTGTAACCTCCCATGGCGACACCCCGTTACGTGTGTTGTTGCTCGGTAGGCTTTAATTTCAGCCTCCAAGCACTTTTCTCGAATAGCTTTGTCCTGCCTGCTGTTGCAGGCAAGACACGCTCTCTCCTAACGCTTTTATTTTTATAGCACGCATTTGCGAGAGTTTAAGCTATTGGCATTGCAAATGACAATGCCTTTTATTTATCTGTTTTAAAAACAACACAATTAAAAGGCATTGTCATTTACAATGCCAATAGCTCAAACTCTCATAAATGCGAGACCTATTATTGCATTGCACATGCTTGTTTTCTTCTTTTTTTTTTACTAAGACTCCCATAATGTTCCAATCATATCGGTCAAAGTTTTTTTATACTCAATTCAACATATTCATTGACCAATATTCTTCTTCTTTTTTTTTTTCTTCCACACAGTTTCTGGGTGTATTTAATGGCCTGCTGTAATGCCTTTTCTGCTTGCACAAAAGGCTCAGATGAGCCAGAGATGTTTTAATCAAGTCATTGCCATACACTGGGACCCTCCCTGGTAAAACAAATAGTGCACACAGAAAGTTTTTTTTTTTTTTTGTATTTCAGTAACACAATGGAGGTCTATTCACTATACTAGGCCTGCACCTGAAAATGAAAACCTGTTGATCTCTGTGAAATTGGGACAAACAGTCTTCTGGTACGCAATGGGCACAGAGCTAATTTCCATTTTGCAACCACATCAATTTTTGTTAAGAATCAAGAGAGCATATGCATTTTGGCCTAAACCTGTACTTTAAATCTTCACCAAAGTAGGTATGTGGTATTTGTACAGTGCAAATGGAGCTGAAGGAAGTGGAGTATTTTACCCGGTCAATGGTAAAGATACAGTCATACAGTCTTGAGAGAGAAGTCAACCAGTTAAATTATTCTTGCTGGTTTTATTTTTCACCTGTCCGGTCATTTAAGACAAATATAGCAGAGTCCCAGACATTCACTATTGTATTTCAGAGAATTTGCCATGGTGGCTTTCAAATATCAGCCAGAAAACTTCAACCCATTTCTCAAAATAATGCATGGCCAAATGTATTAGAGTCTGCATGGAAGAAATACTTATGGGAGAAAAACTAGGACATTTATGAATAAAGTGTACGTAAAACAAAATTCTGAAATATTTCCAATTTTCCTTAAAAATTCACTCAAAACATCTGTATCCCCGTCTCAAGCCAAGAGCATCTCTTTTAGTTTTTAAGCAACGTTTAAAATTTCATGAAAGAATAGTTATACCTGTGAGAATGTTTTTGAAGGCTTCTTCCACGTTGGTTGAATCCAGCGCTGAGGTTTCAATAAATGACAAGTTATTTTTTTCTGTGGTAGAGAATAAAGAAACACAATCACAATTTGGATAACAAACTAGTCACACCAACTCTCTCAGGTTTAGATGCTTAGCTTCCAGTTCTAAACATGGGAACTCCAGCATGCTTCTTAATAGGGTCAGAGTGAGTGACAGATTTCTCAAAGTATAGCTCAGGTAAACATTTTTAATCAATTAGCCTGAAGCGGTGTTTTATTCGGACTACTACAATAGGTTTTCTGCATAATCTCAATCCAGTCCGGCAACTCAGAATAGCCTATGTATCAACTTTACAGCAACTTCAATGTAGCCTTCGTGACCTAAATTCGTAGTTGTACATAACATTAGGAAGAGGTGCTCACAAAGTCAAGTGCAGTTCTTAATATATCAGAGAAGTGGGTCGCTAGATGTTCTGTATAAAGTAGCAATACTTTCTGGTGGCAATGAATATGTTCTTCCAGCCAAACGTCCTCCTGCTTGTGGAAGAGTTGTTCAGGTCTACATTCAATGAGGTACTTTCAGAAACTACTGATGTGCATTCATGTAAGCAAACCATATCTTGCGGGAGATGTATTTCATCAAGAGGCGAGTATGGCTGTTGAAACTAGGACATTCGCCAAGCACCCTTTTTTCAAGAAATAACCCATTTAGAAGCCCTCCAGCTCTGACTGAAGGTTACATAGCAAGTGGCAAGGGTAACCACGTGGAGAGCGAAACTATCTTCTGGAAGCATGGATCTAATTCCCCATGGTACTAGCCAACTTTTTCAGCTGGCTATAGTGGTCAAGTGTAAAGCAAGGGGTACAAATTCCCTTTGAGGTCCGTTCCTCTGGGAACCAAACAGTCGCCTGCTCCATAGACTATTTTACTTTACATCTCAACCGCTACTGCCCATCACGATGCAGAATTTTTGCCTTGGTTATATCCTAGGAATAGGCCACTCTCCTTCTGGTCTCTTTGCAGAGGATTCATTGTAACGAACCCCTAGCATGCCTCCCTCCATTGGTGCTAACTGGGGGACTTGGTAATGACATTACTCTAGAGGGTGGTGAACATACTGGGGAGTAAAATCTATCTTTTGCTGTGGATGCCATTTGTCACACTCATTCATCTTTTTCCTGATTGCGATTCTTCCCCACTCAGAGCAGAAGATTGTTCACAGGGAGTAACCACGTAGTCAGCAATCAAAGCCTTTGAGCACGACCAAGCCAAGGAGTCTTTCCTCCTTTATTGTTTCGGCATGAGTTTGCTCACCATGAACATGGGGCTAGTATTTTGGCACTCAGAGACACTGCTCCCCAAAAGAGTCACCCTCTCTGGTTGAGCACCATGAAAAACCTTTGGGGTTCACTTCAACATAACAGCAGCACTGTACCCCCACAACAAAACCCTTCTCAATTCTGCACCAAATCTCAGATGGACAGACACCTGCATGAGGCCTACTCAAGACAACTCCTTTGCTTCAAAGTTACTCCTTGGCTGGCCAACTCTATGTGAAGAGTGGACTCCTCAAACGTGCTAACTCGGGATCTTGAGCCAGCTAGGATTGCCCAATTCCCTTACATTCAAATGTAGAGTTTGCAAAAATGCAGACATTTATCGAGTGCAAAGGTCCACCACATTAACCAATGAAGTGGTACCAAGTTCTGCTGTGTTGATGTTCTGTAGAAAGGAAATATAGGATCCAAAGCAAGAGATAAATGAATTAAGTAGGGAACTAAGAAGCAGGAGGAGAGAAAAGGGGAACCAAAGGAATGTGGGCTCAAAAGGGTGTAAAGAAGGGAGGATGTGTAAAAGGGAGGGGTAAAAGGAATAAAGCAAGTGAAATATTTGATAGGGATGAATGACAATAGGAAGGGGATATGCTGAAGAAGAGGGAAGAAATAGGGAAGAATGGAGAAAGTATGGAAGATTCGAATAAATGGATAAAGAAAATGAAGGAGAGGAGAGGGAATTGGAGTAAAAAGATAGGTGAGAAATGTAGAATGGTGGCTCAATTTCCCAGTTTTAAACTTGGGTTGTACGTGAATATGGATCATGCCAAAAATCTAAGAATTCTATACACCAGAAAACAAACTGCTATTGTACTAATGACATAGCAAAAAAAGCATAAACACATGCAAGCCGTACAAACCATATGTACACACATGTTTGTGACAATCAGGCCCCTTACTTTCCCACCAATGCCTACTACAAGGGAGAAAAATGCTGGTAATTAACTCACCATTTTTACATTGGTGCGAAGAAATTGAATAATTCTTTCATATATTTATTATAATCAAGGACACAAAGTGAATACATTTCATTTAGAGAAGGCTCTGCTGTTTGTTTAAAAGTTAACTATTCATCTCTGCACTTGTAAAATGGCCATGTACAGGGACTTCCAGTGTTCCAATTAGTACAAAAATATTCATAAAAGCCCACTGACCAGTAGTCCCATATGAAAAACAGACCTCCAATTAGGAAGGAAGGCAGATATACCAAATGTAATAGGCACTTCATTAATCTAGTGAGAAATAACTGTTCTTCATACCTGCAAAAGCCCGCGCCTCATCGGTGGGTACAGCTCTCAAATGACGCAGGTCACTTTTGTTTCCCACCAGCATGATAACGATATTATTGTCCGCGTGATCACGAAGCTCCTTTAACCAACGTTCAACATTCTCGTAAGTTAGGTGTTTGGCTATGTCGTAAACCAGCAGAGCTCCAACTGCGCCACGATAATACCTGGAATTACAATTCAGATGTCACTATTAGGACTACTGGTAATTCAGAGTGTCTCTACAGATCACAATATTTATTCACAACACTCGAAAGAGACCTGTAGCGTAAAAGGTGTCTGAACAAATGACTCATTCACATTCCACAACTTAATAAGAAACAGGTTCACCAAGGCGGACAATTAAAGAACAAAACATGAGCCACAAAAAACACTTGAGGCAAGGAAATGGGATTTGGTGGACACCCATACATGAAAACATCACATTCAACAGCATCAATTTCACATCTGTACTATAAATGGCAAAACAGAGATATGGAAAAAGTTGTGCATGGTAGGTAGGTTTTACAATGGGAAGGATACCAGAAACAACTACTACGAGTGAATGATTCCCAATTAAAATGCTTGACATAGATAGCAAAGATGGGTAAAAACAAGGAACAGCCTGATGGAATAGTCAATCAATAATAGCCTGGTAATCCACTGTGAAACAGAGTTACAGCCTGAGGGTAGTCAGAGTAGCTTCCACGCATATTTCTCATGTGGTGACATGTCTCATGAAAGAGACTGGCTTAGATCCGTCACAAAGTATTAAAAAGGACCACTCTTTATTTGTGTGACTTATTGTAGCTATTTAAGGACACTGGGAACTCGGACCTTAGATTACACTTAAATAAACACACAATATCTGTTTTTTTCAGTGGCGTTTACAACCAAGAATAAACTTGTTGGTTCTCAACAGAGACGGAAACCTTTCCCAGGCTATGCTGCATTTTGTAACAGTACTAGTAGACCCTACTGCTTGTCAGTCCTGCAAATACACGAGGACGGGGAATGGAATACCTCGACATTTTTTATGAAAAAAATAGCATTTTGAAAATGCAAGTTAAAAGTTTCCCGATATATGCATGGTTAAATTTGGCTTCACTGTAGCCGACGGAAAGCAGCCTCGGGTAACAGACATGGGAAGGGAGTATGTGGTAAGGGCAAACAGTCGCAGACTTCTCACAGATGTAGTATGGGTGGCAAGAGCTCAGAACTCAACAGCCAACCGAAAGACACAATAACGTAATGCCCTGCCCAGTGCTTACCTTTTATGGAAATAGAAAGTACTTTAACCACACAACAAAACTAAATACTACACAAAACTATGAAAGCGTAAAATTGGATTGTAATCAGTTGCATCAAACAGGGAAGTGCTATATTGCCCTTCATCTTAGCATCGCTCTCCTTTCCACTATGATCAAATTTCTGTCTCTGCAGTTCCCGACAATATATGGAGTAAGCAAGAATTAGGCACGTGCAGATAACTCAAAGTAGTCTTATTAGAGGAAAAAAGTGGTTTAATGTCTTCTTTCAAGTCTTGGTAGAAAAGTCTAAAGTGTTGCAGCTGTCTTACCTGCACATGTCTATCTGTCCCCGTATGGAGTCTAAGCATTGCATTTACCTGATCTTACTTGTGCTGCTGTTCAGGCTCTATGACTGCCGTAGAATGGATCCCTTCTTTGCAGGAGGGGCACAGCGAAAGCATGGTCTGGGTTTGAGGACCAGGGGCTGAATTAAACAAAATGCCCCAGGGGCTCAACAGGCATTTGCCCCTGCTTTGCGCGCTCCCGGGGCACTTCAGTATTACAGAAGTCTGCGGATGCTTCTGTAGTAGATAGTGCTGGCGCACTTATAGCTCCAGCGCTATCATCAGAGGGAGTTTCCTCATTGGCATGGCCCCATGCAAATTAGGGAATTTCTTTGCCTCTGCGCCCACGCCGTATTATAGACACGGGCACATAAGTAAAGAAGCTGACAGGAGGTGCGCTGACAGTGTGCCACCTAAAATGTGGCCCACTGTCAGTGCGCCCCCTTATGGCAGCTTTCTGGAGGGAGGGAAGAGGGTCCTATCAACCCCCTAGACATACCCTTGCAGGCGGGTGCAGTCACTCACTGCACCCGCCTGCAAGGGGATCTATCACCCCTCTTAAAAGTGCAGGCAGCTTGCCGCCTGTGCAGTGAAACACGGAGCAGCTGCTTCAAAGTCACTCCTTATTTCACTTGAATGCGCTGCCACCAGGGCAGCACAAGTTTGCGGCTGCCCCGGGGGCAGCACATTCAATCTAATACGGCGCGCGCACCTTGTTAGTGCTGAGCGCACCTGTTGAAAGGTGTGCACGTTGTTAACAAGGAAAATGCGCCGCACTGTTTAATACAGCCCCCCCGATTAGCTAGGGAGGTATGTTTGGTCACCCAAATACTTCTCAGAGAGATAGTGTGGTGGTCACTCACCCAACAAATACAATAAAATACTGCACTACACAGGGCTTATCTTTTTGATAAAAGAAAGTCCTTTATTCACACAGCATGACGCAACAGAACACAGAGGAATTAAGGAATGTGACAGGACTGAAATCCTGTTTAACATCTTGAGGTACTACTCCCTTCGGTACCCTCCCCCACACAAACTGAGTTTTCCAGCATTTATAATCCCAGAAGTTTAAAGTGGAATACGGCGCTGTTCAGACACTGGTGCACTTCACTCAATCACCCAAAGGCGTACATGAGACCAAAACAGTTCGCTGACTTTCCCCCTCTTGTGGGTATTTGCAAACTTGTGTGTTTGTTCTGGAGACCTCAGTCTGCAACTCGGTTCGCCCATTCTATCACAGTTCCCAAGGCCCACCGTTACGTGCACTTTGGAGTTGGGGTTTGTACAGGAACTTGAAGACTGAACATTTTTGGGCTGCAGCTATCAGCTTCTGCATTTGCAGCCTCCCAAGGCGGGGTGCTTGTGCAGCAGTTGTGACCTCTGGTTGAATCAGTGCACTCACCTACATCATTGTCGGAGCAGTCAGTTCCAACAATATCAACAGCAACTTCTCTCTCTGTGAATGTGGGCTGCCGATTTCAATCGATATGTGATTTTTGAAGAAGGCTGGATGCAGTTTACAATTAAAACCATTTTATTGAGACAAGGGGACGCCTTCCATACATGGGTTGCTGTTGGATTTGCTCCCATGTAGTCTCTCACTCTCTGGCTAGTTCCTTAGAAAGAATATGATGGACTTCCGCTGGATATTCTCTTCTACAACACTCCATCCCTCTGTCAGCAGGCAGAAAGCTTCTAGGCTTTAGGCAGACACTCAGCTACTCCAGAAGACACTGAAAGATTTCAGTTGATGCAACCTTCCTTCTAAGAAACCAGTTGTAATGCAGACACCAATCCTGGTCACACATTGGTCCTTTGAATATTCTTTAGAGAACTTCCTTCATTGGTCATCAAGAACTAGGAGCTGGAACAGAATGGAGTGGAGTGGTTGGGAATCCCAGTTTTGCAAATTTTACAGACTGGAGATGTGGATCTACTCTCTAATGTTTAGCAACTGTTTGGGTGGTTCCCTTTCATATGTCATCTTCAGGCTGTTCCGCAGATGCAACGTTAGTGCTAGCGATGGCTCTGCGAGTCAGTAGCAATGATGATGGCTCCAGGCATCAGTATTCAAAACAAGGTCACCATAAAGGGTAGAACTCTGCAAGGTCACTGTAAAGTGTGGATCTCTGCACCCAGTTGCCAATGGCAATACCTAAAGCAGTTTGTCCTCTAGGTAAATATTGTTGAAGACGGACAGTATTTTTCTGCACATTCACTGCTGAAGTTTGGTCAGTTATGGTTGTCGAACTGAAAAGAGAAATAAGCACACGAACTTTGAAGATACAAAAGAATATATGATTCTAGGTTAAGTTACTATGACTCCCTATAGTTGTACTACTATTGTAACCGATTAGCGCTGATGGAGAACAAGTGCTTTGTGCCAGGCTCAAAAATGCCTATACTTTCTCTATTATAGTTTGCATAAGATTGACAATTATCTCAACATTTTGGCTTTTTAAAATCATCATTGCTTAAACCTATTTACAAAAAGACAAAAAAAGTATGAATTTTAATGTTCATGGGGAAACCCCATGTAGGAAATAAACGAGAGGTCAGTCTCTCTACTGGGTAGCTGAAAAAGATGCTGTTTTAGGACAGGGTTTCAACATCCTAAGAGTGGAGGGTTGAAACGTACAAATTAAAAGGAACACAATGTAGAAAAAAAAATCTATACTGTTTTTTTTTTATTCCCAGTCAAAAGCGAGAGTTCAGGTATTAAAAAGCGGTGGTATTTTCCTAAAAAGACAGAGTTCCCGGCACCTGCTATGTGGGATTCGGGCGCAAGCCATAAATAATCAGTACAGCGGACTAAAAAGGTTGAACTGGTATTATAGTTTATCTTGGCCAAAAGACCAACAGCAATATTATACCCACTTTCCCACTATACCATGCTTCATATTCAGTTGCTCTAGATGGAACCCTGTAACATAGCCCGAGCACATGGAGTTCAAAAGCATACTTGAAACACTGACCTAATTAGATGTACAATCATCTTCCCTTATTCAGCAAAAAAACAACCTTGATGCTTTTTGATTTTAAGAAATTTTGTTTACTTTTTGCACAAGCTTAGCAAAAGACCTATCAGAAATAAGGGTTACCCATCCCAGTTGTTTCAAGCAATTATCGGGAGATGGAAAATTAGATCCAGAAAGCATTGCTGGTTTGTAATTCCGTCATGAAATAATCCAGTATGATGTTGTTGTTATGAAATACAAGTAGAACAGAGATAAAAAAAGAAAAAGAAATCAAAGGTCCATTCTTCAAAAGTGCTAGGGGCACGTGAATAGTTTCATAATTTGAGGAAGTTGTTATCAAATGTTTTTTTTTCCAGGAACAAGCAATTGGGTAAACCTGGCTGAGCCTTTTTTGCGTAACAGCACAAACTGTACGACATGTTTTTCAAAAGTCCATCTTTGCACAACATAACCAATTTAACGTATTATACTTTTTTTCGCGACTGTTCTGTAAGGCCCACATTCTTTATTTTCTGATCCTATCTTTCAGGAATTTAATAGTTTTCTGACGTCAGAACACCACACAGATATTACAATACACAGTTCACACATTAGGAGTCAATTCTAAGAAACTTGTTAGACAAAAAGCCAGTGTATTTGTTTACTGACAAAAATACACCACATATGCAAAGTTGTAACCCTTTGATCAAAACTGGCAACAAAAAAAAAAAGTCACTTCAGCAGGATCTCTCTTGTACTTGAAACTGCACAACTGTTTTAAACCTCACCCCACCCAAGTAGAGTTGGTTACAATCCTCGTATTTCATTAACAGCTGTTTGCCTTTAAGATCACCTAACATGTATTGAGCGCTGGTTAATTCTCTCTAAAAGTTCTTGCTCCTTTCCAATTATGACCTTGACAACGAATACGGTGTGCTTCTGCCTGTATTAAACTGACTCTACTTGGAGCCGAAGGCCTCGCACAATAATTAACTGCAGTTTATTCTAACAATGCACTTGGAAATGTGCTGGGCATAAACCAGTCAGAGGACCCTTCAACAAGGTGTCCTGCTCTCAAGCAGCTCCCTGTCTGGCCTATTTAATTGTAAGGTACATTGTGATACCCCGAGATGGTCTACAAAGGTGCCGGCTTTTGAACCGACAAGCTCAAACATTAACTTCCTGCCTGTTAAGTCTTATCAGATACATACGAAACAGCAACATGCTTTAGAAAAAGCCAAGTTAAGTGATATGGCTAACTGCAATTTTGGCACCACAGCTATGAAATTCTCTTCCATTTCTTTGGTACCATTAAGGATCACTGAGTTCCATAAACTCGTGTCTCGTGTTGTGCCCCAGATGCAACTCAGTCTTCTAGCATTAAGAGCCTACTTGCTGTAATTGTGTATGGCTAAAGGCTTTAAAATACAATAAACCCAATCAAATCATATTACGTTAGCCAAGCCTCGCAGTCAGACAGGTATCATCAGACAGCCCTAATGTGCATTTCTTTTTTCTTTCAACAACAGTTTCCTTTTGTCTGGGTTTTAAATGCAAATGCTCATGGAGACTTGGCGGGGTTGGAGGTTGAATTCAGAGGCCTTTGTTACAACTAAATGCCCCACCTCTTGGTCAACTGGCAAACAAACTAGCGACAAGTCAGACTGTTTCCTATTCATGCGAAATAACCGAAAAATCAACTATTTTTTCCAATACCATTCTATAGGAATAAAGCTGCATGTAAAAAAGTCTCAGAGCTACGGCTCTCTACACACCCAGAAACCACATTATTTGAAGTATGTAGTAGTGCACTCTAACTTTGTAGGCCTGATTACATCAGGAGTAACTGTCTACAAAAATACATCAATGGTGCCACCCATGGGAGGAAAAACAGGTGAGATATGAAAACAAAATCAGCTACAGGTTTATGCATGAAAGCTTCACACTTTTGCCTTCTAATTTAATTTTGTGTTGTCATTTCTTCAGTCCTGCAGATAGGACAAAATCTGCTACTAACATCTGGTTTTATTTTTGGTGAGAATTATTTACTATTCCACCCGGACATATACATATAATAAGCTAGGAAAACTTTTTGGGACAATATTGTACTATTAAAGAATCAAAGTACATATGTTGAGAAATTAGTTTGTACAACTTTTTACTGATGACATTACAGAAACTATAAAACGCTCACCAAAACTTATTACAGAATCAGGAAACAGACTAGTTCTGAACCCTTAGGAAAAAATACTAATTTAAAGTACTATCCCTCATTCACGAAGCTGTACTTTTCAATATCTGGGCACTAGTCTCCTGATGGCATAAGTACAAGCTGCAGGAGCACTCACAGTTTCTTTAACTTCACCCCAAAATGTTCTCTCATAGGTGGCTGGAGGTCCTTGATGAGAGGAGTGATCCTTTGGAACGCTTGGACACTTCCTAAAAACAAATGACTCCTCTAATGCCATGTAAGCACTGTTTCAAAAAGAGCATATGTCAAAATTGCTTCCAGCTTGCCTGTTCAGTGATTGTGATTGTGACTGGCATGCTGTATTGATTGCACAAAATTAATAAATTAAAAACATGGGATAGAACTGAGCCTTACGCTGGATCTATTTGGTAAAGCTCATCTCTGTATCAAGAAGATACTGGGAAATTACTTTCTAGTGCCAGCCACTAAACTTATATTTAGCCTTTGTAACAAAACACAAGGCAAGATTTTGAAAAACTGCCCCGCCTATAAACACAAGCCATATGCTACTGGGAGTGCTTCTGGCTAGAAGGACTATCTAGTGAAGCAAGAAAAACAATCATTGTCTCACACCCACTGGCATAAGCATAACTCACGCAGAAGTTATAGCACGATATCTTTCTTGTCCTGCGGTGTCCCAAATTTGTGCTTTAATTGTTTTTCCATCGACCTGGATACTCCTGGTTGCAAACTCCACTCCGATGGTGCTTTTGCTCTCCAGATTAAATTCATTGCGTGTGAATCGTGAGAGGAGATTACTCTTCCCGACACCAGAGTCGCCAATCAACACAACTGTAGAAAAAGAGAATAAATTATTAACGTACATTGAAGGCATACCATACTGCTCTCAAATCCTACTGAGGTCTTCACTGTGGTGTTTTAATAGAGCAAGACATGTCATCTCAGTGACACGGCTGGGCACTAGAGTAAGTGTAAAATGTTTGAGGCAGAATCAATCAGTACAAGTCCAATCACATCCGAAGCATGTAACCTAGTTTTATTTCTTCATCAAGACCTTCTCATCATAAGTCATCAGCAGGACGGGAGCCTAAAGACTGTTTTGATGGTTTCCAGAACTAGGGGTTGCTGGTTCCGCACTCAAGGCTGGGTGAAAGATATTCCAGAGCCTGGAGCATTGGACTCCCAGGCCCATATTTATCAAGGTTTTGCATCACTCTTGCACCATGCATGGGGGCTCAAGGGTGACGCAAAACCTAAGTTAGATTAATCAAGCCTTGCTTGCGTGGCCCTGCATTACTTGATAAATCTAGAGTAACGCAAGGCAGTGCAAAATCGCTGCCTTGCTTTACTCTGCCCTGGGAAGGCGTTCCATGGGTGGAGCATGGTTGTTCCCACGCATCCACCCATGGATTTTGACGCATTCCCAGATTTACCATGAGTGGTAGACCTGGGAATGCATCAAAAGACTACACCTCCCCAGGTGAGGAGTAATGAAGAGAAATATCTTTACTTATCCTCGTTTTTCCACTTTCTACATGTGCTGCATTCTGCAGCACACGTAGAAGAGGAAAATGCCTCTCAGATTTGTTTTTGAGCAGGAAGGCGTCCATTCATGCAAAAAAAAAAAATCCTGCATACAAAGCAGGCACCCATGACGCACGTGAGCCTGCGTTGGCGCGAGGCTGCTAATTGTGAGCCGGCAGAGGATAGGAATGCATCAAATCTTGATAGATGTGGCACATTCCTGCCCTCCCTTTTTCACAAAGTGCAGCAAGATGTCTTGCTGAGTTGCGCTGCGTGAAAGTTTGATAACTAAGGCCAACAATTTCTATTTTCTGGATGTTCCCTAAGGAAGCTTGTGGACAATGGCAATAGAGTAAATTGTAGTCAGGAGTCACATTTTGCAAACTGCTAGGACCTCTGTTTCAGAAGGACTTCTTGGGGCTCGGATGAGTCCCCTATTTGATCTGTGTTGTTAGGAACAGTCAGTGAGGGCCTAGTTTTGCAACTGCCGCCATCTGCCAGTGAGCTTTTCTCAGACCTGTATACCGGTTATATTTCCGTAGTGCAACTGCACAATCACTAAGGGCTGTTTTTAAAAAGACATTTTTTGTAACATGGCCATTTGTTGATTGGCAACCTTGACTAGGGCATTCATTCTGAAGAAACAATAAATGTTTTATTTAAATCATGCTTCCCCAACGAGTAGCTCATGAGCTACTGGTAGCTCTCCAGCTACCTGTAAGCTCTCTAGTGTGCAGCCTAGCAAATTAGAGGTTTTTGTTTGACTGTATTAATATATGTATACCAAAGTTGAAAAATGTGTATTTGTGACAACAATGTGTTTTTTCAGAACTCATATGCTGATGTTTAGAGAAAAATTGTTGAATTTCTGAATTGTATTTAAAGCAGATATTTGAGTGATAAATCATATATGGTGATGGAGAGAATTATTACGAATATTATTACCGTGATGCCTGGGGCATTGCAGCTATGGCTGCTATGCATTACCCATGTAAAGGCATTCCAAATTGACAAAGTATTTTTTTTACATTATTGCTGGCAAGCCTGATGCACTGAGGTGATCACTGCTGGTAATGTTGCCTAGGGTAGCATTGTCTCATGCGGTCACTACTACAACACCAAAACTAGTAGCTCCGGGATGATTTCCATTAAACAAAAGCAGCTCTGATTACAGAAAAGGTTGGAGACCCCTGTTTTACATAAAAATTACAAACTGATTTCTTGCGTTCTGTGAGGCAATTGTTGTGGGGGAACTAGGCTTGAGAGGCAATTGAAGGAAGAACGCTGTGATGTGTCCCTCCGATCTCCAGGATCTGTTTTCCCTCACTGTATGCTGAGAAAGTGTGTATCTGAGCCAAAGGTCCAAAGGGTTAAAGTATGTTATCAAGTTCATCTTTGCTCCGATTTTCTTAGATTGGGTGTAAATTCGGCTCTAGTCAGCTTATGTGTGGAAATGACCCGATAACGCCGAAATATCTATACCACTGTGGGCATGTAAATAAAGAAGACCAGAGGTGCAAGGACAGATCATTGTGCAGCATGGCATATAACCAAACCAAAGAAAGATTTCTCAGAACCAAAGCAATTTTACTTGTAAAAAGATTGACAAATTTGACCACTTTGCTTTACTTCTACCACCACTTCTAGAGAGGGGAACCCAAACTGTCTAAATAACCCATAAGCTACAATTCATGATTTCATTTACCAAGATGAATAGACAACATGTAGTTCAAACACTTCACAAGATAAGGTAACCCACAGGTGACACTCCTCCAACACAAAGGTCACGCAGAGAAAACAATGCATGAAAGCACAACAGAAAACTGAATGTATCAGGCTATGAAAATTTCAAATCCCAAAGCCTTGCATTCAGTTGCACAAACGCCAACACCTACATTCACACATACTCACCTAGGCACCTTATCCACACGATTCGCACATGGGAGCACGACACAAATACAGATAAAACACATACTGGTTTCTATCTAAAACCGAGAAGACAAACATGGAAAGAGGCCTTCTCAGACTTTAAACCAAGAGTTTGGAAAGTGTCCAGTGAACTGTACGCGGCACCAAACTACTAGTATTCATCGTGTATCATAACTCATAGTAGCATACGAACTCTGTCTGCACTGTACAAAAGGAGTCTAAAAAAAGCATACCATAAAACCAGATAAGACTATGCACTCATTCATACTATACCACGTAATGCAATACCATAGACTCGCTCAGTTCAACCGCATAGTGTACACATCACAGGGGAACTACACTAAAATTATCCATGTGATATAAGGAAGCCTGTATTACCAGGATAATCGTGTGCTCTACAATAACCACCGATTATCAGACATCATAAACATACAAACACAACAAAGACCATCTAGGATTAACGATTCCAACAAAATGGGTTTTCCATCACAATTAGCTGCACTTGCCACATGATGAAAGATGGAAAAATGTCCAGATTTAATCAAAATAACAATTTCGAGTTAAAAAAACCCAAAACAAAGTGTATGTACTGATTTGCAGTCCATGGCAAAAAGTTAACCAACTACTTTTTTAACTGCTGGGAGGTAGGTAGATAGAGAGGTGCAGAGATCCCAAACTGATGGACTGCGTGCGGGAATGGCTTTTATCAGTGGAAGAAAACAACCCTCCATATTTAAATGTAATGCAAACAGAGTGGGAAATAGTTCCTGCCTAGTCTTTCACTATACAAGCAAGTTCAAATTTACATTAGGCATGGACAAAATTTCCGCTACTCGAGTGAAATCGTGTGCACATTTTTTAAGTATTACGGTACGCTTGTTACACACATTTTCCGAAATTGCGTCATTAAAAACCATGTGGCGTAATTATGCTATTTTATTGGGAAAATATTAGCACAGGAATAATGTAAAAGACGAGAATGCAAGTGGCTGCTGGTCGCGACACTTGTCTTGTTAGCATGTCACGCATCCTTAATGGACATGAAGCTTCATTTTAGGCTAAAATCCCTATTTTGAATTTTGCATAATTTTTACGGAATTTTGCCAGCATATTTATGCATATTGTATTGTAATTGCATTTATATAGCGCTTACTACCTCTGAGGAGGCGTCAAAGCGCTTTTTCGTCGAGTAGCACGCTACTCTGGAACCCATAAAGGATTAGTGGTGAATTAGTATAGTGAAATATGAAAGTAATTTGAGTGGTGGATATTAGTCAGTTATTTGGATTGAGAAGGATAGCGGAGGGATAGAAGAGGGAAAAAGGTTTGCATTTATATAGCACTTGTTACCCCTGATGGGATGTTGAAGCACTTTTTCGTCGAGTAGCGCGCTACTCTGGAACCCATAAAGGATTAGTGGTGAATTAGTATAGTGAAATATGAAAGTAATTTGAGTGGTGGATATTAGTCAGTTATTTGGATTGAGAAGGATAGCGGAGGGATAGAAGAGGGAAAAAGGTTTGCATTTATATAGCACTTGTTACCCCTGATGGGATGTTGAAGCACTTTTTCGTCAGAGTAGCACGCTACTCTGGAACCCATAAAGGATTAGTGGTGAATTAGTATAGTGAAATATGAAAGTAATTTGAGTGGTGGATATTAGTCAGTTATTTGGATTGAGAAGGATAGCGGAGGGATAGAAGAGGGAAAAAGGTTTGCATTTATATAGCACTTGTTACCCCTGATGGGATGTTGAAGCACTTTTTTGGCGAGTAGCACGCTACTCTGGAACCCATAAAGGATTAGTGGTGAATTAGTATAGTGAAATATGAAAGTAATTTGAGTGGTGGATATTAGTCAGTTATTTACACAAATTTCTTACACCTATATCCACAGACCATGTTCCCAAAAGCAGCGGTCTTTAAAAAAAATAAAAAATTAAAAACATTTTTTGGGTTTGTTTGTGTGGGGTAATGACTTGAATCTTAAAGTGGCCAATAGTAAGACAGGTTTTACATAATAAATATACAATGTACAACTAGGATCTGCGGCGCTCTCTTATAACGGAAAAAGTTCTTACAGAGACCTTTTGTGGATACAGAAAGCAAACCGAAGGCACATTTTAAAGCATAACTGGGAAGCACAGAATAAAAGAAGCACACTGTTTATTTCAACAACTGTGTACAAAAACCCCTCGTTTTGCTGTGTGCAAAATGAAGCATTTTAAACACTAACTATTTGACTTTCAGATACTGGACAGTGTTTCTGGAATGTATTAATGTGCTTTTATGCCAGACAAAAGCTTTAAATGCTCATTAGTGAGAGAAAGCAGAAATGCCTGTATGTACTTTCAGACTTCCTGGGCAGAGCTCTTGAAGCAAAGCAGCACTGGGTAAGTGAAAAGGCATTCACCTGGCCAAAGAACACTGCAAACAATCACTTGTCAGAAAGCAGAGCTATTACTCCCCCGCAATCCTATCCTTTGCAATATGCAGATAATAGGGATAGGCCGGGCTTAACACAGACAGTAGAGTTGTCCCTCTCTTGCCAGACAGAAAAAGCAAGTGCTCACTTGTGCCAGACAGCAGAACTATCTCCGGCTCAGCAGACTCATCCCTCGCTCAAGACGGACAGCAGAGCTACCCTTCACTTACAACAGCCAGTTGAGCTTTTACTCTCTTGCCAAACAGACAAAGCAAGTGCCACTTGTGCCAGACAGCAGAACTATCTCAGGGTCAGCAGACTGATCCCTTGCTTACGGCAGACAGCAGAGCTACCCTTCACTTACCGCACCCAGTGGAGATGCCCCCGCTTGACAGACAGCAAAACTATTCCTCGCTTGTGGCAGCCAGTAGAGCTACACCCTGGTCGGCAGACCGATCCCTCGGCTTAGACAGAAAGCAGAGCTATCCCTCTCTTACCACAGAGAGCAGAGTTCTGCTTTGCTCAGCTGATTTTTCTCTGACGTGTTTCATACCTGTCAGTTCTCAGGGTGTTGCTCTGCACTATTGGGGCCCTGGAAGAGAAAACCTGGGGCACCAGGGCTCTTGACAACCGAGAACAGGGACCCCTGGGGAAACGGTTTCCAACAAACAACTCTGGTGAACCAAAAGAAAGCAAGGGGGTAGAGGCCTGTGGGTACCGAGAGGGGAGTTCACACTCAAAGTTGGAGAGAAATGAAGACGAGAAACATGGCTGTCAGATGACAGACCTGTGTATTACAAAGAAATCAGGAAATCACGACTCAGAGCGGGGTGGCTAGGACAGTGTTATTCTGTGACACTAAAGGGTCACTGGGCCACCCGTCCTCTTCCAAAGGGTCCAGCCAGTGCTTTGAAATCCGCGTTTCCATTTCTGCGTTCTAGAAAGCTTTGAAAGTGCACCGCATGGCCGCTTTACACAATGGAAAGATAACGCACTTCCACCCCATCGTTAAAAGACACACATCCCGACAGGAAATGTTTACTCCCTGTTGGATTATCTCACAAATCCCATGAGTCAGGCACTGATATCAGGGCTGCGCATGTGCTGCAAGGGTGAGTCACTGATGAACCCCAGAGCTTCCCGGTTTCACCCTTTATATACAGCTCACAAAATACATTCGAAATAACCATTGTGGAGGTAGGAAAAGACCACCTCCTCTTAAGTCCCGTGGGACAAATGATATATACACATAAAACCGAATTCCTCTACAGCTCCTATTGTAAAGGAAGCTAAAACAGAGTCCAAAGGGCGCCTGGATATCTTCACAGATACCTTGCAATGAACACGGCCCAGCTCTCCTTGAACGGACTGTGCTGCTGCCTGACTCAGCAGGCCCTGGGTGCCTTCCAATCAGTGCCTGCCTGTAAGAGCACATAATGGCTGCTTCCATTAGGGACAATGGGCTTCGCTCTGGTTAGCCATTTCACCCTCTATATAATGACTGTCTTTCGCCTCAAGTAGAGTCAACTCATACCTGATGACTTGCTTATTAGGTTGCATGTCAGTGGTGGTCCGCCATCCTAAAATATGGATGATAACTGAATAGAAATATTATTTTCATTGGATGCTGGTGAGGTTGGAAGAAGTCAGGACGCTGTGGCCAAATTACAGAAACCAGTTTAAAATCCTTGAACGCAATGGATTTAGTCCACTGACAAATTGTCTGATAATATGATAAGATAAAAGGAACCTTATCAATAGTGCTTTATTTAATTCATTAATAATATTTTTCTTAAGTGTTGCAGTGCTTGGTGGCATCGGGGGCCTTACACAAAACAGAGATTACATTTGAGAGTATAAGGAGCGGAGTAAAGCCGAACATTTTAGAAGCTGAGATAATATTGACACTTGCAGAACATTTAAAACAGGGCAGTAGTAGACGTGATAATTCAAACAGGGGCAAAAGAGATGCGTTTAACCTAAATATTTGGTTTATTTATTAGTGAAGTGTGAGTTCCAATACGACTGTGCGAAATCTTGGTCTAATCTGTGGCATTGTGACCTAAGTGCAACTGCCAGTGGCTGTTGTCTACTCCCACAAATCCACTATCCCAATGTGTACCCGTTTGAGAAGAACGGATTGATTCAAACAAACTTTAGTATAAAACTCCACCGAAACATATTGTACCTTGACTTCAAAAACCTAAGTCAGTAGCACTCTCAAAGACCACGCATCAATAATTTCGATGACCTATGGCGCCAGTGAACGCTAAAGAGTTGTCTAAATTAAGAAGCATAAGGAAGGAAAATTAGGAGTCGAGAAAAGTTAAATTTCATAGTGTATTATGCAATTAAAGCCTAATTCTGAAGTATTCAAAAGGAGCTCTTTTAAACACACAATGATGCATATTGAAATTCTAAAGATATAGAAAATAAGTAGGATTAAACACAATCTGAGGATCACATTCAAATTGTTCTTCACCAAACATAGGTAATGCCAGTTTACTAGTATGGTCTTTTCTACCTCTATGAAGAAAACAGTTTTGTGATATATTTTTAAGGTTTTGAACTCAGAAGACAACAAGCAAGAATGGAAGCCCTTCTTTTATTTCATGCAGCCCCAAAAGGTTACAGAACTGGACTTCAAATTCGGGTTTACAATAACTTCACAATATAGGGCTGCTGGAGGCACCTCTTTCTCTTAGAATACACCCCTGCAGATCAGCATGGTTAATTACATATTTAGTATATCTCACTAGAGGACATGATTACTATACATGATATCAAACTTTAAGTAAAGACGCTAAATATGATTGACTCGTACAAACTCAAAGCCTCATCTTGAAACACCTGCAGATTGGACAGCAACATCTGTGAGGTAAACATGATATTTCTTCAAAAGTGAAACTACATTTTCAAGCCAAACAATTAAGTATTTTTACATCATGTTTAAATTGCATCTAAACAAATAGGTTTTTGGCTCCAAATAAAAGGATTCACTCTATCCACTATTTGTAGCTATTAACACCTTAGCATACCCAAATACATCAACAAACAGCTGAAAGGTGATCGGATAACTTTTGTGGAGCTCCCGCCTCTTTGCCACACTGATGTGCTAACTTTTTAGCAATTTTTGATCTGTTTGAGCAACAGACTATTTTTGTTGGAATCTGGAAATTCTTTAGCGTATGGATTATATGTCATCAAATTAAACTCTACCATTATGCTTAAAACACATGCAATTCGAGTAGGTTTGCCAAACCTCACAATTGAACCACATATAAAAAATATAATCTTATAGAACATGATCTTCCAAACTTATCATTAGGTTAATCACATTTTGCAATACCAACCCAAACTTTACAATATGGCATAATCCACTACCTCGAAGTTAAACATATTAGTTGGTTAAGATTTACAAATTAATTAGTTAGCAACACAAGGTGCCCCAATAATCAAAATCTTCTGGACTCTTCTGTGATCCAGGCTCAAAAACACGTCAGAATTGTTATTTTTTCCATTAACATTAAAAAAAACCTGGACGCCATGCAATTCACCTGTTTCAGAGAGGTGCACGGTTTTCAGATGATCTAACCAGTCTCAAAAGGGGAGAGTTTCCCTGAGTCGTTGAACGAATGGAGGACTCTCAGATATAACTTACATGTCATGTCCCATTCTGAAGATCCAATTTTTGACACAAGAATGTACACTATGAGATCCTTATAAAACCAAGAGTACAAACACAACAATATCTCAATGCTGAGCAATCATCAATAATGTATGTGTACATCTCGGAATAATATTCATGACAACTTTAAGTATTCTTAAAACTATCTTTATCCAAAAGAAGAAGTACGTTTGGGTCACAATACAGCTTCAGATCGACTCTGATCTTTGGAATTATGGCAGAGTCGGTAAAGAACTTGGCTTTCAAGCCTTTAGGCCCATCCTCTAAACAGATGTAACCAAGACTGCAAGCCCATCATACTGTCATCCTCCTAACTGAACTCATGCCATGCTGCCAAGGCCTACACTGTATGTTGTGGTTACACAGTTTCGTAAAAAAAGATAAAAATGCAAAGACCTAGAACCGAACAATTACAACATGATATCAAGTCTCCCATACTTTGACAAAATCACAAAAATTATATTGCCCCACCAATTAGAGCATTACAAGGTTTTCAAGCTCAAACAAGCTAGCTCTTGCACCATGGAACTGAATCTGCATTACTAGATGTAAAGGAGAAGTTAATATGGATAAAACATTATGGTAAGTTTGTGGTACCTACAGAAGCGTCTGCAACCTTGGATAGCAACAATAAATACAGACTACTTAAAGAAAGGGGCAGTAAAATAATTATCGTAGGACTAAGATGATTGTAGCTCCACTTTCATAAAATGCCTTCTCATGAGAACTTATAGCCCAACGCACCCATGTTACATCGGTGTGCATCATGGTTCACTTGTGCCTCTTTTAAACGCACTTGTTTCCTGTAGCCTCTCATGGAGCATAAAAGGTCACCGAGTCAATGGTACTGTCAGTCACCGGCAGTCTTGCCAACTCTGATGATGATGGCATTCTGATGTTCCTATAACTTAAAGGAGCCTTGGGCAAGTCCTTTACCAGAGTATCTAACCCCTAACAACGCAAATATCTCAGCACAAGCCTTGGTGTCGTGCTTCCTTAGCGTAGCATGGCCTCCGTTGCTAGGGTCATTTGGGGACAAAAACACAATCTCACGCAGTAGAATAGTTAGTGTCTTACTTCCACTATGTAAAGATACCCAAAAAACGCTACTGCAGATCCGGTGAAGCCCCAAAGTTGACCCCAGGAAGCCTCCCAGCAGAAGCTGAGACACTCCTGCAAAATCAAGGCTGCAAGTTTCCTGACCTCAGAATGCCCCTCTGCAAAGACCACGAGGGCACCTATGTGGAACAATGAAGATGCAATGCAGATTCGATAATGCCTCCACCGCCTACGCCCTACCACTGCAACACCAATGCCTCCTTCCCCGACCTCATAATGGTATTTCTGCAGAGTCCAGCATTCGCCATTTCTTAGACCGCCCTGGGCCCCACCCGCAGCCCCTTCCCCATCTGCATTCCTTAAAATGCTCACTTTAAAGACACCGCATAACGAACATTTTCAACATGCCACGGTGGAATACCCCTGTATTCCAAGTGGTGATTTAATCATCTGTCTACAATAGTAGTGTCAGGGCGACTGTACATCCCCACACAGCTCCGCCTCTTTCCCGGTACTGGTCGCAGAGGCGCAGCGGACCCGCTACTTCGCCCCCTCCCAGCCCTCTCAACCGCCTCCCTCCTCCCAGGGTCCCTTGTCCCCGCACCTTTGAACAGGTAGTCGTACTCGTCGTCCCGGGTGCCCATGTCCGTGTCGGTCTCCGGACAATGCAGACTCTGTTGGATCCTGACCCTGCAGGGTGGAAGCGACCAATCACAAACGGCGAGCAGGAAGTGGACACGGGATGCCAGGCATGCAGCCAGTCGAATCCTACGGCGTGCTGACTGGCAGAGTAGCGGACCAATGGAATTCAGGGCATTAGGAACCGAGTAACGGCCACTGTACGGTAACGCTATTATTGTCAGTTCAACCCGGAAATATATGTGATGGAACGATGTACGGTCGGTACAGCCGGAAGTACAACGGGAATACCTTGCTGGGTCGGCTGTTGTGATTAGAACCCACAGTTGGGTATAAATGCAGCAAGGGTACAATATATTTGCGGAGTAGTGGCTGGCGTATCTGTAAATATAAGGGATTTATTTATTTAATGCATTTTTATATAGCGCGGACTTAACCCGAAGGTGTCAGAGCGCTGTACAATAGAACCAGTTACGTTACATGAGAGAAATGGTACAAAATAGAACGTTACAAAAATAAACAGGAGAGGTAGAGTAAAACCATATAGGCAATAACACAATATCAGACACAGCAATCAAGGGTGGGGAATGAACAAGAAGATGTTACAAATTTACAATGATGAACTAGCTTCCTGGAGGGGTCTGAGAATGAGGGAATTAGTTCTGAAAGTGTCTTTGGAAGAGAAGAGATTTGAGGTCCGCTTTGAAAATCTGGATGGAGGTGGTGGCACGGAGCAATGGCGGAAGCGAGTTCCAGATTCTCACCGCATTATGAGAACGATTGAGCCATCGATCTTTCCTTTTTGAAGGAGGGGGGCTCAAGCAGAAACTTTTCTGCATTCCGAGAGGGTCTCGAACCTCCTGACATTTTCAATTTATTCGCCAGGTAACGAGGGGAAGAAGTGTGCAAGGCTTTATGGGTGATGCAGGCAGTTTTATAAATGGATCTTGCCTCGATGGGAAGCCATCGAAGAGAAGACAGGATAGGAGTAATGTGGTCACTACGTTTGGATCCTGAAATAAAGCGAGCTGCTGAATGGAGGACGGATTTGAGTGGGGAGAGGTGAGATTTGGGTAAGCCAGTCAGGAGAGAATTGCAGTAATCCAGTCTAGAGAGAACTAGCGATTGGACCAGTGTTTTTAGGTCTTTCTCCGGGAAGAACCGACGGATCCCCCACAGAAGTCGCAGCTGGTAACGTGCGTTCTTAACAATGGTGTTGATGTGGGAGATTAGGTTGAGTCTTTTGTCAAGTATGACACCTAGGGATTTAGCGCTGTCGACAATGATGGGTTTATTGTTGAGTAAATTCAGCTGATCCATCCAGGATTGAACCGGAGGAGGGGAGAGAGAGGTAGATAGGAGGAGGAATTCAGTTTTGGTGGGATTGAGAATGAGTTGGTGAACTAACATCCAGTTGTGAATAGAGTTGAGAGTAGAGTTGAGTAGTGAAAGATCGTGTGCGGAAGACACCTTGAGGTAGATTTGGGTGTCATCCACATAGAGATGGTAGTGGATCCCAGATTTACTTAGGAGGTTCCCTAAAGGTTCCAGATAGAGATTAAACAGAGTGTGTGCAAGGATAGAACCTTGAGGGACGCCTTGACCTACCGCCAATGGAGACGAAAGACTGTTCGCTCTCTTGATCATTTGGGATCTGTCCGAGAGGAATGAGGCAAACTATTTAAGCACTGTGCCTTCCACGCCCATTCTCTGTTGAAGAATGTTAAGGAGGGTGTTGTGATTAGCAGTGTCAAAGGCTGCAGAGAGGTCAAGAAGAATCAGAAGGCACGATTCCCCAGAATCGAGTATATGCAGCGCATCATCAATCACTTGTAGCAGGGCTGTTTCAGTGCTGCAATTTTGGATGAAACCAGACTGGAACACGTCAAGGAGATTATTGTCCATAATATGTAGGGAAAGTTGTTTCGCAACACATTTTTCTGTGATTTTAGAAAGAAAAGGGAGGTTGGTGATGGGGCGGAAGTTGTTGAGGTCATTCGCATCTGCGGAAGGTTTTTTTAGAAGAGGGGTAACCTGTCCTGTTTTGAGGGCAGCCGGGAGGGAGCCTTGACTAAGGAAGAGGTTAACTAGCCTGGTCCAGTAAGAGAGAGTATTGGTGTAGAAATCAATGGCGATGCCACTAGGGATGGGGTCAGAGGAATGGTTGGAGGGTTTGGTTTCAAGGATGCATTTGAGGAGGTCATCTTCCGAGATGGCTGCAAAGTTCTGCCAAGTGACTAAGGATTTTCGTTCCTCAATGGGGGTGGGGTGGGTGAACTGATCCACTAGTGATTTTACCTTTTCATCAAAGAATAAAGCGAATTCTGCTGCTTTCTTTGAAGAATCCTCAGGATTGATGGTTTGGGGAGAGCAGTTTGGGTTTTTGATGAGGTCAAAAAGTTTTTTGGGTCTGTTCTTGGCTGAGTCGAGGAGGGATCTGAAATGTGATGCTTTTTCATGGAATATGTGCTTGTGGTATTTGGATCTTGCCGAACGTAAATGAGAGAGATTGGTGGTGGAGGGAGATTGTCTCCACTGTTTCTCCAAGATTCTAAGGTTTTTCCTTTCATCATAGAGAGCTTTATTGAACCAAGGTGCTGAGGGGGTGGGTCTTTTCTTTTTGCTTTGGAGTGGAGCGACTATATCGATTTCGACTGCTAGGACTGAGAGGCAATGGGAGGTGAGATCATTGACATCCACGTTGGGGTCTAGTCTAGGAAGTGATTGCAACGCAGAGTCACACAGAGTGTCAAGATCAATGTTTTTAGTGTTGCGGTACCAGGTAGTTGCCCTTTTGGGTTGGCCGAGTGTAATAACGTGCGATAAATGAAAACGGAAGGGAATGAGGAAGTGGTCTGACCAGTCTACATGGACAGGGGGAGCAATAGTGAGCAGGTCTGCTTTGGATATGACAAGGTCCAGAATTGAGCCCTTAGAGTGAGTAGTTTCCGAGCAGTGTTGGAAAAGATCATTGGCTGAGAGAAATGTGGCAAGCTTGTTGGCCGCCGAGTCTTCCAAAGAGCCCCAGTGTAGATTGAAGTCACCCAGGAAGATCTGTCTGTCACTTTGAGACAATTGGTCACTGATGAAGTCGGTGAGTTCCTCCAAAAAGGGAGAGCAGTTACCGGGTGGATGGTAGATGACATGGAACCTGAAAGGTGAACCGTGATGAACTTGAAGTTCTAGGGATAGGCTTTCGAGTGTACTTAAGGGGATGGTAGGAAGGACTTTAATTTGAAGGGAGTTTCTGAAAATGATAGCGACACCTCCACCAATTTTGTCAGTTCTGTCATTTCTGAGGATGGAGTAGTCAGTAGGTATCAGAAGATCAAACAAAGTATGAGAGGAGTCATTGAACCAGGTCTCAGTGAGGCAGAGCATGTCAAGATTGTGATGGGTGATAGTGTCGGAAATTTCCAGTTTGTGCTTGATTGCAGATCTGCAGTTGTGGAGCAAACAATGCAGCTCTGACGCAACAGTTTTAGTGATGGGGGAGTTTCGGCTATTGAGGGAGATGGGGATAAGATTCTTGTATGAGGGTGCCAGGGAAGACGAGGGGGGCTGGATGGATCTGACAGAGGAGATGGTCTGAATAGAGAATTGTGTGGGATTCTTAGGAGGGGAAAGTGGAGGGGGATTGACGTTGGTGGTCTTGTAGCTGCCAGTAAGTTGGCGATGTCTGTGGAGGATAGACTGTGGTTGGCTTTATTGGGGCGCGGGAGCAGGGAACTCCTCGGGAGGTTGTTAGGGAAGTGGGATAACTTAGCACTTAGAAGTGAGATGGACGAGACAAGCTGGGAAATGGAAGAGATGAGAGAATCGAGTTTATTTTCCAGGGAGAGGAGGGCTGAGCACGCAGTGTTGGGAGGCTCGCTGGTTAAGGGAGGGAGTGCAGTAGGCGAGGGAGGACAGGGAGAGGTGGTTAAGGGAGGGAGAGCAGTAGGCGAGGGAGGACAGGGAGAGGTGGGGGAATGGGGGGTATTGGGGTGCAGGGGTCGAAGGTAAGGAACGATGGTGGTAGAGAGGAGTGGATGGTGTTACAGTGATAGTTTTACTGGTGTTGAGCATAGGGGTAGAGTAGAGATCAAAAGTGGGAGGAGGCAGTTGAGGGGTAGAGAGGGGGTGGGGGTGGAGTGGGGAGGGCGGGGGTTCAAAAGAAGGCCGGAGATATGGGAGGATGAGAGGAGAGGGGGCTATACAAGGAGGGGAAGGAGGGGGGGCAAAGGAAGGCCAGAGGTAAGAGGAGAAGAGAGGAAACTGGGCTGTACAGGGAGGGGAGGGAGGAGGGTCAAAGGAAGGCCAGAGGAATGGGGAGAGGAGAGAAGGTGCTGGATAGGTACCGTATGCTAGGAAAGGTGTATGTAGGGGAAGAGGCACCAGGCAGAGTTGGGGGCATTGGGCCAAGTGGAAGTTGGGGGAGGAGTTTGGGACTGTAGGGTCAGAGGGAGGGAAGAGGGTGGAATTACCGATAGGGGTGACAGGGTTGCAAAGCATAGGAGGAGTAAGGGGAGGTAGAAGAGAGATGGGAGGTGAAGGAGAAGAATTAAGGATACGAGGGAAGGGGGAGAGCGGAAAGGGATGAGGCGAAGGAGAAGGGAGGAGGAAAGGGGAGGGTAGGGAAAGTTGACCGGTGGACCAGGTTGTAAGATAGGTGGATTAAGTAGGGGGAGATGGGTAAGAATAGGGGGATTAGGGGGCGGGAGATGGCATTGGAATATTGGCAAGATGCAGGGTGGGGAGGGGAAGCCGGAGGTAAAGCAGATGAGATAGGGGGAAGATCAGATTGGGAAGGGGGAAGAGTGGGAGAGGAGGGAGCAAGGGAAGGGGGGACAAGGGATAGCCATGTGTCTCCCGGGAGAGCGGCCTGAAGGAAGATAGGTGGGTCATGGGGGGAGAAAGGGAGAAAGGAGAGGAGCTAGCAGAAGAAGAATCAAGGGAGATCGTAGTCGGATGGGTGGGACGAAGGGAGTGGAAGAGGTGGTCAAAGAGAGAGAGACAGGAGTCAGTAGCTTGGATCATGATAGTGCCATTGTTATAAAGTGTAATGGTGAGGGAACCATTAAAACAAGTGGAGGGGGAGAATTTTAGCCGCTGCCCATGTGGGATAGAGGAGGAGGAGGAGACGTTGAAGGAATTGAAGAAGCAGGTGGACCAGGCAGGGATGTCGTGAGAGAAGAAAATGAGGTCATTTTTTAGCTTCCCTAGACGCCCATTGTGGAATAGGTCAACAAAGAGGGAATCAGGGAATTGTTCAATGGTGTTATGCTTAAATCGTTTTGCTGCTACTTTGGATAGATTAGGGGGATAGATAACTTTGAAGCAGTTAACTCCAGATTTAATTCGAATGGGAGCCATGGTAGGGAGATGAGGTAATGGGGGGTTGGGTTTGGGGGAAGAAGAAGGGGCCACTAGGGTAGAGAAAGTGCAAAGAAATATAATAAGAGGAGTGAGCATATTCCGGAAATCGAGTGAAAATGATCCAGGAAAGGTGTGGTCAGATCAGGACCAAAAGGAGGTACTATTGGCCACCGGAGGTGCGTCAGCTGACAAGTAAAGAAGAGAAGACCCGGACTGATGACTGACCAATACCGTTCCAAGATGGCTGCCGTATTTGCTCATCCAGTGCAGCGGTTCGTGGGAGTCCCTCCTTTGTTTTCAGGAATCGACAAGGGAGACCATTTTGGAGAAGGTATCTAACGAGGCTGAAGACATGCAAGAAAGCATATTCCATTTAATAGAGGTGCTCATATGAGTGGTAGGGGAGAAACAGCAACAGAATCTTTTAGGTGAATCCAGTAGTCAGTGCACGAATGTCATTAATGGAGGCTCAATTAATTTAGTATGGAGGAATGTGGTGAGTTGCCATATCTAAGATGGCCGCCACAGATTGATACACCAATCCTCTTTCTATTTCCATAAACCATTACTCAGGTAGGAAATAAAGGTTTTCTTAGCCCTGTCCAAGATGGCCACCATAAATTGAGAATAGACTATTCCTCTTTCTATTTCCATAGCCATTTTGAATGCTGGAGATTGGGAGAGTGTTGGGTAGTCCTTTTTCTTTAAGTTTTTGTAAAGAAGGAGCAGCCATTTTAAATACTGGAAGTTCTCAGAACAGGGAGGGGAGCAGCTCGTTAAGCAGAGTCTTCCGATAGAGACATGGTTCACAGTTATGAGGCAGAAGTTCTTTCCCTCATTAAACCACAAAGCAGAGGCTTACTTACACACTCAGAGCGCCTCAGAGACAAGAGATTTGAAAAGCAAGCATGCAGCGCGCATAGCAGGGAGAGGCTTCTTTTCTCCTCCCCTTACAAAGCTTATGCTGAGTGCACTGTGCCTGACCCGTGTGATCAGTGCTGTGTCAGTTTCCTGCATATCTGCATCCACGTTGGCAGGAGACCGACAGAGATTCAGGGCCTGAGAAGGGATTTGAGACCCCGGGCGTAATTACGATCCGCTGGGATTCCCAGAAGCAACAAGACAATAGTAGAGCCAGCGCGGCGCCGTGAGCCTCTTTCAAACTTCCCGGGTCTGGCAGTGAGAGGTGTGAGTGGGCGAATCAAGCGCCGGCGGGATGACCCAGGCGGGAGCCAAGCACCGGCGGCAGGCGTCCGGTGTCGGGAGGAGGAGGGATGCAGGACGGACCTTCACAGCCGGCAAGCGGCCGACAAGAGGATCTTCTGGTCGAGGTCGACTCCGGGCTGCGGGGGTTCAGGGCAGGCCACGAGCAGGCGATGAGGCTCCGTTCGTGTGAAACAGCATCGGAGTCAGAGCTCCCCCCACGAACTGCGAGCGGGTCAGGAGCCCCGAGTGAGTTCGCCAGAGTGAAAACACCTCAAACGCCGTTCCCTGAAAACGCCGGCGCAGGAACTGCAGGCTCAGCAAACGGACACAGGAGCTGGAAGCGAGGGCCGCACCAACGGAGAACGCAATGGGCGGTCAGCGAAAATTATGTCTTCGAGGAAGGTGGGCGCTGTGGGCGCCGCGGTGGAGAGACAGTCAGAGAACGGGTCAGAGCCTCGATTGGGTTCACCCGAGCGGGAGCATCTCAAACGCCTGAATCCCGAAGAAGCCGGTGCTGGAACTGCAGGCTCAGCGGCAGACCCAGGAGCAGGGAGCGTGGGCCACAACCCACGGAGAGTGCATCGGGCGGTCCAGCGAGGATGGTGGGCGCAGTGAGCGCGGAGGCAGAGACGGGCGGGTGCGCCGAGTCGGGACGTCCAGCTCTTCAAGTGCAGGTAGGTGACTCCAAATTAGAGATTCGTGGTCCAGGAGTAGTTAGCGGCACAGATTAAAGTCAATGCGGAGTGGATGGCTGGGTTAGCGAGGGATATTTACCGTACGGTGATCCCTAACCCGGAGCTCCAAGACTGGGCTCCTACCAGGCGGCCATCTTGGTTCAAGGCTAGATTCCTGTAAACGGCAGGGCGTAACAAGAATGGGTACGGGGTTGGACTATTCTTTAAAAGTAAAATATATGTGTTACTTAAGCCAAAGGAATGCCTCGCAATCTTCTGTCTTTATGGAAGGTTTGGTCACTGGTTTTGGATGGGGATCCCATTGAAATCAATGGAGATGTAAACATGTTAGGAGAAGCAGTCGAAGTGCATAAAAAAACAAGCATTGGCAAAGCCAATAGGTCTGCTTATGCTTTGCCAATGTGTTTTAGCCATGTTGTACACAGTGTGGCTGCTGTTCAGCATGGCTAAAAGTTAGGGGCAAAGAGCAGAGTGGCGCAGAGTGAATAAGCAAAAAGAGGAGTAGAGTGGAGAAGAGTGTCATAGAGTGGAGGAGCGAAGAGTGGAATAAAGTGTAGTAGAGTAGAGTGGCGTAGCGTGGAGTGGCATAAAGTGGAGTAGAGTCATAGAGTGAGGTGGAGCTGCGCAGAGTGGAGTGGTGTAGAGTTGAGTGGAGTAGAGTGTTGTGGAGTAATGTGTCATCGAATGGAGTGGCATAGGGTGGTGTAGAGTGGAGTACAGCAGAGTCAGAGTGGACTGGCGTAGAGTTGAGAGGCGTAAAGTGGAGTAAATTGTCGAGTGGAGTGGCATAGTGTGGAGTGTAGTAAAGTGTCAGAGTGGATATGTATGTACACTATATATATAAATATATGCACACACACACGCACAGCTACATTTACATAACATTATCTATGACAGGACCTCCACCCTGACCCCCACTGCCGTCCCACCGACACTTTCTCTCCCCTCTAATGGGTGTATGCAGGTGCCCTCCTCCTATGCTAACTGACAGAAACAGATAAATTACTCACTGTGAAAGGAAGTTGTATCTTTCAATTCTGCTTTGCAGAATGACCTGATATTTGTCCCAAAAACCTGGACCTGTACTTCAAATTAAGAAAACTGTTGGGGCACTGGGACAGTCCTATAAAAACTGGGACTGTCCGGGGAAATCTGGAATGTCTGGTCACCCTAAGTGGAGGGGCATAGAGTGGAGGAGAGAGTTGTAGAGTGGAGTGGCGTAGTGTGGAGTATGCATGGTTTGGTAGCCCACTGTCATTACAGGCTACACATTTTCAATTGAAATGAGAATTACATTTGCACATGCAGTTTTACTGATAAAAATATACAGAGCGCAATGATAATGCGTGGAAATGGCATCACCTAGTGTACTGATTTGTTTTGATTGTATTAAAATATTTGTTTCCTCCACACTTCCGAATTACACTCATTTTTACTTCATTTGTGCTTTCGAAATTCTGATATATTCTGAAATATTTGCACAGTTCATTTATTTTGTTGTGTGCTAGGATAAAAAACATTTTCTTTCTCAGTACCCAACAAGATTGTCACATAAATCCTCTCACTTTGAAGTCAGAGAAAGAAAAGTAAACACCAAGCTCCCTCGGAATACAGAGCCTGACATTTGATCTCTGTCTTCAAATGCAAAGCAAATGCGACAAGATAAGAAGTAAATTTAAAGGCCTGTTTGCAGAAAGCAAGGACTCGTGGAAGAATACCAGGAGCGATGGTGAACATGAGAGCGACAAAGACATGCTGAACAGCCTAATACAAAGTCTGCAACTAGAAAGCCAGAAAATGTGACTTACAAACCGCAAAGCAAATGGTAAGCAATGGGCAGAATGCATTCTCAGGGAAGCTTTCAGAATGCCCACAAGATGGGTTTTTTTGCAACCAGGCAGCTGCGCTGTCTGGTAGGCTTCGACCTAAAGTATGGGAACTGTGACGTTGTGTGCAAATGGCGGTGGGGTGAGGGAGAATTGGGGTAGGGTCAAAGGCATGGCTAAAAAATAAAATATTCTGTAACCTTTTTTGGTCTTTCAACCTTCAGGTAACTACATATAAAATAATGCAGAGCTTAACTTAAAAACATAAGTGGGAAAAGCACTATTGTACATGATGAAATCTCTATTAGTTAGAACTGCAGAGGTGTGTGTCTATAACCAGAGGGCCACAGAATTGAATCCTGTTTGGTGCCGTGGAGAATAGTGACTTGTGTATGTATAGTCCTACAAAGTTCCGGTCCGTGACAGAAAGCACAGCGAATATGTAAGTAATTATTTTAAACTTGCATTACACACAGAAGAAGATAGGCTGCTATAAAATGTGCAAAAGGGTTTAAGATAAAAAGAGGCTTCCAAAATATAGATTTTAGTAATACCTAGACTATGCGTCATGCAATTTATTTTATAACTATCATTTAAAAACACACACCTCACCACTCAGCCGTTAACTCCCTTGCAACACCACTCAAAAATAATAAATCTGTGTTATCAGGAAGCTTCAAGTGATTCCATCAATTAAAGCTAATACTGGCTTCCAAGCACCCTTTACATGTGCAGTTTAACCAGTTGTGTGCATTTACATTTTTTTTTCAGGCAGGCAGGCACCCTGGCAAGAAGGCTTGTTTAGCTGTCTGCCCCACCTGGGTTTCCCAGCACAGGAGACTCCCTGCTCTACTCTACAGCTGAAAAATTTCAACTGTTGGAATTAACTGTCCCAGGATGGTTGTCTTTTCACAAAAAGTAGGGGAACTATTTTTCTTAAATTAAAACAGTATGGGCACGTCGTGTCCCTCAAATCACACCCACTTCAGTGTGGTGTGGGTGATCCCATTGAAGTCAATGGGAGACATATTGCTTCTTGGGAGGATAAAACAATACCCCAGGGGGTGTTATGGGAACTCCAATGGTAGGAGGCAGAGAAGCAGGTCAGTGATTTTCAAATACCCAGACGGAATGGAAAAAAAGATCATCAAGGCATACTTGCTAGCTTTCAATTTAGGTGATAGGTTGCTGCTTTTTTGGCAGCACTACTCCCTAATGAATTTTATCTGCTATACCGCTTTTTTATGAGGCCAGGGTAGGTCATCGCATTTCCAACCTGCAGCAGTGGAATATTAAATAAAGTCCCATAGAGGCTAGAGATTAAATTACCTTAAATTTGTTTCAGAAAACAAGTCTTATGAAAAAGCGAAGAGGGGCACAGTACATTGCTGGCTTTTTTTTTTTTTGGCCTGCATGGATCTTGAAGAAGTGTTTGAATTATCATCATTGCCAGTACAGATTTATGCCTCTGCCTTCATAACCAGATCTGTCTGCCTCATGCCCTCCTCTTTTTCACTCTTGTTTCCTCCCTTTATTTCCCTGTTCCCTTCTTGTGCAACATTTTTGTCCTCATTTGTCAAATTCACTATTCTTGTGCCTTTTATTCCTTACATCATTTTCCCGCCTCTTTTCTTCTGCCTTCCCTTTCATTTTCTCTGTACTCATCCTCTTTTCTGTACCCATATCATTGTTATGCAATTGAGTACTGAAGCCTGAGACTCTGCAAACCTCGCTCAGTTGCCATGAACAGCAGGATCCACCAATCCCACATGCCCATAGAAACACTGTTAACAAACACAAGCCTTAGGGGAGAATAGGTACACTTCTATATCTTGAGGCCTCACTTCTTTCAACAATGGATAATTGGAAAGAGGTTTACAACTGGTGGGTTTATAGGTCTGGAACATCTAGAGGTCGGGGGAAACAAAGCCACATCATTCTCAATAACAGGATGTTAGAAGGTGGTTCTGACCATCTGAGCCGCCCGGATTTTTCGCTTTTTGAACACCTAATTGTTGAGCTTTTACTGTGGGAGAGCCTCATAAGTTGGGACTCACCCACAGTGAACTCATGTGAAAGAGACTGCATGTGGATTTTACCGGTGTCCCCCTGGTGAGAGTAGGCCGCTGCGCTGCAGCCGGAGTAAGGGGCACCAGACTGGTTACATGCAGACACGTGTGTACATGCGTGTGCACACGTGTAGGGGCTGCGCAGGGGAGATACCTGGCGTGCGCAGCCCAGGGGCAGGTACAGATAGAATGGTGTGGCAGGAATTATGCAGAGCTGGGTGGTGACATGGAATAGGCTTTATACTATGGGAAGAAACATGTGAGGGAAAGTCAGTGTGCTTTACTGTTTTCACTGAAGGACCACCCCATTATGCTCCTATGAAGATAGGGATCACTGGGGGTAGTTTCACTTCCCTAGGGCCTACAAATTCCAGACACGCACCAAATTACACCGTAACTTATGTGAGAAGAAGTATTCTGCTGAGTCCAAAGCCATATCTGTACTGCTTTTGGGTCATCCAGAAATGTCATATTCCTCTGACTCAGCTCATAACCAGAGCCTGACTGGGTGTGACCCTGCCAGGCTGGATTAATGACCTTCCTCCCCAAGCTGTAGCATCAGAGACCTGGCCCTTCACGGCAAGAATTCCAAGGGTGAAGGTCTCCTCTCCAAGAGGGAGAGAAGGTGGGTGGAGCTACAGGTTATTCATCAGCAGCTGTCACCTGGTGCCAGGCACCAAGCTGCTCTGGAAAGAAGGCAGCAAGGGGGGAAGGGGCTTTTCAGAGACCATGTGGTATGAGACCCCTGGACGACGCCATTTTGAACTATCCCAGAGGCCTGGGCAGGAAGGAGGGAGCAGGGGCAGAGAGGTGATGTGTCGCTGCATGATTGGGCAAGCGGAGCCCCCTGCCAGCCCCCTCCAAATTCTTTTAAAAGAGCTTGCACTGGAAGAGGACCTCTCTCTGGGGTGTGGTCTGCTGAAGAAGACTGGTGCTGGAGCCTGGCGCCATGGGCAGTTGGAAGGACGAACCCCCTGACTGTCCCAGGACCCTGAATTGCGCCAAAAGGGGAGTGCAGGACCAGTGCTCAGAAGCCTGGGCCTCTGCGCAAGGAGAAGAGAGGCCCAGGAGGAGAGCCAGGAGAAAGGCAGGCGCAGGGAGCCAGTGAAGACAGCTCCCTGCTGAGTTCACCCTCCTTGAGACCAGGAGGGCGAAGGAAAGTGCTCCCAGTGGCTGGGGTGTGCCGCCAGGAGCAAGAAGAGGCCAAAATGGAGAGAATCGTCCGCCTGGGGGCCGAGATACGCCCCTCAGAAGGTAGGCGACCCTTGACCTCTGGCCTGACCGACGACGAAGCACGTGGGGCTCCACCGCCGGTCTTGAATGGGCCCCCGGGGGGGGTCAGGTCCTGGGATCTGCCCCCAGCAGAAGTAAAGTCGGGGAGCCCGGTCGTGCTCCCAGTGAAATGGCCCAGGAGGGGTGCCAGGAGCCCACCCTGGCCCCCTAAGACATCGGAGGAGGGGGAGCGCCGTCGCGCCCCCCCCTTGAAGGAATCTCTGGGGCCGGGACCCCCAACTCCGGGCCCTGCCAAAATGAAGCCCCGGTGTCCGTGTTAAGAAGCAGGGGGAGTGCCGTCGCACTTTCCCCCCTGAAGGGAGAAGCCAAGCCGGGAGCGCCGTCGCGCTCCCCGCCGAAGAATACCCTGGGGGCCCGGGAACCCAACTCCGGGCCCCGAAGAACCGGCGGAAGTCGGGGAGCGCCTTCGCACTCCCTGTGAAGATGTCCCTGGGGGCCCGGGACCCCAACCCGGGCCCCGGTGTCCGGAAGGAGGAGGTAATGGGAAGGTGGGGGGAGTGCCGCCGCACTCCCCCGAGGACCCGCCGAGGAAGGAGCAGCCTCCGCGTCTGCCCGCAGGAGCGGGCAGACCAAAAGGGACACGCCGGCTCCCGCAGCCGCCCACGAGGGTGCGGGCCGGACGGGGAGCCGGCAGGAGCAGCCGGGGGTGGGCTCCCCGGGCTGCAAGGACACTCACCTGGGCAGGCATGGGGTCCGGGTGGGACCGGACCCCCAACGGTGGGCCAATGCGGCGCAGGGCCGCCATCGCAGGCAGCGCGGCTCTCCCCGGAGCAGCGGAAGAGCCGCTCATCTAAAATGCAAGCGATGAGGGAAGAGCGCCCCATAATGCTTTGCAGAGCCTGGACAGGCCTGCATGAAAATGCCCGTTTTCCGCGCGTGGTGGCCCCAGGAGGATGGGGTCACTGCCAAAGGTCTGCCAAGGTGCAGGGGGAGCTGCATGAGCTACGCAGTCTCCCCCAGCACGAAGAGGAGACGTCCCTCCCTAAGTCTCTGGGGGACTTGAAAGAAACAACCCCTCAAGGGCTCAACCAGGCATCAACAGCATCCTGTGGCTGGAACCTTTGTTCTTCAGCTGGGGGTGTGTTGGGGACTGCACCAAGGTATGAAGGGCTGAGCTGGGGATGTCTGGAGAAGGGCATTCCCTGGAGATGAAGAGGTGCAATTGCACGAGAAGTGCATTTACCAATGTTATTTCTATTGAGGGACTGAAAGTCACTTGTGTAATGTGAAGTCATAAGCGAAGTGGGGTTATGTTGCTGGACATTCCTGCTAGGGTGTCTGGCTGTATATGCTTAATCCTGTGATTGTAACTGTGATGTCTTTTAGGGGCTTTTAATTGCAATGCATTATACCTGTTATCAGCCATGATAAGTACTGTCATTTTAAGTGATGCTTCAACATGTGTTCTTGCTGCTGCGTTAGGTGAAGAACAACCCAGACTGTTAGCCCCTAAGATGTAGAGGTGTATACTGTATGGTCAGTATGAGATGCTCAGTCAGGGTTATGTGTCACCATGGCAGGTGTGCCCATTTTAAATGCTTGTTGAGATAATGGGGTGGGTCGCCACTGGGATGGTGCCAGTGGGCAAGGCCCTCACTCCAGGTTATGGTCAACCTACTGCATTAGGGGGCAAGATGATGTGCATACATGGGAGTGGTGGTACTAGACCCCACCCCCCTGCGGGAGGGGTGGGAGTGTTATGCAATGTCACAAAGTAATTCCAACAGCTTATGTATATTTGTAAATTGTTGCATAGTATTGAGTGTGTGTGTTTAATAAATGTACTCTTCCTTTTATAAAGCAAAGTACAGACTGGACAATCAATTATTGAGTGTTATTTCTGCGTACTGGTAAATGGCGATTACTAGCCCACACCACCTCCCTTGAGTAAGCCTTAGACTGCTCTGCAACACTACCCTCTGAGAGTCAAGTGCTACAATGGGGTGTTTGGTTCCCAGTGAAGGACAAATGTAGTCATGTTATTTGTGCAGGCCTCACAAGTGCTGCCTCGTTTTCCAACACAGGACATATAATGTTATTGTATATGTCTTGCAGATACATGATGGTGGTATTCCGTTTGCTGTTCCTTGGAAGAGGTGTTACCTGAGATGTCCTATATAACGGCTCAAATACTGACACTCCATGCATCTCAACCTTTCAGAATCTGTCTTCATTACTCAGTGCACCTCATTCCCTTGTTTCAGCTATCCATGGTCTTGTTGGAATTCTTGAGTTAGGATTTTTGCTAGTGGTTTCTTCTGGGTTCTAGTTAAAGTTCTTGTGTTAGGATTTTTTTTTTTATTTTTTTTTAGTAATTTTGCTTGTTTATTTTTTTGTGTTTTTTCCATCAACTTGTTTGCTTTTTCCTCTCTTAGGTATGTCTTCTTTGCCTCGGCCATCTTTGTAAACTTTATTGATGCTTTGTTTAGTGTCTGTTCAGCTTCCTATTAGTGAATATCGAGGGGCAGTGGTGAGACTTCTGAGGGAGGTCGTCACCCATATCATCCCTCTTTTAAGAAGAAGAGGAAGGCAAAGGAAGTGCGACCTGCCATTACCAATCATCTGAAATCCCCTTGTCTATGCTTTCTTCTGCTTCCTCTTTATTAGTCTTTTCCCTCTCATGCTTACTTGTGTCTTCTTCCTTTCTCTTCATCTTCTCCCTGCCCATCTCTTTTTCTTTCATTGCTTAGTTTCTTTCCTCATTTTCCTCTCCTGTGTAATTCTCTTATATCTCCCCTTCTCTCTATTCCTCATCCTTATTCTTTTCCTCTTCCCCCTTAGTACCTTCCGTTCTCTTTCATCTCGTCTCCTCCCTCCTCCTTATCTCACCTTACTACTTTTTTCTTTCCATTGTTTTCTCCAATTACTTTGTTCTTTTCTTTTTCTGTACTTTTAAAGCCACAAGCAAATATGAATAGAACTACAATACTTGAGTGAGGATTGAAGCAGCTGTTGTACCTGAAGTGATAAGAAGGTTGGAAATGGTTCCACTGGATGGCCCTAAACACAGAGGACTAATCGTACTGGAGCAAAATGGCAATGACTTTTCGTTTGCTATCTCGGTGAGCTTACATGTTATGAGATGTCATTTCCTGTGATGTTATTATTATGTTCAAGTTTCAAGTTTATTTTTATTAGCGCAGTTACTTAAAACCATTGCTACAAAATGCAGCGATAAAAAGTTTCATTATAAATTACGTTACAAGAAAAATTTAAGAAAGGAATTTGGTTTAAAACAAATAATCGTTCATTTCCAATGCAATTTATAGTAGACAGTTCGTTTGCTGAATAACTTTTAGCTGCCATGTGTTTGGGTGGAGATGTCGCGCTGCCGAGTGTAATGTTAGTGCTGGAACGTTCCTCTCACAATTATGGCATTTTCTTCCCCACCTTCCTCAAGAACTTCACCAGGCGACAGTTCAGCTATGGGTCCTCTGGAGCAAATCAGGCCAACACAGCTTGTCTTCGCGTGCAAATGCCTCTATGATTAAAAAATTGTTTTAAAAGTTGTTTTCGTTCAAGTGTCAGTTCTTTGCAGGTGCAGAGTAGGTGCAGCATGTTCTCCTGTGCTGTGCCACACAAATTGCAACACAAAAAACGTTGTGTATTCTCTCACATGTCCGTGTGGAGAAGAAACTAAGCGACAGGGGCTATCCGAAAAAACTGATCAAAAATTCATTCAAACGGGCTAGATTCTATGACCGAGAGGCTATGCTCGATATGAACAAAAAGAAAGAAAAGACTAAATCCACCGATAAGATAGTTTTTGTAAGCAAATTTTCCCAAGTGAGTAACCAAATAAAAAATATAATTAATAGAAACTGGAAGATTATAAATGACGACAGAGAAGAACCCCTTGAGAAACCCTTGTTTGCCTTTAGGCGTAATAAAAATTTACGTAATTCCCTGGTACATACGTACATTGATAAAGATGAGAACATCCAAACTACGATGTTTCAGACCAAAGCGATAGGGAACAACAAATGCGGATCCTGTTCAGTCTGTGAACAATGTATAGTAGCCAAAAAGGTAGAACATAAGGGCCAAACGTTTACATCTGAGGAACTTACCAATTGCAGAACCAAAAACGTGGTTTACTTCCTGGTCTGCCCGTGTGGCCTAGGCTACATAGACGAAACAGGACGAGAGCTACGATTTAGACTAGTAGAACACAAATCTGCTATACGCACTAATAAAGAGAATGCACCATTGACCACACATTTTTCCCAACTAAACCACAAATGCGAGGATTTCCGGTGGTTTATATTGGAAAAAATCAAGAACAATAGGCGTGGAGGCAATGTAGAAAAAACTAGAAAAATGAGGGAACAATGGTACATGTGCAAATTAGATACCATCAACAAGGGCCTGAATTCAAGAGAGGACTGGATGTCATTTATTACATAGACAGATCTTAGACAGCGTGGTGAGTTTAGCTAGTAGCCTTTTTATCTGTGCCGAGTAGCACTCTATTCTCTCTTCCCATCCTGGTGGCAGTTGCTGATGAATTTCAAGACCATATTTAATTTAGAAGCTTACACTCCACCATAATAAAATAAATATGCCCACGCGGAGCGATGAAGGTGGAGTAGTGGTCATTGCGTATAAAAGTACCACTAATTATGAAGATTGGTAGTTTTTACCTCGGACTAAGTCAATGTTTTGTACTTACGGTCATTGTACATAGAATTATTATAAGCTTCGAAGATCGATATTTTTAATCTCAGATCTAATTAAGTTCTATGATTCTGGGTTGAGTAGTGGGTGCGATACCCTGAACTTCTATTAACACGAAGATCTGTTTTTTGAACTCTGTTAGTTACTAAAAACGATGTGGCAGGATTGGGTGTCACCGTATAATATATCCCGCGGTGCACAATATGCGTGTCAGGAACAGATGTTATAGTGGAGATAGGGGGACCATATATAAAATAATTTCTTCCAAAATCGACAAATGTAATATTCTAAAGATTAGTGTTTGGTGTTGTATACTAACAACTATATACCAAAGTGGCATCCTACTAATGTCTCAAATCGGGAGCCTATTTATATCATTATGAGCAGCAAGCAGTGTTGAGAATATTTAATTTGACACGTTCCAAGATGGCGCATGTTGTCGATAGACGCGATGATGGAATAACAAACCCATCGTTTGTGTCTATGACAACCCGGAAGTACTTGCGCTTCGAAAATAGTAATGATTGCGCATGCGAGTGAGGGACGCCACGCTAATTGAAAACAGGTGTCATTCTGACACCCATAGGTATAAATATACCAGTGAGGGCACTATTCTAATATTTCTCAGTGAGTGAAAGCCGAGACGATACCACGCAGGAGCGTGCAGCCGTTGAAGTAAGTGGACAGTAAAGAGTACCCGGCTAGCGTTAGAGAAGATAAATTTTCTCTTTACTTTTCAATGTAAGGCGGATAGAGGACATCTATAACGGCATAGCGGGTCATTGGTGGTAGTGTTTAAAAAAAATCTTTATTGAAACAGAGGAACCTCCCAGATGAGATCTTATAGCGGCATAGTGGGTCATTGGAGGTAGTGTTTTTAAAAATCTTTATTGAAACAGAGGAACCTCCGAGGTGAGATCCACAACAAGTAGGAAAAGTACAGGGGCAGCTCCAGTACAGGTACAAAGCGAAAGGGACCCGACCATATTAACTTTCTCTATTTACAAGTTGGCTTCTTAGAGGACGCACGCGACTTTAGTTCTGGGGTTTTCTAATGATATTAGACAAAAGGGCAATTAACCATAGCATCAGAGAGTCCCACAAGTAGATTAAAAAAATTTCATCATTCTTTTTTATTTTTCAGACCCTAATTATTAAAGGGAATTTTGTAATTTGATATTTTAAGAAGGCAGAAGTGGAATCTGCAATTACGGACTTATTGTAAGTAGGCAGAAGTGGAATCTGCAATTACGGTCCTGATTGATAAGGTAAATGTAATAGTAATGCTTTCTTGTGAACTATCTAAAAACTCCCATAGAGAAAATGCGGGCTATTTAGCCATATATTATGTGTTTTACAGATCTGTAAATATCAACCGGGCCAGAGATTTACACGCCCTTGGGTTAGATTAAGTAGCGCTAATACATCTTCTCGTCTACCAAAGGGGGTATGAAGGGGAGATTTAAACGCTTTCTTCTATATTGACATAAATATGCTACAAGATCTTTCTGATTACAATAACTGGATTATAAATTACTTTAATAGATAAACTAAATTGCAAACCTGATAGGAAGCAGGAGGCAATGACCCCACACACTCGTGAATTACATGCTCAGTGCAACTGGAGTGGCCTTCCTCGCCAATGATAGGTGAGGTCTGCTTAAAGCAATGATTTAATTAGATTGAGATAGAGGTTTTGATGCTAGTAGTGGAAGTAGCATGCGTGTGGTCTAAAAAGATATATGAATATGTGGGCCTGAGTGTGGAAATGGAGGGAAGATTGACATATATACCTAGGATAATCGCGGATGGAATTTTTGCTTATACTGTTTTAAAGGCGAATGTCTAAAGACTATGGGGAACATCATAGCATGTATATCTAGCAATGCTTAGGGACCTATACAGTGTGTCCTTTAACAAGGGTACATTGGAACTATTGTGAATCTCTGGTAAAAAAGATATAAAAGCAGTGTTATAAAATGTTTCATAATAGATATAATGCATATGTTTTTTAGTACTATGAGAGTTTCAATTATGATGTTTACTAGGGTTGCTGATTGATATTTGTGCTTTACTACACAGGTGTTTTTAACTGATCAAGTATAAATCTAGTGGCAATGAGAGTCAAAATCCTTGTCTTGAAAAAGATGGTGTAATAAGATATCCATCGAAACGCCTCGACGCTTTGTTGAGAACAACACAATCCGTGAAGTGGCTGTGGCATATGAGTATCTAGCAAATAGAAAAGTACCAGGCTCCAGCCCATGAAATTGTTTAATCACGGATGTGTATTACGTAAATGACACAGTGTTTTTGTCTATGATATGTACTCTCTTTTTAACTTGATTGTTGTTCTTTATGTGTAATAAATATTTGTGACAGTGTAATTCACTATAGAGTGTAGGTGATTAACAATGTTATGGATTATGTCAACCGTTTTTTTTTAAATTGTGTACTCTATGAGTTTTTAACCAATAAATCGATTTGTACTTTTTTACAATTTAAGTTGTCCAGATTATCTGTCGGGGACATATGGTCATACTTCCCGTGTATGTATAGTGTGCAGTTGAATGAGAGAAATTTAGATTGAATGGAATACACAGAACATATGGTGCCTACACGATATATTACTGTCCAAAGGAAACCGTTTTCGTGTGGTAAGTCCTACATTGGGCAGACCACACAGGCAGTGAAAATGTGGGTGCTACAAAATAAATGCAGAATACGCTGCAGGACACAGGGGGCACCACTAGTCCAACATTTTGTACAATGTGACCATAATGAAAATGACATAAGTTGGTCAGTGCTCCTGGTGGTGAAGTCACATAACAAAGCAAGTTTACAAATAAATCTGAATCGACTCGAGGCCCGAATTATTGAAAAATATCAGACAGCGACAGATGGTCTCAATGACCGGGATGAGATCTGGGCGTTGATCTAATTAGAGAGCATTTTCATAAACATGTGTTTGCTTTAGCAAAGAACACTCAGGTATTTTTAAGACCCATCTAAGGGAGGAATTGGGTGGACTGTACATAGGTATGTAACCATTGTAAATTGTGACACACATTGTTTCGTGTATTTTTTGTATTATTTAATTTTTTATATGGTGTATTTCTGCACAATAACAAGAAATAGATTGTAAGTCCAGATACACAGGACATGCTGGTGATGCAGGTTGGATGGGCTTTTTTATGATTTGGTTGTAAATAGGAGGCTTCCACCACGTTTTCTGATACGATCCTTTTAATGCGGGTTTGGATTGCAGATTTTTCTCTTTTACTGGTTTGACTTATGTATACATCATGGGTATTTGGTTCCCGTATAGAGGTACTGCTTGGATATTTAGTACCATTGTCGATAGTGTCCTTCCTTTGTTTTCTGTTTTTGTGTGGGCTGAGGAACCTATGGCAACCGGTATAAACATTTCCGGTAGTCCTTTTTCCCTGTCCTCATTTTAATAACGTGGCCAAGACGTGCCTACGGAGGCAAATAGCTTCCTGGTTGTTTTAAATATCCCGAGACCCAGTGCGAGCAGCACGTTGGAGCACCCGTAACTGTGGACCCACGGAGTTGCTTGCCGCTTTTGGCTTTATGACCTGTGACGGGACCTATAGGTAAGAATGGCAGTGCGCATAGAGATATGTAAGGTGTCTTGACAGTTATATATCAGACATTTGAGTTTCAGAGGCTGTTATTTTGTTCTGCAGCAAGGATTTTTTCCACACGAGAGAAGCACGCATACGCCAGGATCGAAATACCGAATAGAGAGTTCATTGCGGTTTTGAGAGGTATGTAGGGGTGAAACACTTGTGTTGTTTCATCTCTAGTTTTAGTAATGGTGATAATAAGCGGAGTTTTTGCTGAATGTGCTCTGACAATATTAACCGCCATTTACAGGTGACTGAACCTTGTTGTATGGTTCACTTTATTCGTCATAACGAGAGGCACTGCTGGCCTGGAGTACGAAAAAAGCGATTTTTTGGTTTATGTCATGTGAGTGCTTTGCGCGTGACGTGCAGTCATTTACACAATTTTTTAAATTTTTTTTAAAATTTGCTCCTGCACTTTACTTTTCCTGACACCTTATTATTATTATTTTATGGGTACACGTGAGTTTTTGGACAGTGGTACACGATATATATTGCATTCCAGCCAGGGTAGGACACTTAACCATCACGGTGGGGTACCACCTCACAAAGTGAAGTCTCGTAGCCCCAACACGAATTTCCCTATTCCATTTTAATCATTTCCTTATTCCCTGCATGAGTTAGACCCAGCATGCCCAGTGTGATTAAGAGGACAGTTGTCAGTTTGTGTACAAATGTATATTTTTTACTTAACCTAGGTTGGTTTCCTTACCCTTGTCCTGAAGAGGCCCAGAAGAAATTGGGAGCCGAAACGCGTCCGCGTCGACAGTTTTGATGGGAGGAGTCCGTTTGAATACAAGAATTATTATTGTATTTTTAAAAACACACTTGATAAATGTTTGTGGAGGTGTCGTAACCTCGTGTGCATAGAGGACTACCTTGCAGTGTATTACCCAGATTAAGTGTGTGAACACTGATTATCACAGAAATTAGTGGGTACTGGCAACTAAGACTCGGTTTATTTTGATTTTGTTTTTGATAAATGTTTGTGATGTAAATGTTTATATATACGTATTTGTATGTTCTTCATGTAAAAAACAAAATAATTATTTATTTTTTCAAAGACTGTCTCCATGGTGTGTGTAGTGGTTGAATGAGTTCTCCATAAATTGCAATAGGACTTTGTACTATTGATAGGGTAATTTGATGTCTCCTATGACCAAGTAATAAGAGATATTGGTTCCTCCTTGCCATTTTTTTCTGCATAACATGTAGTTTCTTTACCCAGGCTTAGGAGGGTGATTTGGGTAAACCCTGATGTTTATGTATCATAGTGCCACACAAACGGCAGGTGGAGTCGAATTGGGCCTTCAGCCAGTGCGGAAAGTGCTTTGTGCATGGTAGTAGGCCAAGTCGATACTTTAAAAATTGGATTTTGGTAGATCTAGCATACCCCAAGGCTAGATATTTTTGAGCAGCGGGGGTGGAGCAGGTGCTCAGAGTCATCCAGCCGTGTGCCCTTTATTATTATGTAAATTAGCATTTTTAAAACAACGACACCCATCTGGGAGCCATGCGCAATCTGCACTTATCTATGACCAAAGTGCCTCAGGTATTTCTTAAGCGATAGTTGGTAGAGGTGGGCCTCTTGATCCTGTTGACTGGCCTGCGATGTAACTGCCCATCAAATTTTCCACTTATTGGTCAATGTCAGGTATAAAGACCTTCTGCTGGATTCTTACTTTGGTCTTGAGCAGCAAACAGAGCCTTAAGAGTTATCATTTGTGTTTAGGATCATTCGCTGTAGTTTACGATCTTCTACTACCAGCAGCACATATTTATCTGTTTCTGTTGCTTGTGTTTCTTGTAGAGAAGTGATTCTTCTTGGGTGATGGGACAAGTAGTCAGCACGATCAAATACACCAGGTCGAGAAACAAACTGGAAATGTGCCAAAATAGATGAGACCAAGTCGGATTCTAGTTCCAGCCGGTATTCTTGAACCAGAACCGGGATCTGGTCTGATTGAATTTTCCTGTGTTTGCCTCTATGGTTTTTGCTGACAACAGGACACATTTAGGGATGCATGTACATTCAGTTCCCTTCACTAAGTGAAGCCGCATGATAAATGCTTCATTTTACAGTTGCTTATTATTTTTTTCTAATTTGTGTGTACTGCAAGGAGCATTTGGAGATCAAACAGCACTCAGGTAGTACATTGCCCGGTTATTCAGCAGCTATACAAATGTAGGTGAATTTATCATATCCCATGTTTCTATTTCACATAGTAAAATTTGAGAGTTTTTATTACTCAAACTCTGTGATGTGTATGAATGTGTGCTTTACTGGAATGTCCTGTATGACTGGGTTTGATACTAAACTAATAAACAATTCCATGGCACACATAAATTGACTATGTATTAAGACACACACACACACACTTTTTTGTTGGAGATAATGAAGTGTGTGGAAAGGTATCACAACACATTCTTCATAAGCGTCAGGGTTGTCATTCTTTTAATCTGGACACTTTTGTGGCAATTTCGCATACAGAATTGGCTGGTACTGTTTTTATTGGATGACTCAAAAGAGATCCTTCAAGATGCAATCGATAGACTTCTGATAGTTCTTGTGAGTGACCAAGGGTTAGCTTGTTGTTGAGAGGCTTCTTGAGTTGTTTTGAATATGAGTCTGTAGATTACTAATTGAAAATGCCCCACATCTGACTCTTGGGAACCCCATCCCCGGGCCGACGCACGTTTGGATGGGTCATGTGACCACAGCCTGGGTCACTGACAACAAAAGGGGTGTCCCAGGACACATCCCTGGGATGCTGAAGGTGAGCACTGCTTCTGCCACATAACACAAACATAGTTGCCTTTTTAGCCAACTTACACTCTGACACCCCTGACTCGGTGCGCTATCCACAAGGTGCTCTTTGTATCCAGTCTTTTTCCACCAGTAGGGGTGTCCGGCAGGGGTGCATTCTTGCACCTTTTCTGTTCACCCTCTATATCAACAGGTTGGAGCAAACTCCTTTTCTGTTCAGGCTGATTGCCCGAGGGTTGGAGCCAGATCACTTGTTATATGCCGATGATGCAGTCCTCATGGCCCATACGGCCGCGGGGCTGCAGTTATATGTTTGTCACCTTTATGGGGAGTTTAGATTTGGCAGTAAATTTCACCAGATCTTATGCCATGGTGGTTGGCCCACAATCTACTACTTCTAAGATCTTTAAAGTGGCCACTTATACCCTGTCAAAAGCCCCGGCCTTTCCCTTCTTAGGGGTGTTATTTGATGTGAATAGCAACTGGAAGCCTCTGATTGAGGGAAGGAGATCTCAGTTTGTCAAAACCACTGGGGCAGTGGTTAATTTTGCGCGCAGGCTTTGTTCTTGGTTACCGAGTGTTCTACTTAAGATCCAGCAGGCCAAATGTGTGTCTCAGCTCCGGAATGTTAGTGAGGTCTGGGGTTACGCGAAGAATGATAAAATCCAAACAGCAAAAAATCTATTCTTATGACAACTTGTACTGGTCCCTCAATGCTCAGTTCATGAGGAGCTTGGAATAAGTTATTTAGCCGACACAGTCACCCGTGGCCCATTGCTGCACTGGATCAAGACCTGGACCAGGGAAGATCCAAGGCTTAACAGACTGATTCTTTTGGTCTGTCTGTCTCTTGACTTTGCACATAGAATCCCCTGGATAGCCTATGTGAAGACAGCTTTTGCCTCTTTAGGGAGAGCGGACATATTATCTGATCCCCACTTACTGTCGCCCCTAGAATTGAAAATAGTAAAGGTTTCATTCTTTGAGCAGGCCTTGCTAACCAGAGAATAGGCTGAGGTGATGAAACCCTCGGTGAGGGGACATCTGCTTTTAAAGACCGCCCAGGGTACGGAGCCCTATCTAGAGCAGGCACTTAACATGCGAGACAGATTTTTATTGGCCAGGTTCAAATTTAATTTGCTTCACCATCTCTGGGCAGATGGGCCCAAACAGATCTCACGGTGCCCTGTGGCTGCGACAATAGGTCTCCGCAGGACACTTTACATTTTGTTAAGTTTTGTAACCATTTTAGTAGACCTCGAAAGCATTTTATTATCCTTTTGATGAAATCTTTGAATCTTCCTCGAGTCCCCCCTGAACTTATGTACCTGCGTATGCTTCCCAACGAACATTTCTTATTTGCTGTTTCCGGTTTTTTACGAGCTGCATGGAGGTCTAGGCGTTCTAGACTTGACTGATGTATGTATCATGGCAAGCAGGGTGCTTTTTTTTCTGTTTTATTGTCATTTGGAATTTATTTTAAAAACTTGTATTTTATACACATGAGCTACATAAGTATGAATTTTATGTGGTGTGTTTTGTGCTCTTTTATGGTTGGTTTTTGCCAACCGAATAAAGATTTTATGATAATGATGAAATGAGCCAACAATCGTTGCAATAGGGCTATCTGAGCCAGAGTTACGCACATTTAAAATTTTGATCTTTGACCTTTTGCAGAGAAATGGAGCATGTGTGGCTATTTCTAAAAAAAAAAAAAAATACCCTCGGGGTGGGCCAGTGTCCGGGAGTCGGTGCATGGTTAATAACTGAAAATGCCCTCACACCTGACTCCTGGGAACCGCATCGCCAGGCTGACACACGTTTGGATGTGTCATGGGACCACAGCCTTGGGTCACCGACAACAAAAGCAGCGTCCCAAGACACATCCCCGGGACGCTGAAGGTGAACACTGCTCCTGCTTTAGGGCGGGAGGAAAGAGAGCTGGCTCCAGCAGCGCGGGAGCCAAAAGTGTAATGCTGGCCACGGCCAGTGCAGTATGAGCACGGAGCTGGCGGGGGCGCTGGAACCTAGGGGCTTCCCCGCGAGCGTCGAACGACCCTCAACAACAGTGAGTGTCCCGGGTGGGACAGGGACCGCCAGGAAATAAACAGAAAGTCAGAGAAAATACACGGGCAGCAAAGCTGCCCAGCGGGAGAACCCGTTTTAATAGTCACTGCTTTGGGGTGTGGTCATACGGCTACATTTGATGTGGCCTAAGAGTGTAAATAAATACTCAGATGCATGTTATATTGATTTCCAAACATTTATTTGAAGTATATTGCTGACAATGACTTTCAGTAAACATTGCAAAGCTTTCATTATTAATAATAATTGTGGTGCCATTATCGTTCTTATGTGATGACTCCTTGACAAAGCCAATAGGCTTGCCTTATATTATGTGGTGACCAGGCTTGCCTTATGTTTTAATAAGGTGACCCCATAACACAGCCAATAGGCCTGCTTTATCTAAAATGACACCCCTTATATTGTGATGTTCTATCTGGAATCGGTGTTGGTATTGTGACTTTGGGGGTCATGGCCCATCAGGGATCAAATGTGATTTCAAACTGTTATCAAAGGTATTTTCATCAGCTGATGTATATATTTGTTAATTAATTCATAGCCTTTAGTAGTGTGTGTATTAAATGTACTTCATTTCAAAGGAAAAGCACTGATTGAACAATGATTTATTGAGCGTTGTTATTGCGCGACAGCGGATGGTGATTACTAGCCCACACCTCCTCCTCTAGGCCTTCGACTGCTCTGCTTCGCTACCCAGACAGTGTCAAAGCTACAAGGGGGTACTTGGTTCTCAGTAAGGAGACAATTGTGGACCAATTACTCGTGCAGGTCTCACATCTAATAATAACCCAATTTTTCTTACAAGAAGGTTGTTTAAAACTGTATTAAATAATGAAGCTGAATATTGTTTTGTAAGATATTGTGTTAGATATTTCTCCTTACTTTTACAAGGTTAAAATCTCATTTACTAGGGTGCTTTTTTTCCTTACTGGAGTAACCCAAGCTTTATCGTGAAAATGTCTCAGCTTAGTAAGCAAATTTAGTATGGCCATCAATTTGTTATGTGATATATTCGAAATGTATGGTCTTATAGCTCGTAATAATTAATTGCTCTGATATGCTGATTACGAAGCTGTGTGGAGTGCATTTATTGTAATAAAGTAAATATATGTGTTTTTTTCTAGGTGTCCCTTTTAATTTTTAGTGACAAATATAAATATACTGCTGATGGGAAGAAAATAGTTTCACACAACTCTTCTCTGGATTGGTCAGTCAGCTCACTGGTAAAGAGGGCTCAAAGTGCTTGGGAGGAGTCAATTAAACAATGCACACCACACTCACACGTGCTGTTGAAACAACGTGTTTCACCTTCAGTCAAGACACTCTACTCTCTCCCAGGCCTAATAAAAAAAATGACCTCTCCACCCTCACCACTATGAACAGAAATAAAGGACACCACAGCCCAGGCTGTCCAGCCTTGCCCCAGGAAACACCCGGCAGCCAACATAGATGCATGATTGCCTTGGCAGAACAGCATTGTTAATTGACTGTTGATTGGAAGGTACTTTTTTGCACATTTTGCCCCCAGAATCAAGAACAACTTGTGAAAACACTTATTCTGCGGAGTAAGGGATCTTGAAGGACACGTGCTTCCTGCATCTTTATTCACTTCAAGTATTTTACAGAACCTGCACAGGGTCCCCACAGCCCTTGCAAGGGAAACAATGTGTCCTCTCTCTTTCGGACCATAATGCACTAGTCCTGTTTGTACACAACAACAGCGCTAATAATGTTAAATAGAGACAGAAACACAAATGTTAGCGGACGCAGCAAATAGGAGGAAGCGCGGAAGAAGGATCAAGGTTACCTATAAAAGGAAGGAGTAAATGCCAAGCCTAAAGGTAATAATTAGAGGGAAGGAATGAAAGCTGGACAAAATCGATAAATCATAATTAACACATGATTGAGCATACCTGTCAAGGCCGTCTCATTCCAGCCCGGTACGACTGATGCAACACACCGATCGATTCAAGGTGTTTCACCGAGTGATACACCGATCATGTGACGGTGTTTTCTCTGAGTGATACACTGATCATGTGACTGTGTTTTCTCGGAGCGATCATTAACTAATAATAGATTACTTCCTGATTTTGGTCGCATTGGAAGAACCCCTTTAGCCTACCATTAAGGCTTCGTCTTGACTAGATCTTCTCTATCCCGTTCTTTAACCGAACGTGAAGACAACATTGTTGATTATACTAAGCGCTAGCACTTTGATGGACTTTTATCATGAACAGTAGATAGGCGCTCATCCATTTAGCACACAAGGTTGCTGTTTTTTTGAAGGCCTATATGATACACTGATCTATTCACCAGCGCTACACACCCACTTGTTTAGGCTTACCGATATAGAGACCCACAACATGATGAGGATTTGAAGTGACCTCCTGTTACGCCTCACTAACCAGTTATGCTAGTTACCATCACAACCCTTTGGTGCTTCCAATATAATCTTCTGTCCTGATGAAGACCCTTGTGAAAATAATCCTTTTGTGGGGCGAAACGTTGACAACTATTCCAGTGGCTTTATTTAATTGAGTTAGGATATCAACACTCCTACACTGAGTGTTGAAAAATATCTATATATTCTAATCAGTCACTTGTACATATATTTGCATTTTGTATAGCACCTGCGCACTCTATATTCACCTTTTCACTTGCCCTGCGCCATAGCACTTAGTGAAGCACCTTATGTTTTCAATGTATTCGCTAAAATTGAATATAAGAACTATATTGAATAAATTGTGTTTCAATCGCAAGCTGAACCAATCATATGATGGTTTGTAGTATATGTTGCCAAGGAAGTTGAAGTTCACACTTCCCCCTTGTTCCTTTAATAATTGCACCTCGGCGGGTTGCAGAAGCGGGGTTCTAGCTGCTAGTAAATCGAAGAGAAAATGGTAGGTGCAGAATCAGGGATACCAGTACATAGAACGCGGGCAGGAAGAATAGAAGTATGGTGAGGGATACTGAAAAATAGTGGAGCAGCAGCTGGGCAGAAGATTTTAGCAAATCCAAGAAAAAATATTTCATGCAGAATCAAGGAATGGAAAGGAAGAATAGAAGCATGGTCAGGGACACCTTTAAAAAAAGGGAAGATTAGAAGCATGGTTGTGGACACCTGTAAAAAGAAGGGAAGAGTAGAAGCATGGTCGTAGACACTGTAAAAAGAAGAGAAGAGTAGAAGCATGGTCGTGGACACCTGTAAAAAAGAAGTGAAGAGTAGAAGCATGGTCGTGGACACCTGTAAAAAGAAGGGAAGAGTAGAAGCATGGTCGTAGACACTGTAAAAAGAAGAGAAGAGTAGAAGCATGGTCGTGGACACCTGTAAAAAGAAGGGAAGAGTAGAAGCATGGTCGTGGACACCTGTAAAAAGAAGGGAAGAGTAGAAGCATGGTCGTGGACACTAAAAAGAAGAGAAGAGTAGAAGCATGGTCGTGGACACTGTAAAAAGAAGAGAAGAGTAGAAGCATGGTCAGGGAAACCTATAAAAAGAAGGGAAGAGTAGAAGCATGGTCGTGGACACCTGTAAAAAGAAGGGAAGAGTAGAAGCATGGTCGTGAACACTGTAAAAAGAAGAGAACAGTAGAAGCATGGTCGTGGACAATGTAAAAAGAAGAGAAGAGTAGAAGCATGGTCGTGGACACCTGTAAAAAGAAGGGAAGAGTAGAAGCATGGTCGTGGACACTGTAAAAAGAAGAGAAGAGTAGAAGCATGGTCGTGGACAATGTAAAAAGAAGAGAAGAGTGGAAGCATACTCAGGGACACCTATAAAAAGAAGGGAAGAGTAGAAGCATGGTCGTGGACACCTGTAAAAAGAAGGGAAGAGTAGAAGCATGGTCGCGGACACCTGTAAAAAGAAGGGAAGAGTAGAAGCATGGTCGCGGACACCTGTAAAAAGAAGGAAAGAGTAGAAGCATGGTCGCGGACACCTGTAAAAAGAAGGGAAGAGTAGAAGCATGGTCGTGGACACCTGTAAAAAGAAGGGAAGAGTAGAAGCATACTCAGGGACACCTGTAAAAAGAAGGGAAGAGTAGAAGCATGGTCGTGGACACCTGTAAAAAGAAGGGAAGAGTAGAAGCATGGTCGTGGACACCTGTAAAAAGAAGGGAAGAGTAGAAGCATGGTCGCGGACACCTGTAAAAAGAAGGGAAGAGTAGAAGCATGGTCGTGGACACTGTAAAAAGAAGGGAAGAGTAGAAGCATGGTCGTGGACACTGTAAAGAGAAGAGTAGAAGCATGGTCGTGGACACTGTAAAAAGAAGAGAAGAGTTGAAGCATGATCGTGGACACTGTAAAAGAAGGGAAGAGTAGAAGCATGGTCATGGACACTGTAAAAAGAAGGGAAGAGTAGAAGCATGGTCGAAGACACTGTAAAAAGAAGGGAAGAGTAGAAGCATGGTCATGGACACTGGTGAAGGGGAAGTATGGAAGCAAGCAAGGGGCATCTGTAGTTGGAAGGGCGTAACAGAAGTATAGTCAGGGACACCTGTAAATAGAAGGGAAGAGTAGACGCACGGTCAAGGGCAGTACTTAGAAGGTGACAGACGCAAGTTGAAAGCTAGTAATAAAGCTTTAACAGAATCAGTGGAAGCAGTCCCAGGGATACCTGTAAATATAATGGAAGATTGGAAGCACAGTCATGAATACCTGGATATAAGAAAGGGCTGACGCTGGTGAAAGTACTAGTAAATCTAAGAGAACAGAGCAGCTTCAGAGATACATAGAAAGAGATAGAAGAATATACGCATGATCAGGGACACCCGTAAATAGAAGGAAAGAAAGGAAGCGTGTTCAGGAATACCTTTACGAAGAAAGGCACCGAAGCAATGTGAGAGACAATAGTACATTTAAGAGAATCAACAGACTGACTCTGGGATGCCTGTAAGTACACAGGAAAGCGTGGCCTGGAGTGCCTGAGCATGGAAGGCAGGAGCAAAAGCCAGGCCAGGGCTGCCAATAAGCAAAACCAAGGAAGAGGCGCGAGTGAGCACTAGCTGTAAAGAGACAGGAGCATTTGATTAAAGGTGAGACATCCCATAAATACAAAGGAGAAACTAAAGCAGCAGTAGTGCTTCTTAGATGCCTATCAGCAAACTCAGGGGACAAAACCACTGGAAACTGTAGCCCACTACACATATGTGTATGAGAGGAGAAAGATTGACATGTTAACCTTTGTGCACATAACTGCAAAACCAATCAAAAATATAGTTAAGTGATCTCCTTGAGAGACGACCATTATATAATTGTGGATCTAGACACTAGATTTCTCATGGCGTGTGCAATTTGAAAAAAGCACAATTTATTATTTTCCTTACTGTGCCTAGACTATGATATATTAGTGAAGGGGTAGAGCAAGACAATAGTTATCCTAGAAAAACTGTTTTTTATAACAGGAATGCTCTGCCCATACTGTACCTTTAAGAACAGTACTTTTGCTGCTGTTATCATCATTTTTTCACAGGGCGTGATAGTTTGGAGCTTTATATTGGATGGGATTGGTCGCAGATACCCACTCCATGCATGTTCATGCTGTGACCAAGTGAGGATGAGGATGTAGGGTCACCACAGAGTCAAGCTCAGGAGGAAGTGTCCAAGGCGAAGCCTCCATGGTTAGTAGTCGGACCCCTGTGGGTCACCGTCAGCAAGAGAAAACACTAGGTTGTAGCCCCCAAGGACAAAATAACAGTGTTTTTTCATCTCATAGCCCATTCCAGACGGGTACGAACAAACTCGCATATCTAGGAAGGGAGGATGGGCGCTTTGGGGTAACAGGTACAGTCCTAGCAGGAAGCCATCAGAGTGGAGGAAACACCATTTGTGAGTAGAAGGAGGCAAGGCCCGGAGTTTGGTAGCGGGTGGAGCCATGGGAGCGCAGTACCGGTAGCGGAGGGAGAGCGACGGCTAAAGATGAGCGGGATAGTTTCTACACCAATGAGGATAGAAGGCGGAGGTACAAGGGAAGAAAGTGGGCAGAGCCATGTTTCTGTCAGTACAAATGAATACTGGCTGAGGGTCAACACCCTTTTGTTTTACCACAGGTCCTTCTTCTTTCAGGTGGAAGGTGCTAGAGAGAGTGAGAAGATAGGAGGGGCGGAGTCCAAATCCTGCAGGACAATGGGAGTGGGACTACATTGAAGTGCAGGGTAAGGGTGAATCCCAAAGAAGCTTAAGCTACACACACACACACATATATATCTATCTATCTCTCTCTCTCTCTATATATATATATCCATGAACGAAAGAAGGTGGTACGCGCTCTCAGGAGCAACACAGGGATGTCAAAACAGCCAGTTTATTAAGTCATAAATTGCAATGTGGCGCGTTTCGGCCACCAATTGGCCTTGATCACACAAAGTGCAAAGTAAAACAGAGCATCATTACATACATGATGTAAAAACTGTAGTAGGCACTCATCACATCATATACACCGAAGAGAGGCCTTAGATCCTCCTCAGATCGCCTGGCCAAAACCACCAGGATAAGACGAGCCAGATGGGGAGGAAGATCATTCTCGCACTTGGAACCTAAACTCTGGAACTCCATGCCTAAAGAATTAAGGCTTCTCACGGATGAGCTTAGCTTTAGGAAAAAACTGAAGACATGGTTGTTTCCTGAATGAGTTAATGCTAACTATGACCTCCTGCTCCGCAGCGCTGGGAAGCCCAAGGGCAGCTATGCGCTATATAAAACCTGTAAACATAAACATAAACATAGTAGGACTCGATGCAACAGTGGGGCACCACCAACAAAGCGAGTGACTTCATGACGTAGATTGAACCTTAACAATCTTAATCTCGTACTTACCAGTAACATCAGCAACAAAGCAGTAGAGTTTCTAGATGTCAAGGTTGAAATCATAGGCAATGCCATACACACAAGTCTGTTTAGAAAAGCCACAGCAGGTAACCTTCTACTCCATGCCATGAGCAGTCATCCTGACAAGCTCAAGTGGAGTACTCCCTATGGGGCACTCCTGAGGGCTAAGCGGCACTGCAGCTCAGAGGAGTCCTTTCTGTCTGAACAAAACAACATGCTAATAAGATTTGCGGAAAGAGGGTACCCCAGGTGGGTCCTCCGCAAGGCAGTCGAAAAAGCCAAAACGATCGACAGGACCACTATCTTAGAGAACAAGGATGACATGAATTCATCCGATGACATTGACGACTCTATCCGGGTCATTTTGACCTACAATGGCAACTCCAAAGAAATTCAAAAAATCCTTGCTAGAAACTGGGAAATGCTGAGGAAAGATCCTGTCATCGGTGCATCTATCCCTGACAGATCACATATAGAAAAGGACGCAGCTTAAAAGACATACTTGTACATAGTGACATCACCACAGTAGAAGACAACAAAGGAATCAACCTACAGGGCTTCTTCCCATGCGGCCACTGCAAAGCATGTCGCAGTAGCCATATGAGAAAGAGTTCCTCAACACCAACAACAATGCTACCATACATATCCAACAATTTCTTACATGCAGCTCTTCCTTTGTTGTGTATGCACTTGAATACCCGTGTAATCTCCGCTATGTTGGTAGTACCACACACATGGCCAAAAAGCGGGTCCTAGAGCACATGAGGGCCATCACCAACAGAGATCAACACTACCCCATAGCCAGACACTTCGAGACACACCACTACTCTGATAGTTCCAAACTACAGTATTTTGTCATTGAACAGGTGACAATCAAACACAGAGGAGGGAACCGAGAACTACAACTTAGGAAGCGCGAATATAGGTATATTATAGACCTAGGAACCTGTTACCCAGGGGGCATAACATTGACGAAGAGATTGCCATACACCTGCATGAAGAGTAACCATGTATAACATACTTGAATGCATGCAATGTCCGATGCCATCTTTGTACTACTGTAACTGATATGCTTCGTTTTGCTCTCTACATATTTTCCTTTTTTCTATTTTCTTCTATTTTTCTATTTCTCTGTCGCCATTGGACTAACATGTCTTTTATGAATTTCTATCTTTTCACAGGAGGAAAGGAAGGGACCGACTGGATTGGAGCGGTAATTCTACATGGGTCCCTACCCTTTTCTTCATGGCATCATTCTCCTGATGTTCCGGTCACCCCAGTTAAGAAATTTCACCTTTCTTTCTCATTATTTATGCACTAGAGTGTATCACGTATTTTACTTTGTACAGTGTGTAAGAGCTCTTTACAACTGAGGACTACTAGTCTGTCGCTTACCCACTAGGGGAATGTATTTTGGCAACAGCTATCTGCGTATGACTATATACCATGTAGTGGGCAATTATTGTGCATGTATCCTGATATGTTTCAGTAGCACAGATGTTATTTTGGCATTTGCACCCAATATGTACACATTGACACTATGGGGCCGATTCCGATCTCGGCCGGTAGGGCACCGAATCGGATTCGGGTGAACCGGATCCGATTCGGAAGCCTTTTTCCCGACCGATTCGTACGTGCGTCCGGCCGAACGAGTACGATGCGAGCGCGTGCAAATTCGCCGACCGACTCGTACGCCCGTCCCAACCACACCGACCGACTCGCACGGATGCGCAGCGCACCTCGCAATGGAGACGTTCCCCGGCCGGGCAAGTACGATGCGCGCCGCGAGCAGTCCGACCGACTCGCGCCGTCCGGCCCGAAGAAGCAGTCAGAGCCGTACTTTGGGGGTCCGTGTCGGACCCCCCTGTACGCGTAGCCGCGCGAGTCGCACACAGGGGGTTCCCATGGGTCCCCCTACCCGTGCGTGTACGTCGCGAGTCGCCTCGCGCGTACACTGTAGGGGCGCCCTTGTCCGCCTCGCGCTCCATTGAGTCAATGGGAGCCCGCGTACGCGTTGTACGACAGGCTCCCATTGACTTCAATGGGAGTCCGACCGACTCAAGTCCGATGGCATACGTGCGCATCGTACTCGTTCGGTCGGGCTGCAAGGGTCCGATTCGGTCGGAAATCTCTCCGGGTCCGGCTCGGTCGGAGAGATTTCCGACCCTAATCGGAATCGGCCCCTATGTCGTGAGAAGTATATCTTGAACACTTGTGTTTATCTGCCTACCAACCGCAAACATGAGGTTTCTGTGGTATGCACTACTTTCTAGAATACGTTTACCTGGACAAATCACAGTATGATTCATACATTTAGTTGAGTTACCGTCCAGTTGTCATTACGCTGTATTTTAACCACTATAAGATGGCGACCACACTTGTGATGGCAGTCCTCTGTCTATGTTACACTGTTGCATCGAGTCCTACTGCAGTTTTTACATCATGTATGTAATGATGCTCTGTTTTACTTTATACTTTGTGTGATCAAGGCCGCTTGACGGCCGAAACGCGTCACGTTGCGATTTATGACTTAATAAATTGGCTGTTTTGACATCCCTGTGTTGTTCCTGAGAGCGCGTACCACCTTCTTTCATTCATGGATTATTGTACCGGTCGCTCCGCCGGTTTACGCGCCACCTCCCCAGGGTCTCCAGTTTCCAGAAGGAGCATTTTGGTATTGGGATATATATATATATATATATATATTCACTGAAAAAACCATAGGTTTTAGGGACAGTTATAGTTACTTGGACATTGCACTCGTACAAAACCTGTGAAATTCCCCGTTATAGTTAGTTCAGCTAACTATAACTCGCGCCCCGCAATGCACTGCTGATGACGTCACATATTACATCACTCATGACATGGTCAGTGACATCACTGATGACATCACTGATGACATCTCAAATGACATCACTGATGACATCATCCAGTGACTGTGTGTTTCTGTAAAGTTTAAATATTTTTAATATATATAGGAAAAGACGTATTGAAGAATGAGTGGGTGTGTAAGTGTTAGTATGGATGATTTAGTAGGTGCGTGACTGACTCTATAAGTGAGTGATTTAACGTATCTTACTGAATGCATGGGTTAGTGACTAAACTGGGTGAATGTCTGTATCCATCTGTCTGTTGCTGTGTAAGTGGCTGCATGTGTTTGTGAATAGCTACATGAGTGTCTATATGAGTTATTGAATGGTTGTCTGAGTATCTGTATGGGTGCCTGAGTGTTTGTGTGGGAGGGGTGTGTGCGACTCTGTGCATAGATGTGTGAGTGGGTGATTCACTGGGTGGATGGTTTCAAGAGTGCATCTGTGATAGACTGTATGGGTGGGTAAGTGTGTGTAAGAGTGTGTTAGTGAGTGAATGTATGTCCCAGTGGTACATGTGTGAGTAACTACATATGTGAAAGGCAGTATATATGTGTGTTGGAGTATATAAATAGCTATAAGCGAGAGTGAGTGATTGTGATAGTGGCTGTATGGATGAGTGTGTGCTTGTATCAGTGATTGTATAAGAGCGTAAGAATGTGCTAGTATTTGTATGAGTAAGTGAGCTGGTGTGTGTATAACTGTATAGGTGAGTAAATGGCAGTGTGTTTAATTATTTGCATGACTGACTAGGTGTGTGAGTACCTCTATGGATGAGTGGCGGTGTTTGAGTGTCTATATAGGAGTATGAGTGCATATGATAGTCCTGTACTGAGTGACCGTAAGTATGAGTGACTGTACGGGTGAGTGAGTGGATGTGTGCGTAGACCTATGAATCAGTGAGTGGGTATGTAGTTATTGGTGTTGGAGTGTCTATGGTTTTGCGAATGGCAGTCTGTAATTTAGAGTGGGTGTATCAAAGGTTATATTAGGGTGCATCAGATTATCACGTGGATGATGTCATCAGTGATGTCATTTGAGATGTCATCAGTGATGTCATCAGTGATGTCACTGACCATGTCATGAGTGATGTAATATGTGACGTCATCAGCAGTGCATTGCGGGGGCGCGAGTTATAGTTAGCTGAACTAACTATAACGGGGGAATTTCACGGGTTTTGTACGAGTGCAATGTCCAAGTAACTATAACTGTCCCTAAAACCTATGGTTTTTTCAGTGAATTTCAAAGGTTTTTTAAATGCTAATTTCTAACTATAACATATCTGAAACATATGGTTTTTTCAGTGAATTTCAAAGGTTTTTTAAATGCTAATTCCTAACTATAACATTTCTTCAACCTACGGTTTTTCAGTGAATTTCAAAGGTTTTGTAAATGACAATTTTTAAATGTATTAATTGTTATATTAATTTTTGTCATACTGATTTACTACATTTTTAGAAACATTTTTTTTTACATATTTTATTTTTAAATTACATTGTAATTACATTATACATTACATTACAAAAAATACTTTCTGAGAATGAATTACTTTAGTTTAAATACTTTGCACATAGGCAATAGACTTTTAAGTACAGTAGTTACAGTTGTTGCAATGGGCAACACATTTTCAAACACAATGCAACATTCAGCTCAATGTGAATTTCTAGTTAAATGCAATTAGTTACTTTATGGATTACTTTTCTAACCACAGAACTGGATCCTAGATTCAGTCCTGGGACATCTCCTGTAAACAGTTGAGTAAAAGCGTTTTGGTTACAGTAGTGATTTTTAAGGAATATTATTGTATTTTAAAAGTTGACACTTAGAAACTTTTTCACATAGAATCACCAATGTTATCCTATGGAAGGAAATTCACTTAGCAGGTAAAAACTGTTATCGTTACTTTTTCTTACTCAGTGTTGGATCCTGGATCCAGCACTGGTGCATCTCCTGTAAACAGTTGAAAGAATGCGTTTAAGTCATACAGGCGATTTTTAAGGAATATTTGTAGTTTGTAAAAATCGACACTTTGAAACTTTTCTGCTGAAAACCAGACAATGGATTCCTATGGAAGAAAATATAAGTTACTGGTAAGTACGGTTAAAATTACTTTTCAGGGTCAGTGCTGGGCTAAAAGATGCAGCACTGGGTTCTCTCCTGATAACAGGTGAGTAAATTGGAATTCGTACTTTGGTTGATTTTAGAGGAATATTATAAAGTTCCAAAACTCCACACTTAGAAGAATTTCCAAGTGAAACCAGTCATTGTTAGCCTATGAAGGAAATTCAAGTTACCGGTAAGTACGGTTAAAATTATTTTTCAGGACCAGTACTGGGCTGAAAGATGCAGCACTGAGGTCTCTCCTGATAACAGGTGAGTAAATCGGAATTGGTATTTCGGCTGATTTTAGAGGAATATTTTAAAGTTCCAAAACTCCACACTTAGAAGAATTTCCAAGTGAAACCAGTCAATGTTAGCCTATGGAAGGAAATTCAAGTTACTGGTAATTACGGTTAAAATTACTTTTCAGGACCAGTACTGGGCTGAAAGATACAGCACTGAGGTCTCTCCTTATAACAGGTGAGTAAATCGGAATTCGTATTTCGGCTGATTTTAGAGGAATATTTGTATGTTTCAAAAATCAACACTTAGAAACTTTTTCAGCAAAAAGCAGGCAATGATATCCTATGGAAGGAAATTCAAGTTACTGGTAAGTACGGTTAAAATTACTTTTCAGGATCAGTACTGGGCTGAAAGATGCAGCACTGAGGTCTCTCCTGATAACAGGTGAGTAAATCAAAATTGGTATTTCGGCTGATTTTAGAGGAATATTTTAAAGTTCCAAAACTCCACACTTAGAAGAATTTCCAAGTGAAACCAGTCAATGTTAGCCTATGGAAGGAAATTCAAGTTACTGGTAAGTACGGTTAAAATTACTTTTCAGGATCAGTACTGGGCTGAAAGATGCAGCACTGAGGTCTCTCCTGATAACAGGTGAGTAAATCGGAATTGGTATTTCGGCTGATTTTAGAGGAATATTTTAAAGTTCCAAAACTCCACACTTAGAAGAATTTCCAAGTGAAACCAGTCAATGTTAGCCTATAGAAGGAAATTCAAGTTACTGGTAATTACGGTTAAAATTACTTTTCAGGACCAGTACTGGGCTGAAAGATACAGCACTGAGGTCTCTCCTTATAACAGGTGAGTAAATCGGAATTCGTATTTCGGCTGATTTTAGAGGAATATTTGTATGTTTCAAAAATCAACACTTAGAAACTTTTTCAGCAAAAAGCAGGCAATGATATCCTATGGAAGGAAATTCAAGTTACTGGTAAGTACGGTTAAAATTACTTTTCAGGATTAGTACTGGGCTGAAAGATGCAGCACTGAGGTCTCTCCTGATAACAGGTGAGTAAATCGGAATTCGTAGTTCCGGCAGATTTTAGAGGAATATTTGCACAATGGTGAAGGGAGGGGCGGGGCCTGAGGTGACATCTGTGCAAACGCGCCCCGTGGCGCGTTTTAAGTTGGGGGATTAAGTCCCCTTGAATCATGAGGGTCCCTAGGGGCCAACTAGCCCACCAGGAACCTCCAGTATGCGCCAGGGCTGCGTTGCAGAGACGTGTAGAGAGGCCACACCCCTTTTACACCTCTCTGCAACGCAGCTCTGTGGCGCTTTCTGGATGTACCTGTTGGGCTAGTTGGCTCTCAGGGACCCTCAGGATTGAAGGGGATTTAATTCCCCATCTTAAAACGCGCCACGGGCCTGTTTGCACACATGTCACCTGAAGCCCCGCCCTCCCTTCACCACTGTGCAAACGCGCCCGTGGCGCGTTTTAAGTTGGGGGATTAAGTCCCCTTGAATCCTGAGGGTCCCTGGAGTCCAACTAGGCCACCATATACTTCTAAAGCGCCACAGAGCTGCGTTGCAGAGAGGTGTAAAGGGGCGTGGCCTCTGTACACCTCTCTGCAACGCAGCCCTCACACATACTGGAGGTTCCTGGTGGGCTAGTTGGCCCCCAGGGACCCCCAGTATTCAAGGGAATTACTTCCCTTCTTAAACGCGCCAGGGGCGCGTTTGCAGAGTACTGCAGGGAGGGGCGGGGCCTCCGGCACGATGCCGGTCGTTTAAAAAAAAAATTTTTAAAGGGAGGGGGCTGCGTGGCCCCCTTCCCTTGCCCACTTTTCGCCCCGGGGACCCCATCCCCGGGGCCTGAGCATTTTTTTTTTAAATGAAAAAAAAAAATGGGAAGGGGGCCGCGTGGCCCCCTTCCCTGGGCCTGTATTGGCCCGGGACCCCATCCCCAGGGCATGCCCTCAATTTTTTTATTTGGAGGGGGCTGCGTGTCCCCCCTCAGGCCATTTAAGGCCCCGGGACCCCATCCCCGGGGCCGGCCTTGCACTTTTATTTTTATTTTTTATTTTTACTAATTTGGGGAGGGGGCTGCGTAGCCCCCTCCCTGGCCACTTATGGCCCCGGGACCCCATCCCCCGGGGCCTGGCCTCTGGTTGGGGACTGTGGGGGGTCCCCAATCCCCCACAGTCCCAGCCGGCTCCCCGCCTCCTGCGCGAGCCGTGCATTAGCTTTCCACATGGGAGCAGCTAACATGCTGCTCCCCATGTGAAAAGCAATTGTCTTTGGATATTGGAAGCGAGAGCAGGCTCCCTGCTCTGCCTAATATCCAAAGCAGTTTGCAATGACAGGACGGGAGCCGCGAGGCTCCCGGCCCTGTCATTGCAAACTACAGTGTCCGGGGGTAGGCACCGGGACACTGCAGGAGCCGGCCCTGGGGGGTGGCGGTCCCTAGGGCCATCAAGGGCTCCAGGAGGGGGCCGCGCGGCCCCCTCCCTTGAATTGCACAGCCCCGGGAGGTGGTGGTCCCGGGCGTGTGGGGGCTGGAGCCCCCACACATTATTTTAAATTTAAAAAAGAAGCCCCGGGGGTGGCGGTCCCGGGGCTGCGGGAGGGCAGGAGAGCCCTCCCGCACCATTTTTTTAATTAAGCACCGGGGGTGGCGGTCCCCGGGGCTTGGGGGCCTCAGAGGCCCCCCATATAAACAATTTACACACCCCTCCCCCGCATGCCCCCGGGACTTGGGCCACCCGAGGCAAATTTACATCGAGCGCGGAGACCGCGCTTCGATTTTTTTTCCGGCAGGATCCGCGCACCCTGAGCGCATCCTGCCGATTTTAAAAACAAATTTTTTTTTTGCCCAGGGGGTCTTTGTGGGACCCCTGAGCAGACCTAGGGGTCAGGGTGTTTCTACCCTGCCCCCTTTTTGCGCTTTGCGCGCTTGTTTCTGTCCCTCGGTTCTACCGAGGATAAAATGGCTGCCAACACTTCCTGATTTGGAGTGTTGACAGCCAATTAGCATGCAGCTCGTGATCGGGAGGGTGCGCGAATCCGACGCGGCCATAGATATATATGTACTTTTACTTTTGATTTTCTCAGCAACTACTGAACGGATTTACACCATTTAACAAAAGGGTTCTTTCTGAACCAAGAACTACCTCTTTGCCAAATTTGGTGTAATTCCGTTCAGCAGTTCGGGCTGTAGCCGTGTCTAAAGTTTCCTATGGAAAATTGCATGGGGAAAACGCGTTTTGGGACCCCCTTTTTTCTCGGCCCCGCTTGACGAATCCCCGAGACTTTCAGGGTAGGAGCGGACCGGAGCGCCCCACAAAGTTTGAAAATTTTGCGAAGATACGTCAACCGGCAAGAGAGTTATTTCAAATAGAATGTCGCGGATTTCCTATGGATAATAGGTTGTAACTATAACTATCTACTGGCGACCGCCAGTAGATAATATATATATATATATATATATATATATATATATATATCTTTTCAACAAGGTACATAGATGTGGAGTTAGGTTTAAAAGTATATACATATATACATAAAGTTTTGTCATATTTTGGTTCTCGATATTCTGGTCAAGATATTGTGACCACTCAATATTCTATCCACAATATTCCAGACCCCCACTGTCTGCTCTATATCTCGCCATGTCTCCATGCTCGCCTTGCCTTCTTGGATGAGCATAGGCATTTCTGCAATTTGACACTCTATTGTATGCCTTTTGTTTTGTTTAACAAAAGTTACATGTCTGCCATTTATTCACAGTCTGACTTTTGAGCCTTTTTATCCCTATAGTACATTCAAGAACAGTGCCTTGCTGGTTAGATGTTGGGCACAAAGAAAAAAACTGTTTTTAACTGAATTAATGCATTTTTGAGGAAATATTATTACATAATTATTGCATTAGTTCATAAACACACTGTTCACAAATATTGCAGGGTGTGTAATGTCATTATAAAAGTTAATATTGAAGTTATCGTGCTATATCATGCAAACCCTTTGTCATGGGTATTCATGAGAATTACCAAAATATTTAGACTGTGTTCTGAATCAACACAAATGTTTAGTGAAAGTCTGAAACAGTGTCTAAAGGACTTTAGAGGTGTGCAGAATTCCAGAAACTATAAAGAACCAAGCCTATTTCATCTTACAAATACACCTCCCACTGAATCTAAGGGCTCATTTATCTGATGTATTGGGTACATAATTCTTTAAAATCCTGGTATGTGACCAGATATTATCCAAACTGTCCTCCTCACGCCCACCCATAAAAAAGCATAGTGAAAAGTACAAGTATCATTCCACTCTACAAGTAGAGTATGCCTGCTTACCGATGTTACTGCGAGTGCTGTGCCCTTCCCTATACCTCCACAGCCCGCATACATTATAGACTGATTCATTCCTGATCATCAAACAGTGAAAAGATTCAGATTGTTTCAATCTGTCGCAGTGGATACCAGCTCAAAGTGCCCAAAATGACCCATGAATCTCTCAATATACAGAGAATGTACTTTTTATGTCTGGAGTTAGCCAAGACCTTTTGATTTTACTAAAATTATATGTAAAATATACTTATGTAAAGAGGCATTCAGCCTTCTTTCTTAATCAATTGGCCTGTTGTTGTGTCAATAACATTTTGCTTCCGCCCACTACAGCCTGGGGCAGTGGGTCAGTCTACTTCAGCCATTGGCTAACTTCACTTTGAATGACTGCATTTTGATATTTCACAAGGGGCACATCCCCAGACAAGGTAGATCCCTTTAGTGCCAGTGTTTTTGATTTTACTTTCTTATTACTTTAATTATTCATTTGTGTTTAGAGCCTGATTTAATACCAGGACTCTTTCCAACAGCTCGTCATGTTGCTTTTGCTGTGAGCACAGGGCACATTCCAGCTTTATCAGTTCCTGTCTCCTGGTAATGCTGTTAGGGAGTGTCCTTTGTATATCTGACTGCTGCTTTTTCACAGCATACCGGATTGGCTCCGTTTGAAACTGTTCTTTATAAGGTTATCCTATTTTATTAGTATGCAAGCAATGAAGTGCATTTATAACTGCAATCCTCTATGTCATACGTGTATGTTTTTAAATTGACGACTACTGTTGTACTTGTAAAGCAGTTCAGTCTGTGTGGCTTGCTATCAACCTGTCTGTCTGGCTGTCATCTTTCTATGTCTGGCTGTCTGCCTATTAGTCCATACCACCCACCCTATCTGTCTTTGCAAGCCTCTGTCTTTTCAACCATCTCTATTTGTAATAAAGATTTACAAAAACATTAACAAAAAGCATTAGCAAAGGCAAGAGGCTTGTAGTCAACACTAGACCGACTGGCATTTTCAGACCTGGTGTTAACTAAAATTATATGTATATCGCAGTCAGTTATTGGGGTTTTCAGCCAGACTTCATCCATTGGTCTGCTGTTATGTAATTCACATTTTTCTTCCATCCGCTCCAGCATGCATCATGTGGCAATGGCTCAGCCCACTTTAGCCATTGGTTATCTTCACTGTGAGTTACAGCATGCTGCCCCCTGACAAGGAGCACATCCTCACATAAAGTAGTTCCCTTCAGTGCCAGGGACTACTACAGTAATGTGTGCTTTTTTGAGACCCAAAAATATTTTTGCCTTTAGCCAATGCTTTTTTTTTTTAGATTGATGAGAGCCCAGCCGCTTCCCCAACTTAAAGTTGAAAAAGCTATGACATAACAAAACAAAAATTGCCATAGTCAAAAGGCTGGTGGCCAACGCCAGACCTACTGGCTTTTCTAATTTTTGTTTAGGTATGGCGTTAGCCAAGACCTTTTGATTTTACTCAAAAGATATGTATATATATATATATATATATACACAAGATCTCTTCCAGCTATCTCTCTTCATCCACTGGCCTCTTACTGAGGCATTTTTTCTTCTGCCCACAACAGCATAAAGCATTGAGCAATGGGACAGCCCGCTTCCGCCATTGGCTCACTACACTTTGAGTGACAGTATTTTCCCTTTCACAAAGTGCACATCCACGCACCAAGCATCTCCCTTGAGTTCCAGGGACTACTACAGCATCGTGTGCTTTTTGAAACCCAAAAAGTATTTTTGCGTTTAGATTCTTTTTTGTAAGTGCCCAGCATTTTCCCCAACAATAACATTTTGTAAAAATCATGCAAAAACAAAACAAGCATGAACGAAAAAAAAGTCTTGCGAACAATGCAGACCTATTAGCTTTGTTAATACTTGCTCTCTGTGCAGCAAAGTAATGTTAAAGGTAGGTTTGTATTGTGCTCCGACAAACGAGTTTGTGGGACTGTGAAGGCCAGTGCTTTGGACCTTTGATGCTTTTTATTTCTCAGTCTAAATATTGGCTTAAAGGGAACAACTATAAGAGCGTGTTTGAATTTGTGACAGAACAAACGCCGCGCTTAGCATCTCTCTGATCGAGACCTCTGCATTCCTGTAATTCGAGAACTTGTTTTACACAAACCTAGGCCTAAATTGAGCTGAAATGCGGTCATGGTGCGCCCTCTAGCGGGATTTATAGGTTGGGAAGCGTCTGTAGCTAATTTGTCCTCTAGAATTTTGCAGCAAATGTAAGGGTTCAAATGACTCTACACACAGCATAGTGCAGTGGTTCTCAACCATTTGGCTTCTGAGTACCCCCGCTTATTCATTTCTTGAACCCAGGGACCACACCCCCCGCAAAATCTTTATTGGAATCCAGGATCCCCTCCCCCCTCCCCCCCATGAGTCATTACTGGGAACCGGGGACACAAGGCATTTTCAAAACTTTGTACCGCAAAACAATACACAAAAATACAGAAACAAGCATTCAGCAAAGAAATGCACAAATGATGGAATATTTAATTTAAGTCACAAACAAATACTTAAAAAATCAAAATTTCAATAGGAAGGTTGGACTATTTCTAATTTCAACTGTGGCCTCTATTCATCCAAACTGTATTCTGTTTGATGCACTTGCACTACTTCTTTGAATCAATCTGAGGATACTAACTTGAATTTTAGCCTCTAATTTCAAATTCTTTCACATTTACAAAACGTTCTAAAAATTTCAGCTGTGCATTTTGCTTCTTTATTTCTATCCACTTAATGAATCTGTTAATATGATTTAATTTTCTAAGAAGTCGCGGACCCCCTGAGTAAGCTTCACAGACCCCAGGTAAAGAACCACTGGCATTGTGAATAGTTACCAACTGAATTATATATTTCTACTATTTCACTAAGCCCATTTGTGATCTTCAAATTAGCATTGCAAGGAAAGCATTTTTCAAAACATAAATACAGATATTGCTCTAGACTTCAAAGGGTCATTTATCATTAAACTTGCAGGGACAATGAATGAATGAATGAAAGAGCATTTATAGAGTGCACAGCTACTCAGAAAGAGTGTCCCGGCGCTAAAATTATTGCATGGCACATATTTTTAGTACTGATGCAGGACCACTTTCTCTTCTAGTGGACTGAAACAGAGGGAAGCCTGTGTTTAGAGAAGGATCGAAATGTGATGCTATACAACCAACCAGTAATTTCTTCACTATGTCTAGCAATGGGCATATTGCAACAAATTTAGCTTTCAATGTTGAACTGCAAGTGGAACCAGTGTTTCAGCTGACGTTTTTATGCATTTAAGTCTGCAAGATTAGCACTGACTTTTTCCTCTCCTTTTCCAGCATTACGTGGCATTATAACATTCGGTATTTTGACATGTTATTCTGTATATAGAGCTGAGGAGTCAGCATCATCTTTTTCTGGCGTTATCAGGCATGGCCTTTACACATAGCAGGGTGACCTTACCACACTTAGAATATAGCAATACCAAGTTACTTTAAATATTAATATATTAAATATCAAATTTGTGTAATTCATGTAGCTTCCACTTAATATACGTTAGAAGCGTTATCACCTTCCATGTCTTTCTCTATAAGGGCTTGTATGCCACTTGCCACGGTATACAGAGCAGACATATGGCTACAAAATTACATTATTATAAATTAAAGTATCTTAGTCATGTGTAAGAAAGGCTCACATTTTTTTCCCAATCAAATGGGAGTATCTCTATAGTAATGACGACTTATGGTTTCCAATAGAGGTGGGCGAGCCAACAAATTAACAGGGAAGTCGAGCCAGAACAGAGCCAACTGTCTGGCTTGGATGTTAGAGCCGGTGCATGAGCCGAGCCCTGAAAATATTTGCTATGTAAATCACGCAACAAACATTGCGTAAAATATGGTAACATCTTTTCAAAATTCAAAAAAGTGTATTTCTTTAACATGTGGAAGTTTGAATATTAAAAAGGCACATTATATAACTGCACTGAGAAGTACTTATTAAATATGATAGTTTTGTACAACTGGTAGTTTGAACTCACATATTCAAAAGTGCTTTCATACGCAAGAATGAAGAAAAAAGTATTGGTGAAATAAAGTATATGCTTATGATCAAACAATTTAAGAAGGAAGCCATGATTTATCCAGGTTTTCTGGTTTCACTTTGTACCAATCAGCCAGGAAATGGGTCTCTATTTGTCTTTCCTTATATTAAGGCTATGTTTATACCTTTGTTCATTTTCTGCAATTTTTAAGCACAGCGCAAACTTGACCTGAAGGCTGAATACTTTAGATGAGCACCAGTTGCATTACACAAGGTCACATGCATTGTTTATAGGCACAAGGAAATTAAGTGACGTGCCCAGAATCACAGGATGTTGAGCCGACACCGATATTGGAACCTGGTTACCCAGTTCCACAGTTGGCAGCTTTGACAGTAATGCCACATCCTAGATAGAGGGAGGGAGGCAAGCAGAAGTCCCATGAAAGTTCGGTTCATTATGGGCTCGAGGCTCCAACAGAACCTCGAGCAGGGCCAGGCTTCAGGCTCGAGCTTTCAGTGGCTCGGCCACCTCTAGTTTCCAGTGGTATACAGTACACTCTTTTCAATTTGATTCAATGTTTATCGGGTTATTCGATTTATGCTCCAGCAGGCCATCACTACAAAAAGCTGTTTGTGCAGGAATTGCAATTATAAGTGATGCGAGGTTTATTGCATCTGGTAATTACAGGGTGCGATAAAGTCTGCGCTCCTCTTAAATTTCGGCATATCACACCTTCCAAAATGTAACGGGTGAATAAATGACTGGTACCTACTGAAGGTATTGGTGGTAAGAAACAAAATTTTGAGGGCAAAACTTGGAATAAGTGATAAATGTTGAACCAGGTTAATTCCTGGATGTTAGATTTTATTCGATGCACTAATTATCACACTCGCAATGAGAGACTCTGTATTGTTAGAAACCATCACCAGGTTACTTAAATATTCATGAAATTATTTTAATCTCTCAGAAGTGTTAAACTGTTCAGGCCCACACTTGATGTCAATGATGTAACATTACATATTCACAACATTATATATGTAACTTTAAAGAATCCAGACATTCGCTTGGTAAGATAATGATTATCATCCTTATACATAAACATTTCTATGCGTATTAACCCTTTGAATGCAGAGGACAACCCTTTGACTTCCTCCGTGCTGCTTCTGCAGTGTGGAGGACGCCAACGGGCTGTCCTCTAAGTGGCGGGGGGTGGTAGTGGAAGACCCAGTGCTCCCAACGGGACCTTCCAACCATGTCAGCTTATGTGGGGGTTCAAACGGAATCACTTCCCTATCAGTCCCCATCTCTCACTCACACCCATCAGTGACATCAGCACACCACACGTCACACTGACTGTCCCAGGCCAGAACGTATCATCAGGATCGAACCGATGCTCTTAGGGGTCCACCTCTCGACCGCCCCAAGTCTGGATATATATACACGCAGACTTTAGGATGGTCAAGCGGGGGAAGGGAAGGATGGGGACAGCAGGGAGGGAGACCTGTGAACACAAGAGAAAAGATCATCAGCCTGGACCATTCAGATACAAAGGGCTATCAGTACTCCCACTATACCTAGATGGACCCAACCTTCCACTAACCTGTAAAGAAAGAAAATGCTGCTGTGCTGACAGGGGTGAGGAGCAGGTAATCACAATTCCTTACACCATATACTGTAAGAAACAAAAACATATGAGGCTACAACTCTAGCACACCTGTCTAACCTCCAAACCTCTATAGTCTGTGGAACCCACTTTCTGTATCTCAACACCTACCCTTGATATAAGTGTAGGAAGGCTGGAAGCTCAAGCAATAAGGATCACCTGCCTTGGACCACCCCTGTGGAGGTGAAAACAGAAGGTGCAGAACACTTTGAATAACAGTCGTCATGAACATGAGGTGCAATATAAAATCATAAGCACAACCGGAAGACTTTGACCTGTGATATCACACAGTACAAATAATGGTATCCAGCAAACATAAATGAATAAACAAAAGAACAGAGTTGAGAGTTCGAAATCACTCTCTTAGTATCTCTAGCCCAATCCTTAATGTAGGCTACAAAGTTCTTCCATGCATGAGCCACTGTCCTGGACTCGCCAACAGGGAAAGAAACAACGAGAGCCCCTCAACGGGGTAATTGCAAATGAGAATTACTGCACAATTGTTAATGTAAACAAAACGAATACCAATTCCCTCGCATGAGTCACATCATCCAAATGAAACAGTAACCAGGACTCGCCAACGTAGGGAAATTATGGTAATGAGCACTAACACGAGTAGTACTCCCAGCATGTACAAGATACGCCCTCCTTGTACTCCAAGTAGAACAGTAGAAACGGCACCCTTACCCGACCAGGGAACTCTTCAGCAAGCTGCGAAAAGCCAGCGTTAGAACCGGACACCAAGGAATAATCGGCAGCTTCTCCTGCCGATTCCTCGCCTTATCCCCGGTCTCGGACGTTGCGTGCGGCGGTGCGGCGGATGTCAGACGTCCGCTGAGGCTGCTGAGAGTTGTGGTTCTCCCGCGAGCCGCAATCCTCAGCTGCCTGGAAGTGCGGGGTTCCCGTGTCCCCTGACAGTGACATTACGGATCCCACCGCACAGAAGGTAAGGGGAGCTCTCTGTGTGTTCTGTGGGGTTTCTCCTGCCAGCTGCCACCTCAGTTTTTGATGGCGGCATCGCTGGAAAGAGAAAGTCTCCCTTTTCCAAAACAATCCCTGCTCGTGTATCATGACCACACCGCAATCCAGGGAATCCTTATTTTGGATTTGCATGGTCAACTTTACCTTGGGGCAGTTTTTAAAATATATTTATGTGTTCCCTTCCCTGGAGAGCTGCAATCGACCTACCCGTAGGAAATGGAAAATGTCGTAGCCATTTTGTTTTATCTTTTTGTGCTGCCCGGAACCCTTTATACATCCCCGGGTAGCACAAAATTTGAAAAGTCATCATTGGAAAGAGGAGAGTCTCCCCTTTCTAGTGATGCTTTTTTTTAAAACATCCCTGTTCATAGATTGCAGGTGGACTGCGATGCATGAGCAGGGATCCAACTAGGCACCACAGATATCTTGTTTTGTTTGGGGTGTCGACCACCCTGGAAATTGTCGACCCAGCCGGGTGTCAATATAGTGTATTTGGTTGTTTTCTCTTCTGTGGGGCGGCGATGGGCTGCCGAGTGGGGGTAATCACCCTCCCACAGGGAGCAAAAATGTGGGTGCAATTTTTTTTTAGAAATGTGCCCAGGGCTGTTTTGGTGTTCCCTGAGCGCCAAGAATTGTGGGGGTCGGCCCCACCATGCATGGGCCGACACCCCAGGGGTCACTATAGTATGTTTGGATGTTTTCCCTTACAATACAGAGCCAATTGACCCCCCCACCCCACCCAAGACAGGCGGGACTGGCCTCCACAGGAAGGGAAAGCGTGTTGTCATTTTATACTTTGAAATGTGACCGGGGCTTTCTGGTGCTCCCCAGACACCAGAAATTTGTAGTGACACCACCAAACCGTGTGTCAGCCCTCACAGGGGTCAATATATTATATTTGGAAGTTTTCACTTCTGATTAGGCCCATGAGGGGGGCGCAATCAGACCTCCATGGAAGGTAAGGGAAAATATGGCAGCCATTTTTTTGTTGTTTTATGTATAGATGCAGGAGGTTTTTTGCCGCTCCACAGGCACACAATCTGGGAGAAGGATGTGGCATTCAGCTTTCATTTGCATGGGTCGATCTCAAACATGGGGGTGTACAAATATCTGGAGATTTTTCCATTTGGTGTGCCCTCCCTGGGCAGCAGTGTCAGGACACTTCAACCACTGATTAGTTATTATGCCATTCACATTTTATTTCCACCCAGCACAACATTCATCACAGGCCAATAAGCAAGCCCACTTCAACTACCAATCAGGTATTCAGTCATTCATATTTTGCTATACCACAGTATTTAGGAGACTGTAGTAAGTGGGATGACACACTGCCTATCCTGAGTTGGGCAGAAGTTAAATGCATATGTCTTAATAACTTATCAGTTGCTGAAGTGGACGCAGCCGTTGCCCCATGATGGGTGGCACACAGGGTAGAATTACCATGTGAACTGCACAAGAACTGATAAATGGCTAAAGCGTGCTCACCTATTACCCCACTGGTATATGCTGTGCTGGGTAGAAATAAAATGTGAATGACACAATAACTGATGTGTGCCTGCCATGGGCTGACTCGTTGCCCTATGCTGTGGCTGGTGCAAGTAGAGGGGAACATGTTGTAAGTGGCTAACTTCATTGTGAGTCGTCACCCACATTCTGCTCTCTCACAAGGAGCATGCAGTACAAAGACATTATTCCTGGCATTGAGGGCAAATGCAGCATAAGGTGCTTTTGCCTAATTGAGTGTGTTGCAACATGAACAAATTCTTTTTTATAGCTTTTTCTCTTAGCTTTTTTATTGAAGTTCTGGGCAGCGCAGGATCTAAGCAGAAGTTCTTTCAGTCAGGTAGGTGTAAGGTTTGACACTGGTATTTATGTAATCACTACACTTTCACAGCATTACATTCCATACTTTCAGTTCATAGCACACCATCCCAAACAAAAAACACAAAACTCGTTTCGACGAATACCTCTGCATTCTACCTAGGCCAGAAAGTTTCAGCTTGAAAAGAGAGATGGCATCTTGTTTTCAAGGCTCTAACTCGAATAATGGGGGAGACCTCTGAGGTAGGGTTCTGATACTGTGACAGCACCGGAGGAAACGGGTCATGGAGAAGCATCTGGGGTGATTTTTCAGGCGGTGTTTCTTTTGATGATGACTCATCTTCCAGTGAATCAGATCAACATGGCCCTGCTAGGCATGATGTCTCTTCGCAAGCTCAAACTGTGCAGCGAAGAGCAAGCGACAGGGTAGACCCATGCAGAGTGCAGGCAAGTACTGTGCCAAGCACAGGCAGAGGACTCACATGGCAGACTCCTAATTTAGTTCAGCCAGTAATACCCTGATTCACTGGCAATGGTGGATGAGAGGTCAATACAGCAATTTTTTTGTCGATGGAATACTTCCATCTTTTTCAGGATGCAGACATCATTGAGTAAATTGTGCAGCAAGTACATTTCTGTATCAAACAGTTTCCGAGGGAGCATGGTGGCACTCTGGCGCCTCACTCTATGTACACCTGTGGTTTCCCACTTCACTTAACTAGGAGCAAATGTTTTTTCTCCTAACGCTGAACATAGGAATAGTACACAAACCAACTGTACTGTCCTACTCTTCAACTTGAACAGTTTGGGCAACACCCAGTTTTGAACCAGTCATTAACAGAGACCGGTTTTTGATTTTGCAGCATAATCTACATTTCAAATACTTTTGTACTCCAATGCCAAAGGATCACCCATGACTGGTTGTTCAAAATTTGGACTGTCGTGGAACATTTGTCGGTCAAGCGTCCAGGGATTTATCCTTTGTATTGATCTTGTACAAAGGGTGGCTGCTATTCTGGCAGTACATACCTAGTAAAACAGCTTGTTACGGCATCAAGATGTACATGTTGTACGAGGGCATCATTTCCTGATAGCATGTCCCAAATATTGATTTTTGTGCGTTGGATACCATTTATGGTGGGCAGCCTTTTATTCCGACACATTCCTTTCAAAGTTTGACACCACCTTAGAGGATCGTAACCCTATAACATCCTGAATAGGATACTATGAACAACTTGAAAAGTGCTGAAGCGGATGTGAGCCCAAATGGAATCTGCAGTAATTGAAAAGCACCTTACAGTGTTCCAAAATGTACACAAGGAACACAACTTCTCATGTAGGTCTATTTGGTACTATGTGGTCTTCAAATTGAGTGCAGAAAAATAATCGGCTGCAGTAAGAGATGTCAACAACTCATGAATGTGTGAAAGAGGATGGCAGTCGATCAAAATATTGGCATATAAACTGCATACGTCACAGCACAGTCTTACCTCTCTAGTGCATTTACTGGCCACAATGACAGGTGAAACCCATAAAGCTTTTTTAATGGTCTTAATAATGCCCTCTTGATTCATATTGCAGAAAATCTTTGCAATCCCCTTACTTGCTGATAGTGGAATGTCATGTGCCTTGGGACATTTCAGCTTTGTTTCGGTCTTAACCACGAACAACTGATGCAAGCCCTTCAACTTGCTGAACCCTGGACTGAGCACATCTGGAAGTCTTTGGAACTCCTAAATAAATGTTGTGTGCACTAGCGATTAATGAAGGGCAGTGATGTCAGCATGAAACCTTCATATTCATATCTATCAGATCAATATGTCCTAGCATGAATAAAACATCCTTGAAATAGACAACAACCAAATGTTGGGTCTCTCAGGGTTTTCGGTTTCCAATCAAGTGATTCTTACACCAACCCCATTCAAGTCTAGTTCTTGGGTGTGTTGTCCAATGCATAGCACTTAACAAGGATGGAGCACTTTCTTGTTGTTTTTTTTTTTCTTCAGCTTCATGGAAATCCAGACATAAATGGGATGAGCACCTGAAAGAATTCCCTGCTGACTACCTCTAAAACTACTAAGTTTGGCCAGTCATGTGTTATCAAACCTTACACCCAGAATCCATGCAATAGTTACCCATTATGTAAGCTCTTTGGCAAGCCATATCACATTTTCAAGCTGAGTGCTGGTGAGGAGGCAAGGTCATCCTTAGTCATGCACAAGCAGTGTGGCCGAACCAGGGCACCATAACTGGGGGTGATTTTATGGACATCATGGTCTTTCTTCTATGTCAGCTTTTCTTATAAGTCGCCACTCCATCTAAAGACTGTCACCTGGGCGCAGGTGGATCTCTTTCGCCAAGCTCCTTGGACAGCTACATTTTTATTGTGGTGCACCGTTTTGCAATATGCATTTGTGACCATCGTCTGCCGGCCCAGACACAGAGCCAAAAGCAACCCTGGTTTTTTATAGCGCAAACTTGACCCGAAGGTATCAGATCGCTTTACATGAGCACCAGTAGCGTGACAGAGGGCCACATTCATTTTGAGATTAAGTGATTTGCCCAAAATCACAGGATGTTGAGCGTCCCTGCTGAGACTTGGACCCAGTTCCCCAGCTTTGAGGTCAACTGCTCTAGCCATTAGGCCACATCCTCTTTTCATTCATTCTTTGTCTTTTCGTTTGCCGCCTGCCTTGTACCTTCTGCAATAAACCCCAGGGAGCGAGAGAAAGAGGGAGTGGCTGTCCACCTTAAAATACTGGCCTCCATCAGACTCAGTTACCCTGGGAAATGCCCGATGGGATAAATGACCTGTGGGAGCCTGAATGTTTGTGAATGGGGTGCTGGGGCAGAAGATGGCTATCACATAAGTTAATTGGTTACCAATAAAGTATTCCTCACCTCTTTTGTGCAAAGCACCCGGTGATTATGAGGAACATATGCATTTTGGAATCACATTTTTCCTCATATTCATACAGTTTTGCCCTGAAAATGCAGCCTTTTTCTTCTAAATATTTGGAAATTATTGAGGTAAGATTGGGGATAGTGTGAGGTGAAAGGTCGGATGTCGTCACTGTAGTGTCTTCGTACAGTATCCTCTTCTGCCTATCCATAGGGGTTAGATTGGCTTTGATAGGGTTGTGGAACCGCTTTTCAAACTGTCAGCTGTGAGCTGGTGGTTCAATAAGGCAACGTGTATTTCAAAAGAAGAAATTAGTATTTTTACATTATCTCGATAGGCATGTCTTATTTTTTATTAATTGCAATGCCAAATTTAATAGCATCTGGTGCATACACAAAAGAGAGCGAAGTAATGACGATATGCCGTCTGGTTTAAAAACGGTGCACCACTCATTAATAACAACTAAGGGTGGGTGGTAAATTCCACTCTGCCGGCGGAGTTCGTAGAGTTTTAGCGGAGTTCCGGCAAACTCTGCCAACCGCTGCGTGGCAGAGTTGTTTTCGCACGCGGCTCGCCAATGGTAAGTTGGTGAGTGCCAGCGAAAATTGGCGCCCCCCTAGTGTGATTTACGGGCACTAGGACGGCACCCGGCAAGATTTTCTCAATGATGGCGGTCACAAACATTCGTGGTGAGAAAGCTACAGCTAGAGTAGAAAATCTACTCGAGCGGCAGCAAAGAAGCAGCGCCCTCTGTCGCGCTGCATGGTGCCATTCGTGCTGATTTTGTAGCGCAGAACTAACTCCCGGTGCTAAAAAACAGCGCAATGTGCTGATCGTGGAACTCTGCGGAATCTCATGGAGTTTTCATGTAACTCTGTGCTGCGGAATTCCACCCACCTCTGATAACAACCAAGAACCTTACGTTCGTGCAGAGGAATAAAAAGCATTGATTGCGTTTTTCCACTTGTATACATATGCTTGGCTCATGTGGTCAAAGCAAGAGGCAGCTCCAGCAAGAGATTTTTAGATTATATGATAGGTGGAAAATACAGCAACCAGTAAAGGAGCCCATGCAATGCCTGCGTAATGCCGTAAATGCTGCTTTCGATGAACACACACATTCGCATTACACAACATTCACACAGCTCAACAGAAAGCAGGTATGCGAGGCTCTTCATCGTGCTTGCATGCCCTAAAAACATGTATAAGAATAACATGGGAAATCGAATGCATGTGCACTGGCATAGTTCACATAGCGCTGGCTGTGGACACTATCTGCTAACTCAGCGTGCTGACGTGCGGGCCATAAACCCGCCAGAACCACCTCATCTTTTAGTAAAGATGCAGTTTTCTACAAATCTTAGGTAAAACCATTGTCCAGTAGTGCGGAAATGACGGCAGCCCTGCCAAGTGCCACGCATCACGGTTCAGATTAACGCAAATTGCTCATCCGTCCCACATGCTTGCAATGGAACACTTTGTCACACAATTTTGAGGGCTTCTTGGAGCTCAGCGGCAGCCCTTCCTTGGTTGTCACCAATGGAAAAAGTTATTTCTTCATCATTGAAGGTGCTATAAAAGTCTACATCCGATAATAAGGGGTCGAGGAAAGGTTATTATCTTATTACAGGGATATTTCTATTTGCATTTAATCACAATTAAGTTTCATTCTCAGTGTCACTCATAAGCACACTTATAATAATGTTACACATATGCAGACTGAAAACTAGGCAGCTGCGTGATCACATGTGCGGTAAGGTATAATTGATGTTATGAGATGTGAGCATTCTGTACATCAGTGTCAAAAGCTGGACATCCTGCAGTTGGCCAACTGGTGCCTAACCCGGTGAGACCAAAAACCGACTCGGAGTGCACCTGACAAAATGTCCCTTCAACTCATTGGGAGTTACCTTTGAAGAGTAAATCGATCATTTACCTCATTACACTGTTGCTGTTTGATTCATTTGTACTGTACACACATGAACGTGTTGGTAGAAGCCTTGTGCAGTTTACAACTATTGTAACTGGGATTATTCTGCTGCACTGCACCATCGCTGACTGAGTTTCAGGAGGGGACTCAAGACCTGGCTGTTCGACTGAGACCAGCAGCAAGCGCCTGGCGACCCTCCGGGGTGACAAGCAGCGCTCTACAAATACGACCTGATTGATTGACTGTTGCACCTTGGATCTGCCCACTGCCTCCTGGGGTGGGAGGGGGCTGGGCAGGCAGCTTGGGTGGGGCCTTGGTGGCCGGCCCGTCTACCATGAGTAAACATTTAAGGATAAATCTCTTCCCGCCAGAAGCCTGTCAGCCTGGTAAGGGAGGAGATGAAGGTGCATTGCTAGTCACCACGAAGCATATCAGGAAGCCGTCTGGATCTTCTGGAGCCTAGTTGTAGGATTTTTTGTAAGACCTTGATAGATTGCAATCTCTTAATCCAGATGACGTCATTGCCCTTGGACCAACATGTGTTTCCAATCGTAAGGAAGAAAAAGGTAAATCCTCTTCAGGCTTCTTAGCAGCAGAATATAGACCATTGCCACTTTGTGCGTGTGGGAAACCAAGGCCAGGGAAGCATTGAATGTAGCTTAAAGGCCAATGCCCAGTTTAAAGATTGGCTACACAAGACAAGAACTTCAGCTTTGTCTGAGTTTATTTCTTTATTAACTGCCATCAACTGAGGGCAGACATCTATGAAAAGTAAACATTTTATGGGTAATTTTTCCATCAGGACTGGTATGCAGTTCTGGGTCATCCTTATAAATTAAATAAATGAATCCATAAGCTCTGACGACTGCTGGTAATAACATATTAGTTGAACAAAGTCAGTTCAACCAAGAGCCCAGAAATCCATGCAGGCTGTAATGCAGCCTGCATGGAGAACAGGTAAAGTGCGCATGACCGTTTTAGGCGGCCCGAGAGGGCCGGCCAAACAGACATGTGCACTTAGGAGTTGGCAAACCACTCCTCCCCTGCCCTGCTTCGAGAGCAAGAGCAGCCCCGCCCACTCGCCACGCCAAGCAGCACGGAAACATAAAATGATAATAAATCAAAGTTATTATCATTTTATGTTTCCTTACTTGCACTGCTTAAAATCAGTGGGGCGACGCTCCTTCGCCATAACGGAGGAGCCGCCACTGGTTGGTACCAGGAAAATTCTTAGATCAGGGATCCATGCTGGTGGCGCCTGTCTTTGTGTCATACTTGACATTTGGGTGTTTCAATAGAGATTTCATCTGGTAGCCAGCAGATTTATTTGGGCTCATGGCCAGGAAAATGTTCAAAGTAGTTAACACGGAAATGAATAGTTACTAAGTAGAAAACTACAGTATTTTGGGATATTTGTGCCACGGTGTAGGAAAGATGCATCACACAACAAACAGATATCCTAAAGTATAGTGGACTTTTTCAGTTTCCATCTATTGATTTCTGAGTTGAACTTTTTAGCAACAGTTTGAATAGGAAAGCTGTGCTAAATACTAGTAGTACACGCTGACACAGTGGTCAGACAGACATAAACTGATATAAGTCTTAAAGCTGTTTATTTGTGCAGTAGATTCAGATGCAATAATACACATAGTTACAATGCATATATATATATATATATATATATATATATTTATTTATTTATGTATTTATTTATACACTGTGGTTCTTCAGTTTCTAAGAGTTCAAAAGTTGGCCAAGCATACGGAGAGCCAAGCACGCCATTGTTTACGTGCCTCAGCAGGCCACTGAAATGCTTTTGACACATACTCTGTTAGCTCTTTCTGCTGCATTACGCTTCTACGTGTCGAAATGTATTTCCTGCCCACATTACAAACAAACATAGATAATGCGATGGTCACTGGAAGTCCAGATCTTACATGTGCACATTATGTTTTTATGGGGTTTTCTATGAAGTCACTCAACGCCTTGAATTATAAGAGCATGTCAATCTGTATTCACTGCAGTATCATTGACTTATGTGATACTTACAAGATATAACGGTCTTTGTTGTTCTTGTTTATACTACAGGTTATTCCATTTCCCATAGGAAATGTCCTAGAGGACTACTAGTGGTAGGTAGCGTTGCGCCTTGCCACCTATGTGTAGATAGTTTGTTTTAATTTACACGGTCCTGAAGAATCGCTAATGATCACTCCTTGACAACAAATAGCGAGAAACATGTCGACCCTTTGGGAGTTGAGTATAATTTTTGTTGCATAAAAACAAAAAGAATCACCCCTCCCTATTCTTTTTAATCAGGTTGGGTCCCTCGCGGAATAAATTCATCACAGAGGAGTCCCATACCTGTTTTATCATCACTTTGTACATCTACACTCATTCTGGCCCCCATACACCCACGGCACCCATACGGCGTGGAACAGAAGATCTCCGAAAAGAGCCCCTTTAAGGGTGCCCGTCGGGCATTGCAGCGCCCGGCCCGACGAGGAGCAGGCTCAAATGATGAAGCATGACACCTAGCTTGCTGGGTGTGTGAGGGCCCTAGTTCCAACAGGAGGAATTCCCCTATCCTCCTCTTTATCTGTAGTATATATATTTTTCAATATTCTTACTCTTTGAGTGATTAATATATCATACAGGAACTACGTACTCTCTCTTTTTGTAAACTGGTTGTAGGGCATGTACGTTGGACCTCCCAAGCCCCTCTCTGTCCCTCTTATTTTGTTAGACTTGTGTACGGGTTTTTACCCGTGGGATATATCAGGTTACCAGAAGGACAATACTCCTTACTGGCCCATTTCAACTTCCTTCTCCCCCTTCCTTTGTGACTTCAACAAGAATTAAATCCCCTATTTGACCATACCACTGGGCCTCCATTATCATGGATGATAACCCAGGACTCAGTTTCGGCGAAGAAATAGCCGCGGAAATATTAAGAAACACTCCATCCATCTTGGAATCAGCAGGCTCCTCAGCCTCAGGGATCCAGACAGAGGATTGGGCCTCCCTTACCACGATGAAAAAAGAATGGCTTAAAATAACTCTTCATGGTGCTATAATGACAGAATACCTGAGGGCTAATATAGCCCCCAATGGTCTTATAGTCAAGAATTTCCCACGCCTTTTTCTGGAGGATATGGTTTTCAAGAAGGAGTGGTCCCTGGTGGCATGGAAATGCACTAGGGACCTACTCATTCTTATTATCAATACGGCAAAGAGGTTGGCAGATGCCCTACTGATCAGAATACAGATAGCTGAGGGGGCACTAAAAACAACTGTTCAGATTTCCCTCTTTAAAACTAAATTATCTGAACTCAATAACGAAATTGCAGAGCAAAAGGAGTATTTGATGACTCAGAAGATCAGTAAACTCCAGAAAGATATACTAAAATTTGAAAAAGAGAAAGTATATCCCTATCTAAAACCAGACTACATCTCGAACAAAAATAGCTATTCATCTGATGAGAATAGTGACACTAACAGAAGAGGTTCAGCTAGCAGTGATTCTAGCAATGGTAGTTGGGGGAGGTTCCAATCAGAGAAAAAGGAACCAACAGCGCTATCCCAATTATAACATGCAGCACCCTTATGGTCCACAACCACCATACTGGCCTTTGCCAATGTACCCTCCTAATCGACCACAATTTTATCAAATTGAAAACCCCCTTTTTAGGCAGAGGTTGGGGCAGAGGAAGAGGGCGCAGAAAAGGAGGGCAGAAACAGGTTCAGTGGCAGGACGATCAACAGATTGGGATGGACACCCGGAGCAAAACACGGGGCAGAGCAGTATAGTAGTGAACTTATCACAAAGACCACTGACCGATACCGAAGAAAGAGTATTGGAAAAAGGGCTTGGTTTTGTCCCCACTCCAAGGGTAGACAGATTCCAAGAACAATGTGAGATTCACAATCTTTTCAGGAAGATTCGATTGAGAGCATACTTTCATGATACAGTAGAAACTAGTCAAACCGGTCCAAGTGACTCAGGACTACATAATCCCTCCACATTTACTCCGACTATGAATATGGTACCAACAGAAGTAGTGACTTTTGAAAAAGCGGTGTTAAAGGAACTTGAGAATGCCAACACCCCGGTCCCCTTTCATAATCTATCGAATCAAGAACGTTTAGCTATTAAATCACTAACGGAGGACCTAAGCATTACCATAAAACAAGCGGACAAAGGAGGAGCTACTGTCATACAATCAACTAAGGATTATGACATTGAATGCCTACGCCAACTTCAGAATAGGAAATTCTATACCCCTATAACAACCGATCCCACGATCCGTTTATTGAAAGAAATTACCTCAATGGTTTTTGAAGCAGTAAATAATGGTTGGATAAACAAAAAGAGGCAGAGTTCTTGGTCACACAACATCCTAAGATTCCATACTTTTATACCCTCCCAAAGATACACAAGGGAACTACCCCAGTCCCAGGCAGACCCATTGTGTCAGGAATAGGCTCTCTGTTAGAACCCCTGTCTAAATTTTGTGATCACTACCTACAACCTCTAGTAAAACAGACCCCTTCGTACGTGAAAGACACCTCCGATGTCTTGCAGCTGATTGAGGGTTTGGAGGAATCCTCTGACATTGACTTATTAGTCACCTTGGATGTAGAACAGCTATACACTAATATCCCACAGAGAGAGACACTGGTAGTGATAGAATCAGCCTTGATGGACACTGAATGGTCATCAATTACTCCAATCTCCTTCATTATGCAATGTGCCACTTTAGCACTGACAGAAAACTTTTTTGAATTCAACAAACTACTCTTCCACCAGTCTCAGGGTACTTCGATGGGGAGTACCTTTGCACCTAGTGTGGCATGTCTGTACATGGCGGCATTTGAACAAGAAGTGGTACAGCATATTAACAACCCCTTCGCAGCTAACCTGAGACTGTGGAAGAGATACATAGATGACATCCTTATTTTTTGGAAGGGTGGAGAACAGACTTGCATTGAGTTTTGTGATTGGATTAATACCAAGAACCAATACCTGAAATTTACCCACACAATTTCCAGCAGTGAAATCCCATTCCTAGATCTTACCATCAGATTAAAAGAAGGAAAACTGGACACGACCCTATATAAAAAGCCCACTGATATGAACAGTCTGCTATTATATAGCAGTTATCATCCTAAAACCCTAAAGGATAACCTCTCCTTCAGCCAATTTCTACGTATAAGGAGAAATTGTAGTTCCACACAGGACTATAAGACTGAGGCTGAAACACTGTCCACTAATCTACTGAATAGAGAGTATCCTCAAAAACAAATCAATTTTTGTATGAAACGTGCCAGAAACAATCATCGCGAGAGCCTCCTTGAGGTTAAAACTAAAGAATCAGACAATGCCCTTACCTGTGTCACTACCTACACACCCAGATCGAATATGATCAAAAAAGCTGTTAATAAACACTGGGGTATTTTGAACACTGGTGATCTAGAAATCCAAAAACCCAGATTTGCTTTCAAAAGAACGAACAATTTGAAAGATATGCTGGTACACACTGAGACCCAGGATTAGATCCACTACTAATCAAAGGCGTCTATGGGATCTTCCGCCCATTATAGGCCATTTCCCTTGTGGATCATGTGCTGTCTGCCCCCAGACGAAACCAATCAAGGAATTGAAACTCACAGACAGGTTTACATGGAGGATTACAAAACATACAAATTGCAACACACCACGCTGCATCTACCTACTGACATGCCCCTGTGGGAAAAAGTATATAGGCATGACCATGAGAACCATCAAAACTAGAATAACAGAACACAAAAGCAATATCCGCTGTCTAAAGACCAACACGAAGCTCTACACTCACTTTACGGAACATCAACATTCTCCTGAAAGTATAAACTGGGTGGTACTGGAGGCACATCAACAGATTACACAAGTAGATCTCTTCAGGATAGAACAAAGATGGGTCTATCGCCTGGACTTGGCTCACTGTGGTCTTAATGACGAAATTCCCTGGTGCACTTTTAAACCATCGTTAGCCAAGTTGATAATAAGATACTAAGTGTACTAATGGGCTTCTTACCCACCATACACCAGGACCCCTCTGAAGGGGTTCGGACATCACCTATTAAATACTTTCTTTATTATTCCACTTGACAATGTCCGTTAACAGCGTGTTTGGGGCCCTCATCTTGTTTTTATCTACCTTATGTACACACCTCTCTTTAAATCTTTGTGAAATAGTTAGGACTCAAGACTGGCTAATGTGCAATCTGTTCTACATACCTATCCTTTCTAGATTTGATTAGAAATGAAGACTGGTTGGTGGGGTACATTAGCCGTGGTGCATCAGAATACACACCTATTTTATAGCATTAATTAACTCCTGAGTATTATTGACCCTATTGTATAATGACAAAATCTGAATGGCCATTTTGACCGCTATTTCTCAATACCAACTCCAAGATGGCCGCCATATTCACGTGGTAGCAGTAGCATTGTAAACCTACTCCAAGATGGCCGCCATTTTCACCTTGTAGCGTTAGCACGTGATACGATCACATGACCCTTACAATACACCAGCTGGAATTGATCGGCTCTCCCGCGCTTTCGACTCCCTCTCCAGGGAAGGTATTTAAACGGCTGGTTTCGAGGAAAGGATACCTTCCTGGATGTAGCGAAGTGGGGTAGGTCGTCCGTTTGACTCCGAATGGGAGTAGGTAAGTTGGCACGCATGATTGTAGCCCCTCTGTCACGATGATTGGAAGCCTCGTTGTCATCAGCAGTATGTTGAGGTGAAGGAAACTAGTGCCAGAGTCTTTAATATACCTTCCGGTGGGGACTCGTGGTGCCTTCTGCCAACTGTCTGGTAATGGCGTCATACACAACCAGGGCTCGGGGTATATGGATGCAAGCATAACCTTGCCTTTGCAACACCGACGATGGTGTGCCCCTCTGGCTGTCCATGGATTGTGTGGATGGTTATTTGTTGTTGATGAGGTGAGGAGGGGTCACGATGGCTCCCACCCTGGTGACACTCGGACCGACCGGGACCCTGTGCCTTGTTAACCGCTACTCATCAGCTGGCAATGACATGATGCAGAAAATCATTATACTTATACCTGGTTTTTATACATCTTGTTTTCATCAGTCTAGAGACACCACTTATTGTGTCTTTCCTTCGCTACAACCGATGAGGCAATATCTGATACCTAATTAGGTGAGTTTATTAAACACACTCACCATCACGGGTTTCTTCACATGTGCACATTATGTTTTTATGGGGTTTTCTATGAAGTCACTCAACGCCTTGAATTATAAGAGCATGTCAATCTGTATTCACTGCAGTATCATTGACTTATGTGATACTTACAAGATATAACGTGTCTTTGTTGTTCTTGTTTATACTACAGGTTATTCCATTTCCCATAGGAAATGTCCTAGAGGGACTACTAGTGGTAGGTAGCGTTGCGCCTTGCCACCTATGTGTAGATAGTTTGTTTTAATTTACACGGTCCTGAAGAATCGCTAATGATCACTCCTTGACAACAAATAGCGAGAAACATGTCGACCATTTGGGAGTTGAGTATAATTTTTGTTGCATAAAAACAAAAAGAATCACCCCTCCCTATTCTTTTTAATCAGGTTGGGTCCTCACGGAATAAATTCATCACAGAGGAGTCCCATACCTGTTTTATCATCACTTTGTACATCTACACTCATTCTGGCCCCATACACCCACGGCACCCATACGGCGTGGAACAGAAGATCTCCGAAAAGAGCCCCTTTAAGGGTGCCCGTCGGACATTGCAGCGCCCGGCCCGACGAGGAGCAGGCTCAAATGATGAAGCATGACACCTAGCTTGCTGGGTGTGTGAGGGCCCTAGTTCCAACAGGAGGAATTCTCCCTATCCTCCTCTTTATCTGTAGTATATATATTTTTCAATATTCTTACTCTTTGAGTGATTAATATATCATACAGGAACTACGTACTCCTCTCTTTTTGTAAACTGGTTGTAGGGCATGTACGTTGGACCTCCCCAAGCCCTCTCTGTCCCTCTTATTTTGTTAGACTGCTGGTAATAACATATTAGTTGAACAAAGTCAGTTCAACCAAGAGCTCAGAAATCCATGCAGGCTGTAATGCAGCCTGCATGGAGAACAGGTAAAGTGCGCATGACCGTTTTAGGCGGCCCGAGAGGGCCAGCCAAACAGACATGTGCACTTAGGAGTTGGCAAACCACTCCTCCCCTGCCCTGCTTCGAGAGCAGAGCAGCCCCGCCCACTCGCCCGCCAAGCAGCACGGAAACATAAAATGATAATAAATCAAAGTTATTATCATTTTATGTTTCCTTTACTTTGCACTGCTTAAAATCAGTGGGGCGACGCTCCTTCGCCATAACGGAGGAGCCGCCACTGGTTGGTACCAGGAAAATTCTTAGATCAGGGATCCATGCTGGTGGCGCCTGTCTTTGTGTCATACTTGACATTTGGGTGTTTCCAATAGAGATTTCATCTGGTAGCCAGCAGATTTATTTGGGCTCATGGCCAGGGAAAATGTTCAAAGTAGTTAACACGGAAATGAATAGTTACTAAGTAGAAAACTACAGTATTTTGGGATATTTGTGCCACGGTGTAGGAAAGATGCATCACACAACAAACAGATATCCTAAAGTATAGTGGACTTTTCAGTTTCCATCTATTGATTTCTGAGTTGAACTTTTAGCAACAGTTTGAATAGGAAAGCTGTGCTAAATACTAGTAGTACACGCTGACACAGTGGTCAGACAGACATAAACTGATATAAGTCTTAAAGCTGTTTATTTGTGCAGTAGATTCAGATGCAATAATACACATAGTTACAATGCATATATATATATATATATATATATTTATTTATTTATGTATTTATTTATACACTGTGGTTCTTCAGTTTCTAAGAGTTCAAAAGTTGGCCAAGCATACGGAGAGCCAAGCACGCCATTGTTTACGTGCCTCAGCAGGCCACTGAAATGCTTTTTGACACATACTCTGTTAGCTCTTTCTGCTGCATTACGCTTCTACGTGTCGAAATGTATTTCCTGCCCACATTACAAACAAACATAGATAATGCGATGGTCACTGGAAGTCCAGATCTTACATGTGCACATTATGTTTTTATGGGGTTTTCTATGAAGTCACTCAACGCCTTGAATTATAAGAGCATGTCAATCTGTATTCACTGCAGTATCATTGACTTATGTGATACTTACAAGATATAACGGTCTTTGTTGTTCTTGTTTATACTACAGGTTATTCCATTTCCCATAGGAAATGTCCTAGAGGGACTACTAGTGGTAGGTAGCGTTGCGCCTTGCCACCTATGTGTAGATAGTTTGTTTTAATTTACACGGTCCTGAAGAATCGCTAATGATCACTCCTTGACAACAAATAGCGAGAAACATGTCGACCATTTGGGAGTTGAGTATAATTTTTGTTGCATAAAAACAAAAAGAATCACCCCTCCCTATTCTTTTTAATCAGGTTGGGTCCCTCGCGGAATAAATTCATCACAGAGGAGTCCCATACCTGTTTTATCATCACTTTGTACATCTACACTCATTCTGGCCCCATACACCCACGGCACCCATACGGCGTGGAACAGAAGATCTCCGAAAAGAGCCCCTTTAAGGGTGCCCGTCGGACATTGCAGCGCTCGGCCCGACGAGGAGCAGGCTCAAATGATGAAGCATGACACCTAGCTTGCTGGGTGTGTGAGGGCCCTAGTTCCAACAGGAGGAATTCCCCCTATCCTCCTCTTTATCTGTAGTATATATATTTTTCAATATTCTTACTCTTTGAGTGATTAATATATCATACAGGAACTACGTACTCTCTCTTTTTTGTAAACTGGTTGTAGGGCATGTACGTTGGACCTCCCCAAGCCCTCTCTGTCCCTCTTATTTTGTTAGACTGCTGGTAATAACATATTAGTTGAACAAAGTCAGTTCAACCAAGAGCCCAGAAATCCATGCAGGCTGTAATGCAGCCTGCATGGAGAACAGGTAAAGTGCGCATGACCGTTTTAGGCGGCCCGAGAGGGCCGGCCAAACAGACATGTGCACTTAGGAGTTGGCAAACCACTCCTCCCCTGCCCTGCTTCGAGAGCAGAGCAGCCCCGCCCACTCGCCCGCCAAGCAGCACGGAAACATAAAATGATAATAAATCAAAGTTATTATCATTTTATGTTTCCTTTACTTTGCACTGCTTAAAATCAGTGGGGCGACGCTCCTTCGCCATAACGGAGGAGCCGCCACTGGTTGGTACCAGGAAAATTCTTAGATCAGGGATCCATGCTGGTGGCGCCTGTCTTTGTGTCATACTTGACATTTGGGTGTTTCCAATAGAGATTTCATCTGGTAGCCAGCAGATTTATTTGGGCTCATGGCCAGGAAAATGTTCAAAGTAGTTAACACGGAAATGAATAGTTACTAAGTAGAAAACTACAGTATTTTGGGATATTTGTGCCACGGTGTAGGAAAGATGCATCACACAACAAACAGATATCCTAAAGTATAGTGGACTTTTTCAGTTTCCATCTATTGATTTCTGAGTTGAACTTTTAGCAACAGTTTGAATAGGAAAGCTGTGCTAAATACTAGTAGTACACGCTGACACAGTGGTCAGACAGACATAAACTGATATAAGTCTTAAAGCTGTTTATTTGTGCAGTAGATTCAGATGCAATAATACACATAGTTACAATGCATATATATATATATATATATATATATTTATTTATTTATGTATTTATTTATACACTGTGGTTCTTCAGTTTCTAAGAGTTCAAAAGTTGGCCAAGCATACGGAGAGCCAAGCACGCCATTGTTTACGTGCCTCAGCAGGCCACTGAAATGCTTTTTTGACACATACTCTGTTAGCTCTTTCTGCTGCATTACGCTTCTACGTGTCGAAATGTATTTCCTGCCCACATTACAAACAAACATAGATAATGCGAAGGTCACTGGAAGTCCAGATCATTAAGCAATCGCATAATGCGTCTATTTTATGAATTGTTCATATCAGGCCTGCCACCTCGGTTCTTTATTTATGACTTTGACGGTAATTGAAGCTGATAAAATGTGCACGTTCTGCAGATCTGCACCCAGTAGATCCGGGAAGACAGACTAACAGTCACCGATAAACTATTCATTGGGAAAGACAATATCAATATTATAAATGACCACTTGGATTCTGGGTTGTTTTTAGTGTTCGAATTCATATTGATAATTAGTGCTTACTTTAAAATAAAATAAATAGAAAAGGCTACCTGGTGCTAGCACTTTCGAATGCTGAGCGTGATGAACAGTAAGGCTGCATGGTCTTAATTCAACCTTATGCCTCATTTTTCATGTCCTTTTATCTCTCTCTTACAAGTTCTCTTTCATCCTTATTTTTTCCCTTAATCATTTTTTCATTTCTCTCCTTCCTTCTGACTCCTTTTTCTCCGTTTCTTCCTCTTCGTGAAGTCTGACATGAAAAGTAAGTCCTGGTCTTCAAAAGATGAGTGCTGGTGCCCCACACCTGCAAACACCGGTAAAAATTAAACACTTCGGTTAACTAGAAACTGTAATTATACTGCCTTAGCTTATTAAGCAAAATGACTTATTATCGAATTATTAAAAGCAAAAGAGTGTCAGGCTTGCGGCTAACCCCTGGGGGCACATTTCGCACCACATCCGACCACAAACGCCGATCCTTATGTAGAGTGGGTTTGAGTTGTGCTAATTTGGGTTCAATGTGTAGTAAGGTGAGTAATGATGCACATTTACAAGGTATTTCACCATAAAGGGACTTGGGAATTATGCGGGAACAGACGACTAAATTATTCAGCAGTGTTGACCAAGAAAAAGCTAATTATGTGGCAATTTCGGTAGCTGCACCCTATATTTTGTCACTTTAACACACAAGACTGTCTGGGCAAATGTTCACCCCAATAGTACCAGTTTAGCCCTGAATACATTAAAAAGCAACTTACACAGGTGACCAGTCAGCCTTTGGAAATGGACTGTCACTGTGGGCACCATCGTGACACTTTTTAAAAAAACGTTTTGATCTGTTTCAGGCAGAAATTATTTTTTTCTCGAAATCTGCACGTTATGGAGCAGGTGGTGGATTCTGTTGAAAACTTTTGAGGAAATCGTCACAGCTACAGAATCGCATAATTCCAGCGGCCCTGATTACTGATTGGACAGTAATTGGAAAAGGTTACCCATAGCCTGTATCTCAGTCGTAACACAAATGCACACGCTGGCAAAAGATGAGTTTTGAAAAGCCACAGGGACCTATAGAGAGATCCCTGGAAAACTACTGCCATTTCTGCAAGAAGACTGCAGGCCTCATTTACAAGCTCATTGCGTCGCCAGTGCGTCACTTTTTTAGACGCACACGGCGGCGCAGTGCGCCTGCCCATATTTACAAGGCCATGTCAAGTCACCCTGCACCACGCAGGGTGACTTTACGTGGCCTTTTTCATGGCCTTGTAAATATGGGCCACTTTCACGCATTACTCTCAGTGGCAGCCGGCACGGATCGCGGGTGAGGGGGCGGGAGGGGGGATGCCGGAGAAGCGGGTACAAATTTAACAAAAAAAGAAAAGAACTTACCTTCTTGCTTCTTCCTCGCTGCGTCTCTCCTCGTAGTCCCTCGCTCTGGCCGGGACAGGAAACACACCAAAGCTCCCAGTAAGCCAATCACAATGCTGCAATGCAGCGTTGTGATTGGTCTGAGCGCCGTGGGAGCCAGGGCATGTTCTCCACGCAGGCTGTAATGCAGCCTGGGAGGAGAACGTGCAAAGTGCACATGAATGTTTGGCCGGCCCGAGACGGCCGGCCAAACATTCATGCGCACTTACAGTGTGCTCACCACTCCCCTTGCTCCTGCGGGAGAGCAGCCCCGCCCCGCAAAGCTGCCGGACATCAGGACAAAATAAAATGATAATAATGCGAGTTATTATCATTATAGTTTTCCTTAACTTCACTGCTAAAAAGGAGTGAGGCGACGCTCCTCCGCCTTAGCGGAGGATCCGCCACTGATTACTCTGCTTGAAAGGGGCGTTCCATGGCTGTTGCAACAAGCAACATCCACGGAACCTGACACATTCCCAGATTTACAAAGTGTTGTAAAGCTGGGAATGTGCCAGAATCCTACGCCTCCCCAGTGGAGGCTTAGGAGTGGCCCAACGAGGAGAAATACTTTTATTTCTCCTTGTGTTTTGCTCTTGCTATGTGTGCTGCATTCTGCAGCACACATTGAAGAGGCAAATCACCTTTAATCATTGTTTATGTGCAGGAAGGTGTCCCTTCCTGCACATAAACAATCATCCCTGCAACGCAGGCACCCTTGCACCATGGCGCAAGGGTGTTTGCGTTGGCACACAGTTGCTGTTTGTGCGCCAACGCAGGGGAGAAGGACAGGAATGCGCCGTATCTTGTAGACACGGCGCATTCCTGCCCTTTTATTTTGACGCACAGCAGCGCAGCATGAAGGCTTGCTGCACTGCCATTCGTCAAAATATAGCAAATGAGGCCCTGCATCTCCACTAGGTATGTGTTCCATAAGTTCCTCTCTGCCAATATGGTGCATACCGGTCCTTTCCCAATGCGCTAGCGCGGTTTCGGCAGCCTAGCGCCAATGCAGGCACCCTTGCAGCATGGTGTTGTAGGTAAGATTGTTTAAGTGCAGGAAGGGACACCTTCCTGCACAGAAACAATCCATTGAAGCACGTTTCTCTTTCTAAGTGTGGGGCAGAATGCAGCACACATAAAAAGAGGGATAAACAAGGAAAAATAAAAATCTTTCTCCTCGTTACGCCTCACCTCGGTAGGAGTAAGGTTTTGGCACATCACCAGGTTTAGATGGTGTTGCATAGGAACACACACTGCAACGCCAATGGAACGCCTCCCTAGCGCAGAGTAAGGCAACGCAGCAACTTGCGCTGCCTTACCTTACTCCATATGTATGAGGCCGTTCAAAGCCACGCAATGTGGCTTTGCGTGGCCTCATAGATATGATTTCAAGGCTTGCCCCGCCGGAGCATCACAAAAAGTGAGCTAGAGCGGCGCAAGGGGCTCGTAAATATGCCCCTTAGTTTCCCAAGCTCAGGTCACATGAGCCCTCTTAGGGTCAAAGCATTGCACACTACACTTAGGCCCACCATTCTGCACATGCAGAGCCTGTGCTTCAGAGACCCGGTTGCTCACTAGTGTTATGATAGATAAGTGATATTGACGACAAATAAGAACTTTCAGTGCCCTCTTTAGTGCCTTCTTCCTTGCTGGTAGAAATTTTCAGTGCTGTGCTTGATTTCACACTGGTTAATTTTGTTCTTTATTCTTACTATTTTCAGATGTGTTATTGATTTCATGTCCTGCTAGAGTCATTTGTGTGGCAGTCATCCTTAAAACATCTGATCTTGGATGGACTCCCTCCAGCAAGCATCAAGCATCTGAATAACAAGGATACACATATCAAAGAAATATATATGGTTAAGGCACATATATGTGAAGTGAAGTATAGTAAACCTATGCTTACTTGTACGTACTTATCTTCATGATATTCTGCCCAAAGTTTGTTTGCAGGTGGATGGTTAAATGTGGATGTTCTGGAAGTAAACCTTCTCTGGGATACTCCCTGAGGATCTGGCGTCAGCCACGCTTCTCTGCTACTAGCCGGGACTGGTGGCTTAGTGGACTAATGTGCCCTCTGTAGGGGGCCTGTGTTCAACCTCATGGTCACAGGTTCAAATCCTGGCTCGTCCACTCAGCCTTTCGTCCTTCTCTGGGATACTACCTGAGGATCTGGCGTCAGCCACGCTTCTCTGCTACTAGCCGGGACTGGTGGCTTAGTGGACTAATGTGCCCTCTGTAGGGGGCCTGTGTTCAACCTCATGGTCACAGGTTCAAATCCTGGCCTCGTCCACTCAGCCTTTCGTCCTTCTCTGGGATACTACCTGAGGATCTGGCGTCAGCCACGCTTCTCTGCTACTAGCCGGGACTGGTGGCTTAGTGGACTAATGTGCCCTCTGTAGGGGGCCTGTGCTCAACCTCATGGTCACAGGTTCAAATCCTGGCTCGTCCACTCAGCCTTTCGTCCTTCTGAGGTCGATAAAATGAGTACTGTTGAGTTGGGTAACAATAAACATGTGTTATTCAGTGCCAAGATACCCTTGGGTGAACATGTGCTTTACAAATACACCTGTTATGTTATGTTACTGGGCCCCCGGCACGTGTTCCTCACCATATTCAATTCACTTGGTGCTGCCTGTTTCACACATGACTTGGGTAGCAGGGGGTAGGAAAATTAGAAGGTTCCTACCTTTAGTTCTCAGATCTGATTCACGTTTCAAATTTTGTCAAACTACAGGTAATGGTCGGATCCATATGTTCCTCATTTATTTGCCAGAATCTTTATTGCTCCTTCTGATACATCTGATGGATTGTCTTGTCCCTCTGCTAACCTGTGATGATACACAGGAGCCTGCAAGCCCTGCATCAAAACCCTTCTCCAATTTCCCTATTTCAGTTAATTTGTGACTTTTTTCGTCTCCTGTAATAAGAACATGACGTAGCTGCTCAAAAGTAATAACTTATTAGAGTTCAGTTCGGATGTAAAAATGCCTTCTGCAAGAGCCAGCAGGAAGGGTTGAAAGAGGTTCACACAAACAGAGGGCTGTACCCTACCATAATTATGCATTATTTTAATTGGCCAATATCTACCCCATGAGAATCATAGCTAGTGCTTGAGGTAAGCCTCATTACTGCACAAACCACATACCATTAGGCCTTATTCTCCTGACAGCGGCGCCAGGCTCTCTCACTCCACCATGATCAAAAACTACCTGGCAGTGCCTTCCCTGTTGTATAAAATTGTTTCATTAAATATTAGCAGATCTTATCAATTACTCACAATTTATGGTCAGGCTGGGCATCCGGTATTGTTTAATAGATCTGGGTCTATTAACATAAAACCATTTTTGGTTACAAATACATTTTTGTCATAGCGTCTTTGTCCAAGGTATCATGTCTTTTTGGGCAACGGGAAAAAACACAAATGTGTATGGATTTTGTCAAAGGTCCAAGCAACTGAAAAGTGGTGTGATAGTCAATCTTTGGTACAGGTTGGTGCTTAGAGGTGCACAGGGAGTCATACCTCTGGAGAAGTTTAGAATCGTTCAGTTTCCTCGCAGCAGTATCAATACGTAAAGAAAAATGGGTTTAATATCAGCTACCGCCTGTTCCTCTCTCTGAAATAATTTCTTTCCATTTATTCATGTAATATACATTTAAAGCGTTCCAAGTCCTGTGTAATCCTTTACAGTTCTGAATATGTTTAAAATGGTGGCCTCGATGTCCTGTCTGAGTTACAATGTTATTTTTTTAACATATGTTCTAATTCATTAAATTTGAATGTAGTCTTTCGTAAGGCATTTATATAGTTTAATGATGGTTTTATCATATCCTGTATGTAACTTACATTAAAATGATGTTTCATCGATTTCACACTCATGCAGGGAAATGCAACTACTGATAAAGGGAAGGGGGAAAATAAAATAAAAAGAATATATATATATATATATATATATATATATATATATATATATATATATATATATATATATATATATATATATCCTAATAGCGATTAATTTGAAGGGCCTCACTACCCACAGGAGCACAACTCTATTCATTTTAAATATGAGACAGTCTGAAAATTGCTTCCTGCAGCTCTAAAAATCTGATGCCACACCTTTATATGGAAGATTAAAAATAATTTATGTCTATCAAAATGTTATTATTGGAAAATTAAGGTGGTATTAAGCAACAGAGAAAATACATTGTTTGAGGAAATACATTTTCAAAGTGGATGCTGGACTTACGTAGGGTTCTCTGTCTCATTAATGATTTTTAGCACTTTCAAAACATATTATACAATTAAATCCATACTTTTCCTCACATACTTTAACAGATGGTTTCAAATCTGCACTGACACCTCAAGGGTAATATACCTCACCCTGCTATATAGGAAACGCTTTAAATTCAACATCTCCTATTCAGCAACATGGCGCCTATTTTTCCTGAATATGAAATGCTGGCGGTCTAGTTGCTAATACGAATGAGCAAGATGACAAGGATTTAAGTGATTTGTGGAAAGGGTGTTGATGTCACCATGAATTATAAGGAATAAACTACCTTCTGCCATAAATTAATAGTTCTGTGACAACATCTCCTAACTCAAATCCATTTCAATCAATGAAGTTATCTTGGCTATCCACCAAATTTTAAAAATAATTAATCTCTATGAATAGCCTTCCAAAGTTACATGACTCAGCTGGCTTGAAAGTAAATGTGTTTTGACCAAAATATTACCCAGTCTACCTGATGTTTGAGACAAAGCAACTAACCCTGCTTTCAATAGACTGAAAGTAGGTGGACGTATACACAGACCACCTTTTAAGGTGGTTTTAACATGGTTATCGTGGTCCCCACATATTTTATACCACGGCTCAGTGATCCCTTGGAGCTTGTCTTATCTAGAGTTCCAAGTTCACCCAGGAAGGTTGTTTAATACGTTTCAGCACATTATAGTAGCACCAATGTGTGCCCTTATATGGAAAATTCTCTTTTTTTTTTACATTGATTGGTAATCCACAAAAATTGATATGTGTATCTCTCAAGGAATGACGCAAGGCTTCAAACACCTTCGCGAGGATATGAACATTCATCCCTCAGATTTACAGTCAATCAACAACTTCGATTTTAGCCTCTTTCGTGTCATCATCACAGATCCTTCGCACTCCAAAAAGAGCAACATGTTTCTGCCAGAAATGTGCTGCTGACACAGCAGCTTGATCTTAAATTATTTAGCTGTTTTGAACCTGAAAGCTGTTGTTTTCTTTGCCCATGGCAAGCATCCTCAGCTGTAAGAGCTTCTGACTGACAGCTCAAGCTAAGCATCGGTGCCGCTCCTCTGGCCAAGCCCTCCTGGTTCCTTATAAGACCGAAGCTGGCCCTGGAACACCTTTACAAGCAGCCAAGGTTCAGAGTGTATCTGAAGCGTACGCGCTCGACAGCACTGGTCGGACAACGGAGCAGAAGACACGCAGTCGCTAATCCTCCCCTGTAGAAGCCAGGTTCTACCACAGCGGTAGCCAAGAGGTAAGAAAACTTTAATTTCTGGTGTTCCTCACGTGAATGATTCTCGAGCAGGACTCCCACAGCTATTTGAAATCCTGGGAATGGAAGTAGGTGCACAGATATAATTTATTATTTTTTCTTCTTCACATTGATTGCTTTGTTCTGTAAAGCAGTTCGTTCTTTCACCTCTCGTGTCTACATAATTTAAATTTACTATTGATTAATTTAGCATGATAATGTATAGATATTGTACAGATCTGCTATGCTTACTATCTCTTCATACACACACATAAGCAGATTTTAAAGAGCAGGTTTCTTTATTCATTTAATTTCATATAGTGTCATATGCAGCTAAGTAACTGTTTCAGCTGTTGCAAGTTTCCCTTACCGAGGAATATATTATGATTGCACTCATCGACCATATAACAGGGACTGTAGTCAAAATTGTTTATTTCTCAGAAAATCCATTAAATTGGGGAGCCGCCTATTGGATCAGAATCCCTAAAAAGCAACCCTGAACTGTTTGAGAAAAACATAAAGAAAAATAAATTTAGAGCCAATAACTCAACCCTTGCCAACAGGATCTTATACCGTGAAACTATTCACAGTTCTATTAAACATTACTTTGATAATGACGCAAAAATTGGCAAGCGTATCAGCCAAACAATGGCTTCTCCCAGCCTGACATGCACTACTGAGCCCATGGCCCAATGCCCAGAGCACCAGCCTCTTCAAGTTAAAGCAAACATTTGAATCTGAATATGGGATCCAGATTCTAAGATCGCTCTTTTCAAATTAATCTAAATCTAGTACTCCTTTCCAAGCTACATAAGTTATCACTACAATATATTATATAATAGGAGCAGGTATGAATTTATGCAAATGTATATTTGTACCAATATATAGTTGTATTTCCCAAGTTAGTTTGAGGTATTACTGAACTCTCGACAATGCTGAGGTATGGTCTGCGGCTTTGAATGAGGGAGGGTAGTACCCCAATGCCCATGTTCAATAGTAAATGTGAATGGATGAGGGCACATCTCCCTTATCAGTGCCCATGTACAGGTGTAGTGAAAAGCCAGGGGAGGCTCTCCCAATTTGGCAGTGTCCATGTATAGTGACACGTATAAATGGAGGAAAAACAAATCCCCATGGGCGGTGTTAATATTCAGAGTCGGATGTAAAAGGATTTACGACACCGTACATTGTCCATGTGCAGCAGCAAATCTACATGGAGGAAAGTTCACAGCACCATGTATGTAAACATGGGCAGACACTCCACTGTGGACAGTGTCCATCCTCTTTCGCCACCGTCAGATGTAAATCGAGGAAAGTTACCACGCCATCAACTGCGTCCATGTAAAATAGCAGACGTGAATCGGGCAAGCCACCACACTATGGGCAAGACCCATATTGAGTGCAGAATGTAAATATATAGGAGGCAACACTACACTGAAGATTCCATGTTCGATGTGTAATGACCACCACGAACAGCGTTATGTATTACAAATGTGGGCGGGGATAATGCAGAAGAGGAGCAATTCTGCAAACTCAGGAACTGTGGACCGCGACTTCTGAAGATAAAATCAATGGACTAAATTTCAAAAAGGAACCTTTATGCAAAAAGCTCTCAAATTTTATAAAGGCGACTAGTTGATACATGATCACTTGATAATACCTTTGTACACTTAAGGAGCTAAATTGTCTGCGAGATTGGGAGGAGGTTCTTGAATGGTTACCAGTTGAATTGTCTGTCATACATGACAGCTCTATCTTCACACTTTCAGTGCCCTGGATGGGCTTCACTTTTATGACCAATCTACATCGTTTTAAGACAAGTGAACTTTTAAAGTACACACCCTTACAGATGACTAAACAAGTGCCCAGAGAGGGGACATTATCTAGACCTTTGTAACTGAACCAAGAACGTTTCTGAAATGTACTCCCAAATGTTTTGTATTTGTATTTTGTTATTTATAGAGCACATGACTCCCGAAGTATCTTGGCGCTGGTATGAATGCTGTTGATGGAGATAGTGAATATGAACTGATGACTTAAGAGCTATTCAAATAAAAAAGAGAAGCTTTTTTGTGCATTCCTCAATTGTAACAAGGGAGAGCACACAAGTTGGATGGGACAAAATTCCCAAATTTTGCTGCCATAATGAAGGAACATCTGTCGCCATATGCGTCAGTGTGTACTAATTTGGAGAAAGCGTTTGTGTTCGGAGCAACGGGGCCTCTCTGGTTTCTAACAAGTACATTTATTTTAAGAGGAAATCATCTGGATTATTTGTGTAAATCTTTGTGCTCTACGGTCCTAGCCGTAAATATGAATCTTTTATGGGTGGGCAGTCAATGTAGTTTCCCCATACTAGAACCATAAGTGAACTTTAACAGGGTTTTTTTTAGGTAAATTCCTGAGATTTCTTAAAACATACGTTGAATTGGTTCGTTTTTTTTTCTCTTCGTAATCCTGTAACACGTCCAAGAGTTCCTGGCGCCTCACCCTAAATGGGCGCTCAACCCCGGCTATGATTAACCTCCGCTGCAGACAGCCTTGGGCTGTCTGCAGTGGAGGTTTGGCCAATGGGCCCTCCCTCCCTGTTCATAACCTTCCGTGGGTGGCGAACACCCTAAGCATATGACCCTTTTCTCTTCTTAATGAGTGTCTGTAGGATCCGGCCTTTGGCCAGGCCCTGTGTCCAACGCTCTGTGTGCTAGGCGGGCTTCGGCCATTACCTGTGGGATAGACCCAACTTGCTCCCACCCTGCTGGATGCAGCTGACTCCATTGCCATCTTAACAGCATTATAGGCCCCTGGGCAAAGCAGTGCCCTGGGCCCTGCCTTCACAACCACTCACTTAAATAAAATTGTTTAACGGAAAATTTGTGTTAAATTCTGGCCTGCATGGGGCCCCCTATGCTCGTGGGGCCCCCTGGCAACTGCCCAGTGTGCCCATGCGTTAAGACGGCACTGCCCGACCCCACTTGTGACTATTGAAGAAGCGCAGCAGTAGGGCACTAAATACTTTTTACATTTTTTTTGCAGGATTTGCAAATCATGTGATCGATTCCTGATTCCCAGGAGGCCTCACCATCTAACAATCTATCACGGGATTTGCGAATCCCTCAATAAAAATATTATTTTATTGATGGGTGGGTCGTTTTGGGGCTTCCCCACATTGACCTGGTGGTCCGGGTGCACTCAGCTTTCCCCCTTATGCCCTTTTTCTTTCTATTTTCCCAACACAGTGTTAAGTGCGCCATGTTGGATAACAAACCGGAACAGAAATTATTCAGAGACGGCCTGCCAATCAGAACACTGCAATTCACGAATCCACACGGGAGAATGGGAGAAAAAGCCCAGTCGTCCAATGCAGTGCCTTCCTTTCTTTATTTCGATCCACTGATCCTGGTAGATCCACAGACCTAGACACTAATGGAATAATTTACTTCAAACCATGCAAATTCACTTCCTTGAGTAAAGTTCTACTTCGTGCAAAACGTGATGAAATAGGAAAAGGCGGTTTTGGGACCCCCTTTTCGTGGCGCCATTATAATTCATTGTCAAACAGCAGCCAGCAGTTTCAGATTAAAGGTGACACAAATCACCCAACTCACAACCAATGCTAGGGTAGATAAAAGTGAAATCGACTGTAAACATTTTTCACTTGGTTATACAGTTAGCAGTTACAGTTTTCTTGCAAATTTCCATTCTGCCCTGGGATTTGCACACACAAACTCTCTTTGTGTTACCCAATGGAAAAGTCAATTAGTGCTTAATTAACACTGTGCAAAAACAACTACAGAAAGTATAAAATAAGCCTTCACTTTACGACGAATTAATTGAAATTAATTTGAAAATGACACAAGCAGAAATTATTATGGCTTTTTGTACACATGTAAATTTCAGTTTGTATGTTGGCAAAAAAAGAATGGTTATGCATTCACCCACAAATATAAATGCCCAGAGTAGCAAATGGCTCACAGGTGCACAATTGGTACTGTTTCAAAATGCAATGGAAAAATCCAAATTTGAAACCAGGTGGTGGCTTAACACAAGATTTAAATTCTGCCTTATACTGGCCCTGATTACGAGGGGTAAGGTATTGGGGTCACATTAAACTAGCATGTGATTGTTCTATTACCACCCCTTAAAATCTGAGTACGTTCTGAGAAGAACCCCATGGAAAGGGGATTTCCTGTATTTTTCCAGACATAAAACCTACGGAATTCGCCTTCCATGGGGTTTTACTGCATACATTCACCACCAGCTCTGAGCAGGATGGCGCAGTGGGAGGAGTTAGGGGTAGAGGGGCAGAAAAGAGGAAGCTTTTTTCTATCAAGTGGAAGTACTGTATGCACCCTCGTTAGAAAAAAAAATGGAGAATGGGACATGTTTGCTGCTGATGCTTAAGCTTAATGATATTTTTCCGTGCGGAATTTACCAGCTGGAAAATCTACATAAGGTTCTCGCACACCTGGTAAAACTGGGATTAGAAAAACCTAGGGGCCTATTACCAACAGCGTGCGTTAATTAACGCAAACCACAGTTAGCGTCGTTTTTTTTATCGCTGGATTCGTTTGCGGAGATAACGCGTTATTAGCAACGTTTTATCTCCAATGCGAAACAAATCCAGCGATAGCGGCGATTCTCAGCATTAGCGCGAGAATTCCTTGCGATAAATTCCTATCGCTAAGGAAAACTCGCTAATAGGCAGGTGGGGACTTAACCGTAGAATCCACCTCCCATAGACTATAATGGCTAAGTCAGGTTTCTAGCAGGTGTTAAAATCCAGCGCTAATCGGGGTTAACGCACATTTTTATTGCGCCGCGGGCCTTGCTAATAGTGTGAAGTTGTGTTTGCGACTGTCTGCGTGTATTTTTAGTGAGGAACGCCCACTTTGCATGTCATTAGCGATAAATATCGCTGACATGCAAAGCGGTAAAAACGGGCGCTAATGCCCAAAACTGTCGCTAACTGCTGTTAGAGACAGTTTGCTGATAGGGCGATAAAAATATCGCCGCTTTAGCGGCAAAAAGTGCCGCTAAAGCGGCGATAGTGCCCTTGCTAATATGCCCCCTAACAACTCAAAATCAGGCAGAGATAAATTAACGCAAAAAAATTTACCTTAATTTTGCTCCGCTTAACTTGCAGTCAGAGCTCATATATTTATTTATCCTCAAGGGTGGAATCTCTGGAAGTTGCCCTAGTTCCCCTCATCGGTGATCTCCGCCTAGTGAACCCATTTTTGGGAGGCCAGGCACCCAATAGATTTATTCAAGCGAAACAGGAGCTGCGGCATTGAAAAAATGTCTCCACAGAATGCACGAGGCAAGAGACAAGGAAACTCCCAGGCATAGACCTGAGGCAATAGACCATAGAACTCTTTCAAGATGTTCTTGGTATAGAACAATCCTCCTCTGTCACCATCTCTGGGGAAGTATTAAGATAATCAGGGTTGCATTCCTTATTTGATTCTCAAGTGCTTGATGTGTTTATTTTTTCCATGTGCCCTAGCTTAAGTTTGGATTCTGATGAAGGTTAGATCCATAATCATGGATTTTTTTAAATGCACGACTGTTTTATTTAATCAAAGGCCCCATAATCTAAATTCCATCTTGGAAAGAATTAGAGACCACTTTTGTGGAAAGAACGCATTTGTCATCTACAGCCTTGGTAAAATATATTATAAGATATGTTCAATTGGCTCAAGCTCTTTCCACTTAGTTAAAAATACAGAAACAGTTTTCATTATAGGTCTGTTTTTTGTTTTCTACCAGTGGCACAGTTTGTGTTTTGCTTGTATGTTCCCCAAATTAAAATCTTTTAGTACAGTGCACAATTCAGATTACTTGAACTCGCTCTGGATAACAATTGTCCACTCTTGGCTTGTATATTTCCAATTTACTATTAAATGATTCACACGTCTCGCATCAAGAAAATAAGTGCATTTTGTAACTAAAAAATAAAAAATAATGAATGAATTTTTTGAATGTCATCTGTTCAATTTTCAAATCCAAATAGCGAATTTCAGAACTGTTAGATGTTCCATCTTGGTTTAGATAAGAAATTAATCTTTGACATTAGGTGATGTTTCCATGAGAGAGTTTCCAAAGTTGAATTTCCTTATGCATGCATAAAACATGTCCAGTTCATATCTTTCAAGCATTTCTAAAACACACACCTATGTGATATATGGTTTTCTGTTCTCAGAAGCACCTAATATTATCTGATACATTTTGCATAGCATTACAAGATATACATGCTCTGTGCACTTACTAATATATATATATATATATATATATATATATATATATATATATATATATATATATATATATCACCAGACGACCACTTCACTGCGAAAGCAATCCAAGGACACAGCGGGGAATTTTGAGGGAAGCCTTTTATTCACTGGTTGCAGCGTAGCATAATGCATTTCGGCAACAGACTTCCTCAGATGCCGCTGTCAACTCGTTATCACCTTCTCCCTCCTTTGAATCTCCCGTGGCGCTTCCATTGGTGGGAGGTCAGCTGACCCTGCTGCAATGAGGAAGATGTAGTTCAATGTCCGACTACAGTTCCCAGCATTCATTAGATTTAGTGAGTACCGCAGCAGGATCTGATGTTGCTCTTGTGAGTACTGAGGTTGCCTTGCAAAAGGGGGGGCCGGGTAGCAGCTGGTGATAATGAAATAACAGTGTTCAGGTCCCCCTCAAGTCCCCTACGTCCAGCCTCAATAACGGAAACAAACCGGGCCGTGAAGCGAGTTGAGATCATACTCACTTCCCCGTGTAATCACAGGCTGCCAATGGCAGCAGCCGCTAGCAAGGTCCGTTCTTGAGGCGGTCCTGGAAATACCAATCCCTTGGTGCAAAACAGTTGAGTGCCAGCATGTCCCAGGACTACTTGTTGGACGGGTCCTTGTATCGCGCTACTGGCAAGCGCGAAATAATATCACCAGACGACCACTTCACTGCGAAAGCAATCCAAGGACACAGCGGGGAATTTTGAGGGAAGCCTTTATATAGATACATATATATACATACATATATATACATACATATATGTACACACACATATATACACACACATATATATATATTCACTGAAAAAACACAGGTTAAAGTGAGATTATAGTTAGGTATGGTAACAATATCTTACTTTGTATTAGAAAACCTTAGAAATTCACTGAAAAAAACAAAGATTAAAGGGACGTTATAGTTAGTTGAAAATATCAGTCAAAACACACTGTTTTAAGCAAGTAAAACCACAGAAATTCACCAGTTATAGTTACCTTAGGTAACTGTAACTCATGCTCTAAAGTAACTATAACTTTCACCCTCGCCATGTAATGTTGTCATCAATTATGTAATTTCAGATTTTACAGTGATGTTATTAATGATGTCATAGAGCATGTCATGAGTGATGTAATATGTGAGGTAGTTCGCAGTGGCCCCATTTCCTAATAAAGCTCTTCTACTTCTACACATATTTCCTTTTGATTTCCTCATTGCTCTACACACAGGGATGGACTCACCTTTTATTCCACTGTGGATCTTCACAGGTGGTCGGGCCACCAGAGGCCGCTTTTGAAAGCCCAGGGCACTGCAGGTGCCTCAGTCACCATTAAGAGATAAAGAACGGAGAGGGTGGGATGGAGAGATAGCAAGGGGTTGAAGGGAGAGAAGAGAGAGAGGAAAGAGATGGAGAAAGAGAGAATGGATGGATGGATGAAAAGAGAGAACGTGAGGCGAGGAAGCTAGCGCCATTGGTTTGAGCTAATTTCTCAGGGCTGCTTTTGGGTTTGCAGTCTGGCCCTGTCAACACAAGTACAACAGTGAGGTAATGCATACTGAAATGTTGTTAGATACAGGTGCAGTTCAGGCGTTATGTTTACCTTTTACACAAACAATTAACATGGAATTGGTCTTCTTTTTCAGGCTGAAGGAAGAGAGCCACAAACATCACATTCTGCTCTCATCATGACAGAATTTGAAAACTTGATCAACACTACAGCCCCAACACTTAGGAATTCAACGGGCAACATGCTTCCTTTGGGGCCCAACTGACCATGAACATTCTAGCCGCTCATTATCATCATGATCGGATTGGTGGGAAATGCCATTGTCTTCTGGTTTTTGTTCATCAAAATTAAAAGGAATCAATGTACGGTGTACATACTCAACTTAGCTGTGGCAGACTTCACCTTTCTTGTAGGCTGTGCCATATACCTGATGTTTTTTCTTTTTTATCTATGGGGCGTTAAGGTGACAGAGTCAGACAACGAGAAAGTCTTTTTTGCTGGCAATTTACTCTATGACATTGGATTCAACGCCAGCACTTTTGTACTGACAGCCATCAGCGTGGAGAGGTTTGTGTCTGTCCTCCTTCCTATCTGGCACCGATGCCACAGACCAAAGTGGCAGTCCACCGCTGTCTCAGCTGTTCTTTGGGCATTGTCAGTTCTGGTTACGGGTCTAGAAACCTTTCTCTGTCAGAACAGTGACAAATACCAAGAGCCTGGTTCTGGAAAATGCACAGCGGTTTACCTGTTTACCTCTGGGCTGTTTCTACTGACGGCCAGTCTCATGGTCTTGTCTAGCTTGACCCTGCTCCTCGAGATCCGGAAAACCTCCAAACAGTGCCGTCCACTCAGACTTTACATAGTCATCATAGTCACCGTCATGGTCTTTCTCTTGAATGTGGTACCCGCAAGAGTGATTGGACTCCTACTCTACTTCAAAATCCTACCTACTGAAGTATACTCACTGCTTTTCTTCTATATAACCGAAATCTTCACCTCCATCCACTGCAGTATGAACCCCTACATTTATATATTTGTGGGGAGATGGAGGAAGCAGGGGCCTGGGATAACAGTTAAGCAGGCATTTGAGAAGGTCTTCAAAGAAGAGACAGAATCAACTTGGCAAACGGAGGCTACCAGCATGACAAGCATTAATGGAAGCAAGCACAGATAACCCCAACCAGTTTACAAAATTTTGTGCAAACGTTTGTGGAAGCAGATTTTACAATATGGGTCTGTGAGTAGAAGGATACAGGTCTAATTTATTTCCAACATCAACTTTTTAGGCAGTAACACCATGAGAAATCAGTTATTGTTACAAGTATTTCTTAAATTCAATTCATGAAGGTGTTTTATGGTTGAAACGCCCCTGGGTCTTTAATCTGCATAGCTTAATTGTAGTTTATTTCTGTTGTGACTTTTTGAACTGTAAATAAGTATATCTTTTATTTTAAATATGTTATATTTTGTATTCAAGTGACCTTTTCTTGAAAAAGGATACATTTGCAAAAAAGAACAGTTTTTACATCAGTATTTTTCTAGTTGTTTACGGAGAGATGATTTTGCTTTTATTTGTAATAATTTTCAATGATGTAAACATTCCAAACCATCTAATTCCTCGCTCTAAACCTCTTTCTTTTTTTTGTCATCCTGCCACTTGTCTTAAGCTTTAGCTCAGTGTGGCAAACAAAATATAGTTCTTCTGCAGGTTTTTAAATAAACATAAAGTCATAGAGATTATTGAGGCTTTCAGTTAATAATTTCTTGTTATGTTCTGGTGCCTATAGTTATCTACATACTATACATTTAGTTTTCCACAATCATCTTAAGCAGATGCTCAAATGCATCATAAAATACTGATATCTGTATTTTCTACTTTGTTATACCACCCATCACGCTACCCATGCAACCTATGCAATATTTCTTTTCTGATTTTCAGTCAAAATGACATCCCTTCTACCATGTTGAATACCCAAATGGTCTTCCTCCATCCTAAGCAACTAGGAAGGACTGAGCACTATGAGAAATCAGTTATTGTTACAAGTGTTTCTTAAATTCAATTCATGAAGGTGTTTTTTGTGGTTGGAACGCCCTTGGGTCTTTGATCTGCAAAGCTTAATAGTAGTTTGTTTCTGTTGCAACTTTTTGAACTGTAAATAAATATATCTTCTTTATTTTACATATGTTACGTTTTGTATTCAGTACATTTTCTTGAAGCAATTATATATTTGCAAAAAAAGAACAGTTTTTTACATCAGTATTTTTTCTAGTTCTTTGGGGAGAGGTGGTTTTGCTTTAATTTTTCATATTTTTCAGGAGGTAAACACTCCAAACGTTCTCATTCCTCGCTCTCAACATCTTCCTTCTATTTACCATCCTCCCACCTGTCTTAAGCTGTAGCTCAGTGTGGCAAACAAAACGTAGTTGATTGCCAACATTTTAAATAAAGAAAGTCATAGAGTTTATTAAGGATTTCAGTTAATAATGTTCTATTATGTCCTGTTGCCTATAGTTATCTACACACTATACATCTATGTAAATGTGAGGTTTTCCACAATCATATTACGCAGATGCTCGAATGCATCATAGAATACTGATATCTGTTTTTTATACTTTAGGTTAATTCTGTAGCTATCCTGATAATATCCAACAGTTTATTTTTTCGTATTTTTGTTATTTATATAAGGAAAGCTTTTTTTCTGTTAATATTTGTGGTCATCCTCCTTACAGTAGGTGTCTTGAAATCCCTCATATTTACTGCTTTACGGATATGATAGCCACACCTTCCTCTTACCATTTAAGTTAAAAATAAATTTACAATACCGCGTATCACGCTACCCATGCAACCTATGCAATATTTTTTTCAGATTTTCCGTCACAATGACCTCTCTTGTTCCATGTTGAATACCCAAATGGTCTTTCTCCATCCTAACCAAATAGGAAAAATACCATTCCCTATTTAAGTGATGTTAATGGCATATCCGTTTTACACATTGGAGTTTTGTAAAGTTTGAAGTTTTAGTTATTATTACAAGTCAGCATTTGTAACTCATTGTAATCTGATTTATCATAATTCTTGAAATCTTTGTCAGTTATTACCTTGTACATCCTTGAAGCTAACAGCATTCAAAGTTCTGTGACAGTCCCCATTAATTGAATGTCTGAATATTTAAAGCAACTCAGCCGCTTTAACTTATTCAGTGCAGAAACTGTTCATAATTGTTCATATTCACAATAGTACAGTAATAAATGCATTTGAAATTGCAAGACATGAGGAACAAGTCAGTGTGACAAAACTCTTTTTGGGTGTGACTTATGCTAGTAACTAAGTCCTAAATTAAACAACGCTCAAATATTCTTGCAATTCATAAAGCAACATTAATAATGCAGTGAGTAATGAAAGTATAACAGATACAACTGATGAACATTTTGCCCAACCTACATCGCTGTATAAAAGTGGGCATTTCCATAGCTCTGTAAGTGGAGTGGCCAGAGACATATAATGCAAACTAAGTGAACATTCACACAGCATTGACTACTGAGGTTTTGAGAAAACTAAAGACACTCATTTTCTACATCTACTTGAACATCTAACTGTCTCCCAAAATAATAGGTTGGAATTTGGACAGCTACTGCAAAAAGTGCACCATTCAGATTTTGAAGGACCTCTAGAAAGGGCTGGCATACAATGGAATATCATTTACCTTGGAGGAAAAAATGTCAATGGGAAATCAACTGTTAATGTGTCATTTGCTTTATTTTAGAATTACATAACATATACCACATGCATCACCACTCTATCGTCCACTGTGTTTTCAAAAAATATCTGATTTGCAATGTCCTAACTGTATTATAAGTGCTATTATTTTACATGGTATAAGTGATATAATATAGAAGGGTATAAACAGTGCATAGAGAAGTCATGAGTTATAGTTAATGTTGTGTGGCTACCGAGTTGAATACACTGTGTATTGAGGTGCTCAATTTGAGTGGGTGACACAATAAGTGTTGCAGGACCACTAGTATTATCTAATTTACAGGCCGTGGGTACATGTGTAATCAATGTACTAGGGACTTATAAGTAAATTAAATGTGCCAAATGGGTGTAAGCCAATTTCACCATGTTTAAATGAGCAAGCACAAGCACTTTAGCACTAGTTGGCAGTGGTAAAGTGCACACAGTGCTTAGGCCAAGAGAAATTAATTTCAGAAAACAGGAAAGGAGAAGGCAAAGACCATACCAAGGCTTGCAGGTCTAACAGCAGTTCTTTCTCTTGCAAGTCCAGGAGTGCACGTCCAGGAGTGCACCCAAGAGTGGCTCTGGAGGTCCAATAATTACACCTGGTGCCAGGCTTTGAAGTAGGGGGATTCCCTATACTACCCCCACATCTGGTTCTGGAAACTTCTTCATTTTCCCTGTCATGGCTTGAAAAAGTCTGGGGTGACAAAAGACTAGTGTCAGGTTCCTTTGTGTGTGCAGGAGGCAAAGTCCTTGACATGCAAGTGGGCTGGGCACAGCTCCACCCTCAACCATTATGGCAGGATAGCCCATGCGGTCCACACCTAATCCCCTTTTGTGTCAGTGTCTGGAAGTAATACACAAACCCCAAAGCAGAGCCACTCACAGTCATGTGACCAAGGATACTGGCAGAAGGCACAATGGTTAGGACAGGAAAATGTCAACTTTCTAAAAGTGGCATTTTCAGAATAGTGCATATTTAGATGCATTTTCAGAATTGTGACTTAAAATCGGGCTTTACCATTAAAGAGGATTTTAAATTACAATTTATTTGAGTGTAAACATCATATCTCTATCTGCCCCAATCAAAGGTTATCGCTTATTAAATGTAATAAGGTAACCCCCCATGTTAAGCAATGAGAGAGATAACCCTACAGTAGCGGAAAATTACTTTAGCAGTTTTTCACTACCAGGACATGTAAAACTTAAACCCACATGTGGCACTTTTTAGATGCAAGACTCTATGAGCCTTTAGTATCTACCTTAGGGCGACATATGCATTAAAAAGGTAGGTTTAGGCCTGGCTAAAGGTTTACTTTGCCAGGTCGAGCTGGCAGTTTAAAACTGCACTACAGGCTGCAGTAAGGCCTGAAACATGTTTCAATATCTACTTCAGCGGGTGGCACAATGAGTGCTGCAGGCCCACGAGTAGCATTTCATTTACAGGCCCCGGGTACAACCATTTACTAGAGACTAACAAGTAATTTAAATGTGCCAATTAAGTGTAAGTTAATTGTACCATGTTTTAGGGGGAGAGCATAAGCACTTTACCACTGGTTAGCAGAGACCTAATGCCAACAGAAATTAATTCAGCAGCAGAAGGCAAAAATCTGGCGGAGACCAGACAAAAAAGGGCCACTTCTAACAATATTCAAATATTGATCATGACTTTTCTTGATCCACTGCATCCAAGAAAGACTGAAGATCTATGAACTCTGTAAAAGTATTCCTTTATTCAGTTTGTTGTACTTATCTGTGTGTAGTGCTCACACTTGTAGCAAAGCTCCTGTGGACATTAGCTATAACAAGCTCGCTCATCATCCAGCCATTTTTCAACTGAGATGGGCTTAGTCTTACATTTATTTTAGCTGTGGAACCATTCAGGCAGGAAGATAATATGGTAGCCTCTAAGATTGTCTATGTTGTCCTTCTTGAAGTCTAGAACAATTGTTGCAAATACGGGGGCAACTTTCTCTTCGCCTCTATATTCTTTCATTGGTTTCTTGCTTTTTTTCCTTTCACAGGTTTTTGACATCATTCTATCTTACTTTCTTTCTATCTTTTTCTTTCTTATTTCCATCATTTGTTCCTTCCTTCCTTCCTTTTGCAAGACATATTTGACTAGATATCAGATTGTTAAGTGAGCATATTACTGCCAAATAAGTCATCATGCAGATTTTTATGCATGATATGGCTGTTTACACTAAATATGCTTCATTAAATAACATTGAATTATGACTGTTATTTCCAAATGAGTAGAAATTGTTTTCCAGTGCTCTTGATAGCACAGTTCACACCTAATGTACTGTATACAGAAATGTTCTGTAACTGCTCAGTGCCTCCTTGGCAAGCATGCAGTACATCCGGTAACTATCCCATTCAGTGGGGCTGTACTTATTGCTCTGGTGTTCCAGTTCTGTAACTGCATGAAAAGCTTGCAGCACTTCTTAAACAGCCAAACAATTACTGCCACTGTTTGTTTTGTCCAGATTAGGAACATTTGGTGGAAGGAAAGAAAGGCTAAAGGTAAACTCAAAAAGGAGCAAGGAAGAAAAGGCAAGCATTGCCAAAGCCCATAGGTCTGTGTTTAATGTGAAAATTGATGCAAATGTGTGTATGCAGGAATGATGATTCCATGCAATAGCATATTAAAGACATGCCATTGGCTATGCCATTGCTTAGTAGTTGTGGTGGTGGTAGTATTGTTGGTTGTGTGGTATTGGTGGTGGTATTATTGGTGATATTGGTAGCAACTGTATTGGTGGCATTCGTGGTGGTTGTATTAGCGTAGCATACATGCAAACAAACCCAATTCAGTCAGGAAACTCGATTTTTGAAGCCACAAATGGATTTATTTTACATGTCAATCAATCACTCAGTATTTGTAAAGTGCTGCTAATCACCTGAGATTGTTTATTAATTAATTAAACATACATTTAAGAATGACTAATACTGCAGACAAAGCCATTCTTATAGCTTTGGGGCCTGGAATAGTCTGAACTGTCATACCTATAGGAGCGTGATGGTTTGTAGTTGTGTTGGCATTGTCATTGGCAGAGCTGCCAGTGGCAATGGGTGGCGCAAGCTGTTGTCGCCTCCTGAGGAGGGCCCTGGCACTTATTGTTTTTATAAATCACAAATAGTACGTTCTCAGAAAAGATGTGCCATCATTAGTGTCCTAGGGAAATCTTAAGACTACTAAGAGAATTCATAAATCAGAATGTTAAGTGTTTTGTTGAGGATATGGAGAGACCTTTTTTAAGGACGAGAAACCTCACTCACCCGAGGGTGACATGCTTCATCATAGGGCTCCCTCCTCACACCGGAGCCCCTAGTTCCCAAGTGTGGGCTTCAACTCTCCAAGAATTGGAAGAGGAGCTGAGGTGTTTTTTGTGGAGGGGACCGAAGTACTCTGTGGGTGAGGGGCAGAGTGCAAACAAATAAATTGCTAAGTGAAAATGTTAAAACTGTCTCCAGGGGCCTCTATAACTTTATTGTGCGGTGTCCTGGGACAGGATTAAAACAGAAGAGGAGTAGGGGTTATCAACAAATATACCCATGTTAAAGGGTGACATGCTTCATCATAGGGCTCCCTCCTCACACCGGAGGCCCTAGTTCCCAAGTGTGGGCTTCAACTCTCCAAGAATTGGAAGAGGAGCTGAGATGTTTTTTGTGGAGGGGACTGAAGTACTCAGTGGGTGAGGGGCAGAGTGCAAACAAAGAAACTGCTAAGTGAAAATTTTAAAACTGTTGTTTAATGATAGTTTATTAGTCAATTAAAACCATAAACAAAATCACATTAAAAAATGGATAAAAAGGGGATTTGTCATACAACTAATACAGCCACCAATCATCGCGCTACAAGCCCTTTGCTTTCTTCAACTTCCTTTCCTAGGAATTTTAGTCGGGATACCAAACACTAAGCTACGTTAGATAAAAGTGACTAAACAGGGGCTGATCGTTACCCTGATGTCTAAAAAAGCAAGCTTTTTTTGTGAGTTACAATTTAGATAGGGAGCAGTATGCTCTCTCTTTGGGGTTTCACCTTTTGATCTTTTGTGTGTATTAACGTATTGTTTTTACAAATTAAACACTGCCTCCAATCACTGGTCCATGTTAAAGAACCTTCGGTACTGAATCCCTGTGCCTGATTTACAAATTCATCTATTCAAAGAGAAGCTCCGCTCTATGTGGTTTGCATGGTACTGCCAGCATGTTGTTTAAGACTAAGCTTCCTCACAATTCCCTGGTCCCGCTCATCCACTTTGGGTGGACTCGCGTTCTCCTTCATGGCAGCCCATCATTGGAGCGCCCATCTATCTCATCTACTAAAAGAACCAAATCTTTTAAAGTTCCATAAATCATTGAAAATCTGGTAATTCCAGAATTCTTTCCACTGTTGGGCTTGTTGACAACCTCTTCGCTTCAGGCTTTAGTTATGTTTTTTGGTATTTGTGTTCAGCATCTTTATACCCCAGCTAGAGTAATAGATCAAGCTGTATAAATAAATATATAGACACATAAATAAATAAAAGCATCAGTCAGAGAGAGCGCAAAGGGAATGTGAATGAGGCTTAATCAATGCAACCCTAATGGTAGAAATAAGCAGGTGAAGGCAGAATCAAGCTGGAGCTGTTTCAAAGGGAAAAGCAGAAGTGGTGAAAGAGAGCCTGTGTGCATACAGTGGAAAGAAGAAAGGATATGTGCAAATACCCAGTTCTCATAGAATCCGCTCAAGCATGAATAGGGGGATGCAATTCATCCAATCAAAACAGTAAGGTCAAAATGCTCCTGTGAAGGGCAAATCCAAGAGGAAAGCCATTGAATTCAGTGCAGACAACTAACATGAACAACAAAGCCATCCCATCTTGAGGTAGGGGCTGACTCAAAGACGACCTATTTATTGGAAACAATGGGTCTGCCAACACACAGCTAAAGGTGTCTGTAGCTGTGCGCCAAAAAAAGCCTACAAAAAGGAAAACATTGGGGGAAAAGTCAGTTATAATGTGCATTGTTCATTGCATACCATAACTGCGTTTGCAGTTTTACCTAACCATTAACCATTAACATTTTTTATTGGTTAAAACATATGTGATTTTTTTCAGTAAAAAAAACAATATATATATAGATATATATATGTATATCTGTGTGTGTGTGTGTATCAAAACAATACCCTTTTAGGCAAAGAGTAAGAAGCAGAGAACTCTGGGTAGTTCCCAAGCTTAGGGGAGAGCAGCTCCTGTATAGAGCACCCTACCACACCAGCAACACTCTAAACTTGCTCACCTCAAATGTCTGCTTTTCTATCAAAATCTTTAAGCGTAGGATTAGCACAGTGCCATCCACGTCGAGATAGAAAGGGACAACGTCTTTTGCCATTACTACAGTAAAGTCTTTAAGCATAGGATTAGCACAGTGCAACCCATGCCGAGCTGTACACAAAAACATACACAGACAGGAACAGGAAGTTAGAGTTTCTGGGGCACTTCTCTCTTGTTGAAAAATAAAATAAAATGAAAAAACGGCTTCTGGCGTTAAAAAACAACCTGAATGGTTCATTGGAGTAGAATATTAACTCTAAAACGCCTTTTTGAGAAGATTTCAGTGCTTCGAGTAGGTACACATACATGTTTACATATACACATACATGTGTATGTGTACACATACGCGGGTACACATAGAAGTGTACACATAGAGGTGTATGGGTAAACATACACACATACACGGAAACAGACGTTTTTAAATACATGTAAATGTGTACATGTTTCTGTACGTGAACAGATACATGTGTGCATGTACACAAACATGCGTACGTGTAAAAGTACACAAATCATTTAGGTGTACTTGCAAACAAACACATTTATGTGTGCACGAGCACAAAAACATGTATGTGCACATGAACATATTCATGTGTATACGTACACAAAATGTGTACATGTACACAAACTTGTTTACATGTCCACGTCACATTTACATGTACACGTACACAAAAATGTGTACATGTACAAACACATGTATGTGTACATGTACACAAAAATGTGTACACATACACATGAACATAAACATGTACGTTTACACGTACACATTCACATGTATGTGTACATGTACAAAAAAGTGTATATGTATACATACACAAAAACGTGCATGTGTACTCTTGCACAAACACGTGTACACATACACATTTACATATATTTGTACACATACACATTTACGTGTACATGTAGCATGTGTATGTGTTATTTGCACATGTACCAAACACCTGTACGTAAACACGTACACAAACCCATGTACATGGACACAAACACACATATGTGTACAAGTACATACTTATTTGTACGTGTACACATACACAAAGACATAAACGGACAGGAACAGGAATTTGGAGTCTCTGGGGCACTTCCATCTTGTTATAGAATAACATATAATTAATAAAAGGCTTCTGACTTACATACATGTGTACACGTACATGTGTATGTGTAAACATACAATTGTGCACACACAAAAATACATGTATGTATACATATGTACACTTGTTTAAGTACGTATACATGTACGTGTGCATGTACAAACACATGTGTATGTGTACACATAACCATGTATATGTACACATTTTTTGTGTACATGTACACATTTATGTTTACACATATACAAACATCAAGTACACTCCGTTGCACCTTCAATCTCCACAAGAACGGAAACGGACCACAGTACGTGCTTTGGAAATTTATTCGTGCTTAGACATTTACAAACATGTACACAAACACATGAACTTATAAAAATATACAAAAACATGACTGTGTACACATATACATTTACATGTACATGAACACAAACACGTGTATGTGTACACATACATATTTACATGAACGTGTACACCTACACAAAAATGCACATGTACACAAACACATGTACGTATACACATTTACGTGTACATAAACAAAAATGTGTACATGTAAACGTACCGAAAATTGTGTATGTGCTACGTGTACATGTACACAAACATCTGTACATGTACACAAACATGTGTACTTGTCTACAAAAACATAGAGGTGGGTGTACTTGTACAAGTACACAAACACATGTAAGTGTCCACATACAAAAACACATGTACATGTACACATATACAGAAACATGCACATGCACACATACACATTTACATGTAGACATAACACATTTATGTGTTACATGTACATGTTCACAAATACATGTCAGTAAATGTACATAAAAATGTAGATGTGGGTGTATGTATACATGTACACAAACACACGCAAGTGTACAGATACACATAAACTTGAACATGTACACAAACATGGGTACACATACACAAACACATGTATGTGTACATGTATACAAAACATAGACTTGTTTGTGTACATGTACACAAATATTTGTACCTGTACACGCATACAAAAGAGACGTGTGCACATGTACACCTATACATGTATGCATATACATTAAATTTACACATACAAGTGTATTTGTACACATGTACACAATTACGTGTAGGTACACAAACATGTGTATGTGTACACCTACACGTGTATATGTACTCATGCAAGTGTATATGTACAAGTATGCCTATATGTGTAAGTGTGTGTATGTGCACACTTGTACATATACACAAACACATGTACCTGTACACGTACAAATTATGTGTACACAAACACGTGTACATATTCACAAATGTGTACTTGTACACATTTACGGTCACATGTATAAATACATGGGTACACATACAGGGGAGTAGGAGACACTACATTTCTGGGGGAGACAGGGACAACCTTGTGGACTTTCTAGTGACCCTAAACAAATCGCCCATTGTGTGAGACCGGACGCCCGTTTAACGTATACAATCGCATAGTTATGAAGAGAAATATTGAGAAAGGCAGGCATGTAGTCACAGTTTGCAAGTATGCTTTATTGTTATTTACATTCACAAAGTAATTAGACCAAATGGGGAAAAAAATATGTATATGAGTCTTGCATCTTCATGCACCGAGCACACAAAGGTGGGACAAAAAAAGGAAGAATAAACTAAATGCGCTTAGTGACATTCCTACATCAGTTCTTCTCCTTTTCAGCAGTTCAAATATGAATAGCAAAATATCCTAGTTTGAAAATGTTTTGCACATAATTATGGCTGTACCATGTTTGCCACATAATTCATCATCTGCTGGATAATCTGACAATTTTAACTAAAAAATGGTTTGTAGCTCACACGGATCAAAAATTACTAATAAAATGTGACTTATGTTGCTGCAAAGTGGAGGGCCCTTTGCAAAGGTTGACTGGTCACCTTTCTTATTGCTGCATTTGTATGTTACACAGGTACTAACTAGGCAAACTCTTTGCAGAGACTGTAGGTATGTGTAAAAATAATAAAGTATCATGAAATGTACTGCATTACACTGCAGCCTTTTTGCTGCACAATTTAGTCAACACTGCGACATAATTTTGCCCTCCATTGCTGCATAATACTAGTTGCCCGAAAACAGGCAGCACATGTTAAAAGTGCTTGTGCATGAAGCAGAGAGACCATGAAGTTTGCGAACTTAGTTTGGTGTGCGTGCAAATCCTGCATTGCCGATCCCTGGTGAGTTGCCCTACTCCTGCTGAAATAAGGCCAATGGAGGTACCAATGGGTGAGGTGAACTGCCTCAAGGGTCTTGTGACCTCAGTAACAGAGTCACTATCGCTCTAGGGTGTGCTGCTTCGTAGGCTTGCCCGCAAGACTGGAGCTGGAGGTGAACTTCAGTATGGATTGTGGTGGACAGGCCTTCAATCACCCACACTTGCCACCGCTAGGGTCCACCTGCTGGTGCTGAGACACCAGGGACAGCAATATAGATGCCACTCATTTCCCTTCATTGTGCTAGGCGCACCTTTTAGAAGGTGCGCCCAGCGCAATGAAGGGATATGCGCCACATTATGATGAATGCACTGCCCTCAGGCAGTGCTTAATTGGTAAAATATTAAGTGCCAGGGCTCTGACCAGGAGGCCACTGCAGCTTGCACCACCCATCGCCCTTGTCATCGCTGCCCAAACAACTACTAACCATCTCTCTTGCATGTAAATGCGACAGTTCAGATTATTCTAGGTCCCCAAAGCTAAAGGAATGGCTGGGGAGGCAGGTATTAGCACTATTTTAATGTATATTGTATTCCTAAACAACTGTTGTTCTGCTCATCTCTCAATTACATGAGCAGCTCCACCATGTGGTAGACCGTTCTATGTATGGTGTTGACAATTAGGTGCAGGTGCCCAGCACCGGAAACCAATTTGAGTGCCGGTGCTGAGCACCGGAAAGCACCGGCTCAAATTAACATCACCGGCTCAAATTAACACTGTCGCTGGTGCTTTAACTGCTACAGCGCTATTGGTATTACAGAAGGGGCAGTACAAGTGTCTGCGGGCCCTTCTGTAATGCCAAAGTGCCCCGTGGGTACGCAAAGCGGGCACGAACGCCTGGTGCGCCCCACGGGGCACTTTCTATAATACGGCCATTGGGCTTCTAAGGTCTATTGGGGCCTTCTAAGGTGTAGCATGGGAATGTGCTCCCTCATGAGAGTGGACTGGTCATAAAGGCTGAACCTGGTTCCCCAGTTCCCAATTTGACAGCTCTAGCCAGAGTGCCACATCCTCTCTCCACTGAACACCATACTGCCCCACTGAGAGAAACTTGCACTGCCTTCAACTACAACCCAATTGTGTCCCGCTATAAACAACTGGATGTGACTTAATTCAAATTATGCACTAGGCAAGAGTAATAAGCTGCCTGAAAAAACAAGGTAACAACATCCTGGAAAAAGCAAACTCTCATAGGAATGCAAGTTTAAGTAAAGCACGTGAATGTTAGCAGGAACATGGTAACCTTAACGCTTTTACACTCATTATTCAGAAATCAGTGAGTGATTTTTCCTGAAATGTTAGGGACATGACTACAGGGCCCGGAAGGGACCTGTTTCAATGTGCGCTGCTTATAACTTTAACAAACGTAAGCAGTATGGTTTAAAAAGACCACATCCATGAACACAGAGCTGTGGTACAAATTTTATAAGCTAAAATAAGGAAAAAACGCTTTAAAGGATCACATTAAACGTTTTCCACTCCACCCATCAACCAGGTATTGGAGTCCCTCCAGGAATGGTGCACTTCCCCACCCTGGGAAAACAATGTTGTGCGAAGAAAGAAGATAAAAAGAGAGTAGCGCTTCACTGGTAAACTTTGTAAAGTGGCGCTAATGTGTGTGGTTGTGAAATAAAACCAATCTGGCCTGTCTGTGACCCCTCAGTAAATAAAGGACTTTCTCCTACCAGCTGTTCCAGGCAGGACACGAGCAGCCGCTGGTGCTCAGCTGACCTTGTGCAATGCTCTCGCGCTCAGCTGATGGCTGCCTTTCCTTTCCTGGCTGTAACCGCGCTGCAATCACAGTGATGGTGCTACTTCCCTGGACTTTTATTTATTAAATGCGCCCAAATGACTTTCTGCTCCACCGTGTCCATGTTAATTATCCTTGTCCTTCCGTCCTTATGCACAGCCCTTCATTTGCATTAAGTCACGTCGGCGTCGCAGTGATTTTGGGCTCAATGCTGTCCGTCAAGTCAGTGTTACTTAGCCCCGCCCTTCCCTCCTCCACGTAGGGCAAAGTTCTGCTGTTACACACCCCTGCCTTCTGCCTGTACATTTATTTAGAAAGTTTTATATAGCGCGAACGCGACCCACGAGGGTATCAGAGCGCTTTACAAAATATAATTATTAAACATTAGATGGTTGATGTAGTATACAAACATTTGGTATTCGCTATTCAGTACAAAAGAGGTATATAGTATTATATGGATAGCATAGGTGACTGGTAGACAACAAAGAATGATCCACAAGGGCATCAGAGCACTTCACAGTACACAGTTATTAGACATTAGGAGGTTGAGGTAGAATATATACATTCAGTAATTTCCATAAAATCCAAAAAGAGGTAGACAGAAATATCTGGATATCATAGGTAACTATTAGTCAACATCGAATTAAAGCCTTAGGATCTAAATTTGTTCAGTAGAAGCATTTTTACTTCTTTTTTGAAGGAGGTAAAGGATGAGATTCCACGTACCATTGGAGGGAGGGAGTTCCAAATCTTCGGTGCGATCCCTGAAAAAGCTCTGCAGCCAGTTCTCCTTTTATGGAAGGATTGTGGTTTCAGTAGTAGTGACCTCGCACTTCGCAATTGTCTGCATCCTCCCGATCGCTCTAACTTTAGTGCTAAGTAAGTGGGGGTATTGTTATGCAGGGCTTTGTGGGTCATGCAGGCAACCTTTAGGTGTATTCTTGCCTCGTAGGGCAACCAGTTCAGAGCTTTCAAGGTTGGAGAGATGTGGCTATTTCTTTTAATCCCTGAGACCAGTCTGGCCGCAGCGTTGAGCGAAGCCCTCAGCGGAGGCCAGCTTGTATTTGGGGAGACCGCATAGGGTGGTGCTTCCGTAATCCAATCTTGGTAACACCAGGGCTTGTACCGCCATTTTTAAGTCGGTCTGTGGGAGGAAGGGTTTAAGTTTCCTTAGTATACTCAACTGGTGATTGGCTCCCTTGGTGGCATTAGTGATTTGCGCTTGCATGTTCAGGTGTTTGTCAATGGTGACTCCCAAGGATTTCGTGGAGTCAATGATGTGGGAGCACAGTCAAAGGAAGTTAGATGCTTCAACCATAAGTCTATCTTGGGTGTGTGATTGGGAGGGGAGATGAGAAGGAATTCTGTTTTTTGGTGTTAAACATAAGGTGGTTGCCAGTGAGCCAACTTTGAGTGTTCTGTAGAATAGCGTTGAGAGAGATGAAGTCTTCTGGTGAGGAGATTTTCATATACAGTTGGGTGTCGTCAGCGTACAGGTGATATTGGATGTTCGCAGAGTTCAATGCGTTTGCCAGGGGCTCCATGAATAGATTAAAGAGAATGGGAGAGAGTGCTGAGCCCTGTGGGACCCCTATGGTGACCAAGGAAAGTTGAGAAAGTTATGTTATGTTATTTAAATTTATATCAGGCGCAACAGCTACCCAAAAGGGTTTCCCGGCGCCAGCCAGAGAAGGAACAAGAAAAGAAACTACTGATTGAACAACCAGGTTTTGAGCGTTTTACGAAAGCGCGTATAAATGGTTTCACTCCGGAGTGATAGAGGAAGAGCATTCCACAAAGAGGGGCCTAGGTAGGCAAAGGAGCGACCGCCCATACGGGACAGTCTAATCCTTGGCACCGTAAATTTTGCCTGAGTGGTGGAGCGAAGAGTGCGTGCGGGCAGATAGGGTTTAACTAGTTTTTGCAGATACTGAGGAGCCGTACCCTGCTTGACCCTGAACATTTAGCTCAGCGCTTTAAACTTGATCCGACTCTCGACTTTGAGCCAGTGGAGGTCTCTCAAGGAACCCGAGATGGAGGCCGCTCTAGGAACTTGGCAAAGCAATCTTGCCGCAGAATTCTGCACCAGCTGCAGCTTGCGTGTCACATCCTTATTGGCTCCTAAATAGAGAATATTACCGTAGTCCAGTCTAGATGTTACCAGTGCCTGGACTACGGTTCTCTGGGTGGAGCTGGGCAGCATCCATACAATTTTCTTCAGCCATTTCAGGATGGTGGAGCAAGTTGCAGCCACCTTCACGGCTTGTTGACGCATAGATAAAGAGTCGTCAATAATAAAGCCAAGGTTGCGGACATGATGCGAGGGGCGAGGCAAAGCACCCATTTCTGCAGGCCAATGGTGAGGTCCCCAAAGATCTTTGTTTTTTCCCAAGATAAGGACCTCAGTTTTATCACCATTAAGTTTAAGAAAGTTGGCCTGCATCCAGGATGCAATTTTGCTCAGCCCAGCCCGCAGAACCGATGGTTCCGACTCATTCCCCGCAGAAAAGAGAAAATAATCTGGGTGTCATCGGCGTAAGAAAATAAGGACAACCCAGCGTCCTCTGCAATCATTGCCAGGGGTTTGACATAGATGTTAAATAATAGGGGACTAAGAATAGACCCCTGAGGAACCCCATAGGGAGAGGAGTGGACACTGGAGGTGGCTACAGAAGAGAAGACCTGAAACGTACGGTTGGTAAGAAAAGAAATTAGCCATCCGAGTGCCACATCTGCAATCCCCAGAGACTGTAGGGCCCTTATTAGCACGGCGTGAGACACCGTGTCAAAGGCCGCGCTAAGATCGAGTAAAATAAGGGCCACTGTGTCTCCGGCGTCCAAGCGAAGGCGTAACGTTTCAGTGACGCCGAGAAGAGTGGTTTCAGTTGAGAAGCCTACTCTAAAACCAGATTGTGATGGATGGAGGAATTTTTGAGTTTCGACGAAGTTAGATAGCTGCCCATTAATATGCTTTTCTAGGACCTTGGAAAGTACTGGAAGCAAGGAGATAGGCCGATAATTCGAGGAAAGAGTGGGATCGGCATTAGCCTTCTTCAATAAAGGGAGGACCATTGCATGCTTCCAATCAGAAGGAACGATGGCCTCCTTTAGGGAGGAATTAAGAAGCTCCATCATTATTGTGAGAGAAGGTAGTTCAAGCTGCCGTAGAACTGATATAGGGAAGGAGATCGCAGGGGAACCTGATTTAATGCTACCTAGGTACTGTCTGAAGGCGATAATATCTAATGGTAACCAAGATTCCAGCTTATTAGCTGGTTCTGTACTGGCAGGTGTCTTTACATTGAAACGTACCGACTTCTTGAAAGTTGTTAGATGGCAATAAGATTGAATTGGCTACTCCGTTGCCATTCAGTGTTGAGTATATTATTTCCACTTTGTTATTAAAAAATTGCGCAAGATCCTCACATTGCCCTTCATTCAGGCTGGGAGGAACGGGCTGAGTTCCAGAGCCTGATAATTCCTTCACCATTTTAAACAGTGTTTTAGAGCATTTCTGTGCGCCAATGATGGTGGAGGAGACATAGTCAGCACGGGCTGCCCTGCAGAGGGAGTGATAATCTTTCTTAGCTCGTACGTAGAGCGAGTTTGGAATCCGGTGCATAGTCCCTCCTCCAACGTCTTTCCATATTTTTACATTTTGTTTTCTCAGTTTTTAATTTATCAGTGAACCAAGGGGCAGGGGGAAGATGCGTCTTCACTCTCTTAATGTAGGGTGGAAGGCTAACATCAATGGTTTTCCGAATCCACTCCTGAATGGCCACTGAGTCGGACATAAACACTTGATTAAGGGTGGGGACATTAATGGATAAAAGCTTGTTAAAGGCTTCAATGTCCAACTTTCCCCAGTTCCTAATGGGTTTTTGAATGGCGGGAGTGGGAACTGGCAAGTTAACTAATAGCTCTAGCCTGAAGCCGACCGAAAAGTGGTCAGACCAACAGAGTGGAGTTGTAGTGGTGCAAACAATATTCCGTAAAGTGGAAAAAATAGGGTCCAATAGATGGCCAGCAGTGTGAGTGGGACCTGAGTTACAAAGCAGCATATTCATTGCTGCCAAATCGGGAAATAAAGGTATTACTAATTGCACAAGAGGGATCATCCAAATGGAGGTTAAAATCCCCCAATATGGAAAAATTGGCAGAACTAAGAAGGAAGGGAGATACTAAGGGGCCGATTCCGATCTCGGTCGGAGGCGCACCCAATACCATTCGGTCGGGAAAAAAGCCATGCGAAAGCCTGTTTCCCGACCGAACCGTCACGCGGGTCCGGCCGAGCGAGTACGATGCGAGCTCGCCGACCGACTCGTCCGGGCGACCCGACCCGCTCCGACCGACTCGTACCCGGATCGTACCGCTCCGACCGACTCGCTCGGACCCGATTCGCCCCGCCAATGGAGACGTTTTCCGGCCGGGTAAGTACGATGCGCACCTCGGCCGCTCCGACCGACTCGCGCCGTCCGACTCGAACTCGCTGTCGGAGCCGTACTTTGGGGGTCCGTGTCGGACCCCTGTACGCGTACCCGTGCGAGGCGCACACAGGGGGACCCATGGGTCCCCCTACCTGTGCGTGTACGCCGCGAAGCGCTCGCGGCGTACTCGCTGTAGGGGCGCCCTTGTCCGCCTCGCACCCATTGAGGCAATGGGAGCCCGCGTACGCGTTGTACGACCGGCTCCCATTGAGTTCAATGGGAGTCCGACCGACTCGTGTCCGATAACATACGGACGCATCGGAATCGTTCGGTCGGACTGCACGGGTCCGATTCGGTCGGAAATCTCTCCGGGTCCGGCTCGGTCGGAGAAATTTCCGGCCCGAATCGGAATCGACCCCTAGGTCTGGAAAAACTGAAGCCCATTGCCCAGATGACCCTGGTGGGCGATAGACCAGTATCCCCGAAAAGGTAAAATGAGGGGTAAGGGTCAGTTTAAATAAAGCAGCTTCGCAACCAGTAACAGACAGACCTTCAAATTTACAGCTATAAGACTTGTTGTAGATTATAGCAATCCCTCCGCCTATTCTGAGATCTCTGTCTTTCCTGACTATGGCGTAATTAGAAGGCAGAGCTGCGGCTACATCAGGGCCAGAGCTAGCATGGAGCCATGTTTCTGTGAGAAAGATAGCATCAGGCTGTTTGTCCATCAAGAAATCAAAGATATCGGCTTGGTGTTTAGGGAAAGAGCGGCAGTTAATGCTAAAAAAAGAAAAGTCGTCAGTGACTGGGACGCCGCATTTAGAGTGCAAGTTTTCATGCAATTTAACAGAAGTTAAGGCGCTACGCTCCCTGCATAATCCTGTATGAAGTGAGAAGTTGCAGCCCAGACAAGAGACAACATCATCCTCAGGGCAGAGTAGCGTGCAATCAATGCGCAGATTTTTGCGGTACTCCAACAGCAGTGCAGATGAATATCTTATGGGATCCCTGCTAATTAGACCAGGGGTCCTGGCCCCGCTCGGGCTCGGACGGGCGCAGACGGGCTTGCCTTTGGCGCGCCTTCGGCGCGCCCGCTGCGCGTCCGATCGCGGGCCATTAAATAGGGTGGAGTCAGGGCGTCGTGCAGCGACTAGAGCGCTGACCGGGGGTACGTGTGGGGAAAGGAAATTGGCCAACCGTAATCACGTAAGCCCCGTAATGTGCAAAGAGCAAGTGGCGAAAAAGCAGACTCAATGGAGACTGAGTGCAGGTGATGCCACGAATAACACAGTAAAAACTTAATAATTAAAATCAGATCGTTCACAGGTAATTAAAATATCCCCAAAGCGTTTCAAATTCAATTCATAAGATAGCGTAGCAGCAGTGTAAATAGCAGCAGTGTAAATAGCAGCGATTCCATACAGACAGAGCAACAAACAAGTGAGCCTTCTCCAGCGCTGCACGCCCGATCTCCGCCCGTTAAATAGGGTGGAGTCAGGGCGTTGTGCAGCGACTAGAGCGCTGACCGGGGGGAACGTGTGGGGAAAGGAAAATGGCCAACCGTAACCACGTAAGCCCCGTAATGTGCAGAGCAAGTGGCGAAAAAGCAGACTCAATGGAGACTGAGTGCAGGTGATGCCACGAATAACACAGTAAAAACTTAATAATTAAAATCAGATCGTTCACAGGTAATTAAAATATCCCCAAAGCGTTTCAAATTCAATTCATAAGATAGCGTAGCAGCAGTGTAAATAGCAGCAGTGTAAATAGCAGCGATTCCATACAGACAGAGCAACAAACAAGTGAGCCTTCTCCAGCGCTGCATGCCCGATCTCCGCCCGTTAAATAGGGTGGAGTCAGGGCGTCGTGCAGCGACTAGAGCGCTGACCGGGGGGAACGTGTGGGGAAAGGAAAATGGCCAACCGTAACCACGTAAGCCCCGTAATGTGCAAAGAGCAAGTGGCGAAAAAGCAGACTCAATGGAGACTGAGTGCAGGTGATGCCACGAATAACACAGTAAAAACTTAATAATTAAAATCAGATCGTTCACAGGTAATTAAAATATCCCCAAAGCGTTTCAAATTCAATTCATAAGATAGCGTAGCAGCAGTGTAAATAGCAGCAGTGTAAATAGCAGCAATTCCATACAGACAGAGCAACAAACAAGTGAATGCTTCATCTTTATTCTTTGTGTTCTGTTATTAAGGAAGGAGGTGAACCATTGTAACACTGGTCCGGTAAGGCCCATCCTTCGTTCCAGTAGGGACAGTAGGTTGTCGTGCTTAACCGTATCGAAAGCGGAGGATAAATCAAGAAGTATCAATAGGCATGATTCGTTGTGGTCTAGCATTTTTAGTATGTCATCCAATATGTGGGTGAGAGCAGATTCTGTGCTATGACCTTGCCGGAAGCCGGATTGGTGTTTGTCTAGGAGGATGAAATTCTCGATGTGATTACATAGTTGTAGTTGTACACATTTTTCCAGCAGTTTCGCTAGAGTAGGGATGTTGGTTATCGGGCGGTAGTTGTTTAGATCTGAGGGGAGGGAGTCAGATTTCTTTAGTATAGGTGTGACCTGCCCTACTTTAAGACAGTCCGGTATGGAGCCTTGTCTCAGAGAGGCGTTTACAATCTTCGACCATAGGGGTATGATAGAGGTTTTGATCATTTTGAATAGGGAAGGACGTAGGGGGTCAGAGAAGTGATTGGAAGGGTTAATGTGAGAAAGTGCCATCTTTCTTGCATGGTATGCCCCCACTTTTTGCTGAATTGCTGATGTGCTTTGACTGAGTGTGCCCTGGGCTCCTGCCAACCAGGTACCCAGGGCCTGTGTTCCTTCCCTAAAACTGCATTGATACCTACACCCAATTGGCATCCCTGGCCACAGGTCAGCCCCTGGTAAATGGTACCATGGGTACCCAGGGCACTGTGACTAGGAAGGCCCCTAAGGGCTGCAGCACTTGTTGTGCCACCCTTAGGGACCCTGTACCTTACATACACACACTGCTTTTGCAGGCTGCGTGTCTTGGTGCAGAACAAAAGTGAAGAGTCGACCTGGCACACATCCCTGTGTGCCATGCCTACAAGCCACTGCCCTGGCCTAGGTCAGCCACCCCTCTAGCTGGGTGCACTATGCCAGTGGTGAGTGCATAGAGGCATGAGCCCTGTGCCCCTACAGTGCCCAAGTCCATTCTTGGGCATTGTAAGTGCAGTGCTGCCATTAAGAGTATATGGTGCTGGGAGTCTGTCATTACGAACTCCACAGCACCATAATGGCCCCACTGAAAACTAAGAAGTTTGGTATCAAACTTCTCAGCACATTAAACCCCCACTGATGCCAGTGTGGGATTTAATGTAAAACGCACTCCAGAGGGCATCTTAGAGATGCCCCCTGAAACCAACCCGACCTCCAGTGTCCGGACTGAGTGGCTGCCCAGGCTGCCACCACCAGACATGTTTCTGGACCCCTGGGTCGAGAGCCTCTGCTCTCAGGGGCCTGAAACCATGCGCATCCTGGGGCGAGGTGCCAAAGCCTCCTCCCCCAGGATGGGCAGGGGGAGCTCAAGGCCTGCCGCCTTTTGAGCTTCCCTAGACCATTTGCTGCTTCCAGCAAACTGGTCCCCACTGGTTCTACCCCCACTTCTGGCGGGAGAACCAGGCGGGAAAACCAGAGGCAGGAAATGGGTTGTGCCCACCTCTGCCAACTCCACCCCTAAGGTGGGGGAGGCGAGGTGAAGCACAAACTCGAGTCCCCGCCATCTTGAGGATGGGGGACCCAGCCAACCAGGGACAGGCTCCTGCCCCCCTCCCACTGGAGAGGAGCAGAATAGGGGGTGTACCCACCCCAGGGAAGGGACCCATTGGTCCCTGCCCTTACCTACCTGTAACCACCCCTAAATTTAGTATTTAGGGGCTCCCTGAACCTTCCTTCCTCAGTTCCCGAATCCGAAAACAAGAAGAGAAGACGAAGCAAGAAGACCAGCCGTGCAGCTGCTAACAAGGAGGCGACGACAACTGACTTGGCCCCAGCCCTACCGGCCTGTCGACCTCTGAACCTGCTCCTGCGGAACCCCGGCCTCAGCAACCTCAAAAACCCCGGAGGACCTGACTTCTGTGCCACAGCCTTCAACCCAGGGACTCCCACAAGCAGTGGTACTGCTCAAAAGAACAAACTCCAAAAGACCCAGCCCTGGCACGGAACCGCGAAACCTGCACCCTCTGCACCCGCCGAGCCCGGCCTGTGCCTGAGGGAACCAAGACTTTGAGGACGTCCCCCCGGCGATTCTGACCTGGAATCCAGTGCCCAAGGACCCTCCTCGACGACCCAGACGGCGCCTGCAGCCTCAGGACAAGGGACCCCTCCAACCGCGACCAGCAGGGGGTAAGATTTCCCGACCTCAAAAGACACCCCTGCACCCGGCGCCCCACGCCCCCTGTGCCCAACTCCTGGGTGTCTACCTATCCTCCAAGACCCCAACTTACCTCCCGAAGTGTTGGTCGCCCCTGGAGAGTCACCGTCCCCGAGCCTGCAGCCTTTTTCCACCGTCCAAGATCTCCATTGGTTAACATTGAGCGCCCGACGGCTCAAAAGCACCCTGCACCCAGCCGCCCGAGTGCCCCTGGAAGCGCAACCTCTACCCTAACCTACTTCCCCATTTGCCCTGAGCAAGTGACCAGGAGCCCAGCTCCCACAGCCGCGTGGCCTGCTTGCCAGCAGCCACCAACCCGAGGCCCCCTGCCTGCCATAGGATAACATTGGGCCTACTCACTCTGCACCCGGCAGCCCCTGTGCCGCTGAGGGTGTAACAACTGTACTTACCTGATACTGGGGGACCCCTGAGTTTATGCCCAGAACCTTAACTCTGCCAGTCGAGTACTTACCCAAAGACCGATAACTCACTTTTCTTCCATAGGGTAACACTGACTGGCTCCCGCCTGGAATTTCTTCTAAGTGTGGAGTTTTGGAACTTTAAAATATTCACCTAAAATCAACCGAGTCACGAAAACGAAAATACTCACCTGGTATTAGAGGAGGCCCCAGTGCTGGACCGGGGTGCCCAACACTGGCCCTAAAAAGTAATCACAACGTTACTTACCGCTAACTCCATTTTCTTCCATAGGGATCCATTGACTGGTTTTCTGTGAAATTTCTTCTGTCTACTTTTGAAATACTAAAATATTGTTTAAAAATCACAACAGTAACGAATTCCGAACTACTCACCTGCTCTCAGGAGAGACGTCAGTACTGCCTCTTTTAGTCTAGTACCAACCATGAAAAGTAATTTTTACCGTACTTACCAGTAACTCGAAATTCCTCTCATAGGATATCATTGCCTGCTTTTGTTGAAAAAGTTTCTAAGTGTCGATTTCTGCATTTTACAAATATTCTTTAAAAATCGTGCCAACGATATAAACGTAATTACTTGCCTGTTTTAGATAGATATCCCAGTGCTGAACCATAGAACCCAGCACTGGATTACAAAAGTAACGTAAACCCACTTTGCTTACAAACTGCATTTCCTTCCATAGGATAACATTGGTAGTTTTACCCAGAAAAGTTTCTAAGTGTCAACTTTTGAAATACAGTAATATTTCTCAAAAATCACTACATTAACCAAAAACGCTTTTCTTACCTGTTTACAGGAAGTGTCCCAGGACTGAATCCAGGATCCAGTCCTGTGGTTAGAAAAGTAATCTACAAAGTAATTAATTGTAATTAATCATAATTTTCCATTAAGCTCAATGTTGCATTGTATTTGACCCTGTGTTGCCTCTTGCACCAACTGTGATTATTACCATCAAAAAGTCTATTGCCTATTTGTAAGGTGGTTAACCAAAGCATCTCATACTGAGAAAGTATATTTTGATCCTATTGTTGGTTCTAAAATAAAACAAGCATATATTTTTTTTATATACAAACCATTGGCCTAGAGTTCAGTTCTTGAGTGTGTGGCTTCATTTGCTGACTGAGTGTGTACAACAAATGCTTTACACTGTCCTCTGATACGCCTTACTGCTCGACCAAGCTACCACTTTAGAGAGTAAGGTTATATCTAACTTTAGCCTCTGCCAAACCTCTGGGGACTGGAGACTCTGTGCACACTGAACCTTACCTTGGCGCAGTGTATACAGAGCCACTTTCCTACAGTTAATCGCTAGAAGAGTGTTGTAGATTTCTTGTTCAGGGATGGGCAAGAAGGCGCGCCAAGAGGCATTGTTTTTGGGGGGTTCCGTCAGAGTACTAGAATGGGCCATGATCTGAGCGTAAAATTTAGTGTCCTGAGCAATAGGTTGTGGAAGGACCTTCTTGGATTGGATGTCGAGTTCAATGGATTTAGTTTTTTCAAGGAAGAAATTGGCAAGCTGATCGCAGTTAGGAATAGCCGGATTGTTTAGTTCCACAAATTTAGGCGTATTGCGCGCTTGTTGTTTGACTATTTCAAATAGTTTCTTGGGGCGGTTAATGGCTTGGTTCAACTGAGTTTTGAAAAAGTCTGCCTTAGCCTTAAGGATCTTCCTGTTGTATGCATTCCTCAGCACTCTAAGGCAGGGGTCTTCAAAGTGTGGGGCGCGACCCCCAGGGGGGCCGTGGAGTGATGGAAAGGGGGTCGCGCATTCCCGGTCACACTTCTGCCCAGGCCCATAGGACTACAAGGGATTCAGCCCCCCTCCTCCCCCATAGTGTGTCTCAGCTCGAGCTGCTGTGGCCTCCGCTGGGCTGTGTCTGCAGTCTTATCTCCAGCACAGCACGGCACGCCTGAGTTTTTCACAGGTCTTTAAAGACCATTTGCTTGTTTACATACCTTTTGTAAACTGGTTACTGAGGCTTAGTTTCTTTTTTCTGGTTCCAGTACCCCCTGGGCCCCCACTCTGCCTATTCCTTACATTTGTATTTTACAAATTTACTGCAGTAGTGTGATAATGCATTTCACGACAAGAAATATAAAGTAGGGTTGCCAAAAGAAAAATACCAGCCATTTGATGTTTAAAGAGCCTGCAAAGGCCTCCTCTTGACACTAAATAGGATTGTAAATAAAATCATATGGTTCATTCGTAATGTGACTTTTCTGTCTTTGTTCCCTTTAATTATCAGTCATGGATCATTGAGGCAGCCCTAGAACACAATTAAAAGTGCTTTCTATTTATATTTGCTGTTCCAAGTACGCACAGATGAGTGCTGAAATATACAGCTTTAGGTGACTGCTTATTTTTGTACCGTCTGGGACATCAAAATAATGAGCAGGCAACCCTAACCATAGGACAGGAAGTATGTTGCAGGATTAGCATATCATTTATTTCCTCCACCCTCGATCCCTGATTAATGCCATAATAGCAATAGTTAAACTTATATCTTAAACCCTACGCCGCCGTCAATAATATGCTGAGTCACTTCAAGTGTCTGGGAATGCACCCTGCATTCAGAGAACTCACTTCTCATTCTCGCACTTCACTTTCACGCTCATCCTGCACTCACAGCGATCACAATGCACTCACACTGATCACCATGCACTCACCTCATTCACCCTCTCACCCTTCACTCAGTGATCACTCTGCACTCACAATGCACTTGCGCTGTTCACCCTGTACCTCACCCTGCAGTCACACTACTCATCTGCACTCATCCTGCACTCATGTGACACCCTCATTCACCTGCCCCTCACTGCTTAATTTGCAACTCACTCAAACAAGCCCATCATTAACCATGCATTCATTCGTCCCACTCTGCACTTACATCCGCACCCAAATTCATATGGTCACCTCACTCACCCTGCAGTCACTCCTCTTTCCCTACTCTCACACTGTTGCATCGCTCACCGTGCACTCACATGGGCACTCTTGTCACCCACACAGTGCAGAGGGTTAATGTGCCTGCTACAAAGAACATGTACTATGCAGATCACACACCTGAGTGTGAGTAAACTATGAGTAGCGCTATAAAAAAAAATGTTTGTCAGAAAGGTGCTACAGAGAGATGAGGTGCATTGTTGGTGAGTGGTAGTGAGGGAATTTATGGAGAAGGAGGAAACTGGGGAGGGGGCACCAAAAAAGACTGTTGCACCGTGTGTGACCAGTGCTAGGGCCAGCCCTGCCTGGGAGTGTAGGCCCCCGCGAAGTTTGGGTCTAGTGGCCTCCTGCTTCTGCCTATTACTATTATTATTTACATTTGTAGCGCGCTACTGTTACCAAAAGGTGTCCCGGGGCTAATAGCCATCTGCTGCCTGAAGGCAAATGAGAAACACACAGAAGGGGAAGGAGAACCAACCAAATGGGGTGACCTACAGAGCATAGAGCCAGGTTTTTTTTTATCTTCCTAAAGAATAATAGATTCTTGGTGGAGCGAAGCAAAGAGGGTGCACGTTCCATAACTGTGCGGCCTGCAACAAAACAGCTAGACAGACAATTTGTGCCTTCCTGAATTAGGGAACAATAAGCAGAGTGGCACAGGCCAAGAGGAGCATACGGGTCCAACCTGTGTGCTCGGTGAGGAGAGATGAGAGGATGAGAAAGGACAGCAAGGGAGTGAGAGAATTCGATTGAAGAGGTCAGGGATGAGGAGAAATGTGAAGTGCCGAAGGGAAGTGCAGACACGCAAGAAGTGAGTGTGAGGGAAAGTTGAGGGCACAGAGGAGGGCTACTGTTAAACTGTGAGAGAAGATAGCTGAGAGATGATCTGTGACCTAAAAAGTAATTTGATGCGACATGGGTGAGGGACAGCAGCGATAGGGGAAGAGAGGGAGTACTGGGTGGGTGCTGAGCAGTGATTAATTTGTAATAAAACATGTGCCAGGGCTCTCACCAGTAGGCCACTGCAACTTTAACCACCCATCCACCCATTGCCTTGCCTGTGCGGCCAATGACAATACCTATGCAACTACCAACCATAACACTTGTACAAGTGTGACTATTCAGACTATTTCAAGCCCCCAAAGCTATAAGAATGGCATGGATGTCAGGAGTTTATAGTTTTTAATGTATATTGAATTAATAAACAGCTGTTCTGCTCGTCTCTAAATTACACAGACAGAGCCACCATGTGGCAGACGGTCATAGTGCCAGTGTGCACAATTAGGTGCCAGTGCGGAGCACCGGAAACCACCTGCTCAAATTAAGCACTGGTGCTGAGGTAACAGGGGAGAGGGACATTGGTTCAAGAAGGTGTGGAAGAACAAAGGGGAGATGTGAAAGATGAATGGGGGGACTGGAGAGGTGTAAGATACAAATAGACAACAATTTGAATGGAGAGACTTGAGGTGAATGAGAAGTGCTGAGGAGCACGGGAGGTGACGGGGCCAGAGAGGCCATGAGATAAATGCGAGCGACTGTTAGAGATGAGGGCAGTGAAAAGACAGAATGGCAAGAGGTGATTAAGGGTGAAGTGAGAAGTTGAATGGGGAGAGTTCAGAAGTTGTAAAAGGGGTGAAAGAAAATGGCCTGCAAAGTGAGAGAGGGATCCGGGATTGGGAGAGGAGAGGAGAGGAGAGAGGGTGGAAGGGAGGGGTGAGAGGAAAGCGGCATGGGTAAATTGCTTAACTCTGCACAAGACCGCCAGGGTTTTAAGGGACCCCTGCTGCTCCCAGCCAGGGCCAGGTGAGCTTCTAATGTGGCAGCACGTATTCCTGCAGAGTGGAAGGCCCATCACAAAGGTTGACTAGACATCTTTCTGATGTTAATTGCTGTATTTTGGTTATAAACTGGTACTGATGGGGTGAAATCTTTCCTCAGTGTTTCTGTGTGCAAAAAAATAATGAAGCAATTCTATCCCAAAATAACACGGCATCACATAACATTATTTACATTTTCTTCCCACACAATTTAGTCAAGCCTGTCGTGTAATTTGGTCCTCACCTGCCTCATAATTCCAGTAGCCCTGCCTACAGGTTTAGAAATGTTTGTCAGGAGGAGGTCCTTATGACTGAAAATGTTGACAGGGGGGTCTCAGCACCCAAAAGTTTGAAGACCTCTGCTCTAAGGTGATATAGGTGATCAGTGGAGGGTACTGATTTCCATAATCTCTCGGCTGATCTTAGCTTTCGCCGGTCAGAGTTCAGATTCTCGTTGAACCATAGTTTGGAGATTTTGGAGGAAACGTTTTTTTCTTGGAGGGGCGCTGTAGAGTCAAGAATTTCAAGCATAGTGGAATTGTAAAAGACCGTGAGGTCATGGACGTCAACCATGTCTGTCTTGGGGGTTAGGGTGGAGATGCATTGGTTTACTAGGTCGGTGGGGTTAATATTTTGAATATTCCTTTTCCACTGTTTTGTTTTTGGGGGTTGGCCCCTTTTGTAGCTACCTCAATATTGATGAAGAAGAGAATGCTGTAATGGTCCGTCCAATCACATGGGGTGATGGATTCTAGTGATACAGTGTTCGTTTTCGCTATGATGAGGTCTAATGTCTCTCCCTTGTTGTGGGTTGGACTGTCACAGAATTGAGAAAGATCCTGATCTGACAGAAAAGATTTGAGACAGCTTACAACATGGTCGTTTGAGTTATTCCAGTGGAGATTGAAGTCGCCCAGGAAAATCTGTGGTACTTGTGAGTTGTCGTTGGATGTAATGACTTCCATTAGCTCATCGATGAACATCAGATTGTCCCCAGGGGGGTGGTAAATTATGTGAAGTTTGCTGGCGTTGCGCTTGTCATCGGAGATGTTGATACAGAGATATTCACAGGAGGATAGAGAGATGGGGTCTGCTTGATTGACTGTGATTGTGTTACGATAAATGCAGGCTAGTCCGCCGCCAGGGTTCACGTTTCTGTCCAGACGGATTATATCGTGACTAGGAGGTACCAGTAGGTCTAGGATGGGAGAGGAGGAGCTATTTAACCATGTTTCTGTGAGGACGATAATGTCTAGATCATTCTCGAGGATGAGGTCGTGGATGTCATGAGCATGTTTGCAAGCGGATCTGCAATTGATGAGTGCACACTTCATCCTGCTAGATGAATGGGATAGAGTAGTCTGCACTAAGTTGATATTAGTGAGGTTTTCTCTATTAATGGATCTGAAGTTGTGAGTGGGTTCTCTGAAGGGGTTGGTTTGTATGGATTTGATAACGCTACATCGGGGCTTACTGTTGACATTCGGACTGGCATAGGATAGGAGGAGGTCATCTAAGTCCTTGTCAGATAGTTCAGCAGTTGCCCTCCTGGGACGGGATGGGTCGTTGGGGGAGGGTATCTTACTCTGCCTAGTGTCCTCACGGTGTGATTTCTTGGCGATGTATCTTCTAGTTTGGTGACTAATACAGTTTACTGTGGCACTAGTGGCTGTGTGTGTTTAGGATTTCCTTGGTGATGCTTGATAGGTTTTGCAACTCGACCTTGAGATGGTACATGCCCTCTTGTTTATTTATCGTCCTGTAGGGTCAGCATCACATTTTACATCACCCTCAATAAAGGTAGAAATAGGGCGATGTGAGGTCACGGTTTACTCTAAAGCACCGAATTGGGTAGAAGGCAGAGTGCAAGTTGTGGCATTTATTGTTGGCCGTAGCTTTCTTCCCTTAAAAGCTGCACACGAAGCACACTTAAAAGTCAAGTTTTTTGTTTTTACAATTTTTTTTGACAGGACATTTCTGTACGTTATATAGCATTAGTGGCTGGCAAAAGTCACGCCTGGATGGTGATGCCAACGTACAAACAATTGAAACAACAACCTTACTTACAAGAATGCTTCAGAGATCACCATAAGAGGAAACTAAGTCTACTGAGATTGGGGTCGTTCCCGACCAAAGACCTCACCCCAAAATGGTTACGGACTTGACCATCTCTGGATTGTCGCCTCTGTGATAAGGGAGAAGAGTCGCTATTACATCTATTATGTATCTGCCCGGCCCTACACAACTCAAGGAAGATCCTTCTGAGGCCAACGCTAAGAGAAACACAAGTCAGGACCTGTAGAGCGGCCGTGATAAAATGCCTCAGAGGCTCTTCGATCCAACTTTCCTGCAAAACAATTAAATTTCTGACATTCGCAGCTCAAGAGCTCGAAAAGAAGGCTGCAGCAAAACTGGAACTGGGAAATATGGACATATTGCAGCCGGCCCCAGACCTTTCTTGACGCTCTTTGCAGTTTCCTTTCCTCCCTCTTCCCTTTTATTCTATGTCACTCTAAGCACTTTATTTGAGATAGGGGGGACAGACACACTCACACAAGCACAAGTTCTAACGCGTGCTGCATTTTTGTCATAACAGTCGTTTGTTGGCATCAATCTTCTAATGCGAGGGCCATCCTTCACCTTTTTAAACTGTTTTTCTGTTTTTATTTAGCATGCACACCTGCGTAATGTCGCCTAGCACACGGAGGCATGTCCCACCTTTTTAAATTGTCTTTCTGTTTTTATTCATCATGTACATTTGTGTAGTGCTGCCCAGCACACTGGGGTATGCTTCACTTTTATATGACGTTGTCTACCACATGGTGGTATGTTCCACCCTTTTATGATTTTAACAAATCAAATAAAAGTATTCTTTTGTTGTTTGTATAAGCGAAGTATCAGACAGCCAAGACAATTCTGCATTGTTGCTGGAACAATTCTTTAAACAGCACATCATAATCAAATATATATGAAACCCCCGCTCCAGGCAAGCCAACCATTCACGTATAGACCTCTCTACCAAGAGCAGATATCAAGAAAAATAAGGTGCCTTCAGGGCATAAGGTTAATTTATTCCTTTTTACTTCCACTATTCCTTGGGTGGGCCGCGGGCAGAATTTTCGAGGCCACTGTGTAGCCCACTTCCAGGTTTGGCAAGGACAAAAAAGGGCGAAACCAGAGAAGCTTGGAGTAATAAATCAATGGCCCCTCGCCTCCTCTGAAGTCACACAGGTAACCGTCCCCACTGAGAGCCTGCACTTTCTAGCAAAGGTGGAAAACAGGAGAAGGAGGGAGGAGAGAGGAGACAGTGCACGGGCTCTCTGCACGGGCATCAGAGGAGGGGAAAACATGAGAAGTAACAAGACTAAAGCACCAAGTGAGAGAAGTGAAAGATATCCTTAGAGTGCTGGGTGACGGAGATCATCTTTTTTAAAAACATAAAATTGTGTACTTTATAGCACAATATTTTTAAAGATTTTTCCCAAAGCGAAATGCTTTTCTTTTTTCCCCACCTTTGCCAAACCGCCTTACCTTTTGGTATGCAAATCATACTGCTGCCCTTAGGGTTCCGCCTTGAAGCCGGCAGCAGACACGGGGCGAGGTCAGACAGCAGTCAGTGCAGTGCAGACAGCAGGCAGCTGTGGTGGGAGGTGAGAAAGAATTCCCGGAGCCTCAGGGGTGCAACAGTTCAAAAGGGCAGCACCTTTATGCTGTGACTATCGGATTGGTCACAGGTAACTGGAGAGACAGGTCACAGCCAGGTCAAGTGCAGGGCCATTAGGTCACGCTTTCGCGCGCTAATTTATTTTTTATTTTTTGCAGATTTATATAGCGCAAACTCGACCCGAAGGTATTGGAGCGCTTTACATGAGCACCAGTTACGTTACACAAGGACATATTCGTTTTTAGATCTCACCTGGCGTTAGCAGCGCGCATGCGCTGCTCTCGCCATGCGAGGGCCTTTTGGAATCAATACAGTTTCTGAAGGGACTTTAAGCCCCGCCCTTGTTTCCAATTGGCACGCGTCATCGTTTATGTTAAACGACGGCGCGTGATTGGAAATCGGGCTTTTGGGTTACCGCCTTGTCCACTTTTAGGACGGCCCATCTGGACAGGCCAACGCCATCTTTGTTTCGGATGACGTAGGAGGGTGTGCCTTTAGCTTGTTTACTAGCTTCTGATTGGGAATTGTGCTTCTTTGTTACCGCCCCTGCTTGTTTTTTTGTGTAACTGCTCCTCGCGTAATGGCAGAGCCGAGTCACGAGCTCTTTACAGCACAGATGGTCTGCCTTTCCAGTGCTCCGCTCGAAACTCAGCTGTGCCATTATTTCAATTTACCACTTTAAATCCAGTTTGTATACGAATAGGGTCTCTGCACTCTGCAGCGCGCACATGTGTGTTGAGCTCACACTGTGTGTATACATGTGTGTTCTCTGAACTCTGGGCACCGTGTACGCTTGTGTGATCGGCACATGCTGTATGTAAACATGGCAGAGTGTGTTCTGCTGTTCAACAGAAGCCTTGCCCTTTCCAAGAGGCGGGCATCGCCTTTCCCTGGCTCAAGGCGGGTGAAACACGATACGTCCCTTCTCAAATGAGAAAGGACTGTGCAGTGATCCGTAATTCTTTTCACGAAAAATTGGTCTTTTCCCTGGCTTTTGACCCGAGAAGTCTTTTCAGCTTTCAGGAGATTCCCCTGCTATTATTTCCACATACACAAGTATGTGACGTCATGTGATTGACACTGAACCATCCGAGCCTGGTGTGAGCGCAGACTGTCTGCTTGAGTCTGGTGCAAGCAGGGGGCACGTGCAGACTGGCCTTCACGAGCCTAGTGCAAGCAGCGCTGCTATGATGACGCCTGAGAAACTCACGATATGCAGGCTGCCCGGGGTCCACGAAGGAGACCCGCTAAGAGGGCGGCCACCTTAGTGCCACAGGAGGGCACAGGAGGCAGCCTTCCAGTGTTTGGGACCCTCAGTGGTCCAGGTGCCGCGTCACTTCCGGGGAGGGGGCAAGGTACATATACCTCTCCCCGCCCCCTGGGCGCCCTCTTGGCCCATTCCCCTGACGCCGTTTGGACGTGTGCCGAGTCACCAGGAGCTGTCCACGCAGTGAGTTTACGATCCTCCCCCCTCCCACCCCCTTTTGGGGCTGGGGTGAAGCCCGGCCATCGCCGAGGCTGTGGTCCGTTTGGGCAGCTCCCGGTGGGCACAGGCCAGCAGCCCTGGCTTAGGCCACTCGGCTATGCGTGTTGGGGGGCGGCCCTGGGCAGGAGGCGCCCCGTGGACGAGAGGGACGGGGTGTGCAGCCGGGCACTCGCTTCAGAGCAACGGGAGTGAACGAGCAATACCTCGCGTTGGGAGGGAGGGGCGCAAGGGGCTCCGTACTCCGCCCTCACCTCCGGTAGCGTTGGCCAGCCAGGGCCTGTTACTCCTGTTTGCTAGGCAGAGAGCCGGCATAGGGTATAGGTATAGAGGATCCGAGCCGGCTACTCCCCGTGCCGGAAGGGTAATGTAATCACGGTGCTCAAGCACAGCGCACCAATATTTCCGGTGAGAGGATGGGATCCGACGGCTAAAACTGGGACGCGGGTGACGGAAAGCAGGGCTCTAGCTCCGGGGTCCCGTCCACATCCGGTGAGGCTGGGCAAACCAATTGTCTCCCAGTGCCGGGATACTAAAGTTAATACGGTGCTCGTGTTAATCGCACCAATACATCGGGGCAAAGAGGAGGTTGTCCGGCGGTGTGACTCCGGACTTTGAGCCACATACCAGGGTTCGCGCCTCGGATTCATGTCCACATCCGGTGAATAGGGGCGACTCAATTAATCTCCCCGTGGCTGCATGGGTAATGTAAATAGGGTGCTTAATGCATTTCCCAATGCCGGAATCGTCAACGTAATTAAGGGGCTCAACGAAATTGCACCAACACCTTAGGCCGGAGAGGATGTGGTCTGGTGCCAGAGACCAGGGTTCGAGCATCGGGGTCACGTCCACATCCGGTGAGTCGGGGCGAATCACTGGAGCTCACCGTGCCTGAATGTGTATGTGCTCAGGGGGAGGGGCCTGCAGGGGAGAGAGGATGTTGTCCGTCGGCTAGACTACCGACTGTGGTGCTGGTAATCGGGGTTTGTGCATCGGGCCGCATCCACTTCCAGGGAGTCGGGGCAAATCACGAACCTTCCTGTGCCTGATTGTGTAATGTGAATACACGGCTCGAGTAAGCGCTCAAATACCTGCGGGTCGAGATCGCGCTATATAGTATGCAAAAAAAAAAAAAATGCGAGCGGATGAACTGTGCAGGAAGGAGCATGATGTCAATTGCCGTGGTCTTTCAAGGTCCGGGTAGGTGCAGGCACCGCGGGCCAGGGGGTAGCAATGCAGGGGGACCAGGGGCATTGGTCTGAGTGCTTGCGGGGCACAGAAGTGCGTGTGATGCGGGGGGGGCCAAGGTTAGAGCGAGGGGGTGAAAACCGCCATGTGGTGGCCGGTTTCTTCACTGGGGATCTGCACATTAGGCTTGGTAACCTTGGCGGGTAGGCTAGTTACCGATGTGTTGTGAAGTTGTGCCACACAAGTTATCTGAAAGAAAGTACGTTAATTTGAGTAAAGCAACTTTTCGGGGCCAGGGTTAGGGAACGATAGCGACAATTGCAGGCAGGTGGGGCCCTGCTGCCACCTTCTATGCTCTTAGCCGGGGCATTTAGATCGTGCACAGCCTCATCATCTCTGATTTTAAGCACTTTCGATAAGTTTACATCGAAGCCATAGCAGTGGCTTATATCTTCCTTTGGCAAGGTCAACAGCCCGGGCTGGCTGTAAGTGGAATGTGACGTGCGTTACAGCTGCATGCAGCGACCGAGGAGCCAGAACAAGGAGCACACTTGCTAAGCAATGATTTTATGCTAAGCAAAGATTTCACAGTAATGGTTTTAGTCCAACGCCGAAGCGAGACCTTCTAGGGACGGGCCAGAACCATAAGGCGGCACATGTGAGTTGTGCAGGCTAATCGCTCCTCTAGGCCTATCTCTTGCCAGCCAAATAGGGATGACCTGCACATTGGAGGAACATGCTGGTTTTAATCTATATTTTGTTTCAAGTACAAGTGGCGATCAGCGGGGCAGGTGATGGGCATAGAGTGGCTCTCTGGACTAAAACGGCCTGGGTTTGGGCAGGACAAGCAGTCAGGGGGTTGGGCGAGGCTGGACTCCCTGAGGGGGTGGGAGAGCTCTGACATGAGTTGGACTCCAAATTAGCAGTGCAGGGGCTAGGAAAAAGGAAAAAAAAAAAAAAAAGGCATTTGCAATGCAATAGGTGTCGCATTGCTCCGTTGCTGGGGGCTTCCGGGGTATGGCACGGAAGGATAATGCTATGTTGCCGGTGTCTGCGTTAGGCGCACTGTGCCTCTGAGGCCCGGGATGGCTCGCTTTGGGCTGACTGGTTGTTCAGCATGCGGGGCAGCAGCCTAGATGTGAGCTGGGACTTGTTTTGGTTTTCACATCTTCACTTCGCCTTAGGAGATCACAGCGGTCCGGTACTGGTTCTCTAATTATGCTCTGATTAGGGTTTGCCCTACTTGCGACTCCCTGCGCCAAAGATACAGTGTGTCTTTGAGAACAGAGACCGATTTTATAGTGAAGCAAACCTGGCCCTTTCAGGAAGACCTAAATCAACCTAGTGGAAACGGTATTACCATTTCAATGGTACAGGGCGTCTCTCTAGGCTAGGCACTGCACCACGCGTATGGATTTGGTGCTACATCGGGCCTGCCCGCATGACGTAATTAGTGGGGCTACATCGATGCGGGTAAAGAATTTTGACAGTGTCTAGAACACTGCTCCTGGTACTAAGTATGGTTGGTTTTGGTCAAGGTCGTCAGGGAGAGTGGGGGCCACATTGCATGCACGAGGAAGGGTGTCCCACTCAGTTAACGCAGGGCGACAGGGTCGATGGCAGCGTCGGTGGTAGTCTGGTGGTATGCTTGGGTTGTCAGCGTTGGTGTTAGTCAGGTTGCATGCTTGTGGTCCGAGACAGCCACATTTCAGGTAACAAGTTGGGTTATAGGGTGTGGCCTATAGGTGGCACTGCTCCTTTCAACCGGCATACATTATTGGCAGTAATATTAGTGAGCTGCTGCTGAGTTCCAATGCCGAAAACACGAGTCACTACCCCTGAATATTGACGCAAACACAATTAGAACTTGGCCAGAGTGCTCGACTAGGTGGCTCAGCGAGACTGGTCGTGCCTCACCTCTTGACGTATGGCGGATGGTGAACCCAGGTTGCGGTGAAGAGACAGCGGGTACTGGTCGAGCTTCCTGCATATTCCGCGAGCGGCCTGTTCATTTCTACCATCAGATTTTCATTTTGTTTGTGGCCAAACGGTGGGTGTTGCAATGACACATCGCGTCGTCGTTCATTCAAGTTGGTGCAGTCTGGTGTGTAACCTATGCTGGTTTGCCTGGTTGTGGCCATGATGGTGTTGGCAATTCCAGTGGTGGGTGCCGGCCCGCTTGGAGGGAACATTTACATAGGCATCTGGGACTGGGTAGATGATCACACCTATGCCCCAGTTAGATGACAGTGCGCCACACATGCGTGGTTGAATTTTATTAGAGGGTCTCGGGATTTTAGTCACTGATGAAAGGCTGTAGTCAGATTGTTTTCCTTGCACATCAGCCGGTGCTGCGCTTCGGGGAAGCATTCAGACTCGACGACCATGGGGTCAGATTTGCACTAAGTTTTAAATGAAGAGGCATATGCTGGCATAGTTGTGCCCTACATAGCCAAGAAGTTTGTACCCCAAGAGTATAGCAGTAACCTAGGTTTGATTCCGCTATCCGCGCTTGAAAAGTTTATATTCCATTCTCCCAGGGGCACAGGCTGTGGTTATGGTGGCAAAAGTTTGATTAATGTGCCTGGATACAAAGTTCGTTATGGTCGTACTGCTTTACCATAACTGCCGTGAGGAAGGTTTATATCAGCACAGTATGCATCAGTTTCGTGTAGAAGGAATGCAGTGCCACGGGGTGGCTCAGAACAGGCAACGTAACATGATGTATGTTGGTGGGGCGTGTGCGGTTAGGAACACGCTTAGGCAGAGCCCTTATTTGGATGTACTGGGAGCATTCTGTTTACGGGACATGTGCTCACTTGCCAACGGCTATTCACGTGTCAGTTGTATGTGTTCCCCCATGCGGATGGAATTTAACTGCCCTTGACTGGCCAGTGATTCTTCTTGCGGTCAGGTGAGCAATAACTTTGGGTGTTATGGTGTCTGGTAAATTATGGTCAGACAGTGGCCAGGCCTTCTAGATGGGGGTTCTGCTCAGGCGGGTCCTAGTAAGGGTTCAGGCGACAGAGGTCGGCCCTGGGATACAATTTGAGCACAGCAGTTCTACATCACAGGCAGAAGGGAGAACCTATCTACGGTCTCTGGCTGACAGCTCGCCCATTACCAAAGTACAGGTTGAGCAGGTATGGTAGGCATGCCTTCTATGCCAGGCATTGGGGGTCATGGCAAGCGCTTTGGCAGTCACTCTTTCAAGAGCCAGCAACAGCAGCTTACAGGGTGGGCATACAAGCGGAAGCGCATCATGCAGGTGGGGACGATGCCCTGTTTTCAGCTACCTCCAGCCTGACTTCCTTCGGGGCCCTGAGAACCAGTGGCGGAGGGCAAGGTCCAAAACAGACTCTTCGGGGGTGGCATTAAAGGGACAGGATGAGCGCATCAAGCTGGCTGTACAATGGGTATCCCAATGTTTGGAAGGTACCCGGAGCCACCCAGGGGAGTGGCCGGAAGGCAGGTTAAGGGCAGTATGTACAGGCAAACTTGGAATATACCACTGGCACCCCGGTGATGCACCAGAGGTAATGGGAAGGGTCGCAGGTACATTCCCACTGCTGGTGCAGTACATGGTTATCAGCTTGAACCCCCGAAGCTGGGGGAATAGTCAAGAAAGGGTGTTGAAGCACAGGCTTAGTCAACCTTTAAGGTGACGCACAGGTTGCACGCGGTGCACAATGGTATGTGGTCTGTCATAATTGATTCATCAAGGTAGGCAGACTAACTGGTCAAGCTAACAGACGGTAGATGCCAAGCGCCGGCATTCTCGCCATCGCGGCACGTGGGGATTAAGTTATACAACTCAAGGTGTTGGGGCTACACAGCTTAACGATATACTGATTTGCAGCACAGAGGCTCTTTTCTGGGACACCCGGCATCCCAACAAGTCTAGAAAGGGCAGGTGATCTGCATCTATCGTTTTCACCATTCCTGTAGCGTTTCCACCCTCTGGTCCACTACCTGGTACCCTCCAGAGTAGGTCGGGCAAAAGGGCAGGGTCAAGGGTATGGATGATGGGCCATCCAGGCGTGCTGATAGGGGCGCGATGGGCGGGAAGCAGGAGGTGGAGGCATGGTTTTCCTGAACGGTAATTTGGACGGGGTTCCCAGGCATGCACTGGAACAGCTTGCTATGATGCTGCAGCACAGACTAAGGGGGTGTGTCCCCATCTCTATTGCTGGTCTTCAACAGGAAGGCTATCAATGGGCAGTGGGGGGCTGTGCATCGGGTACATTAGGTGCAAGCTTGATTAGTTGTATAGGATGGGTGCAGTGGGCATTAAAGGTTAGCAACTTGGTATTTCGTTATGTCGCCAGGATCAAGGATCTGGGTGAATGGCCTTCCGTGCGTCCCGAGGGGCGCGAGGGGCGGAATTCAAGAAATGGAGGCATGTGGTTCCTCCAATAAGTTTTCTTGGTTGGGGGTCCCAGCCATGTGCCGGGACAGCTGGCTTAAGCAGCTGCGGCACAGACTAAGGGGGTTGGTGTTTGGTTGAGATTAGGGACCTCCGGGCGGGGTGCGCAAAGAATGGTCTACCTGTCCAGAGTGGGCATGGACTTGTCTTGTGTTGCCTGGCCCAGGCAATGAGCAGACTCTGGGGGAAGAGGCACCTGTTGCAAGAGAAGGAGTCCTCCAATTTAGGATGCAACCTTTGGGGGCTTGGGAGTTATGGTGGTCAGATAGCCCCCCCGTTTAGGTGTGAAGGCGCTCGGTCAGGGGAGGCCGGGGAAACCCCGCGCAGGAGAATTGACCGTGCCAGGCGTAAATTCACCAACTGTTTGGCTTTATAGGTATGGTTTGCATGCCAAATCCACAGGGAGTTTGGCACAAGATGGGGTTCCACCTGTCTAGAGTGGGGCATGGACTTGCTTTGCTGGACTGGGGGAAGCCCGGGAATCAGCAGGGTTTAGGGAAAGATGTTGTGATGGTGCAAAGAGGTGCAACCGGCCACAACCAAAGCGTTCTGGGCTGGTTTGGCAGCAGAGCGCATCAAGCAGGTGGGATAATAGGATTTCCTTTCAAAGGTACAGCCGTCTGCAGCCACCCAGGGGAGTGGCCGGAAGACAGGTTAGGTGTATGATGTACAGGCGAACTTCTGAGTATCCCTAAGGCACCCGGGAGGCACCAGAGGTTTGATAGGACACTCATTGTTATTGTGCAAATAGGTACAACCAAAGCTGCTTCTGGGCGGGCTTGGCATTAGAGCGCATCAAGCAGGTGGGACAATAGGAATTCCAAGGTTTTTAAAGGTACAGCCGTCCGTAGCCACCCAGGGGAGTGGCAGGAGGACAGGTTAAGTGTATCCTGTACAGGCCAACTTTGAGCTGTCCAAAGGCACCCGAGGTTTGATGGGGTGCAGTGTTATTGTGCAACTAGGTGCAAGATGGATTAGTTATAATAGGGTGTGCAGTGCTCATTAAAGGATGTTAGTATCTGAGCATGTCTTTAATTTCCAGGATCAAAGGTCTGGGTGAAGGGCCGTCCGTGCGTCCTGTGAGTGGCACGATGGGAGGAATCCAATATATGGGGGCAGGGGTTTTCCATCACCGACTTACCTTGGTTGGGGGCCCAGGCATGCGCTAGCAGTTTGAGGTAGAAGCACAGCACACTTCTGAGATAATTTGGTTTGGAGCCCCTGGAATGCGCTGGAACAGCTTGTTGTAGAAGCTGCGGCACAAGTCTAGGGGGATGTCTCCCCTCAATTTGGTCATACACCGGGGAGGCAATGTTTTGACCCTCCGGGGTAGGAGGACAGTGCGGCCAGATATGAAATACTTCTGGTATAAGTTAAACAACCAGTTGTGGGCAGGGGTGTTATGATGGACAGAGATATCATCACTGTGAGTGAGGCGAGGGGCTTGGTCAGAGGATGCCGGGGATTCCGCACGCAGGAGAGTTTACAGTGCCAGGCGCAGATCCACTCAACAGGAGGGTTTAGTTCATCCGCATGGCCTGCTGCATGCTAAGTCCACTGGGAGTTTGAAAGAGGATGGGGCGCGCCTGCCAGAGTGGGCATGGACTTGTTTTGCTGGACCTGGGAGAGGCCCTGGAATTAGAAAGATGGAGGTGAAGAGGCCTACCTTGGTGGGGGCCCTGGCTGTGACGGTGGCCACACCCAGAGCTGTGGCGGAGTTACAGGGCGATCCAGAGGCTGTAGGTACATACGGGTACCATGTACAGAAGCACAACAAGGGTGCAAAGGCCAAATATCCACAGGGAGGTCCTCGCGTTGGACCCTGGAGGAGCGACGGCGCCCGTTAGTCCTACGGGCGGTTGTGGACCTGAGCAACCGGGGGTTGCCTGGCAGGCTCCGCCCCGTATGGGGCGTGAGCAGGGGCGTGGTCTGTGGGTCCACTGGTGGGAGGGGTCTTCCTCCCCCAAAATATGGCAAACACCGTTGGGGAGGCCACGGTGTAATTTGGCTCATCAGGTGGCAGGCGGCGAGGGGCTGCCTGCCTTGGGATCGCCCGTAAGATAACCCACCATGTTGGCATATTTGTAATGCTAATAAACCTGCAGCAGTTTTCTCCACAAAGAAGGTGTCTTGTTTGGTTATTTCTATAGGAGATTGCTGTATGGTGGGGTGGCGAGTGTTGCCGATATTGGCACTATGCAGGCTGCCCGGGGTCCACGAAGGAGACCCGCTAAGAGGGCGGCCACCTTAGTGCCACAGGAGGGCACAGGAGGCAGCCTTCCAGTGTTTGGGACCCTCAGTGGTCCAGGTGCCGCGTCACTTCCGGGAGGGGGCAAGGTACATATACCTCTCCCCGCCCCCTGGGCGCCCTCTTGGCCCATTCCCTGACGCCGTTTCCTCCCTACCGCATACCCGGCGTTCAGGCTGGGGTGTGTGGGGGGGGTTTACCTAATGTATTATTTTGTGTTGCAGGCGGAGTTACAGGGCGATCCAGAGGCTGTAGGTACATACGGGTACCATGTACAGAAGCACAACAAGGGTGCAAAGGCCAAATATCCACAGGGAGGTCCTCGCGTTGGACCCTGGAGGAGCGACGGCGCCCGTTAGTCCTACGGGCGGTTGTGGACCTGAGCAACCGGGGGTTGCCTGGCAGGCTCCGCCCCCGTATGGGGCGTGAGCAGGGGCGTGGTCTGTGGGTCCACTGGTGGGAGGGGTCTTCCCTCCCCCAAAATATGGCAAACACCGTTGGGGAGGCCACGGTGTAATTTGGCTCATCAGGTGGCAGGCGGCGAGGGGCTGCCTGCCTTGGGATCGCCCGTAAGATAACCCACCATGTTGGCATATTTGTAATGCTAATAAACCTGCAGCAGTTTTCTCCACAAAGAAGGTGTCTTGTTTGGTTATTTCTATAGGAGATTGCTGTATGGTGGGGTGGCGAGTGTTGCCGATATTGGCACTAAGCCAGTGCTGCAAAAAGCACAGTGGAACCGGGGCAGTGGCAGCGTCTCTAAAGGCAGAAGGGCTGGGGGGAGTCATTCACATGTCAGAGGGGACTGAGCATCTGCAGTACTTCCAACATGCGGAACAAGTTACTATTAATAACTACGTCCACACTTAATGACTAAAACTGCATCGTGTGGAGTGACACTCATTTCAAAAGAAGACATACATTTTAAATACAAGTCAGAACGAAGTTAGTGCTACAGATTTAAAGTGGCATCCCCAAAATGTAAAGTGGGTGCTATCCAAGCAACAAAGTAGAGCTCCGATTTGTATAAATATTGTCAATGAACAATAAGTAGTAACCAACCGACTGAAACACTCACAAGGAAAACACGTGTTCACTCCTCAGATCCAGCACTTTAAGACCAGTTTCTAAATATACTTTTCTAGCAAAAAAAAAAAAAAGCAAAAAACTGCAGCTGATCAAGAGTGGGCATAAGTAAAAGGAAAACAAGATCCGGAGGACTGGTAATTCGGGTTTAGACTAGTGGAATGCAGACTCCCTCCCCACCTCTTGAAGAATGTCCAGACTACTGCAACTTTAGTAAAACAAGCATTGGCATAGCCAATAGGTCTCGCCTTTGAAACCTTATAAGTGTTTAGCCAGAGCTATTGGCTTTGCCAATGTATTTAAGTTATGCTGTAAAGCAGCATGTGTGTTAGTGTTTTGGTTTAGTCTGTGATATGTGACTGTAAGTGTGTTTGAGGTCTTGTGTTTATCAACCAATCTCCATACCTAGGGGCCGACTCCGATTTCGGCCGGAAGGGCACCGAACGATGGTCGGAACCCTTCTGACCGAATCGGAACGTGCAGGCCGGATTCCTTTCCGACCGAGCCATTCCGATGGGCTCGGTCGGAAAGGAATCCGACTGGGATTTCCGGATGGCTTACGACGGGCTCGGAGAGTCCGTCCGCTGTCCGGAAATCCTTCAGTACTCCCCGGCCGCCTCTCACGACCGAGGGAGTACGATGGCAGAGCCACTGCCTTTTCATGCCGGTCTTTCCGGCACGAAAAGGCAGTCGGTAACTGTCTTTGGGGGCCCCCAGTAGGGCCCCCATGGGTGCGGAGGCCGCCGAATGACGGCCTGGGGGCACCTATGGTGCCCTTCTGTTGATCCCTGCACCCGGTGGCAGGCACCTTGGGGTGCCGGCTACAGGGTGCAGGGATGAACTGCACCCTGCTTTCCACAATGCAAGCATGCATTCCGCTCTGAATGCATGCTCCCATTGTGTAGTATACGAGTGCGACCGAACAGGGTTTGGTCGCATCGTACTTGCAGGGCCGTAACCGACGACAGCAGGTCGGTCGGTTACGGCTCCTGACCGATGTCGGACGGACCTGAGTCCGTCCGACATCGGAATCGGCCCCTAAGTCTGTTTGAGTTGTGGTGAGTTGATGTAATTTTGCCTTCTCCTGCCACATAATTTACTTAGCCGTGCCGTATAATTCCAGTGGCCCTGGTCTTAGCCTTTGTACGTTATTGTGTGAATATGGAAGTATACTTCAATGTGTCTATTGTAGTGTCTATCTATCTATTCTGGGAAATTCACTTAATCTCCCCTTGCCTACCAAAATAAATGTGCACTTGTGCAATGTAACTGGTGCTCACGTAAAGCACTCCAATACCTTTGGGTCAGAGTTTGTGCTATATAAAAATGCAAAAAAGAGAGGCAATTTGCAAGCACAAAACCATTTTCTCCCAACTTTGAAAGGGTTTTGCAATTGTGAACATACCTATTTGCGCTTGTGAGTTTCACTTATACATACATGCAAGGAGATTTATTAATGAACCCTCCCCTCCCCCTCCGGGAGTACCATGGAAGACTAAAAATACGTTTTTCCACCATATGAGGAAGGTTACTGGTCTTACTGATGTCTAAAGCGTGACACCGGAAGTTACGAAGAGGTAAAGAGAAGTACTTGTAATATTAGAAAAAATAATACTTTTAATTCCACTTCTTCTCAATAAGCATTGCAAGAACAAGAAAACTAGAAGACATTTTTTAAGTTAATTCTTTTTTTAATAGGGTCGTGCAGTTCTATATAATGTCTTATTGGTTGCATATAAGGTAACAAAAATACTTATAACACTTGCCAGCATAGCTTAAATACATTGGCAAAGCCAATAGCTCTGGCTAAACACTTATAAGGTTCCAAATGCGAGACCTATTGGCTATGCCAATGCTTGTTTTTGTTGGTAGGCAGGGGGAGATGAAGTGATTTGCCCAGAATCACAGGATGTGCGGTCGACCCCGAGGCTCGAACCTTGGTTTCCCAGCTCCAAAGTCCGCAGTCTAGCCGTGAGACCACATCCTCTTCCCAATGGGCTAATGGCCTGCCAATCTCAGAAGGGAGAAGGGAAATTCTTTTGTCCCCTCGTCCCCCCCCCACCCTTGTCCCCTGTGTCCCCCCCACTCCAAAATCTGGGGGGGATATACCCACGTCCCCCACAGTTCCTACGCCCACGAAAGGCTGAGTGAACAGCCGAAACGCGTTCCTGTGGCAAGCACTGTCTCCAAATAAATGAATAATGCTCCTGTTTCTGAGTGCAGCCTTTCTCTTTACTTGGGAGAAAATTGCAGTGATGTTTAAAAAGGGCGTAGTGGTATCACCCTTAAGGCTTGCACCACCTGCGGTTTGGATGCTCACCAGAACCCAGGAGAGTGTGTGTAACAAGTTGGTGAACCCCCGAGCACCACATGGGAAAAACAAAGGTGGAATGGGAAGAATGCAGCAGCTACCCTTGGCGGGGAGTAGGCGCTGCGGTAAGCCCACACATTCTTGAATTTTGAGGTTGCTCGGAGCCGGGCACTGCTGAAAGCTAGCAGCTGAGCACTGGGAGCAAGAGACTTTGTTATCAGTTGGCAGTGCTTGTGAGAGAGTTGCAGCGATCTCGCAGTTTGTGGTGGATAACTGAAAAACGAAAAGTAACATGAAGGATGTTTGGCGGAAAGTAATGAGCAAAGCATGTATGTGACTGTGCAAAGCAATAATAGCGCTCCTGAACTGGGACTGAACATTGTATGGAGCCTGAAAAAGAGCAATAATTCATAATGAAAGTGACAGTCTCATTTATTATCAACACCAGAAAACTAAAAGCAAGTTATCGAGCACATGTTTTTACCGTTACATTTTGAAGCTGCAAGAACTGTTGTAGAGCACCTTGAATGATTTTAATTTCTTGTTATTGTGTGGAGGTAAAACAGTGGAAACGAACGAAATAACTACTTTATTCATTTTCTGAAAACGGAAAGTATTTCGTCTATGTTTACCTACCTGCACACATGTGAGAGTATTTTATCTGTGGCGATAATGAGGCTCTCTTAGGTTGACAAAGGCTGAGTGAACAGCTGAAACGCGTTCCTGTGGCAAGCACTGTCTCCAAATAAATGAATAATGCTCCTGTTTCTGAGTGCAGCCTTTCTCTTCACTTGGGAGAGAATTGCAGTGATGTTTACTCATACATGTGTACATGCACTCCTACACCTGTACATGTATACGTATACCTGTATGTGTAGATGTACACAAACAGGTGTACATAAACACGTACACATACCTGTGTACATGTGTATACATACACATGTATGTGTACACATGTATATGTACACATGTATAAAGACACATACACAGGTACACATACAAGTATACATATACCCAGGTACAGGTACACATTTACGGATACGTGTGTACACATACATGTGTGTTCACATGCATTCATGTACACAGACATAAACACAAAAAGGCTATATACTTACCCGCGAAATACTTACACTGGCATTGTGAAGGATGGTGTAAAGGTATATGCGTAGTAACATTTTTTGTGGTAAAGACATGCATTGTAATAGACTAATGCATGGTTAAGACTGCGTTGTTATGGCATGCGTGGTTCTGTCAGACATCCCTTGCACCACCTAGAGAAAGGAGGTTCCCTGCTGCCCACAGAAGGCCTCTGAGGAGGGCATATGTGACACGTGGCATGACGGCACAACAACCCAGAAAAGAAGTGTCAGGTAGCAGAGAGACCCTAGAGACAAAGGGCAAACCACCCACATGCACCCCCAGAGTGGGAGCTCCAAGAAGGTCCCGGAAGTGGGAACATGCAACACACATGTCCAGGCGCACCACAGCATCAACGGAGACAAGGTGAATTGGATCATTAACTGCCCTGCTCAACGCCAAGCCAGAGCCCACAACTGAAGCTGGTGGCTGGACTATAGAGACAGTCAACCACTAAGAGGCCTTGTTGGCTGGCCATGAAGAAGGAGCATACCATTGTACCCAGAAGGAGAAGAGACTCAAGCGACTAGAAGTCACACCCGCATAGTCCCAAAGATGGTGCATGCCACTTCACCCAGGAGAATGGGCGCAGGCAATGGAAAGTCTCGACAGCATAAGTGGGAAGGAGGTGCACGCTGAAGCACCAAGGAGAAATAGGAGAAGGGAAATGTGACCTGCTGGTTCACTCTGGGAAACCTGATGACCAACCAAGCCCAGAAGGAGGGAAGATCAAGAGTGGCCAGGCCTGGAAGGTGCTTTTAAGAGGACTCGAGCCATGGATAAAAGGCATCTATCCACACGAAGAAGTCACTGAGGTGAAGTAAGGACAGCCTGGTGACAGCACAGTGGGAGAACCGGGAGTAAACCGCAAGCACCCGCAACCTGAGTCTCCATCCCAAGCCCAGCGGGAGAACTGGTAGTATGCTGCAATCACCAGCAAACCGAGCCTCGGCCCCCAAGCCCAGCAGGAGTACTGGGAGTAAGCCACAAGCATGCATGAACTGAGTCTCTGCTCCACGCTCCCCAGCATATCCGTCCAGCCACTGTAACCAGTGGTTCAGCAACAAAGTATCTAGGATGAAGGATAAATGTGCGTACACAAAGAAAGAAGGAACAGTTTCTTACCTGTAACTCCAGTTCTCTTGTAGGGGTATTTCCATGATAAGTCATAAGCACTTGAATAGTCCCACCCACGTTCATACATTCACTAAACACTACTGCCTGGACTCGGATGCCAAGGCAGATGCTGAAATAGGGCAGGCGTCCCTTCGGAACCTATTTGCTTAAATCTGCATATCATTTTCTCTCTGACTCTTCCACCGCGTTCTATAGGGATGGGCTTGCTAGTCTATTCTAGTGCTTATGACTATACATGGAAATCCCCTATGAGAGAAGGAACAGTTTCTTACCTGTAACTCCGGTTCTCTTGTAGGGGTATTTCCATGATAAGTCATAAGCAACCCTCCCTCTTCCCTGGTGGAATAGACAGAGGGATCCATAACATAGAACATGCCCTCGCTCTGAAGTCCTACCTGAAGACGGGGCCTGCTGTTTTCGTTTCTCTTCTGCTCCTTGAAGCCGAATCTTCTCTCTGTCATGCAGAGTATGGTTAGAGAAAGTTTTACAGATGGAACATGAGTCAGGAACATGAGTAGCAGGTAGACATAGTATACACACTCTGTGAGGATCAGTCTTGGCCTTGTTCCTACCACAGTCTGGACACTTATCAAAAAGAGATGACATTTCTTAGTGAAAACTGCAAAATTCCCTGTCAGAAACTTATGACAGAAGGAGAAGTCTTCAAAATAATTGCGAACCTGAAGCCCACATCCCACACTACTGATCCCCTCCCTGCCACCCTTATACAGAACCTCAACCACATCATCACTCCGTTTTGGAACAAAATCATCAATGCCCCTTTCTCGTCAGGCCGTGAACCTGACTCCATCCAACTAGGCCAAGTCACACCAATCCTCAAAAAACCAGGGGCGGACCCAAATGACCTCAATAACCTCAGACCTGTCACCAACCCTTTCCTAGCTAAAACAATTGAGAAGTGTGTCCTACTACAACTCAACACATTGATGAATTCAACCTCCTCAACACATGCCAATCAAGATTCAGAAAAGGATGTGGCACAGAAACTGCTATGCTCAATATATCAGATGACATTCACAGATCCCTCGATGAAGGAGGGTCCTGCCTCGACTTATCGGCTGCATTCGATACAGTAAATCATCAAGCTTTACTAAAAACACTCAAGAACCGCACTGGTATCAATGGCATAGTCCTGAGATGGTTCACGTCCTATCTACAACATATTTCTCATCAAATAAAAATCAACAGTTGTCTCTCAAAGCCTACTCCAGTCCCACAAGGTGGGACAATATATTTTATTCTAACTATGTTCCCCCCCCAAATCTCTCGACACTGCACTCGAGAGATATGGCCCCAACTCATGGAGCATCAGATATCCTAAACATCTCTCTAATAACGCAAAAAAGAAGTTCAAACACAGCTCTTTAAACAACTACCGGAAAAACTAATAGCAGATACCTTCTACAGTACGGTCAAGGGCAACAAGAAAACGGACTTTGTCTTCTACTCAAAACGTCCTGCTAAGTGGAGAAACATCTTCCTTCTCCACCTACAGGTTTCCAAATCAATCAAAATCCCCTATGGAACTAAACTCACCATTACCCCCTCGCTGAATCGAATAGAATAAAATCTTGAGTCAATAGCTAAAGACATCTCACATGTAAAAAAGGGTCTTCTGATACAGGCCAAATTAACCTGCTACCACACTCCAAATAGGGAGAAGCTGCCTTCACAGATAGGTTTCTCAACTCTCAGCCCACATTCCTGTTGGACCACCATCCCCTTGAGGTGTGTGGCCCACAGACCCCACCGAGCTCACAGCCATATATCCAATCTGGAAGCGGAAGAGATCCTAGAATCTTACATCACTATGACCCAGAATATGGTCAACAAACCTTTGTCCACTATCCCAGTAATCGTAGGATCTACTAGAAACCCTCGAATGTTCACCTCAACCAGACCACCTGCACAATGCACAACTATTCAGACACTTTATACCACAAACAACAGGCCCAGCCAGCTAACATGCATGCTCCTCAACTGCAGATCAGCAGTAAAACACGCCACTGATATCGCAGAAGCTATACTGGATAATGAAATAGATATTGCATTCCTCACTGAAACCTTTTTAAATGAACACTCGACACCCATTCTTGACCTGCTCATCCCTCCCAGCTACACCATCATGAGACAGGACAGACCACAGAGACTAGGTGGTGGGCTGGCAATCATTCACAAAGAAGATATCCATCTCAATCCTTTAACGACCTCAAAATACTCAACTTTCGAATACCTCGGAGCTGAACTTTCAGCTAAAGGCACCTCCCCCATCAAACTTCACAACATCTACCACCTTTCTGATGATCGCACCCTCTTCTCAGAGGAACTTACTGATCTAGTAACACAGTTCTCCATAACTGACTTGTTAGAAGGTGGTTCTGAGACGATGGGCCGCCCAGATTTTTCGCTTTTTGAGCACCTATGTGTGGAGCTTTTACTGTGGGAGAGCCTCATAAATTGGGACTCATCCACAGTGAACTCATAATGAAGGAGACGGCATGTGGATTTTACTGGTGTCCCCCTAGCTTGACTAGGCCGCTGCGCAGCAGCGGGAGTAAGGGGCACCGGGCTGGTTACATGCGGACACCTGTGTACAAGCGTGTGCACACGTGTTGGGGCTGCGCAGGGGAGATTCCTGGTGTGCGCAGTCCAGGAGCAGCTACAAAGTTAATGGTGTGGCGGGACTTATGCAGAAGTGGGTGGTGACACGGAATAGGCCTTATACACTGGGAAGGAACATGCCAGGGAAAGTCAGTGTGCTTTACTGTGTTTTTCACTTCATTATTCCCCTATGGGGATGTGGAGCCCATGTGCTAGATTAACTTCCATAAGGCCTACAGATTCCAGACACGCACTAAAGTCCACTGTAGCGGATGTGAAAAGAAGTATTCTGCAGAGTCCAGAGTCATATTTGTACTGCTTTTGGGTCATCCAGAAATGTTACATCTCTCTGAGTCAGATCATAACCAGGGCCTGGCTGGGGGTTGACCTCAGCAGGCTGGATTGATGACCTTTCCCTCCCAGAGCGAAGACCTCCTTTCCACGAAGGGAAGATAGGCGGAGCTACAGGCTCATCCATCAGCAGCTATCACTGGGTGCCAGGCACCAGGCTGCACCTAGGAGGGAAGGGCTCTGGTTTCAGAGACCATGTGGCCAGAGACCCTGGACGACGCCATTTTGAACCAGCCCAGAGGCTGGACAAGAAGGAGGGAGCAGGGGCAGGGAAGTGATGTGGCGCTGTTGGATAGGACCAACAGAGACTTCCTGCCAGCCCCCTACTCAACTTTTAAAAAGTGCTTGCACAGGAAGGGAAGCTCTTTGGGGTGTGGTCTGCTGAGGCGGAAGGTGCTGGAGCCTGGCAATGGGCAGTTGGAAGGAGGTACCCCTGACTGCCCCCAGGCCCCTAACAGCGCCAGAAGAGGAGCCCAGGACCGGTGCGCAGAAGCAGGGGCCTCTGCGCAGGGAGAAGAGAGGCCCAGGAGGAGAGCCAGGCGAAAGTCTGGCGCAGGGAGCCAGTGAAGACCGCTCCCTGCAGAATGCCCCCTCTTGGAGATCCAGAGGGCGAAGGAGAGTGCTCCCCGTGGCTGGGGGCCGCCGCCAGGAGCAAGAGGAGGCGAAAATGGGGCAGATCGGACCCCCAGGGGCTGAGATATGGCCCCCGGAAGGTGAGCGACCTTTGACCCCTGGAGAAGCAGGGAAGCCGGGGAGCGCCGTCGCGCTCCCCGCAAAAGTGCCCTGCCTGGGGGCCAGGAGCCCACCCTGGCCCCCACTGAAAATGGAGGCGGGGGAGCGCCGTCGCGCCCCCGCGAGGAGATCCCCAGGGGCCCGGGACCCCATCCCCGGGCCCCGAGTAAGCCGGGGACGCCGTCGCGCCCCCCGTGAAGCGGAGGAAGGCGGGGGAGTCAGGAGCCCATCCTGGCCCTCGCGAGCAAAATCCAGACAGGGAGCGCCGGCGCGCTCCCCGGGAAGAGAAGGAGGGGCCCGGGACCCCATCCCCGGGCCCCAAAGACTGGGAGGAGGCCGGGGGAGCGCCGCCGCACTTCCCCCGGACCGGAGCAGGACGACGCGTCTGCCCGCTGGAGCGGGCAGACCAGAACTGATCGGCCGGCTCCCGCGGCAGCACACGAGGGCGCTGGCCGCGCGGGAGCCGGCGGGGGCAGCCGGGGGTGGGCTCCCCAGGCTGCCCTCCTACCCGTCAGGCTGTCGTGGGTCCCGGGTGGGACTGGGACCCGCAGAAGGAGGAGCCAGGCATTGCGGGGCCCGGGTGGGACCGGGCCCCCAACACGTGGCCGGAGCGGCGGGGGTGGGCTCCCCGAGCCGTCTCCCTTACCTGGGGTCCGGGTGGGACCGGGCCCCCCACCCCGCGTGGGAGGCGGCGCGGAGCGCCAGATGGATCGCGGCTCTCCCCGGCACAGCGGGAGAGCCGCTCATCATATATGCATGCAGAGGAGCACGAAGCGCCCCATAATGCCTTGCAAGGCATTTGGAAATCTACCGTTTTTGTGCTTGGTGGCCCCCAGAGGAGGGGGTCACCCTCAAGAGTGAAAAAGGGTGCTGGGGGAGCTGCTGGAGAAGCGCAGTCCCCCCAGCACAAAGTTCAGTCCCACCCTAAGTTTCCTAGGGATTTGGAAAGGATAACCCTCAAGGGCTCAACCTGTATTTATACACCTTCTAGGCTGGAACTTTTGTTCTACAGCTGAGGGTGTATTGCGATGCCAGAAGAGCATCCCCTGGAGGTGAAGAGGTGTAATTGCACCAGAACTGCATTTACTAACTATTATTCTTTTTCTAGAGGGACTGGAGGTCACATATGTAATGTGAAGTACCTGTGTAAGGTGATGTCATAAGCAAAGTGGGTTATGTTGCCAGACATTCCTGCTAGGGTGTCTGGCTGTATAGACGTAATTCTGTGATTTCATCTGTGATGCCCTTAGGGGCTGTAATTGCAATGCATTCTAATGTCCAACAAAGGTGATGAGCACTGTCATTCTAAGGTGTGCGTAAACATGTATTCTTGCTGCTGCACTTAGGTGAAGACCCAGACTGCTAGCCCTTAAGATATAGAGGTGCATACTTTATGGTCAGTAGGAAATGCTCAGTCAGGGTTATGTGTCACCAAGGCAGGTGTACCGATTTTTAATGCGCGTTGAGGTAATGGGGTGGGTCGCCACTGGGATGGTGCCAGTGCGCAGGGCCCTCGCTCCAGGTTAGGCTCAACACACTGCATTAGGGGGCAAGATGATGTGCATACATGGGAGTGGTGGTACTAGACCCCACCCCCCTTTTTGGGAGGGGTGGAGATGTTACGCAATGTCAAAGTAATTCCAACAGCTTATGTATATTTGTAAATTGGTGCATAGTATTGAGTAGTGTGTGTGTTTAATAAATGTACTCTTACTTTTATAAAGCAAAGTACAGACTGGACAATCAATTATTGAGTGTTATTTCTGCGCACCTGCAAATGGCGATTACTAGCCCACACCACCTCCCTTGAGTAAAGCCTCAGACTGCTCTGCAACGCTACCCTCTGAGAGTCAGGCGCTACAATTGGGTGTTTGGTTCCCAGTGAAGGACAAATGTAGTCATGTTATTTGTGCAGGCCTCACAGATACTGCCTCGTTTTCCAACATTGGTGTCTAGCGGCGGGAAACATAGTATCCCACTCTGGTGTGCATTTATAGCATTTGATAAGTCCAGTTTTGCCACACATTATCTATGCAGTAATGAGCAAATGGAAGAGCGCAAGGCTCTGAGAAGGGTTCAAAGTTTTGGTTAGGTGAACTAAAGGTATGGGAAAGGAAAGCCCCGCGCACATACGTGTCATGTGAAGATATTATGGTTGAAATGTAAACTGTATTGATATGACCGCGCTATGTTGATGATCATGTGCTAGCGGGATGGTGCTTTCCAGGAAATGATTGCATACAAATGTTCTGAGCCATATTGTACACCTTTGAACCCTAACACTACATACACTACACCTGCATGAGGAGGGTGTCTCCTCAAGAGATAGGGACAGCAACTGATACCTACATCACAGGTGGGGGTGTCGGGGTGGATTGACCTTTGTGGGGGACAGGAGAAAGAGGGGGTCCTGGGAGATTCCCGTGCTTTTTAAGGGCAGGGAGGGTTTCCACAGAAGGGGCCCCAGGTATTCTTCCCCGCTGAAAGTACTTGCATTGGCGCAGGCCAAAACCACTGGAAGGGTGGGGCAGGAGGTTTCTTTACCCCGGGTAGTAACGCCCCAGGGGTTCCCATGGTGGGGGACCCCAGGAACTTTTCCCACGGTGGGAGGAGGGTGTGGTAGAGTTGGGTGGCCGGTAGGCCCCAGGTTAACTGGTGGGGAGGTGAGCGACCCAGAGGTGGCCCCTGGTAGGGGGTGGCCCCAGAGGAGGGTAGTTCTTGAGTGATGGTGTGTAGTGGTAGCCCCTAGGTAACCTAGGTGGGCTAGGTAACTGACCCAGTGGAGATCGGAGTGGGGGTGATGTACTCCCTAGTTTCCAGGTGAAGGGTTAGTGGTGGACCCTGAGGCGACAGGGTCGAGTGGACGGTGACCAGTCCGGTAGGTCCTGTGGGTCTTGAACCCAAGGACCAGGAGCATGGGGGGTGTTCCCCTAGCTCGGGGCAGGAGGTGGACTTCTGCAAGGTAGTACCACCCTGAACACAGGTGGGGCCTATCTTAAGTGACGGGACCCTGTGGTTCGCAAAGGGGTGGTGCAGGCCTAGCCGGGATCTTTAGGGTCCTGGCTTGGTGTGGTCGTGCTACCCTGAAGGCAGGTAGGGCCTATCTTAGGGAGGGGACCCTGCTTTTCATAAGGGGTGGTGCAGGCCATCCAGGGACCATGTAGGTCCCTGGGCGGTCTCCCAAGGCGCTGCTGGGAGACCGGGGAGGGCCATGAGAATTGGGCCTGGGTCTAGCTAACTCGGGGCCCACAGGCTCTCTAAGGGTACTCTGGGAGGAGAGCGCGCCTCTCGGAGGGAAGGGTGCATAGGCCCTGTTCTCGCAGCGGAGAACAAGGAAGGGGTCTAGGTTCCCGGGGTAGTTTCCGTGGGGAGCTACTGACGGGGGGGAATGAGCTGTAGGATGTCTGACGGGGCACCCTCAGTGTTGCTCCCTGGCACTGCCAGTGTGGTAGTGAGGCCGTCTGAGGTCCTATCAGGGAGCCAGGCCAGTGGCCAAAGGGTGCTTTTCTGTGTGGGGAAAGCACGAGTGGCTGTGCTTTCTTTAGGGAAGCCAGTCGTCCCGAAAGGGTGGTGGCAGCATAATGACCTCAGCGGCAGGCTGAGGGTGAGGGTCCAGAGAGGTTGCATCTTTGGGGTGCAAGGACCAAACGGAGAGAGGGTACTGGTTGGAACAAACTCCAGAAGGGAGACCAGCTAGTGACCCAGGGGATGGGATGGGATGTAGACCTGTCCCAGAAGACCGCATCGGTGCTGAGGCACTGGACCCTTGTCCAGAGAAGGGGTAGGCATAGTGTTGCATGCCCAAGGGCAAAGGTGGGCCTAGTGAGGCCAAGCCCATGTAGACCATGAGTGACCTAGAGGTATCTAACCTAGAGCCCGGAGGGTTCTTAGGGTAGTCTGGGATCCCTATCATGGGGGAGATTTCATGGATGGGAGGAGTAGGTGGTCTAAGCGGATAACTGGTGAGTAAGGGGGTCTGGTCAGAACCCCTTATAACTAGTTATCGCTGACTACGGGAAGAATACCCATGTAGAGTGGCTACTTCTTCCCTGTAGGAATCAGCTGGGCGCGGCGTGTGTTAGAAGGTGGTTCTGAGACGATGGGCCGCCCAGATTTTTCGCTTTTGAGCACCTATGTGTGGAGCTTTTACTGTGGGAGAGCCTCATAAATTGGGACTCATCCACAGTGAACTCATAATGAAGGAGACGGCATGTGGATTTTACTGGTGTCCCCCTAGCTTGACTAGGCTGCTGCGCAGCAGCTGGAGTAAGGGGCACCGGGCTGGTTACATGCAGACACCTGTGTACAAGCGTGTGCACACGTGTTGGGGCTGCGCAGGGAGATTCCTGGCGTGCGCAGTCCAGGAGCAGCTACAAAGTTAATGGTGTGGCGGGACTTATGCAGAAGTGGGTGGTGACACGGAATAGGCCTTATACACTGGGAAGGAACATGCCAGGGAAAGTCAGTGTGCTTTACTGTGTTTTTCACTTCATTATTCCCCTATGGGGATGTGGAGCCCATGTGCTAGATTAACTTCCATAAGGCCTACAGATTCCAGACACGCACTAAAGTCCACTGTAGCGGATGTGAAAAGAAGTATTCTGCAGAGTCCAGAGTCATATTTGTACTGCTTTTGGGTCATCCAGAAATGTTACATCTCTCTGAGTCAGATCATAACCAGGGCCTGGCTGGGGGTTGACCTCAGCAGGCTGGATTGATGACCTTTCCCTCCCAGAGCGAAGACCTCCTTTCCACGAAGGGAAGATAGGCGGAGCTACAGGCTCATCCATCAGCAGCTATCACTGGGTGCCAGGCACCAGGCTGCACCTAGGAGGGAAGGGCTCTGGTTTCAGAGACCATGTGGCCAGAGACCCTGGACGACGCCATTTTGAACCAGCCCAGAGGCTGGACAAGAAGGAGGGAGCAGGGGCAGAGAAGTGATGTGGCGCTGTTGGATAGGACCAACAGAGACTTCCTGCCAGCCCCTACTCAACTTTTAAAAAGTGCTTGCACAGGAAGGGAAGCTCTCAGGGGTGTGGTCTGCTGAGGCGGAAGGTGCTGGAGCCTGGCAATGGGCAGTTGGAAGGAGGTACCCCTGACTGCCCCCAGGCCCCTAACAGCGCCAGAAGAGGAGCCCAGGACCGGTGCGCAGAAGCAGGGGCCTCTGCGCAGGAGAAGAGAGGCCCAGGAGGAGAGCCAGGCGAAAGTCTGGCGCAGGGAGCCAGTGAAGACCGCTCCCTGCAGAATGCCCCCTCTTGGAGATCCAGAGGGCGAAGGAGAGTGCTCCCCGTGGCTGGGGGCCGCCGCCAGGAGCAAGAGGAGGCGAAAATGGGGCAGATCGGACCCCAGGGGCTGAGATATGGCCCCCGGAAGGTGAGCGACCTTTGACCCCTGGAGAAGCAGGGAAGCCGGGAGCGCCGTCGCGCTCCCCGCGAAAGTGCCCTGCCTGGGGGCCAGGAGCCCACCCTGGCCCCCACTGAAAATGGAGGCGGGGGAGCGCCGTCGCGCCCCGCGAGGAGATCCCCAGGGGCCCGGGACCCCATCCCCGGGCCCCGAAGTAAAGCCGGGGACGCCGTCGCGCCCCGTGAAGCGGAGGAAGGCGGGGGAGTCAGGAGCCCATCCTGGCCCTCGCGAGCAAAATCCAGACGGGGAGCGCCGGCGCGCTCCCCGGGAAGAGAAGGAGGGGCCCGGGACCCCATCCCCGGGCCCCGAAGACTGGGAGGAGGCCGGTGGAGCGCCGCCGCACTTCCCCCGGACCGGAGCAGGACGACGCGTCTGCCCGCTGGAGCGGGCAGACCAGAACTGATCGGCCGGCTCCCGCGGCAGCACACGAGGGCGCTGGCCGCGCGGGGAGCCGGCGGGGGCAGCCGGGGGTCGGCTCCCCAGGCTGCCCTCCTACCCGTCAGGCTGTCGTGGGTCCCGGGTGGGACTGGGACCCGCAGAAGGAGGAGCCAGGCATTGCGGGGCCCGGGTGGGACCGGGCCCCCAACACGTGGCCGGAGCGGCGGGGGTGGGCTCCCGAGCCGTCTCCCTTACCTGGGGGTCCGGGTGGGACCGGGCCCCCCACCCCGCGTGGGAGGCGGCGCGGAGCGCCAGATGGATCGCGGCTCTCCCCGGCACAGCGGGAGAGCCGCTCATCATATATGCATGCAGAGGAGCACGAAGCGCCCCATAATGCCTTGCAAGGCATTTGGAAATCTACCGTTTTTGTGCTTGGTGGCCCCCAGAGGAGGGGGTCACCCTCAAGAGTGAAAAAGGGTGCTGGGGGAGCTGCTGGAGAAGCGCAGTCCCCCCCCAGCACAAAGTTCAGTCCCACCCTAAGTTTCCTAGGGATTTGGAAAGGATAACCCCTCAAGGGCTCAACCTGCATTTATACACCTTCTAGGCTGGAACTTTTGTTCTACAGCTGAGGGTGTATTGCGATGCCAGAAGAGCATCCCCTGGAGGTGAAGAGGTGTAATTGCACCAGAACTGCATTTACTAACTGTTATTCTTTTTCTAGAGGGACTGGAGGTCACATATGTAATGTGAAGTACCTGTGTAAGGTGATGTCATAAGCAAAGTGGGTTATGTTGCCAGACATTCCTGCTAGGGTGTCTGGCTGTATAGACGTAATCCTGTGATTTCATCTGTGATGCTCTTAGGGGCTGTAATTGCAATGCATTCTAATGTCCAACAAAGGTGATGAGCACTGTCATTCTAAGGTGTGCGTAAACATGTATTCTTGCTGCTGCACTTAGGTGAAGACCCAGACTGCTAGCCCTTAAGATATAGAGGTGCATACTTTATGGTCAGTAGGAAATGCTCAGTCAGGGTTATGTGTCACCAAGGCAGGTGTACCGATTTTTAATGCGCGTTGAGGTAATGGGGTGGGTCGCCACTGGGATGGTGCCAGTGCGCAGGGCCCTCGCTCTAGGTTAGGCTCAACACACTGCATTAGGGGGCAAGATGATGTGCATACATGGGAGTGGTGGTACTAGACCCCACCCCCTTTTTGGGAGGGGTGGAGATGTTACGCAATGTCACAAAGTAATTCCAACAGCTTATGTATATTTGTAAATTGGTGCATAGTATTGAGTAGTGTGTGTGTTTAATAAATGTACTCTTACTTTTATAAAGCAAAGTACAGACTGGACAATCAATTATTGAGTGTTATTTCTGCGCACCTGCAAATGGCGATTACTAGCCCACACCACCTCCCTTGAGTAAAGCCTCAGACTGCTCTGCAACGCTACCCTCTGAGAGTCAGGCGCTACAATTGGGTGTTTGGTTCCCAGTGAAGGACAAATGTAGTCATGTTATTTGTGCAGGCCTCACAGATACTGCCTCGTTTTCCAACATTGGTGTCTAGCGGCGGGAAACATAGTATCCCACTCTGGTGTGCATTTATAGCATTTGATAAGTCCAGTTTTGCCACACATTATCTATGCAGTAATGAGCAAATGGAAGAGCGCAAGGCTCTGAGAAGGGTTCAAAGTTTTGGTTAGGTGAACTAAAGGTATGGGAAAGGAAAGCCCCGCGCACATACGTGTCATGTGAAGATATTATGGTTGAAATGTAAACTGTATTGATATGACCGCGCTATGTTGATGATCATGTGCTAGCGGGATGGTGCTTTCCAGGAAATGATTGCATACAAATGTTCTGAGCCATATTGTACACCTTTGAACCCTAACACTACATACACTACACCTGCATGAGGAGGGTGTCTCCTCAAGAGATAGGGACAGCAACTGATACCTACATCACAGGTGGGGGTGTCGGGGTGGATTGACCTTTGTGGGGGACAGGAGAAAGAGGGGGTCCTGGGAGATTCCCGTGCTTTTTAAGGGCAGGGAGGGTTTCCACAGAAGGGGCCCCAGGTATTCTTCCCCCGCTGAAAGTACTTGCATTGGCGCAGGCCAAAACCACTGGAAGGGTGGGGCAGGAGGTTTCTTTACCCCGGGTAGTAACGCCCCAGGGGTTCCCATGGTGGGGGACCCCCAGGAACTTTTCCCACGGTGGGAGGAGGGTGTGGTAGAGTTGGGTGGCCGGTAGGCCCCAGGTTAACTGGTGGGGAGGTGAGCGACCCAGAGGTGGCCCCTGGTAGGGGGTGGCCCCAGAGGAGGGTAGTTCTTGAGTGATGGTGTGTAGTGGTAGCCCCTAGGTAACCTAGGTGGGCTAGGTAACTGACCCAGTGGAGATCGGAGTGGGGGTGATGTACTCCCTAGTTTCCAGGTGAAGGGTTAGTGGTGGACCCTGAGGCGACAGGGTCGAGTGGACGGTGACCAGTCCGGTAGGTCCTGTGGGTCTTGAACCCAAGGACCAGGAGCATGGGGGTGTTCCCCTAGCTCGGGGCAGGAGGTGGACTTCTGCAAGGTAGTACCACCCTGAACACAGGTGGGGCCTATCTTAAGTGACGGGACCCTGTGGTTCGCAAAGGGGTGGTGCAGGCCTAGCCGGGATCTTTAGGGTCCTGGCTTGGTGTGGTCGTGCTACCCTGAAGGCAGGTAGGGCCTATCTTAGGGAGGGGACCCTGCTTTTCATAAGGGGTGGTGCAGGCCATCCAGGGACCATGTAGGTCCCTGGGCGGTCTCCCAAGGCGCTGCTGGGAGACCGGGGAGGGCCATGAGAATTGGGCCTGGGTCTAGCTAACTCGGGGCCCACAGGCTCTCTAAGGGTACTCTGGGAGGAGAGCGCGCCTCTCGGAGGGAAGGGTGCATAGGCCCTGTTCTCGCAGCGGAGAACAAGGAAGGGGTCTAGGTTCCCGGGGTAGTTTCCGTGGGGAGCTACTGACGGGGGGAATGAGCTGTAGGATGTCTGACGGGGCACCCTCAGTGTTCCTCCCTGGCACTGCCAGTGTGGTAGTGAGGCCGGTCTGAGGTCCTATCAGGGAGCCAGGCCAGTGGCCAAAGGGTGCTTTTCTGTGTGGGGAAAGCACGAGTGGCTGTGCTTTCTTTAGGGAAGCCAGTCGTCCCGAAAGGGTGGTGGCAGCATAATGACCTCAGCGGCAGGCTGAGGGTGAGGGTCCAGAGAGGTTGCATCTTTGGGGTGCAAGGACCAAACGGAGAGAGGGTACTGGTTGGAACAAACTCCAGAAGGGAGACCAGCTAGTGACCCAGGGGATGGGATGGGATGTAGACCTGTCCCAGAAGACCGCATCGGTGCTGAGGCACTGGACCCTTGTCCAGAGAAGGGGTAGGCATAGTGTTGCATGCCCAAGGGCAAAGGTGGGCCTAGTGAGGCCAAGCCCATGTAGACCATGAGTGACCTAGAGGTATCTAACCTAGAGCCCGGAGGGTTCTTAGGGTAGTCTGGGATCCCTATCATGGGGGAGATTTCATGGATGGGAGGAGTAGGTGGTCTAAGCGGATAACTGGTGAGTAAGGGGGTCTGGTCAGAACCCCTTATAACTAGTTATCGCTGACTACGGGAAGAATACCCATGTAGAGTGGCTACTTCTTCCCTGTAGGAATCAGCTGGGCGCGGCGTGTGTTAGAAGGTGGTTCTGAGACGATGGGCCGCCCAGATTTTTCGCTTTTGAGCACCTATGTGTGGAGCTTTTACTGTGGGAGAGCCTCATAAATTGGGACTCATCCACAGTGAACTCATAATGAAGGAGACGGCATGTGGATTTTACTGGTGTCCCCTAGCTTGACTAGGCCGCTGCGCAGCAGCTGGAGTAAGGGGCACCGGGCTGGTTACATGCAGACACCTGTGTTCAAGCGTGTGCACACGTGTTGGGGCTGCGCAGGGGAGATTCCTGGCGTGCGCAGTCCAGGAGCAGCTACAAAGTTAATGGTGTGGCGGGACTTATGCAGAAGTGGGTGGTGACACGGAATAGGCCTTATACACTGGGAAGGAACATGCCAGGGAAAGTCAGTGTGCTTTACTGTGTTTTTCACTTCATTATTCCCCTATGGGGATGTGGAGCCCATGTGCTAGATTAACTTCCATAAGGCCTACAGATTCCAGACACGCACTAAAGTCCACTGTAGCGGATGTGAAAAGAAGTATTCTGCAGAGTCCAGAGTCATATTTGTACTGCTTTTGGGTCATCCAGAAATGTTACATCTCTCTGAGTCAGATCATAACCAGGGCCTGGCTGGGGGTTGACCTCAGCAGGCTGGATTGATGACCTTTCCCTCCCAGAGCGAAGACCTCCTTTCCACGAAGGGAAGATAGGCGGAGCTACAGGCTCATCCATCAGCAGCTATCACTGGGTGCCAGGCACCAGGCTGCACCTAGGAGGGAAGGGCTCTGGTTTCAGAGACCATGTGGCCAGAGACCCTGGACGACGCCATTTTGAACCAGCCCAGAGGCTGGACAAGAAGGAGGGAGCAGGGGCAGGGAAGTGATGTGGCGCTGTTGGATAGGACCAACAGAGACTTCCTGCCAGCCCCCTACTCAACTTTTAAAAAGTGCTTGCAAGGGAAGGGAAGCTCTCTGGGGTGTGGTCTGCTGAGGCGGAAGGTGCTGGAGCCTGGCAATGGGCAGTTGGAAGGAGGTACCCCCTGACTGCCCCCCAGGCCCTAACAGCGCCAGAAGAGGAGCCCAGGACCGGTGCGCAGAAGCAGGGGCCTCTGCGCAGGGAGAAGAGAGGCCCAGGAGGAGAGCCAGGCGAAAGTCTGGCGCAGGGAGCGAGTGAAGACCGCTCCCTGCAGAATGCCCCCTCTTGGAGATCCAGAGGGCGAAGGGGAGTGCTCCCCGTGGCTGGGGGCCGCCGCCAGGAGCAAGAGGACGCAAAAATGGGGCAGATCGGACCCCCAGGGGCTGAGATATGGCCCCCGGAAGGTGAGCGACCTTTGACCCCTGGAGAAGCAGGGAAGCCGGGAGCGCCGTCGCGCTCCCCGCGAAAGTGCCCTGCCTGGGGGCCAGGAGCCCACCCTGGCCCCCACCGAAAATGGAGGCGGGGGAGCGCCGTCGCTCCCCCGCGAGGAGATCCCCACCCAGGGGCCCGGGACCCCATCCCGGGCCCGAGTAAAGCCGGGGACGCCGTCGCGCCCCGTGAAGCGGAGGAAGGCGGGGGAGTCAGGAGCCCACCCTGGCCCCCGCGAGCAAAATCCAGACGGGGAGCGCCGGCGCGCTCCCCGGGAAGAGGAGGAGGGGCCCGGGACCCCATCCCCGGGCCCCGAAGACTGGGAGGAGGCCGGGGGAGCGCCGCCGCACTTCCCCGGACCGGAGCAGGACGACGCGTCTGCCCGCTGGAGCGGGCAGACCAGAACTGATCGGCCGGCTCCCGCGGCAGCACACGAGGGTGCTGGCCGCGCGGGGAGCCGGCGGGGGCAGCCGGGGGTGGGCTCCCAGGCTGCCCTCCTACCCGTCAGGCTGTCGTGGGTCCCGGGTGGGACTGGGACCCGCAGAAAGAGGAGCCAGGCATTGCGGGGCCCGGGTGGGACCGGGCCCCCAACACGTGGCCGGAGCGGCCGAGGGTGGGCTCCCCGAGCCGTCTCCCTTACCTGGGGGTCCGGGTGGGACCGGGCCCCCCACCCCGCATGGGAGGCGGCGCAGAGCGCCAGATGGATCGCGGCTCTCCCCGGCACAGCGGGAGAGCCGCTCATCATATATGCATGCAGAGGAGCACGAAGCGCCCCATAATGCCTTGCAAGGCATTTGGAAATCTACCGTTTTGTGCTTGGTGGCCCCCAGAGGAGGGGTCACCCTCAAGAGTGAAAAAGGGTGCTGGGGGAGCTGCTGGAGAAGCGCAGTCCCCCCAGCACGAAGTTCAGTCCCACCCTAAGTTTCCTAGGGATTTGGAAAGGATAACCCCTCAAGGGCTCAACCTGCATTTATACACCTTCTAGGCTGGAATTTTTGTTCTACAACTGAGGGTGTATTGTGATGGGCTTCATGGAGTGAAAGGCTGAGTTGGGGATGGCTCCAGAAGAGCATCCCCTGGAGGTGAAGAGGTGTAATTGCACCAGAACTGCATTTACTAACTGTTATTCTTTATCTAGAGGGACTGGAGGTCACATATGTAATGTGAAGTACCTGTGTAAGGTGATGTCATAAGCAAAGTGGGTTATGTTGCCAGACATTCCTGCTAGGGTGTCTGGCTGTATAGGCGTAATCCTGTGATTTCATCTGTGATGCCCTTAGGGGCTGTAATTGCAATGCATTCTAATGTCCAACAAAGGTGATGAGTACTGTCATTCTAAGGTGTGCGTAAACATGTATTCTTGCTGCTGCACTTAGGTGAAGACCCAGACTGCTAGCCCTTAAGATATAGAGGTGCATACTTTATGGTCAGTAGGAAATGCTCAGTCAGGGTTATGTGTCACCAAGGCAGGTGTACCCATTTTTAATGCGCGTTGAGGTAATGGGGTGGGTCGCCACTGGGATGGTGCCAGTGCGCAGGGCCCTCGCTCCAGGTTAGGCTCAACACACTGCATTAGGGGGCAAGATGATGTGCATACATGGGAGTGGTGGTACTAGACCCCACCCCCTTTTGGGAGGGGTGGAGATGTTACGCAATGTCACAAAGTAATTCCAACAGCTTATGTATATTTGTAAATTGGTGCATAGTATTGAGTAGTGTGTGTGTTTAATAAATGTACTCTTACTTTTATAAAGCAAAGTACAGACTGGACAATCAATTATTGAGTGTTATTTCTGCGCACCTGCAAATGGCGATTACTAGCCCACACCACCTCCCTTGAGTAAAGCCTCAGACTGCTCTGCAACGCTACCCTCTGAGAGTCAGGCGCTACAATTGGGTGTTTGGTTCCCAGTGAAGGACAAATGTAGTCATGTTATTTGTGCAGGCCTCACAGATACTGCCTCGTTTTCCAACATGACTCGAATGAGGTTTCCTTGGGAGACTTCAATACTCAATGGAATAACCCAGAAGACAACTCGGTCAGTTTCCTTAATAACCTTCTTGAAATAAATCACCTCAAACTATTCTGCAATGAACCAACCCATTGCAAAGACTCCACCCTAGATGCTATAATCAGCAAAAATGAGATGATCTCACTTCAATCCATCGCACCTATCGACTGGTCTGACCACCATCTCATACTGTTTAAGATCAAGACACTCCTCAGATCTCACACAGCCCCCTCCGACAAACCTACACATTGGACCAGGAATATCAAACAAATCCTGATAGCTGAATTGGAATCCAGGGTCCGGACCCAATTACAGTATCACCCTCTCACTCTTACCGCTGAGGACCTCACCACCCACTACAATACAGCGATGATTGATGTTCTTGACCAAGTGGCACCGCTTAAACTACATCTAGAAAATTACAATCGAAATCCTGGTTCAACACCGACCTCAACAATGAGAGGAGACAGCTAAGATAGTCAGAAAGAATATGGAGACAGCACCCCTCTACAATGCACCTCGCACTCCTAAGATCTGCACAGCTTTCTTATAAGAAACACATCTTTAGAGAAAAAGACACCTTCTTTCGTAACCAACTTGACCGTGCTAAGAACAGACCTATGGAGCTCTTCAACATGATCAAACGGCAAACTACCCTTACCTCCCCTCACAAATCTATAGCCACTAACGAACGTTGTGAAGAAATTGCCAACTTCTTTACTGACAAAGTAGCAAATATTGAGCAATCCATCATCCAAGTCGAAAATCTGTCTTCCATACCAACCCACCCCGCAGGCTCACTTGCCCCAATGGTTGCTCCCTCCGCAGACTTTACTATTGACCAAATGGCCCCAAGAAAAACTATTGTCTACTAAAATTTCCTTCAACTGAAAAATTATGCTAATTGGTCTGACTTCAAACCCATGACTGAGAGTGAAGTCTACAATATAATTGCAAACTTGAAGCCCACTTCCCACTCTAATGATCCCCTCCCATCCACATTAGTACAAAAACTCAACCATATCATCGCTCCATTCTGAAACAAATATCATCAACACCTCTTTCTCCTCGGGACATGTACCTGACTCCCTCCAACTAGCCCAAATCACACCCATACTTAAAAAACCAGGGGCTGACCCCAATGACTTCAATAACCTCTGACCTATCACCAACCTCCCGTTCCTATCCAAAACAATGGAGAAATGCGTCCTTCTACAACTCAACCATCATATAGAGCAATTCCGTCTCCTTGACACCTTCCAGTCAGGATTCAGGAAAGGCTGTAGCACAGCAACTGCTATGCTCAATATTGCGGATGACATTCGCAGATACTTGGATGAAGGTGACACATGCCTCCTAATTCTACTTGACCTATCCGCTGCTTTTGATACTGTTAACCACCCAGCATTAATTGAGACACTCAAGAACCGCAGTGGTATCAATGACACAGTCCTTAGTTGGTTCACCTCGTACCTGCAACATCACTCGCAACAAATAAAAATCAACAACTGTCTATCAAAACCAACACTAGTTCCCCATGGTGTACCCCAAGGCTCAATTCTCTCCCCTTCTCTTTTCAATCTCTTCATGGAACCCCTTACTCTTATCCTGCACGAAGCAGGGGTAAAATACTACCTTTATGCCAACGACACCCAACTTTACTACAATATTAATTCACCGAGTGACATCATTCATCTGAATGATACACTAATCAAGGTACAAACTTGGCTTAACACCAACCACTTAAAGTCGAACCTCAACAAAACTGAATTACTACTTTTCTCCCCGAAGAACAACCCTCTCCCAATCCAAGATTGGCTCACTAACTTGGACGCCCTTAACTGCTCTCTTACACTATCCAACTCCGTAAAGTCCTTGGGCATCACTCAGGACAAAAATCTGTCAATGAAAGACTACATCAACAACTCAGCCAAGGAGCGCTGTACACTCTTAAAAATATCAAGAAAATCAACCCTTTTATTCCGCCTGATGATTTTAAGATGATAGTGAAGTCTCTTGTCCACTCAAAACTGGATTATGGCAACGCCATCCTCACAGGAATTCTGAAAACCCACCTTGCCCCCCTTACAACAGTTCTCAACATGGCTGCCCGGCTACTAACAGAGGTTAAACGATTTGAGCACATTTCACCGGCCCTCAAGAACCTCAATTGGCTTCCCATCAAAGGAAGATGTATCTACAAGACGACTTGCATCACCCACAAATCCCTTCACACCCATAACCCAAACTACCTAGGTTCCAAACTTTCCAAAGCAGGAAGAGCCAGGGCTCCAAGAAGCTCCAACTGACTTTTTCTCATCCCTCCCAAACTGAGAAAGAAATCCTCTCAGACTCGCTCATTCTCTGGAAATGCTCCTGGGATCTGGAATGCACCCCCTAGAGATCTCCGCTGTAACCCATGCTTGACATGCTTCAAACAGGACCTTAAATACCTTCTGCTCAACAAGTACTTTAATACTCAAACAAAGTAAGCTATGCTCACAATGAGTCACACAATCCATTTAGACCCTTTAAGGCAGGCATTTAATTTGATTGTCTAAGCTTCCTCCTTGTCACTCATGCCATAATCTTGTTCTGTTACAATGTCCTGTAACTACCTTGACAGCTTAACGATCTCCTTGATATATTTATCTGGATGCACCTCTATGTTTGATCTGTATACTTATATGTACTTCTATGGAACGACCCTGCATTATATGTGAAGCGCTCTGATACGTTCGGGTCTAGCTAGCGCTATATAAAACCTATAAATAAAAATAAGGTGTACCTCAAGGCTCAATCCTCTCTCCAGCACTATTTAATCTCTTCATGGAACCTCTCACAATTATTTTGAAACAAGCAGGGGTCAAATATCACCTATATGAGGACGACACACAACTCTACTACAAAATAACGTCACCCAAAGACATTCATCTGAATGCCACACTAAATAAGATACAAACCAGGTTAAACACCAATCACCTAAAGGTGAATACCAACAAGACTGAACTACTACTTCTCTCCCCAAAAACGAAACCTTTACCATCCAAGAATGACACAAGAATTTGGATGCACTAAACTGTTCTTCCTCACTTTCCAACTCCGTAAAATCCCTGGGTATCACCTTGGGCAAAAACATGATAATGAAGGAGCACATCAACAACTCAGCCAAAGGAGCGCTCTACACACAAACATCTCAAGAAAATCAAACCGTTTATTACCCCCGACTATCTTAAAACGGTTGTGCGGTCTTAAGACGGTAGTGCAATCTCTAGTTCCTCTCAAAACTTGACTACGGAAATGCCATCTTCACTGGAACAACGAAAAGTCACCTTACACCCCTAACAGCAACGCTCAATGCGGCTGCCAGACTCCTCACAGGAATCAAATGGTTTGACCGCAAGTCACGCGCCCTCAAGAGTCTCAATTGGCTTCCCATTGGAGGAAGATGCACCTTTAAGACAGCTTGCATCACTCACAAAGCCCTTCATACAAAGAACCTCAAATATCTAGAAGTAGAACTATCGAGAACAGGAAGAAACTGGGCACTGAGAAGCTCCAACTCACTTCGTCTCATACCTCCGAAGATGAAGAAGAAATCATCCAAAGCGCGTTCTCTCTCAGGAAATCCCCCGAGGATTTGGAACTCCTTCCCCAAGGATTTCCACTGCAACCCTTCCTTTTCTTGCTTCAAACGAGACCTCAAATCTCAACTTCTTAACAACTACTTCAACCCGATCATAAACTGAACTATGTTTCCCCAAAGATCCATCCCCCATCGACAAGACCCTTTGATGCGGTCGCCCAACTCGCTCAGTCACTAATCTGTAACTAACGCCATAATCTTAATGCTGTATTGGTATATACCTCTGTGACTGTTTTTGACTACCTCAATGCTGCATTGTTCTATACTCTTTTGTTGACTGCTTTGATCCACACAAATCCTCGCATGTAGCTCAAGGCGACTTATGCACATAACATGTAAAGCGCTCTGATACCTTCGGGTCTACTAGTGTTATATAAAACTAAAAAATAAATAAATGAATTAATGTAACAATTCTGAAAATCTACTTTCGTGTTAATAAAGTGCAATTCTTCAGGCATTACATTATGTGATCTCTCAACTTATTGGGCAGTGCTTAATTTGTAACATGAATAAATATATGCAGAGGCCACATCATTTGCTTTGGAGCTGGGGTTGCCAAGTACAAGGCACTTCATGCCTCTTTTATCCACCACCCTACACTTCCTGTCTCTTCATCTCAGTCTTGCAGGAATTTTTTTCATCCCTGCTGTCTTCCTTTATCATTGTTTTCCTATCTTTCACTTCCACCATTTTCTGCATTTGTTTCTATTGCCACTGGTTACTGATTGTGAAAGATTAGTCCCGGTCCCAAAAATGAGTGCCCGCGCACAGTGTCCTCAACTCTTTGCACATCTTAACTTTCTAGAATAAACCTTGACGGTTCGACTTTGCTTTTCCTGTAGAATCATGCCTCAAAGGAAATAACTTGGTTATCCATCAGGAGATCAGTAGTATTGGTACTTTGAGACACCAGTGGTAAACACAAGTGCCAACTTACAGGACTACCAAGTAATCACCAAGTGCCTCAAGAAGAAGCCTGACAAAACAAGCAGTACCTGACAAGGCACACTTGTGTTCAACAAACCCACAAAAGAAGACTTATGGGACAAATCAGACGTGGAAAGTTAATATGGAATATATATTTAAAAAATATATATATTCTCTGCATTAAATATAAAGAAACACAAAACTATCCTCCAATCCACATACTTAATTGCGGAGAGCGCCTGACACATCTACCCAAGATTCACTTGTTGTATAATCGCAGCAGACAGTAGAAAGAATCAAGTTTTGATTACATATATTTCTTACAGAATGTTTTGTTATTGTTAATGACAACTTGTATATTGCACAGTCTGACATTAAATGGCATCACAGTGCTTTCTGGTTGTCTGAACTATGATTTTTATAAAGTTTCACCCAGACAGCCAGTAGTAATAGGTATGAGATGAATACTCCACTGGTCTCAGCCAATATGTGATTGATGAAGTCCCAAGCCAGTATCAGATGGGGGGTGGTCAAAAAAGCTGTGGTTGAAAGGGGCGGACCAAAAGCCCACCCTTTTTATTTATATTGTTATCAAAAGGTCTGTTTGCTAACTGCACTATCAAACCTCAGGCCTAAATAGGACACACAAATTAAATCATTAAGTGGGTACCCAAAGTGCAGGCAGAATAAATAGCCACTATTTCAAGTTAATATAAAAAAAATAAAAAAATAACTAAAGCTAAAAGGCACACTTGGAATCAGGTTTATCACTGAAGAGATGGGAGTTATTTTTAGATCTTGCCTACCAATAGTTCTTGCCTACCAGACAACACAAGCTGTCTGGTTGCGAAAGGGCTACTGTGGGCTTACCAAGAGCATACAGTGGGCTAACAATCCGCACATTGCTTACTATTAGTTTTATTGTCACTCCCATTTGCTTGCTAATTATTTGCTGGCTTGCTGTCCTATTCTTGTGTTTTTCCCCTACCCATAATCTTACCCTCTTTACCGCCCTTTTGATTGCCTCATTTGTGTCTTTCTACTATTCACTTTTAGGGGGCTACATTTTTCTTTTGGTTAAGAACTCCATGAGAGTGCATGTGTTTTCCACCTCTCACCCTCCTGTGCGTCTCTCACTACCAAGTAACCCCCCCCCCCGCTGTCCAAGTTGTTTTGATTGCGCTCGCTAATGTGTGTTTCTCCTTGTGTTGCTCTCTCCCTTGTGTGCTGCTTGCTCGCTCTCTCTCTTGTGCTTTTCCCTGTCCACCTATGCTCTGTGTTGACCTCTCCTTTATGTGCTCACCTTGTGTTGCTCTCTTGTGTGCCCTTTGCCCTCCCTGTCGTGTTCTCTCCATTGAGTTCTTTGCCCCCACACTAGTGTTGCTTTCTTCCTAATGAACTGTTTTGGCCTTCACCCACCACCAGCTATTCTGTTCCCCTCCTACACCAAAGGTGCTTTTTTCTTTTGTGCTTTCTTGATAAATAAAAATGTATTTTTTTTTTTTACTTACCGAGCCAAGTGGCGTCCTCCATCTTGGATCGCTAAACAAAAAAGCAAAGCAAATAGTGCCCACATCAATCCACTTGGGCGTGCATGCGTGATGACCCGAATACTCACTCATACATAATCATCATACCTGCCAACTTAAAGAACAATCTCACCGTATGGGGAGAGTGCGGGGCCTTGAAGGGTGCGGGCCTCGTGCCGAGAAGTACCTACGAGGTACTTTTGAACCCCACCCTGCCTACCACCCCGGTCCTCCCAAAAAATAACAAAAAGCTTGCTGAGGGTAGTGCTGATGTCCTGGAGTGTTTTCACATCCCTTAATGGACATCGGTAGTTCAAAGCCTCGGAAAACAAGCTGGAAAACCACTAATTACAGTGATTTTCAGCTTGTTTTCCTTTCCACCGTGTGATATCCGCTTCTCACCAGGAGGCCGTGTGATGGGAGCCAATATCGTGTGAGTTAGCAGGTATGAATCATGCTTGCATGCGCCAGTGGAATTATATGACTGACAGCAGAGGCCGTGCCATCGCACCATTTAAAAAAAAAAAAAATTGACGATGCTCCCTGGCAGGGCGAAAATTACAATTGCTTTGGCCCCAACGCTGCAAAGCATTGGTAAAGCCAATAACAAGGCAAGACCTTTTTGCTTTTCTAGTGCTTGTTAGAGGGATGTAAACAATGTCTATAGGTTTTTTGTGGACACTCCAAGTCAAGGGCGCCAGTGAGTAAAGTGGGCTGACCCATTTCCCTATTCTGTGCTGGACGGAAGCAATATCATACCTGCCAAATCACCTGGTGCCACCGTGTGACACACGATATCGGCTCCCATCACAAGGTCTCCCGGTGAGGAGCCGATATCACACGGTGGCAGGGAAAACAAGCTGAAAGCCACTGTAAATAGTGGTTTTCCAGCTAGTTTAACGTGGCTTTGAACTACAGACTCCATTAAGGGGAGTGAAAACACCCCAGGACATCGGTAGCAAGCTTTTTTTTTTTTTTTTAGGAGGAGGGGGCTGGTGAGGTTCAAAAGTGCCTCGTAGGTACTTCTCGGCACTTAAGGCCCCGCCCCCTTCTCACACGGCGAGATTGTTCTTCAAATTGGCAGGTATGCAAACATGTGAATGGCAATTTAACAGCCCAGGGGATTAAGTCCTCTGATCAAAAGCCCCTCTACCTATATTATTAGGTATGAGGTTTTTTTACCCCCAAAAAACAACCAAAAACCCCAAAAACTATTGTCCAGTGAGAAGCGGTTCCAAAGGACCGACCTATAAAACGGATAAAGTATGTGATTAACACTCCATTAGCAAGATTCATAGGCTCCTGTGGTTTAAAAAAAATCAATCTTTATTCACGTATTCATGGTTTCATTTCTCTTTGATGCTTTTACAGCGCCCTCCTCCGTTCAAATTATCCTTGCCTGAAAAGTTTGTCTCGAATAGTATTTCAACAAGGGTATGTATGTTCTTTCTAACAGCAGCCCTCTGCCCGCAAGATAGTTTATGGAAGAATTTAAATCAATATTTACATATCAGACGATGAATAAATGGCGTTTTAAAATCAGAGTTTTAAACACTGTAAAATAGTCACAACATTTCATTAAAACATAGATCATGGCGGCTCACAGTAGGGGGGGGGGTGGCTCTTTGTGAAAATAAAGCTTTAAATGACGGAGGGATCCATTGACAAAAAAACCTTTAAATCACAATTTTTAAAAGTAGATGTTTCCGCCCGGTCTCGAACCGGGGACCTTTCGCGTGTTAGGCGAACGTGATAACCACTACACTACGGAAACTGCCATACTGCGCCTGCTATATTTTGGCTACAGGATGATATCTCTGCTACCCCCGACGTTCGTTTACATGATTGCATAGTTGTATAAATTCTTATCCAGGAAAAAAGTGTAATGTGTACTTAAACATCCATTGCATTAAACACAGCACGATGCAGGTAATTTTCTTATTAATGATACAATCACAAACCCGAACAAACTGCCCAGGATGTGCCGACTTTTCGTGATAGACACCAGTGCAATCAATATAACCTTTACATCGGCGACCCATTTCCTCCCGCCCACATTATTTTCATCTCTAGTTCTTACATCTATTTCTTCCTTCTTTTTTTCTCTCAAGAGCCACGACTTCCTTCTTTCTCCGTTTACTTGAGCATTTATTTATTTATAAAGTATTCCCCCTTCCTTCTCGCTTCTGTCCGTATGTTCTCGCTTACTTTCTTTCTCGTTCTTACTATTTTTCCTTCTCTTTCCTTGTTGTCCTCTTTTTCTTTTCCCCCCTACACCCCATCTCCGTCCAGTATCCGTCTCTTCCTTAATTTACACCTTCCTCGCGACCTCCATTGCGCTTTCTCTTTTCGAGTTTGACTCTCCGTAGCTTTCACCGCCTTCCTGTTTCTTCAGTTTCCACGTCACATTAATACCCGAGATCTACTCCCTCAGAGTCCTACACGGGCAAACCCCGTTCAGAACAGGAATTTTGGCAAAAATCAGTTTATTGAATACTTTTTCTCCCCCTCCTTAATGTTAATAATGTGACATGAATTTGTCTGATCTCCTGTTCTCCTCCAACACTGTAACCCCATAAAGATGCCATGGTACTCCACAAGTCGCTACCATCACCCAACACCAACACTAAGGGATGCAAACCAGTTCTAATCAGATTTGTGGCGAAGATCTTTCTATTTCAGAGGAAACAAACAGCAACAAACAACAACAAAAAACACAGGAACGCTGTCCCTCTCTCACACCACCTTTCCCACCCTTATTCTGTCTGCCTCTCCGGGGACCCCCACTGAATCATCATTAGAATCCGGGGACGTCACTGAGTCATTATTAGAATCTGGGGACCCCCCAATGATTCTTTATTGGAATCCGTGGTCTCCGGCCTAAACAATTTTGATGTTTAACCGCAAAATAATACACAGAAATACAGAAACATGCAATCATTAAATACAAAAATTATTACATATTTTATTTACTTAAAAAACAAATATTTTTTTTTACAATTTTAATGGGAATAATGGAGCTTTTCTAAATTCAATTGAGGCCACCCATCGTCCGTACTCTGATGTTTGATGCACTGCACTGCTCCCACAAATAAATCCAAGGATACCGAATTCATTTTTAGTCTTTTAGTCACATTTACTGAACGTTTTAAAAAGGTCAATTTTAGATTTTGTTCCTTTATTCATATACGCCTTATTAATCTGTTAAGGCTATTTGATTTTCTAAGCAGTCACGCACCCCCAGACTAGAAGTCGAGGACCCCTTGGGGTCCACGGACCACAGGTTAAGAAACACTAGTAAAATGTGCTTAGAAGGGGGTAAGTGTGGAAAGCAGGGCACTTTATTTAACGTGTGCTTATATTGAGATTGGCATCAGTGATAGAATAAACAAGTCATCAACATTACAAAGCTATATCATTTGTCCTACATGGGAGGGGGATTGAGGGGAAAAGGTAGCGGGGTGGAAACAATAAGAATAAGGGAGGAAATGAGGGAAAATGGAACAAAAGCTGTAACAATAAATAAAGTGACCAAATACAACAGTTTGCTTCACACAAAGTGGAGCAAACTGGCTCGTCTATAACTATCACACACATGCTAACCACAGCATGCGTAATCCGTGTGATGGCATCCAATCTTAGTGAGTTGCGGACTGCGTAATACTAAGATTTGGAATTTTGTTAACCAACCTCTTAGTGTATAGGTGAGTTCCCAACATTTTTGTCAATTTGCAAAAAGTTGGTGTGAAATTTGCAACCCCTTTTTTCTATATGGAAATTATGTACATCTGGTCCAAAGATTCTTAGTGTTTAAACTGGAATCTTGCACCGCTCCAAAACCGCTTTGCACCATAAAGAGTGGACCCCTACTAATGGTAGCATAGAAGGAATATAGGGGAGGACCTCTAGGTTTTGCCACAAAGATAGATCAACAACAGTGGCCTAACCTGGCTTTGCATCAAAACCTAAGACTAAAGGGGACCACTGGTGAGCCATACTCTAAGGTGGCCGCACAGTAGTGCGGCTTCTACCCTAGATCTGCAATCCAACAGAACTAACTCGAGTCCTCTATCAGCCCACCAAAATTCCTTGCATGCACCACGCTGAGGATTTCTGCAGCTGGTAGCATAAGCAATGTGAGCCTGGGAGCGGGGGAGGGGAGACATGAAGCTGGAATGACCCTATCCCATGTCTACAACATCTAGCCTCGTGGAAACATGACTGAGGCGGGAGCTACTTGCAGGCTGAGGTACAGTGGCCCCATAGTATCCTGTGTGTCCCCATACCCTGTATGTCTGAATAGGTTGTCTGGAATGCACAGAATGAATGATGTAATAGAATGTTGGTATGTGGTCTAGAGTGGAAGCTAGAGACAATTAGAGGGAGGTTGGAGGCCTGACAGTAACTAGCTAACAAACATTTTGGCGACGAGGATCAGATTAAAATGCACACATTAGTGCTCATCTGTGTGCTGTTGTGCATATCCAAGGAGTGCGAATGTTGAGAAGAGTAGTACCCTGTAGCAAGAGAGAAAAGTGTAGTACACTTGTGTGTGCATTAGTGGTAACTGGGAAACAGCAGAACTCTCTTGAGGTTTATGAGGCAATTACCCCATGGTATGCAAAGTTCGGTAAGTGTTGCACCATGTTGTAAGAGGTTGCATGGTGGGAAACCGTATGGTAAGTAGGAGAGGTTTAGTACCGTATCATGACAAATTTTGTTGGGGGAGTAGCCCATGGTGTGCTAAATTGGGGAAAAGAGCATCCTGAATGAGAAGTGCAATGGGGAGTACCCCATGGGTGGGATGTGGAAGAACATAAGTGCCTTGTTGTTAGAGGTTGAATGTAGGGGCGGCTCCTCCATTTGAGCGGAGGAGCGTCGCCCCACAAGCCCCCAGACCTGAAAAATAAAACGTTAATAAAGTTGATTTATTACAGTTTTATTTTTCAGCAACCCATCCCGAACTAAGTGTCAGGACGGGGCGGGGCCAGCGCTGCAGAGTGGCAGCAGAAGAGAGCTGTGCACTTTAAAATGCGGATGTCTGTTTGGCTGGTCATCTTGAGATGGCTGGCCAGACATGCACATTTTAAAGTTCTCTGACCTAGATGTCTTAGACAGCTGGGTTAGAGAAAGCACAGGCCTCCAGAGAGCTTAGGAGCGATGAGAGTAACCACTCTATCCAATTCTGGCACTGCTTTCATGCTGTGAAAGCAGTGCCAGGATTGGGTAGTGCAGTTTCCTGCATCGGGAGCTTCCTGGAAGGCACCCGAGGAAGGACGACGTCGCACTGCCTGCGAAGGTAAGTGATTTTTTTCTGTGCCCACCCCCGCCTCACCACTCTCTGTACAAGCCAGCCGCCACTGGTCGCATGTGGAATTAACTCGTGGAGTGAAAATGTTAGGGACTGTAGTATCCCATGATCTTGGGGACAATAGCCAGGTTTGCCTGAGTGTGCTCTCAGACCAATCGTTATCCTGTACAAATGGGAAGATTTTGACAGGTATGTGGTATAACAGGTAGACGCAGTGGCGGCTCGCCGAGGGAGTGCTGCGGGGCGGGGGGTAGTAAACTCCGGCATACGGCGGTACAGAGTTAAGTAAATAAATAAATAAAACAATTTATATTGCTCGCGCTTCAACACCGAGTTGGCGTTGCAGCGCGCGCAATGTAAATTGTTTTATTTATTTATTTATTTACTTAACTCCGTACCGCCGTATGCCGGAGTTTACTACCCCCCACCCTGCCCCTCCCCCGCCCCACCTCACCGCCCGCAGCACTTCCTCGGCCAGCCGCCACTGAGGTAGAGTACGTTTTTGACTGTTTTGTGGTGGGTTTGTTTTTGGTTTGAGTGAAATGGGAATCAGTGTTGTGTTTGAATGGTGATGTTTGATGTAGCTCTAGTGTGTTGTAGATGAGTACTTCTTTACCTGCTGATATGGTCTGGAGTCAATGGTTGTACTCATGAACTGCTGTTGTGTTTGATTGTTGTGCTTTCTTAATCATTTTCCAGTATGAGTCTATGGAGGCTGTCATCATTGTGTCAGCAAGACGCAATGACGTTTTATGATGCCGTTTCCAGAGGGCGTGGCACTAGATGCAGGTTAAGTGCTTTCTTCAACCGGGCTCTTGATCATGTTGTTCCGGGCAGCAAATATTACGGGGTATTCGGTGGTGCTGGGCTGAATTTTTGAGTATGTTTGTGGTGGAGTGTGTTGTCCTTCTGGGGTTGTGTTGCTTGTGGGTTACGGAAAAAGTGTGAGAGTTTGTTGTGTCTATATCACCTGCGTGGTTTAACAGTGTGATGTGGAAGTCTGGGGACTTTGTCTATAAGTGTTGTTGTGAGAACAGGTTTTGTGTTTGAGTTCGGTGAAGGGAGATTTGAGTTAAGGTGATGTATGCTTAAATTTTTTTGATTTTGTTTTGTTTGTGTCTTGAATGTGTAACTTCGGGGTGATGGAAAACCCGTTGTTGAAGGAAGCTGGCTAGTTCTGTGCCCTGCCAGTTGAGTGGCTTGGCCCTCGTCACTACATGTCTTGTGTCCACAAATGTTGTATGGTGTCAATGTAAGTATGCAGATATCTGGGACACTTGTGCAATGGTAGTCATACCCTATTTGTTGTCTAGCTACTTTGATTGAAACAAGGTATCGGGAGCCTCATGCTTGACCCATCGCTGAGGTTTTGTGACGCTCTATAGTCTTGTGTGTTTGAATGGGTATTAGATTATTGAACAGGTCGTTCAAGAGTTTAACGGTGTTTTTGGGTGAATGTGTAAGCTAGTCTTAAGGATTGGGTGACTGTGAATAATTGTCCCTGTACTTAATATGCAAGGAAATGCCAGTTCTGTTTTTTTTCTTGTATGTAAAAAAGGAATGTGTGTGGTATCTTGTGTGCCCCCAAACCCTGTGCCGCTGGTGAGCGGAAGCTAGGATATAGAAGTTCACGGAGGATGGAGCCCATACACGACCAATATGCGGTTGCCTTATTTTAAGGGGTCTAACATGAAATGAAGAACTTACCTTCCACCTGAGCATCTGCAGACTCTTGTATGAAGGCAGACCCTGCCATCTGACTTCCACAAAACCCCATCAATCTCAGGAATAGAGGAGTCAAGTTTCTGAGGAGCTGGCCGACTGCTGCCACTGAGCACTGCTGCTAGTGTTCGGGTAGTAGGTCGTAGTGCACGGGTTGAGATCGTGTGGAAGTCCTACCGGAATTAATTGAAGCGTCTATCTACAAACCTTAACATGATATGTGGATTTGCAACACACGTGTTACCCTAAAGGGTATCTTGGCACTGAAATAACAGACGTTTGTTGTTACCCAACTCAGTGGACCACTCATTTAATCAGTCTCAGAAGGCTGAGTGGACCCCCAGAATTCAAACCTGTTTTCAGGAGTTCAAACACAACATTCCTGCAGTGGATGCATTAGCCCACTGAGCCACCAGACCTGGCTATCTGCTGCTGGTTGGACAGAGGCGCTCTATTCTGGGGGCCAAACATTGGTGGCCCTGCTGCCCAGGAAAGCAGAGCAGTGAGCTGTGGCTGAACTACAGCCTCATGAGCAGAGGCACTCAGAGGACCACACCCAGGGCAGTTGTGAACAGAGGATAGGAAAAGAAGGCATTTAGAGATTGCTGCCACGTGTAATTTAATTGAGACATATCTTAGTCCAGTCTTGGCCAACTGAGGAAGGTATGGTAGTAATTTGTAAGGGGCCATTGTGGGTGGATTTCTCTTTTGCCTAAGAGACAAACTGCTTCCATTTTAAATCATAGGTTTTACTTGTGGAAGCCGCTCTAACTGCCTAAAAAACGGCACACAGTCCTCAGGTAAGGTAAGCTGATCAAATTTGAGGTCTCAATGAGCCAGGCTGTCAAATGAAAGAGTTGAAGACTGTTGTGCAGTTGAAGACAGGAGTGTAGGGAAGGCCAAGGGCTGAGGCGGAGCCCCAAAAGTCTGAGACTGATATCATGGACCCATCAACAGCACACAGCTGTCTGGCCTTGGGCGATGAAAGAAAGATCTTATCTGGCCACCGCCAAATGTTACACCGAATAGGGGAGAGATGGGGCAGATACTAAATTTGTAGGATTTTTTTAGGCAAACTAAAATTAAATAAAAAATATTTATATAAAATAAAAAAAGACTGTGGTACATCATTTGTACCTAGTCTCTTGATAAGACCAGGACATCTGGCGTGAACTGAAATGAAGTTTGGACGCACATGTTCCATAGTGGTGTACCAGGGTTGCTGTGGTCAGACAGGAGCCATCAGAATTACTTTGCAGGATTCTCGTCTGATCTAGCAGAGCACCCTGAGAATTAAGGGTATACAGACCGCTGACGTGCAAGTTGCTCCCTCCGATGAGCACCCTATCCAAAGCGGAAAGTGCCCGTTACGAAGACTAGAGAGTTGGCTGGTGACAAGGTCTGACGCCTGAAAATGCTGTCGTTTCTCTTCTACTAATGTAAGGCTTGCTCCATCTGGAGAGGAATCATCACTCTGTCATCCGAGTTGCCAACTGAAACCACGACAAATTTAGCTGTTCTTGAATTGTCCTCATGCACAGCCAACATTGAGACCGCAGCACTATACTGGGCGAAGCTTGCCTGTAAAGCTTCGGTGGTCCCAGTTGTTGTACTTTGCTTGAACAGGACAGGAGACAGTAGTCACATCTAACCGTTGCCTCCTTAGAAGCAGAAACACTGTTCCGTGGTGGGGCAAAGTCTTTTCTCTAGAAATATATTGACCTTGAATGGATTTAGAATGGATTGCATTACACTGAAGGCCAGACCCATGGTTGTAAGTGTGCTTGCAGTCTTTCTTGTATGTACATTTCTATAGTATAAACCTAACCAAAAAACAGCAAAGCGCTACACTGGGGCAAAGGCAAAAAACAGGGGCGTACCTAGGCCTTAGGCTGCCCGTGGCGGCCCCTGCGTTTGCCGCCCTCGGCAAAATGATAGAAGAGTCGGGGGGGGGGGGAGGGGGGGGTGGTTGCGGCCGCAATGGCCGCAGGTAAGAGCGGGGAAAGGGGGGCCGGCTGCCGCCCCAAAACTCATGCCGCCTGGGGCGGTCCGCCCCCATCGCCCCCCCCTAGCTACGCCACTGGCAAAAAATCAACAGATGAAAGGGGAGGTGACAAATTTGTGGTCTGTTAATGCATTGTGATGTAGAGTACTTTAAAGAGGTGTATCTTGAACGCTTTCCTAAATTGGAGCAAAGCTGGGGCGGACCTGATGGACACAGGAATATTATTCCAGATCCTGGATGGAAAAGACCAGCTGACTTTTTTATTTTTAATACTTCTTAGTCTGCTGTCTGGATGTGGCTGTGCTGAAAACCATCAGAGATAGTGAGCTTGTCTGCGAGATAAGCAGGAATGAAGGACGTGATGGTTTTGCAAAAACATGCAGCTGATTTTGAAGATGGTGCAGGCCGGTAAGAGGAGCCAATGGAGCTAAATCATGATGGATGTTATGTGACCATATTTCTTTCATGCTTCTTGAGGAGTAGGTGCTCGGAGTAATCATTCGTCCAAATAAGGGTAAGCTTTGCAGCATTTTTTTCCATAGCTACTACTGGTGCCAAGCATTTGGTGAAAACTCAAGGCAGATTTTAGTCCAAACAGTAGCACCCAGAACTGGAAATAGCAACTTGCAACCATGAAACAAATTAGTTTTTTTTTGCTTGAATCTGGATACTGAAATTGGCACACTGCAGATCCAAAGATGCCAGGAAATTGCCTTGAGGAATGAAAGTATTTCTTGCTGTGTCATCATTCAAAAGCATTGTTTTCTGAGGTATTTTTTTGAGGAGCCTCAGATCAAGCATCTGCCGCAATCAGAACATTTCTGTAGTATGGGGAAAGAATCCCAAATAAGTCAGTCAAAGAAACCTTTATTTGGTTATTCATAACCATAAAGTGCACTTAATAAAAATTATACTTTTTCACTGTATAAAATTAACTTTTTACAAAAGTTAAAAAGATGTTTAACTTACCCTAAAATACTTTTCATTTACATACTTGCTATTAATATTAAATCACTTGTCCCTAATTTTCTAATTAATTTATACCGTTCATTAGAGTTTATAAAACTGTCCATTTTTCACATTTGAGTTCCTCTATTATTGTGCCAGTTACTGTTGTAGGTCCGCTTTTCTGAGGTCGCTTAGTCGTAAAAATAATTTTACCCCTCGACATATCAATTTGTTAGATGCACCTCCCATCCAGCAGATAACGGCTTGCCTACAGGAACTGATGTTTAGTTCTTGAAAAATTGGTTTAAGAAGTGTCTTCCTAAGGTCCTAGACTGTTGAGAATGTGCACATTAGATGGCTTATAGATTCTGGTCTATATCTGCATAAACGGCAATTTGTGTGTTGCTTCCTGCCTTTCCATGTTGGAAGTAGGTCTTTTGAGTCATGGGATTCTAAAAGATACAGAATGAAGCTCCTTTTTATGGCTGGATGGAAATGCGCTGATATGTATCCTTGCGGCCCCAAGTAGGTGTAAGAATTTAGCACTGTCCACGCATGTAGCCGTTTAGCCAGGGTGTTTTTGTCTTCCAAAAGCAACATTTTCTTTACTGTAGCATTACTTAGTCTTGTGAATGCGGTTCTGTCCATCTTGCTATCCCATGCTTCTTGGATACCTAATTCGGCTAAAGCTTTTCCCAGATGGTCGCCCCATGAGTTAGATTGCTTTTGCTCCATCTGTGCCTTTATCTCTACCCAACATAGGTTATTCAGTGATCCACCTTCTGAGGCTCAAAGTTTCCAGCAGTTTTACAAAGGAATTAATTCTTTGGAATTTCTGATTTTGAAGTCCGAATTGTAGTCGGACCTGGGCTGGAGAGGCTGCTTTAGGGAGGCAGAATACTGCTTTATACACCTTGGTTTGTAGGTCGTTCAGTGTATCTATTTCCATACCATGCCATATTTCCAAGCCATATGTCAGGAAGGGTAGCGTCTGTGCTGCCATTACTTTCATCAAGTGGCTATACGAAGGGCAGCTCAGTTTTTTTTTTAAGTATATAAGCAAAAATTAATGATTGAGCTTTGGCTCTCATTGATGTGGTTTGGTCAGCTAATGACAAGGTGACCCATGTTTATTACCAAGTACTTGTATAAGCGGACTGATTCTACCTGTTCGCCTTTTACGTACCATTTGTACTTACTGAACTGAGTGTCCACTAATCGTACCACTTTGGTTTTCCCCAGGTTCAACTCCAGCCCTTGCAGCTCGATGTAATTTGCCAAGGTGTTGATTACTCGTTGCAGGCCAATCGGACTTTGGCTCAGGACCACAATATCGTCTGCGTATTGCAGGCATGTAATTGACTAGTTTGCCAGTTCGGGCGGGCGGCTCTCGACGTTTATCAAATGGCTATTCATGTTGGCCAAATACAAATTAAATAAGCTCAGTGCCAGCACGCAACTTTGTTTCAGGCCGTTTTTGATGCTTATCTTGACTGTCACTCTGCTGCCGTCTCCAAGTTTCACCTGAGCCCAAGTGTCACTATATAGTGCTATTATTAAATGTTTTGGGGTAATCCCCAAGCTTTCAATTTTGTCCAGAGTCGATCTCGTGGTACTCTATCGAATGCTGATTTTAAATCTATGAAACAGGCGAACAACCGGGATTTCCGTCTCATGGCTTTTTCTGTTAACATTGCCAAGACTGTTAGGTTTGTTATTGTTCCCTGGCCTGAATCCAGTTTGGATTTTTGGAATCACGCTGTTCTCCTCCAACCATGCTTGGAGGTGTGCTAGGAGACAGGAGGCATATAGTTTTGCTTCCACATCGATCAGGGCTATCAGCCTGTAATTTTCTGGCAGGGTGCGACTTCCGTTTTTATATATTGGGTGAAAAATATTCCCTTTCCAAGAATTTGGTATCTTGTTCTGTCTGTAGATGTAATTAAAAAGAGGCGTAACATACTCTGCCCAGAAGCCTGGAGCTTTCTTAAATAATGCATTGGGGCGGCCATTCGGTCCAGCTGTTCCCTCGGTCTTTATTTTTGTATTATTCCTTCTACTAGTTTTGCATCAGTTAGTGTTGTAGTCCGTGTATGGTTAAGTTGGGCATTTCCCCTTCAGGTTCCTCACCTTCCTGTACTTGGATGCTAGATGTTACTATCCTGTCCGTTCCCTCTAATGGTTCTGCCGTAGGTCCTTTGGTGCTGAATTTGATGCTGTTTTAAATTTGAATTTTCCAGGAATAAACCTTCTTGCACCTTCATCTCCTGGGTAATCTTCCTATTTTGGGGAATAGTATACGTTTTGCGCACATATGCTTTCCAGGTTTCTTCGCCAATTCCTGTATTTTGATGCTGCGCCTGTGCTTTTGTTAGGCTGTTTATTATACCCCATAGTTCCTTACTGTTTGGCAGTTTGCCGGCCCAGAGTAGTTTTCCCCAGGGTTCTTCCTAATACATATTTTTTGCTTCCCTGCATTCCTTCTTGTATTTCTTACTCATGGCTGCAATTTTACTTTTATCCGATTTTATGCCCTTTCTTACTGCCGCTGCCCGAGTTCTCACTACCTTGGCTATTTTCCTTTTGTCTTCACGCAGATTTTTACTATACCATGGTTCATTCCTAGCTTATTGTCTGACAAAGTTCCCCAGTCTTGGCAGTTTTACTGGAAATTCGTTTAATAGGGCCTGTCCTAGAATTGCCCATGCGTTTACGATCTGTTCCTCGCTTGGGATCCCTGTTTTCTTTACATGCTCGTGCACAGCGTCCATAATTTGATCTATGTTAGTTCCGCACCCTTTTAGTTCCGCACCCTTTTAGTTTTATTAAATTATAACTTACTGGTGTTTCTGCTAGGTCCTTTGTTTTGCTTGTCTGCTGCAGCTTGAGTTTAATGATCAACACTTGGGGGAGATGGTCGCTCTCCGGACGGGGATACGTTTGAAAAGAGTTCACCGTGGGGAGTAGCTCTTCACTACCAAAGGTGTAATCTATGGCTGATTGGCTCTTTCCACTCAAAAACGTAATTGCTGCCCGACTATCAGCCTTTGATTTTCCATTCAAAATTATCAGGCCTAGTGCTTCCAGCTGTTGTTGTAGGTTCAATGCTTCTTGCGCACTTTGATTCTGCCTCATGTTTGATTTACTCCTAATAAAATTGATGTTAAAATCCCCTGAAACTATCATTTGACCTTGCTGGTGCAAGGTTTGCATCAATTTTATCAGGTTTTCCACACTTGCCGATCTTTCTTTCTTCCATGTTTTTATCAGATGTATATACACACACATTTATGATGATTAACTGCCCGAACCTTGTTTGGGTGCTACTTTTGCATTCAAGTTTCACAACTTGCAACCAGTTCTCTCCTAAGGCCAGTTCTTCGGAGGTCCAAGTATATTTTGAGGAGGCGTATATAGGCATGCCCCCCCTCGGATGTCCGAAGTGGGAGAACTTTTCTGCCAGTATATGGTGCTCTTCGTAACCTGCTATGGGTCTTGGTGTTAAGTTCCAGGTTTCTTGTAATAATATTAAGTCAACATTTTTAAAGAAGGTCAAGGGCTCGTTATCTTGGCACATTTCGCCAAAACCATGGACGTTCCATGAACAAATCTTGATGAGCTCCTCTGTGTTTGCTCCAAGTTGGGCCCCTAATGAGTCACCTACTTTGTACTGCAGATCTAGGTCAGGTCCGCTGAGGAACTAGGGCCCAGGGAACCCATGTCCAGTCCTGCTTGCCTTCTATCGTTGATTTGAATTGTGTCTGGCTTTGCCTATATTCCATCTGGTTTTGTGCTGGGTTTACCCATGCTTTGGGTGAGGAACTTCTTGCTCCCCTCAGAAATGATTTTGGGCCTTTGTCTATGGCCTGAAGAGATTTTGGCAACGCTATCTTTTTGTAGCAGAGGATATGGGTATTTAGGGAGCTTTTGATTCAATAAAGTTATTCCCCAGGTTTCAAAAGAATTTCTAAATGCATAGATCAAGTCAACTATTTCATTGGAGATCCAAGTTGTTAATGTTGCTTCTACCTGGTGCCTGTTTTCAATTTGCTGAATTTCCACTGCTAGGTGGTCAGCTGATGTTATTTCACTAAGTTCCAGAATCTCCCTAAAGAGTCGTAGCAGATTGCCTCTATTTAGAGTGTCCTGTCTCCCTTTAGTTGAATATTCTGGCATAAAAATCAGTTTTTCGATTTTCCTTTGTTCTTGTCCAAATAAAATCCTGAACCCTTCTCTGAGTTTAGCACTTTCCCGAAAAGTTTTTTTTTGTTTTTTCCAGCAACGAGAGAGTTTCGTTCCTTTAGCTATATGTGTTTCCCTCTTCTTGGCTCTGAGTTCATGATTTCTCCAAGAATTCCACAACGTGCCCAAGTAAGTCCATTATCCATCTGTCTGGTGTTACATTCTGCCAATCCTTTAAAAAAAAAAATTTAAAAAAATGGCCAATCCAGCATCCCACTAGAAGAGGGAAGTGGGGAGCCTGGGCAGCTCAGCCTCGATTTCTTTTGTCGACGAATTTCAAAGATTTGCAACCTCTGTGCCTGTTTACTGTACTGACAATGTCTTGTCATTGTGTATGAATGAGATCCATAACGATCATATTGTTTAACTTGATGAAAATGAGTGCCTTGTTGAACAGGACAAGTTACTTACGTTCGGTAACGCCTTATCTGGAAGAGACATGATCTAGCTGCAGATTCCTTACCTTTGAATTTCCCAGACGTCAGACTGGATCCGAAGATTTTTCTTTGAGCAATACGCCAGCGCCGGTAGGTGGCATCGGTCGGCGTGCGTGACGTCATCGTCCGCACCGTTGTAATGTCAACATCACCTATATAGGGACCACTTCGGCGAGCTGACAGTTACTTTACACGACTTTCCACGCCAGAAGCACAGAGCCATGCAGCGCCCTGACATTGGTGTGTTTTGAATTAGGGCCCTGAAAGGGAACAGTTCTGACCCTAAAAACCTGCCCGCAGTGCGGGGAGGATGGGTGGGTCGGTAAGAAGTCTGCAGCTAAATTATGTCTCTACCAGATAAGGCGTTACCGAAGGTAACTAACTTGTCCATCTGATAGAGACATCTAGCCTCAGATTTTTTACCTTTGAATAGGTACCCAAGAAATACCATCCCCAGACAAGGGACTGCAGACAAGTTTAGACTAGGAAGTCCTGCAGGACAGAGTGGCCATAAAGCCGTCCCTGCGGACTTGCCTGTCCAGGGAGTAGGGCTTGGTAAACGTGTGCAGGGATGCCCACGTTGCTGCCTGACAAATGTTGAGGATTGGAACTCCACATTGCAACACCACGGCAGCAGCCTTAGCTCTGGTGGAATGAGCCCTTAAGCCTTGAGGAGGCTGCTTTTTGGCCAGAGAGTAGCCAATTTTTTAATCAGAGGATGACCCATCGCGAGATAGTCCTCTTCTGCACTGCACAACCTTTCTTTGATCCAATATACCCCACGAAGAGTTGGTCATCTACTCGGAACTCTTTAGTGCGACCAAGGTAGAACAACAACGTTCTTTTTGGGTCCAGTTGGTGGAGTCGCTCCTCTTCTATAGAGGGGTGCAAAGGAGAATAGAAAGTGGGCAAGGTGACAGATTGACCCACATGGAATGGTGTTAACACTTTTGATAAGAAAGAGGCCCTAGTGCAAAGCACCAACTTATCAGGAAAGATGGTCAGGTAAGGAGGCTTGGATGGCAGAGCCTGCAATTCGCTCATCCTCCTGGCAGATGTAATTACCATTAAAAAGGCTCTTTTAATAGCAAGCAGCTGAAGGGGGCAAATGTGCAGAGGTTCAAATGGAGCACACAATAGAAAGGTGAGAACCAAATTAAGGTCCCACTGAAGCATAATGAAAAGAGAAGGCGGGTACAAATGTACAAGGCCTTTGAGGAATCTAGTTACAATGGGATATTTGAATGAGGGTTGGTCTGGCAGCCTCAGGAAGGCAGACCGGGCCAAAAGGCACCCTTTGAGAGTGCCCAGTGCAGAGCCCTGCTAGGCAAGGGTCAAAATAAAAAGCAAAACGTGAGAAAGGGAAGCAGAAAGAGGATCAATAGACCTTTCTGTACAATATTTTACAAATTTGTGCCACCGGCAGGCATACATGGTCTCGGTAGAGGAGAATGAATGAGCAACGGCAGATCTGAGTAACCGCACCTCCCTGCTTTATTCCTTTTCTTGTTTAAGAAATTGTAATGGATAGTATGATTGGGTGTGCACATACAGCTCCTGCACCTGCCGTTGTTGGATGCCAGCTGCCAAGCAGAGAGAAAACTGTGAAAATAGTGGAGCGGTGCACTACCAAAGAGTTTTCTTCAATAAATCCAAATGTTCATTTTCTATAGTGGTTTATCAATCCTTTATTTTCAATATCAAAATGTGCAAATTCCAGCCAACGCATTTCGTTCATACATAAAATGAACTTCTTCAGGGCAAATGGTGATGTGAAGAAGACGCTGGAACACAGAGGCAATGAAGAGCCCTTGATCTGAGATATTTCAAATTCCTGCTGTCGACGCACAAGTATTTAAATTTTAAAGGCTACCATGATAAGTGCCTGATGGTTGTATCTCTGGGGACACAGTCCTGTTATTATCGTCCGGTCGGCAGTCAGTGTTGAACAGGTAGAGGGGCACCTGGCTGGCAAAATAACATTACAGACTTCAGGAGGAAGGTCGAATACTATCAACTGCAGCCGCTCAATCTCCACGTTAGAAGGCATTGAGTTGACAGGCTCGGGTGGAGGACCTTCCCCTGCTGCTGCAACAGAAGATGCTCCCGAAGGGGCAGCCTGATCGGAGGATCGATGCTCAGTTGGAGAGGGTCAGGATACAATACTCTCCGTGCCCCGTCCGGAGCCACAATAATAACTTAGGCCCGGACACTCCTGATCTTCTTGAGCACTCTGGACAGGAGTGGAATTGGCAGAAAGACGTATAGAAGGCCTAAGCTCCACTCGAGACGAAAAGCGTCTCCAAGCGAGAGCTGCCTTGGAAACTCCAGCACACAAAACTGCTGACATTGCACGTTTTTGGCAGAGGTGAACAGATCTAACCAAGGCTCTCCCCACTGTTCAAAGTGACCTTGCGCCACCTCCTGATGGAGATGCCATTCTGAACCGATAGGCATCGATGGCTGAGTTTGTCCACCCAGGCGTTCAGAAAACCTGCCAGGTGTTGAACCACCAGGGATATGCCCTGATTTTCCAGCAATGTCCAGCGATGCAGTTCCTCTTGACAAAAGGTCCACGATCTCACCCGCCCTGTTTGTTGCTGTTCCACATGGCAGTGGTGTTGTTTGTGAACACTTGAACCAGCTTTCCATTGATTGAAGAAGAAAGGCTTACAATGTCAAGTGCATCGCTCGGAGCGCCAGCAAGTCGATGTAGAGTCTGGATTCGGCCAGAGACCAGAGTCGTCTGATCTCCTCCTCTCCCAGATGGCCGCCCTATCCCAGAAGTGACGCATTTGTCACTACTGTGTAGTCTGGTTGGGGAAGGAAGAGGGGTCTGTCTCTGACCCAATCATGGTCTGTTAGTCACCACTGCATGTCCTGTGCAGTTCTCTCTGAGATCTGGACCATGTCAGAGAGATTTCCCCTGATCCTGCGCCCACTGGAACTTCAAGTTCCGTTGCAGAGCCCGCATATGCCATCTGGCATGTGTCATTAGCAGGATGAAGGAGGCCATGAGGCCCAGCAGCCTCAGAGTCATTCTCACCAAAATCCAGGATAGAGGCTGAAACATCAGTGATAGCCTGAATATCCTGGACTCAACGTTCGGGAGGATAGGCCCAAAACTAGACTGTGTCTAGAACAGCTCTGATGAAAGTGAGCATCTGAGAGGGAGTCAGGTGTGACTTCGGCACGTTGATAGTGAACCCTAGCAAATGCAAGCGGTTCACCGTAGTCTGGAGGTGGGAGATGACAGCCTGGGGCGAGCTTGCCTTCAACAACCATTCATCGAGATAGGGGAAGACTGGCACCACTGATCTGCGCAGATGAGCTACAATGACCACCATCCCCTTGGTAAAAACCTGAGGGGCGCTGTGGAAAGTGCTTGTGGCCTACTGTAAACCGCAGGTAGCGCCAATGAATAAGCAGGACGAGAAAGTGAAAATAGGCGTCCTGCAAGGCCAATGCTGCCGTCCAGTCTCCTGGGTCTAGGGCAGACAAGACCTGAGCTAGAGTATGTATCTTGAACTTTCTTTTTGAGGAAGTAGTGGAGGGCTCGCAGATCTAGGATAGAGCGCAGGAACTTTTCCTTCTTTGGGACCAGAAAGTAGAAGGAACAACCACAGCCTACTTCTGGCGTCGGAACCCTCTCTATGGCTCCCTTTGCCAAGAGAGTCATGACTTCCTCCTGAAGCAAAGTCAGGAAATCCTTCATCAGCGGTCGTAAGTTGGAGGCATGGGGGGAGGTGTAGTCTCGAAGGGGAGGGAGTAGCCCCTTTGGACTATCTGGAGGACCCACCTGTCCGAGGTGATGTTCTGCCAGTGGTGGAGGTGATGGCTGATCTTGGAACCAACTGGCCACCCATGATCTTGAAGGGCCGGACTAGGAAGGTTTGGAGGCCGAGGGTGCAGAGGGGGTGGTGCGCTGACCCGACATCTGGCTGCCCAACCCACGGGGTTGGAACGAGCCTCGGCCACGCAAAGGTTGTTGAACCTGTGCAGTCTATTGGCTGGGGTATGACTGGTGCGCCTGAAAGCCCCTTTCGTAGTCAAGAAAGGGGCGAAAGGCAGACTGGGGACAAGTGGTCACTGAAAGGCCTAAGGACTTTGCTGTAGCCTGTGCGTCCTTGAAGCACTCCAGCACCATGTCAGCCTCGTTTCTGCAGAGATGGGTGCCATCAAAGGGCATGTCCATGAGAGAGGCCTAGACAACCCCTGAAAAGCCTGAAGTCCTCAACCAGGTGTGGTGTCGAACAGGCACCGTCGATTAAATCGCTCTGCCCAGCGAGCCGGTCGTGTCGATACCACAACGAATGGTGAACTTTGCCACATCTCTCCCGTCTGATACTGCTTGGGAGAGGATGGCCGGGCCTCCTCCGGGACCTGTGGCAGCACTTGCACAACAATTTCCCACAAAGTGTAGGAATAACAGCACAATAAGCATGCAGTATTCACCGACCGCAATGAAAGGTTGGCAGAAACAAGTTATTTTACCCCAACTATCCAGTCTCTTGGATTCTCTATCTGGGGGTGCGGAAGGGAACGTGCCTTGGGAGGTAGAGGACTGGATCACCAAGCTGTCGGGGTAGGATGGTTGGTGAGGAAATTTGGGTCCCCCGGTGCAGGGCGATGGCGGCGGGCAACTGTCCTATTCACAGGAGCCCCTGTGCTGGGCTTGGACCAAGTTCCCAATAGGACATCAGTTAAGGCCGTGTTGAAAGGCAGCTAGGGTTCCCGAGGAGGAGACACCAGGCTGCAGGACCTCCGTCAAGATATTTGTGTTGTCTGCCATGGAAGGGAGCTGAAGATCCAGGACCTCAGCTGTCCTTCGCACCACCATAGCGTATGATGCGCCCTCCTCTGCAGCCACGGTAGGGGGGAGAAAGCATGCCAGAATCTGGAGAGGTATTCAGTCTGCTGGCCTCACCCAATTCCTAATACCAGTACATTTCTTGATAAGGCTGGTCTTGTAAAGGGTCCAGCAACCCCTCCAAATCTTACTCCATTGCTAGCCCTTCAGAATAGGGATGAGGAAGCGAACTAAAACCGAAGGGTTCTACTGGAGCCGATCTGGTTCAGGGTCGTAAGAGAAGGATGGGGCTGGCGCCGCCGGTGGGCACAGGCGGCATCAGGAGTCTCGGGGGGGGGGGGTGGCTATTGGCACACTCTGAGCCTCTGGGGCCCGAAGGCATGCCGGTAGGGTCAGGCCACCTAAATATGAGGCACATGGCATCACAAAATTCCTTGAGATGGGCTTGCATCACTCTGGCTCCCAGGAAAGCTGGGAAGTGCGGAGATGACCCAGGCGCAGGATCTGGGGGACGAGGCCTAGAGTGCAGAGACTTCTCCACTCCTCCATCGCATTGGGTGACAGACGGGAAGAGGTCGAAGAACGCTTCGACTTCTTATGTTTCTTGTGCTTCTTATCTGACTGACTCAATGACGTCAAGTGGGAGGAAGAAGACTTTGGACTCCTGGAGCTTTGCCCGGACCTTCCTTTCGACTGAGAACAAGACCTCAGGGGAGAACGACTCGGTGCTGAGCCCCGGGCCGCAAACTGCTCTAGGGACCACTCCCTCAAAGCTTTCAGAGCCAAGGCCTGGCAGTCGGAGCAAGACTTAGAGTCGTGATCTCACGCCAGGCACCAGAGACAAACCATGTGTGGGTCTGTCACCGACATGGCGCAGTGACAGGCACCACACGGCTTGAAGCCAGAAGACTTCTTTGACATGAGGAGGGAAATAAACCTCCACACCAAAAAGGGGTCGACAAAACATTGAAAAAAGCCTGTCAAAAAGTGACAGAGGGTAGTTCTCTTCACAGATCTGCGTGTAAAGAAAAGAACAGACGTCAGTGTGCCGAGGCGGTGGCCATATAGGTGACGTGGACATCGCAAAGGGACAGACGACGCAGACGTCAAGCAGAGCTGACCACAGCCACCAACAAGCACGCAGGGGTATTGCTTGAAGAACAATCTTCCAGATCCAGTCTGATGCCTGGGAAATTCAAAGGTAAGGAATCTGCAGCTAGATGTCTCTATCATATTGTCTTCTATTTTGTCATCTGAAACTTGTAAGGCAGACTATTTCGCAGCAACCCTGTGGATCTCACAGTTTACATATTCACCTTGAATTCTTTGGAGGGGGTAGAGGGAGTTTCACATAGGTTTTTGGCAAAAACGTTTTCTCAGTCGAAAGACATGTTCATAATTTTTGGCTAGTGCTCTGGTAAAAGAGTTTTACTAATTAGCCATCCATATCGTCTCGTTACCAATTTTGAGAAACCTGCAAAAGGAGGATTCCGTAGCCGCATCAATCAATGCTGCCAAGGCATGCTCACCATCCTTGACCAATTCCCTTGCCTGATTCCAGGACCTTGCCAATAAAATGTTTTCCTTCCATACCAGACGGTCATACCCAGCCTTAATTACAGAGCTGTTAACAACTTTAACTGCACTCGCTGCTAGCACGTTAACTATTTATTGTCCATGAATCTTATTTCCAAACCTCATCAGGATTGCTATTCAGGGGGTTGAGAGATTTCTTGATCTGCGTTCTCCAGCGGCTGAAACTATTTTTACATGGTTAAGGATAAAGACAGGAGTGGTATTAGCTGCCTTATACTTCTTTTTAACTGGAGAAACATTGACAAACTGTAGCGCTGACTTCACACACATGGTCAAGTTCCCCACAATTTCCCTCTTAAGTCAAATAAGAAGCAAAATTTCACTGCAGGAGGACAAGACTAAATAGGAGACAATTTCTCTATTAGAGCACAAAATGTGACCATAACGTACACTGGAGAGTCACTAGGTACAGGCGCTGGACTTGCCCGGTGCGACAAATTGGTTCCACTCGGTCTTTGTCAAGCACACTTGCTCGATGGGCAGCACAAACATCTGCCCCACCATCATCATTATATTCAGTAGATTAGTGTCCTCACCTTGGATGGAATCTACTTTGCGCTGTCAATTTCAGAGACTGAATCATCACGGTCACCATCAATCTGTCTCACCCATAGACAGATGAATTGCCACTAATTTTGGGGGATGATTATGTGCAACCTATTGCCCTTGAGGTGTTGGAGGTACAGGATGCGGACAAGAAGGCTGTAGGTTGATGTCGTTTCTAGATGCATAAGGCACCAAGGCTTCATGGTGTAACCTCCTTAAAGGTCTTGAACCATGGTTCGTAAAGGTTGGAAATAACTCGGGGGGGGGGGTACTTGCACCGAGGCATCTTATGGACAAAAGCTTGATTGGCTTGACCATGTGGTTTTACTGGAGACATTTCTGCTTGATGTCCACGCTTGGCCATAAAAACGCTCTCCATTTACTCCTCATCCTCCAAATCCACACAGTTAATGTGTAAATTAGCTTGTTTTGTCCTCCTTCGAGCTTCCATTGCTCATCTTCCATAAAGATTGCCTCTATTTTGAAGAAGGTCTGGCTCCTCTTCTCAATCATCACCTTCCTGCCTCAATGATGTAAACTGCTAAATCTAAACACTAGAAGAGATTGTAGAGGCTTAATAGAAAGCAAAGATGAAATCACCAATGCGGATGACACCAAAGAAACAGCTGGAGTAGGCATTGAAGTAGGAGTTGCAGTAAATCTGTTGTCGATGGCATGGTGATCAATGAATGAACAGCTGAAGGCCTTCTACTGTGAATGTATATTCTGTCAACAATGGTACTTTCTCTGTCGACCTGTGGGAAGATACAGATGACTATTATATCGTCAATGATGCTGTTTATATGTTGATTATATAATTGACAAAGGCATGATGCACATTGACGGCAAAATAGTTAACTGATGTTTTCACTGACAAAGTCAGCTTTAATGTGTGGTCCTTTGTCGATGGGGTGAAGGACTGACTGTTGGGGTTGTTGACTTTGTCACTTCTGCCGTTGACCGTATTCGTCGTAGTCTACCTCATTGTCAACATGGCCATCAATGGTGTGGCACCTGATAGAATAGTCTCTGAAGAAATTTTAAATTTCTTCTTTAGCAACTCAGGGCTTGGGACACTGACCTTTTTGCATTTGAGTGTGTGCTTCCGAGCACCCTCCTGTCTGCATCTCGATCTCTGAAGACCCTTATGAGCTGTGTCTAACTGTCCATTAGTAGAATTTAGTGTCTTAGCTTGAACTGCCCTGATACAGTTTTATCTTTGCTTGCCTACACAACAAAGGGTGATGCTTTTGACTTTTCATTGAACATTAGGAGAGCCAACCATCTCTTCCTGTACTTCAGTATCTTTGTTACAAGTGCTTCCAGACATCACCCTTTAACAGTTCATGCCGAGGATGAAGGCAGAGATATTTAGTACGAGGATCATCTGTGTATATTTTCCTCTTTCCACAGGATTTACAAGACTTAAACAGATTTCCTCTCTGTTGCCTCTGCCGTCTTCAAACTGGAAAACACTCTGGGAGTTGACTGAACACTACTTCACTGCCCAAAAGCAGAGCTGAAGCTGGAATTCTGAAAACAGCTGGAAAACATGTAAAAAGATGAAATGGAAACTGAGTTCCAGAGGATACAACTGAACTTGGTGTGGTAAAATCTGTCAGCTGGAAGCCTTAGTAAGGCAAAGAGGTGTGGGTCATGGTTCCAGGTTGGATGATCGATTTAGGTGGATTGGTTGTATGTAGTATATATATGGCTGTTTTTAGTGTTATCTAGTGTAATGCTAGACTGATTATGCTCTCACTTATATCCAGCCTGTTAACGGATCAATTCAAGCATTTCAATCTATGAAAGATCCAATGTTGAAGAATTGCTATATTTCTAAACATGCACATAATACAAACATTGCTTCACTGTAACTTCACCAAAACCAATAGTGTCATAAATATACAGTACAATTAAAAGAAAACAAAAGTTGATACATTTGAATGTATTTTTTTCTCAGCTCCAATTGAATCGGAATCTGGAGAGCAGTGTGGACATTAAGTACAGTGAGGAAGCAGTGGTGGATTCTGCTCCAAGGTTTTTTTCTTTTGGTGCTACTGACAAGAAAGAGAGAGACTCCTGCTTACAGAGAAGGGTAGCACAGGCTGAAGTGTTTTTCATTGGCTATCAATTCCACATACACTGTGCTAGAGATGTCACGGGCAGTTTAGTATACTATTCCTCTTGGCTGTAATACGATTGAAATCAGTTGAGCAATTACTGTAAATTAAAATTGTTATTCAATATTCTAGTTAGAAAAACATGGATTCTCAGTGAAACTGATATTTCATTCTTACTCATTCTATTGCCATCCTGCAGTCCTAAAGACTAATGAACTGTATTGTAATAGCTATGGTACAGAGGCTATATAAGACCCCTTTTATTAGTGAGGTGGGAGGGAGAAAGTGCTGGGAGCCTGAAGAATAGGTTACTTACCTTCGTTAACGCTCTG